>CM062816.1:1514292473-1515672719 GCA_031772625.1 Pinus tabuliformis
ATTTTAATGTTTATAATATTTATCTTAAGGTTTATATACGTTAGCTTTATAATATTAGTCCCTTGGGTTTAATATTATTCCCTTTAGTTTAATTATTAATATTTATTAATTAATAATACTACTAAAAATATTTATTATTTATTAATTAACATTAATACTATTATTAATTAATATTATTATTGTATATTAAGCGGCATGTTATCATATACTACGTGCAGACGCCCAGGGAGACGTATTCAAAGCCGTAGTTCTACGGTCCTACCTCTTCAAAAGTCCAATAAATCGGAGACGCCGACCACAATTAACGGCCCACGCCAATACCATCATAACAGCTGTTCGCCATTATCCACCACTTATGAACTTTTGTGAATATCCACCACTAATTGCCTTGTCGTCGTTGCCTGCGGATAGCATTCTCCATCTATAAATTATTTGCCCAACCTTGGAAAGATTCACAAGAAGGCGAATAATATTACAGAGCCTTTTATTCACTATACTTATTGGGAAATGGGAAAGATGGAAAGCGTTATAATATGGCGTTATTGTTACTTGGATAGCATTCTTCTTTAGAGACGTGTAAGGCATGCATCTGAAATACAGGATGCGTGGCCGTTATACTTTAAAAATAATTAAAAGAATTATTTTATGTTTTTTATTTAATTAAATAAGAATTACAATAGGGAAATGTGCTTATGTGGTCTGTTCTATCTAATAAAGATTTTAACGTTATAATGTCTATCATTCACGTTAAGATCCAACGTGAGTAGCTTATAAAACTTTTATGTTTATTAGCATAGTGAGATGCACGCGCAATGCAATTTTATGGGCATTGGAGGCATCGTTGATTTGGCTGCACTTGCATTAGTGTGATATAGATTAATTTTAATTGTTATGATTATAATCCGCAAGTGTAATTGTTCCAACTTTATATCACACATACTCGTTAAGTGAGCAATCTAAAATGATATCTGTAAATTTATTTTTTTATTTTTATTTAAACCTGATAATAAGAATTATTATTATAATTTATCAAGTATATTAAATTTATTTTAAAAAATACAATTTCAATAATAAAGAAAATAAAAATTTTCAAACAAATTGTATCACTAAATTTTAATATAAAATCAATATTATCACAAATCTATTAAGAAAACCGTGAAAACAAAATTATAAGCAAACTTACTTTATATATATATATATATATATATTGTTGATGAGACACCAATATTTAAAAAAAAAAAAAAATTATATATATATATATATATATAAGAGATAAAATTATAAAATATTAACAACTATTTTTGAGTAGTAGAAAAGAGTATTTGTTCAATGATTTTAAATAGAAATAAAATTTGTAGTCATGTAATGGATAATAAATGTTGTTGATGATGATGATGATGATGGTTAACGTCCACTAAGACCAAATTGGTCTATCAGACCTACAATTTTCTTAATTTTTACTTATCTAGCTCCTCGTTTTTCTTGGCGAGATTGGTGTTGTAGATTTCTTTTTTTTCTCTACGGTCTTCCAACATCCTTTATCTTGCATCTCCTTCATCTCTTTTGGTTCTTGGGACATTGGTGTCTTAGTTTCGCAATCTATTGTGTTCGTTCTTTTGAAGATAGTCGTAGAAGAAGTTTGGTCTAGGAGATCTTCTTTGCTGTTAAATGAAGATTTATTTTGTGCAGTATTCGAATCCTCATAACTGTTGATTTGTTGGGGCGGGCTTTCTTCTTGCTTGTCTTGAGAGCTGTTTATTTCTTCCCTGATTTCTTGTGACTCAGAGTTTTCTCTAGAATATTCTTCTTTGATGACAGTGTAGTGTTCTTTTTGTGCTCCTTCCCACCATGTAGATCTGTGGTGTTTTTTTCTAGCAAAATTTTTCTGAGAGGCTTTTGGGCAACTTTTGGCTAGATGCCCTATCTCAAAGCAGGATCGACATCTAAAGAGGACACTTTCATAATCAAGTTTCTGGTTCCACACATAGTCTTTACTTGTTAGGTTTATTTCAACTGTGAATCCGCGCTGAAGTCCATTTCCACACAAATGCGTGAATAGGTGGTTCTCGCATATTCCTCTGTTTTTGGGCACCTGCAGTAAAATTTCCCAATTGCATTTCCGATGGCTTTTAGCGAGGAGAGATTCCAGAGATGCAAGGGTAGGCTTGGCAATCTCACCCAAACTGGTGTTGAGGTTATCATTGTTGTAGAGGAATCGAATGATGGGTTCCATGGCTTTATGAATAGGCCTGATTTTTCCCAAAACCAAGGGCCGGAATCTAGAATACATTCTCTGCTTTCAGGATTTTCAAAATCTACTATAAAGAAACCCCTAGCACAGGGGTAGATATTAATTTCATCAGAAATGATAGGCTTCCATACCTCCGAGATCCAATTGTGGAGCGCTGTCAGCCGCGGCCAAAAACCATTGAACCGACAAATTAGGGCACTTTCGGAAAACTTCAAAGCTTCATCGAGTGAGGCCTGGACCACTTGAATAGTGGGAGTTGGGGCTTCACTGACGATATGGGCAGGGGATTGCCCTCCAGAGGCGGATGAGCCACCAGTTATTTTTGCGAAGCTGGGAGTCATATTTTACTTGCCCGTAGAACCCAGCCGCATAAAAATAAGGCAGAATATAAGATTAGATCTAGATCTGGACGCAGAAAATTAGCCGCCTAAATCTAGATCTAGCCGCAAAAAATTAGATCTAAAACCTAGCCGTGAAGGGAAATGGAATTACCTTCAAAAATACCGCTGAACCTGCAAAGCATCACATAGTGGCCTGCGCGTTGGATCAGATCTTGTAGCTCAAAGTAAGATCTTATCAAATTCACTATAAGTCTCTCCTCTGCAGCAGGTCTCGCTGACTTCAGATACACATCAATTCATAAGAAGAATCAAAATACACATTTTATGATATATGTAACACCCCTTGGTGAAAAGTAAATATTTAATTTAATTATACGGCAAGGATTTGGTAAATCATGGGCTATGTGGAAAGTCTAGTAAGAAACTTTAATGTTTAAAGTTTATTTTAATTTTATATAAAACTGATTATGGCTAGCCTTTGAATTCACGAGAAAAAGACACTAAATGAAAAAATTTTCACTCACCAAAAAATTAAAAGACAGTTATTCTTCTCCCTAGAGATAAATAATCTCAGTTGGGACAAGGGAGCCAAGAAGGGGCAAAGGAGAGGGAACTTGAGGCAACCTTGATGACTTGGTACCTAGTGGGAGGAGGTCCAAGTGAGGAGAATGAAGTTGTAAGCTTGTGAACCTGCAACACGATACTGTTGAAAGATGGAAGGACATTGTGAGTCAGGGTATTCTTAAGCTCGTTGGAGTGAGGGGAATCCCTAAGAAAGACTTGTGATTATGTGAGTTCTTGGACTAGATTTCTACAATCATGATGCCTATGAAAAGACCTTGTTAGGTCTCTATCAAGTAACTATTCTAGGAGTGAAAAACTCGCTTCGGGGGAGAATCGGACGTGATTTCCATTCTCATTGGTTTTGAGGAGTTGTATTTCCCCTTGTGGATTCCGTAACAGTCTGAAACTAAAACATAAAGTATTTTGATCTGATTGACTTCCAGAACTAAGTGTTTTCCTGTAACTGTAATAATATGAGAAATTTTGTTGTGAATCACTGGCTATGACATAACTTGTCTAAAGGGAAACTATGTTCTGATCAAATAATTATAAAAGGTTGATCTGTAAGATGTGAAAGTATTACTGTGTAAATAATACAAATTATTTTTGAAATAGGTTAATTTCAAGATTATAGGCTGAAGTCCATATTGGAAACAATCTTTGTTCTTTATACATACCCAAGTCATACAGAAGGAATTTGTAGAACCCAAAAGTTAATTAGGTCCCACTTCCTTGTAAGGCTAGTATTACCATAGTGAAGAAAGAGTAAATGAGTCAAGAGAAGCAATTATTATTTCAACTTTACATTGTTAGATAATAATTAACAAAAAATAATGAATAATTGAAGGATTTATTTTTCTTATAGTTCCATAGAATCTATTTATGTTGAACCCGTTTAGTTCCTTGGCCAACTAACAAGAACTAGTAGCTAGGAACCGGTCTGGACTCAATACACTTATGGTATGAAGAATGGAATGAATGGGTGCAAAATTCTCTAAGAAAATTATCTTAGAGCAAGTTCAGTAAGCATAAGTTAGTCGTAAAAAGAAGAAATACATGGTTTCCTTGTTGTATGCTTGAATAATTGAGACCATAACAATATGACATTAGAAAAAAATGACTTGAAGCCTGAACTCTTGAAGTTATACTTAGATGCAAACTAGAAGAAAATATACTACATAATTGTTGGGACAAATTTAGTGAGGTTCAAGACCATTTAATGGTAGTTCTCTCCACACATTGTCATGAACTTGCCAAGGAAACCCATCGCTTGAGAAAAAAATATTTTCCTTTTTAAACGCTCAGGTCAAAATAACTAAAATGTATAGTCTATGAATATAATTGCTAAATTTTGCAAGTTGTAATCTCGAGCTATTTATAATTATAGTTTTATCTTGAAGCAAAGTCAAATGACCAATGTCAAGAACTTGTCAAAATGAGGGTAAAAGTTAAAATAACCTGGTACTGGGTGGGCGAGGAGGACGGAAAGAAGCAAATAACTCCATAATAATAGCTTCATTGGAAATTTTACCCACAACATTAAGACACCCATAAATGTGTATATATCTATACTTATGCTGAAGCAAGATAAGAGAGAGATAATCCAGGGAATGAGACAAAGATATACTTCTTTTAGAGATCATCGACGAATCAATAGAAAAGATACTGAAAAGAAGCTAAAGGCTAAGATTATTAAAGAAAGGAAACCATAAAAAATATACCCAGTCCAGGGTTACTTTTATAAAAAAAAAGAGAATCATTTTACCTCATGGTTGCAGGAAGGTAATCCAAATCCTTAGGCTCCCTGGAAGATACCAGCTCAAACTTGGGTGTAGAGCTGCAAACAAAAGTAGTCGAATCATGTAACCTCATAAACAAACCAATAAGATAGAGGAACACTCGCTGGAAAAATGTGATTCTCAATGAAAAAGACCCCTAAAATATAGAAAATAATGCTGGGCGAGGGGGGGCACTCAAGGAGGAGTTATTTACAGACTTGCTACATTGAATCATTGGTTGATTCACTAATTAGCTTAATTTATAATTACCTCACAATTTAAATGATCAAATTTGGTTAAAAACAAAATGACAAGAGAATTGTCGGTACAACCAGATGAGAAGGAAGAGATGTAAATGAGATCCTTTGGGAAACTTAATAGGATTGTAGAAAATTATATATATGATAAGAACAACGATAAAATATTAAATAACAAGGGAAGACTCTGATTTGGCAACTATCATAAGTTTGGAAAATACAACCTATAAGAACACATATCTATATATGTAGAGATACACATGATAATGAATGGCTATATTCATGTTCTAAGAAAATTGTTGTTTTAACATGACTCGAAACATTGATAGTGAGCATAACTTTGATATGATCAAGAAACATGTAGACAGTCGAGTAAGGTAATCACAAGAAAATGTGTCATATAAAACTTTATACAGTTTTATAAAACTTTATTTATCATGTTACAAACAAAACGTGCACTATCATAAAAAATATTCATGCTCTTTAACAAGAGTTTGTGAATAATTTTGTAGATAGCAACAAAGTATGCACTCACACTATTATAAAAATTATTGTATAGACTTTTATTTAACTTTAAATGTGTTTACACTATTATAGAACTTATTGTATAGACTGTTATTTAATTTTAAATGTGTTAGTTGTACACGGTCAAGTCATTTGTTTTTTCTTCGACCATAGTAGATGTCGTTAGCACAATAGATTTGGTAGTATTATTCCAACATGAAAGTACTTGTAAATAGATTTGGTAGTATTATTCCAACATGAAAGTACTTGTAAATAATTAGTTCACTTGTATTTATTTTACAATCGTATATGTGGTTAGCACAATATATGTGGAAGTATTATTTAAATAGGAAAGTTTTTCATCTTATATGAGTTTGTAAATTTAATAGAATATTAGAATTATAATTAAATGTATATGATTGTTTAGGGCAGTTATAAAAAGAATGTATGGTTTAGTGTTGAATGTTAGTTATAGAGATATAATAAAATATACTATAATAAAAAGATGGTATATATTTTTCTTATAATTAAGATAGTTATATAAATTAAAATAAGTAATTAATATTAATAAATTAAAAATAAATAAAACTAGTAATTACATCAAATGTTGAAAAGGAAACGTCATAAAGTATAAATTTGAGAAGAACAATGACATATAAAGAATTATTGAAGGTAAAATATTCTATGGCACTTAATAATTATTAATAATTAAATTAAAATAGTAATTTTTTGTTAAAAAAATGTGCCTATCTAAATAGTTTGTTGTCAATGTTAACATGACCAACAAGACAATGAGGGCAGATCCTACCACATGTTACCCTGACAGGACTTGGTAGGACTTACAGATTATATACAGGACAAATTGTCTTCGCCTTTGGAGATGGAATGAGCTACACAAACTTCAACATCGTTGTAGTCCAAGCTTCAACATCACTGTAGTCCATGTAACCAAACTCATCTTTGTTCCTCTGGATGGAAAATAAAAATGTTCTCCCACAGAACCAGAATCTTCTGAGGCTACCAGCATGACTAACAGTAAATGTGAGAACATGTCCATGCAAGTTGATGTTGATGCAATAACGTTGGTAACATAGATGGAAGCCATGTATTGTTTCTCTTCTCTACAGTCAATGCCCCAAAGAAGCAACTTATTGATTTCGAAAAGGTGTATATCCAAGTAGGTGCCAGGAGAAACTAGACTCACTGAAACCAAGAACATCCATCAAATGATCCAATGCCATGAAGAGAAAGGCCTCTATGAATATGTATCTCCTCAAGATGTTCCAATTATCCAAGAAGCCAACTAAAAATCTCCATCATTGTGATACAAATCAACGTGAAAATATAAAACGAGGAGGGTTTTCTAAGAAAAGGCAAGTGTGGTTCTTAGTATAATGCAGTCCAATAGTGCAAATAGCTTACCAGATATTTTCTTCAAGAGACACACAGTAGGCTCCAAGGGTAAGATATTTGGTTGTCACTATAAAACAATGTTTCTATATCCTTAGGCAATGCTTTTACCATAAAAGATTTGATTATGTAAGTTTCCACATTGTGAGGGAGAATTTTAGCATCTAGAAATGACAATACTTTACACATCCTTGCAATCCTATTCCAGTGGGCCAGAACAAAATTCATTCCAATGGATGAAAAGAAGCCACTGAAAAGACACTTATTATGCATTTTTCAAATTATTGAATTTTTTAAGCACATCTAAATTGTTAAATAATTGTAACTCTCAAAATAATTATTTGCTATTTGTAATGATATGAATTTGTATATCCAAGACCATTGTAACTCTCTAAATAATTATTTTCCATTTGTAAACATAATAATTTATAAAGCCAAGACATGATTGGAGCTTTGAAAGTAAAAAACTATTTTTCAAACTCTTGGATCATGTATCATCTATAATTTGTAATATTTTAAAGAATTAAAATTCATGCACCCGAATTGCAATATAGACAAAGCCTATCTGCTTAAAAAAAATATTTATAAAAATAGACATCTCCTATCAACTCCTCTATTTCTCTAGATTGAGCAGCTCTATGACAAGACTATATTCAAAAAGTAATAGCCATTCATTCCCATCAATATGTTCTTCCGATCTTAAATAATTTTATCTAGTTTGTTCAATTAGGTAGTTGTCTTCTCTATTTGGGCTTTAGCATACTAGGATTTTTCAGTGTTTGGGTTAGTATGCATCATCCAAAAGTGCATACAAGGTAAGGTATATGTTAGTGCAACGACATTTATATTTGTGAATATAAGCGAGGGGGCTAAAGATGATAGTGAGTAATCTGACAAAGAGGCCCATGGTTTGCATATAAGGGAAATACCTTCGAGCGCAGAAAGATATACATGTCATATGCTTGTTTATGATGTGATGGCATTGATACTATATATTATGATGAGAGTTTCCAGCCATACTTTTGGATCCACATTCCCAATGACTTCACCAAGATGGTGAAACAATAGTATATTAGCTTTGAGGATTTAAGAGACTACTTTGAGATCAAGATTTACAAAGAACTAGGGAGAGGCAGCTTTTTGTATACAAGAATCCTAGGTTAGATTTGTGTTGAGGATAAACAAATGGTTTACATCATCTTCTTGTATGGATAGTGATGCATATCAATGTGTTTTTCTTTGTTATATCCACTAGATGAAGAGGTAGATTATGTGTTTAGAACACAAGGGACACCTCCCTAGGATGTAGGGTTGAGGTTTTTCAATGCATTATGGAATGTCTCTACAGCTATAATATTTTATGTCACAAATGGGAATGCATATTTCTTCTTTTAAATCATACGTTTTTCATATCTGGATGCTCTTGCTATAGTTTAGATATATAAAGTTTTGTTTTTGTTCATAAAATTGTCCAACTATTTTTGTGATTGGGGTTATGTGCTTCTCCATGTTTCTATTCATGCTTTTCATGTCAAATTTAATTCTCCCAATAATTATTCAGAGGTATTTGAATATGATGCTACACAAGAGCCTCCATCTATGATGGATGTAGAAGTCTTCAACTTTAAAGGGCCTTTTGTGAAGGCTACATCTCTAGGGTGCGCCAAGATCAATTTTATGAAATTTACTTCACATTAATTAATTAATTTGTGGATTCCACTTCAGGGAAGACCGAAAAAATCTTGCTAATGAAATTTATACCTTACGATATTTTTGACAAATACAGAAGGTCCTGATGTGGTTACTCAGTACATAGCAAAGATGGAAAATGATGTTGGAAAAAATGTATTCATCATGTGACATTAAAATGTCAAGTAGATATCTGTATATCGCTTGGCATAGTGTAGCTCACTCGATTGCTCTATCTATCTGGACATCACGAGAATGAGAAATAATTGTATGCAGACTACTTGACACTCACCTTAGACAAATTCAACATTCCATAAGCTATTTTGAATTCCAAGCAAGGAACTTTTGGTTAATGACTTTTCATGCTACTTGAAATGCAAAATGCCTCTTCATATGTGCATGGATTTGAGACAAGCTAGTTTCTCATTTGAACAAAAATTGAAATATCTTTCTGGCCCATTCATGAGAAACTATGATTTATATGTCAAACAGGACAATCATGGAACTATGGAGGAATAGGGTACTTAGTCTTACACAAAAGATGCAAATAGTAGAGGATGAAGAACCAACAGATTTAGGGGATCTTTTGCATTCCTGCCAAGTTATTGTTCTGATCCTTACGTTGTTTTGGAAAAACTGTAGTGTCGATGTTTTGTTAGTAAGAGCATGCTACATAGCTAATATAATAAACAATGAAATTCAACAGCCTGTGGGAAGTGGCTCTTACTAATTTAGTCATTACTTGTCGCCAGAAAGACATCCCTACTAAAATTATTTTTGCAATTCCTAATAACAGGTAGAGTCACTCACGGAGTTATATGATGGGGGTTTCTTAGACAAAGATAATGGAGAAATATGGTTGTTTGAACCATTGAACCACAACATGGAAAATTTACAAACAAAAAGTATACCAGAGACAACTCCGGTAGAAGTTCAATGGAAGTGTTTCTAGGTTTGGTGTTGAGATCACAAGTATCCAGCAAAAGTTAAAGCTTGATAATGGAAAGGGATGAAATATTCACGAAGTCCTTATACTTTATGATGTGCCTTTTAGAGAACTTTTTCAAGTGCTTCCTCATCTCTTTTATTATACCCATTACAATTTATTGTACATGGATATTTTGAATAGAAAGTGGATATTTTGTTTCATTTTCTTTATTTTACCAATTTGTGTAGCATCTTCAGTTTGCAAGGAAATGTGACTTGTTTTTTGGATGTGTATAGCTCCATGTAAGGAGAGAGCTTGAGAATCTAGTCTCTGCATCAGAAGCATGTAATGTCAGAGTATTTGTGGGCATTGCATGGCTTAAGCGTACCACACCTCAAAAGAGGATAACAAAAAACATTGTCAAAAAGTTCACTGACCATTTGAAAGAGACCCAACGTTTGGTGGAGGAGGAGATTCTTACCCAAGAAAAAAAAAGGTTCAGCAACCACATGTTAAACAACGAAAACATTTTTTTTTAAGAGTATCTAATATTGGTCTTACCAGTGCAAAACATGTAACATGGAACATACGACTTTCAAACATGACATAGAGATATGAGATTGCACTATAGACTTTTCTTGCCTTTTGATTGAATTGGATTGGCCATGGCACACAATTTCCACGCTTTAATTTTGTTCATACAACAGATTCTTTAAAAGATGGAGGAAAAAATCCCTTTGGCCTAGCTGACGGTGGAAATGCAGAAATTCAGATTCAATTTATTCATTCTTTTTGTTACTTAATTGATCAACCTGCAAATTCTGATGTGACGAGAAACCTATCAACATCAATATAACACTACGTTCTAGACTCCATTCATAATAATATTGCATGTTCAGTGAGGACATTGAACATTCTATGGTAAACTACCAGGAAAAGATTAATGCTCGTCACTAAAAGAAATGCAGATGCAACTATCAAGCATTTTTGCCCTCTGATGGAAATTATACTCCTCAGAGATTCAAGGTTTCTTCTGGGGCGGGCTGCGGGCTTGGAAGCAGAAAACGCACATTCGCATAAGAGAGTGAGTCCCTACAAGAGAGCCCTTCTCAGACTCCCATGAAGGCCATCTTTCTCAAACAATTGGAGCAACCCGTAATGCCTAGCTCGAAAGAACCTGTGGAAGCGCTGCCTTCAGTGCCTAGATTTAGAAGAACGTCGAGTTATAGACGCTACAAGAAAATCTCGGTAAAAAATTATAATTGAATAATGTCAATGAATAACAATTTTTAATCTAATGGCAGAGGCAATTTCTATTGTCTAACACCTAGAACAAAGACAGATAAAATGACAAATCGCATTGTAGAGACTTCTTCTTTAAAAAAACACCTTACAGCGGCATATATGTATTGTATCATCTTTCATATCAATGAGTTTTTTAACTTTAATCTTATTTGCGACAGAAAATATATATCCTCATGAGATATTTTTTATATAAAAAACAAAATAACACAAGAATCCAAAATAGTGACACCACCCCTATCTACTAACTGGCCAACCAAGATGATCAATGGATATGACATAGGTTGCTATTCCAATCAATGCGCTCACAGCTGCTCATTACAGATGGAAACTCTTATTTCCAACTCTATAGAAAAGTAAATGCGCTTTGACATGCGAGGCAAATAGCGCTATCCCTCTCAGTGACAGCACGTGAATCGAGATAGCAGCGTGGAGAGAGAGGGCAAGCGCTATTTGCCTCGCATGTAACAGCGCATTTACTTTTATATAGAGTTAGAAATAAGATTTTCCATTACAGACATTATTGAAACTTGACCTTCTAGATTTCAAGTTTGACCTTAAGGAAGGCAAGTTGGGCGATAAGATGTGTGGTATATTTATTGTCACTTTGACAATAAATGTATTTAAAATTCCACGATAGGATGGATATTATAAGATTAAAGTAATTGTGATAATACGTAACACGTAACTAAGAGATATTTTTTATATAAAAAAACAAAATAACACAAGAATCCAAAATAATGAAATAAAAAAATAAAATAACACAAGAATCCAAAATAATGACACCATCCCTATCCGCTAACTAGCGAGCCCAGACGATCAATGAATATGCCATAGGTTGCTATTCCAATAAATGCGCTCGGAGCTGCTCATTACAGACAGTATTGAGGCTTGACCTTCTAGATTTCAAGTTTGACCTTATGGAAGGAAAGTTGGGCGATAATATCTTCGTTCATTCCACCACATTTTTTATGATTCATGTGCGTCCCTGTCGCCCATAAATCATCTTATTCAAAATGGTTGACTTTCTGTATAGTTGGCTGTCAGTCTCAACTCCCGTCTCAATTGGTGTTGACTCTGTTATCTTTCGTCTCCGCTTCACGTCAACACTGTATCGCAATACTGGGTGAATGTTTCTAGAGTCACAGGGCAAGCGCTCGAATTCTCCAGATATGTCGCTATTACTTCAATTAGATTTTCATGACCCTTTCATCTCCAACTCCATTACGTCGCCATCTCACCTATAACGTGGAGATTCAGCTCTCTGAAAATATAACACACAAATCACGAATCACTAGCATTACTATTCCACTCATTTGGCCAACTTGACATGCTGGATATCAATGCTTGACTTTGATTTTGTTTCATATATTAATGGCTGCGCGAAGTGTACCAATATTTCTGTTTCTTCTAGAAGTTTACTCTGCCCATCTGCTTTTATCTAGCAATATGCACCACTAACTCGTGGTGACTTTAATCCCTGCGCATCCCTGCACCTTCTTCTATAAATTCTCTTGCAATCCATAGAGCAAAACAATATAACTTCTCGCCTTCTATAAATTCTCTTGCAATCCATAGAGCAAAACAATATAAATTCTCTTGCCATCCATAGAGCAAATCAATGATAAGGTGGCCGTGGTATTCGATGCCGTTATTGTTACTTGGCCTGCTGCAGCTTCATTTGATTTCATTTTCACCTGTGGATGGGAAATCCGATCCGTTTATTTACGGTCTCTGCAATGTAGAAAAATGCCTGGTGAATGCCGCTGGCCGCAGTGGGGGATGTGTCACGAATAAAGTGCCAAATATGCAAGAATCCATAACGGTCAGGGTTGGAATTTGACGGGCATTTTGCGTTTAAAATACATAGAAGAACGTTTTTCCTGATGTGTTATGACTTATGCAAACCGTATTTTTGACGGTTAATTTTTTTGGAAAACGTTATTAATATTTCAATCGAAGCTGAGCGGTTATAAAAGGTACGCTGCGTCACAGTTTCCTGGACCGGGGGCCTTAGTATGTCCTGTAACGAAGAGACGACAAATCTGGTTACACGAGGCCGGGGTGTTTTTAATTTTTATTTATTTATTAAGTTAGAAGAAAAACTTATATTTAAATAATAATTGTAAAATTATATAAATTTTAATCAAATTTATATATTACAAAATATTTATATATATAATAAAAACTTATTTTTGAGTATTTTCATACCAGATATCATTTCAATATTTTTGTCACAAATTGTTTACATGTCATAATATATTATTAGAAAAGGTTTAATATAAGGTTGTACTATTACATTTAGATCTAAATATCTTTATTTAGGAAGGAATTAAAAGATGAATTTGGCAAGGTTATGTTTCCTGGGTTATTTTTATAGTGGCTTGCATTTGGAAGTGAAACGTCCACACAAAACACATAACGCACAATTAAAAACAGCCCATTTGTTTGCCTACAAGTTTTATAGAGTAGTTAGATTGTGAGTTTAAATTTTAAGTTGTTCATTTGGTTTTGTTGTTTATTTATATGTTTGTAGTATTATTAGAGTGAGTTTGTTATGATTGTATTCAATATTATTTTAATATACAGTAGTTTTGTTGTATATATATAATTTTAGTTATTTTGAGTTCTTGTGGTTAAAGCACTATTAAAAAGTCACTAATTCAATTCTCTTGACATTCTCAGGGTGAGGCTCTATGTTTGAGCTAACAAAAAATGATATACTTAGTGGCTATCAATCTCTAGAATATATGTGTGTGTGTTTGTGTTTAGTTGTTTATATATGTGTAGAATAATTTATATCTATATTGATCTTGCTAATTTTTTCTCTGAGGAGAATGTAACAATGGAGGAAATCATAACATAATCCTAGAACATGATGTAAAGAGATCCTCAATATCCATTTGTTATAAGTTTAGTCTTTTAATTTTTAAGAAGTTCAAATACTATGCATTGAATCTTGTCATATTAATGTATATCCATGATCCAAACCAATGCTAAAATATACGTTGTCAAATGTATATCTTATCTCTAAATCCTATATTATATATTAGATTATGTAAATAATAATATAAACCATATTATATTATGTAAATAATCATATAAACCATATTAATTAATCTACTTTGAGTTATTATTGGTAACATTCAATAATTTTAATTTGTCCATCTCTTATATGTCCTAAGGTAATCATGATTTTATTGTGAGTGTTCCCTGCAATTTCAAACCAAATTTAACATTCAATAACACATTTTTGTTATGGTTGCTTCTCGCCCCTCTTAGGACGTCCCTGGGGCCCTTTTATTACTTAGTGGGGGCTGCTGGTCATTCTTTATCTACGTAATTACGCTTTAGTAGACAATGCATATATTATATATGTCATTATGCAATTTTGAGAGATCGATTTGGTTCATTTCGACCAACTCCGATACTCCGGGAAAGCGTCGTCAATTCATTTCTTTTGAATTCACTTTTCCGATACGAGTTGACTTAGAGTGGGGGGGAAAGTAGTGTAGATCAATCCTTCAAAAATGCTGCTATTATATATGTCATTATGCATTCATTCTTTATCTACGTAATTACGCTTTCGCAGACTTACCAGAAGAATGAACTTGATCGAATTGGGTGAGTGAATGCACCACAAGATCGGGATCAACCTGGTGGGGAATTGGCCATGTATGAACTATTCATGGAGAATTGGGAGACTCGCCTTAGTTCAGTCAGGAAGAGTTTAGTTTCGCCCCCATTTGTTGTAACTAATTGGTCTTTGCTGGAGCTCAAAGCATCGATGTTATTATCAGGTTATTCCCCCCTTTCCCCTACCACCAAGATTCTGAAACCTGCTTGTCTATATCTATAGGATAGATAAGGAGATTCATTCCTCCATTCACACCTACACCTAATCGATCGTTTGAGTGAGCCGCTATGATAGGCAGGCAGAGGCTCGTGCTGCTGTGCAAAAAGATGGAACAAAGCTTCGACCGCCTATTTTGATTTTTTTGTTATGATAAATATGTAAAATGTTTTATTGAAAAATTATTTTATTAATAAAACGTTTATTGTGAAGAGTTAATTTATTATCAAAAAATAATTATTGAAGGGCAAAATTTTAAGCCTAACATTTTTAGATAAAAAAGATAAAAACCCAAGACGTAAAAAAAAATTGTTTGAAAGTTTAAAAAAAAACAAATTCCACCCCTGCGGCCACGTAAAAAAAAATTGTTTGAAAGTTAAAAAAAAAACAAATTCCACCCCTGCGGCCACTTCATCTTCCATTTTATTTAATTTTGTTTAATTATTTCATCGTGTGTGCATGATCGCCATATGGGTAAAGCAACGAAGGGTGATGGATCGTTTCATTAGCTTTGGCTTGCAACCATCAACTTTTTTCCCATTTATCTTTTTAATATTTAGTATTATAATTTTTCTTTCAGTTATATTAATTTTATTTTTTATTTTTAAAGTTTTATAAATATAATAAAGTATATATTTTAATAGACAACGTTATAATAATTTTATTAAAAATATAATATTAAAATGTTCTTTTATAATTTAAAAATAAAAAATTATTTTTATATTTATTTATAATTATTAAAAATATATTTATTATTATTATTATTATTTTCTTTTCAAATACATTAATTTTATTTTTCGATTTCAAAAATTTATAAATGTAATTTAAGAAAAACACTTCGTCGAATTTGAAAACTACTACCTTAATTATTTTTATTAAACATAATACTTTAATTGGTAAAAATAGTTATGGTTTTTTTTAATAATTTGTCTTTTAGTTTTAATGAAATAGAGTATAAATTATATATTATTTTTAAATCTTTCATATAAATTTAGATAGTTTTAATTTTCTAGTTTTATAAATATTAAATTTTATTTCATAATTTTTTTAAAATATATTTTGTAATAATTTGTTTTTTATTTTTAATGGAATAAAGTAGATGATGTTATTGTAACATTATAATTTATTTATTAATAAAATGTTGTATTTTTTAGTTTTTTATTATTCTATTCTATTAAATTAAAAAATATATTTTTTTATTTTTTATTTACATAGAAGAATAATCTTATTATATATACGTGTAAAATTTAACTATACAATAGAAAATTTTAGAATTCAATTATTTAAAATAAAGATAAAAAGGAAAAGAAAAAAAAGTTAATCAATGTACAATAAATATCAACTAAAATGAAATTGTGATTTGTTCATTTTCTTTGACTTAAATATTTACCTTCCCTCCATGAATATAAAGTAGCACAACCACATTAATAAATTAATTACCAAATTTGATAAAGTTTTAAAAAATTAAACATAATTAAAAAATAAAAATTCAAATAAAAAATGTATTTATAATAACTTCATATTTAAAATCACTGTATAAAATCACAAAAATTATTAAAATAACCATCTAAATTATAACTACTTAAATTAATTACAAATTAGCACAACCATATTAGTAAATAAGGTTATATATGTCAAAGACTTATAATCATTGTGATTATTATTATAATTATTTAACATTACTGAAAATTATTACTATTATTAATTAATATTAATTTTTTAATTAAATAATTATAAATTTAGAAAATAATTAATTAATTAAATAATAAGAATATTTGTAATTAATTAAATAACAATATTAATTAATAATAGTAATATTGTTAATACTAATAATAGTAAATATGTGTTATTTTTTGAATTCAAGTTTTTGTAATCCATATTACAATAATAAGAGTTTTTCCGGTAGAAATCACATAGGAGGAAATTTTGCCGACACGTTTCAAATCAGCTAGTGTGGTTCATCATTAGGATCAGATGAAGATGTAGATCATGGCAGATGCTTAAATAGAGGACGTTGTAGAGACCAAAAGATCATATAGCTGCTAGTTTATGAAAAATAATATTTTAATAATGATTATTAAGATCAAATAATATTCCTATAATGGAAGAAAACTCACACAGAGCAATATCTTCATGCTAATTCTCATAATTTCCTAGCTCAAAATCTTGGTGTTCTCAATACTTTAGCGACTAGAGCTTTAAGGGTTTTTGATGATAACCATCTCAATGACGAGAAAGCACACCTCTTGAGTGTTTTCTTTAATAATGGGTATAGTAGACACCAATGTACTAAGGATTTTGTCAAAGCCAAAAAAGGTACTAAGGCTAAGAAAGAAACCAAGGATCATTTTTCTCGGGTTCATCTCCCTTTTATCCAAGGAACTGCGCAAAAGATTGTGAGGATACTAAAGAAGCATAAGGTTCCTTCAACTTGTAGGCCTCTAAATACTGTTTAAAGCTCCCTAAGATCTGTTAAAGACCTTATGGACCCAAAAAATATGAAAGGTGTTTAAGTTATCCCTTTCTCTTGTGGAACTCCCTACATTGGTGAGGATGGTCGCTCAATTAATCAAAGGATTTGTGAGCATGCAACTGACATAAAACATGGCAAGACCCACTCCTCTGTTGTGGCACAACATACAGAAAAATCTAGGTATCACATCTGCATTGAGGAAGCCCATGTCACTGCAAAGGTTAGTCATTTCCATCATCGTAAATTCAGGGAGGCCTTGGAAATAAAAAAAAGGCCCAATAATTTAAATAGAGATGATGATTGGAATATTAGAAGAAGCTCGGACCCTCCCTTGTCCTCCTAGTTTGTTTATGTTTGTGGATTTTTTTTTTAGGGTTTGACGTTTCTATTTATGATTTTTTTTCTATATAGGTATTTGCATTTAATGTTAATATTTTTTTTGATGCGTTTTCTTACCTTAAAAAATAAATAAAATAAAATTTTCCCTCCCTTTTGATTATTTTTTTTAATTTTAGTCTCGTTTAATTATTATTTTTGTTATAGGATCTATATATATATTCTCTTTTTTTTACCATGTTCGTTATTTCTGGTTGACCATGATTGTTTGTTTCTTATTTATGCTTATATATATATATATAATTTTTTTATTGATTATTATAAATTATAATATTATTATCCTTAAACTAGCCATTATAGGAATATTATTTGATCTTAATAATCAATATTAAATATCATTTTTGATAAACTAGCCATTATATTATAATAATAATAATAATAATAAGTTTACCCTCACTTTTGATTGCTTTGTTTTAATTTAAGTCTCTTTTAATTATTATTTTTGTTATAGGATCTTGACTCATTAATCAGGTCTTGACTTCTATTTATTTATTTATTTTTTATTTTTTTTAACTCTATTCCCTGTATTTGGTTGACTTGAATTGTTTGTTTATTATTAATGTTTACGTTTTTCTATCTTTCTTAATTAATATTATTATTAATTTTTTTTATCTTAATTATTATTATATATCATAATATTATTATTCTTAAACTAACCGTTATATTACGTGTTATAGGAATATTATTTGATCTTAATAATCATTATTAAAATATTAATTTTCATAAACTAGCAGTTATATAATCTTTTTGTCTCTACATCGGCCTTTATTTAAGCCTATGCCATGATCTGCATCTTCATCTAGTCTTCATGATGAACCACACTAGCTGATTCGAAACGCGTCGGAGAATTTTTCTCCTATGTGATTTCTACTGAAAAACACTTCTTAATAAATGTGTTAGTCAATAATTTAGTAGCATTATTAATTAATAAATATTAATAATAATTAAATCATTAATTTATATTTCATTCGTTATTAATAAATTAATTAAATAATTCAATCATTCAAAATTAATAAATAATAATAATAAAACCATTATAGATTAATTTAACAATATTAAATTAATTTAATATTATTCCCTTCGGTTCATAATCCTTTGAGGTTTTAATATTAATCCCTTGGGTTTATAATATCAATCCCTTGGGTTTATAATATTAATCATGGTCAACCATGATCAATCATAGCCAACCATGGTCCAACGTCATATTGTGACAAAGATTATATCGATATGAAAATAAATCATGGTCAACCATGGTTCAACGCTACATTGTGACAAGGATTGTCTCAATATGGAAATCCACAATGGTCAACCATATGTTTTTAGGGTTTATAATATTTATCTTAAGGTTGATATACCTTGGGTTTATAACTTTTGTCCCTTGCGTTTATTATTCCCTTGGGCTTATATTATGAATCCTTTGGGTTTATTAATCTAAGGGTTCATATTCCTAAGGTTTAATATTATCCAGTTAGGTTAATAATCCATTTGGTTTTTAGTATTGATCCCTATGGTTTATTATTCCCTGGGTTTTTAATATTGATCATGGTCAACCATGTTTTATAAATGCAATCATGGTCAACCATGGCCAACTATATTTTATAAAATCAATCGTGGTCAACCATGGTTAATCATGGACAACCGTTATGCTACATCGCATTGTGACAAAGATTGTCTCCATATGGAAATTAATCATTGTCTCAGCGATGGTCCAATGTCGCATTATGACAAAGACTATCTCAATATGTTAATCGTCGTCAACCATGATAAACCACGACTAATCATGGTCAAACATGGTAAACCATGTTCAATGAGTTTTATAAAATCAAACATGGTCAGACGTCGCATTGTCACAAAGGTTGTCTTGATATGAAAAGAAACAATGATTATGCATGGTCAACCATGGTCCAATGTTTCATTGTGATAAGGATTGTCTCAATATGAAAATCAACCATGGGAAACCAAGTTTATTTAAATGTTTATAATATTTATCTTAGGGTTTATATACCTTGGCTTTATAATATTAGTCCCTTGGGTTTAATATTATTCCCTTTCGTTTATAATCCCTTGGGTTTATAATATCAATCATGGTCAACCATGGTCAATCATAGCCAACCATGGTTGAACGTCGCATAGTGTTAATGATTGTCTCAATATAAAAATAAACTATGGTCAACCATGGTCCAACGTCGCATTGTGACAAATATTGTCTCAATATGAAAATCAATGATGGTCAAACATGGTCCAATGTTGCATTATGACAAGGATTATCTCAATATAGAAATCAACCATGAGAAATCATGTTTATTTTAGGGTTTATATAGCTTGGCTTTATAATTTTTATCCCTTGGGTTTATAATATCAATCCCTTGGGTTTATTAATCTAAGGGTTCATATTCCTAAGGTCTAATATTATTCACTTAGGTTTATAGCCCCTTCAGTTTTTAGTCTTAATACCTAGGGTTTATTATTTCCTTGGGTTTATAATATCAACCATGGTAGACCATGCTTTATTAATTCAATGATGATCAACAATGGTCAACCATATTTTATAAAATCAATCGTGGTCAACTACGATTAATCATGGTCAACCATGGTCCAACGTTGCATTGTGACAAAGATTGTCTCAATATGAAAATCAATCATTGCCTCAACCATGGTCCAACATCGCATTATGACAAAGATTGTTTCCATATAATAATCATGGTCAACCATGGTGACAAAGATTGTTTTGATATGAAAATCAACCATAGTTAAGCATGGTCAGCCATGGTCCAACGTCGCATTCTGACAAGGATTGTCTCAATATGAAAAACAACCACGGTCAACAATGGTCATCCATGTTTGTTTTAATCTTTATAATTTTTATTTTAGGGTTTATATACCTTGGGTTTATAATATTAGTCTAGTGAATTTAATATTATTCCCTTGTGTTCATAATCCCTCGGGGTTTTAGTATTAATCCCTTGTCTTTATTATTCCCCTGGGTTTATAATATCAATCCCTTGGGTTTATAACATCAATCATGATAAAGCATGGTCAATCACAGCCAACTATGGTCGAATGTTGCATTTTTATAATGATTGTCTCAATATTAAAATCGACCATGGTCCAATCTCGCATTGTGACAAAGGCTGTCTTGATATAAAAATCAATCATGGTCAAGTATTGTCAACCATGATTAACAATATTTATATAAATAATTTTTTATTTAATGATATTTATATTATTAAAATAAGAATAATAATAATAGTAGTAAGTTATTTATTTATTATTTATTAGTTAATGAATTAATCATTATTAATATTATTATTTAATTTATAACCATAATTATTATTTTTTAATTTTTTTATTATTTAACTAACTAATATTAATTAATAATAATAATGACAAGTAAGCATAATAATAATCACATTAATCATAAATCTTTGGCTTATATTAACTACATTTACTAATAATGTTTCTTCTTTCTTTCTTCAAATTAAATTAAGATTAGAATTTAAACCTAGATTAATTTTATTATTTAGAATTTAAACCTAGGTTAATCTTTTTATTGGGCAAAAAAATAAGCATTTTATATTAAAAAAGTCTTTGGCTTATATTAACTACATTTACTAGTAATGTTTCTTCTTTCTTTCTTCAAATTAAATTAAGATTAGAATTTAAACCGAAGTTAATCTTTTTATTGGGCCAAAAAAATAAGCATTTTATATTAAAATGTTCTCATCAAGACGGTCTTAACCTGGATTAAGTAACATTAAGAACTTTTTTTTATATAGTTTAATGTTTCAAAAAGTAATTATATTCCTAAATCTCTTTAAATTTAAAAACTTAATGAATACTAACCCCCGAAAATGAGTAATTAATATTCTTTAAGCTCTGGTTCAGCGGTTATGTGAAAGTTTGATCCCACAAACAGGTTCCTTAATCCATACAACCCTGCGCAGGACTACGAAACCTGCTGCAGCGATTGAAGAAAAGTGGATGGTGGACTCCGTCTAAGAGCAGACGACGTTGGTTATCACCTGAACGCGGTTTCCTACTCATTCCTAATTTAATTTTATATTCAGCGGCCTATTATCATATGCCTCTGCCCACGCCAACAGAGACGTATTCAAAGCCGCAGTTCTTACGACTTGTTCAAAAGTCCAATAAATCGGAGACGCCAACCACAATTAGCGGCTGCGCATATGCACTCCACTGATCTGATCAGATCCGGTCCACGCCAATACCATCACAACAGCTGTTCGCCATTATTCTAGAAGTTGGCTTAATGAACTTTTGTGAATATCCGCCACTAATTGGCTTGCTGTCCTTGCCTGCAGATAGCATTCTCCATTTATAAATTATTTGCCCAACCTTGGAAAGATTCACAAGAAGGCGAATAATATTAGAGAGCCTTTTATTCACTATACTTATTGGGAAATGGGAAAGACGGAAAGTGTGATAATATGGCGTTGCTGTTTCATGGCATTATTGTTACTTGGACTGCTCCACCTTAATGCCATTTCAGTTTCAGCTGCCCTTTCGAAATCCGATCCGTTCATTTACGGGCTCTGCAACGTAAACAAATACGGCAATGGCAGTGCGTATGAAAGGAACGTGAACGCCGCTGCCCCACGAGGCGGATTCGCGACATATTATTATAATTTATTAAGTTATTTAAAAAATACAATTTCAATAATAAATAAAATAAAAATTTTCAAACAAATTATATCACTAAATTTTAAAATAAAATCAATATTATCACAAATCTATTAAGAAAACCGTGAAAACAAAATTATAAGCAATCGTTTATATATATATATATATATTAACAATTATTTTTGAGTAATAGAAAAGATGGTATTTGTTCAATGATTTTAAATACAAATAAAATTTGTAGTCATGTAATGGATGATAAATGTTGATACACATTAATTCATAAGAAAAATCAAAATACACATTTTATGATATATGTAACACGTTTTGGTGAAAAGTAAATATTTAATTTAATTTTATGGTAAGCATTTGGTAAATCATGGGCTATGTGGAAAGTCTAGTAAGAAACTTTAATGTTTAAAGTTTATTTAATTTTATATAAAACGGATTATGGCTAGCCTTGGAATTCACGAGAAAAAGACACTAAATGAAAAAGTTTTCACTCACCAAAGACAGTTATACTTCTCCCTAGAGATAAATAATCTCAATTGGGACAAGGGAGCCAAGAAAGGGCAGAGGAGAGGGAATTTGATGCAACCTTGATGACTTGGTACCTAGTGGGAGGAGGTCCAAGTGAGGAGAATGAAGTTGTAACCTTGTGAACCTGCAATGGGATACTGTTGAAAGACAGAAGGATGCTATGAGTTAGGGTATTCTTAAGCTCGTTGGAGCGAGTGGAATCCCTAAGAAAGACTTGTGATTCTGTGAATTCTTGGATTAGATTTCTACAATCATGATGCCTATGAAAAGACCTTGTTAGGTCTCTATCAAGTAACTATTCTAGGAGTGACAAACTTGCTTGGGGGAGAATTGGACGTGATTTCCATTCTCATTGGTTTGGATGAGTTGTATTTCCCCTTGTGGATTCCGTGGCAATCTAAACCTAAAACATAAAGTAATTTGATTTGATTGACTTCTACAACTAATTGTTTTCCTCTAATTGTAATAATATGAGAAATTTTGTTGTGAATTACTGGCTATGACATAGCTTGTCTGAAGGGAAACTGTGTTGTGATCGAATAATTATAAAAGGTTGATCTGTAAGATGTAAAAGTAATACTGTGTAAATAATACAAATTGTTTTTGAAATAGGTTAATTTCAAGATTATAGACTGAAGTCCATATTGGAAACAATCTTTGTTCTTTATACATACCCAAGTCATACAAGAGCAATTTGTAGAACCCAAAAGTTAATTAGGTCCCACTCCCTTGTAAGACTAGTATTACCATAGTGAACAAAGAGTAAATGAGTCAAGAGGAGCAATTATTATTTCAACTTTACACTATTAGATAATGATTAACAAAAAATAATGAATAATTGAAGGATTTATTTTTCTTATAGTTGCACAGAGTCTATTTATGCTGAACCCATTTAGTTCCTCGGGCAACTAACAAGAACTAGTAGCCAGGAACTAGTCTGGACTCAATACACTTATGGTATGAAGAATGGAATGAATGGGTGCAAAATTCTCTAAGAAAATTATCTTGGAGCCAGTTCGGTAAGCATAAGTTAGTCGTAAAAAAAAGAAATACATGGTTTCCTTGTTGTATGCTTGAATAGTTGAGACATAACAATATGACATTAGACAAAAATGACTTGAAGCTTGAACTCTTGAAGTTATACTTAGATGCAAACTAGAAGAAAATATACTACATAATTGTTGGGACAAATCTAGTGAGGTTCAAGACCATTTAATTTATATTCAACAACATGCAAATTCATGATAAAGAAGGAAAGATTTACAGAATTGATGGTTCCAAACCCTAAAGATAAGATCTATAAAAAAAAATTGTGAAAACCTCGAATGGGTCTTTCAATTCATTTACAAAAGAGGAACATTCATCCATTAAACATGGTAGTTCTCGCCACACATTGTCATGAACTTGCCAGGAAAACCCATCCCTCGAGAAAAAAATATTTTCCTTTTTAAACCCTCAAGTCAAAATAACTACAAAGTATAGTCTATGAATATAATTGCTAAATTCTGCAAGTTGTAATCTCGAGCTATTTATAATTATAGTTTTATCTTGAAGCGAAGCCAAATGACCAATGTCAAGAACCTGTCGAAATGAGGGTAAAAGTTAAAATAACTTGGTACTAGGTGGGCGAGGAGGACGGAAAGAAGCAAATAACTCCATAATAATAGCTTCATTGGAAATTTTATCCGCAACATTAAAACACCCATAAATGTGTATATATCTATACTTGTGCTGAAGCAAGATAAGAGAGAGATAATCTAGGGAATGAGACAAATATATACTACCTTTAGAGATCGTTGATGAATCAATAGAAAGGATATTGAAAAGAAGCCAAAAGCTAAGATTATTAAAGAAGGGAAACCATAAAAAATATGCCCAATCCAGGGTTACTTTTATAAAAAAAAAGAGAATCATTTTACCTCATGGTTGCAGGAAGGTAATCCAAATCCTTAAGCTCCCTCGAAGATACCAGCCCAAACTTGGGTGCAGGGCTTCAAACAAAAGTAGTTGAATCATGTAACCTCATAAACAAACCAATAAGATGGAGGAACACTCACGGGAAAAATGTGATTCTCATTAACCTAACCAGAAAGACCCCTTAAATATAGAAAATAATGCTAACAACACTTGAATTCCCTATAACTAATAGATATGGGAAGAGGGGGGGGCGGGGGACTGAAGAAGGTGTGATTTACAGACTTGTTACACTGAATTATTGGTTGATTCACTAATTAGTTTAATTTATAATTACCTCACAATTTAAATGATCAAGTTTGATAAAAAAACAAAATGATAGGAGAATTGTCATTAATGAAATGACTGTTGGTACAACAAGATGAGAAGGAAGAGATGCAAGTGAGATCTCTTAGGAAACTTAGTAGAATTGTAGAATTATATATATGATAAGACCAACGATAAAATATTAAATAACAAGGTAAGACTCTGATTTGGAAACTATCATAAGTTGGAAAAGGAGAACACATATCTATATATGTAGAGATACACATGATAATGAATGGGTATATTCATGTTCTAACAAAGTTGTTGTTTTAACATGACTCGAAAGATTAATAGGGAGCATAACTCTCATATGATCAGGCAACATGCAGACAGTGGAGTAAGGTAATCACAGGAAAATGTGTCATATAAAACTTTATATATTTTTATAAAACTTTATTTATCCTCATGTTACGAACAAAACGTGCACTATCATAAAAAAATATTCATGCTCTTTAACATGAGTTTGTAAATAATTCTATAGATACCAACAAAGTATGTACTGACACTCTTAAAAAACTTAATGTATAGACTTTTATTTAATTTTAAATGTGTTTACACTATTATAGAACTTATTGTATAGACTTTTATTTAATTTTAAATGTGTTAGTTGTACATGGTCAAGTCATTTGTGGTTTCTTTGACCATAGTAGATGTGGTTAGCACAATAGATTTGGTAGTATTATTCCAACATGAAAGTACTTGTATATGTGGTTAGCACAATATATGTGGAATTATTATTTCAATAGGAAAGTTTTTCATTTTATATGAGTTTGTAAATTTAATAGAATATTAAAATTATAACTAAATGTATATGATTGTTTAGGGCAATTATAAAAAGAATTTATGGTTTAGTGTTGAATGCTAGTCATAGAAATATAATAAAATATATTATAATAAAAAGATGGTATATATTTTTGTTATAATTAATATAGTTATATAAATTAAATAGGTAATTAATATTAATAAATTTAAAATAAATAAAACTAGTAATTGCATGAAATGTTAAAAAGGAAATATCGTAAAGTATAAATTTGAGAAGAACAATGCATATAAAGAATTATTGAAGGTAAAATATTCTATGGAGATTAAATATTTACTATTCACTTAATAATTATTAATAATTAAATTAAAATAGTAATTTTTTGTTAAAAAAATGTGCCTATCTAAATAGTTTGTTGTCAATGTTAACATGACCAATAAGACAATGAGGGCAGATCCTACCACATGTTACCCTGACAGGACTTGGTAGGACTTATAGATTATATATAAGACAAATTGTCTTCGCCTTCGGAGAAGGAATGAGGTACACAAACTTCAACATCATTGTAGTCCAAGCTTCAACATCACTCTAGTCCATGTAACCAAACTCATCTTTGTTCCTCTGGATGGAAAATACAAATGTTTTCCCATAGAACCAGAATCTTCTGATGTTGCCAACATGAATAACAGTAAATGCGAGAACATGTCCCTGCAAGTTGATGTTGATGTAATAACATTGGTAACATAGATGGAAGCCATGTATTGTTTCTCTTCTCTATAGTCAATGCCCCAAAGAAGCAACTGATTGATTTCAAAAAGGTCTATATCCAAGCAGGTGCCAGGAGAAACCAGACTCACTGAAACCAAGAAAATCCATCAAATGATCCAATTCCATGAAGAGAAAGGGCTCTATGAATATGTATCCCCTCAAGATGTTCCAATTCTCCAAGAAGCCAACTAAAAATCTCCATCGGCGTGATACAAATCAACGTGAAAATATAAAACGAGGAAGGTTTTCTAAGAAAAGGCAAGTGTGGTTCTTAGTATAGTGCAATACCAATAGTGCAAATAGCTTACCAGATATATTTCTTCAAGAGACACACAGTAGGCTCCAAGGGTAAGAGATTTGGTTGTCACTATAAAACTCTCTTTCTATATCCTTAGGCAATGCTTTTACCATAAAAATTTGATTATGTAAGTTTCCACATTGTGAGGGAGAATTTCAGCATCTAGAAATGACAAAACTTTACACATCCTTGCAATCCTATTCCAGTGGATCAAAACAAAATTCATTCCAATGGATGAAAAGAAGCCACTGAAAAGACACTTATTATGCATTTTTCAAATTATTGAATTTTTTAAGCACATCTAAATTGTTAAATTATTGTAACTCTCAAAATAATTATTTACTATTTGTAATGATATGAATTTGTAAATCCAAGACCATTGCAACTCTGTAAATAATTATTTTGCATTTGTAAACATAATAATTTATAAAGCCAAGATTATGTGTTTAAAACACAAGGGACACCTCCCCAAGATGTATAGTTGAGGTTTTTCAATGCATTATGGAATGCCTCTGCACCTATGCTATTTTATGTCACAAATGGGAATGCATATTTCTTCTTTTAAATCATATGTATTTCATATCTGGATGCTCTTGCTACAGTTTAGATATATAAAGTTTTGTTTTTGTTCATAAAATTGTCCAACTATTTTGTGATTGGGGTTATGTGCTTCTCCATGTTTCTATTCATGCTTTCCATGTCAAATTTAATTCTCCCAATAATTATGCAGAAGTATTTGAATATGATGCTACACAAGAGCCTCCATCTATGTTGGATGTAGAAGTCTTCAACTTTAAAGGGCCTTTTGCAAAAGCTACATCTCTAGGGTATGCCAAGATCAATTTTATGAAATTTACTTCATAGTAATTGACTGATTTGTGCATTCGACTTCAGGGAAGACCGACAAAATCTTGCTAATGAAATTTATACCTTACGATATTTTTGACAAATACAGAAGGTCCTGATGTGGTTACTCATTACATAGCAAAGATGGAAAATGATGTTGGAAAAAATGTATTTGTTATGTGACATAAATCTCAAGTAGATATCTATATTTTGCTTGGCATAGTGTAGCTCACTAGATTGCTCTATTTGTCTGAACATCACGAGAATGAGAAATAATTGTATGCAGACTGCTCGACACTCACCTTAGACAAATTAAACATTCTAGAAGCTATTTTGAATTCCAAGCAAGGAACTTTTGGTTAACGACTTTTCATGCTACTTGAAATGAAAAATGCCTCTTCATATGTGCATGGATTTGAGACAAGCTAGTTTCACATTTGAACAAAACTTGAAATATCTTTCTAGCCCATTCATGAGAAACTATGATTTATATGTCAAACAGGACAATCATGGCACTATGGAGGAATAGGGCACTTAGTCTTGCACAAAAGAAGCAAATTGTAGAGGATGATGAACCAACAGATTCAGGGGATCTTCAAAACAATGGTTTTGGATACTTTTTAATTGTCAAGGATTCAGAAAGCCACCATGACCAACGTCCATTCACAAACATTACCTTTCAGCGTAAGTAGCTCAATTATAAGGTATTTCCCTGTTTTACATTCCTGCCAAGTTATTGTTCTAATCCTTACGCTGTTTTGGAAAAACTGTAGTGTCAATGTTTTTTTGGTAAGAGCATGCTACAAAACTAATATAATAAACAATGAAATTCAACAACCTATGGGAAGTGGCTCTTACTAATTTAGTCATTACTTGTTGCTCAGAAAGACATCCCTACTAAAATATTTTTGCAATTCCTAATAACAGGTAGAGTCACTCATGGAGTTATATGATGGGGGTTTCTTAGACAAAGATAATGGAGAAATATGGTTGTTTGAACTATTGAACCACAACATGGAAAATTTACAAACAAAAAGTATACCAGAGACAGCTCCGGTAGAAGTTCAATGGAAGTGTTTCTAGGTTTGGTTTTGATATCACAAGTATCCACCAAAAGTTAATGCTTGATAATGGAAATGGAAGAAATATTAACGAAGTTCTTATCCTTCATGATGTGCCTTTTGGTGACCTTCTTTAGGTGCTTCCTCATCTCTTTGATTATACTGATTACAATTTATTGTACATGGATATTTCGAATAGAAAGTGGATATTTTTTTTCATTTTCTTTATTTTACCAATTTGTGTAGCATCTTCAGTTTGCAAGGAAATGTGACTTGTTTTTTGAATGTGTATAGCTCCATGTAAGGAGAGAGCTTGAGAATCTAGTCTCTGCATCAGAGGCATGTAATGTCAGAGTATTTGTGGGCACTGCATGGCTTAAGCGTACCACATCTCAAAAGAGGATAACAAAAAACATTGTCGAAAAGTTCACTAACCATTTGAAAGAGACCCAACATTTGGTGGAGGAGGAGATTCTTACCCAAGAAAAAAAAAAGTTCAGTAACCACATGTTAAACGACGAAAACATTTTTTTTAAGTGTATCTAATATTGGTCTTACTGGTGTAGAACATGGAACATGGAACATACGACTTTCAAACATGACATAGAGATATGGGATTGCACTATAGACTTTTCTTGCCTTTTGATTGGATTGGATTGGCCATGGCACACAATTTCCACGTTTAATTTTGTTCATACAACAGATTCTTTAAAAGAGTGGAGGAAAAAATCCCTTTGGCCTAGTTGACGTTGGGAATGCAGAAATTCAAATTCAATTTATTCATTCTTTTTGTTAATTGATCAACTTGCAAATTCTGATGTGACGAGAAGCCTATCAACATCAATTTAACACTACGTTCTAGACTCCATTCATAATAATATTGCATGTTCAGCGAGGACATTGAACATTCTATGGTAAACTACGAGGAAAAGATTAAAGCTCGTCACTAAAGAAATGAAGATGCAACTATCAAGCATTTTTGCCCTCTGATGGAAATTATACTCCTCAGAGATTCAAGGTTTCTTTTGGGGTGGGCGACGGGCGAGGAAGCGGAAAACGCACATCTGCATAAGAGAGTGAGTCCTTGCAAGAGAGCCCTTCCTAGACTCCCATGAAGGCCATCTTTCTCAAACAGTCGGAGCAACCTGTAATGCCTAGCTCGAAAGAACCCGCAGAAGTGTTGCCTTCAGTGTCTAAATTTAGAAGAACGTCGGGTTATAGATGGCAGAAGAAAATCTCGTTAAAGAATCGTAACTGAATAATGCCACCGAATAACAATTTTTAATCTAATGACAGGCTATCGTCTAACACCTAAATAAAAAACACATAAAGCTTGTCATTATCGTCTAACACCTAAATAAAAAACACATAAAGCGAAAAGTGGCATTGGAGGGAGTTCTTAAAAACACACTTTAAGGCGTAATTATATTGTATCATCTTTTATATCAATGAGTTTTTTAACTTTAATCTTATTTGTGATAGAAAAAATATATCCTCAAGAGATATTTTTATATAAAAAAACAAAATAACAAAAGAATCCTAAATAATGACACTACCCCTATCCGCTAACTAGCTAGCCAAGACGATCAATGAATATGACATAGGTTGCTATTCCAATAAATGCGCTCACAGCTGCTCATTAGAGACACTATTGAGGCTTGACCTTCTAGATTTCAAGTTTGACCTTATGGAAAGCAAGTTGGGCGATAATATCTTCGTTCATTCCACCACATTTTTTATGATTCATCTGCGTCCGTGTCGCCCATAAATCATCTTATTCAAAATGGTTGACTTCCTCCATCTCACAGCGCTCCACGTCAACACTGTATCGCAATACTTGGTGAATGTCTCTAGAGTCACAGGGCAAGCTACGAATTCTCCAGATATAATTATATTTTCATCATCCTTTCATCTCCAACTCCGTAACGTCGCCATCTCACCTATAACGTGGAGATTCAGTTCCATGAATCTTATTAGTGCTCAACACGCCGGCTCACGGCTCTCTGAAAGTATAACACACAAATTTCGGACGGTGTGCACTAGCATTACTACTCCACTCATTTGTCCAACTTGACATGCTGGATATCAATGCTTGACTTTGATTTTGTTTCATGTATTAATGGCCGCGCGAAGTCTACCTTATAACGTCGGTCTTCTAGAAGTTGACTCTGTCCATCAGCTTTCATCTAGCTATGAATATGGAGCTCAAGTATTTATGGGCAGTTGCACTCTACGCTTTGAGATATATCCGTTTATAACAAACTCTACCCACCCTGAGATACAACCTCATGACTGAGGTTGCTGTTGGTATAAACACAGGCTTGCAACTGCTTCGCCTTTTATAGGATTTTCAGTACTATGTAGGCTTCAATGCGATGTGCCGTGAATAATAAGATTTATGTGAAGAGGAATAAAGTGCCAAATACGTATTTAAAGTGCCCGTTAAATACGTTTAAAATTCATAGAAGAACGTTTTTCCTGATGTGTTAAGAATTATGCAAACCATATTTTTGACGGTTAATTTTTTTGGGAAAACGTTATTAATATTTCAATCGAAGCTGCGCGGTTATAAAATGTACGCTGCGCCACAGTTTTCTGGACCGGGGGCCAATTAAAAATCTCCATCAGTGTGATACAAATCAGCGTGAAAATATAAAACAAGGAGAGTTTTTTTAAGAAAAGGCAAGTGTGGTTCATAGTATAATGCAATACCAATAGTGCAAATAGCTTACCAGATATATTTCTTCAAGAGACACACAGTAGGCTCCAAGGGTAGGAGATTTGGTTATCACTATAAAACTATCTTTCTATATCTTTAGGAAATGTGTTTACCATAAAAGGTTTGATTATGTAAGTTTCCACATTGTGAGGGAGAATTTCAGCATCTAGATATGACAATACTTTACACATCCTTGCAATCCTATTCCAGTGGATCATAACAAAATTCATTCCAATGGATGAAAAGAAGCCATTGAAAAGACACTTATTATGCATTTTTCAAATTATTGAACTTTTTAAGCACATCTAAATTGTTAAATAATTGTAAATAATTATTTTCTATTTGTAATGATATGAATTTGTAAATGCAAGACCATTGTAACTCTATAAATAATTATTTCCCATTTGTAAAAATAATAATTTATAAAGCCAAGACATGATTGGAGCTTTGCAAGCAAAAAACTATTTTTCAAACTCCTGGATCATTTATCATCCATAATTTGTAATATTTTAAAGAATTAAATTCATGCACCTGAATTCCATTATAGACAAAGCCTGTCTGTTTAAAAAAATCTTTATAAAAAGAGACATCGCCTATCAACTCCTCTATTTCTCTAGATTGAGCAGCTCTATGACAAGGCTATATTCAAAAAGTAATAGCCATTCATTTCCATCAATATGTTCTTCTGATCTTAAATCATTTTATCTAGTCTGTTCAATTAAGTAGTTGTCTTCTCTTTTTGGTCTCTAGCATACTGGAATTTTTCAATGTTTGGGTGAGTACACATCATCCAAAAGTGCATACAAGGAGGGCATACAAGGTGAGGTATATGCTAGCGCAATGACATTTCTGTGTGTGAATATAAGCGAGGGCGCTAAAGATGATGGTGAGTAATCTAATAGAGAGGCCCATGTTTTGCAGATAAGGGAAAGACCTTCGAGTGCAGAAAGATATACATGTCATATGGTCGTTTATGAAGTGATGGCATTGATACTATATACTATGAGGAGAGTTTCCAGCCATACGTTTGGATCCAAATTCCCAATGACTTCACCAAGATGGTGAAACAACACTATATTAGCTTTGAGGATTTAAGAGATTACTTTGAGATCAAGATTTACAAAGAGCTAGGGAGAGGCAATTTTTTGTATACAAGAATCCTAGGTTAGATTTGTGCTAAGGATAAACAAATGGTTTACATCATCTTCTTGTATGGATAGTGATGCATATCAATGTGTTTTTCTTTGTTATATCCACTAGACAAAGAGGTAGTTTATGTGTAGTTTATGTGTTTAGAACACAATGGACACCTACCCAGGATGTAGGGTTGAGGTTTTTCAATGCATTATGGAATGTCTCTGCACCTATGATATTTTATGTCACAAATGGGAATGCATATTTTTCTTTTAAATCATATGTATTTCATATCTGGATGCATTTTGCCTGTTAAATACGTTTAAAATTCATAGAAGAACGTTTTTCCTGATGTGTTATGAATTATGCAAACCGTATTTTTGACGGTTAATTTTTTTTTGGAAAACATTATTAATATTTCAATCGAAGCTGCGCGCTTATAAAAGGTACGCTGCGTCACAGTTTCCTGGACCGGGGGCCTTCGTATGTCCTTTAACGAAAGTGAACAAAGCGACGACAAATCTGGTTACACGAGGGCGGGGTGTTTTCAATTCATTTATTTGTATTCATAAAAATGGAGTTAAGACCACTACCAATAGCTATGGACAAGGTAATTTCTCACGTAACTTCTTGAAATTATATAAAAAATTATCGCATTGGTATTTAACAATTTTTCAAATTAGCTGCTCTACAGAATATGTGGAGAGAGGGGAGAGAATATAACGATAGAGGAAATCATAACAGAGGGGAGAGAATATAACGATAGAGGAAATCATAACATAATTCTAGAACATGTTGTTAAGAGATTTTCAATATCTATTTGTTATAAGTTTAGTATTTTAATTTTTAAGAAGTTCAAATACTATGCATTTAATTTTTGTCAATATTAATGTATATCTATGATTCAAACCAATGCTAAAATATATGTTGTCAAATGTATATTTTATCTCTAAATCCTATATTATATATTAGATTATGTAAATAATAATATAAACCATAAACCATATTATATTATATACTTTCGAGTTATTATTGGTAACATTCAATAATTTTAATTTGTTAGTCTCTTATATGTCTTATAGGATATGTTTTCAATGTTATCATTATTTTATTGTGAGTGTTCCGTGCAATTTCAAACCAAATTTAGCATTCAATAACACATTTTTGTTATGATAAATATGTGATTTCTTTTAATATAAGGGCAAAATTTTAAGCATAACGTTTCTTGATGAGAAACATAAAGACCCAAAACGTCCAAAAAAAAATTGCTTGGCAAGTAAAAAAAAACCCAAATTCCAACCCTACGCCCACTTCATCTTCCATTTTATTTAATTTTGTTTAGTGTGCATGATCCCCATATGGGTGAAGCAACAACGGGTGACATTTCATTAGCTTTGGTTGCAACCATCACCTTTTCTCCCATTACTTTTTTTTAATATTTAGCATTATTATTTTTCTTACAATTATATTAATTTTAGTTTTTAATTTTTAATTTTTATAAATACAATAAAATATATATTTTAATAGGCAATTATAAAATTGGTTTCTTTTTATAATATATCTCTTCCATAAATATTTGTAATTTTTCTAAAAATATAATATTAACAAATTCTTTATAATTTAAAAAATACAAAACTATTTAAATATTTATTTATAATTATTAAAAAATATATTTATTATTATTTTATTTTCAAATACATTAATTTTATTTTTTAATTTCAAAAATTTATAATAATAATAATAATAATAATAATATCTATTTTTAAGGTCACAGTCAAGCCATACAGCAAATTGGTGTATGAGACCCCCTTGCTTGTGGGACAAGGGACCCATCTACATGCAGTGATTTGAGTGCTAAAGTCTACGAAGGTATATATACTCTACCCCTCTCTGGTTTTAAACCTGTGACCTCTTATGAGGAAACACATGCTCTTAATTTAAAAAAAAACACTTAATAAAGTCATTGAATTTAAAAACTACTACCTTAATTATTTTTATTAAACATAATACTGTAATTGGAAAAAATAGTTATGGCTTTTTGTAATAATTTGTCTTTTGGTTTTAATGGAATAGAGTATAAATTATATGTTGTTTTTAAATCTTTCAAATAAATTTATATAGTTTTAATTTGCTAATTTTGTAAGTATTAAATTTTATTTCATAATTCTTTTAAAACATATTTTGTAATAATTTGTTTTTTATTTTTAATGGAATATAGTAGATAATGTTATTGTAGCATTATAATTTATTTATTAATAAAATGTTATATTTTTAGTTTTTTATCATTCTATTATGTTAAATCAAAAAAATTATTTATTTTTTTATTTTTTATTTATATAGAAAAATAATCTTATTATATATACGTGTAAAATTTAACTATACCATAGAAAATTTTAGAATTCAATTATTTAAAACAAAGATAAAGAGGAAAAAGAAAAAAGTTAATCAATGTACAATGAACATCAACTAAAATGAGATTGAGATTTGTTCATTTTCTTTGACTTAAATAGTTGCCTTCCCTCCATGATTATAAAGTAGCACAACTACATTAATAAATTAATTACTAAATTTGATAAAACTTTAAAAATTTAAACATAATTAAAAAATAAAATTCAAATAAAACATGTATCTATAATAACTTCATAATTAAAATAATTGTATAAAATAACAAAAATTATTAAAATAACCATCTAAATTATAACTACTTAAATTATTTACAAATTAGCACAACCATATTAGTGAATGAGGTCATATACGTCGAAGACTTATGATCATTGTGATTATTATTATAATTATTTAACATTACTGAACATTATTACTATTATTAATTAATATCAATTTTTTTAATTAAATAATTAAAAATTAAAAAATAATTAATTAATTAAAAATAATAATATTGGTTTTAAATTAAATAATAATAATATTGGTAATTAATTAAATAAAAATATTAATTAATAATAGTAATATTGTTAATACTAATAATTAATAAATATGTGTTATTTTTTGAATTTAGGTTTTTGTGATGCATATTAGGTTAAGAAGAGCTTTTTCGATAGAGATCACATAGGAGGAAATTTTACCTACGCGTTTCGAATCAGCTAGTGTGGTTCATCATCAGGACCAGATGAAGATGCAGATCATGGCACAGGCTTAAATAGAGGGCTATGTAGAGACCAAAAGATCATATAGCGACTAGTTTATGAAAATTAATATTTTAATAATGATTATTAAGATCAAATAATATTCCTGTAATGGAAGAAAACTCACACAGAGCAATATCTTCATGCTAATTCTCATCATTTCCTATCTCAAAAGCTTGGTATTCTCAATACTTTAGCGACTAGAGATTTAAGGGTTTCTAATGATAACCATATCAATGAGGAGGAAACACACCTCTTGGGTGTTTTCTTTAATAATGGGTATGGTAGACACCAATGTACTAAGGCTTTCGTCAAAGCCGAAAAAGGTCCTAAGGCTAAGAAAGAAACCAAGGATCATTTTTCTGGGGTTCATCTCCCTTTTATCCAAGGAACTACACAGAAGATTGTGAGGATACTAAAGAAGCATAAGGTTCCTTCAACCTGTAGGCCTCTAAATACCATCTAAAGCTCCCTAAGATATGTTAAAGACCTTATGAACCCCAAAAATATGAAAGGTGTTTAAGTTATCCCTTTCTCTTGTGGGACTCCCTACATTGGTGAGGCTGGTCGCTCAATTAATCAAAGGATTCGTGAGCATGCAACTGACATCAAACATGGCAAGACCCGCTCCTATGCTTTGGCACAACATGCAAAAAAATCTAGGCATCACATCTGCATTGAGGAAGCCCATGTCATTGCCAAGTTTAGTCATTTCCATCATTGTAAATTCAGGGAGGCCTTGGAAATCGAAGAAAGACCCAATAATTTAAATAGAGATGATGGTTGGAATATTAGCAGAAGCTGGGTCTCTGCCTTGTCCTCCTAGTTTGTTTATGTTTGCGGATTTTTTTTTTTTTTAGGGTTTGATATTTCTATTTATGATTTTTTTGTTTCTATATAGGTATTTACATTTAATTTTAATATTTTCTTGATCCACTTTCTTACCTTAAAAAATAAATAAAATAAAATAAAATTTGCCTTTGCCTTCCCTTTTGATTATTTTTTAAAATTTTAGTCTCATTTAATTATTATTTTTGTATACGATCTATATATATATTCTCTTTTTTTTACCATGTTCCTTATTTTTGGTTGACTAGGATTGTTTGTTTCTTATTTATGTTTACGTATATATATATATATATATATATATATATATATATATATATATATATATATATATATATATATATATATATATATATATATATATATATATATATATATCTAACTTTTTTTATTGATTATTATATATTATAATATTATTATTCTTAAACCAGCCATTATAGGAATATTATTTGACGTTAATAATTAGTACTAAAATATTATTTTTCATAAACTAGCCTTTATAAAATAACAGTAATAATAATAATAATAATTTTGCCCTCCCTTTTGATTGCTTTGTTTTAATTTTAGTCTCTTTTAATTATTATTTTTGTTATAGGATCTTGACTCATTAACCAAGTCTTGACTTCTATTTATTTTATTTTATTTTTATTTTTTTAACTCTATTCCCTATATTTGGTTGATTTGGATTGTTTGTTTCTTATTAATGTTTACATTTTTCGATCTTTCTTAATTAATATTATTAATTAATTAATTTTATTTTAATTATTGTTATAAATTATAATATTATTATTCTTAAACTAACCGTTACATTACCCGTTATAGGAATATTATTTAATCTTGATAATCATTATTAAAATATTAATTTTCATAAACTAGGAGTTATATAATCTTTTTGTCTCTACATCGGCCTTTAGTTAAGCCTATACCATGATCTGCATCTTCATCTGGTCCTCATGATGAACCACACTAGCTGATTCGAAACGTGTCAGAAACTTTTTCTCCTCTATTATTTCTACCGAAAAACACTTCTTAATAAACGTGTTAGTCAATAATTTAGTAGCATTATTAATTAATAAATATTTTTTTTTCTCTGCAAATACTAAACTCTATTAACTGAAAAGATGAATATTTTTACATGGAGTTGAGGCCTCAGAGATCAGAACTCGAGGGCACTCAACACAGCAAAACTGCCCCCTTACAAAAAGAAGCTGGGGAGGCCAGTTACATATAGCTAGAAAACAGATATAAAACCCAGAGGATGACTTGTATAGCGAAGATAGAGACATTGCTAGCAGAAAGCTTAAATTCTTTGCAAACTAGCCGGTAAGTGACCCACCACTTCCCCGAAGGGATGCCAAAACAATAGGCCAAAAATGCTGAACCTTGACTATGAGCGAAGATGCTTGGAGGTGGTCATCTGAGCAGTAACGAAAAAAAAAGGAAAGAAGCAGGCCGAGGTGGCGCTAAACTTCCTTAACCTTACCAGGAGTCTTCTCCGCAACCAGACACGCACTGCCAATCCTCAGACTCTCATTGCCATCCCGCTGAAAGGATTCGCCATGGAGTGACTTGTGGCGCCAAGAGTCCCTTCCCCATCAACTAGGCTTATGTCTTCAAGGGGCAGTATACCTTTAGGAATTTCCTCGTGACCAGACTTATCACTCTTCCAATTCTCCGGGCTATCTTTATCCATGGAATGCTCACTGCTTTGGGAAGGATCAGGAGCGATGCATGCCAGAGGGGAGATTTGATTTTCTTCTTCCGAAAGGATTATAGTGATGTGAGCAGTAATCAGAGGCCTGTTCAAATTGCTTTGAAATTTGAAATGCTTGGTTTGGAAAGCGCTATTAGGAATTGGCCTGTGCCCAGAGCTCAAAGATGGCACATTCTCATGAGAGGGGGGAAGATTAATAGGCGACTGCTCAGGTTCCATAGAGTGACCGGCGATTGAGTGTTTTCCGCTTCCATGTCGCCCCCCAGAGCGACTCCTTTTGCCCTGTCGAACCATTATGAAAGACGAAGGGTAGGGCACAGAGAGACCAGAGACAACAATAGAGGGAATTGAATGCACAGAGAAAGCACAGGGAATTGAACATAGAGATTGAATTGAACGCATAGAGAAAGCCCAAGATGGAGACACAACACTTCCAATGCTGAAGTCAAGAACTGTGGAGAGCTTACCCCTTAAAGCCGTGCTGAACCTCTTCCGGAGATACAGAGAGTCGGCCTGGAGCTTGCCTCTGTTTGCAAGTATCAGCCTGTCACCATATACCACAGCTAACCAAGGCCCGATGCAGTAAGACTAAGCCCATGGTGTGACGAAAACATACAAGATCGACATGATTATAACAGCCATAATGTTGCGTTGAACAACGCACTCCATAAATGCAAATATCCTACAGAATTGAGCCTTAATAACTCCATCCCTCTTGCGCAAGGTGAAGTCCTAGGAAGCCATGCTGCTCTACAGCTGGTAGTACCGGGATTTACTGTTTTGCATGATGAACATTTAAAACAATTGTGCCACCCGCATTCGGGGATTAATTAATAAATCTTAATAATAATTAATTCATTAATTTATATTTCATTAATTATTAATAAATTCATTAAATAATTCAATCATTCAAAATTAATAAATAATAATAATAAAACCATTAAAGATTAATTTAACAATATTAAATTAATTTAATATTATTCCCTTCGGTTCATAATCCTTTGAGGTTTTAATATTAATCCCTTAGGTTTATAATATCAATCCCTCGGTTTTATAATATCAATCATAGTCAACCATGATCCACCGTCGCATTGTGACAAAGATTGTATCGATATGAAAATAAATCATGGTCAACTATGGTTCAACGTTGCATTGTCACAAGGATTGTCTCAATATGGAAATCCACCATGGTCAACCATGGTCAACCATATGTTTTTAAGGTTTATAATATTTATCTTAAGGTTTATATACCTCGGGTTTACAACTTTTATCCCTTGCGTTTATTATTGCCTTGGGCTTATATTATCAATCTCTTGGGTTTATTAATCTAAGGGTTCATATTCCCAAGGTTTAATATTATTCACTTAGGTTTATAATCCATTCAGTTTTTAGTATTGATTCCTATGGTTTATTATTCCCTGGGTTATTAATATTGATCATGGTCAACCATGGTCAACCATGTTTTATAAATCCAATCACGCTCAACCATGGACAACCATATTTTATAAAATTTCAACCATGGTTAATCATGGACAACCGTTATTCCACATCGCGTTGTGACAAAGATTGTCTCAATATAAAAATTAATCATTGTCTCAACGATGGTCCAACATCGCATTATGACAAAGATTATCTCAATATGTTAATCGTGGTCAGCCATGATAAACCATGACTAATCATGGTAAGCCATGATAAACCATGACTAATCATGGTCAAACATGGTAAACCATGTTCAACAAGTTTTATAAAATCAAACATGGTCATCCATGATCAATCATGGTCATACGTCGCATTGTCACAAAGATTGTCTTGATATGAAAAACAACCATGATTATGCATGGTCAACCATGGTCCAATGTTGCATTGTGACAAGGATTGTCTCAATATGAAAATCAACCATGGTCAACCATGTTTATTTTAGTGTTTATAATATCTATCTTAGGGTTTATATACTTTGGCTTTATAATATTAGTCCCTTGGGTTTAATATTATTCCCTTTGGTTTATAATCCCTTGGGTTTATTATTGCCTTGGGTTTATAATATCAATCATGGTCAACCACGGTCAATCATAGCCAACCATGGTTGAATGTCGCATAGTGTTAATCACTGTCTCAATATAAAAATCAACTATGGTCAACCATGGTCCAACGTCACATTATGACAAATATTGTCTCAATATAGAAATCAATGATGGTCAAACATGGTCCAATGTTGCATTGTGACAAGGATTATCTTAATATAGAAATCAACCATGAGCAATCATGTTTATTTTAGGGTTGTAATATTTATTTTAGGGTTTATATACCTTGGGTTTATAATTTTTATCCCTTGGGTTTATAATATCAATCCCTTGGGTTTATTAATCTAAGGGTTCATATTCATAGGGTTTAATATTATTCACTTAAGTTTATAGTCCCTTCAGTTTTTAGTCTTAATCCTTAGGGTTTATTATTTCCTTGGGTTTATAATATCAACCATGGTCAACCATAGTAAACCATGTTTTGTTAATTCAATCATGATCAACAATGGTCAACCGTATTTTATAAAATCAATTGTGGTCAACCATGATTAATCATGGTCCAATGTTGCGTTGTGACAAAGATTGTCTCAATATGAAAATCAATCATTGCCTCAACCATGGTCCAACATCGCATTATGACAAAGATTGTCTCAATATAATAATCATGGGTAACCATGGTGACAAAGATCATTTTCATATGAAAATCAACCATAGTTAAGCATGGTCAACCATGGTCCAATGTCGCATTGTGACAAGGATTGTCTCAATATGAAAAACAAGCACGGTCAACAATGGTCATCCATGTTTGTTTTACTCTTTATAATTTTTATTTTAGGGTTTATATATCTTGGGTTTATAATATTAGTCTAGTGGGTTTAACATTATTCCCTTGGGTTTATAATCCCTCAGGGTTTGAGTATTAATCCCTTGTCTTTATTATTCCCTGGGTTTATAATATCAATCCCCTAGGTTTATAACATCAATCATGATAAAGCATGGTCAATCATAGCCAACCTTGGTCAAATGTTGCATGTTATAATGATTGTCTCAATATTAAAATCAACCATAGTCCAATCTCGCATTGTGACAAAGACTGTCTTGATATAAAAATCGATCATGGTAAGTATTTTCAACCATGATTAACAATATTTATATTTATAAATAATTTTTTATTTAAGGATATTTATATTAATAATAATAATAATAATAATAATAATTAGTTATTTATTATTATTATTTATTAATTAATGAAATATTTATTAATTAATAATGCTACTAAAATATTAATTAAAAAATATTTATTAATTATTAATATTAATTAACATTACTATTATTAATTAATATTATTATTTAATTAATTACAAATATTATTAATATTTATTTAATTACTATTATTATTTAATTTATAACCAATATTATTATTTTTTAACTAACTAATATTATTTATTAATAATAATAATAATAATAAAGCATAATAATAATCACATTAATCATAAGTCTTTGGCTTATATTAACCACATTTACTTATAACGTTTTCTCTAACGTTTTTTCTTTTTTCAAATTAGATTAGGATTGGAGTTTAGACCCAGGTTAATTTTTTTATTGGCCAAAGAATAAGCATTTTATATTAAAATGTTCTCATCATGACGGTCTTAACCTAGATGAAGGAACATTTTTTTTGGTAGTTTAATGTTTAAAAAAAAAATTATATTCTTAAATCTCTTTAAATTTAAAAACTTAATGAATACTAAACCCCAAAATAAGTAATTAATATTCTTTAGGCTGTGGTTCAGTGGTTATGTGAAAGTTTGATCCCACAAATCAGGTCCCTTAATCCATACAACCCTGTGCAGGACTATGAAAGCTGCTGCAGCGATTGAAAAAAATGGACTCTGTCTAAGAGCAGATACGGTTTAATTTTATATTCAGCGGCCTATTATCATATGCCTCTGCCCACGCCAACAGAGACGTATTCAAAGCCGTAGTTCTTACGACTGGTTCACTCCCTTGTTTCGACCTCTTCAAAAGTCAAATAAATCGGAGACGCCAACCACAATTAACGCCTGCGCATATGCACTCCACTGATCTGATCAGATCCGGTCCACGCCAATACCATCATAACAGCTGTTCGCCATTATTCTAGAAGCTGACTTAGTGAACTTTTGTGAATATCCACCACTAATTGGCTTGCCTGCGGATAGCATTCTCCATCTATAAATTATTTGCCCAACCTTGGAAAGATTCACAAGAAGGCGAATAATATTACAGAGCCTTTTATTCACTATACATATTGGGAAATGGGAAAGATGGAAAGCGTGATAATATGGCGTTGCTGTTTCATGGCATTATTCTTACTTGGACTGCTCCAACTTAATGTAATCTCAGTTTCAGCTGCCCTTTCGAAATCCGATCCATTCATTTACGGGCTCTGCAACGTAAACAAATACAGCAATGGCAGTGCGTATGAAAGGAACGTGAACGCCGTATTGGAGTACCTGGTGAGGGCCGCTGCCCCACGAGGCGGATTCGCGACATATTCTTATGGAGGAGTCAACGGCCTTCTACAATGCCGGCCCGACATCTCTCAGCAGGACTGCCAAAAGTGTTCCGCTAAAGCCTCACAGATGGCTTATCAAGACTGCCCTAATGCCATTGGAGCTCGGATTCAGCTGGAATTCTGCTTCATTCGTTATGAGAATTATACTTTCGCCTCTGTTCTCGATACCGTTGAGGCCGCTGCTCTCGAGAATGTGAAGAGCAACGGTGATATTGAAGGCTTCAATCAGACTCTGGGGAATCTTATGAAGACTCTTTCTGGCAAAGCTCCCTTAACAGTCAATAGATTCGCCACCGGATCGTTGGCGGTGAATTCTTCTGTGACCATTTATGGATTGGAAATGTGCTTAAGGAGTCTTTCAGGACCTGACTGTGGTGTTTGTTTGAAAGAAGCGATTACGGCCATGAATCAGTGTTGCTCTTCACAGGTTGGGGCTCAAATGTATCTGGGAAGTTGCGCAGTGCGCTTCGAGATATATCCAGTTTATAACTACCCTACCTATCAGCCATGAGAGAGAAGCAACCTCAGCTCACGTTCTGTTTTGTTTCAAATAAATAAAGGCCTGCAATCCACGTAAGGATAAAGCCTGCTATATGGCTGAACTTAACTCTTCTTCATTATCGTTTCTCTTGTTTGTACGCCTCTACTGAATGTGAGATCTGTTAAATGAAATATAAAAATTAAAATGCTTATTCTGAATATATTTTCGGATTTAGTAGAGTATATTTTCCATTATAGTAAATAATGGATACATATGAGGCATATTGCAAGTTATAAGTAAAGAGAATCTTCGCCCTGAGTAATAGACTATTAGATTTTTGTTGTTGTCTACTACAGAGAGACTTACCAAAGCTTTATATAGTGCATAAGCTGTAATCAAGAAGCACGGAAAATCTGAGAGAAGTTCCGGAAATCAGAGAATCACAGATGAATTGCACCGCATGACCCAATAAATACACGTTCCTTGGCATTGGCCCGTGGGGGCTCGGGTGTGAAATCAACTGTTTCTATATAGCCCATGTTGCGATTAGAACAAAAAGAAGTATTTATGGGTAACGAAAGAGAATTTTAGATAAAGACATCTTTTGATTTAGTTGTAAGAGAATTTAGGTAAAAGTATCTTTTGATTCACTTAGAGAATTTAGGTAAGAGCATACCTTCAGCGGTAAACTGATCTAGCGGTAAAGTACAATAACTCGTGCTTTGAATCCTAATTGTTAGGGCTTTCATTCCGTAACCATTTTAGAACGCCTGTGACCTTTCATAAAGATATTGATTTATATGCTCCCACACAGTATGACCTCTCTTATAGATATTGATTTATATACTCCTACATAGTGTCCTCAGGATTGTAGCAGGTCCATTGAACCTTTACTAGGCAATGGCTCAGTCTTGGAGCACCTTGATTTTCCTAGTTTAAGTACCAGTTCCACGTCCAGTAGCATAGACAAGCAGATCCAGTTGAATAAGAAGTTGATTAAGCCATTGACGCCATTGATGCAGTGGCTGTAGGATAGGAGGGGTCGCGGGCCCGGGATGTTGTCCGCCTGGCTTGCCCACCTTCCTGCCAGTAAGAGCAGATAGACAGCTTGTTCAATAACTAATTGCAGAGCTAGTTTCAGTGGGATCTGTTTCATATATTTTATATAGTTTTAGTAATTGAATTTGAACGGCCATCAACATTTGACCCAGAACTAGTTTTTTTTACCCAGTAGAAACAGTAGAGACACCTAGCCAGTAGCAGCAATACCAGGAAGATAAATTTGCAACGTCTAAATGGAAAGATAAATCTTCAGCAGCTGAAAACTGATCCAACGTGTAAATGGGAAGATACATGCAAGATAATACCTTCAGTTTGCAGCAGCAACGACATACCTTTAGTTTGCAGCAAAGTTTAAATGGGAAACCACTTCGAAATGTGAAACTAGATAGACATCTATACAAGAAGAAGAAATATCATCGTATCATTGCAGGCTGAAGGGATTATGATTTAGAGTTTCGGGCAATTCTAGTCAACAATGTCTAAATCAGAATCCAAGTGATGCCAATGCCAACAAGCTGAAAGGGTTTATGGATTATGATTTGATCAGAAAGAATAAGAATTATAATTTTCACTTATTAAGTATATTAAATTTATTCGAAAATTTTATTTTAATCTAAAAATACAATTTCAATAATAAAGAAAACATTTTTTCAAACTAATTATATGATAAATTCTAATAGAAAGAAAATAAAAAATTAATATTATTACAAATTTATTAAAAGAATCATAAAAAATAAAATTATATAGATAGATAGATATAACGAACTTAAAAATACAAAGTTATAAACAAACTTATATTTATAAAAATGTGTTGGTCACAGAGTGGTAGATGTAATATATATTTTAGTAAGTAATTATAAAAAATAAAATTATATAGATAGATAGATATAACGAACTTAAAAATACAAAGTTATAAACAAACTTATATTTATAAAAATGTGTTGGTCACAGAGTGGTAGATGTAATATATATTTTAGTAAGTAATTAAAAAAGTTATAAAAAATAGAATTATAAAAAATAAAATTATATAGATAGATAGATATAACAAACTTAAAAAAACAAAATTATAAGCAAACTTATATTTATAAAAACGTGTTCCTCAGGAGTGGTAGATGTAATATATATTTTAGTAAGTAATTTATTTAAAAGAAAAAATATTTAAAAATAGAGAAAAGAATATAAGATAAAATTATAATAATTATTTTGAGTAGTAGAAAAGATTGCATTTGTTCAATGATTTTAAATAGAAATAAAATTTATAATTATATAATGATTGATAAATGTTAATATATATTAATTTATAAAAAAAAGTTATTTCATGATATATCTCATATTACTAATAAAAAATAATTAAATTATAATTTATTAGTAAAAAGAAAAAAAAAAAAAAATATATATATATATATATATATATATATATATATATATATATATATATATATATATATATAGGATATATATATATATATATATATCCAAATGAACTAATTTATTATAAAAAACACTTTTTCTTTTAGTTACAATATTATGCCTTATGTCATGGTTTATGAATACTATAAATGGAAAAAAATTATTATACATATGGTCATTTAATTTATATAATTGTACTAGTAATAATAATAATTTTTTTTGTTAGTCCCTTATAATATTCACCTTTTAACTTAGCAATTTATTATATTATAATTGCCTATGATGTGTAACGAATGTGATTTTTCTTCACAAAGTTTTCAAGAGAGCTAAAATAATATTATTGTGTTTTTCCATATGAAAGGACATTTAATTTATGTAATTGTACTAGTAATAATAATATTCTTTTTGTTAGTCCCTTATAATATTCACCTTTTAACTTAGCAATTTATTATATTATAATTGCCTATGATGTGTAACTAATGTGATTTTTCTTCACAAAGCTTTGAAGAGAGCTAAAATAATATTATTGTCTTTTTCCATATGAAAGGATTTGAATGTTTATCAATCTAGATCCAACTCTTGTTTCTGGTGCAAAGAGAGAGATCAAATATGTGCAAATATTTCCTCAAGTTCCAATTTCCCAAAATACCTTTTAATGATTGATTCATATAAGTTCATGAGATTGATATATATGTCAAAAAGGGTATTGGTTGTGGTTAGTTATTTGGTGAAATTTTTTCAAATTTTTGATTGAGATTTTATAAAAATTATATTTTTATTATAGATGCAAAATTTGATTATCTTTTTTTTCAAAGTAAGAAAATTTTATAATCTTAATGTACAATTACATTATCATGTGTAAATTACATTATTTTATGTACAATTACAACATTTTTAATGTAATGTTATCATCTCTAGTTGTTTCTCATTTCACAACATTACAACCACTCCCCACATGCTACAATTTGCTAGCAAACAATTTCTCATAAAGCATTTCTCAAAAGGTGAGATTTTGTAAAATAATGACGGGCGACTATATCTATCAACACCATCATTTAATGTATGTTTACTCAGAGTAGAAAAGTGTTTTTATTATTCACACAATATAATTTTATACACAAAATTAAGAACGCAAATGTTCTGAACCATTAGTCTAACTCATTTGAATTCATCAGAGGTATTTCCCTTATTTTTCTAACGTGATTGAATGCAAACATTAATTCTTATCACTAACTATGTTATCTCAGCTTCTACAACCCTAAATAATCATTTCCTGACAATTTGTTCTTGAGCCTGCCAAGCGCATGTGATGGTTAGCACATTGACAAAATAACTTCCATATTAAATATCGAGTTTTGTTATCTACTATACATCCTAGTATTTCTTTTGCAACACTAACTTGAGGTTTCCGATTGAAGAATGTTTCAATTGATCTATATCACCAAATTCCAATTCCAAAGCCAATAAGGATTCTAGTCCTTAGCCTTAGTATAAGTAAATTGAGCACATGTATTTCTCATTATTATTTTATTAGAATATTATTATTGATTTTGAGAGTTACGAATCCTTTTGAATTTTTATTTTCATAGAGTAGTTGAGATCATTTCTCCCATGATTTCTAGTATTCTGCTTAGATGCTAGCTTTTAGGATCAAGTGAAAATTTCTATCCTAAACATTTTGAGTTAGTTTTTTTTTATATATAATGATATATAACCTAGTGTTTGGATTAATAAAACCTATCTATAATTTTTTTTATTTGCATGTTGGAGTTAAACTATTTGCATGAGCAACTAAATCCACATCACCAGAATTAATGCATTTTTTCAATGTGGTTTTGTGTTTGGTAACTTTCTATGTAAATTTTAATTAGGTTTTGTTTAAGGAAGGAACCTTGTGATACATTTCTATACGATATTGAAGTTGCATTATTTTCGGTGTGTGAACTTGCTCATAATCAATGCTATGGTTTTCTAGTCTAGCATTTTGTAAATATGGTGGAGGGTCCCCTTTATGGGTTTCTAGTATTATGATTTCTATTATAATGGACTACACAGAAATGATCCTCTCGCAGAGGTTTTTGCAGAAGCCCCTATAAAAATAGCCCAAAAATCTATTTGTAGCGAAGGTCACTAACAAAGGTGGCAGGCAAATGTTTTTTAACTATGCGTCTATAATATACAAACACACTGGTGCTTTACTATACATATAAACACTACCTAGTAGAACATGGTGCATCGTGGGAAATTTATTTAAAAAGAAAAAGAAAAAATGGTGCACTAAATAAAAAAGCGCACCAATGCATATTCTACATGATAGCACGAGAAAAGGGTTAAATTTACAAAAATGTCGGTTGTAAAATTCACTTTTCCTTGTCTAGTGATAGACCAGTATGTTAACGCCCCAGTGTGTACACAGTATAGCACACCAAACCATTATTTAAAACAACAGTGTGCCACTTATATATAATGCACCAGTGCTTACACTACTCGATAGCACCAGACGAAGGTTAAATTTAAAAAATTTCGGGCCTAAAATTATTTTCACCATATCGGTGTTATATATACTAGAAGCACCAGTGTTATTCTTGAATTAAAATGCACTAGTGTTACTTAAAAATAGCACCACTATAGGGTTTTTATTTAAAAAAAAATATAGTGCTATATTCCCACGAAGCACCGATGTTCATGTATTAAAACACCCCATTACGTCGTAGAAATAGCACCACTAGGGGGGGTTTAATTTAAAAAAAATGAGGTGCTATATTCTCACGAAGCATCGGTGTGGTTCATGTATTAAAATGCCCCGGTGTGTCTTAACAAGAGCACCGCTATAGGGTTCTTAACTACAAAAAAAAAGGTGCTCTTGGAGATAGTATGCACTAGTGTTGTTATAATAACACACTAAAACAAGGTTAAATAAATAAATAAATAAAACTACCGATCGTAAATTTCATTTTTACCATTTGCAGTGTTGTAAAGCTCTAAAGCACTGCCACCACTCTTGTCTCACTCAAGCACCCTATCGTCAGTGATTTTCTTGCTCATCATCCTTCCATACCATGCTTAGTGCATGGCTTTCCAATCTTCTTAAATGGTGGTGAAATTTTTTTTTCTCATTTATGTATCAACTATGCCTCCCTAATGACCAAATGTCTGGGTACTGTTTATGTTTCTCTCTTGTTTATTTTTTTAGTGGATTAAAATTTCAAAATAGGTCCAAAAGACCATTATTTTGGAATTTGTTTTTCTGACGTGGTGTGTTCGACAGGTTTGGCTTGCACTCATAGTCGCGCACCTTGTAAATTTATAGCGTGCACCGCAATTTAGTACATGAACCTAACACATGGCGGTGTTGTTGGTGTGTCTCGTAAATTACAACATATCGAGAAAACCTATAAATTGTACATTGATGCATACATTTTTAGCATACTCCTAGTGCCTTTATGTTTACCAAATAGTCCATACACATAATATTAAAATAATATAGTTTGGCGTGTTCGGTAACCTGAACGTTCTGTACTGTGACAAAACGGTTATAGGTATGCACCAATGCATAAGTTTGTCTTGATGAACCACTGTGAAAATGTATGTATATGAATCAAAAGTGGTGTGTCATATGCATGAACACACTATTGTCGGTGTTGTTCTGTTTGATAGCGCACTGGAGCCGGTGCATTATTGTTTTTTGAGCGCATTATGATGATTTGTTTTTTCATTTTAATTTAAAGTTATGTGTCCATATTTATAAATATGTTTTTGATTTAATAGAAAAATTGTACGGATTATGTATGAGGTTGATGTATTTTATATATCAATCATGTAGCAGCAATGTCAACAGAGGGAGTAGTAGTAGGAGCAGAAAAAAATGGTAGACCAATACAATGTGGTCTGACCAAGGGAGGCACGAGAGAGGGAGAGGGATTTATACCCTCACCCTATTAACGCAACTACTTGAGAACTCTTGAGGAATATAGGCCTCCTTAAGTAATATGAGGAGGCTACATCTCTGAAGGCGCACTATGACTTATTAGCACAGTTGATTCGTCAGTGGAATGTCCACCAAAAGTCTTTTGATGTCAGTCCTAACACGTGGCATAGGTCATCTGAGGAGGACATATATTTTATCACTTACCTATCCAGGAGGGGAATGTTTTCTTGAGCTCCCTGATGTCTGCCATGGGGTTGCAGCATAGAGTCAGCTTGTCTACTCTGGGAGATATGTTGGTGGTCATGTAATCCATCCAAGATATTTTCAAGTGCATGGTGGAGAGATACATATTGCTTCTTTTTCTACGTAGGAGGTTATGTGCCTCTCATTACTAGTGACCACCATTGCACACTATACTAGTGGTGGGAAGAACATTAGTTTCCATCTTTTGTTTTATATCGATTCTTTGATTTAGGTGCCACGTTGTATCATATGGTCTACCATTATTTTGAGGTAGTTTTGTAGGGTTTTAGATAGATGTCATGCAATGATACATGGGACGATGAACTTCCCTTTCGCTTAAGATATCTCTTCTTTATTTTTTGAGAGGTTTCAAGAGACAACGCCTACATTTGATCGTCGCCCTCCTAGGCCGATGTCTGAGGTACATATGCGCATGTGGGGATAGATGATGCCCAAGAGGAGCCTGTTGGAGTATCCAACCAAGACCACATGTTTATTTAGGTGTCGTGTTTGTATGCAGGGATGGATTGGATACTGTGTCCCAACATCTTCTTCACACCTAGCATGTAGAGGAGGTAATATTATTGTTTTATTTAAATTAATCTAGTTTCATTTTATTATCTTAATTAGTTAGAATACAATTTATTATATCATGTTTGTTAACTTGTTTTATTAAATTGTCTAATTATTGTTGTGTACTATATATTTTGTTGACATCAACACATTCGTTGGGGACATGCCTCTTCCCCCACCAGAGGGATCTAATGTTGAGATGGGCGAGGCCCAATAGGGTGAGGCACATCCTCAGATGCAGAGGGGTATGGGCATCTGGGCCCGTAGGGTTGGTCTTAGTTTTAGGGCGGACTACTATGACTGACTGTCTAGATTTTTGGTTGAGGAGAGAGTCCTCCCTGTGAGGGCTCAAGACATTAGGGTAGATCTGAGGCTCTTGAAGCTCTTGAAGGACTGTTAGCACAATATGATGACTCTTATTCGTCCTACCATCAGTGCTATCAGGCTACTAGAAGTAACGAGGGATACAGGGCATCTTGCAGATACAGGACATGAGTCTTCACATAATGCTATCCTGTCGGATCATAATTATGAGGGTGGTGATCATGCTTCTGGTAGTACTAACCCATTTGATCATGGTCAACGTGTCGGTGATGCTTGCGGTAGTACACCTCCTCATCATTCGACTAATGATCATGTCCCAATACTGGAAAAGGTGCCTCATGTTTCTCTTGAGAGAGTAGACCTGCCACCTACTCCTCCACCTGATAGTTTGATTGTTGAGGAAGTACTTGACCATCCATCGTATTCTTCTATAGTCCAAGATGCCACTACTACATCTGTTATATCATATATTTGATAGAAGTTATTTGCCTTGATGCATTTGTTTGACTTGTTTATATATATGGTGCATTTTTTTGTTCATGTTTATGTACTTAATTTATATGTTATTGTTGATGTGTATATTGTTAGGCCCTGTTATATATGTTCATTTAATGTGCCTGCAGATAGATGTGTATGTGATAGTATTTATCTGACATGAAATGTATATTAATTTGAGGATGTGTGTGGTGATGATGTTAGATTAGAAATCTTGTGTTTTGTTAGATGTGATCACAATGATGATGCTCTATTAGATTATTAGATTTGTGTGCTATCTAATGACGTTTATATATGCTAGAGGTGTATATAATTAGATGATGATAGTGAATTTGAATGTGTATCTTAGATGATATTTATGTTTGTTAGATGGTTATCATCATGATGTTTATTTATATAAAATAATATTTATTATAGATTATGTGTTGGTGAACTTATATCAAAATTTTATATATGAAATCACATGCAAAATGATTTACTTTAAAAAAATGCAAATATTTTTTTATAAATTACAAAGCTTAGTACAGTTGAAACTGTAATTGTAAAATTACCATAAATATTTTTTCATTGCTTAGATAATTTATTCATATTCATTCTAACCTAATTAGTAAAATATTTCAATACTCACAAGGAAAAAATAATTAAAGGTAAAATAAAATTAGTTAGTTCTTATTAAGACAAAAATGTGTAACTCATTTAATTTTCATTATAAAATATTAATAATAATAAATTATTCAGAAATAAAATTTAAACAATGAAAAATTACACTATGGTCGATCTATATATAGAGATAGAAAGCCACTGTAGATCCATCTTAATCATAGATTTATCAATTACTAAAAGAGATTAAATCTTTTGACATGTACATCATTTTGGTGATAATTTGGTTCTTTATTTGCTATTGTGGTTTAAATTTATCATTCTTAAATAATAAATATGAGTTAAATAATACAAAGATCATATTATATTATATTTAACTTTTTTTTAAATAATATTTTTGATTATTTATTAATGAAAAACTCAAGAAATATTACATTTTCCACATACTTTTCACGAGATAGTCACTTAAATTCATGTTTTCACATTTCTCCGACCTAATATTACATCATGTTCACAATGATATAGACATGTCTAATTTAAATAACTTTTTTTATAAATACATAAAAATAGATATTTATTTTACATAATCTAATTAGGAAAGAAAAATGCATCACCAAGTCTATTAGAAAGTCAAACAAATGCCTTTTAATCACCATCACATTATTTATCATTTAATTTTTAGCCATAAAATATTTATTAATTCAACTTTTATTTATAATTACCATTGAAAAGAAAAGTCAAAACTCTTCCATTATCCATGAAGAAAAAATTAAAACCTCTCTTGTATCCATGTAATCCCATTTGTTTCTCTTATTATCTATAAAAAGATGTAATCAACATTTTATATATGCATAAGACCTCATTTTAGTTTACATAATGTTGCAAGAAATGAGATTTAAATATAGTAAACATGAATTTACCTTTCATGTTAAGAATTTAATCTTACATATTAATACACAAATTTTTCATTATTAAAGTTACCAGTTCTTAGTACTGTAGATGAATATATGATAATTTTTTTTACAATTTCTCCATACTGTTGATGAATATACGATAATTTTCTGTTACAATTTCTCAGTACTCGAGATGAATATACGATATTTTGCTTTTACAATTTCTCATTACTGTAGATGAATATATGATAATCTCTGTTAATAGTTTTCAATACTGCAAATAGATAGATGATAATTTTGATTACGATGTTTCATTATTGTAGAGGGATATATATGTATTTGTAAATGGTTAGCATTTTTTTTATTATGGTTTTTCAGTACTGTAAATGAGTATATAAATAGGTATACATGTATTGGTCATGAAATGAGTTATTGTAAACTCACAGAAGGAACTGAAATATGGATTAGAAGACTTAGGATGAGCAGAAGTAATAATATTTACGTATTCCTGAGGGTTCGTGAAATACCTTGTGGATAGGAGGGACAAACACATGTTCTTCCAGGGGTCAAGGACATGCTAATCATGGTCAATTAATTTGCTAAATATGCATACATTGTCTTAAGTATACAAATCTTCTTGTCTGAGGGGCAATAGAAACCAAAGATTTTATGGAGTTATCATGTCTGAAGTCACAACGGGCTCATACAACCATACTAAGAGGCAAACTATATAACAAAAATTCTAAGAGAAATAAAATAAAGCAATGCTAGCAGAAAGTAATACCAATGATATCGAAAGTAACAAGCAACACAAATATCTAAAAGAAAATGAGACAAGTCCTAATTTTTCAACTCTCCTAATTCGAGAGGTTTACTTGATAAAGTTACAACATAAAATACATCATAGACTCGAATAGAAGTGGACATTAATATGAATGGATATTGAGATATTAACTATGTCATTGCTTCACTAAAATAAAACTGAGATATTATCTATACCTTGCTTCAGATACATTCATGAAACGATTGCACACAATTCACTTCATAAAGGACCGATATACTTGAAAAAAAATATATGCACCCTAAGTGGGGCTATCATATTGAATTAAATATTGATAAAAAGAATAAAATACATATTCTAGAGTTCACACCCTGAGGAAAGGGGCAATCACCTTATTTGAGGAAACAAACCTGACTGTAATTACAAGCAGAAACCTGGTGTCGAAACCCAGGTAGTATTCAAAATGGTCTCATATATAGAAGGAAATACATACAATGATCAAATCATAACCCCTTCACTACAGGGGACAAAAAACCAAATAATACAATATTTTCCTCGAAATAGCAAGATGAGGCTAATTCAACTTTAGAGAATAGTACCCTTTACATATTCCAATAATAGTGGAAAAATACAAATTTTAAGGGAGTCATTGCATTTGACAGAGCCTGAGAAACTATGTATCGTCGACCTGGAGGAAGAAGTGAGCTATTTACATATTCCAATAATAGTGGAAAAATACAAATTTTAAGGGAGTCATTGCATTTGACAGAGCCTGAGAAACTAAGTATCATCGACCTGGAGGAAGAAGTGAGCTAGGGGTTATAAAGTTGCGACTTAGCCGAGTTCATGGAAGCCACTGTAACCAAAATACTGGAAAGGAATCCCTCATACCTGTGAGGAGAATATAGGAGACAATATTAGTATTGCATTCACAAGAAAACTAGTCTAGGTACACTATAATAAAACCCATAAAGGAAAAGGAGGTGATATTTTCATACCTGGTAGGTACTCGGTACCTGTGTGCTCCTATTGAATGTCCACAATAAAAGACCTTTAATGGTGTAGCATTATTATAATCATGACGATATAGACAAACTTACAGTTAAGTTGATAGATTCAACGGTATTTACCTCTGGGGTATATCGAAATGGCTCTCTAATTCTGGACCTCTAAATGGAATTGGGGTATTGTGGTCTTCCAAACGCCACCTAAATACACTGGAAGTACCTGGTGTAAACAAAACCAATGACTAATAGAAAGCCCAAAAACAAAAACTCTTCACAACAAGTGAAATAGGGGAAGCGAGAAAGGTAAGTTACATGTAAGTAAGACTAAATCAAACCAAGATTGTGATGGAAGGGGCCCTCATCATACATGAATTGTCTGAAAGGAAGGGAGAATCAAAACATAGAAGAAACAATTTGAGGCCCAATTGCTAAATTTGGAGACTACCAACTACAAGTAAACAAAACTAATTACACCATTACACAAAGAAATAGGTTACCGATAGCTAAGGTCAGTTGGAGCATATGGCGAAGGAAGCCATAGTTGTGCCTCTACGTCCTCGATTAGGTACCGAATGCCCTGAGAATACCTACGAGAAGTGGTTTTAGCCATGGCACAGGTAGCAAGCGGCGACAGAAGGAAACAAAGACAAATGATAAGGTGTTTGAGAATAAAGGGTTGGAGTTTGGGGCGTTGATTCCCAGCCACTTATCTTCCTTCCCATCATTGTGACCGTTCAAAGGTAAATATGACGATCACATGCCATCACATGGGGAGAAGGCGATGTGGGGACAACATAATGCCTGTAGTTTTCTCAAAGAAAAATGATAACCCTTAACATGAGAAACAATGGCATAAAACTCTTAATGTTAGAGTAATTCTAGGTTAGCTCTACACCTGTGAAACTTAGTCATCGAAATATGTCCTTATTGGAAAACGATACCCTATTAAAAATAACACAAAGTTGGTGAAATGACCATGGTGTGATGCACTTGTGCATTCTAACTATGAACATATCTCCTCCTTCACATGTGATTTCTCATTAAAAAAATATATACCTTTGGTGAAGAACCATGGTACATCATTTAGAGAGATCAACATATAGTTATTGGAAGTATCCATAGGTTGAGTCGTATTAATGGTGCAATGACATCGAAAATGATGAGACCCTAACATATTTTTACATAACCATGAGCATGTGTATAAAGGATGAGGGGGAGGGATAACTATGTAACCCTTACTTAGTTTTAGGATATATAAAAAAAACATAATATACATAACACTTATGTTCTAAATGAATGTGAAGTACAAATAAAAATAAAAGAAAACAATTTTAACAGTGATGGATGGAATTAAAAAAAAATTATTGGGTAGGTGACAAGCCCTATCAAGAATTAGGCACTTACAAGGTTAAATAAAATTTCATCCATTGATCAAATGAAACATAATCTATTAGATATATCATAATGAATTTGTTGCATTATCCAATGAGCACCCTTAAGCCCAAAAACAATTTATACTATTATATTACAATCATTCTCTGCTACTGTATTTTTTGGAATTGAGTTATATGGCTAACCCCCAATCACCATCAAGTCTTAATATGATCTAGACTATCATACATTAATCAACCTCCACTAACTAAAAATACAATATACACTTTAAATTATGTTGTTATGAATGAGTAAAGGTTAAATTTCATGTTAATATTAACTAGTCATGATTATCAATACATGACTAATGAGCTAGGTATTCCTTAAGAATATAATTCATCATGGTATGAGAGAATGTATCAAATGGATTTAAAAAAAAAATTGGAAATATGATTTATTAGAGGTAGTAATTCCCCACATTGGTTGTCTAGGGGTGTTGCATTGCATCTCGTACTTCTACAAGGTCCTAATCTTCTTTTTCTTATTCTATTTTTTGACAATATTGTAAGAAACAAGGACATGATAAGTGTGAATGTTTGCAGTTGATAAAGAAAAAGTTAATCGTATCATCTACCATTGAGGAAGATGTTAATGCTCTGATTAAGGTCTGTAGTGAATACATAATCTGTGGTGTGTTAAGTGGTCAACTTAATAAAGTTAACTTGATGTAGCACTTTAGTTTAAGATAACTTGAAACATTCTATTCATCACACATATACATTTTCTCATGATTTCTCCACTGTTTATATCCTTAATAATGGCTCCTAAGAATAATTGACTACGAAATCCATTATTGATAAGCTACACTTTCTAGTCAACTATCATCCTCATCCTTATGCATTTACTTGGAAGGATAATGGCTCATGTATGTAGATCACCCATATGCACTATGTTATTATCATTGTTCCAAAATTTGTGGATAGAGTTGCATGTTATGTGAGCAATATATATTGTTTTAATTTATTACTTGGATGGCCTTATCAATATTCTTAGAAGGAAAAATATGATACATAGTCCATAAATATAACATCAAATAACTACAAAAATAAGTTGCTCAAAGTTATTTTCTAACTTTTATCTAGTAACCTTTCCACATTATTATCATTTCTTTTGCTCACTCATTGGACTTTATTACCCTGAGACATTACCTCTTAAGCATATTCTACTAACTTTCAATGCTTCTCAGGTCTTACAAAGTTCTTCCTTGGAAGTTCAAATTTGGTAGCCTCTTCTTAGTAGGTTATTAAATTGTTAAAAATTAAAAATCACCTAAATTTTCCATTCATGTTACCAATTTATTTCATTCCAATCAATTGAACATCCACAATACTATCAATGCATATCAGGATTCAACATTGGACACCAAGATCTTGGCCAATAATTCAATATATATTATTCAAATTATTCAACTTATTTTTACTACAAATAAAATTTTCATCATGAAGACATACCCAATTCAATAGGAATTCAACACTTCCTCCCATGTTTCTTAACATGGTCATCTTCCACATCAAGCATATTGGATTTACTGGCATTTGAGGCAACAATAATTTCCCTCTCTCCGAAAAGCATTAGAGGAAAATGCTTATGTTCTTAGGAGGAGTTACAAGGATTCTAAAGTCTTAACATAAGTATATTTGTCATATATATTTCCCTATTGTTATTTGAATACACTATTATTGTTGAGTTTGAGAGAGAAAATTTGTAAAACCTTGAATTAATCCTTCCTCAATAATTTGCTAACTTCGTGGATTGGAAACATTTTGTGTTTAGTTTCTTTATCAAGCACAATATGAGTGTAATAAATGGTGCACCTTTGAGCCATTTTTGAGCCTCGAAAATGCATGTGATAGTTGGCATGATGAGAGAATAAATTTTGTAGTAAATATCATTTGTTGTTACCTCTTTACGACTTAGTATTTCTTTGTGACACTAACTTAAAGTTTCACATCTAGGAATGTTTCAATCAAACTATAGCATTAAGTTCTAGTGTCACAACCCACTTATCTAGAAACTATTCTAGTGCCTTCAACTTGTGTTACAATAACCTCCATAAATAGAATTGTGAAAAGTTATCTCTTCCTTCATAGCAATTGTTCTATCGACAACTTCTTCTATAGCTATTGTTGTAACAACTTCTATAACAATTATCTATTCTTCTATAACAACATAATATCTACCAAAATATGATAAAAATGTTATTAACATTACTCAAACAAACAAAATCTATAAAATACCTTTATGTGCTACAAGTATTCCTACATCATAATTATTTTTATTTAAATCTATTAAATATAAAAAAAATTGATACAAAAATTTCCATTTTTATGAATTGATGAACTTTTTCTCCTTATATTTATTATGATTTACTCACTACCATTTTATTACCAAATTATATTTAACAAGTATTTCACTTTTAAATTATTGAATAATTTTGATTTGCATACATAAATGTACATCCTTAATCTCAAGAAAGAAGATGGGGAGGTGAGTGAATTAAGGTGTGCATTTATGTATGCATTATTTCTCATCATTATGTATGCATGTAACTTTTTCATAGATACACACCATGTGTGCAATTACCTACATTATTATAAAAATTTCCATAAATACAAACAAAACACACTTAGATACACTATTATAAAAGTTTATTTATCCTCAAAAATTATTCATCCATCCTCTTTAACACGAGTCATCCTCTTTAACCTGAGTTTGTAAATAATTGTAAGGGCCTCCGATTGTGGTTGCGACGAGCACCAGGCGGGCGATTGTGCACGGCACACGGGCGCGTGACAAAACAAGTTTTGCGACGGACTACGGCAGTAGAACGACGTAATATGCGACGTTATGAGGAGCATGCGAAATGACTAAGTGTCATCACACTTAAGCGCACAAGTATGTATGCGTGCGATGGATATATACCATGAACATTGGGTAATAAAACATACCCAAGCCGACGGTGAACATCTATGACTTGGGGGCGCTCATAATAATATTTAGGGGGTCGGCGCAAGACTATACGCAAGGTGATATGCGTATATATAAGAGGAGGACTGCGATTCATTCGAAAGCAAGCGACTTCGCTATCTCATCAACACAAGGGGTAAAACGACCTGCGCAGAGGTAAAAGAAGAATACACATGGGTTATGCGTAGTTCTTCCATTGTGCAGAGTTGCAGTTTTGATCCGGGTTGAAAGGTGAAGGTTCGATAACGTGTGCAGGGCTTGGAAAAGTAAGATAGGTGGCTCAGGTGAGCGTTCTTCTTTGTGCAAGAGTGCACATGAATTATAAAAGGTTGTTCTATGCCTTGGTTGTAAAAATACTCTAAGTGTTGGCTTGAAGTTTGTCAAGCATACTTGTATTGTAAATTTGAAGAAGTTGATATAATATATTGATTGGGCAGACTTTCTGGGAGTTGCCCCTCCCTTTGTACTTGATTGTTGTTGATGTTCTCGATTTATGATATATGGTTAATATATGGTTAATGATTGAGAATGATCTTCTTTAAAGTATAAAGGGTAACTCTCTACTTGGTTGCAAGAAAACATAAGTTAAAGTATGTTCATGTTAGAATTGGTGTAGTCCACGGATGTTGGTACTGTTAAAAAGAATGCGTTCGGTGGTGCTGCACCTCGCTACAAGCGGTTGGAAGATTACCGCAGGTGTAGGGGCGTGACAGTTGGTATAAGAGCAAAGGTTGCTCGAGGCAGAGATAAGGGTACTTGCAGGTGAAGGAAACTGTTTCACACAAAGTGGAACAAGGGTTGGTTCAGGTTGCAGGATACTCGGTGGAGTTCTTGTATGGTCGAGACTAGATCACAAAGGAAGAAGAAGCTAGTCGAGATGGCAGCCGGGTCTAGTCATGATGGCAAAGAAACTCCTATGGAGTTCATTGAAAGGGTGTTGGTAAAGGTAGAAAATATGGGGGTTTCTTTCGAAGAGAAACTCGATGAACTTCGAATACAGAATGATGAGCTCAAGACACAAAATGAGTACACTGAATATAGGTGTGCACAACTCGAACAAAGGGTCAAAGAAGTCGAGGAATCAAGGGATCAAGGTCTTGCAGAAATTGAGAGCTTGAAGAAGACTCTTGAAGATACAAAGAATGAGCTTACAATTGTGAAGAAGGTCGTGGGGCATAACTCAGGTGGAGGAGTGCCTCATGTGAAGGTCAAGGAACCAGAATCTTATGATGGAACAAGGAAGGCAGCAATTCTTGGCAACTTCTTGTGGGACATAGAGCAGTACTTGGAGCGGTTGAACTTGGTTGATGGTGAGACACAAGTCAAGGTAGCTACTCAGTTCTTAACAAAGGATGCTAAGATGTGGTGGCGAAAAAGGGTGGATCAGATTGCCAATGGCAATGCTAATAACATCACTTCGTGGAAAGACTTGAAGAAGGCATTGCAGACCCACTTCAGTCCTCAAGATGACACATGGGAAGCAAGGACCAAACTCAAGTACATAAAGCAAACAGGAAGCCTACAAGCATACCAGCAAGAGTATTCAAGTGCAGCTCTAGAACTTCATGACATGGCAGAAAAGGACAAGGTGTTCAACTTCATCATGGGATTAAAACCTTGGGCACGCAATGAGGTAAGGAGGCAGAAGATTAACACACTTGAAGAAGCTTTTGTTGTAGTTGATAGGATGGTGGATCACTTTGAGGAAACTTCTGATGACAAGAAGAAGAAGTCCGAAAAGCCAAAAGAGAAGAAGAATGATGATACTCCAAAATCAGATGATGGTGCAAAGATGAAGAAACCTTTGAAGTGTTGGTTATGTGAAGGACCACACACGGTGAAGAATTGTCCCTCTAAACTAAAGGTGGCTACGGTTGCACAATCTGATGATGAGGATAATGATGCTTCTGTAGGGATGATGCAGATACTTGGTGCTTCTGCTACTACAAAAGTAGTCTCTAAAGACGATCCAGAAATAAACAAGTTAGAGTATGTTCGAATGAAGATTGGAGATACTAATGTGCTCACTATGGTAGATAGTGGGGCTTCTCACAACTTCATGGGAGAAGATACTGCAAGAAGAATTGGGCTGAAATTTGTACCGGCAAAGGCGCAAATGAAGACAATGAATTCTCCTCCTATGAACATCCTTGGTATAGCTGAGAAGGTGGACACTACACTTGGTGAATGGACCGGGAAGGTGAACTTCACTATAGTGCGGATTGATGACTATGAGGTTGTATTGGGGATGGAGTTTATGAAGCAGTTTGATGCTATGATTGTACCACATTTGAAGAAGCTCTACATTTATGATGGAAGGGAAGATGTACCTATTGGTGTGCCTACCATTGGTGCAACAAGGCCTCATTGTAAAGTGGGAGCGATGCAAATGGAGGATAAGGAAAAGGAGAACAAGCGGTTGTCCACTGTTGAGGCAAAGCTTGTGGAATAGTCATTGGTCATTAGATCACTTTCAGATAGCATCTTGGATTTGACAAGAAGGCTAGAGATAGTGGAAGATGATGATGATGATGATGAGGTATATGTAAGGCCGGATGTCCAGAAGGAAGACCGGGTTGCTTATCTACAAAGGATGGAGATTGAAAATCCTGATAGATGGATTGAGTAGATTAGTGAGGGAGAGCCTTCAGGCTCTGCTCCCTCTACATCTTCTTAGATGAATAAGAAGATGGGCTCATTGTTAGCTGCTCATGGCAGTGAGCCCTCAAGCACATGGAGCAGGTATGATTGATGATGGCACATTGTAGATGATGAAGAGGACTTCATGGACCTGAATGGGGCACATCGAGAGTTTGTTGATGAGATGATCTCTTCACTTTGGAGGAGACACACACATGGACAACATATTGCAGATGGCAGTGGCTCTCCATATGTTGCGGTGATGTTTGCCTTATGTGGAGGAGACAACGTCATGGATGATGGTATGTTGTCGAGGGCGACAACGATTTCAGGTGGAGGAGAATGTAAGGGCCTCCAATTGTGGTTGCGACGAGCGCCGGGGGGGCGATCGTGCACGGCGCACGGGCGCGTGACAAAACAAGTTTTGCGACGGACTACGGCAGTAGAACGACGTAATATGCGACGTTATGAGGAGCATGCGAAATGACTAAGTGTCATCACACTTAAGCGCACAAGTATGTATGCGTGCGATGGATATATACCATGAACATTGGGTAATAAAACATACCCAAGCCGACAGTGAACATCTATGACTTGGGGCGCTCATAATAATATTTAGGGGGTCGGCGCAAGACTATACACAAGGTGATATGTGTATATATAAGAGGAGGACTGCGATTCATTCGAAAGCAAGCGACTTCGCTCTCTCATCAACACAAGGGGTAAAACGACCTGCGCAGAGGTAAAAGAAGAATACGCATGGGTTATGCGTAGTTCTTCCATTGTGCAGAGTTGCAGTTTTGATCCGAGTTGAAAGGTGAAGGTTCGATAACGTGTGCAGGGCTTGGCAAAGTAAGATAGGTGGCTCAGGTGAGCGTTCTTCTTTGTGCAAGAGTGCACATGAATTATAAAAGGTTGTTCTATGCCTTGGTTGTAAAAACACTCTAAGTGTTGGCTTGAAGTTTGTCAAGCACACTTGTATTGTAAATTTGAAGAAGTTGATATAATATATTGATTGGGCATTCTTTCTGGGAGTTGCCCCTCCCTTTGTACTTGATTGTTGTTGATGTTCTCGATTTATGATATATGGTTAATGATTGAGAATGATCTTCTTTAAAGTATAAAGGGTAACTCTCTACTTGGTTGCAAGAAAACATAAGTTAAAGTATGTTCATGTTAGAATAGGCGTAGTCCACGGATGTTAGTACTGTTAAAAAGAAAGCGTTCGGGGGTGCCGCACCTCACTACAAGCGGTTGGAAGATTACCGTAGGTGTAGGGGCGTGACAGTTGGTATCAGAGCAAAGGTTGCTCAAGGCAGAGATAAGGGTACTTGCAGGTGAAGGAAACCGTTTCACACGAAGTGGAACAAGGGTTGGTTCAGGTTGCAGGATACTCGGTGGAGTTCTTGTATGGTCGAGACTAGATCACAAAGGAAGAAGAAGCTGGTTGAGATGGCAACCGAGTCTCAAGCCGGGTCCTGTCATGATGGCAAAGAAACTCCTATGGAGTTCATTGAAAGGGTGTTGGTAAAGGTAGAAAATATGGGGGTTTCTTTTGAAGAGAAACTCGATGAACTTCGAATACAGAATGATGAGCTCAAGACACAAAATGAGTACACTGAATATAGGTGTGTACAACTCGAACAAAGGGTCAAAGAAGTCGAGGAATCAAGGGATCAACGTCTTGCAGAAATTGAGAGCTTGAAGAAGACTCTTGAAGATACAAAGAATTAGCTTACAATTGTGAAGAAGGTCGTGGGGCATAACTCAGGTGGAGGAGTGCCTCATGTGAAGGTCAAGGAACCAGAATCTTATGATGGAACAAGGAAGGCAGCAATTCTTGGCAACTTCTTGTGGGACATAGAGCAGTACTTGGAGCGGTTGAACTTGGTTGATGGTGAGACACAAGTCAAGGTAGCTACTCAGTTCTTAACAAAGGATGCTAAGATGTGGTGGCGAAAAAGGGTGGATCAGATTGCCAATGGCAATGCTAATAACATTACTTCGTGGAAAGACTTGAAGAAGGCATTGCAGACCCACTTCAGTCCTCAAGATGACACATGGGAAGCAAGGACCAAACTCAAGTACATAAAGCAAACAGGAAGCCTACAAGCATACCAGCAAGAGTATTCAAGTGCAGCTCTAGAACTTCATGACATGGCAAAAAAGGACAAGGTGTTCAACTTCATCATGGGATTAAAACCTTGGGCACGCAATGAGGTAAGGAGGCAGAAGATTAACACACTTGAAGAAGCTTTTGCTGTAGTTGATAAGATGGTGGATCACTTTGAGGAAACTTCTGATGACAAGAAGAAGAAGTCCGAAAAGCCAAAAGAGAAGAAGAATGATGATACTCCAAAATCAGATGATGGTGCAAAGATGAAGAAACCTTTGAAGTGTTGGTTATGTGAAGGACCACACACGGTGAAGAATTGTCCCTCTAAACTAAAGGTGGCTACGGTTGCACAATCTGATGATGAGGATAATGATGCTTCTGTAGGGATGATGCAGATACTTGGTGCTTCTGCTACTACAAAAGTAGTCTCTAAAGACGATCCAGAAAGAAACAAGTTAGAGTATGTTCGAATGAAGATTGGAGATACTAATGTGCTCACTATGGTAGATAGTGGGGCTTCTCACAACTTCATGGGAGAAGATACTGCAAGAAGAATTGGGCTGAAATTTGTACCGGCAAAGGCACAAATGAAGACAGTGAATTCTCCTCCTATGAACATCCTTGGTATAGCTGAGAAGGTGGACACTACGCTTGGTGAATGGACTGGGAAGGTGAACTTCACTATAGTGTGGATTGATGACTATGAGGCTGTATTGGGGATGGAGTTTATGAAGCAGTTTGATGCTATGATTGTACCACATTTGAAGAAGCTCTACATTTATGATGGAAGGGAAGATGTACCTATTGGTGTGCCTACCATTGGTTCAACAAGGCCTCATTGTAAAGTGGGAGCGATGCAAATGGAGGATAAGGAAAAGGAGAACAAGCGGTTGTCCACTGTTGAGGCAAAGCTTGTGGAACAGTCATTGGTCATTAGATCACTTTCAGATAGCATCTTGGATTTGACAAGAAGGCTAGAGATAGTGGAAGATGATGATGATGATGATGAGGTATATGTAAGGCCAGATGTCCAGAAGGAAGACCGGGTTGCTTATCTACAAAGGATGGAGATTTAAAATCCTGATAGATGGATTGAGTTGATCAGTGAGGGAGAGCCTTCAGGCTCTGCTCCCTCTACATCTTCTTAGATGAATAAGAAGATGGGCTCATTGTTAGCTGCTCATGGCAGTGAGCCCTCAAGCACATGGAGCAGGTATGATTGATGATGGCACATTGCAGATGATGAAGAGGACTTCATGGACCTGAATGGGGCACATCGAGAGTTTGTTGATGAGATGATCTCTTCACTTTGGAGGAGACACACACATGGACAACATATTGCAGATGACAGTGGCTCTCCATATGTTGCGGTGATGCTTGCCTTATGTGGAGGAGACAACGTCATGGATGATGGTATGTTGTCGAGGGCGACAACGATTTCAGGTGGAGGAGAATGTAAGGGCCTCCGATTGTGGTTGCGACGAGCGCCGGGCGGGCGATCGTGCACGGCGCACGGGCGGGTGACAAAACAAGTTTTGCGACGGACTGCGGCAGTAGAATGACGTAATATGCGACGTTATGAGGAGCATGCGAAATGACTAAGTGTCATCACACTTAAGCGCACAAGTATGTATGCGTGCGGTGGATATATACCATGAACATTGGGTAATAAAACATACCCAAGCTGACGTTGAACATCTATGACTTGGGGGCGCTCATAATAATATTTAAGGGGTCGGCGCAAGACTATACACAAGGTGATATGCGTATATATAAGAGGAGGACTGCGATTCATTCGAAAGCAAGCGACTTCGCTCTCTCATCAACACAAGGGGTAAAACGACCTGCGTAGAGGTAAAAGAAGAATACTCATGGGTTATGCGTAGTTCTTCCATTGTGCAGAGTTGCAGTTTTGATCCGGGTTGAAAGGTGAAGGTTCGATAATGTGTGCAGGGTTTGGCAAAGTAAGATAGGTGGCTCAGGTGAGCGTTCTTCTTTGTGCAAGAGTGCACATGAATTATAAAAGGCTGTTCTATGCCTTGGTTGTAAAAATACTCTAAGTGTTGGCTTGAAGTTTGTCAAGCACACTTGTATTGTAAATTTGAAGAAGTTGATATAATATATTGATTGGGCAGACTTTCTGGGAGTTGCCCCTCCCTTTGTACTTGATTGTTGTTGATGTTCTCGGTTTAGGAATATATGGTTAATGATTGAGAATGATCTTCTTTAAAGTATAAAGGGTAACTCTCTACTTGGTTGCAAGAAAACATAAGTTAAAGTATGTTCATGTTAGAATAGGTGTAGTCCACAGATGTTAGTATTGTTAAAAAGAAAGCGTTCGGTGGTGCCGCACCTCGCTACAAGCGGTTGAAAGATTACCGCAGGTGTAGGGGCGTGACAATAATTATGTAGATACATACAACGTGTGCAGTGGCACAATTATAAAACTTATTGTATATATTTTTATTTAATTTTAAATTTGTTTACACTATTATAAAACTTATTACATAGATCTTTGTTTAATTTTAAATGTGTTAGTTGTACATGGTCACGTCATATGTGGTTTGTTTCGACAATAGTAGATGTGGTTAGCACAATAGATTTGGTAGTATTATTCCAACATGGAAGTAGTTGTAAATTATTAGTTCACTTGTATTTCTTTTACAATAGTATATGTGGTTCCCACTATATATGTGGGAGTGTTATTTCAACATGAAAGTTTTTTTCATCGTATATGAGTTTGTAAATTTAATGTAATATTAAAATTATAGTTAGATGTATATGATTGTTTACAGCAGTTATAAAAAGAATTTACGGTTTTGTGTTGAATGTGAGTTATAGAGATATTATAATAAAAAGATTATGTATATTTTTGTTATAATTAAAGTAAATAATTAATTAATATTAATAAATTAAAAAAATTAAATTATATCATATTTTATATCAATAAATTTTTTTTAAAAATTATTATTAAAATAATTGAAATAATATAACAGGAAAAAATTACCAACTTCATTTTTATTTTTGTGTGATAGAAAAAATATATCCCCGCGAGATTTTTTTTAATATAAAAAACAAAATAACACAAGAATCCGAAATAATGACACCACCCCTATCCGATCTCATCTCACAGAGCTGGTCTAGTAGTTGACTTTTGTATGGTTGGCTGTCAGACTCAACTCCGCTCTCAATTGGTGTTGACTCTGTTATGATAACTCTCCGCTCCACGTCAACACCGTATCGCAATACTGGGTGAATGTCTCTAGAGTCACTGGGCAAGCGCACGAATTCTCCAGATATGTCGCTATTACTTCAATTATATTTTCATGATCCTTTCATCTCCAACTCCATAACGTCGACATCTCACCTATAACGTGGAGATTCAGTTCCATGAATCTTATTAGTGCTCACGGCTCTCTGAAAATATAACACACAAATTTCGGACGGTGTTCACGAATCACTAGCATTACTACTCCACTCATTTGTCCAACTTGACATGCTGGATATCACTAGCATTACTACTCCACTCATTTGTCCAACTTGACATGCTGGATATCACTAGCATTACTACACTCATTTGTCCAACTTTGATTTTGTTTCGTGTATTAATGGCTGCGCGAAGTCTACCAGATCACATCGGTTTCTTGTAGAAGTTGACTCTGCCCATCAGCTTTTATCTAGCAATATCCACCGCTAACTCGTGGTGAATTTAATTCTCTTGCAATACATAGAGCAAAATAATATAACTTCTTGCCTTCTTCCTCTGGATTCTGCAGCTTCATTTGATTTCAATTTCACCTGTGGATGGGAAATCCGACCCGTTTACCTACGGTCTCTGCAATGTAGAAAAATACAGCAATGGCAGTGAATTCGAGAGCGACGTGAACGCAGTAGCGAAATACCTGGTGAATGCCACTGCCCGCGGAACACTTTTGGCAGTCCTCCTGAGAGACGTCGGGCCGGCATTGCAGAAGGCCGTTGACTCCTCCATAAGAATATCTCGCGAATCTGCCTCGCCGGGCAGCGGCCCTCACCAGGTATTTCAATAGGGCGTTCACGTTGCTTTCATACGCTCTGCAACGTAAACAAATACAGCAATGGCAGTGCGTATGAAAGCAACGTGAACGCTCTATTGAAATACCAGGTCAGGGCCGCTGCCCCACGAGGCGGATTCGCGACATATTCTTATGAAGGAGTCAATGGCCTTCTACAATGCCGGCTCGACATCTCTCAGCAGGACTGCCAAAAGTGTTCCGCTAAAGCCTCACAGATGGCTTATCACGACTGCCCTAATGCCATTGGAGCTCGGATTCAGCTGGAATTCTGCTCCATTCGTTATGAGAATTACAGTTTCGCCTCTGTTCTCGATACCGTTGAGGCCGCTGCTCTTGAGAATGTGAAGAGCAACGGTGATATTGAAGGTTTCAATCAGACTCTAGGGAATCTTATGAACACTCTTTCTGGCAAAGCTCCCTTAACAGTAAATAGATTCGCCACCGGATAGTTGGCGGTGAATTCTTATGCTTATGTGGTCTGTTCTATCTAATAAAGATTTTAACGTTATAACAAACTTAACCAAATAGGGACACAACACACTATTCATCAAACACATGAATGTGGTTGGAGCAATAGTTAAGTCAAATGGAACCAAAACAAACTAATAATTCCCATATCTGATCGTGAATGAAGTCTTGTAAATGTCCTCCTCTATGATGTGTACATGATTGTATCCGGATCTCAAGTCAATCTTCGAGAACATTGTTGCTCCCTTCAACTAATCAAACAAGTCATCAATCTTTGGCAAAGGGTATCTATTCTTGATAGTCACTTTGGTCAACTGCCTATAATCAATGCAAAATCTAAGGGTGCCATCTTTCTTCCTCACAGACAAGACCGATGTGCCCCAAGGTGATACACTTGGTCTACTGTATCCATTGTCCAACATTTCCTTCAGCTGCAATTTCAACTCAACCAACTTAGGTGTGCTCATCCTGTAAGGTGCTTTCGATGCTAGAGTTTCCCTTAGCAGTAGCTCAATCGAAAATTCTACCTCCCTATGAGGTGGAAACTATGTAATTCCATCAGGAAATACATCCCTGAAATTTTGCAACATTAGGTACCTGTTCAATACATCTGCCCCCTCAACCTCCTTACCCTTATCACCAGAAATGTGTACTACAAATAGCTTGCACCATTTCGTGCGGCTACGCTTTGCTTGCATAACTGTCACCATCCTAGCTAATGTGGCTTTCTTCTTACCCTATAAGACTCTTGGTTCTCCATTGCCATCAACACACTCAATAGCTTTGTCATAAGAGTCAACCTTTGTTCCATGAAGATATAACCAATCCATGCCCAATAACATATTGTATGAACCCAATGGTAATACATTCAAACAGGCTATTGTAGGCATACCATTTAAGTTAAATGCGTAAGCTCTTACCATATGATGAACTCACTTCTTTGTACCTGTAGCCAACTACACTAACCAAGACTCTTCATGTAATTCCTTACTCAAACCACACTTATCCAGGAAGTTAGGACTAACATAGATATAATTATATCTAGGGTCAATCAAAATAGAAATCACTTGATCACAAAGCTTATTGTCCATCTCAATGATAGATGCATGGTGTTTTGCCTACCTATTGGCCATTGTCGCATAGATACGTGGAATACTCTGATCAACATCCGCAACAGTCTGCGCCTCCTATGAACTATATATATAAGGCCTACCACCCTGATTTTGTGGAAAATCTCTCTTAAGGTGTTCCTTGCCACATGTCCAACATTCTAGCCGACCAGTGTCAAAACCTCTATGCTTCTGTTGAGACTCATGTCCTTGTCTAACTGCATTAAATCTCTTTTGCGGTGCCACACCCTCTTTCTGATCTACATGTTGAGGCCTTGTTCTCTTAGGCTTCCATTTACCTCTACCTTTGTCCTTTCCTTTCCATCCATGCTGAGATTCATTCTTACACTTTGATTGTTCATAGAAATTCTTGAGTTTCCCAATAACTTCCTCAAGTGACCAAGGCTCAGCATATTGAATCCAACCTCTAAGTGCTAATGGAAAACGACTAACAAACTATTGAATTTTAGCCTTTTCATCAGTAAGATATGGTGCACACATCAATAGCTCCAGAAGCTTGGTCGTGTACCCTTCATCTGTCATTGACACCACCTTTAGCTCATAGAATTTTTTTTCCTTAATTTCATAGTACCTTTATGAGAAGTACTTCCTCTTGAAAAGTCTCTTGAACTCTCATTAGCTCAAGTCATCTGTCCTGATGTCTCTAACCCGCTTAACATCTTCCCACTAGATGTTTAACTTTTGGCTTCTTCACATATCCATCAAAAGTAGGTGGTTTTTATTTCTTTAATTCATCTAGAAAGTACCCCCTATAGTTCCTCATGTAAGGATGATAGCGACAACAATCATGATGTCTATCAAAACCAGAACTAGAATAATACCTGTACTCATCGCCCCTCCTGTCTGGAGTGTCCAAAAACATGCCATCTCTCACCGTGTCAGATCTATCCGACCAGTGTCTACCAAGAGATATACTTCCATATGCTCTATTAGTCCCATCCTCATGTGCATGGCTAATTCGAAGCAACCCTTATCGCTGCAAGTCCGACAAACTATGAAGAAGTATATCATTAACCTCTGCTTTCTTCTCTTGTGCCTACATGGTCCAGTCATTATCTGCCTTCAACTCCTTATATCTTCCTCCAAGATCCTCAATGTATCAGCCAAATCAAAAGAATGCCCCACACTACATTGCTCATCTGATGCATAGGGAGATTCTGCGTAGTCTACAACCTTGCTAGCCATTTGATCTCTTTGTTCCTGTAATGCATAATATGTCAGATAAATCAAATCACAATAAATTGATGTACCTTAGTATAGCTTGGGGAGTATACCTTGTCTGCAAGTTGACCATATCAACATTATACATGTATAAAATAATCATAACAACGTATAGACATGAACAATAAATGTATCAACACAAAAAACATCACTCCAACTAGGATCCAGTCATCGATGCAAGGTCGTATCAATAGTGCATGTTATGACCTCATACATGACAACAACCATTAATCCATTGTACACATTGCTACATGCAACCGACAATATGCATTAGCAATGCCTAACCAACTACAAATTTGCATAACTGCGTGTAGTCGAACATAATTGATAAGTTCTTGCAATCAACCTACAAGACTGATACATGTAATCAAAATACTCAAGGATGTAACCTAACATACAAGGATGTAAGTAGGCGACATAAAATCAACATGTAAGTGACAAATAACCATATACAATCAGTCACATACCCATCTCAATTACTCTTCATGAAATCAACATCAAATTCTCCATGATAGCCATACTACAACCCTAATCCATCATTAAAAAATGAAACAAGTATATAAGTGTAAGAGACACACATCAAACTAACATGCGTGCATGACCAACACATTCAACCCATCCAGTCTGAGAGTTGAACCATGCTCTGATACCACTCTCTAATACCCTCCTCCCACATGCACCCAAGTAACCATGCCAACTGGGGTAAACATGAGATGAGAGGCTACTATGATCATATTCTACCTCCTAGGTAACCTTAAGGAAGTGGAATCAATGGAACATCACAAACAACCATCCAAAATCATTAATAGAACCCTTAGGAGACAAGTCAGCCACTCAGACAGCCTGTCCCTGGGCCCCACTATTGTTCTGGATAACTTAAGGCTTAGTCACTATCATGCTATGGGCAAGGGAGTGACCAGAGACCTAAAGTTGCTCTCATAGGCCTGCATTCCAGTGACTATGGATGAAACTTTACAGTTCTGTGCCAGCGACTCCAGGATTCAAGCCACTTTTTCAGGCCCAAAGCCCAGGCCACTGCTCAAAATGGAATGAAAGCTCAAAATTAAGTAAAGTACAAGGAAACAATGATGCAGAATTAACTAGTTGATCAAGGCCTTAATGCGACCCCTACTAGCCATGGCAGACATTTCATTAAACATATCATCGACATATAGCCTACAGGTGTAAACAACAAAGTTAAGTATAGGGATCTCTTACTTATCTGAGAATTGTCGTGAACCATTATTTGCTCATGTCATTTTCTGCCTTATCACTTATTAGGTCATATATACAATATCCATTCAAATACAAGTAAAAACATGCTAAGAGCCAAACATAGTGCTGCCATAAAATGAACATATAACCAACATAATAGCAACATAATTAGAATAATCATATCAGCCATCAAAATCCATATATACACTAGTACATTTACACATGAAAATCAATGGAATAAATTTATCATTAATCAATGTAATGAACTGACCAAAGATGGGACTACCAAAGATGAGAGGTTGGCTGAGCCAAGTCTCTCTTCAGCCAATCACCCCCGTGCCATATTCCAAGCATGAATGTCGGACTCAACCAAGGCATACCAAGGCTAAACCACCTCACCCTCATAAATAGAAACTAGGCTTTACCATAATCCATCCTAGATCACTAGGCCAACATAATGAACACATCGTAATAGGCTTTACTATGATCTCCACCTAATCACTAGGCCAAACAAGCATGGATGCCACCTGATTTCTCCACCTACATTGTGAGTAATTTTCCTGTCTTCTAGTCTCTCAGGCCTTACCACAATCCAAACCCAGATCACTAGGCCCTAAACCAAGACCCACTCTCTAGGCTTTACAGCATATCCCAAAATCAGGACTACTATGCCCAACAAAGAGAAAACCACCTCTAGGATTTATCGTATATCCTGCCATTCACCCGCAAGGATTCTTAGGCCATCCGAGGAAACAAAAAATCCGTATTTACTGCAACCCACAGTCCGGTTTAGGGGTTACTAGGCCATGTATTCTATCATTTCGAAGATCCACCTCACTCAGCTTCGAATCCATCTGGCAATCCAGTTCAACCAAACATGAGAACCCCATAACACCATGGGTATCTGGAAACTAAAATTCGAGGCTGAAAAACATTGTTACATCTGGAAAAACCCATGCCATGATAGAAAAGAACCACATGCAATTTCATGCATGCCAAATCTAGGAAGGCAAATACACATCCAAGTCGATACCTACAATGAAGCCTGTTGTAGCTACTTTATCCTTCCTTTCCCTGCTTGATCTTTTCTTCCTCTTTCCTTCTTTTCCTTACTTTCTCCAAAGCGAAAGTGCTCCAAGAAAAAACTCTAAGTATCCAAGAGTATGAGAGAGAGAATAATGAGAGTGCTCCAAAGTTGAACTGACAAAAGGTTACCAACTCATCCTCAGAAGCATTTTTATGAATGTGGCATCTATTTTCTTACTTTTCCATTATTTTCCTTCATTTTCCTCCTCACATCCAACCTGTGACCTTTCACCTCATTTTTCTCCTAATTTCCATTATTTTCATTAATAATTGTGCCAAAAATTCTATTTTTCCTGTCCAAAGCCTTAGCTATTTCCTTTGCCAATTTCCTTAACCATAAACAACAAATTGAACACCCCCTAGCATGTCTTGCTCAACATTCAGCTTGGAATAAGTGTCCCAGTCATCCGTGGTTATTTTTTTTAACATTTATCATATGGAATTTTCACGAGGCTTGTTACAGTATCTGAAATACTTTTGGAAAGCAATCCCAAGAAACTAACATTTTGATATATATTTTTTTAAATGAGTTACTTCTTATTTTCCCCTAGTACTCTTTATTATTGGAAAATATTTTACTCATCCTTCTAAGGAATATAATTTTAAAGGAGAGCTAAATTTATTATTCAGAGGATAATTGCAATTTTCTCGACTATCTCCTATAGTATCCAAGACAATGAGTACATGAGGCATGGCTAAATGATGCTTGATGATAGGGTGGAAAAGTTGGATAACATCATTATGCCATTCTTTGCAATGGTTAACAACATATCAATTAGCAAGCTATCCCCTTGGAATACCAAGTGTCATGTGCCTATCTATGATAGATCCCCCAATTCAAAATTCCATGATAATTGGATTCTCAATATGGACACCTAGTTCAATGATAACCTAATTCCTAATGAGAAGAAGGTTCCAATTACCAAATAAATTATTACTAGACATGCCAAACACTTGGTTGAATATCATGCAACAAACTAATGTTTAGTTACTTCATGGATAGGACTTATGGAATCCTTTAGTCTCATGTTCTATCCGTCCAACTACAAACATGTTATGAACATCAATTGGATTCATCTATGTCAAGGTTTCAATGTCCATACAAGAGTGGATTAACATACTCAAGTAGCTACGATTCCTTATTGGAATTTTTGATCGAGGTAAAAAGGTTCTTAAAATTTATTTACGTGAACATTTGTATCAAGAGCTTAAGTAAATGGATATTTCCACTATTGATTCTACATGCACTCAAGCACAATTAGTTGAAGAGAAATTTTGTTACAACTTATTCTTCAACATCATTCTTAAAGATCTACAACTTTAAAGCATGGATGTAATATCCCCGTGATCACCCCTATCTATATCGTACATATTTTGTTTATTCTAGTGAGCCAAAATGCGTTGGGCCTATGTACTAATGTATATATAAGTATTTTGGGGGTTTCCATGCTTATGTGATTTTAGGATGGGGATCATATGTGTCAAAAGACCAATGAGCCTAGCCATGTAAATATGCAATCACTCATATTAATTAAAGTACATCACTACTATAAATTGAGTCAAAGAAGAGACTGTGGGGGATGAGAACTCCATGAGAGGGAAAAGGGGCTCAAGGAATAAGTGACGAGGGTCTTATCTTAAGGGAAAAGCCAATAATAAAATTAACCTAAAGTGAAATGTGCACATGTTTTTATCCTAAGGTGGGAAAAAGGGTATCTTGATGTGTAACTTGTCAAAAAGGGAACATGCATATAAATTTGTGGAGTATAATGTAATTCCCAATTCTTTCATCCATTATACTCATTCAATTTTACCACTGTGATATTGGGAATTTCTTTTTGGAAGAGATAGAGACTAATCTTAATATGTTACCCTATCAATTTTATGTGGATCTAGGTGTGCACGTCTCCTTCGGTTTCCTTCTGTAAGGATGGGTATTTGGATGGATAAGTCTAGGGAAACGTCACCTGGTGTGAGTCATAAAGTGTATTTGTAGACACTTAAAGGTATTTGGAACTCTTAGAGCAATATGGCTCTAAGACTCCCTATTCAGCCCACTCTAGAGCCATGGAAGGGTAGTGGCACAAATTTAGGGATTGTAGGTGTAGAGAAGGTGTTGCACTACCTTGGGTTTCAGGATAATGGGAGAAGGGGGACTATAGGTTAGAATTCATTGGAGTCATACCTTGGATTTTTATATTGTTGGTGTCATATATGGACTTTAGTCAGTTTAGGTAAGTATTTTCCCCCAGTTGAGTCATAGCCCTAGTTTAGGGGTCACCAACTACTGAGATATTATGAGTAGTGTGGTCTATGGCTAGGAGGAATGCTTAATGTCTATAGATAATTGGTTCCTTTTCTAAAGATAAGTGCTCTTAATTATGTTTTATAACCTTATGTTAGGTATATTATTGTGTTTGCATGCTATTTACAATTTATGTGTTTATCCATGTGAAATCGTGTTGTTATGGATAAGTAAATGTTTCATTTCATGCTAATATGCATTAGGCATGATTGTAAAATCATGATTAAGGTTCGAGGGGTGCCTTAAGGATGGAATTAATCATGATATGAAAGAATGTAATATGTGGATTTTGGGAAACTCTTTGGAAATAATATCTATTAAAGGTAGTAATGCACCCCAGTGGGAGGATAAGGGTGTTACATACTGGTATTATAGTGAATTTTATAGCCCTTGCAATGTGTGGGTTAAAACCTTGATAACAAAAGAAAGCTACGGTTTTGTTTCTAACTATTTGAGTGATCTTTTTCAAGGAGAAGAAAAGGGGAAATTTAGGAAATTTGACGCATATGGGAAATGTTTAATTTTTGTAACAAGGTTGAGTGGGAGTGGATTTTTGTTTGGAATTTGTAGATGTAGATTGGTAATATTGGGTTGGATTATGAATTTATTGAGCTGTTCATGGAAGAAGGTTATGAAATGGGGTGAAATCTTCGAATGCCAAGTCAAATTTGGATGAGAAATTTTCTCAAAAATAGGAAATTGTTAGACACATGATTGGATGTGCTAATTTTAGGTTCATACTTAGTAACTAAAGTTAGCTAATTGCAAAACATTTTTCCAAATTTTCCGATGACAAAAAGTTATAGAAGTAGTATTTATTGGTAGAAATTACCAAAATTATGAAATTATGGAAAAATTCAAAAATTCAGAATATACATGAATTATGACATTGACTATAATGCCAAGTGGAAGTTGAATAACTAGGTGGAAATGTGGGGACAAGTGTCATCATGAAGTTAACATGGAATAGAGGGACCCTATCAAGAGTTACGAACTTACAAGGTTAAACAAAAATTGATCCATTGATTAGATGAAATATACACTATTAGATATATCAAAATGAATTTGTTGCATTATCCAATGAGCACCTTTAAGCCCAAAAATGGTTTATACCATTAGATTGCAATTATTCTTTGCTACTGTATTTTTTGGAATTGACTTATATGGTTAACCCCAATCACCATCAAGTCTTAAGATGATCTAGACTATCATACATTAATCAACCTCCACTAACTAAAAATACAAATTATATCTACTTTAAATGTGTTCATATGGATGCGCAAAGGTTACATTTCATGCTAATATTGACTAGTCATGATTATCAATTCATGACTAAGGAGCTAGGTATTCCTTAAGGATATAGTTCATCATGGTATGAGAGAATGTATGAGATGGATTTCAAAAAAACATTTGGAAATACGATTTATTAGAGGTAGTAATTCCCCAAATTGGTGGTTTAGGGGTGCTGTATTGCATATCCTACTTCTACAAGGTCCTCATATTCTTCTTCTTATTATAAATTTTGCCAATACTGTAAGAAACAAGGACACGATAAGTGTGAATGTTTGCAGTTGAAAAAGAAAAAGTTAAATGTATCATCTTCCATTGAGGAAGATGTTGACGCTCTAATTGAGGTCTGTACTGAATACATAATATATGGTGTGTTGAATTTCCAACTCAATAAAGTCATCTTCATGTAGTAGTTTAGTATAAGATATCTTGCAATAGTCTATTCATCACACATAATCATTTCCTCATGATTTCTCCACTGTTTATATCCTTAATAATGGCTCCTAAGAAGAATTGATTGCAAAATCGATTTTTGATAAGCTGCACTTTCTAGTCAAATTTCATCCTCATCCTTATGCATTCACTTGGAAGGATAATGGCTCATCTACATAGATCACACACATGCACTATGTTATTATCATTGGTCCAAATTTTGTGGATAAAGTTGCATGCTATGTGAGAAATATATATAATTGTAATTTATCACTTGGATGACCTTATCAATATTCTTAAAAGGAAAAATATGATTCATTTTACCTAGTCCATAAAGATAACATCAAATAACCACAACAATAGGTTGCTAAAAATTATTCTCTAACTTTTATCTAGTAACCCTATCCACATTATTATCATTTTTTTTGCCACTCATTCGACTTCATTGCCCTGAGAAATTACCTCTAAAGGATATTATACTAACTTTCAAATCTTCTTAGGTCTTACAAAGTTATTTCCTTGGAAGTTTAGATTTGCTAGCCTCTTCTCAGTAAGTTATTACCCTGTTAAAAATTAAAAATCACCTAAATTTTCCCTTCAATTTAACAATTTATTTCATTCCAATCAATTGAACATCCTTAATACAATAAATGCATATCAAGATTCAACATTGGACACCAAGATATTGGCCAATAATTCAAGATATATTATTCCAATTATTCAACTTTTTTTTTCTATAGATAAAATTTTCATCATGAAGACATACCCAATTCAAAAGGAATTCAACATTTTGTACAATGTTTCTTAACATGGTCATCTTCCACATCAAGCATATTGGATTTACTAGCATTTGAGGCAACAACATTTTCCCTCTATCCCAAGAGCATTAGAGGAAAATGCTTATGTTGCTAGGAGGAATTACATGGATTCTAGAGTCTCAGCATAAGTATATTTTTCATATGTATTTCCCTATTGTTATTTGAATACAATATTATTATATAGTTTGAGAGAGAAATTTTCTAAAACCTTGAATTAATCCTTCCTCGACAATTTGCTAATTTCATGGATTGGAAATGTTTCATGTTTAGTTTCCTTATCAAGCACAATATGAGTGTAATAAATGGTGGAACTTTGCGACATTTTTGAGCTTCCAAAATGCATGTGATAGTTTGCATGATGAGAGAATAAATTTTGTAGTAAATATCATTTTTTGTTACCTCTTTTTGACTTAGTATTTCTTTGCGACACTAACTTGAGGTTTCACATACAATAATGTTTCAATTAAACTATAACATCAAGTTCTAGTGCCACAACCCCCTTATCTAGCAACCTTTTTAGTGCCTTCAACTTGTTTTTACAATAACCTCCATAAATAGAATTGTGAAAAATGATCTCATCCTTCATAGCAACTGTTCTATTGACAACTTCATCTTCTATAGCTATTGTTGTAACAACTTCTATAACAATTATCTATTTTTCTATAACAACATAATATCTACCAAAATATTAAAAACAAAATCTAGATAAAATACTTTTATGTTCTAAAAATATTCATACATCATAATTATTTTTATTTAAATATAGTAAATATAAAAAATTGACAACAAAAATTTCCATTTCTATGAATCGATGATCTTTTTATCATAATATTTATTATGGGATTATTGGTTACTATTTTGTTACCGAATTGTATTTAACAAGTAATCCACTTTTAAATTATTAAATGATTTTGATGTACATACATAAATGTACATCCTCAATCTCATGAAGGTGGAGAGGTGAGCGAATTAAGGTGTGCATTTATGCATGCATTCTTTTTCCTCACACGTTTGTAAATTTTTCTATCGATACAAACAATGTGTACAATTACCTACATTATTATATTATTCCAACATGAAAGTACCTGTAAATAATTAGTTCACTTGTATTTATTTTACAATAGTAGATATGGTTAGCACAATATATGTGGGAGTGTTATTTCAATATGAAAGTTTTTCATCTTATATGAGTTTGTAAATTTAATAGAATATTAAAATTATAGTTAAATGTATATGATTGTTTACAGTAGTTATAAAAAGAATTTATGGTTTAGTGTTGAATGTTAGTTATAGAAAGATTATAATAAAAAGATGGTATATATTTTTGTTATAAGTAAGATAATTATATAAATTAAATAAGTAATTAATATTAATAAATTTAAAATAAATAAAATTAGCAATTGCATTAAATGTTGTAAAGGAAACGTTGTAAGGTATAAATTTCAGAAGAACCGTGACATATAAAAAATCATTGAAGATAAAATATTTTATGGAGATTAAATATTTACCACTTAATAATTATTAATAATTAAATTAAAATAGTAATTTTTTGTTACAAAAATGTGTCTATCTAAATAGTTTGTTGTTAATGTTAACATGACCAACAAGAACATGAGGGTAGATCCTACCACAGGTTACCCTAACAGGACTTACAGATTCTATATAGGACAAATTGTCTTCACCTTCAAAGATGGAATAAGCTACACAGGCTTCAACATCGTTGTAGTCCAAGCTTCAAAATCACTGTAGTCCATGTACCCAAACTCATATTTGTTCCTCTGGATGGAAAATACAGATGTTCTCCCACTGACTAGAATCTCCTGAGGTTGTCAACATGACTAACACTAAATGTGAGAACGTGACTAACACTGAATTTGAGAACATGTCCCTGCAAGTTAATTGATGTAATAACATTGGTAACATAGATGGAAGTCATGTGTTGTTTCTCTTCTCTACAATCAATGCCCCAAAGAAGCAACTAATTGATTTCAAAAAGGTCTATGTCCAAGCAGGTGCCAGGAGAAGCCAAACTCACTGAAACCAAGAACATCCATCAAATGATCCAATGCCATGAAGAGAAAGGGCTCTATGAAGATGTATCGCCTCAAGTTGTTCCAATGCTCCAAGAAACCCGCTAAAAATCTCCATCAGTGTGATAAAAATCAACGTGAAAATATAAAACGGGGAGGGTTTTTTAAGAAAATGCAAATGCGGTTATTAATATAATGCAATACCAACAGTGCAAATAGCTTACCAAGTATCTTTCTTCAAGAGACACAAAGTAGGTTCCAAGGGTAAGAGATTTGATTGTCACTTTAAAATTATCTTTCTATACCCTTAGGCAATGCTTTTACCATAAAAGATTTGATTATGTAAGTTTCCACATTGTGAGAGAGAATTGCAACATCTAGAAATGAAAATACTTTACACATCCTTGCAATCCTATTCCAGTGGATTATAACAAAATTCATTCCAATGGATGAAAAGAAGCCACTCAAAAGACACGTATTATGTATTTTTCAAATTATTGAATTTTATAAGCACATCTAAATTGTTAAATAATTATAACTCTCAAAATAATTATTTTCTATTTGTAATGATATGAATTTGTAAAACCAAGACCATTGTAACTCTCTAAAAATTATTTTCCATTTGTAAACATAAGAATTTATAAAGACAAGACATGATTGGAGTTTTTAAATTAAAAAACTATTTTACAAACCATTGGATCATGTATCATCCATAATTTGTAATATGTTAATGGATTAAAGTTCATGCACCTGAATTCCAATATACACAAAGCCTATATGCTTAAAAACATCTTTATAAAAATAGACATCTCCTATCAACTCCTCTATTCCTCTAGATTGAGTAGCTCTGTGACAAGACTATATTAAAAAAGTAATAACAATTCATTTCCATCAATACATTCTTCTGATCTTAAATCATTTATCCAGTGTGCTCAACTAGGTAGTTGTCTTCTTTATTTGGGCTCTAGCATACTGGGATTTTTCAGTGTTTGGGTGAGTACACATCATCCAAAAGTGCATACAAGGTGATGTATATGTTAGTGCAATGATATTTCCATATGTGCATATAAGCGAGGGGGCTAGAGATGATGGTGAGTAATATGACGGAGAGACCCATGGTTTGTAGATAAGGGAAAGACCTTCGAGTGCATAAAGATATACACATCATATGATCATTTATGAAGTGATGGCATTGATACTATTTACTATAATGAGAGTTTCCAACCATACTTTTGGATCAAATTTCCCAATGACTTCACCAAGATGGTGAAACAATAGTATATTAGCTTTGAGGATTTAAGAGACTACTTTGAGATCAAGATTTACAAAGAGATAGGGAGAGGCATTTTTTTGTATACAAGAATCCTAGGTTAGATTTGTGTTGAGGATAAACAAATGGTTTACATCAACTTCTTGTATGGATAGTGATGCATATCAGTGTGTTTTTTTTCTTATATCTGCTAGCTAAAGAGGCAAATTATGTGTTTAGAACACAAGAGACACCTCCCTAGGATGTAGGGTTGAGGTTTTCAATGCATTATGGAATGTCTCTACACCTATGACATTTTATTTCACAAATGGGAATGCATATTTTTTCTTTTAAATCATATGCATTTCATATCTAGATGTTCTTGCTATAGTTTAGATCTATAAAGTTTTGTTTTTGTGCATAAAATTGTCCAAATATTTTTGTGATTGAGGTTGTGTGCTTCTCCATGTTTCTATTCATGATTTCCATGTCGAATTTCATTCTCCAAATAATTATGCAGAAGTATTTGAATATGATGTTACACAAGAGAGCCTCCATCTATGATGGATGTAGAATTCTTCAACTTTAAAGGGCCTTTTGCAGAGGCTACATCTCTAGCATATGGCAAGATCAATTTTCTGAAATTTACGTCATAGTAATTGACTGATTTGTGGATTCCACTTCAGGGAAGACCGAAAAAAGCTTGCTAATGAAAGTTATACCTTATGATATTTTTGAAAAATATAGAGGGTCCTGATGTGGTTACTCAATACATAACAAAGATGGAAAATGAAGTTGGAAAAAATGTATTCATCATGTGACATTAAAATCTCAAGTAAATATTTGTCTTTTCCTTGGCACAGTATAGCTCACTCGATTCCTCTATTTGTCTAGACATCATGAGAATGAGAAATAATTGTATGTAGATTGCTGGACACTCAACTCAGATAAATTTAACATTCCAGAAGCTATTTTCACTTCCAAGCGAGGAAATTTTGGTTAATGATTTTTCATGCTACTTGAAATGAAAAATGCCTCTAACTTCATATGTGCATGGATTTGAGACAAGCTAGTTTCACATTTGAACAAAACTTGAAATATATCTCTTTCCCATTCGTGAGAAACTATGATTTATATGTCAAAGAGGATAGTCATGGCACTATGGAGGAATAGGGCACTTAGTCTTGCACAAAACATGCAAATAGTAGAGGATGAAGAACCAACAGATTCAGGGGATCTTCAAAACAATGATTTTGGATACTTTTTAGTTTTCAAGGATTCATGAAACCAGCCTAACCAACGTCCATTCACAAACATTACCTTTCAATGTAAGTATCCCAATTCTAAGGTATTTCCCTGTTTTGCATTCTTGCCAAGTTATTGTTATGATCCTTACGTTGTTTTTTACAAACTGTACTGTCGATGACTTTTTAGTAAGAGAATGCTAAAGAACTAATATAATAAACAATGAAACTCAACAACCTGTGGGAAGTGTCTCTTACTAATTTAGTCATTACTTGTTTCTCTGAAAGACATACCTACTAAAATTATTTTTGCAATTCCTAATAACAGGTAGAGTCACTCATGGAGTTATATGATGGGGGTTGCTTAGACAAAGATATGGAGAAATATTGTTGTCTAAACTATCGAACCAAGACATAGAAAATTTACAAACAAAAATTATACCAGAGATGGATCTGGTACAAGTTCAATGGAAGTGTTTTTAGGTTTGGTGTTGAGATCACAAATATCCACCAAAATTTAAAGCTTGATAATGGAAATGGTTGAATTATTAATGAAGTTCTTATCCTTCATGATGTGTTTTTCTTTGTTATATCCACTAGCTAAAGAAGTAGATTATGTGTTTAGAATACCACAAGGGACAAATCTCCCCAGGATGTAGGGTTGAGGTTTTTCAATGCATTATGAAATGTCTCTATACCTATGACATTTTATGTCACAAATGGGAAATGCATATTTTATTATTATTTTAAATCATATGTATTTCATATTTTTATGCTCTTGCTACAGTTTAGATATATAAAGTTTTGTTTTTGTGCATAAAACTATATAGATATTTTTTTTATTGAGGTTGTGTGCTTCTCCATATTTCTTTTGATGATGTCCATGCTAAATTTCATTCTCCCAATAATTATGCAGAAGTATTTGAATATGATGCTACACAAGAGCCTCCATCTATGATGGATGTAGAAGTCTTCAACTTTAAAGGGCCTTTTGCGGAGGCTACATTTTTAGGGTATGCCAAGATAAATTTTCTGAAATTTACTTCACATTAATTGACTGATTTGTGGATTGCACTTCAGGGAAGACCGGAAAAAGCTTGATAATCAAAGTTATACCTTACGATATTTTTGACAAATACAGAGGGTCCTGATGTGGTTACTCAGTACATAACAAAGATGGAAAATGAAGTTGGGAAAAATGTATTCATCATGTGACATTAAAATCTCAAGTAGATATCTGTATTTTTCTTGACATAGTATAGCTCACTGGATTTCTCCATTTGTCTGGATATCATGAGAATGAGAAATAGTTGTATGCAAACTTCTTGACCCTCACCTCAGACAAATTCAACATTCCAGAAGTTATTTTGACTTCCAAGGGAGGAATTTTTGGTTAATGATTTTTCATGCTACTTGAAATGCAAAATTCCTCTTCAGGTATCTATGCCTTAGATACGTTTGCATGATTTACTGCAAGTAACAAACTAGAACATAGAGGTCTCAAGTGAATTTATGTTTTACAAGGTAACTTATTCTTATCTGCAAGGATGTTAGGTTTCTAGGCAAATCTATAAAACGTAAAACCAAATTCTCGTTCATGTTGGAACATATAGAGGAAATAGTGGATTCACCTCCTTCCTTAGCATCAATGGGTAGTCCATCTTTGGCCATGTTCATTCGTAGAGGTAGAAGCCTTGATGCTAGCCATGGTGAAAACTACATAGATGACAAAGGAAGACTCAAGTTCCATTTTCAATCCTTTGTTTCCTACAATGTTCCATGCAGGTACACATTGAGTTCTTTTCTCATCAGAACATCCATACATTGTCTTCTGACACTTGTAAAAATGGGAGAAGTAATATCAAAACACCAAAAGAGGATTGATCTACATGAATTCCAATGAAGAAAATTAAAAAAAAAAATAGTGGATGTGCATGGATTTGAGACAAACTAGTTTCACATTTGAAGAAAACTTGAAATACCCTTCTTGCCCATTCGTGAGAAACTATGATTTATATGTCAAACAATACAATCATGGCACAATGGAGGAATATGGCAGTTAGTCTTGCACAAAAGATGCAAATAGTAGAGGATGGAGAACCAATAGATTCAGGGCATCTTCAAAACAATGATTTTGGATACATTTTAGTTGTCAAGGATTCATGAATCTAGCATGACCAACGTCCATTCAAAAACATTACCTTTCAGTGTAAGTATCTCAATTCTAAGGGATTTCTCTGTTTTGCATTCCTGCCAAGTTATTGTTCTGATCCTTACGCTGTTTTTGACAAACTGTAGTGTCAATGATTTTTTGGTAAGAGCATGCTACATAACTAATATAATAAACAATGAAACTCAACAACATGTGGGAAGTGTGTCTTACTAATTTAACAATTACTTGTTTCTCTGAAAGACCTACCTACTAAAATTATTTTTGCAGTTCCTAATAACAGGTAGAGTCACTCATGGAGTTATATGATGGGGGTTGGTTATACAAAGATATGGATAAATATTGTTGTCTAAACTATCAAACCATGACATGGAAAAGTCACAAACAAAAAGTATACTAGAGACAAAACTAGTAGAAGTTCAATGGAAGTGTTTCTAGGTTTGGTTCTGAGATCACAAGTATCCACCAGAAGTTAAAGCTTGATAATGGAAATGGATGAATTATTAACGAAGTTCTTATCCTTCATGATGTGCCTTTTGGAGACAATTTTTAGGTGCTTCCTCATCTCTTTGATTATACCCATTACAATTTATTGTACATGGATATTTTGAATAAAAAGTGGAATTGTTGTTTCATTTTCTTTATTTTACCAATTTGCATAGAATCTTCAGTTTGCAAGGAAATGTGACTTATTTTTTGAATGTGTATAGCTCCAAGTGAGGAGAGAGCTTGAGAATCTAGTCTCTACATCAAGAAACATGTAATGTCAGAGTATTTGTGGGCCTTGCATGGCTTAAGCGCACCACATCTCAAAAGAGGATCACAAAAAACATTGTCGAAAAGTTCATTGACCATTTGAAAGAGACCCAATGTTTGGTGGAGGGGGATATTCTTACCCAAGAAAAAAAAAAGTTCAGTAACCACATGTTAAACAACGAAAACATTTTTTTTGAGAGTATCTAATATTGGTCTTACTGGTGCAGAACATGGAACATGGAATAAACGACTTTCAAACATGACATAGAGATATGGGTTTGCAGTATAGACTTTGTTTTCCTTTTGATTGGATTAGATTGGCCATGGCACACAATTTCCACGGTTTAATATTTGTTCATACAACAGATTCTTTAAAAGTGTGGAGGAAAAAATCCCTTTGGCCTAGTTGATGGTGGAAATGCAGAAATTCAGATTCAATTTATTCATTATTTTTGTTACTTAATTAATCAACCTGCAAATTCTGATGTGACGAGAAATCTATCAACATCAATATAACAGTACGTTCTAGATTCCGTTCATCATAATATTGCATTTTCAGTGAGGACATTGAACATTCTATGGTAAGCTACCAAGAAAAGATCATTGCTCGTCACTAAAAGAAATGCAGATGCAAATATCAAGCATTGTTGCCCTCTAATGGAAATTATGTACCTCAGAGATTCATGGTTGCTTCTGGGACAGGCTACGAGTGAGGAAGTGAGAAACACACATCTGCAGAAGAGAGTGAGTCCCTGCAAGAAAATCCTTCCTGAACTCCCACGAAGGCTATCTTTCTCAAATAGTTGGAGCAACCCAAAATGCCTAAGCTCGGAAGAACCTGCAGAAGCGCTGCCTTCACTGCCTGGATTTAGAGGAACGCTGCAACAATCACCTTTTCTCTCATTAATTTTTTTTATATTTAGTATTATTATTTTTCTTTCAATTATATTAATTTTATTTTTTAATTTTTAATTTTTATAAATACAATAAAATATATATTTTAATAGACAATTATAAAATTTGTTTCTCTTTATAATATATCTCTTCCATAAATATTTGTAATTTTATTAAAAATATAATAGTAAAAAGTCCTTTATAATTTAAAAAATACAAAATTATATAAATATTTATTTATAATTATTAAAAAATATATTTCTTATTATTTTCTTTTCAAATACATTAATTTTATTTTTCAATTTCAAAAATTTATAAATGTAATTTAAAAAAACACTTAATAAAGTCGTTAAATTTAAAAACTACTACCTTAATTATTTTTATTACACATAATAAATTAATTGGAAAAAATACTTGTGTTTTTTTTTTAATAATGTCTTTTAGTTTTAATGGAATAGAGTATAAATTATATATTATTTTTAAATCTTGCAAATAAATTTATATAGTTTTAATTTTCTAATTTTATAAATATTAGATTTTATTTCATAATTCTTTTAAAATATATTTTGTAATAATTTGTTTTTTATTTTTAATGGAATATAGTAGATAATGTTATTATAACATTATAATTTATTTATTAATAAAATGTTATATATTTTTAGTTTTTTATCATTCTATTATATATATATTATTTACATAGAAAAATAATTTTATTATATATACATGTAAAATTTAATTATATCATAGAAAATTTTAGAATTCAATTATTTAAAACAAGGATAAAGATGAAAAGAAAAAAGTTAATCAATGTACAGTGAGCATCAACTAAAATGAGATTGAGATTTGTTCATTTTCTTTGACTTAAACAGTTTCCTTTCTTCCATGACTATAAAGTAGCACAACCACATTAATAAATTAATTACCAAATTTGTTAAAAATTTAAAAAATTAAACATAATTAAAAAATCAAAATTCAAATAAACATATATCTATAATAACTTCATAATTAAAATAATTGTATAAAATAACAAAAATTATTAAAATAACCATCTAAATTATAACTACTTAAATTAATTACAAATTAGCACAACCATATTAGTAAATGAGGTTATATACGTCTAAGACTTATGATTGTTGTGATTATTATTATAATTATTTAACATTACTGAACATTATTACTATTATTAATTATTTTAATTAAATAATTAAAAATTTAAAAATTAATTAATTAATTAAAAAATAATAATATTAATTAATTAAATAATAATAATATTGGTAATTGATTAAATAAAAATATTAATTAATAAGAGTAATATTGTTAATAATAATAATTAATAAATATGTGTTATTTTCTGAATTTAGGTTTTTGTGATCCATATTACATTAAGAAGAGTTTTTCGGTAGAAATCACATAGGAGGAAATTTTGCCGACGCGTTTCGAATCAGCTAGCGTGGTTCATCATCAGGACCAAATGAAAATGCAGATCATGGCACAGGGTTAAATAGAGAGCGATGTAGAGACCAAAAGATCATATAGCGACTAGTTTATGAAAATTAATATTTTAATAATGATTATTAAGATCAAATAATATTCCTATAATGGAAGAAAACTCACACAGAGCAATATCTTCATGCTAATTCTCATCATTTCCTGGCTTGAAAGCTTGGTGTTCTCAATACTTTAGCGACTAGAGCTTTAAGGGTTTCTAATGATAACCATCTCAATGACGAGAAATCACACCTCTTGAGTGTTTTCTTTAATAATGGGTATAGTAGACACCAATGTACTAAGGCTTTCGTCAAAGCCGAAAAAGGTCCTAAGGCTAAGAAAGAAACCAAGGATCATTTTTCTGGGGTTCATCTCCCTTTTATCCAAGGAACTACGCACAAGATTGTGTGGATACTAAAGAAGCATAAGGTTCCTTCAACCTTTAGGCCTCTAAATACCGTCTAAATCTCCCTAAGATCCATTAAAGACCCTATGGACCCCAAAAATATGAAAGGTGTTTATGTTATCCCTTTCTCTTGTGGGACTCCTTACATTGGTGAGACTGGTCGCTTGATTAATCAAAGGATTCATGAGCATGCAGCTGACATCAAACATGGTAGGACCCACTCATCTGCTTTGGCAAAACATGCAGAAAAATCTAGGCATTACATCTGCATTGAGGAAGCTCATGTCATTGCCAAGGTTAGTCAGTTCCATCATCGTAAATTCAGGGACGCCTTGGAAATAGAAAAAAGGCCCAATAATTTAAATAGAGATAATGGTTGGAATATTAGCAGAAGTTGGGTCTGTGCCTTGTCCTCCTAGTTTGTTTATGTTTGCAGATTCTTTATTTTAGGGTTTGACATTTCTATTTATGATTTTTTTGTTTCTATATAGGTATTTGCATTTAATGTTAATATTTTTTTGATCCATTTTCTTACCTTAAAAAATAAATAAAAATAAAATAAAATAAAATTTGCCCTCCCTTTTGATTATTTTTTTTTTAATTTTAGTTTCGTTTAATTACTTTCTTTTATAGGATATATATATATATGGCCCAACGTCGCATTGTGACAAATATTGTCTCGATATGAAAATCAATGATGGTCAAACATAGTCCAATGTTGCATTGTGACAAGGATTATCTCAATATAGAAATCAACCATGAGAAATCACGTTTATTTTAGGGTTGTAATATTTATTTTAGGGTTTATATACCTTGGGTTTATAGTTTTTATCCCTTGGGTTTATAATATCAATTCCTTCGGTTTATTAATCTAAGGGTTCATATTCCTAGGGTTTAATATTGTTCACTTAGGTTTATAGTCCCTTCAATTTTTAGTCTTAATCTGTAAGGTTTATTATTTCTTTGGGTTTATAATATCAACCATGGTCAACCATGGTAAACCATGTTTTATTAATTCAATCATGATCAACAATGGTCAATCATATTTTATAAAATCAATCGTGGTCAACCACGATTAATGATGGTCAACCATGGTAATGTTGCATTATGACAAAGATTGTCTCAATATGAAAATCAACCATTGCCTCAACCATGGTCCAACATCGCATTATGACAAAGATTGTCTCCATATAATAATCATGGTCAACCATGGTGACAAAGATTATTTTGATATGAAAATCAACCATAGTTAAGCATGGTCAACCATGGTCCAATGTCGCATTGTGACAAGGATTATCTCAATATGAAAAACAACCACGGTCAACAATGGTCATCCATGTTTTTTTTAATCTTTATAATTTTTATTTTAGGGTTTATATACCTTGGGTTTATAATATTAGTCTAGTGGGTTTAATATTATTCCCTTGGGTTCATAATCCTTAGGGGTTTTAGTATTAGTCCCTTGTCTTTATTATTCCTCTGGGTTTATAATATCAATCCCTTGGTTTTATAACATCAATCATGATAAAGCATGGTCAATCATAGCCAACCATGATCGAATGTTGCATTGTTATAATGATTGTCTCAATATTAAAATCAACCATGGTCCAATCTCGCATTGTGACAAAGGCTGTCTTGATATAAAAATCAATCATGGTCAAGTATTGTCAACCATGATTAACAATATTCATATTTATAAACAATTATTTATTTAACTATATTTATATTAATAAATAATAGTAATAATAATTAGTTATTTATTGTTATGAATTAATTATTATTAATATTTATTAATTAATAATGCTACTAAAATATTAATTAACAAATATCTATTATTTATTAATTATTATTATTAATTAACATTTCTGCTATTATTTATTAATATTATTATTTTATATTCAGCGGCATGTTATCATATACTACGTGCAGACGCCAAGGGAGACGTATTCAAAGCCGTAGTTCTACGGTTCTACCTCTTCAAAAGTCCAATAAATCGGAGACGCCAACCACAATTAACGGCTGCGCATATGCACTCCACTGATCTGATCAGATCCCGTCCACGCCAATACCATCATAACAGCTGTTCGCCATTATCCACCACTTAATGAACTTTTGTGAATATCCACCACTAATTGCCTTGCCGTCCTTGCCTGCGGATAGCATTCTCCATCTATAAATTATTTGCCCAACCTTGGAAAGAAGGCGAATAATATTACAGAGCCTTTTATTCACTATACTTATTGGGAAATGGGAAAGATGGAAAGCGTTATAATATGGCGTTATTGTTACTTGGATAGCATTCTTCTTTAGAGACGTGTAAGGCATGCATCTGAAATACAGGATGCGTGGCCGTTATACTTTAAAAATAATTAAAAGAATTATTTTATGTTTTTTATTTAATTAAATAAAAATTACAATAGGGAAATGTGCTTATGTGGTCTGTTCTATCTAATAAAGATTTTAACGTTATAATGTCTATCATTCACGTTAAGATCCAACGTGAGTCGCTTATAAAACTTTTATGTTTATTAGTATAGTGAGATGCACGCGCAATGCAATTTTATGGGCATTGGAGGCATCGTTGATTTGGCTGCACTTGCATTAGTGTGATATAGATTAATTTTAATTGTTATGATTATAATCAAGTGTAATTGTCTTTATATGACACATACTGGTTAAGTGAGCGATCTAAAATGATATCATTTAAACTGACATTACTACTATTATTTATTAATATTATTACTTTATATTCAGCGGCATGTTATCATATACTACGTCGTATTCAAAGCCGTAGTTCTACGGTTCTACCTCTTCAAAAGTCCAATAAATCGGAGACGCCAACCACAATTAACGGCTGCGCATATGCACTCCACTGATCTGATCAGATCCGGTCCACGCCAATACCATCATAACAGCTGTTCGCCATTATCCACCACTTAATGAACTTTTGTGAATATCCACCACTAATTGCCTTGCCGTCCTTGCCTGCGGATAGCATTCTCCATCTATAAATTATTTGCCCAACCTTGGAAAGAAGGCGAATAATATTACAGAGCCTTTTATTCACTATACTTATTGGGAAATGGGAAAGATGGAAAGCGTGATAATATGGCGTTGCTGTTTCATGGCATTATTCTTACTTGGATAGCATTCTTCTTTAGAGACGTGCATCTGAAATCTAATATCTTATCTCACAGGATGCGTGGCCGTTATACTTTAAAAATAATTAAAGGAATTATTTTATGTTTTTTATTTAATTAAATAAAAATTACAATAGGGAAATGTGCTTATGTGGTCTGTTCTATCTAATAAATATTTTAAAGTTATAATGTCTATCATTCACGCTAAGATCCAACGTGAGTCGCTTATAAAACTTTTATGTTTATTAGTATAGTGAGATGCACGCGCAATGCAATTTTATGGGCATTGGAGGCATCGTTGATTTGGCTGCACTTGCATTAGTGTGATATAGATTAATTTTAATTGTTATGATTATAATCTGCAAGTGTAATGTCCCAACTTTATATGACACATACTGGTTAAGTGAGCAATCTAAAATGATATCTGTAAATTTATCTGTAAATGATATCTGTACATTTTTTATTTTATTTTTATTTAAACTTGATAATAAGAATTATGCTGCTGCTGTGTGTTGATGCTGTTATTGCTATAAACAAGAGTTGCAAGCAATGGTAGGCCCCGCATGAGTGTGATATAGATTAATTTTAATTGTTATGATTATAATCCGCAAGTGTAATTGTCCCAACTTTATATGACACATACTGGTTAAGTGAGCGATCTAAAATGATATCTGTAAATTAATTTTTTTATTTTTATTGTTTTTATTTAAAGAATTATTATTATAATTTATTGAGTATATTATTTATTTGAAAAATACAATTTTCATAATAAAAAAAATAATAACTTCCAAGCAAATTGTATCAATAAATTTTAATATAAAATCAATATTATTACAAATCTATTAAGAAAACCGTGAAAACAACATTATAAGCAAACTTACATATATATATATATATTTATGGTTGATGAGACACCAATAGTTAAAATTATATATATATATATATATGTATGTATAAAAGAGATAAAATCATAAAATATTAACAACTACTTTTGAGAAGTAGAAAAGAGTATTTCTTCAATGATTTTTAATAGAAATAAAATTTGTAGTCATGTAATGGATAATAAATGTTGATACACATCAATTCATAAGAAGAATTAAAATACACATTTTATGATATATGTAACACCCTTTGGTGAAAAGTAAATATTTAATTTAATTGTACGGCAAGGATTTGGTAAATCATGGGCTATGTCGAAAGTCTAGTAAGAAACTTTAATGTTTAAAGTTTATTTTAATTTTATATAAAATGGATTATGGCTAGCCTTTGAATTCACGAGAAAAGGACACTAAATGAAAAAGTTTTCACTCACCAAACAATTAAAAGACAGTTATTCTTCTCCCTATAGATAAATAATCTCAGTTGGGACAAGGGAGCCAAGAAGGGGCAAACGAGAGGGAACTTGAGGCAACCTTGATGACTTGGTACCTAGTGGGAGGAGGTCCAAGTGAGGAAAATGAAGTTGTAAGCTTGTGAACCTGCAACACGATACTGTTTAAAGATGGAAGGACGTTGTGAGTCAGGGTATTCTTAAGCTCGTTGGAGTGAGGAGAATCCCTAAGAAAGAATTGTGATTATGTGAGTTCTTGGACTAGATTTCTACAATCATGATGCCTATGAAAAGACCTTGCTAGGTCTCTATCAAGTAACTATTCTAGGAGTGACAAACTCGCTTGGGGGCAGAATCGGGCGTGATTTCCATTCTCATTGGTTTGGAGGAGTTGTATTTCCCCTTGTGGATTCCGTGGTAGTCTGAAACTAAAACATAAAGTATTTTGATTTGATTGACTTCCAGAACTAAGTGTTTTCCTGTAACTGTAATAATATGAGAAATTTTGCTGTGAATTACTCGCTATGACATAACTTGTCTAAAGGGAAACTGTGTTGTGATCGAATAATTATAAAAGGTTGATCTGTAAGATGTGAAAGTATTACTGTGTAAATAATACAAATTGTTTTTGAAATAGGTTAATTTCAAGATTATAGGCTGAAGTCCATATTGGAAACAATCTTTGTTCTTTATAGATACCCAAGTCATACAGAAGGAATTTGTAGAACCCAAAAGTTAATTAGGTCCCACTCCCTTGTAAGGCTAGTATTACCATAGTGAAGAAAGAGTAAATGAGTCAAGAGAAGCAATTATTATTTCAACTTTACATTGTTAGATAATAATTAACAAAAAATAATGAATAATTGAAGGATTTATTTTTCTTATAGTTGCACAGAGTCTGTTTATGCTGAACCCGTTTAGTTCCTCGGCCAACTAACAAGAACTAGTAGCCAGGAACCAGTCTAGACTCAATACACTTAAAAATTATCTTAGAGCAAGTTCAGTAAGCATAAGTTAGTCGTAAAAAGAAGAAATACATGGTTTCCTTGTTGTATGCCTGAATAATTGAGACCATAACAATATGACATTAGAAAAAAATGACTTGAAGCCTAAACTCTTGAAGTTATACTTAGATGCAAACTAGAAAAAAATATACTACATAATTGTTGGGAAAAATTTAGTGAGGTTCAAGACCATTTAATTTATATTTAACAACATTAAAATTCATGATAAACAAGGAAAGATTTACAGAATTGATGGTTCCAAACCCTAAAGATAAGATCTATAAAAAAGAAAATTGTGAACACCTCAAATGGGTCTTTTAATTCATTTACAAAAGAGGAACATTCATCCATTAAACATGGTAGCTCTTGCCACACATTGTCATGAACTTACCAGGAAAACCCATCCACCGAGAAAAAAATATTTTCCTTTTTAAACGCTCAGGTCAAAATAACTAAAAGGTATAGTCTATGAATATAATTGCTAAATTTTGCAAGTTGTAATCTCGAGCTATTTATAATTATAGTTTTATCTTGAAGCAAAGTCAAATGACCAATGTCAAGAACTTGTCGAAATGAGGGTAAAAGTTAAAATAACCTGGTACTAGGTGGGTGAGGAGGATGGAAAGAAGCAAATAACTCCATAATAATAGCTTCATTGGAAATTTTACCCACAACATTAAGACACCCATAAATGTGTATATATCTATACTTGTGTTGAAGCAAGATAATAGAGAGATAATCCAGGGAATGAGACAAAGATATACTGCTTTTAGAGATCATCGACGAATCAATAGAAAAGATACTGAAAATGTTATGAAACCAGCTCAAGAAAAGATAGAAAAGATAGATTAACGCCTTAGAATTCAGCCTCTTCGAGGGGAAAACCTCCTTTACATTACATAAATGAACAATTCTTTGATGATACAAATGAAAAGACCTCCTTTCTATATATAGGTGTCTAAGGGGTCATAACATAATTAGAGTCGACATAACAATAATAATGTAAGGGGATAATAATAACAATAGTGGGCTTCTATGTGGCACAATAACAACAATATGGGCACTACATGGGTACATCAATATAATAAGTGGGTTGTACTAATAACAATAAGGGGTTACACTAGTAGTATAGGGGCCTAACAGAAAAGAAGCCAAAAGCTAAGATTATTAAAGAAAGGAAACCATAAAAAATATACCCAGTCGAGGGTTACTTTTATTAAAAAAGAAGAATCATTTTACTTCATGGTTGCAGGAAGGTAATCCAAATCCTTAAGCTCCCTGGAAGATACCAGCTCAAACTTGGGTGTAGCGCTGCAAACAAAAGTAGTCGAATCATGTAACCTCATAAACAAACCAATATGATAGAGGAACACTCGCTGGAAAAATGTGATTCTCAATAACCTAACCAGAAAGACCCCTAAAATATAGAAAATAATGTTGAAAACTCTTGAATTTCCTACAACTGATAGATATGGGGGGGACTCAAGGAGTTATTTACAGACTTGTTACACTGAATCATTGGTTGATTCAGTAATTAGTTTAATTTATAATTACCTTACAATTTGAATGATCAAATTTGATTAAAAACAAAATGACAGGAGAATTGTCAGTACAACAAGATGAGAAGGAAGAGATGTAAGTGAGATCCTTTGGGAAACTTAGTAGGATTGTAAAAAATTATATATATGATAATAACAACGATAAAATATTAAATAACAAGGGAAGACTCTGATTTGGCAACTATATAAGTTGGAAAAGGACAACCTATAAGAACACATATCTATATATGTAGAGATACACATGATAATGATTGGGTATATTCATGTTCTAAGAAAATTGTTGTTTTAACATGAGTCGAAACATTGATAGTGAGCATAACTTTGATATGATCAAGAAACATGTTGACAGTCGAGTAAGGTAATCACAGGAAAATGTCTCATATAAAACTTTATACAGTTTTATAAAACTTTATTTATCCTCATGTTACAAACAAAACGTGCACTATCATAAAAAAAATATTCATGCTCTTTAACATGAGTTTGTGAATAATTCTGTAGATAGCAACAAAGTATGCACTCACACTATTAAAAAAGTTATTGTATAGACTTTTATTTAATTTTAAATGTGTTTACACTATTATAGAACTTATTGTATAGACTTTGATTTAATTTTAAATGTGTTAGTTGTACACGGTCAAGTCATTTGTTTTTTCTTCGACCATAGTAGATGTGGTTAGCACAATAGATTTGGTAGTATTATTCCAACATGAAAGTACTTGTAAATAATTAGTTCACTTGTATTTATTTTACAATCGTATATGTGGTTAGCACAATATATGTGGAAGTATTATTTCAATAGGAAAGTTTTTCATCAAATTATAAGTTTGTAAATTTAATAGAATATTAGAATTATAATTAAATGTATATCATTGTTTAGGGCAGTTATAAAAAGAATTTATGGTTTAGTGTTGAATGCTAGTTATAGGGATATAATAAAATGTATTATAATAAAAAGATGGTATATATATTTTTTTATAATTAAAATAGCTATATAAATTAAAATAAGTAATTAATATTAATAAATTTAAAATAAATAAAATTAGTAATTGCATCAAATGTTGAAAAGGAAACATCATAAAGTATAAATTTGAGATGAACAATGACATATAAAGAATTATTGAAGGTAAAATATTCTATGGAGGTTAAATATTTACTATTCACTTAATAATTATTAATAATTAAATTAAAATAGTAATTTTTTGTTAAAAAAAATGTGCCTATCTAAATAGTTTGTTGTCAATGTTAACATGACCAACAAGACAATGAGGGCAGATCCTACCACATGTTACCCTGACAGGACTTGGTAGGACTTACAGATTATATACAAGACAAATTGTCTTCGCCTTTGGAGATGGAATGAGCTACACAAACTTCAACATCGTTGTATTCCAAGCCTCAACATCACTATAGTCCATGTAACCAAACTCATCTTTGTTCCTCTAGATGGAAAATACAAATGTTCTCCCACAGAACCAGAATCTTTTGAGGCTACCACCATGACTAATAGTAAATGTGAGAACATGTCCCTGCAAGTTGATGTTGATGCAATAACATTGGTAACATAGATGGAAGCCATGTATTGTTTCTCTTCTCTACAGTCAATGCCCCAAAGAAGCAACTTATTGATTTCGAAAAGGTCTATATCCAAGCAGGTGCTAGGAGAAAACAGTCTCACTGAAACCAAGAACATCCATCAAATGATCCAATGCCATGAAGAGAAAGGGCTCTATGAATATGTATCTCCTCAAGATGTTCCAATTCTCCAAGAAGCCAACTAAAAATCTCCATCATTGTGATACAAATCAGCGTGAAAATATAAAACGAGGAGGGTTTTCTAAGAAAAGGCAAGTGTGGTTCTTAGTATAATGCAATACCAATAGTGCCAATAGCTTACCAGATATATTTCTTCAAGAGACACACAGTAGGCTCCAAGGGTAAGATATTTGGTTGTCACTATAAAACTATCTTTCTATATCCTTAGGTAATGCTTTTACCATAAAAGATTTGATTATGTAAGTTTCCACATTGTGAGGGATAATTTTAGCATCTAGAAATGATAATACTTTACACATCCTTGCAATCCTATTCCACTGGATCAGAACAAAATTCATTCCAATGGATGAAAAGAAGCCACTGAAAAGACACTTATTATGCATTTTTCAAATTATTGAATTTTTTAAGCACATCTAAATTGTTAAATAATTGTAACTCTCAAAATAATTATTTGCTATTTGTAATGATATGAATTTGTATATCCAAGACCATTGTAACTCTCTAAATAATTATTTTCCATTTGTAAACATAATAATTTATAAAGCCAAGACATGATTGGAGCTTTGAAAGTAAAAAACTAATTTTCAAACTCTTGGATCATGTATCATCCATAATTTGTAATATTTTAAAGAATTAAAATTCATGCACCCGAATTGCAATATAGACAAAGCCTATTTGCTTAAAAAGATCTTTATAAAAATAGACATCTCCTATGAACTCCTCTATTTCTCTAGATTGAGCAGCTCTATGACAAGACTATATTCAAAAAGTAATAGCCATTCATTTCCATCAATATGTTCTTCCGATCTTAAATAATTTTATCTAGTCTGTTCAATTAGGTAGTTGTCTTCTCTATTTGGGCTCTAGCATACTAGGATTTTTTAGTGTTTGGGTGAGTTCGCATCATCCAAAAGTGCATACAAGGTGAGGTATATGTTAGTGCAATGACATTTCTATGTGTGAATATAAGCGAGGGGGCTAAAGATGATGGTGAGTAATTTGACAGAGAGGCCCATGGTTTGCAGATAAGGGAAAGACCTTCGAGTGCAGAAAGATATACATGTCATATGCTTGTTTATGATGTGATGGTATTGATACTATATACTATGATGAGAGTTTCCAACCATACTTTTGGATCCACATTCCCAATGACTTCACCAAGATGGTGAAACAATAGTATATTAGCTTTGAGGATTTAAGAGACTACTTTGAGATCAAGATTTACAAAGAGCTAGGGAGAGGCAGTTTTTTGTATACAAGAATCCTAGGTTAGATTTGTGTTGAGGATAAACAAATGGTTTACATCATCTTCTTGTATGGATAGTGATGCATATCAATGTGTTTTTCTTTGTTATATCCACTAGATGAAGAGGCAGATTATGTGCTTAGAACACAAGGGACACCTCCCTAGGATGTAGGGTTGATGTTTTTCAATGCATTATGGAATGTCTCTACACCTATGATATTTTATGTCACAAATGGGAATGCATATTTCTTCTTTTAAATCATATGTATTTCATATATGGATGCTCTTGTGACAGTTTAGATATATAAAGTTTTGTTTTTGTTCATAAAATTGTCCAACTATTTTCGTGATTGGCGTTATGTGCTTCTCCATGTTTCTATTCATGCTTTCCATGTCAAATTGAATTCTCCCAATAATTATGCAGAAGTATTTGAATATGATGCTACACAAGAGCCTCCATCTATGATGGATGTAGATGTCTTCAACTTTAAAGGGCCTTTTGCGAAGGCTACATCTCTAGGGTATGCCAAGATCAATTTTATGAAATTTACTTCACATTAATTGATTGATTTGTGGATTCCACTTCAGGGAAGACCGACAAAATCTTGCTAATGAAATTTATACCTTACGATATTTTTGACAAATACAGAAGGTCCTGATGTGGTTACTCAGTACATAGCAAAGATGGAAAATGATGTTGGAAAAAATGTATTCATCATGTGACATTAAAATCTCAAGTAGATTTCTATATATCGCTTGGCATAGTGTATCTCACTGGATTTCTCTATTTGTCTAGACATCACGAGAATGAGAAATAATTGTATGCAGACTGCTCGACACTCACCTTAGACAAATTCAACATTCCAGAAGCTATTTTGAATTCCAATCAAGGAACATTTGGTTAATGACTTTTCATGCTACTTGAAATGCAAAATGCCTCTTCATATGTGCATGGATTTGAGACAAGCTAGTTTCACATTTGAACAAAAATTGAAATTTCTTTCTGGCCGATTCATGAGAAACTATGATTTATATGTCAAACAGGAAAATCATGGCACTATGGGGGAATAGGGCACTTAGTCTTGCACAAAATATGCAAATAGTAGAGGATGAAGAACCAACAGATTTGGGGGATCTTTTGCATTCCTGCCAATTTATTGTTCTAATCCTTACGCTGTTTTGGAAAAACTATAGTGTCGATGTTTTTTTGGTAAGAGCATGCTACAGCACTAATATAATAAACAATGAAATTCAACAGCTTGTGGGAAGTGGGTCTTACTAATTTAGTCATTACTTGTTGCTTAGAAAGACATCCCTACTAAAATTATTTTTTCAATTCCCAATAACAGGTAGAGTCACTCATGGAGTTATATGATGGGGGTTTCTTAGACAAAGATAATGGAGAAATATGGTTGTTTGAACCATTGAACCACAACATGGAAAATTTACAAACAAAATGTATACCAAAGACAACTCCGGTAGAAGTTCAATGGAAGTGTTTCTAGGTTTGGTGTTGAGATCACAAGTATCCACCAAAAGTTAAAGCTTGATAATGGAAATGGATGAAATATTAACGAAGTTCTTATCCTTTATGATGTGCCTTTTAGAGAACTTTTTCAGGTGCTTCCTCATCTCTTTTATTATACCCATTACAATTTATTGTACATGGATATTTTGAATAGAAAGTGGATATTTTGTTTCATTTTCTTTATTTTACCAATTTGCGTAGCATCTTCAGTTTGCAAGGAAATGTGACTTGTTTTTTGAATGTGTATAGCTCCATGTAAGGAGAGAGCTTGAGATTCTAGTCTCTGCATCAGAAGCATGTAATGTCAGAGTATTTGTGGGCATTGCATGGCTTAAGCGTACCACATCTCAAAAGAGGATAACAAAAAACATTGTCAAAAAGTTCACTGACCATTTCAAAGAGACCCAATGTTTGGTGGAGGAGGAGATTCTTACCCAAGAAAAAAAAGTTCAGTAACCACATGTTAAACAACGAAATCATTTTTTTTAAGAGTATTTAATATTGGTCTTACTAGTGTAGAACGTGGAACATGGAACATACGACTTTCAAACATGACATAGAGATATGGGATTGCACTATAGACTTTTCTTGCCTTTTGATTGGATTGGATTGGCCATGGCACACAATTTCCACGGTTTAATTTTGTTCATACAACAGATTCTTTAAAAGAGTGGAGGAAAAAATCCCTTTGGCCTAGTTGATGGTGGAAATGCAGAAATTCAGATTCAATTCATTCGTTCTTTTTGTTACTTAATTGATCAACCTGCAAATTCTGATGTGACGAGAAACCTATCAACATCAATATAACACTACGTTCTAGACTCCATTCATAATAATATTGCATGCTCAGTGAGGACATTGAACATTCTATGGTAAACTACCAGAAAAAGATTAATGCTCGTCACTAAAAGAAATGCAAATGGAACAATCAAGCAATTTTGCCCTCTGCTGGAAATTATACTCCTGAGAGATTCAAGGTTTCTTCTGGGGCGGGCTGCGGGCTAGGAAGCGGAAAACGCACATCTGCATAAGAGAGTGAGTCCCTGCAAGAGAGCCCTTCCCAGACTCCCATGAAGGCCATCTTTCTCAAACAGTCATAGCAACCCGTAATGCCTAGCTCGAAAGAACCTGCGGAAGCGTTGCCTTCAGTGCCTAGATTTATAAAAACGTCGAGTTATAGACGCTACAAGAAAATCTCGGTAACAAATTATAATTGAATAATGTCAATGAATAACAATTTTTAATCTAATGGCAGAGGCAATTTCTATTGTCTAACACCTAGAACAAAGACACATAAAACGACAAATAGCGAATAGCAATTTTTAATCTAATGGCAGAGGCAATTTCTATTGTCTAACACCTAGAACAAAGACTCATAAAACGACAAATAGCATTGGAGAGAGTTCTTCTTAAAAACACCTTACAGCGTCATACATATATAATGTATCATCTTTCATATCAATGAGTTTTTTAACTTTAATCTTATTTGCGACAGAAAAAATATATCCTCACGAGATATTTTTTATATAAAAAACAAAATAACACAAGAATCCAAAATAATGACACCACCCCTATCCGCTAACTGGCCAGCCAAGACGATCAATGAATATGACATAGGTTGCTATTCCAATCAATGCGCTCACAGCTGCTCATTACAGACAGTATTGAAGCTTGACCTTCTAGATTTCAAGTTTGACCTTAAGGAAGGCAAGTTGGGCGATAAGATGTGTGGTATATTTATTATCACTTTGACAATAAATGTATTTAAAATTCCACGATAGGATGGATATTATAAGATTAAAGTAATTGTGATAATACGTAACAGGTAACTAAGAGATATTTTTTATATAAAAAAAACAAAATAACACAAGAATGCAAAATAATGATATAAAAAAACAAAATAACACAAAAATCCAAAATAATGACACCACCCCTATCCGCTAATTAGCGAGCCAAGATAGGGCCTGGAGTATGCCCTAAAACTGTTTCTGCTTGGCTAAGAGCTCGTCTTCCTCGGACGTAAGGAAACAGGTTAACGGCCCAAGACCCAGAGGCATCTGGCAGGAGTGAAAGCCTGCTCCCTTACGGACCACCAGCGGGTTATTTCAGGTGGCGTGGTTTTCCTTGATAACAGTGATGTGTCAACTGACATTCGCGGATAGCAGCCAGAGATGGCTGTCCTCACTGTTGGTTTGACAAACTGAGTTTGATAGATTTTTCCACCTTTTGAAAAAAAAAAAAAAACCTAGCGAGCCAAGACGATCAATGAATATGCCATAGGTTGCTATTCCAATAAATGCGCTCGGAGCTGGTCATTACGGACAGTATTGAGGCTTGACATTCTAGATTTCAAGTTTGACCTTATGGAAGGCAAGTTGGGCATAATATCTTCGTTCATTCCACCACATTTTTTATGATTCATGTGCGTCCCTGTCGCCCATAAATCATCTTATTCAAAATGGTTGACTTTTTGTATAGTTGGCTGTCAGACTCAACTCCGCTCTCAATTGGTGTTGACTCTGTTATCTATCGTCTCCGCTTCACGTCAACACTGTATCGCAATACTGGGTGAATGTCTCTAGAGTCACAGGGCAAGCGCTCGAATTCTCCAGATATGTCGCTATTACTTCAATTATATTTTCATGACCCTTTCATCTCCAACTCCATTACGTCGCCATCTCACCTATAACGTGGAGATTCAGCTCTCTGAAAATATAACACACAAATCACGAATCACTAGCATTACTACTCCACTCATTTGGCCAACTTGACATGCTGGATATCAATGCTTGACTTTGATTTTGTTTCATATATTAATGGCTGCGCGAAGTGTACCAATATTTCTGTTTCTTCTAGAAGTTGACTCTGCCCATCTGCTTTTATCTAGCAATATGCACCACTAACTCGTGGTGACTTTAATCCCTGCGCATCCCTGCACCTTCTTCTATAAATTCTCTTGCAATCCATAGAGCAAAACAATAGAACTTCTCGCCTTCTATAAATTCTCTTGCAATCCATAGAGCAAAACAATATAAATTCTCTTGCCATCCATAGAGCAAATCAATGATAAGGAGGCCGTGGTATTCGATGCCGTTATTGTTACTTGGCCTGTTGCAGCTTCATTTGATTTCATTTTCACCTGTGGATGGGAAATCCGATCCGTTTATTTACGGTCTCTGCAATGTAGAAAAATGCCTGGTGAATGCCGCTGGCCGCAGTGGGGGATGTGTCACGAATAAAGTGCCAAATATGCAAGAATCCATAACGGTCAGGGTTGGAATTTGACGGGCATTTTGCCCGTTAAATACGTTTAAAATTCATAGAAGAACGTTTTTTCTATGTGTTATGACTTATGCAAACCGTATTTTTGAGGGTTAATTTTTTTGGAAAACGTTATTAATATTTCAACTTAGAAACAGAAAACCTCAACAAACTTCATTCATATCTTTACTCAATTACATTATGCTTATATATGAATTCCTAACCACTCATAACTAACTCTGTTCAACTACTTATAACTAATTCTGATCAACTGCTCATAACTGCTTCATAACTAAATCTATTTCTCATTATTTTCACATCCTCCCTTAATGGAGAAATGGATTTTCTACCATACCTAACTGACTTCTAGAACTTGTACTTTGAACATCTGCTGTATTCTCTATCTAACTACTGCATTAACAGAGGGTAGTTGGGATTAATACCTTTCTACCACTCCCCCTTAATTCCAACTATATAACAAACTATATATTCTTAATGATGACGACTTAAACTTTATCTTGCCTGCTGGTCTAAGTCTCAGCTAGGCTTACAATAAAACATTTCATTTTTGTCTTCTTATTAAAAGGTCCATGCTTGTTCCTTTTCCATTGCTGGTGCAGTTTCATCTTCACCTTTTTGGGTTTCCTTATGAAATTCCTTTGCTCCTTGCGTACATACTTAAGGTCAACAACCTCTTTTGGATTGAGAGGCAATGCAAGATCTCGAACGAGGTAATTTAATTCATGTTCTCCCCACTTTCCATGAGGAACCAACGAAGGAGTCACCAAAATGCAGTCATCTTTGAACATGAGCAGCCTTCGAAGAACATCCATGGTAGTATCCTCCAACGTAGCAGTCATCTTGAAAGTAGATCCAATAAAACTTCTAACAACCGGGCAAGTTTTAATCTCAGTGATTTCTTCAACAGCTTTAATCTCAGTGATTTCTTCAACAGCTTGATTCTCAACAACATGAGTGATTTCTTCAGGGACATGATCTTCAACAACTTGAAACTCTTTGTCAATGGACTCAAAAACACTGCTAATCCCAAATGGGTTCATGAGAAAATGATCATTAAAAGGATCATTGTCAAAAAAATCTAAAATAATAGACATATCAGTTAGCTTTATCACACTTCAATCAGCTTTATCACACTTCAAACAAAACGCCTTTTCTACTGCCTCTCTCTGCTCTTCTTGGCCCTCCGGGCTCCTCCAATCAGATCCGCTGTCACAAACGGTGCTCACTAACAGCACTCTCTTGAACAAGACCCACTTACACGATTTTGGCAACAAAACAAAGAAAACCGGGCCGACTGAAAAAGAATATGACCACGGTGCAATGAATCACAGCAGTTTGTTCCGTTAATAAAACCAAGAATCACAAGCAGTTTCTGCAAAGACCTTCACGCAGCACTCAACTGCTTTTCGAGGGTTTGGCACACGGTTCTGTTCAACCTCTCAGCGACCTTCACGCAGCACTCACAAACATATCACAAAATCCACAAGATTCGGGAAAGGGAAAAAGAAATTGCCAAATCTTGACAACCCAAACAAATCTTGCAGGTTTCTCCAAAAATTTGTATCCAATATGACTGTTTTAAATGATCATAAAGCCCAGATGACATTCAAGAGAAAAAATTGCAAACTGTCAGCCTAAAAAAGAAATGCTTCCCCACTTGGAAATACAGCGGCTTCCCCACTTGGAAGTCGTGGCCACAAACAACGTCGGCCTCAACAAAGTGAATACGAAATGACTCACAGCAAGCTTGATTACACAGCGTCGGCCTAATTCTGGACTCCTCACGCAGGTCTCGGCCTTCATACGCAGCAATTCTGGACTCATGCAGGTCTCAGGGAGCCGGATCTTCCACACGCAGGTGTCTGGCCTCACGCAACCATGCAGCAATGAAACAAACTGCCGCACGAGCCAACACGCTCCACGCTCACCGCACCAGCAAAGTTCTGGTCACGATCCAGACAGAGTTCTGGGGAAAGAGCCAGCACACAGCACCAGCAAGCAGCACGATCCACACAGAGTTCTGGGGACAGGGCGACGGTTCTTTCAACCGGCGTCAACACACAGGCTTACAACAAAGTTCTGGTCACGATCCAGACAAAGTTCTGGGGATAGAGCCAGCACACAGCACCAGCAAGCAGCACGATCCACGCAGAGTTCTGGGGACAGGGCGACGGTTCTTTCAACCGGCGTCAACACACAGGCTTACAATACCTCACGTCCCACACCAACGACTTGCTTGCCTCACTGTCTTGGCAGCACACGGAACTTTATCCTTTCTCAGGGTTCTTGATATGCACAACAGCAACTGCTACCCGAGTTCTTGACAGGGGTCTTGGCAGCTCCAACACTCGGTTCCACAGCTTCGCAGGTGGCACAAACAAGTTCACTCTGCAACAGCAGATCCGGCCTCACGCAAACACCACTCGGCCTTCCTCACCTGCGCTCTCACCCAAGCTCAGACCCTGAGCTCTGATACCAACTTAGAAACAGAAAACCTCAAAAAACTTCATTCATATCTTTACTCAATTACATTATGCTTATATATGAATTCCTAACCACTCATAACTAACTCTGTTCAACTACTTATAACTAATTCTGATCAACTGCTCATAACTGCTTCATAACTAAATCTATTTCTCATTATTTTCACATTTCAATCGAAGCTGAGCGGTTATAAAAGGTACGCTGCGTCACAGTTTCCTGGACCGGGGGCCTTAGTATGTCCTGTAACGAAGAGACGACAAATCTGGTTACACGAGGCCGGGGTGTTTTTAATTTTTATTTATTTATTAAGTCAGAAGAAAAACTTATATTTAAATAATAATTGTAAAATTTATATATTACAAAATATTTATATTTATAATAAAAACTTATTTTTTCCCGGATGCGGGTGAGGGCACGTCTCAGGAGGACGGGACACATGCCTAGCATGTGCCGCCCCGTGCCAGCGCAAAGAAGTAATGGCTATACGCCGTCAGGTAAGAAGGTTGGGAAGCCCAAGTTCCATGCATTCAATGCAGAGCAAGGGGAGAGTATGGATGTACAGCAAGCAGTTAAGGCGGGCTTGCCTCGAGGTCTTGCAGCGACTTTTCATAGGGAGGATGGCGTATTACAATTGCGTGGATATGGTGAGCAAGGGATATTGCAGTCCCGGGGAAAATTGGATTGGGTGGAAGATCAACCACCTTGCAGAACAATTACAGCATTCTAGGGCCGCCACCCAAAGGAATGTCTTGAGGGAGAAAGACAGACAGCGCAGGAAGGGGATAAATGTGAAGCAAGGCAATCTTCTGGGGCCTGGTTTGGGGCGGAGTCTTGTGAATTCAGGTGCCTGGGTATCCGAAGAGCGGTCTGTAGCATAATTCATTGGGGGATTGCTCTACCAGAGCAATTCGGATACAGTTCTCCCGCTCCGGGACTCGCAGGGATTTCATCTCTTTGGCAGAGGTTTGGGAGCAGGGTGAACTCGGGAGAGACTCCATGGCCAAAATCCGTGAGAGGCAGATCAGTAGAAGAGGCCCAGGAAGAGGATCGGCCTCACGTCGCCCAGCAGAAGAGGAGCATCATCATTGTTGTTGTTGCTATTGTCACCGGAGGGCGAGAGCAACAACAATACAGGCTGGACAGTTCCTAGATGTGGGTAGCTCGAGCGAGGGAGAGGCAGGGCTTCCGGCCTTTGGATCTGTCATCTTTACACTGGGCGGTTCGAGGGAGAATGCGGGCATCAATGCCCACATCTCGGTGCTCTTCACAAAGGCCCAGGAAGGAAATGAAGGAGGGAAGCAACTCGAGAAGGAGGGGCCACCCCAAAAAGGCAAAGAAGAGGAAAGTCCGGTGCTGCAGCCTCCTATTGAAGCCAATACCTCAGGAAGAGGAATCCAGCAAGCTCCTCCCATCCCTCAGGAGCAGGCTCCCCCAATCGCGGCCAATCCTCCAGTGGAGTTGTGGGATGGAATGTCGGAAGGACAGGGCTGGAGTTACATCTACGAGGCTGAGCCCGAGGATTAATCCCCAGACGCGCTCTCAGGATCACTCTCTCTTCTCTCGGCACCCGGTTTATCCAATTGTCTCAGCGGGTATTTGCTTTCTGTTTACTTTAGTGTCTACTTCTGTTAACGTTCATAGGCAGTTCTGCATTTTGTTGAGTAAAGGTCTCTGTCTCGTGGTCTGGCCTTGTAATGGTCTTTATCTAGTTGGGAAATGTTCTGATGCAAGATTGATGGAAGGAAGCCCCTGCGAGGGCCATGTGGTCAATGTTTAACTCCTCGCGGCTCGATGTCAGCCCACAGTCATGTTTATGCGGTCTTTTGCGGCTCTATGTCTGATTGCAGTCACGATCTTCTGGTCTTTTGTGTCAAATGGTTCAGTGAGTCTGGTAGTTGCCCCTGCGAGGGTATATTTCATGTCAAAACTTGTTCTCCCAGGGGTCATAGTTGGCCCTGGACTTGTCTTACTGACTGTACAACTCATATGTAAATACCACTAAATATAATAGATAGTCTTTTACCGAGAAAAAAAAAAAATAAAAACTTATTTTTGAGTATTTTCATAGACGATATCATTTCAATATTTTTGTCACAAATTGTTTACATGTCAAAATATATTATTAGAAAAGGTTTAATATAAGGTTGTACTATTACATTTAGATCTAAATATCTTCATTTAGGAAGGAATTAAAAGATGAATTTGGCAAGGTTATATTTCCTGGGTTATTTTTATAGTGGCTTGCATTTGGAAGTGAAACGTCCACACAAAACACATAACGCACAATCAAAAACAGCCCATTTGTTTGCCTACAAGTTTTATAGAGTAGTTAGATTGTGAGTTTAAATTTTAAGTTGTTCATTTGGTTTTGTTGTTTATTTATATGTTTGTAGTATTATTAGAGTGAGTTTGTTATGATTGTATTCAATATTATTTTAATATACACTAGTTTTGTTGTATATATATAATTTTAGTTACTTTGAGTTCTTGTGGTTAAAGCACTATTAAAAAGTCACTAATTCAATTCTCTTGACACTCTCGGGGTGAGGCTCTATGTTTGAGCTAACAAAAAATTATATACTTAGTGGTTATCAATCTCTAGAATATATATGTGTGTGTGTTTGTGTTTAGTTGTTTATATATGAGTAGAATAATTTCTATCTATATTGATCTTGCTAATTTTCTCTCTGAGAGAATGTAACAATGGAGGAAATCATAACATAATCCTAGAACATGATGTTAAGAGATCCGCAATATCCATTTGTTATAATTTTAGTCTTTTAATTTTTAAGAAGTTCAAATACTATGCATTCAATCTTGTCATATTAATATATATCCATGATCCAAACCAATGCTAAAATATATGTTGTCAAATGTATATCTTATCTCTAAATCCTATATTATATATTAGATTATGTAAATAATAATATAAACCATATTATATTATGTAAATAATCGTATAAACCATATTAATTAATCTACTTTGAGTTATTATTGGTAACATTCAATAGTTTTAATTTGTCCATCTCTTATATGTCCTAAGGTAATCATGATTTTATTGTGAGTGTTCCCTGCAATTTCAAACCAAATTTAACATTCAATAACACATTTTTGTTATGGTTATTTTGTTTTTTTTTGTTATAATAAATATGTGAATTTTTTTAATATAAATGTCTTATTGAAAAGTTATTTTATCAATAAAACGTTTACTATGAAAAATTAATTTATTATCAAAAAATAATGATTGAAAAGTAAAAATTTAAACATAACATTTCTGGATAGGAAACCTAAAAACCCCAGACGTAAAAAAAAACTGTTTGACAAGTAAAAAAAACCAAATTCCACCCCTGCCGCCCACTTCATCTTCCATTTCATTTAATTTTGTTTAATTAGTTCACCGTGTGTGCATGATCGCCATATGGGTAAAGCAACGACGGGTGATGCATCGTTTCATTAGCTTTGGCTGCAACCATCACCTTTTCTCCCATTTATTTTTTTATATTTAGTATTATTATTTTTCTTTCAGTAATATTAATATTATTTTTTTAATTTTAAAGTTTTATAAATAAAATAAAGTATATATTTTAATAGACCATTATAAAAGTTGTTTCTCTTTATAATATATCTCTTCTATAAATATGTATAATTTTATTAAAAATATAATATTAAAAAGTTCTTTATAATTTAAAAAATAAAAAATTATTTTTATATTTATTTATAATTATTAAAAATATATTTATTATTATTATTTTCTTACAAATACATTAATTTTATTTTTCAATTTCAAAAATTTATAAATGCAATTTAAAAAAACACTTCGTTGAATTTGAAAACTAGTACCTTAATTATTTTTATTAAACATAATACTTTAATTGGTAAAAATAGTTATGGTTTTTTTAAATAATTTGTCTTTTAGTTTTAATGTAATAGAATATAAATTATATATTATTTTTAAATCTTTCATAAATAGTTATGGTTTTTTTAACTTCGTTGAATTTGAAAACTAGTACCTTAATTATTTTTATTAAACATAATACTTTAATTGGTAAAAATAGTTATGGTTTTTTTAAATAATTTGTCTTTTAGTTTTAATGTAATAGAATATAAATTATATATTATTTTTAAATCTTTCATAAATAGTTATGGTTTTTTTAAATAATTTGTCTTTTAGTTTTAATGTAATAGAATATAAATTATATATTATTTTTAAATCTTTCATATAAATTTGGATAGTTTTAATTTTCTAGTTTTATAAATATTAAATTTTATTTCATAATTTTTTTAAAATATATTGTGTAATAAATTTTTTTTTTTTTTTAATGGAATAAAGTAGATTATGTAACATTATAATTTATTTATTAATAAAATGTTGTATTTTTTTAGTCTTTTATTATTCTATTTTATTAAATTAAAAAATACATATATATTTTATTTTTTATTTACATGGAAGAATAATCTTATTATATATATGTGTAAAATTTAACTATGCCATAGAAAATTTTAGAATTCAAATATTTAAAATAAAGATAAAGAGGAAAATAAGAAAAGTTAATCAATGTACAATGAACATCAACTAAAATGAAATTGTGATTTGTTCATTTTCTTTGACTTAAATATTTGCCTTCCCTTCATGAATATAAAGTAGCACAACCACATTAATAAATTAATTACCAAATTTGATAAAATTTTAAAAAATTAAACATAATTAAAAATAAAAATTCAAATAAAAAATGTATCTATAATAACTTCATAATTAAAATAACTATATAAAATCACAAAAATTATTAAAATAACCATCTAAATTATAACTACTTAAATTAATTACAAATTAGCACAACCATATTAGTAAATAAGATTATATACGTCAAAAACTTATAATCATTGTGATTATTATTATAGTTATTTAACATTACTGAACATTATTACTATTACTAATTTATATTATTTTTTTTAATTAAATAATTATAAATTTAGAAAATAATTAATTAATTAAAAAATAATAATATTGGTTATAAATTAAATAATAATATTAATTAATTAAATAATAAGAATATTTGTAATTAATTAAATAACAATATTAATTAATAATAGTAATATTGTTAATACTAATAATTAGTAAATATGTGTTATTTTTTGAATTCATGTTTTTGTAATCCATATTACATTAATAAGAGTTTTTTCGGTAGAAATTACATAGGAGGAAATTTTGCTGACACGTTTCAAATCAGCTAGTGTGGTTCATCATCAGGATCATATGAAGATGCAGATCATGGCAAAGGCTTAAATAGAGGGCGTTGTAGAGACCAAAAGATAATATAGCCGCTAGTTTATGAAAAATAATATTTTAATAATGATTATTAAGATCAAATAATATTCCTATAATGGAAGAAAACTCACACAGAGCAATATCTTCATGCTAATTCTCATAATTTCCTGGCTCAAAATCTTGGTGTTCTCAATACTTTAGCGACTAGAGCTTTAAGGGTTTCTGATGATAACCATCTCAATGAGGAGAAAGCACACCTCTTGAGTGTTTTCTTTAATAATGGGTATAGTAGACACCAATGTACTAAGGCTTTTGTCAAAGCCATAAAAGATCCTAAGGCTAAGAAAGAAACCAAGGATCGTTTTTTTGGGGTTCATCTCCCTTTTATCCAAGGAACTACGCACAAGATTGTGAGGATACTAAAGAAGCATAAGGTTCCTTCAACCTGTAGGCCTCTAAATACCATCTAAAGCTCCCTAAGATCTGTTAAAGACCTTATGGACCCCAAAAATATGAAAGGTGTTTAAGTTGTCCCTTTCTGTTGTGGGACTCCCTACATTGGTGAGGCTAGTCGCTCAATTAATCAAAGGATTCGCGAGCATGCAGCTGACATCAAACATGGTAAGACCCGCTCCTTTGCTTTGGCACAACATGTAGAAAAATCTAGGCATCACATCTGCATTAAGGAAGCCCATGTCATTGCAAAGGTTAGTCATTTCCATCATCGTAAATTTAAGGAGGCCTTGGAAATCAAAAAAAGGCCCAATAATTTAAATAGAGATGATGATTGGAATATTACCAGAAGCTCGGACCCTCCCTTGTCCTCCTAGTTTGTTTATGTTTGCGGATTTTTTTTTTTAGGGTTTGACGTTTCTATATATGATTTTTTTTCTATATAGGTATTTGCATTTAATGTTAATATTTTTTTTGGTCTGTTTTCTTACTTTAAAAAATAAATAAAATAAAATAAAATAAAATTTGCCCTCCCTTTTGATTTTTTTTTTGTTAATTTTAGTCTCATTTAATTATTATTTTTGTTATAGGATCTATATATATATATATATATATATATATATATATATATATATATATATATATATATATATTCTCTTTTTTTTACCATGTTCCTTATTTTTGGTTGACCAGGATTGTTTGTTTCTTATTAATGTTTACGTTTTTCTATCTTTCTTAATTAATATTATTATTTATTTTTATTTTTATCTTAATTATTATTATAAATTATAATATTATTATTCTTAAACTAATCGTTATATTACGTGTTATAGGAATATTATTTGATTTTAATAATCATTATTAAAATATTAATTTTCATAAACTAGCAGTTATATAATCTTTTTGTCTCTACATCGGCCTTTATTTAAGCCTATACCATGATCTGCATCTTCATCTGGTCCTCATGATGAACCACACTAGCTGATTCGAAACGCGTCAGAAACTTTTTCTCCTCTGTGATTTCTACCGAAAAAACACTTCTTAATAAATGTGTTAGTCAATAATTTAGTAGCATTATTAATTAATAAATATTAATAATAATTAATTCATTAATTTATATTTCATTCATTATTAATAAATTCATTAAATAATTCAATCATTCAAAATTAATGAATAATAATAATAAAACCATTATAGATTAATTTAACAATATTAAATTAATTTAATATTATTCCCTTCGGTTCATAATCTTTAAGGTTTTAATATTAATCCCTTGGGTTTATAATATCAATCCCTTGGGTTTATAATATTAATCATGGTCAACCATGATCAATCATAGCCAACCATGGTCCAACGTCGTATTGTGACAAAGATTGTATCGATATGAAAATAAATCATGGTCAACCATGGTTCAACGCTGCATTGTGACAAGGATTGTCTCAATATGGAAATCCACAATGGTCAACCATGGTCAACCATATGTTTTTAGGGTTTATAATATTTATCTTAAGGTTGATATACCTCGGGTTTATAACTTTTGTCCCTTGCGTTTATTATTCCCTTAGGCTTATATTATGAATCCCTTGGGTTTATTAATCTAAGGGTTCATATTCCTAAGGTTTAATATTATTCACTTAGATTTATAATCCATTTGGTTTTTAGTATTGATCCCTATGGTTTATTATTCCCTGGGTTTTTAATATTGATCATGGTCAACCATGTTTTATTAATGCAATCATGGTCAACCATATTTTATAAAATCAATCGTGGTCAACCATGGTTAATCATGGACAACCGTTATTCTACATCGGATTGTGACAAAGATTGTCTCCATATGGAAATTAATCATTGTCTCGGCGATGGTGCAACGTCGCATTATGACAAAGACTATCTCAATATGTTAATCATCATCAACCATGATAAACCACGACTAATCATGGTCAAACATGGTAAACCATGTTCAATGAGTTTTATAAAATCAAACATGGTCATACGTCGCATTGTCACAAAGGTTGTCTTGATATGAAAAGAAACCATGATTATGCATGGTCAACCATGGTCCAATGTTGCATTGTGACAAGGATTGTCTCAATATGAAAATCAACCATGGTCAACCATGGGAAACCATGTTTATTTTAATGTTTATAATATTTATCTTAGGGTTTATATACCTTGGCTTTATAATATTAGTCCCTTGGGTTTAATATTATTCCCTTTTGTTTATAATCCCTTGGGTTTATAATATCAATCATGGTCAACTATGGTCAATCATAGCCAACCATGGTTGAACATCGCATAATGTTAATGATTGTCTCAATATAAAAATCAACTATGGTCAACCATGGTCCAACGTCGTATTGTGACAAATATTGTCTCAATTTGAAAATCAATGATGGTCAAACATGGTCCAATGTTGCATTATGACAAGACTTATCTCAATATAGAAATCAACCATGAGAAATCATGTTTATTTTAGGGTTGTAATATTTATTTTAGGGTTTATATACCTTGGGTTTATAATTTTTATCCCTTGGATTTATAATATCAATCCCTTGGGTTTATTAATCTAAGGGTTCATATTCCTAAGGTCTAATATTATTCACTTAGGTTTATAGCCCCTTTAGTTTTTAGTCTTAATACCTAGGGTTTATTATTTCCTTGGGTTTATAATATCAACCATGGTAGACCATGCTTTATTAATTCAATCATGATCAACAATGGTCAACCATATTTTATAAAATCAATCGTGGTCAACTACGATTAATCATGGTCAACCATGGTCCAATGTTGCATTGTGACAAAGATTGTCTCAATATGAAAATCAATCATTGCCTCAACCATGGTCCAACATCGCATTATGACAAAGATTGTTTCCATATAATAATCATGGTGAACCATGGTGACAAAGATCGTTTTGATATGAAAATCAACCATAGTTAAGCATGGTCAGCCATGGTCCAACATTGCATTGTGACAAGGATTGTCTCAATATGAAAAACAACCACGGTCAACAATGGTCATCCATGTTTATTTTAATCTTTATAATTTTTATTTTAGGGTTTATATACCTTGGGTTTATAATATTAGTCTAGTGGATTTAATATAATTCCCTTGGATTCATAATCCCTCGAGGTTTTAGTATTAATCCCTTGTTTTTATTATTCCCCTGGGTTTATAATATCAATCCCTTGGGTTTATAACGGCAATCATGATAAAGCATGGTCAATCATAACCAACCATGATCAAATGTTGCATTGTTATAATGATTGTCTCAATATTAAAGTCAACCATGGTCCAATCTCGCATTGTGACAAAGGAAAATCAATAATGGTCAAGTATTGTCAACCATGATTAACAATATTTATATTTATAAATAATTTTTTATTTAACAATATTTATATTAATAAAATAATATTAATAAATAATAATAATAATACTAATAATAATAATAATAAATTATTTTTTATTATTATTTATTAAAATGAATTAATTATTATTAATATTTATTTAATTAATATTATTATTTAATTTATAACCATTATTATTATTTTTTAATTTTTTTATTATTTAACTAACTAATATTAATTAATAATGATGATGATAAGTAATCATAATAATAATCACATTAATCATAAGTCTATGGCTTTTTTTTAAGGAGAAAAGTCTTTGGCTTATATTAACTATATTTACTAATAATGTTTCTTCTTTCTTCAGATTAAATTAAAATTAGAGTTTAAACCTAGGTTAATCTTTTTATTGGGCCAAAAAAATAAGCATTGTTCTCATCAAGACGGTCTTAACCTGGATTAAGTAACATGAAGAACCTTTTTTTTATATAGTTTAATGTTTCAAAAAGTAATTATATTCCTAAATCTCTTTAAATATAAAAACTTCATGAATACTCACCCAAGAAAATAAGTAATTAATATTCTTTACGCTGTGGTTATGTGAGGAGTTGTCTATAATGCGACTTTTTGAAGATTCCGGTGACGGAATCCGGCGAAGAAATTGAGGTCAAATCTTGATTTCTTGCAGTTAAAATGGTTTTTTAACTGCATATTTGGATTCAGCACCCTGAAAAACCCCTGGGACGCTTTCATTGTGCAGAAACTAGCTATCAAACTTGCGATTCCAATAATTCTTGCCGGATTTCGACCGGAAAAATCCGCCGGAAAGGCTTTCAAAAAGTCGCGTTATAGACAACTCCGTTATGGGAAAGTTCCCACAAATCTATGAACCCTGCGCAGGACTATGAAACCTGCTGCAGCGATTGAAAGAAAGTGGATGGTGTAGCAGACGACGTTGGTTATCACCTGAACACGGTTTCCTACTCATTCCTAATTTAATTTTATATTCAGCGGCCTATTATCATATGCCTCTGCCCATGCCAAAAGAGACGTAGTCAAAGCCGCAGTTCTTACGACTTGTTCACTCCTTGTTTCGACCTCTTCAAAAGTCCAATAAATCGGAGACGCCAACCACAATTAGCGGCTGCGCATATGCACTCCACTGATCTGATCAGATCCGGTCCACGCCAATACCATCATAACAGCTGTTCGCCATTATTCTTGACTTAATGAACTTTTGTGAATATCCGCCACTAATTGGCTTGCTGTCCTTGCCTGCGGATAGCATTCTCCATTTATAAATTATTTGGCCAACCTTGGAAAGATTCACAAGAAGGTGAATAATATTACAGTGCCTTTTATTCACTATACTTATTGGGAAATGGGAAAGACGGAAAGTGTGATAATATGGCGTTGCTGTTTCAGTTTCAGCTGCCCTTTCGAACTCCGATCCGTTCATTTACGGGCTCTGCAACGTAAACAAATACGGCAATGGCAGTGCGTATGAAAGGAACGTCAACGCCGTATTGGAGTACCTGGTGAGGGCCGCTGCCCCACGAGGCGGATTCGCGACATATTTATTTATTTATTTATTTATTTATTTTTTTTCAAAAGGTGGAAAAACCTATCAAACTCAGTTTTTCAAACCAACATTGAGGACAGCCATCTCTGGCTGCTATCCGTGAATGTCAGTTGACACATCACTGTTATCAAGGAAAACCACGCCACCTGAAATAACCCGCTGGTGGTCCGTAAGGGAGCAGACTTTCACTCCTGCCAGATGCCTCTGGGTCTTGGGCCGTTAACCTGTTTCCTTACGTCCGAGGAAGACGAGCTCTTAGCCAAGCAGACGCAGTTTTAGGGCATAGGGGATTCGCGACATATTATTATAATTTATTAAGTTTATTTAAAAAATACAATTTCAATAATAATTAAAATAAAAATTTTCAAACAAATTATATCCCTAAATTTTAAAATAAAATCAATATTATTACAAATCTATTAAGAAAACGGTGAAAACAAAATTAGAAGCAAACTTATATATATATATATATATATATATATACAATTATTTTTGAGTAGTAAAAGATGGTATTTGTTCAATGATTTTAAATACAAATAAAATTTGTAGTCATGTAATAGATGATAAATGTTGATACACATCAATTCATAAGAAAAATCAAAATACACATTTTATGATATATGTAACATCCTTTAGTGAAAAGTAAATATTTAATTTAATTTTACGGTAAGGATTTGGTAAATCATGGGCTATATGGAAAGTCTAGTAAGAAACTTTAATGTTTAAAGTTTATTTAATTTTATATAAAACGCATTATGGCTAGCCTTGGAATTCACGAGAAAAAGACACCAAATGAAAAAGTTTTCACTCACCAAAGTTATACTTCTCCCTAGAGATAAATAATCTCAGTTGGGACAAGGGAGCCAAGAAAGGGCAGAGGAGAGGGAATTTGATGCAACCTTGATGGCTTGGTACCTAGTGGGAGGAGGTCCAAGTGAGGAGAATGAAGTTGTAAGCTTGTGAACCTGCAATGGGATACTGTTGAAAGACGGAAGGATGCTGTGAGTTAGGGTATTCTTAAGCTCGTTGGAGCGAGTGGAATCCCTAAGAAAGACTTGTGATTCTGTGAATTCTTGCATTAGATTTTTACAATCATGATGCCTATGAAAAGACCTTGTTAGGTCTCTATCAAGTAACTATTCTAGGAGTGACAAACTCGCTTGGGGGGAGAATTGGATGTGATTTCCATTCTCATTGGTTTGGAGGAGTTGTATTTCCCCTTGTGGATTCCGTGGCAGTCTGAACCTAAAACATAAAGTATTTTGATTTGATTGACTTCCAAAACTAATTGTTTTCCTCTAATTGTAATAATATGAGAAATTTTGTTGTGAATTACTGGCTATGACATAGCTTGTCTGAAGGGAAACTGTGTTGTGATCGAATAATTAAAAAAGGTTGATCTGTAAGATGTAAAAGTAATACTGTGTAAATAATACAAATTGTTTTTGAAATAGGTTAATTTCAAGATTATAGACTGAAGTCCATATTGGAAACAATCTTTGTTCTTTATACATACCCAAGTCATACAGAAGGAATTTGTAGAACCCAAAAGTTAATTAGGTCCCACTCCCTTGTAAGACTAGTATTACCATAGTGAAGAAAGAGTAAATGAGTCAAGAGAAGCAATTATTATTTCACTTTACACTGTTAGATAATGATTAACAAAAAATAATGAATAATTGAAGGATTTATTTTTCTTATAGTTGCACAGAGTCTATTTATGCTGAACCCATTTAGTTCCTCGGCCAACTAACAAGAACTAGTAGCCAGGAACTAGTCTGGACTCAATACGCTTATGGTATGAAGAATGGAATGAATAGGTGCAAAATTCTCTAAGAAAGTTATCTTGGAGCCAGTTCAGTAAGCATAAGTTAGTCGTAAAAAGAAGAAATACATGGTTTCCTTGTTGTATGTTTGAATAATTGAGACAATAACAATATGACATTAGACAAAAATGACTTGAAGCTTGAACTCTTGAAGTTATACTTAGATGCATACTAGAAGAAAATATACTACATAATTGTTGGGACAAATCTAGTGAGGTTCAAGACTATTTAATTTATATCTAACAACATGCAAATTCATGATAAAGAAGGAAAGATTTACAAAATTGATGGTTCCAAACCCTAAAAATAAGATCTATAAAAAAAAAATTGTGAACACCTCGAATGGGTCTTTTAATTCATTTACAAAAGAGGAACATTCATCCATTAAACATGGTAGTTCTCGCCACACATTGTCATGAACTTGCCAGGAAAACCCATCCCTCGAGAAAAAAATATTTTCCTTTTTAAACCCTCAGGTCAAAATAACTACAAAGTATAGTCTATGAATATAATTGCTAAATTCTGCAAGTTGTAATCTCGATCTATTTATAATTATAGTTTTATCTTGAAGCGAAGCCAAATGACCAATGCCAAGAACCTATCGAAATGAGGGTAAAAGTTAAAATAACTTGGTACTGGGTGGGCGAGGAGGACGGAAAGAAGAAAATAACTCCATATTAATAACTTCATTGGAAATTTTACCCGCAACACTAAAACACCCATAAATGTGTATATATCTATACTTGTGCTGAAGCAAGATAAGAGAGAGATAATCCAGGGAATGAGACAAATATATACTACCTTTAGAGATTGTTGACGAATCAATAGAAAGGATATTGAAAAGAAGCCAAAAGCTAAGATTATTAAAGAAAGGAAACCATAAAAAATATACCCAATCCAGGGTTACTTTTATAAAAAAGAGAATCATTTTACCTCATGGTTGCAGGAAGGTAATCCAAATCCTTAAGCTCCCTGGAAGATACCAGCCCAAACTTGGGTGCAGGGCTGCAAACAAAAGTAGTCGAATCATGTAAACTCATAAACAAACCAATAGGATGGAGGAACACTGACTGGAAAAATGTGATTCTCATTAACCTAACCAGAAAGACCCCTAAAATATAGAAAATAATGCTGACAACACTTGAATTTCCTATAACTGATAGATATGGGAAGAGGCGGGGTGGGGGGGAAGGGGAGGGGGGAACTCAAGAAGGTGTTATTTGCAGACTTGTTACACTGAATTATTGGTTGATTCACTAATTAGTTTAATTTATAATTACCTCACAATTTAAATGATCAAGTTTGATAAAAAAAACAAAATGATAGGAGAATTGTCATTAATGAAATGACTGTTGGTACAACAAGATGAGAAGGAAGAGTTGCAAGTGAGATCCCTGGGGAAACTTAGTAGGATTGTAGAAAATTATATATATGATAAGACCAACGATAAAATATTAAATAACAAGGGAAGACTCTGATTTGGCAACTATCATAAGTTGGAAAAGGACAACCTATGAGAACACATATCTATATATGTAGAGATACACATGATAATGAATGGGTATATTCATGGTCTAAGAAAGTTGTTGTTTTAACACGACTCGAAAGATTGATAGTGAGCATAACTCTGATATGATCAGGCAACATGCAAACAGTCGAGTAAGGTAATCACAGGAAAATGTGTCATATAAAACTTTATATAGTTTTATAAAACTTTATTTATCCTCATGTTACGAACAAAACGTGCACTATCATAAAAAATATTCATGCTCTTTAACATGAGTTTGTAAATAATTCTGTAGATACCAACAAAGTATGTACTGACACTATTATAAAACTTATTGTATAGACTTTTATTTAATTTTAAATGTGTTTACACTATTATAGAACTTATTGTATAGACTTTTATTTAATTTTAAATGTGTTAGTTGTACATGGTCAAGTCATTTGTGGTTTCTTCGACCATAGTAGATGTGGTTAGCACAATAGATTTGGTAGTATTATTCCAACATGAAAGTACTTGTATATGTGGTTAGCACAATATATGTGGAAGTATTATTTCAATAGGAAAGTTTTTCATCTTATATGAGTTTGTAAATTTAATAGAATATTAAAATTATAATTAAATGTATATGATTGTTTAGGGCAGTTATAAAAAGAATCTATGGTTTAGTGTTGAATGCTAGTCATAGAGATATAATAAAATATATTATAATAAAAATATAATAAAAAGACGGTATATATTTTTGTTATAATTAAGATAGTTATATAAATTAAATAAGTAATTAGTATTAATAAATTTAAAATAAATAAAATTAGTAATTGCATTAAATGTTGAAAAGGAAACATCATAAAGTATAAATTTGAGAAGAACAATGACATATAAAGAAGTATTGAAGGTAAAATATTCTATGGAGATTAAATATTTACTATTCACTTAATATTTATTAATAATTAAATTAAAATAGTAATTTTTTGTTAAAAAAATGTGCCTATCTAAATAGTTTGTTGTCAATGTTAACATGACCAATAAGACAATAAGGGTAGATCCTACCACATGTTACCCTGATAGGACTTGGTAGGACTTATAGATTATATACAGGACAAATTGTCTTCGCCTTCGGAGATGGAATGAGCTACACAAACTTCAACATCGTTGTAGTCCAAGCTTCAACATCATTGTAGTCCATGTAACCAAACTCATCTTTGTTCCTTTGGATGGAAAATACAAATGTTCTCCCATAGAACCAGAATCTTCTGATGCTGCAAACATGAATAATAGTAAATGCGAGAAAATGTCCCTGCAAGTTGATGTTGATGTAATAACGTTGGTAACATAGATGGAAGCCATGTATTGTTTCTCTTCTCTATAGTCAATGCCCAAAAGAAGCAACTGATTGATTTCAAAAAGGTCTATATCCAAGCAGGTGCTAGGAGAAACCAGACTCACTGAAACCAAGAACATCCATCAAATGATCCAATGCCATGAAGAGAAAGGGCTCTATGAATATGTATCCCCTCAAGATGTTCCAATTCTCCAAGAAGCCAACGAAAAATCTCCATCGGTGTGATACAAATCAATGTGAAAATATAAAACGAGGAGGGTTTTCTAATAAGAGGCAAGTGTGGTTCTTAGTATAGTGCAATACCAATAGTGCAAATAGCTTACCAGATATATTTCTTCAAGAGACACACGTAGGCTCCAAGGGTAAGAGATTTGGTTGTCAGTATAAAACTATCTTTCTATATCCTTAGGCAATGCTTTTCCCATAAAAGATTTGATTATGTAAGTTTCCACATTGTGAGGGAGAATTTCAGCATCTAGAAATGACAATACTTTACACATCCTTGCAATCCTATTCCAGTGGATCAAAACAAAATTCATTCCAATGGATGAAAAGAAGCCACTGAAAAGACACTTATTATGCAATTTTCAAATTATTGAATTTTTTAAGCACATCTAAATTGTTAAATAATTGTAACTCTCAAAATAATTATTTACTATTTGTAATGATATGAATTTGTAAATCCAAGACCATTGTAACTCTCTAAATAATTATTTTCCATTTGTAAACATAATAATTTATAAAGCCAAGACATGATTGGAGCTTTGAAAGTAAAAAACTATTTTTCAAACTCTTGGGTCATGTATCATCCATAATTTGTAATATTTTAAAGAATTAAAATTCATGCACCTGAATTCCAATATAGACAAAGCCTATTTGCTTAAAAAAATATTTATAAAAATAGACATCTCCTATCAACTCCTCTATTTCTCTAGATTGAGTAGCTCTATGACAAGACTATATTCAAAAAGTAATAGCCATTCATTTCCATCAATATGTTCTTCTGATCTTAAATAATTTTATCTAGTCTGTTCAATTAGGTAGTTGTCTTCTCTATTTGGGCTCTAGCGTACTGGGATTTTTCAGTGTTTGGGTGAGTACGCATCATCCAAAAGTGCATACAAGGTGAGGTATATGATAGTGCAATGACATTTCTATGTGTGAATATAAGTGAGGGGGCTAAAGATGATGGTTAGTAATATGACAGAGAGGCACATGGTTTGCAGATAAGGGAAAGACCTTCGAGTGTAAAAAGATATAGATGTCATATGCTCGTTTATGACGTGATGGCATTGATACTATATACTATGATGAGAGTTTCCAACCAAACCTTTGGATCCACATTCCCAATGACTTCACCAAGATGGTGAAACAATAGTATATTAGCTTTGAGGATTTAAGAGACTACTTTGAGATCAAGATTTACAAAGAGCTAGGGAGAGGCAGTTTTTTTGTATAAAAGAATCCTAGGTTAGATTTGTGTTGAGGATAAACAAATGGTTTACATCATCTCTTGTATGGATAGTGATGCATATCAATGTGTTTTGCTTTGTTATATCCACTAGATAAAGAGGCAGATTATGTGTTTAGAACACAAGGGACACCTCCCCAGGATGTAGGGTTGAGGATTTTCAATGCATTATGGAATGCCTCTGCACCTATGATATTTTATGTCACAAATGGGAATGCATATTTCTTCTTTTAAATCATATGTATTTCATATCTGGATGCTCTTGCTACACTTTAGATATATAAGGTTTTGTTTTTGTTCATAAAATTGTCCAACTATTTTTGTGATTGGGGTTATATGCTTCTCCATGTTTCTATTCATGCTTTCCATGTCAAATTTAATTCTCCCAATAATTATGCAGAAGTATTTGAATATGATGCTACACAAGAGCCTCCATCTATGTTGGATGTAGAAGTCTTCAACTTTAAAGGGCCTTTTGCAAAAGCTACATCTCTAGGGTATGCCAAGATCAATTTTATGAAATTTACTTCATAGTAATTGAATGATTTGTGCATTTGACTTCAGGGAAGACCGACAAAATCTTGCTAATGAAATTTATACCTTATGATATTTTTGACAAATACAGAAGGTCCTGATGTGGTTACTCAGTACATAGCAAAGATGGAAAATGATGTTGGAAAAAATGTATTCGTCATGTGACATTAAAATCTCAAGTAGATATCTGTATTTTTCTTGGCATAGTGTAGCTCACTGGATTGCTCTATTTGTCTGAACATCACGAGAATGAGAAATAATTGTATGCAGACTGCTCGACACTCACCTGAGACAAATTAAACATTTTAGAAGCTATTTTGAATTCCAAGCAAGGAACTTTTGGTTAATGACTTTTCATGCTACTTGAAATGCAAAATGCCTCTTCATATGTGCATGGATTTGAGATAAGCTAGTTTCACATTTGAACAAAACTTGAAATATCTTTCTAGCCCATTCATGAGAAACTATGATTTATATGTCAAACAGGACAATCATGGCACTATGGAGGAATAGGGCACTTAATCTTGCACAAAAGAAGCAAATAGTAGAGTATGAAGAACCAACAAATTCAGGGGATCTTCAAAACAATGGTTTTGGATACTTTTTAATTGTCAAGGATTCAGAAAGCCACCATGACCAACGTCCATTCACAAATATTACCTTTCAGTGTAAGTAGCTCAATTCTAAGGTATTTCCCTGTTTTGCATTCCTGCCAAGTTATTGTTCTAATCCTTACGTTGTTTTGGAAAAATTGTAGTGTCGATGTTTTTTTGGTAAGAGCATGCTACAAAACTAATATAATAAACAATGAAATTCAACAACCTGTGGCAAGTGGCTCTTACTAATTTAGTCATTACTTGTTGCTCAGAAAGACATCCCTACTAAAATTATTTTTGCAATTCCTAATAACAGGTAGAGTCACTCATGGAGTTATATGATGGGGGTTTCTCAGACAAAGATAATGGAGAAATATGGTTGTTTGAACTATTGAACTAAAACATGGAAAATTTACAAACAAAAAGTATACCAGAGACAGCTCCGGTAGAAGTTCAATGGAAGTGTTTCTAGGTTTGGTGTTGAGATCACAAGTATCCACCAAAAGTTAAAGCTTGATAATGGAAATGGATGAAATATTAACGAAGTTCTTATCCTTCATGATGTGCCTTTTGGTGACCTTTTTTAGGTGCTTCCTCATCTCTTTGATTATACCCATTACAATTTATTGTACATGGATATTTTGAATAGAAAGTGGATATTTTGTTTCATTTTCTTTATTTTACCAATTTGCGTAGCATCTTCAGTTTGCAAGGAAATGTGACTTGTTTTTTGAATGTGTATAGCTCCATGTAAGGAGAGAGCTTGAGAATCTAGTCTCTACATCAGAGGCATGTAATGTCAGAGTATTTGTGGGCATTGCATGGCTTAAGCGTACCACATCTCAAAAGAGGATAACAAAAAACATTGTCGAAAAGTTCACTAACCATTTGAAAGAGACCCAACATTTGGTGGAGGAGGAGATTCTTACCCAAGAAAAACAAAAGTTCAGTAACCACATGTTAAACGATAAAACATTTTTTTTAAGAGTATCTAATATTGGTCTTACTAGTGCAGAACATGGAACATGGAACATACGACTTTCAAACATGACATAGAGATATGGGATTGCACTATAGACTTTTCTTGCCTTTTGATTGGATTGGATTGGCCATGGCACACAATTTCCACGGTTTAATTTTGTTCATACAATAGATTATTTAAAAGAGTGGAGGAAAAAATCCCTTTGGCCTAGTTGACAGTGGGAATGCAGAAATTCAGATTCAATTTATTCATTCTTTTTGTTAATTGATCAACCTGCAAATTCTGATGTGACGAGAAACCTATCAACATCAATATAACACTACGTTCTAGACTCCATTCATAATAATATTGCATGTTTAGTGACGACATTGAACATTCTATGGTAAACTAAGAGGAAAAGATTAAAGCTCGTAACTAAAAGAAATGCAGATGCAACTATCAAGCATTTTTTGCCCTCTGATGGAAATTATACTCCTCAGAGATTCAAGGTTTCTTCTGGGGTGGGCGGTGGGCGAGGAAGCAAAAAACACACATCTGCATAAGAGAGTGAGTTCCCGCAAGAGAGCCCTTCCCAAACTCCCACGAAGGCCATCTTTCTCAAACAGTCGGAGCAACCTGTAATGCCTAGCTCGGAAGAACCTGCAGAAGTGTTGCCTTCAGTGCCTAGGTTTAGAAGAACGTCGAGTTATGGATGCCAGAAGAAAATCTCGTTAGAGAATCGTAACTGAATAATGCCAATGAATAACAATTTTTAATCTAATGACACATACGATTTCTATCGTCAAACACCTAAATCAAAAACACATAAAGCGACAAGTGGCATTGGAGAGAGTTCTTCTTAAAAAACACTTTTAAAGCGTAATTATATTGTATCATCTTTTATATCAATGAGTTTTTTACCTTTAATCTTATTTGTGATAGAAAAAATATATCCTCAAGAGATATTTTTATATAGAAAAACAAAATAACACAGGAATCCAAAATAATGACACCACCCCTATCCGCTAACTAGCTAGCCAAGACGATCAATGAAGATGAAATAGGTTGCTATTCCTATAAATGCGCCCACAGCTGCTCATTAGAGACAGTATTGAGGCTTGACCTTCTAGATTTCAAGTTTGACCTTATGGAAAGCAAGTTGGGCTATAATATCTTCGTTCATTCGACCACATTTTTTATGATTCATCTGCGTCTGTGTCGCCCATAAATCATATTATTCAAAATGGTTGACTTGCTCCATCTCACAGCGCTCCACGTCAACACTGTATCGCAATACTTGGTGAATGTCTCTAGAGTCACAGGGCAAGCTACGAATTCTGCAGATATGTCGCTATTACTTGAATTATATTTTCATCATCCTTTCATCTCCAACTCAGTAACGTCGCCATCTCACCTATAACGTGGAGATTCAGTTCCATGAATCTTATTAGTGCTCAACACGCCGGCTCACGGCTCTCTGAAAATATAACACACAAATTTCGGACGGTGTGCACTAGCATTACTACTCCACTCATTTGTCCAACTTGACATGCTGGATATCAATGCTTGACTTTGAATTTGTTTCATGTATTAAACGTCGGTCTTCTAGAAGTTGACTCTGTCCATCAGCTTTCATCTAGCTATGAATAGGTGTTGTTCTTCTCAGGTTGGAGCTCAAGTATTTCTGGGCAGTTGCACTCTACGCTTTGAGATATATCCCTTTATAACAAACTCTACCCTGAGATACAACCTCATGACTGAGGTTGCTGTTGGTATAAACACATGCTTGCAACTGTTTCGCCTTTTATAGGATTTTCAGTACTATGTAGGCTTCAATGCTATGTATGGTTGATGTGCCGTGAATAATAAGATTTATGTCAAGAGGAATAAAGTGCCAAATACGTATTTAAAGTGCCAAATTCATAGAAGAACGCTTTTCCTGATGTGTTATGAATTATGCAAAGCGTATTTCTGACGGTTAATTTTTTAAGGAAAACGTTATTAATATTTCAATCGAAGCTGCGCGGTTATAAAAGGTACGCTGCGCCACAGTTTCCTGGACCGGGGGCCTTAGTATGTCCTGTAACGAAAGTGAACAAAGCGACGACAAATCTGGTTACACGAGGCCGGGGTGTTTTCAATTCATTTGTTTGTATTTATAAAAATGGAGTTAAGACCACTACCAATAGCTATGGACAAGGTAATTTCTCACGTAACTTCTTGAAATTATATAAAAAAATTATCGCATTGGTATTTAACAATTTTTCAAATTAGCTGCTCCACAGAATATGTATAGAGAATATAACTATGGAGGAAATCATAACATAATTCACAGAATATGTAGAGAGAATATAACAATGGAGGAAATCATAACATAATTCTAGAACATGATGTTAAGAGATCCTCAATATCCATTTGTTATAAGTTTAGTCTTTTAATTTTTAAGAAGTTCAAATACTATGCATTTAATCTTGTCAATATTAATGTATATCCATGATCCAAACCAATGCTAAAATATATGTTTTCAGATGTATATTTTATCTCTAAATCCTATATTATATATTAGATTATGTAAATAATAATATAAACCATATTATATTATGTACTTTCGAGTTATTATTGGTAACACTCAATAGTTTTAATTTGTCCGTCTCTTATATGTCCTATAGGATATTTTTCGAGGTTATCATGATTTTATTGTAAGTGTTCCGTGTAATTTCAAACCAAATTTAGCATTCAATAACACATTTTTGTTATGATAAATATGTGAATTTTTTTAATATAAATGTTTTATTGAAAGGTAATTTTATTAATAAAATGTTTATTGTGAAAAGTTAATTTATTATTAAAGGGCAAAATTTTAAGCATAACGTTTCTTAATGGGAAACATAAAGACCCAAAACCTCCAAAAAAAAATTGCTTGACAAATAAGAAGAAACCCAAATTCCAACCCTACGGCCCACATCATCTTCCATTTTATTTAATTTTGTTTAATTAGTTCACAGTGTGTGCATGATCGCCGTGGGTGAAGCAACAACCGGTGATGGATCATTTCATTAGCTTTGGCTGCAACCATCACCTTTTCTCCCATTAATTTCTTTTTAGCATTATTATTTTTCTTACAATTATATTAATTTTATTTTTTAATTTTAAATTTTTATAAATACAATAGAATATATATTTTAATAGACAATTATAAAATTGGTTTCTCTTTATAGTATATCTCTTCCATAAATATTTGTAATTTTGCTAAAAATATAATATTAAAAAATTCTTTATAATTTAAAAAATACAAAACTATTTAAATATTTATTTATAATTATTGAAAAATATATTTATAATTATTTTATTTTCAAATGCATTAATTTTACTTTTCAATTTAAAAAATTTATAATAATATTCATTTTTAAGGTCACAACCAAGTCATACACCAAATTGGTTTATGAGACCCCCTTGCTTGTGGGACAAGGGACCCATCTCCGCGTAGTGATTTGACTGCTAAAGTCTACGAAGGTATACATACTCTACCCCCCTCTGGTTTTAAACCTGTGACTTCTTAGAAGGAAACACATGCTCTTAATTTGAAAAAAACACTTAACAAAGTCATTGAATTTAAAAACTACTACCTTAATTATTTTTATTAAACATAGTACTTTAATTGGAAAAAATAGTTATGGCTTTTTGTAATAATTTGTCTTTTAGTTTTAATGGAATAGAGTATAAATTATATATTGTTTTTAAATCTTTCAAATAAATTTATATAGTTTTAATTTGCTAATTTTCTAAGTATTAAATTTTATTTCATAATTCTTTTAAAACATATTTTGTAATAATTTGTTTTTCATTTTTAATGGAATATAGTAGATAATGTTATTGTAACATTATAATTTATTTATTAATAAAATGTTATATTTTTAGTTTTTTATCATTCTATTATATTAAATCAAAAAAATTATTTATTATTTATTTACATAGAAAAATAATCTTATTATATATACTTGTAAAATTTAACTATACCATAGAAAATTTTAGAATTCAATTATTTAAAATAAAGATAAAGAGGAAAAGAAAAAAAGCTAATCAATGTACAATGAGCATCAACTAAAATGAGATTGAGATTTGTTCATTTTCTTTGACTTAAATAGTTGCCTTCCCTCCATGACTATAAAGTAGCACAACCACATTAATAAATTAATTACTAAATTTGATAAAACTTTAAAAAATTAAACATATTTAAAAATAAAATTCAAATAAAACATGTATCTATAATAACTTCATAATTATTAAAATAACGGTATAAAATAACAAAAATTATTAAAATAACCATCTAAACTATAACTACTTAAATTAATTACAAATTAGCACAACCATATTAGTAAATGAGGTTATATAGGTTGAATACTTATGATCATTGTGATTATTATTATAATTATTTAACATTATTACTATTATTAATTAATATTAATTTTTTAATTAAATAATTAAAAAATTAAAAAAAATAATTAATTAAAAAATAATAATATTGGTTGTAAATTAAATAATAATAATATTGGTAATTAATTAAATAACAATATTAATTAATAATAGTATTATTTTTAATACTAATAATTAATAAATATGTGTTATTTTCTGAATTTAGGCTTTTGTGATGCATATTATGTTAAGAAGAGATTTTTCGGTAGAAATCACATAGGAGGAAATTTTACCTACGCGTTTCGAATCAGCTAGTGTGGTTCATCATCAGGACCAGAAGAAGATTCAGATCATGGCACAGGCTTAAATAGAGGGCGATGTAGAGACCAAAAGATCATATAGCGACTAGTTTATGAAAATTAATATTTTAATAATGATTATTAAGATCAAATAATATTCTTGTAATGGAAGAAAACTCACACAGAGCAATATCTTCATGCTAATTCTCATCATTTCCTAGCTCAAAAGCTTAGTGTTCTTAATACGTTAGCGACTAGAGCTTTAAGGGTTTCTAATGATAACCATATCAATGAGGAGAAAACACACCTCTTGGATGTTTTCTTTAATAATGGGTATGGTAGACACCAATGTACTAAGGATTTCATTAAAGCTGAAAAAGGTCCTAAGGCTAAGAAAGAAACCAAGGATCGTTTTTCTGGGGTTCATCTCCCTTTTATCCAAGGAACTACACACAAGATTGTGAGGATACTAAAGAAGCATAAGGTTCCTTCAACCTATAGGCCTCTAAATACCATCTAAAGCTCCCTAAGATCTGTTAAAGACCTTATGGACCCCAAAAATATGAAAGGTGTTTAAGTTATCTCTTTCTCTTGTGGGACTCCCTACATTGGTGAGGCTGGTCGCTCAATTAATCAAAGGATTCGAGAGCATGTAGCTGACATCAAACATGGCAAGACCCGCTCCTCTGCTTTGGCACAACATGCAAAAAAGTCTAGGCGTCACATCTGCATTGAGGAAGCCCATGTCATTTCCAAGGTTAGTCATTTCCATCATTGTAAATTCAGGGAGGCCTTGGAAATCGAAAAAATACCCAATAATTTAAATAGATATGATGGTTGGAATATTAGCAGAAGTTGGGTCTCTGCCTTGTCCTCCTAGTTTGTTTATGTTTGCGGATTTTTTTTTTTTAGGGTTTGACGTTTCTATTTAAGATTTTTTTGTTTCTATATAGGTATTTACATTTAATGTTAATATTTTCTTGATCCATTTTCTTACCTTAAAAAAATAAATAAAATATGTTAGATTTCAAGCTTCTGTGGAAGTTTTTTGTAGAGTCATGATCCGGATTACCCTCCCTTTTGATTATTTTTTTAAATTTTAGTCTCATTTAATTATTATTTTTGTTATAGGATCTATATATATATTCTCTTTTTTTTACCATGTTCCTTATTTTTCGTTGACCGGGATTGTTTGTTTCTTATTTATGTTTATGTTTTATATATATATATATTTTTTTATTGATTATTATATATTATAATATTATTATTCTTAAACCAGCCATTATAGGAATATTATTTGACCTTAATAATTAGTATTCAAATATTATTTTTCATAAACTAGCCTTTATAAAATAACAATAATAATAATAATAATTTTACCCTCCCTTTTGATTGCTTTGTTTTAATTTTAGTCTCTTTTAATTATTATTTTTGTTATAGGATCTTGACTGATTAACCAAGTCTTGACTTCTATTTATTTATTTTTAACTCTATTCCCTGTTTTTGGTTGATTTGGATTGTTTGTTTCTTATTAATGTTTACATTTTTCGATCTTTCTTAATTAATACTATTATTAATTAATTAATTAATTAATTAATTTTTTTATCTTAATTATTGTTATAAATTATAATATTATTATTCTTAAACTAACCGTTATATTACCCATTATAGGAATATTATTTGATCTTGATAATCATTATTAAAATATTAATTTTCATAAACTAGGAGTTATATAATCTTTTTGTCTCTACATCGACCTTTATTTAAGCCTATACCATGATCTGCATCTTCATCTGGTCCTCATGATGAACCACACTAGCTGATTTGAAACGCGTCAAAAACTTTTTCTCCTCTGTGATTTCTACCGAAAAACACTTCTTAATAAACGTGTTAGTCAATAATTTAGTAGCATTATTAATTAATAAATATTAATAATAATTAATTCATTAATTTATATTTCATTCATTATTAATAAATTCATTAAATAATTCAATAATTCAAAATTAATAAATAATAATAATAAAACCATTATAGATTAATTTAACAATATTAAATTAATTTAATATTATTCCCTTCGGTTCATAATCCTTTGAGGTTTTAATGTTAATCCCTTGGGTTTATAATATCAATCCCTTGGTTTTATAATATCAATCATGGTCAACCATGGTCCAACGTCGCATTGTGACAAAGATTGTATCGGTATGAAAATAAATCATGGTCAACTATGGTTCAACGTTGCATTGTGACAAGGATTGTCTCAATATGGAAATCCACCATGGTCAGCCATGGTCAACCATATGTTTTTAGGGTTTATAATATTTATCTTAAGGTTTATATACCTTGGGTTTATAACTTTTATCCCTTGCGTTTATTATTTCCTTGGACTTATATTATCAATCTCTTGGGTTTATTAATCTAAGGGTTCATATTCCTAAGGTTTAATATTATTCACTTAGGTTTATAATCCATTCGGTTTTAGTATTGATCACTATGGTTTATTATTCCCTGGGTTTTTAATATTGATCATGGTCAACCATGGTTGACCATGTTTTATAAATCCAATCATGCTCAACCATGGCCAACCATATTTTATAAAATGTCAACCATGGTTAATCATGGACAACTGTTATTCCACATCGCATTGTGACAAAGATTGTCTCAATGTAAAAATTAATCATTGTCTCAACGATGGTCCAACATCGCATTATGACAAAGATTATCCCAATATGTTAATCATGGTCAACCATGATAAACCACGACTAATCATGGTCAAACATGGTAAACCATGTTCAACAAGTTTTATAAAATCAAACATGGTCATCCATGATTAATCATGGTCATATGTCGCATTGTCACAAAGATTGTCTTGATATGAAAAGCAACCATGATTATGCATGGTCAACCATGGTCAATCATAGCCAACCATGGTTGAATGTTGCATAGTGTTAATGATTGTCTCAATATAAAAATCAACTATGGTCAACCATGGTCCAACGTCACATTGTGACAAATATTGTCTCGATATAAAAATCAATGATGGTCAAACATGGTCCAATGTTGCATTGTGACAAGGATTATCTCAATATAGAGATCAACCATGAGAAATCATGTTTATTTTAGGGTTGTAATATTTATTTTAGGGTTTATATACCTTGGGTTTATAATTTTTATCCCTCGGGTTTATAATATCAATCCCTTGGGTTTATTAATCTAAGGGTTCATATTCCTAGGGTTTAATATTATTCACTTAAGTTTATAGACCCTTCAGTTTTTAGTCTTAATCCGTAGGGTTTATTATTTCCTTGGGTTTATAATATCAACAATGGTCAACCATAGTAAACCATGTTTTATTAATTCAATCATGATCAACAATGGTCAACCATATTTTATAAAATCAATCGTGGTCAACCACGATTAATCATGGTCCAATGTTGCATTGTGACAAAGATTGTCTCAATATGAAAAACAATCATTGCCTCAACCATGGTCCAACATCGCATTATGACAAATATTGTCTCAATATAATAATCATGGTCAACCATGGTGACAAAGATCGTTTTGATATGAAAATCAACCATAGTAAAGCACGGTCAACCATGGTCCAATGTCACATTGTGACAAGGATTGTCTCAATATGAAAAACAAGCACGATCAACAATGGTCATCCATGTTTGTTTTACTCTTTATAATTTTTATTTTAGGGTTTATATACCTTGGGTTTATAATATTAGTCTAGTGGGTTTAACATTATTCCCTTGGGTTTATAATCCCTTAGGGTTTTAGTATTAATCCCTTGTCTTTATTATTCCCCTGGGTTTATAATATCAATCCCTTGGGTTTATAACATCAATCATGATAAAGCATGGTCAATTATAGCCAACCATGGTCGAATGTTGCGTGTTATAATGCTTGTCTCAATATTAAAATCAACCATGGTCCAATCTCGCATTGTGACAAAGACTGTCTTGATATAAAAATCAATCATGGTCAAGTATTGTCAACCATGATTAACAATATTTATATTTATAAATAATTTTTTATTTAATGATATTTATATTAATAAATAATAATAATAATTAGTTATTTATTATTATTATTTATTAATTAATGAAATATTTATTAATTAATAATACTACTAAAATATTAATTAACAAATATTTATTAATTATGAGTATTAATTAATATTACTACTATTATTAATTAATATTATTATTTAATTAATTACAAATATTATTAATATTTATTTAATTACTATTATTATTTAATTTATAACCAATATTATTATTTTTTAACTAACTAATATAATAATAATAATAATAATAATAATAATAATGCAGCATAATAATAATCACATTAATCATAAGTCTTTAGCTTATATTAACCACATTTATTTATAACGTTTCTTCTTTCTTCAAATTAGATTAGGATTGGAGTTTAGACCTAGGTTAATTTTTTTATTGGCCAAAGAATAAGCATTTTATATTAAAATGTTCTCATCATGACGGTTTTAAGCTAGATCAAGGAACATTTTTTTTTTGTAGTTTAATGTTTTAAAAAGTAATTATATTCTTAAATCCCTTTAAATTTAAAAACTTAATGAATACTAAACCCCAAAATAAGTAATTAATATTCTTTAGGCTGTGGTTCAGTGGTTATGTGAAAGTTTGATCCCACAAATCAGGTCCCTTAATCCATACAACCCTGTGCAGGACTATGAAAGCTGTTGCAGCGATTGAAAAAAATGGACTCTGTCTAAGAGCGGATACGGTTTAATTACGCCGTAAGGCGTTCTCTCTGGAATCAACACCCCCAGCTGCTACCGTGGGCGATTATGGACCATCGATTATCTATGTTAGATGATAGAAGCATCTTCTACTGTCAGATTAACCAGCAACTATACAGCGAAGATGGATACCTCCATGTGGTTACTAACTCCGGCGAAGATCGATACAATTACATGGAGGCTCCTTCTGCTCTGTATCCTGCAGAGCCCATGGCCACCATTCCTTATTTCCACATCGCTTACACATGCCATGAACTCCTCTGGGCGGTAATGAAACCGAAAGCGGTACCTCGTGAATCCCTTTGTCTAAATTCCTGTATAAATACCTCTCAATCCCTTGGCCTATGGCACCATTCACAAAGCAGCATTGCCTCCATTCGTCCTCTATATCGTTACCCACTCCGTTTGGGTTCTGTTAGCCAGCTATGCGATGGTCCAAACCCTCATATGGAACGAAATGTCTACGGGTTCATCTTCCTCAGATGCATGACCATGGCAACATAACTTACATAAAATCATATTCGCGTATCGATGCCATTTGACTATAAGTGGCACATGCGTCTCGGGCACTTCGTGCGATGTCAAGCACGTTATTTTCCCCAACAGTATTGGACCATAGCGATAGGCCTCTGGAGTCTGAACTGTTTACCTTAACATCACCTCAGATATTTTATTTCGCTATGTTTCTTACAACAGTTGGAACTACGAAGTTGCATGAATGTCGTGACTCGTGGCATTCAGGATGGTGGCCCTTGAAGAGCCTTATGTGGATTGCTCTGATGGTGATCCCCTTTTTTATTCCATCTGCTTTTATTCAATTCTATGGTGAGTTTACTTAAAATGATTCTCAACAATCTATTTCAATACCAAATCTGGTTCAAATTACCAATTTTTACTCTGTTTCTGCTTAAATTAGATAGGATTCATGACTTTGTGGCAAATTGCAATTAGACATCAAAATTGTCCAAACATGGACTTCATAAAATGTGTATCATAAACTAACGTCTTTGTAACTATTGATGCAGGTGAAGTTGCTAGATTTGGTGCTGGGTATGCTTCTCTTCTTTCACGTTTTTTGGATACAATGTGCCTTTTAAGTACACAAACAATCTGCTTGGATAAATTAACTTCTCAAGAATCAATTTTACATTTGCTGATTTGTAGAAAACAGTTGATGACAAATCCAGGGGTGGGGGTTGGTGATATTTTCACGCAATGTTTCACTAGTTCAGTGATATCTAAAAGATCCCCCGTACAGCAATCACCTACGTCATCAAAATGTCTTTTGCAATTTTAACCTAAATACTACGACTAGATAACCTTTGTCTTCCAAAAGAGAATATGTATATGCTATGCTATTTGTCCATGGTAAATTCAGGATTACATTGGTTACATTTGGGTGATATAGTTTGATCAATCACTAAATGGATATTATGGTTTCTATCTTATAGGCTAAAATTAATTGCTTGTTAAGGAATACTAACCAGGGCCAAAATTTGTCTCTTTTTTTGGTAGGATATTTCTCATCATACAACTTTTCAGTGTGATCAATTTCATCACCTGGGGGAATGATTATATTGGGTATTGGAGAAAAATGTTGAACGATGGTACAACTCTTTCCCCTCATGTTCACCGTTTTTTTTCTTTTAACTTCAAGGAAGATGGATATGTTAAAAAATTGAAGTTTGAATCCAAAATTTGTTTGGGAGATTTTTTTACCATCAGTTTCATCCAGCTGAAGCCATCCCTAGATTGGACAAAAAATTCCTTTTACAGAGTGAAAAGAAAAGGAAAATTACTGGATGACGAACTGGTATTAATTATGTTAATGGGTAAAATAACCTATAAGGAAATTCAAAAACATAGAAATAGTCGAGATGCAGATAAGGCATATGGCTATTAATACCTAAATTGAGATTCATATGGCCATTTATCATTTAGTTCCAATATGTAGATTTGGTTTAGAGTTTGCTTTCTTGGATCTTGTCAAAAATCAGGAGATAACAGAATCAAGAACATTTAAGTAGGATTAGAAAAATAAAGCACTGTCTATCTACAGATATACACACATATTTGCCTCATGACCATATCGACGAATACGAGAAGCATCCTTAGTAACTGAAGAAAGTGAGGAAAATTTGAGTAATGCAGAAGATGGGCGTTTACTTTGTTACTTGAAATCCCAACTTAAAAATACAGAACTTGCCTTATATGTTCATAGCTCAACACAACTCTATATATTGAATTGACATGCCAATGTACTAAATCTGAATTTTATAACTCGTGGAAACATCGATTATAATGCATCCAAAAACATATTCAAATTTTCACCTCCCCTGTTTAGAAGCTATAAATCTAAGAGTTTTTTGTTCTTTAATTGAGATCCATTTTCTCCTTATCATGACATTTATTTTATCGCCCAGTTTTCGTATATGGCATAACACTGATGAACAAAGAAAATTTAATTTCACACAGTCGGATCCTAGTGATTACAATGTCAACGATGGCCTATGCTGCTTCCCTGGCTGGAATCATACTGATGTACATTTGGTATGCTCCAAAAGCATCATGCGTCCTGAACATATTTTTCATCACATGGACACTACTTCTTCTTCAAGTAATGACTAGCATCTCCCTACATTCAAAAGTAAGTTCCAATGACATAATTCACATGTAGTTATTAGTAAGTTGGTGATTCCTTATCACAAGTTCGTTTAGTTGAAGAGTTGTATCTGCTGCTCAGTGTAATTCTTAAATGATAAATTGCTAATATAGGAGAATTGTTTTGCTTTGCAAAATGCAGGTTAATGCAGGCCTTATGACATCAGGACTTATGGGGCTTTATGTTGTATTCCTTTGCTGGTCTGCTGTCAGGAAGTAACCACATTATATAATAGTCTTTTTCTATTTATATTTTTATCAACATCAAAACTTTCAGAGCCACTATAATTGAACTATTTTATCTGGTATATTCTAAAATACTTATATCACCCATGGGACCACAGATACCCCCATATGTTAACCACTCTAGCCTCTAGGTATGAGGAAGATTTTATATTACTAGGTAGTTCAGTTTCCATAGGCTAATTACTCTAGGTATGAAGCTTATATCACATGAAGTAGATAAGTGGACCAGCTTGCTGCTTTTGTTTTCCATTCATATTGCCCCCCTATGTTTACAAGTGAACCAGCAACGGAGATATGTAATACAAGGCCACAGACAACAGGGAGAGGAGACTGGATGACAATTGTCGTAAGGTTTCAAGCCTCTATACCACTTGCTATTTTGTATCTCATGTTTCAGTATACATTCTTATTGGTATATGAATATATATAATGTGCATGAAATATGTGATAATTCGAACTATGCATTAATATCACGAATTCATTGAATGAACATAGTTGTCTACACTTCCATTCTCTGACTGACATCTGGATCTTCTGTCTGGGCTGATTTGTATCCAATTTCAAAATTTATATGCCTTACAAGTTGTTTGGCTTTTAAACACGTTGGATACTGGATTCTAATTTATTGTCATGATCTTTTTAAGTTTGAAGTGGCATCATGTCTTTCATAGAAGGTAAATCCGGATCAGTATCAAGGTCTGAATTTTCATGCAGAACTAACCACCCATTGGTTACAAACCAGATTATTTCTGGGGGCTTTAACATGCAAGTGGCCTTGGAAATTTTCAAATGCATGACCATGGCAACATAACTTACATAAAATCATATCCGCGCATCGATGCCATTTGACTATAAGTGGCACATGCGTCTCAGGCACTTCGTGCGATGTCAAGCACGTTATTTTCCCCAACAGTATTGGACCATAGCGATAGGCCTCTGGAGTCTGAACTGTTTACCTTAACATCACCTCAGATATTTTATTTTGCTATGTTTCTTACAACAGTTGGAACTACGAAGTTGCATGAATGTCGTGACTCGTGGCATTTAGGATGGTGGCCCTTGAAGAGCCTTATGTGGATTGCTCTGATGGTGATCCCCTTTTTTATTCCATCTGCTTTTATTCAATTCTATGGTGAGTTTACTTAAAATGATTCTCAGCAATCTATTTCAATACCAAATCTGGTTCAAATTACCAATTTTTACTCTGTTTCTGCTTAAATTAGGCAGGTTTCATGACTTTGTGGCAAACTGCAATTAGACATCAAAATTGTCCAAACATGGACTTCATAAAATGCGTATCATAAACTAACGTCTTTGTAACTATTGATGCAGGTGAAGTTGCTAGATTTGGTGCCGGGTATGCTTCTCTTCTTTCACGTTTTTTCGATACAATGTGCCTTTTAAGTACACAAACAATCTACTTGGATAAATTAACTTCTGGAGAATCAACTTTACATTTCACGTTTTTTGGATACAATGTGCCTTTTAAGTACACAAACAATTTGCTTGGATAAATTAACTTCTGGAGAATCAATTTTGCATTTGCTGATTTGTAGAAAACAGTTGATGACAAATCCAGGGGTGGGGGTTGGTTATATTTTCACGCAATGTTTCACTAGTTCAGTGATATCTAACAGATCCCCCGTACAACAATCACCTACGTCATCAAAATGTCTTTTGCAATTTTAACCTAAATACTACGACTAGATAACCTTTGTCTTCCAAAAGAGAATATGTATATGCTATGCTATTTGTCCATGGTAAATTCAGGATTACATTGGTTACATTTGGGTGATATAGTTTGATCAATCACTAAATGGATATTATGGTTTCTATCTTATAGGCTAAAATTAATTGCTTGTTAAGGAATACTAACCAGGGCCAAAATTTGTCTCTTTTTTTGGTAGGATATTTCTCATCATACAACTTTTCAGTGTGATCAATTTCATCACCTGGGGGAATGATTATATTGGGTATTGGAGAAAAATCTTGAACGATGGTACAACTCTTTCCCCTCATGTTCACCGTTTTTTTTCTTTTAACTTCAAGGAAGATGGATATGTTAAAAAATTGAAGTTTGAATCCAAAATTTGTTTGGGAGATTTTTTTACCATCAGTTTCATCCAGCTGAAGCCATCCCTCGATTGGACAAAAAATTCCTTTTACAGAGTGAAAAGAAAAGGAAAATTACTGGATGACGAACTGGTATTAATTATGTTAATGGGTAGAATAACCTATGAGGAAATTCAAAAACATAGAAATAGTCGAGATGCAGATAAGGCATATGGCTATTAATACCTAAATTGAGATTCATATGGCCATTTATCATTTAGTTCCAATATGCAGATTTGGTTTAGAGTTTGCTTTCTTGGATCTTGTCAAAAATCAGGAGATAACAGAATCAAGAACATTTAAGTAGGATTAGAAAAATAAAGCACTATCTATCTACAGATATACACACATATTTGCCTCATGACCATATCGACGAATACGAGAAGCATCCTTAGTAAGTGAAGAAAGTGAGGAAAATTTGAGTAATGCAGAAGATGGGCGTTTACTTTGTTACTTGAAATCCCAACTTAAAAATACAGAACTTGCCTTATATGTTCATAGCTCAACACAACTCTATATATTGAATTGACATGCCAATGTACTAAATCTGAATTTTATAACTCGTGGAAACATCGATTATAATGCATCCAAAAACATATTCAAATTTTCACCTCCCCTGTTTAGAAGCTATAAATCTAAGAGTTTTTTGTTCTTTAATTGAGATCCATTTTCTCCTTATCATGACATTTATTTTATCGCCCAGTTTTCGTATATGGCATAACACTGATGAACAAAGAAAATTTAATTTCACACAGTCGGATCCTAGTGATTACAATGTCAACGATGGCCTATGCTGCTTCCCTGGCTGGAATCATACTGATGTACATTTGGTATGCTCCAAAAGCATCATGCGTCCTGAACATATTTTTCATCACATGGACACTACTTCTTCTTCAAGTAATGACTAGCATCTCCCTACATTCAAAAGTAAGTTCCAATGACATAATTCACATGTAGTTATTAGTAAGTTGGTGATTCCTTATCACAAGTTCGTTTAGTTGAAGAGTTGTATCTGCTCCTCAGTGTAATTCTTAAATGATAAATTGCTAATATAGGAGAATTGTTTTGCTTTGCAAAATGCAGGTTAATGCAGGCCTTATGACATCAGGACTTATGGGGCTTTATGTTGTATTCCTTTGCTGGTCTGCTGTCAGGAGGTAACCACATTATATAATAGTCTTTTTCTATTTATATTTTTATCAACGTCAAAACTTTCAGAGCCACTATAATTGAACTATTTTATCTGGTATATTCTAAAATACTTATATCACCCATGGGACCACAGATACCCCCATATGTTAACCACTCTAGCCTCTAGGTATGAGGAAGATTTTATATTACTAGGTAGTTCAGTTTCCATAGGTTTCCATAGGCTAATTACTCTAGGTATGAAGCTTATATCACATGAAGTAGATAAGTGGACCAGTTTGCTGCTTTTGTTTTCCATTCATATTGCCCCCCTATGTTTACAAGTGAACCAGCAACGGAGATATGTAATACAAGGCCACAGACAACAGGGAGAGGAGACTGGATGACAATTGTTGTAAGGTTTCAAGCCTCTATACCACTTGCTATTTTGTATCTCATGTTTCAGTATACATTCTTATTGGTATATGAATATATATAATGTGCATGAAATATGTGATAATTCGAACTATGCATTAATATCACGAATTCATTGAATGAACATAGTTGTGTACACTTTCATTCTCTGACTGACATCTGGATCTTCTGCCTGGGCTGCTTTGTATCCAATTTCAAAATTTATATGCCTTACAAGTTGTTTGGCTTTTAAACACGTTGGATACCGGATTCTAATTTCTTGTCATGAGCTTTTTAAGTTTGAAGTGGCATCATGTCTTTCACAGAAGGTAAATCCGGATCAGTATCAAGGTCTGAATTTTCATGCAGAACTAACCACCCATTGGTTACAAACCAGATTATTTCTGGGGGCTTTAACATGCAAGTGGCCTTGGAAATTTTCAAATGCATGACCATGGCAACATAACTTACATAAAATCATATCCGCGTATCGATGCCATTTGACTATAAGTGGCACATGCGTCTCGGGCACTTCGTGCGATGTCAAGCACGTTATTTTCCCCAACAGTATTGGACCATAGCGATAGGCCTCTGGAGTCTGAACTGTTTACCTTAACATCACCTCAGATATTTTATTTCGCTATGTTTCTTACAACAGTTGGAACTACGAAGTTGCATGAATGTCGTGACTCGTGGCATTCAGGATGGTGGCCCTTGAAGAGCCTTATGTGGATTGCTCTGATGGTGATCCCCTTTTTTATTCCATCTGCTTTTATTCAATTCTATGGTGAGTTTACTTAAAATGATTCTCAGCAATCTATTTCAATACCAAATCTGGTTCAAATTACCAATTTTTACTCTGTTTCTGCTTAAATTAGACAGGTTTCATGACTTTGTGGCAAATTGCAATTAGACATCAAAATTGTCCAAACATGGACTTCATAAAATGCGTATCATAAACTAACGTCTTTGTAACTATTGATGCAGGTGAAGTTGCTAGATTTGGTGCCGGGTATGCTTCTCTTCTTTCACGTTTTTTGGATACAATGTGCCTTTTAAGTACACAAACAATCTACTTGGATAAATTAACTTCTGGAGAATCAACTTTACATTTCACGTTTTTTGGATACAATGTGCCTTTTAAGTACACAAACAATCTGCTTGGATAAATTAACTTCTGGAGAATCAATTTTACATTTGCTGATTTGTAGAAAACAGTTGATGACAAATCCAGGGGTGGGGGTTGGTGATATTTTCACGCAATGTTTCACTAGTTCAGTGATATCTAACAGATCCCCCGTACAACAATCACCTACGTCATCAAAATGTCTTTTGCAATTTTAACCTAAATACTACGACTAGATAACCTTTGTCTTCCAAAAGAGAATATGTATATGCTATGCTATTTGTCCATGGTAAATTCAGGATTACATTGGTTACATTTGGGTGATATAGTTTGATCAATCACTAAATGGATATTATGGTTTCTATCTTATAGGCTAAAATTAATTGCTTGTTAAGGAATACTAACCAGGGCCAAAATTTGTCTCTTTTTTTGGTAGGATATTTCTCATCATACAACTTTTCAGTGTGATCAATTTCATCACCTGGGGGAATGATTATATTGGGTATTGGAGAAAAATGTTGAACGATGGTACAACTCTTTCCCCTCATGTTCACCGTTTTTTTTCTTTTAACTTCAAGGAAGATGGATATGTTAAAAAATTGAAGTTTGAATCCAAAATTTGTTTGGGAGATTTTTTTACCCTCAGTTTCATCCAGCTGAAGCCATCCCTAGATTGGACAAAAAATTCCTTTTACAGAGTGAAAAGAAAAGGAAAATTACTGGATGATGAACTGGTATTAATTATGTTAATAGGTAAAATAACCTATAAGGAAATTCAAAAACATAAAAATAGTCGAGATGCAGATAAGGCATATGGCTATTAATACCTAAATTGAGATTCATATGGCCATTTATCATTTAGTTCCAATATGTAGATTTGGTTTAGAGTTTTCTTTCTTGGATCTTGTCAAAAATCAGGAGATAACAGAATCAAGAACATTTAAGTAGGATTAGAAAAATAAAGCCCTGTCTATCTACAGATATACACACATATTTGCCTCATGACCATATCGACGAATACGAGAAGCATCCTTAGTAAGTGAAGAAAGTGAAGAAAACTTGAGTAATGCAGAAGATGGGCATTTACTTTGTTACTTGAAATCCCAGCTTAAAAATACAGAACTTTCCTTATCTGTTCCACAGCTCAACACAACTCTATATATTGAATTGACATGCCAATGTACTAAATCTGAATTTTATAACTCATGGAAACATCGATTATAATGCATCCAAAAACATATTCAAATTTCCACCTCCCCTGTTTAAAAGCTATAAATCTAAGATTTTTTTGTTCTTTAATTGAGATCCATTTTCTCCTTATCATGACATTTATTTTATCGCCCAGTTTTCGTATATGGCATAACACTGATGAACAAAGAAAATTTAATTTCACACAGTCAGATCTTAGTGATTACAATGTCAACGATGGCCTATGCTGCTTCCCTGGCCGGAATCATACTGATGTACATTTGGTATGCTCCAAAATCATCATGCGTCCTGAACATATTTTTCATCACATGGACACTACTTCTTCTTCAAGTAATGACTAGCATCTCCTTACATTCAAAAGTAAGTTCCAATGACATAATTCACATGTAGTTATTAGTAAGTTGGTGATTCCTTATCACAAGTTCGTTTAGTTGAAGAGTTGTATCTGCTGCTCAGTGTAATTCTTAAACGATAAATTGCTAATATAGGAGAATTGTTTTGCTTTGCAAAATGCAGGTTAATGCAGGCCTTATGACATCAGGACTTATGGGGCTTTATGTTGTATTCCTTTGCTAGTCTGCTGTCAGGAGGTAACCACATTATATAATAGTCTTTTTCTATTTATATTTTTATCAACCTCAAAACTTTCAGAGCCACTATAATTGAACTATTTTATCTGGTATATTCTAAAATACTTATATCACCCATTGGACCATGAATACCCCCATATGTTAACCACTCTAGCCTCTAGGTATGAGGAAGATTTTATATTACTAGGTAGTTCAGTTTCCATAGGCTAATTACTCTAGGTATGAAGCTTATATCACATGAAGTAGATAAGTGGACCAGTTTGCTGCTTCTGTTTTCCATTCATATTGCCCCCTATGTTTACAAGTGAACCAGCAATAGAGATATGTAATACAAGGCCACAGACAACAGGGAGAGGAGACTGGATGACAATTGTTGTAAGGTTTCAACCCTCTATACCACTTGCTATTTTGTATCTCATGTTTCAGTATACATTCTTATTGGTATATGAATATATATAATGTGCATGAAATATGTGATAATTCGAACTATGCATTAATATCACGAATTCATTGAATGAACATATTTGTGTACACTTTCATTCTCTGACTGACATCTAGATCTTCTGCCTAGGCTGCTTTGTATCCAATTTCAAAATTTATATGCCTTACAAGTTGTTTGGCTTTTAAACACGTTGGATATCGGATTCTAATTTCTTGTCATGAGCTTTTTAAGTTTGAAGTGGCATCATGTCTTTCACAGAAGGTAAATCCGGATCAGTGTCAAGGTCTGAATTTTCATGCAGAACTAACCACCCATTGGTTACAAACCATATTATTTCTGGGGGCTTTAACATGCAAGTGGCCTTGGCAATTTTCAGATGCATGACCATGGCAACATAACTTACATAAAGTCATATCCGTGTATCGATGCCATTTGACTATAAGTGGCACATGCGTCTCGAGCACTTCGTGCGATGTCAAGCACGTTATTTTCCCCAACAGTATTGGACCATAGCAATAGGCCTCTGGAGTCTGAACTATTTACCTTAACATCACCTCAGATATTTTATTTCACCATGTTTCTTACAACAGTTGGAACTACGAAGTTGCATGAATGTCGTGACTCGTGGCATTCAGGATGGTGGCCCTTGAAGAGCCTTATGTGGATTGCTCTGATGGTGATCCCCTTTTTCATTTCATCTGCTTTTATTCAATTCTATGGTGAGTTTACTTAAAATGATTCCCAACAATCTATTTCAATACCAAATCTGGTTCAAATTACCAATTTTTACTCTGTTTCTGCTGAAATTAGACAGGTTTCATGACTTTGTGGCAAATTGCAATTAGACATAAAAATTGTACAAACATGGACTTCATAAAATGCGTATCATAAACTAACGTCTTTGTAACTATTGATGCAGGTGAAGTTGCTAGATTTGGTGCCGGGTATGCTTCTCTTCTTTCACGTTTTTTGGATACAATGTGCCTTTTAAGTACACAAACAATCTGCTTGGATAAATTAACTTCTCAAGAATCAATTTTACATTTGCTGATTTGTAGAAAACAGTTGATGACAAATCCAGGGGTGGGGGTTGGTGATATTTTCACGCAATGTTTCACTAGTTCAGTGATATCTAACAGATCCCCCGTACAGCAATCACCTACGTCATCAAAATGTCTTTTGCAATTTTAACCTAAATACTACGACTAGATAACCTCTGTCTTCAAAAGAGAATATGTATATGCTATGCTATTTGTCCATGGTAAATTCAGGATTACATTGGTTACATTTGGGTGATATAGTTTGATCAATCACTAAATGAATATTATGGTTTCTATCTTATAGGCTAAAATTAATTGCTTGTTAAGGAATACTAACCAGGGCCAAAATTTGTCTCTTTTTTTGGTAGGATATTTCTCATCATACAACTTTTTAGTGTGATCAATTTCATCACCTGGGGGAATGATTATATTGGGTATTGGAGAAAAATCTTGAACGATGGTACAACTCTTTCCCCTCATTTTCACCGTTTTTTTCTTTTAACTTCGAGGAAGATGGATATGTTAAAAAATTGAAGTTTGAATCCAAAATTTGTTTGGGAGATTTTTTTACCCTTAGTTTCATCCAACTGAAGCCATCCCTAGATTGGACAAAAAATTCCTTTTACAGAGTGAAAAGAAAAGGAAAATTACTGGATGACGAACTCGTATTAATTATGTTAATAGGTAAAATAACCTATAAGGAAATTCAAAAACATAGAAATAGTCGAGATGCAGATAAGGCATATGGCTATTAATACCTAAATTGAGATTCATATGGCCATTTATCATTTAGTTCCAATATGTAGATTTGGTTTAGAGTTTGCTTTCTTGGATCTTGTCAAAAATCTGGTTTAGAGTTTGCTTTCTTGGATCTTGTCAAAAATCAGGAGATAACAGAATCAAGAACATTTAAGTAGGATTAGAAAAATAAAGCCCTGTCTATCTACAGATATACACACATATTTGCCTCATGACCATATCGACAAATGCGAGAAGCATCCTTAGTAAGTGAAGAAAGTGAAGAAAATTTGAGTAATGCAGAAGATGGGCGTTTACTTTGTTACTTGAAATCCCAACTTAAAAATACAGAACTTGCCTTATCTGTTCCACAGCTCAACACAACTCTATATATTGAATTGACATGCCAATGTACTAAATCTGAATTTTATAACTCATGGAAACATCGATTATAATGCATCCAAAAACATATTCAAATTTCCACCTCCCCTGTTTAAAAGCTATAAATCTAAGAGTTTTTTGTTCTTTAATTGAGATCCATTTTCTCCTTATCATGACATTTATTTTATCGCCCAGTTTTCGTATATGGCATAACACTGATGAACAAAGAAAATTTAATTTCACACAGTTGGATCCTAGTGATTACAATGTCAACGATGGCCTATGCTGCTTCCCTGGCTGGAATCATACTGATGTACATTTGGTATGCTCCAAAAGCATCATGCGTTCTGAACATATTTTTCATCACATGGACACTACTTCTTCTTCAAGTAATGACTAGCATCTCCCTACATTCAAAAGTAAGTTCCAATGACATAATTCACATGTAGTTATTAGTAAGTTGGTGATTCCTTATCACAAGTTCGTTTAGTTGAAGAGATGTATTTGCTCCTCAGTGTAATTCTTAAACGATAAATTGCTAATATAGGAGAATTGTTTTGCTTTGCAAAATGCAGGTTAATGCAGGCCTTATGACATCAGGACTTATGGGGCTTTATGTTGTATTCCTTCGCTGGTCTGCTGTCAGGAGGTAACTACATTATATAATAGTCTTTTTCTATTTATATTTTTATCAACGTCAAAACTTTCAAAGCCACTATAATTGAACTATTTTATCTGGTATATTCTAAAATACTTATATCACCCATTGGACCACAGATACCCCCATATGTTAACCACTCTAGCCTCTAGGTATGAGGAAGATTTTATATTACTAGGTAGTTTAGTTTCCATAGGCTAATTACTCTAGGTATGAAGCTTATATCACATGAAGTAGATAAGCTGCTTCTGTTTTCCATTCATATTGCCCCCTATGTTTACAAGTGAACCAGCAACGGAGATATGTAATACAAGGCCACAGACAACAGGGAGAGGAGACTGGATGACAATTGTTGTAAGGTTTCAAGCCTCTATACCACTTGCTATTTTGTATCTCATGTTTCAGTATACATTCTTATTGGTATATGAATATATATAATGTGCATGAAATATGTGATAATTCGAACTATGCATTAATATCACGAATTCATTGAATGAACATAGTTGTGTACACTTTCATTCTCTGACTGACATCTGGATCTTCTGCTGTTTGACATCTGGCACAAATTTTCCTCTTTCCGCTTGACATCTGTTTCCCACATGCATCATTATTCCGGGTTTCTCATCAGCTTGGGTTAGTTATGGCTGTAACCACCTTACCCTTAACCACATTCTCGCCTCATTTGCCTTCTGCGTGCCTGGAGGAGCTCTGCTCACGACCGACGACATTGATGATTTGTGGCAGCAATCGCCTGCAAGTACTTGAATCATTCTAACATTAACCTGTTGCTCTGTTTTAGTTTTTTGTTGCTTGAAAGAGAAAAACTCGTTGCTTTGTTTTCTTTATTTGCTGTTTGACAATTTGTTCGTAAAGAATCTGCAGGTAATAACCGAGGGGCGGGGAATTAGGATGGTTCGTGTCCTCAGTTATTTCTATCACGTTCGGGAACCAGAATCAGACAAAGAAGTCACATGGTTCAAAAATTGGTGTGATGAGGTTTTGGGAAACTGTCTGAGAAAGTTGATCGACCCTAAACCATATCATGTCAGGAAGTTACAACTTGTTGCAACTGAAGATCGTCATTTAGAAAGCATACTGAGGAGGGTAGAGTCACCAAACTTGACATGGCTACGTTGGAACAACTGTCCCTTCTCTTGCCTGCCTCCTTGGATTCCGATGAAGAATAAGGGTTTTAGAAGTGGTATGAACCAAATTGAAAAAATTGTGGCAAGCAAAATCTCAGGTTAGGGCTAAAGACAATTTTGTATTTATTCTCTTTTTTTACCTTGCTGCCCTAATTTGTGGTAGATTGTTACTGCAATTGCTATACTAGCACAGGCTCTCGAATGCAATTGAAGGGTTTTGTAGATAAGGGCTAACATCTCTGTATTTTTCTTACTGTTGAAAGATGAATATTGTGTGGCAGGCACCTCTGAAGTTGCAGGAGCTACATGTTTATGCTCCTCTTTCAATGTTCCCAAAGTCCATTGGACGGATGAAGCACATCGAAAAGATTGTGGTGACTTGTATGTCAGATTTGATTCATCTCAAAACTTTACCAGAGGAATTCTGTCATTTGTCCTCACTGCAATACTTGCACCTAAGATGCCCAGATATGAAGTCGCTGCTTGATTCTTTTGGGTCGCACCTTAATCTCTCTCGCTGTCGGAGTTTGCATGGGCTTCCAAATTCCTTCGGGAATTTAATTTGACTTAAATATCTGAATTTGGAATATTGCTCTGATTTGACCTTGTTGGAGGAAACATTTGCAAATATCAGGACGCTTGAATATCTAAACCTTTCAGACTGCAAGAGTGTGGAAGTGTTGCCTCGCCAAGTTGCACATCAACTGTCCCTGGAAATATTAATCCTGTCAGAGACAAATTTAAAAGAATTGCCTGTGGATATTGGAAACCTAAGCAGTTTGGAAGAATTTTCTTTGGGAAATGCTTTGTTGGAAATGCTACCCTGTTCTCTTGGTCACCTGAGCAGCTTGAAGAAGTTGTGGGTTTGTGATTGCCCAGAATTGAATCTTTGCCCTCATATGGCACGAAATGTCTACGGGTTCATCTTCCTCCCGACAAATTTGTTAGCCTGGATGGTTCGGGATTATGGTAACAATGCATTAGCAGAGCTCGAGCGTAAGTATCAAAAGTTTTGTTGTTGTTTCTTTCGCTTCAATTATGAATTTCGAATGAAATTTAGCTTTTGCAAATAAAGGATGGGGTGTGTACCTTGATTGCACATTCGTTTAATGCTTTAATTCCGTCCATAACTAGCTTTTCGGACAGTTAAACTCGAAACTAGAAATTTCAAATCCTCTAAATATACCTGTTTGGTGTTACTGTAAACCTAAATTGGGTTTTACATTTTTTTGGTTGGCCCCAGCTCAATGTTAGAAAGAAGGATTTGAGCTATTGTATGAAGCTGCCACCATTATTATGTGAGACTCCGGTAGGCCTGAACCCCTTAAGGGACAGTTTTTATCACTACAGCTAGCTACCTCAAACCCTTCTCCATAAGATTTGAACCTGAGACCAGATGGGACTAAACTCCAAATAAACCAACTAATGTACAACTTATGGGTTTAAATTGGGTTTTCTAACTTGAATTCAAATTTCTCCCTGTGACCAAAATTGGGATCACAAACCTTGACCAAAATTGAGGATCACAAAGATACGAATGACCATGTAAGCAGCGATGGCGCAGTGTGCATGATTATGGTATGCTGAAAAATATCACTGATTTCAAAATCTTGAAAGTTAAAATAGAAACATTATTTCATGCACTACCAGTTCTCAACGAAACAAGAGACTTAGTTCAAACCTTGAGACTCACTTTACAACCCTCTACCAGTATGGAAAACAACAAACTTTAGACCCTATAGGCTACTAATAAGATGGAAGACCTGCTGACCCAAGGATACTGATGACCCTTCACTGCACTTCGGGACATTTCACATGATTTTACAACTTTTAACTTTACTTAAATTCTCATAAAATCGTGAATTTTTCAAATGGCTCTTTAACTTATCTGCATCCATTTAGATTATTATTCTTTTGATGTACATGTAATTACATTTGGCTTTGGCAGCAAGTAGATATGATTAATACAATAGTAATTTTTATGATGCATATGGATTTCATTTAAAATTTTGCAAGGATTTGAACTTATTTGTATGATGCATGTGAATTTGATTAGTCTCCGTCTTAGACATGTGGGAACAATCCTTATTGTTAAAGATATGTATGATGCATGTGGATTTCATTTAAAATTTTGAAAGGATTTGAATTTATTTTGTATGATGCATGTGAATTTGATTAGTCTCTGTCTTAGACATGTGGGAACAATCCTTATTGTTAAAGATATGTATGATGCATGTGGATTTCATTTAAAATTTTGAAAGGAATTGAATTTATTTGTATGATGCATGCGAATTCGATTAGTTTTCGTCTTAGACATGTGGAAACAATCTTTATTGTTATTCTTAATCCATATTTATAATTTAAGTATTTAATTAAATTTGCATAACATATCACATATTTTTTCTTCTATGCTACTATTTCCTATGCTCATGTGGGAACAATCCTTATTGTTATTCTTAATTCATATTTAGAGGGACAATCCTTATTTTTATTCTTAATTCATATTTATAATTTAAATATTTAATTAAATTTGTTTAACATATTACATCTTTTTTCTTCTATGCTACTATTTCCTATGCCTTACGGCATTTCCTTCGCAACATATGGTACAAATGCTAGTTTTATATTCAGCTGCCTCTTATCATAGGCAACGCCTAACCAGCGCATACATAGGGTATTTAATGCCCGGGGATATGCACGCAGATTAACGCGATAACAGGGGAATTTCGACATTAAATAATTTTTGAGCTTTCGCGTGTTATCGGGCTAAGCTGCGTGCATATCCCCAGGCATTAAATACCCTTTGTATGACTAGTTAGGCATTGCCCTTATCATATGCCTCTGCCCACGCCAACAGAGACGTATTCAAAGCCGTAGTTCTTACGACTTGTTCACTCCCTTGTTTCGACCTCTTCAAAAGTCAAATAAATCGGATACGCCAACCACAATTAACGGCTGCGCATATGCACTCCACTGATCTCATCAGATCCGGTCCACGCCAATACCATCATAACAGCTGTTCGCCATTATTCTAGAAGTTGACTTAGTGAACTTTTGTGAATATCCACCACTAATTGGCTTGGCTGCGATAGCATTCTCCATCTATAAATTATTTGCCCAACCTTGGAAAGATTCACAAGAAGGCGAATAATATTACAGAGCCTTTTATTCACTATACTTATTGGGAAATGGGAAAGATGGAAAGCGTGATAATATGGCGTTGCTGTTTCATGGCATTATTCTTACTTGGACTGCTCCAACTTAATGTAATTTCAGTTTCAGCTGCCCTTTCGAAATCCGATCCGTTCATTTACGGGCTCTGCAACGTAAACAAATACAGCAATGGCAGTGCGTATGAAAGGAACGTGAACGCCGTATTGGAGTACCTGGTGAGGGCCGCTGCCCCACGAGGCGGATTCGCAACATATTCTTATGTAGGAGTCAACGGCCTTCTACAATGCCGGCCCGACATCTCTCAGCAGGACTGCCAAAAGTGTTCCGCTAAAGCCTCATAGATGGCTTATCAAGACTGCCCTAATGCCATTGGAGCTCGGATTCAGCTGGAATTCTGCTTCATTCGTTATGAGAATTATACTTTCGCCTCTGTTCTCGATACCGTTGAGGCCGCTGCTCTTGAGAATGTGAAGAGCAACGGTGATATTGAAGGCTTCAATCAGACTCTAGGGAATCTTATGAAGACTCTTTCTGGCAAAGCTCCCTTAACAGTCAATAGATTCGCCACCGGATCGTTGGCGGTGAATTCTTCTGTGACCATTTATGGATTGGAAATGTGCTTAAGGAGTCTTTCAGGACCTGACTGTGGTGTTTGTTTGAAAGAAGCGATTACGGCCATGAATCAGTGTTGCTCTTCACAGGTTGGGGCTCAAATGTATCTGGGAAGTTGCGCAGTGCGCTTCGAGATATATCCAGTTTATAACTACCCTACCTATCAGCCATGAGAGAGAAGCAACCTCAGCTCACGTACTGTTTTGTTTCAAATAAATAAAGGCCTGCAATCCACGTAAGGATAAACCCTGCTATATGGCTGAACTTAACTCTTCTTCATTATCGTTTCTCTTGTTTGTACGCCTCTACTGAATATATTTTCGGATTTAGTAGAGTATATTTTCCATTATAGTAAATAATGGATACATATGAGGCATATTGCAAGATATAAGTAAAGAGAATCTTCGCCCTGAGTAATAGAGTATTAGATTTTTGTTGTTGTCTACTACAGTGTACACATAGTGACTTACCAAAGCTTTATATAGTGCATAAGCTGTAATCAAGAAGCACGGAAAATCTGAGAGAAGTTCCGGAAATCAGAGAACCACAGATGAATTGCACCGCATGACCCAATAAATACTCGTTCCTTGGCATTGGCCCGTGGGGGCTCGGGTGTGAAATCAACTGTTTCTATATAGCCCATGTTGCGATTAGAAAAAAAAGAAGTATTTATGGGTAACGAAAGAGAATTTTAGATAAAGACATCTTTTGATTTAGTTGTAAGAGAATTTTAAATGAAAGCATCTTTTGATTTAGTTGTAAGAGAATTTTAGATAAAAGCATCTTTTGATTCACTTAGAGATTCATAAAATTATCCATATATGCAAGAGCATACCTTCAGCGGTAAACTGATCTAGCGGTAAAGTACAATAACTCGTGCTTTGAATCCTAATTGTTAGGACTTTCATTCCGTAACCATTTTAGAACGCCTGTGACCTTTCATAAAGATATTGATTTATATGCTCCCACACAGTGTGACCTCTCTTATAGATATTGATTTATATACTCCTACATAGTGTCCTCAGGATTGTAGCAGGTCCATTGAACCTTTACTAGGCAATGGCTCAGTCTTGGAGCACCTTGATTTTCCTAGTTTAAGTACCAGTTCCACATCCAGTAGCAAAGACAAGCAGATCCAGTTGAATAAGCAGTTGATTAAGCCATTGACGCCATTGATGCAGTGGCTGTAGGATAGGAGGGGTCGCATGCCCGGGATGTTGTCCGCCTGGCTTGCCCATGACCTTCCTGCCAGTAAGAGCAGATAGAGAGCTTGTTCAATAACTAATTGCAGAGCTAGTTTCAGTGGGATCTGTTTCATTTATATTATATAGTTTTAGTAATTGAATTTGAACGGCCATCAACATTTGACCCAGAACTAGTTTTTTTTACCCAGTAGATACACCTAGCCAGTAGCAGCAATACCAGGAAGATAAATTTGCAACGTCTAAATGGAAAGATAAATCTTCAGCAGCTGAAAACTGATCCAACGTGTAAATGGGAAGATACATGCAAGATAATACCTTCAGTTTGCAGCAGCAACGCCATACCTTTAGTTTGCAGCAAAGTTTAAATGGGAAACCACTTCTAAATGTGAAACTAGATAGACTTCCATCTATACAAGAAGAAGAAATATCATCGTATCATTGCAGGCTGAAGGGATTATGATTTAGAGTTTCGGGCAATTCTAGTCAACAATGTCTAAATCATAATCCAAGTGATGCCAATGCCAACAAGCTGAAAGGGTTTATGGATTATGATTTGATCAGAAAGAATAAGAATTATAATTTTTCACTTATTAAGTATATTAAATTTATTCGAAAATTTTATTTTAATTTAAAAATACAATTTCAATAATAAAGAAAACATTTTTCAAACTAATTAATATTATTACAGATTTATTAATTATTATAAAGAAAACATTTTTCAAACTAATTAATATTATTACAAATTTACTAAAAGAATCATAAAAAATAAAATTATAAAAAACAAAATTATATAGATAGATAGATATAACGAACTTAAAAATACAAAATTATAAGCAAACTTATATTTATAAAAATGTGTTGGTCACATAGTGGTAGATGTAATATATATTTTAGTAAGTAATTAAAAAAATTATAAAAAATAGAATTATAAAAAACAAAATTATATAGATAGATAGAGATAACCAATTAAAAAAAAACAAAATTATAAGCAAATTTATATTTATAAAAATGTGTTGGTCACGGAGTGGTAGATGTAATATATATTTTAGTAAGTAATTTATTTAAAAGAAAAAATATTTAAAAATAGAAAAAAGAATATAAGATAAAATTATAAAATTTTAATAATTATTTTGAGTAGTAGAAAAGATTGCATTTGTTCAATGATTTTAAATAGAAATAAAATTTATAGTTATATAATGATTGATAAATGTTCATATATATTAATTTATATATAAAAAAAAAATACTTCATGATATATCTCATATTACTAATAAAAAATAATTAAATTATAATTTTATTTTAAATTATAATTTATTAGTAAAAAGATATATATATATATATATATATATATATATATATATAAAACTATCCAAATGAACTAATTTATTATAAAAAACACTTTTTCTTTTAGTTACAATATTATGCTTTATGTCATGGCTTATGAATACTATAAATGGAAAAAAATTATTATACATATGGTCATTTAATTTATGTAATTGTACTAGTAATAATAATAATTTTTTTTGTTAGTCCCTTATAATATTCACCTTTTAATTTAGTAATTTATTATATTATAATTGCCTATGATGTGTAACGAATGTGATTTTTCTTCACAAAGTTTTCAAGAGAGCTAAAATAATATTATTGTGTTTTTCCATATGAAAGGACATTTAATTTATGTAATTGTACTAGTAATAATAATATTTTTTTTGTTAGTCCCTTATAATATTCACCTTTTAACTTAGAAATTTATTATATTATAATTGCCTATGATGTGTAACCAATGTGATTTTTCTTCACAAAGTTTTCAAGAGAGCTAAAATAATATTATTGTGTTTTTCCATATGAAAGGATTTGAATGTTTACCAATCTAGATCCAATTCTTCTTTCTAGTGCAAAGAGAGAGATCAAATAGGTGCAAATATTTCCTCAAGTTCCAATTTCCAAAACACCTTTTAATGATTGATTCATATAAGTTCATGAGATTGATATATATGTCAAAAAAGGTATTGGTTGTGGTTAGTTATTTGGTGAATTTTTTTCAAATTTTTGATTGAGATTTTATTAAAAATTGTATTTTTATTATAGATGCAAAATTTGATTATCTTTTTTTTCAAAGTAAGAAAATCTTATAATCTTAATGTACAATTACATTATCATGTGCAAATTACATTATTTTATGTACAATTACAACACTTTTAAGGTAATGTTATCATCTCTAGTTGTTTCTCATTTCACAACATTACAACCACTCCCCACATGCTACAATTTGCTAGCAAACAATTTCTCATTAAAGCATTTCTCAAAAGGTGAGATTTTGTAAAATAATGACTGACGACTATATCTATCAACACCATCATTTAATGTATGTTTACTCAGAGTAGAAAAGTGACTTTATTATTCACACAATATAATTTTATACACAAAATTAAGAATGCAAATGTTCTGAACCATTAGTCTAACTCATTTAGATTCATCAGAGGTATTTCCCCTTATTTTTCTAACATGATTTACTGCAAACATTAATTCTTATCACTAACTATGTTATCTCAGCTTCTACAACCCTAAATAATCATTTCTTGACAATTTGTTCTTGAGCCTACCAAGTGCATGTGATGGTTAGCACATTGAGAGAATAACTTCCATATTAAATATCGAGTTTTGTTATCTACTATACATCCTAGTATTTCTTTTGCAACACTAACTTGAGGTTTCCGATTGAAGAATGTTTCAATTGATCTATATCACCAAATTCCAATTCCAAATCCAATAAGGATTCTAGTCCTTAGCCTTAGTATAAGTAAATTGAGCATATGTATTTCTCATTATTATTTTATTAGAATATTATTATTGATTTTGAGAGTTACGAATCCTTTTGAATTTTTATTTTCATAGAGTATTTGAGATCATTTCTCCCATGATTTCTAGTATTCTGCTTAGATGTTAGCTTTTGGGATCTAGTGAAAATTTCTATCCTAAAAATTTTGAGTTAGTTTTTTTTTTTTTTTTTTAACGATATATAACCTAGTGTTTGGATTAATAAAACCTATCTATAATTTTTTTTATTTGCGTGTTGGAGTTAAACTATTTGCATGAGCAACTAAATCCACATCACTAGAATCAATGCATTTTTTTAATGTGGTTTTGTGTTTGGTAACTTTCTATGTAAATTTTAATTAGGTTTTGTTTAAGGAAGGAATCTTGTGATAAATTTCTATACAATATTGAAGTTGCATTATTTTCGGTGTGTGAAATTGTTCATAATCAATGCTATGGTTTTCTAGTCTAGAATTTTGTAAATATGGTGGAGGGTCTCCTTTATGGGTTTCTAGTATTATGATTTCTATTATAATGGACTACACAGAAATGATCCTCTAGCAGAGGTTTTTGCAGAAGCGCCTATAAAAATAGCCCAAAAATCTGTTTGTAGCGAAGGTCGCTAACAAAGGTGGCGGGCAAATGTTTTAGCAAATGTTTTCTAACTATGCGTCTATAGTATACAAACACACTGGTGCTTTACTATACATATAAACACTACCTAGTAGAACATGGTGTATCGTGGAAAATTTATTTACAAAGAAAAAGAAAAAAAATGGTGCACTAAATAAAAAAGCGCACCAATGCATATTCTACATGATAGCACCAGAAAAGGGTTAAATTTACAAAAATGTCAGTTGTAAAATTCATTTTGCCCTGTCTAGTGATAGACCAGTATGTTAACGCCCCAGTGTGTACACAGTATAGCGCACCAAACCGTTATTTAAAACAACAGTGTGCCACTTATATATAATGCACCAGCGCTTACACTACTCGATAGCACCAGACAAAGGTTAAATTTAAAAAATTTCAGGCCTAAAATTATTTTCACCATATCGGTGTTATATATACTAGAAGCACTAGTGTTGTTCTTGAATTAAAATGCGCTAGTGTTACTTAAAAAGTGCACCACTATAGGGTTTTTATTTTTTTTAAAATATAGTGCTATATTCCCACGAAGAACTGATGTTCATGTATTAAAACACCCCATTCTGTTGTAGAAAGAGCACCACTAGGGGGTTTTAATTTTAAAAAAATGAGGTGCTATATTCTCACGAAGCATCGGTGTGGTTCATGTATTAAAATGCCCCGGTGCGTCTTAACAAGAGCACCGCTATAGAGTTCTTAATTACAAAAAAAAAGGGTGCTCTTGGAGATAGTATGCACTAGTGTTGTTATAATAACACACTAAAACAAGGTTAAATAAATAAATAAATAAAACTACCAATCGTAAATTTCATTTTTACCATTTGCAGTGTTGTAAAGCTCTAAAGCACTGCCACCACTCTTGTCTCACTCAAGCACCCTATCGTCGGTGCTTTTCTTGCTCATCATCCTTCCATACCATGCTTAGTGCATGGCTTTCCAATCTTCTCAAATGGTGGTGAAATTTGTTTTTCTTATTTATGTATCAACTATGCCTCCCTAATGACCAAATGTCTGGGTAATGTTTATGTTTCTCTCTAGTTTATTTTTTTAGTGGATTAAAATTTCAAAATAGGTCCAACAGACCATTATTTTGGAATTTGTTTTTCCTACGTGGTGTGTTCGACAGGTTTGGCTTGCACTCATAGCAATGCACCTTGTAAATTTATAGGGTGCACCACAATTCAGTGCATGAACCTAACACATGGTGGTGGTGTTGGTGTGTCTCGTAAATTACAACATATCAAGAAAACCTATAAATTGTACATTGATGCATACATTTTTAGCATACTCCTAGTGCCTTTATGTTTACCAAACAGTCCATACACATAATATTAAAATAATATATCTTGGCGTGTTCGGTAACCTGAACATTCTGTACCATGACAAAATGGTTATAGGTATGCACCAATGCATAAGTTTGTCTTGATGCACCACTGTGAAAATGTATGTATATGAATCAAAAGTGGTGTGTCATATGCATGAACACACTATTGTCGTGTTGTTCTGTTTGATAGCGCACTGGAGCCGGTGCATTACCGTTTTTTGAGCGCACCAGGATGATTTGTTTCTTCATTTTAATTGAAAGTTATGTGTCCATATTTATAAATATGTTTATGATTTAATAGAAAAATTATACGGATTATGTATGGGGTTGAATCATGATTAAGGTTTGAGGGGTTCCTTAAGGATGGAATTCATCATGATATGAAAGAATGTAATATATAGATTTTGGGAAACTCTTTGGAAATAATATTTATTAAAGGTAGTAATGCACCCCAGTGGGAGGATAAGGGTGTTACAAACTAGTATTATAGTGAATTTTATAGCCCTTGCAATGTGTGGGTTAAAACCTTGATAACAAAAGAAAGCTACAATTTTGTTTCTAACTATTTGAGTGATTTTTTTCAAGGAGAAGGAAAGGGGAAATTTAGGAAATTTGACACATATGGGAAATGTTTAAGTTTTGTAATGAGGTTGAGTGGGAGTGGATTTTTGTTTGGAATTTGTAGATGTAGATTGGTAATATTGGGTTGGATTATGAATTTATTGAGCTCTTCATGGAAGAAGGTTATGAAATGGGGTGAAATCTTCGAATTCCAAGTGAAATTTGGATGAGAAATTTGCTCAAAAATAGGAAATTGTTAGACACATGATTGGGTGTGCTAATTTTAGGTTCATACTTAGTAACTAAGGTTAGCTAATTGCAAAACATTTTTCCAAATTTTCCGATGAAAAAAAGTTATAGAAGTAGTATTTATTGGTACAAATTACCAAAATTATGAAAATATGGAAAAATTCAAAAATTCATAATATACATGAATTATGACATTGACTATGATGCCAAGTGGAAGTTGAATAACTAGGTGGAAATGTGGGGACAAGTGTCATCATGAAGTTAACATGGAATAGAGGGACCCTATCAAGAGTTAGGAACTTACAAGGTTAAACAAAAATTGATCCATTGATTAGATGAAATATACACTATTAGATATATCCAAATGAATTTGTTGCATTATCCAATGAGCACCTTTAAGGCCAAAAATGGTTTATATCATTAGATTGCAATTATTCTTTGCTACTGTATTTTTTGGAATTGACTTATATGGTTAACCCCAATCACCATCAAGTCTTAAGATGATCTAGACTATCATACATTAATCAACCTCCACTAACTAAAAATACAAATTATATCTACTTTAAATATGTTCGTAAAGGTTACATTTCATGCTAATATTGACTAGTCATGATTATCAATTCATGACTAAGGAGCTAGGTATTCCTTAAGGATATAATTCATCATGGTATTAGAGAATGTATGAGATGGATTTCAAAAAAACATTTGGAAATATGATTTATTAGAGGTAGTAATTCCCCACATGGGTGGTCTAGGGGTGTTATATTGCATATCCTACTTCTACAAGGTCCTCATATTCTTCTTCTTATTATAAATTTTGCCAATATTGTAAGAAACAAGGACACAATAAGTGTGAATGTTTGCAGTTGAAAAAGAAAAAGTTAAATGTATCATCTTCCATTGAGGAAGATGTTGATGCTCTAATTGAGGTCTGTACTGAATACATAATATATGGTGTGTTGAATTTCCAACTCAATAAAGTCAACTTCATGTAGTACTTTAGTATAAGATATCTTGAAATAGTCTATTCATCACACATAATCATTTCCTCATGATTTCTCCACTGTTTATATACTTAATAATGGCTCCTAAGAAGAATTGATTGCAAAATCCATTTTTGATAAGCTGCACTTTCTAGTCAAATTTCGTCCTCATCCTTATGCATTCACTTGGAAGGATAATGGCTCATCTACATAGGTCACACACATGCACTATGTTATTATCATTGGTCTAAATTTTGTGGATAAAGTTGCATGCTATGTGAGAAATATATATGATTGTAATTTATTACTTGGATGACCTTATCAATATTCTTAGAAGGCAAAATATGATTCATTTTACCTAGTCCATAAAGATAACATCAAATAACTACAACAATAGGTTGCTAAAAATTATTCTCTAACTTTTATCTAGTAACCCTATCCACATTATTATCATTTTTTTTGCCACTCATTCGACTTCATTGCCCTGAGAAATTACCTCTAAAGGATATTATACTAACTTTCAAATCTTCTTAGGTCTTACAAAGTTATTTCCTTGGAAGTTTAGATTTGGTAGCCTCTTCTCAGTAAGTTATTACCCTGTTAAAAATTAAAAATCACCTAAATTTTCCCTTCTATTTAACAATTTATTTCATTCCAATCAATTGAACATCCTAAATACAATAAATGCATATCAGGATTCAACATTGGACACCAAGATATTGGCCAATAATTCAAGATATATTATTCCAATTATTCAACTTATTTTTGCTATAGATAAAGTTTTCATCATGAAGACATACCCAATTCAATAGGAATTCAACATTTTGTACCATGTTTCTTAACATGGTCATCTTCCACATCAAGCATATTGGATTTACTAGCATTTGAGGCAACAACATTTTCCCTCTATCCCAAGAGCATTAGAGGAAAATGCTTATGTTGCTAGGAGGAATTACATGGATTCTAGAGTCTTAGCATAAGTATATTTTTCATATGTATTTCCCTATTGTTATTTGAATACAATATTATTATATAGTTTGAGAGAAATTTTCTAAAACCTTGAATTAATCCTTCCTCAACAATTTGCTAACTTCATGGATTGGAAATGTTTCATGTTTAGTTTCCTTATCAAGACAATATGAGTGTAATAAATGGTGGAACTTTGAGACATTTTTGAGCTTCCAAAATGCATGTGATAGTTGGCGTGATGAGATAATAAATTTTGTAGTAAATATCATTTTTTATTACCTCTTTTTGACTTAGTATTTCTTTGCGACACTAACTTGAGGTTTCACATACAATAATGTTTCAATTAAGCTATAACATCAAGTTCTAGTGCCACAACCCCCTTATCTAGCAACCTTTTTAGTGCCTTCAACTTGTTTTTACAATAACCTCCATAAATAGAATTGTGAAAAATGATCTCATCCTTCATAGCAACTGTTCTATTGACAACTTCTTCTTTTATAGCTATTGTTATAACAACTTCTATAACAATTATCTATTCTTCTATAGCAACATAATATGTACCAAAATATTAAAAACAAAATCTATAAAATACTTTATGTTCTAAAAATATTCATACATCATAATTATTTTTATTTAAATCTACTAAATATAAAAAATTGACCCAAAAAAAAACTCCATTTCTGTGAATTGATGATCTTTTTATCATAATATTTATTATGGGATTACTGGTTACTATTTTGTTACCGAATTGTATTTAACAAGTAATCCACTTTTAAATTACTAACTGATTTTGATGTGCATACATAAATGTACATCCTCAATCTGAAGAAAAGGTGGAGAGGTGAGCAAATTAAGGTGTACATTTATGCATGCATTCCTTTTCCTCACACGTTTGCAAATTTTTCTATCAATACAAACAATGTGTACAATTACCTACATTATTATATTATTCCACCATGAAAGTACCTGTAAATAATTAGTTCACTTGTACTTATTTTACAATGAACTAGTACTTATTTTACAATAGTAGATATGGTTAGCACAATATATGTGGGAGTATTATTTCAATATGAAAGTTTTTCATATTATATGAGTTTGTAAATTTAATAGAAGATTAAAATTATAGTTAAATGTATATGATTGTTTACAATAGTTATAAAAAGAATTTATGGTTTAGTGTTGAATGTTAGAGAGATATTATAATAAAAAGATGGTATATATTTTTGTTATAATTAAGATAATTATATAAATTAAATAAGTAATTGATATTAATAAATTTAAAATAAATAAAATTAGAAATTGCACTAAATGTTGTAAAAGAAACATTGTAAGGTATAAATTTGAGAAGAATCGTGACATATTAAAAATCATTGAAGATAAAATATTTTATGGAGATTAAATATTTACCACACTTAATAATTATTAATAATTAAATTAAAATAGTAATTTTTTGTTACAAAAATGTGTCTATCTAAATAGTTTGTTTTCAATGTTAACATGACCAACAAGAACATGAGGGCAGATCCTACCACAGGTTACCCTGACAGGACTTACAGATTCTATATAGGACAAATTGTCTTCACCTTCGAAGATGGAATGAGCTACACAAGCTTCAACATCGCTGTAGTCCAAGCTTCAACATCACTATAGTCCATGTACCCAAACTCATATTTGTTCCTCTGGATGGAAAATACAAATGTTCTCCCACTGACTAGAATCTCTTGAGACTGTTAACATGACTAACACTAAATGTGAGAATGTGACTAACACTAAATTTGAGAACGTCACTGCAAGTTGATTGATGTAATAACATTGGTAACTTAGATGGAATTCATGTGTTTGTTTCTCTTCTCTATAACCAATGCCCCAAAGAAGCAACTAATTGATTTCAAAAAGGTCTATGTCCAAGAAGGTGCCAGGAGAAGCAAAACTCACTGAAACCAAGAATATCCATGAAATGATCCAATGCCATGAAGAGAAAGGGCTCTATGAAGATGTATCGCCTCAAGTTGTTCCAATGCTCCAAGAAACCAGCTAAAAATCTCCATCAGTGTGATAAAAATCAACGTGAAAATATAAAACGAGGAGGGTTTTTTAAGAAAATACAAATGTGGTTATTAGTATAATGCAATACCAATAGTGCAAATAGCTTACCAAGTATCTTTCTTCAAGAGACACGAAGTAGGTTCCAAGGGTAAGAGATTTGGTTGTCACTTTAAAATTATCTTTCTATACCCTTAGGCAATGCTTTTACCATAAAAGATTTGATTATGTAAGTTTCCACATTGTGAGAGAGAATTGCAACATCTAGAAATGACAATGCTTTACACATCCTTGCAATCCTATTCCAGTGGATTATAACAAAATTCATTCCAATGGATGAAAAGAAGCCACTTAAAAGACACGTATTATGTATTTTTCAAATTATTGAATTTTTATAAGCACATCTAAATTGTTAAATAATTGTAACTCTCAAAATAATTATTTTCTATTTGTAATGATATGAATTTGTAAATCCAAGACCATTGTAACTCTCTAAAAATTATTTTCCATTTGTAAACATAAGAATTTATAAAGACAAGACATGATTGGAGTTTTGAAATTAAAAAACTATTTTACAAACTCTTGGATCATGTATCATCCATAATTTGTAATATGTTAACGAATTAAAATTCATGCACCTGAATTCCAATATACACAAAGCCTATATGCTTAAAAACATCTTTATAAAAATAGACATCTCCTATCAACTCCTCTATTTCTCTAGATTGAGTAGCTCTGTGACAAGACTATATTAAAAAATTAATAACCATTCATTTCCATCGATACATTCTTCTGATCGTAAATCATTTTATCTAGTCTACTCAACTAGGTAGTTGTCTTCTTTATTTGGGCTCTAGCGTACTGGGATTTTTCAGTGTTTGGCTGAGTACACATCATCCAAAAGTGCATACAAGGTGAGGTATATGTTAGTGCAATCACATTTCCATGTGTGCATATAAGCGAGGGGGCTAGAGATGATGGTGAGTAATCTAACGGAGAGACCCATGGTTTGTAGATAAGGGAAAGACCTTCGAGTGCATAAAGAATTACACATCATATGATCGTTTATGAAGTGATGGCATTGATACTATATACTATGATGAGAGTTTCCAACCATACTTTTGGATCAAATTTCCCAATGACTTCACCAAGATGGTGAAACAATAGTATATTAGCTTTGAGGATTTAAGAGACTATTTTGAGATCAAGATTTACAAAGAGATAGGGAGAGGCGTTTTTTTGTATACAAGAATCCTAGGTTAGAATTGTTTTGAGGATAAACAAATGGTTTACATCATCTTCTTGTATGGATAGTGATGCATCTCAGTGTGTTTTTATTTATTATATCAACTAGCTAAAGAAGCAGATTATGTGTTTAGAACATAAGAGACACCTCCCTAGGATGTAGGGTTGAGGTTTTTCAATGCATTATGGAATGTCTCTACACTTGTGACATTTTATTTCACAAATGGGAATGCATATTTTTTCTTTTAGATCATATGCATTTCATATCTGGATGTTCTTGCTATAGATTAGATCTATAAAGTTTTGTTTGTGCATAAAATTGTCCAAACCTTTTTGTGATTGAGGTTATGTGCTTCTCCATGTTTCTATTCATGATTTCCATATCGAATTTCATTCTCCCAATAATTATGCAGAAGTATTTGATATGATGTTACACAAGAGCCTCCATCTATGATGGATGTAGAAGTCTTCAACTTTAAAGGGCCTTTTGCAAAGGCTACATCTCTAGCGTATGGCAAGATCAATTTTCTGAAATTTACGTCACAGTAATTGACTAATTTGTGGATTCCACTTCACGGAAGACCGACAAAAGCTTGCTAATGAAAGTTATACCTTATGATATTTTTGAAAAATATAGAGGGTCCTGATGTGGTTACTCAATACATAACAAAGATGGAAAATGAAGTTGGAAAAAATATATTCATCATGTGACAATAAAATTTCAAGTAAATATTTGTCTTTTCCTTGGCGTAGTATAGCTCACTCGATTCCTCTATTTGTCTAGACATCATGAGAATGAGAAATAATTGTATGTAGACTGTTGGACCCTCACCTCAGATAAATTTAACATTCGAGAAGCTATTTTGACTTCCAAGCGAGGAACTTTTGGTTAATGATTTTTCATGCTACTTGAAATGAAAAATGCCTCTAACTTCATATGTGCATGGATTTGAGACAAGCTAGTTTCACATTTGAAATAAACTTGAAATATATCTCTTTCCCATTCGTGAGAAACTATGATTTATATGTCAAAGAGGATAGTCATGGCACTATGGAGGAATAGGGCACTTAATCTTGCACAAAAGATGCAAATAGTAGAGGATGAAGAACCAACAGTTTCAGGGGATCTTCAAAACAATGATTTTTGATACTTTTTAGTTGTAAAGGATTCATGAATCTAGCATGACCAACGTCCATTCAAAAACATTACCTTTCAGTGTAAGTATCTCAATTCTAAGGGATTTCCCTGTTTTGCATTCCTGCCAAGTTATTGTTCTGATCCTTACGCTGCTTTTGACAAACTGTAGTGTCGATGATTGTTTGGTAAGAGCATGCTACAGAACTAATATAATAAACAATGAAACTCAACAGCCTGTGGGAAGTGTGTCTTACTAATTTAATCATTACTTGTTTCTTTGAAAGACCTACCTACTAAAATTATTTTTGCAATTCCTAATAACAAGTAGAGTCACTCATGGAGTTATATGATGGGGGTTGCTTAGAAAAAGATATGGATAAATATTGTTGTCTAAACTATCAAACAACGACATGGAAAATTCACAAACAAAAAGTATACCAGAGATAGAACTGGTAGAAGTTCAATGGAAGTGTTTCTAGGTTTGTTTTTGAGATCACAAGTATCCACCAAAAGCTAAAGCTTGATAATGGAAATGGATGAATTATTAACGAAGTTCTTATCCTTCATTATATCCACTAGCTAAAGAAGTAGATTATGTGTTCAGAATACCACAAGGGACACATCTCCCCAGGATGTAGGGTTGAGGTTTTTCAATGCATTATGAAAACTCTCTATACCTGTGACATTTTATGTCACAAACGGGAATGCATATTTTATTATTATTTTAAATCATATGTATTTCATATTTTTATGCTCTTGCCACAGTTTAGATATATAAAGTTTTGTTTTTGTGCATAAAACTATCTAGATATTTTTTTTATTGATGTTATGTGCTTCTCTATGTTTCTTTTGATGATGTCCATGCTAAATTTCATTCTCCCAATAATTATGCAGAAGTATTTGAATATGATGCTACACAAGAGCCTCCATCTATGATGGATGTAGATGTCTTCAACTTTAAAGGGCCTTTTGCGGAGGCTACATGTTTAGGGTATGCCAAGATAAATTTTCTGAAATTTACTTCACATTAATTGACTGATTTGTGGATTGCACTTTAGGGAAGACTGGAAAAATCTTGCTAATCAAAGTTATACCTTACGATATTTTTGACAAATACAGAGGGTCCTGATGTGGTTACTCGGTACATAACAAGGATGGAAAATGAAGTTGGAAAAAACGTATTCATCATGTGACATTAAAATCTCAAGTAGATATCTGTATTTTCCTTGACATAGTATAGCTCACTGGATTTCTCTATTTGTCTGGATATAATGAGAACGAGAAATAGTTGTATGCAGACTTCTCGACCCTCACCTCAGACAAGTTCAACATTCCAGAAGTTGTTTTGACTTCCAAGAGAGGAATTTTTGGTTAATGATTTTTCATGCTACTTGAAATGCAAAATTCCTCTTAGGGTATCTATGCCTTAGATACATTTGCATGATTTACTGCAAGTAACAAACTAGAACATAGAGGTCTCAAGTGAATTTATGTTTTACAAGGTAACTTATTCTTATCTGCAAGGATGTTAGGTTTCTGGGAAAATCTATAAAACATAAAACCAAATTCTCCTTCATGTTGGAACATATGGAGGAAATAGTGGATTCACCTCCTTCCTTAGCATCAATGGGTAGTCCATCTTTGGCCATGTTCATTCGTAGAGGTAGAAGCCTTGATGCTAGCCACGACGAAAAGTACATAGATGACAAAGGAAGACTCAAGTTCCATTTTCAATCCTTTGTTTCCTACAATGTTCCATGCAAGTACACATTGAGTTCTTTTCTCATCAGAACATCCTTACATTGTCTTCTGTCACTTGAAAAATGGGAGAAGTAATATCAAAACACCAAAGAAGGATTGATCTACATGAATTCCAATGAAGAAAATTGAAAAAAAATAGTGGATGCGCATGGATTTGAGACAAACTAGTTTCACATTTGAAGAAAACTTGAAATACCCTTCTTGCCCATTCGTGAGAAACTATGATTTATATGTCAAACAATACAATCATGGCACTATGGAGGAATATGGCAGTTAGTCTTGCACAAAAGATGCAAATAGTAGAGGATGAAGAACCAATAGATTCAGGGGATCTTCAAAACAATGATTTTGGATACTTTTTAGTTGTCAAGTATTCATGAATCTAGCATGACCAACGTCCATTCAAAAACATTACCTTTCAGTGTAAGTATCTCAATTCTAAGGGATTCCCCTGTTTTGCATTCCTGCCAAGTTATTGTTCAGATCCTTACGTTGTTTTTGACAAACTGTAGTGTCGATGATTTTTTGGTAAGAGCATGCTACAGAACTAATATAATAAACAATGAAACTCAACAGCCTGTGGGAAGTGTGTCTTACTAATTAATCATTACTTGTTTCTCTGAAAGACCTACCTACTAAAATTATTTTTTCAATTCCTAATAACAGGTAGAGTCACTCATGGAGTTATATGATGGGGGTTGCTTAGACAAAGATATGGATAAATATTGTTGTCTAAACTATGAAACCACGACATGGAAAATTCACAAACAAAAAGTATACCAGAGACAGAACTGGTAGAAGTTCAATGGAAGTGTTTCTAGGTTTGGTTTTGAGATCACAAGTATCCACCAAAAGTTAGAGCTTGATAATGGAAATGGATGAATTATTAACGAAGTCCTTATCCTTCATGATGTGCCTTTTGGAGACAATTTTCAGGTGCTTCCTCATCTCTTTGATTATACCCATTACAATTTTTTTATTCTCGGTAAAGACTAATTCTATTAAGGGTAAATAAAAATAAATTTACAAGGAGGTCGAAACCTCATAGAAGAGTAGTTACTAGCCTTCAGCTCATCAAAACTATCCCAAGGTTGGGAGAACCAGTTACAGAATGCCCAAAAACCATACATAGAGAGTTGAATATATCGATAAACCCGAAAAAGGACATGTGGTAGCTCTTAGCGAAGCTGTCAATACTAACCAGTGACAGAGAAGCAATCGACATCTGCTAAACCATAGACCCATAGCAAAAAGACACTACCAGAACCATAGAAACAAAACGAAGTAACCTGGTGAGCCAAAATAAAATGTTGGGGGAGCATGCAGGGTCCAGGAGGCATCAAACGACCGCGTCTTGGTCCGGACATTCCCCCACAACCAGGCATGCATTGGCAACCCATAACTCACCCGCCTTTGCCTTGTCATCCTTACCGCTGCCACCTGGGTGAACCGACGACCAACGGTTGCCACAAGAACTATCAACAAGGTCAACTGAGCCAGAGGCTCCGTGAAAGTTGCCAACTGGAGGTTGGGTGTCAGCAGGAACATTCCCCTCGACATGCAATTCACCATGATTGATCATATTGCCTTCGTCTTCCATCTGCTGCTCGCTATCGAGGCTGTCCTGAGAATGTTCCGCCGAGGTGTGCACTGAAACGTTAGGCTGAGCCTCTTCCTCCGCGAAGATGACGGTAATGCTGGCTGAGATAATAGGCTTGTTGAGGCTGCTTTGAAACTTGAAATGGGTGGTCTGGAAGGTATTATGCGGGAAAGGATTGCAAACAGAACTGGGCTAAGGTAGAATTTCTGGAGACGATGGAGGGGACGCAGGAGCCAGAGGGATATCAGTCGAAGGAGTAGGCTGAGAACGCCCACGACCACCGCGACTACCACCATAACGACTTTGCATGCGGTGTTGCACCATGGTCAGGCTGTGAAGGGAGAACGAAGCAGAGCAGGTAATGGAGGAAGGGATACAAGACAACGTGAAGGGAAACTGCCCAGAATTCAGATAGCCAAGTTGGGTCTTTGAAAGGGGAAGCTTAACTTCAGCAGCAAAAGCCCCCCCCAAACCAAACACTGATGGTTACAGTCGATCTACTGCCAAAATTCTTAATCTGACGCGGGCGATAGCAGGAGGGCAAGGGGCAGATATTGTATGGGATAGTCGATAACACCATGAATAAAACCTGAGGAGTATTGTCTCGACCTGAGTGAACATTTAATTCGAAATGCAGGCTGATCAGCTGATGCCTTGTGTGAGCCTGCATTAACCATAAATAAGTGTGGAGGAATGTGCAAACCTGCCGCTTGCAGGTCTGAACGCCGGCACTGATGGACCTCTCCATTAATAATCCATTAATTCACCCGCATCTGAGTGATTATACCCATTACAATTTATTGTACATGGATATTTTGAATAGAAAGTGGATTTGTTGTTTCATTTTCTTTATTTTACCAATTTACATAGCATCTTCAGTTTGCAAGGAAATGTGACTTATTTTTTGAATGTGTATAGTTCCAGGTGACGAGAGAGCTTGAGAAGCTAGTCTCTACACCATAAGCATGTAATGTTAGAGTATTTGTGGGCATTGCATGGCTTAAGCGCAACACATCTCAAAAGAGGATCACAAAAAACATTGTCGAAAAGTTCACTAACCATTTGAAAGAGACCCAATGTTTGGTGGAGGAGGATATTCTTACCCAAGAAAAAGAAAAGTTCAGTAACCACATGTTAAACAACGAAAACATTTTTTTTGAGAGTATCTAATATTGGTCTTACTGGTGTAGAACATGGAACATGGAATAAACAACTTTCAAACATGACATAGAGATATGGGTTTACAGTATAGACTTTGTCTGCCTTTTGATTGGATTGGATTGGCCATGGCACACAATTTCCACAATTTAATATTTGTTCATACAACAAATTCTTTAAAAGTGTGGAGGAAAAAATCACTTTGGCCTAGTTGACGGTGGAAATGCAGAAATTCAGATTCAATTTATTCATTATTTTTGTTACTTAATTGATCAACCTACAAATTCTGATGTGACGAGAAACCTATCAACATCAATATAACACTACGTTCTAGACTCCATTCATAATAATATTGCATGTTCAGTCAGGACATTGAACATTCTATGGTAAACTACCAGGAAAACATCAATGCTCGTCACTAAAAGAAATGCAGATGCAACTATCAAGCATTGTTGCCTTCTGATGGAAATTATGCACTTAAGAGATTCTGCTTCCGGGATAGGCTGCAGGTGAGGAAGTGAAAAAGACACATCCGCAGAAGAGAGTGAGTCCCTGCAAGAAAATTGTTATGAAACCAGCTCACAAAAAGATAGAAAAGAGAGATCCACGCCTTAGAATTCAGCCTCTTCGAGGGGGAAACCTCCTTTACATTACATAAATGAACAATTCTTTGATGATACAAATGAAAATACCTCCTTTCTATATATAGGAGTCTAAGTGGTCCCAATACAATCAAAGCCTACATAACAATAATATTGTAGGGCACAACAGTAACAATGGTGGGCTTCTATGTGGCATAATAGTAACAATATGGGCAATACATGGGTACATCAATATAATAAGTGGGTTATACTAATAACAATAAGGGGTTACACTAGTAGTATAGGGGCCGAACATGCCCCTCTCCTTCAAAAAGCGTTGTCCTCAACGCTTGAGTAGTTCTTGATGCTTCTATATAAAATTATTGTCCTCCCATGTGGAATATTCAGCGGGTAAGTTCTTCCACTTGATGAGATACTCTGAAATTGATCGATTTCGTAGGTGTCGGGTTCTTGTTTCTGTGACTGCTCCAGGTTCCAATATGATTTTTCCTTCCTCTTCAATTTCTGGCAATATTGCTTGAATTGGGATCTTTTACAACTTTTGAATAAGTGGCCATACTTCTTCGTTCTTCTTCCATTCATCCGTTGCTTCATTTATCCAATTTGGTTGGATAATATAAATAGCACAAAACAATGCTTCCACATCCTCATCCTTGAAGCATCTTCCCATTCGGTAAGGTCGCCATTTTTTAAGTGCATGTAGTATTGCCAACATTTCCTTCTCATAAATAGCTTGCTTGAGATGTAGCAGTAAAAATACCCAATCACTCACATCAAAACATTTTTCACTACGATGTTGATCTACCTGTTGTTTCATTTGATTTTGCACTGAAGTGGCGTTATCCTTTAAAAGTTGGAGAACTTGCTGTTGATGCTCGATATGATCTTTCTCTACTTGAACCTTTTTCTTCTTGATATGTCCTTCTATCTTTTGAGGAGCGGTAATTTCTTCCAGTCCTTTACAAGATATGGTCGGATTCATTTCTTGATGCTCGATGTGATCTTTCACTTCTTGAACATTTTTCTTCTTGATGTGTCCTTCTATCTTGATATTTTGAGGAGTGGTAATTTCATCCATTGAATTACACGATATGGTTGGATTCATTTCTTCTTTCTCGATGTGATCTTTCACTTCTTGCACCTTTTTCTTCTTGATATGTCCTTCTATCTTGAGAGTTTGAGGAGTGGTAATTCTTGCCAATGCTTTACAACATATGGTCTGATTCATTTCTTCTTTCTCTGGGGTGGTGTCCTGACGTATATCCTCTTCTTTTGATGTTTCTTGATCCTTTTCTTCCTCCTCTTCATATTCTATGTAAAATAATTTCTTCTCAGCACACCTATGACCTTTAGTGCATTTGCTATCACAATTGTAACAAAGCCCTTTTTCTCTTTTTTCTTCCAATTGTTGTGGTGTAACCCTTGTAGGTTGTGGAAGGCTGGAAGAAACAACACTTCCCTCTTTATAGTTGTGAGGGGTATGCTTCCTGGTTTCCATAATTTTGCTTTCCATTATGTCACAACACCCTTTTACTCTTTCCAATTGTTGTGGTGTTGCTCTAAAGAAGGTGTTGCTCTTTATATCCTCATAATGTGCTATCATTTCCTCCGTGAAAATTGACCACGTAACAAGTTTTTTACGAGAACAAAGGCCTTTGTACCATAAAAATTGATCTGGTTCTAAATATGAAGATGCAATACATACCTTTTGTAACAGTTGTACACCATGTATATCAAAATATTGCTCCATCTGAATTATCCAATTTACCGGATCCTTGCCATCAAACTTCCTCATCTTGCTTTTTCTTGATTTTAGGAGCTCTAGCTTGAAACGACTGTAACTATGTACTTTCGGATCTTTAAGTTCTGAACTTGGGACCTGTAGTAGCCCTCTGTGTCCTCTTTCCAATGCCACAAGTATGATCCAAATTGGATTCGCCAAGAAAACGTTATGCACAATCTCCCGCAGTGACCTGATTATAGACTAGTTCAGTAGAGCGAACTTGTATGGAGTGCCACGTGTCACTGTTTCAACCTTTGACTCTAAAATATATATAAACAGAAACTACAGTCCGTCCTCTTTCTGTACCTTCTGACGAAATTTCAATCCGATGCTCAGAAATAAAGTTATGACGATTTTCCCCAGGTCACCTGTTTTGAGTGTAATTCAGGAGTCTGCAAAAAGACCAACTTCGGCAGATAATATCTCCGAAAATATCGCGCAAAAAGATCTGAAATTCGGACCCGAGGTTCAGCACCAATTCTTCTCAAATGGGTTTTTTTTGCGACTTCTGAAACGTCACAGAAAAAAAGTTATAGCGAAAATGCCACGATGACCTGTTTGGAGCAGCGAAACCCTAGAATCCAAAGCTCCGATACCAAATGTTATGAAACCAGCTCACAAAAAGATAGAAAAGAGAGATCCACGCCTTAGAATTCAGCCTCTTCGAGGGGGCAACCTCCTTTACATTACATAAATGAACAATTCTTTGATGATACAAATGAAAATACCTCCTTTCTATATATAGGAGTCTAAGTGGTCCCAATACAATCAAAGCCTACATAACAATAATATTGTAGGGCACAACAGTAACAATGGTGGGCTTCTATGTGGCATAATAGTAACAATATGGGCAATACATGGGTACATCAATATAATAAGTGGGTTATACTAATAACAATAAGGGGTTACACTAGTAGTATAGGGGCCTAACAAAAATCCTTCTTGAACTCCCATGAAGGCCATCTTTCTCAAATAGTTGGAGCAGCCCATAATGCCTAAGCTCGAAAGAACCTGCAGAAGCGCTACCTTCACTGCCTGGATTTAGAGGAATGCTGCAACCATCACCTTTTCTCCCATTAATTTTTTTTTATTTAGTATTATTATTTTTCTTTAAATTATATTAATTTTATTTTTTAATTTTTAATTTGTATAAATACAATAAAATATATAGTTTAGTAGATAATTATAAAATTTGTTTCTCTTTATAATATATCTCTTCCATAAATATTTGTAATTTTATTAAAAATATAATATTAGAAAGTCTTTTATAATTTAAAAAAATACAAAATTATATAAGTATTTATTTATAATTATTAAAAAATATATTTCTTATTATTTTCTTTTCAAATACATTAATTCTAATTTTCAATTTCAAAAATTTATAAATGTAATTTAAAAAAACACTTAATAAAGTCGTTGAATTTAAAAACTACTCCCTTAATTATTTTTATTAAACATAATAAATTAATTGGAAAAAAAAGTTATGGTTTTTTTTAATAATTTGTCTTTTAGCTTTAATGCAATAAAGTATAGATTATATATTATTTTTAAATCTTTCAAATAAATTTATATAGTTTTAATTTTCTAATTTTATAAATATTAAATTTTATTTTCTAATTCTTTTAAAATATATTTTGTAATAATTTGTTTTTTTATTTTTAATGGAATATAGTAGATAATGTTATTGTAACATTATAATTTATTTATTTATTTATTTTTTTTATTTTTTTTTCAAAAGGTGGAAAAACCTATCAAACTCAGTTTTGTCAAACCAACATTGAGGACAGCCATCTCTGGCTGCTATCCGCGAATGTCAGTTGACACATCACTGTTATCAAGGAAAACCACGCCACCTGAAATAACCCGCTGGTGGTCCGTAAGGGAGCAGGCTATCACTCCTGCCAGATGCCTCTGGGTCTTGGGCCATTAACCTGTTTCCTTACGTCCGAGGAAGACGAGCTCTTAGCCAAGTAGAAGCAGTTTTAGGGCGTACTCCAGGCCCAACATTATAATTTATTTATTAATAAAATGTTATATATTTTTAGTTTTTTATTTTTCTATTCTATTAAATTAAAATAAATAAATAAATAAATAATTACATAGAAAAATAATTTTATTATATATACGTGTAAAATTTAATTATATCATAGAAAATTTTAGAATTCAATTATTTAAAACAAGGATAAAGAGGAAAAGAAAAAAGTTAATCAATGTACAATGAGCATCAACTAAAATGAGATTGAGATTTGTTCATTTTCTTTGACTTAAATAGTTTCCTTTCCTCCATGACTATAAAGTAGCACAACCACATTAATAAATTAATTATCAAATTTGATAAAACTTTAAAAAATTAAACATAATTAAAAAATAAAAATTCAAATAAAACATGTATCTATAATAACTTCATTATTAAAATAATTGTATAAAATAACAAAAATTATTAAAATAACCATCTAAATTATAACTATTTAAATTAATTACAAATTAACACAACCATGTTAGTAAATGAGGTTATATATGTCTAAGACTTATTATCATTGTGATTATTATTATAATTATTTAACATTACTGAACATTATTACTATTATTAATTTATTTATTTAAATAATTACAAATTTAAAAATTAATTAATTAATTAAAAAATAATAATATTAATTAATTAAATAATAATAATATTGTAATTAATTAAATAACAATATTAATTAATAAGAGTAATATTGTTAATACTAATAATTAATAAATATGTGTTATTTTCTGAATTCAGGTTTTGTGATCCATATTACATTAAGAAGAGTTTTTTTCGGTAGAAATCACATAGGAGGAAATTTTGACGATGCATTTCGAATTAGCTAGTGTGGTTCATCATCAAGACCAAATGAAGATGCAGATCATGGCACAGGCTTAAATAGAAGGCGATGTAGAGACCAAAAGATCATATAGCGGCTAGTTTATGAAAATTAATATTTTAATAATGATTATTAAGATCAAATAATATTCCTATAATGGAAGAAAACTCACACAGAGCAATATCTTCATGCTAATTCTCATCATTTCCTGGCTCAAAAGCTTGGTGTTCTCAATACTTTAGCGACTAGAGCTTTAAGGGTTTCTGATGATAACCATCTCAATGAGGAGAAAGCACACCTCTTGAGTGTTTTCTTTAATAATGGGTATAGTAGACACCAATGTACTAAGGCTTTCGTCAAAGCTGAAAAAGGTCCTAAGGCTAAGAAGGAAACCAAGGATTTTTTTTTCTGGGGTTCATCTCCCTTTTATCCAAGGAACTACGCACAAGAATGTGAGGATACTAAAGAAGCATAAGGTTACTTCAACCTTTAGGCCTCTAAATACTGTATAAATCTCCCTAAGATCCGTTAAAGACCATATGGACCCCAAAAATATGAAAGGTGTTTATGTTATCCCTTTCTCTTGTGGGACTCCCTACATTGGTGAGACTGGTCGCTCAATTAATCAAAGGATTCACGAGCATGCAACTGACATCAAACATGGTAGGACCCGCTCCTCTGCTTTGGCAGAACATGCAGAAAAATCTAGGCATCACATATGCATTGAGGAAGCTCATGTCATTGCCAAGGTTAGTCATTTCCATCATTGTAAATTCAGGGAGGCCTTGGAAATAGAAAAAAAGGCCCAATAATTTAAATAGAGATGATGGTTGGGATATTAGCAGACGCTGGGTCCATGCCTTGTCCTCCTAGTTTGTTTATGTTTGCAGATTTTTTTTTTTAGGATTTGACTTTTCTATTTATGATTTTTTGTTTTTCTATATAGGTATTTGCATTTAATGTTAATATTTTTTTATCCGTTTTCTTACCTTAAAAATAAATAAAACTAAAATAAAATAAAATTTGCCTTCCCTTTTGATTATTTTTTTTTTATTTTAGTTTCGTTTGATTTTTTTTTTATAGGATATATATATATATATATATATATATATATATAGTCTCTTTTTTATTGATTATTATAAATTATAATATTATTATTTTTATACTAGTCATTATAGGAATATTATTTGATCTTAATAATCAGTATTAAAATATTATTTTTCATAAACTAGTCATTATAATATAATAATAATATTAATATTAATTTTACTCTCCCTTTTGATTGCTTTGTTGTAATTTTAGTCTTTTAATTATTATTTTTGTTATAGGATCTTGACTCATTAATCAGGTCTTGACTTCTATTTATTTATTTATTTTATTTTTTATTTTTATTTTTTAACTCTATTCCCTGTATTTGGTTGATTTGGATTGTTTGTTTCTTATTAATGTTTACATTTTTCAATCTTTCTTAATTAATATTATTATTTATTTTTATTTTTATCTTAATTATTATTATAAATTATAATATTATTATTCTTAAATTAACCATTATATTACACCTTATAGGAATATTATTTGATCTTAATATTCATTATTAAAATATTAATTTTCATAAACTAGCAGTTATATAATCTTTTTGTCTCTACATCAGCCTTTATTTAAGCCTATACCATGATCTACATCTTCATCTGGTCCTGATAATGAACCACACTAGCTGATTCGAAACGCGTTGGAAATTTTTTCTCCTATATGATTTCTACCGAAAAAACACTTCTTAATAAACGTGTTAGTCAATAATTTAGTAGCATTGTTAATTAATAAATATTAATAATAATTAACTCATTAATTTATATTTCATTCGTTATTAATAAATTCATTAAATAATTCAATCATTCAAAATTAATAAATAATAATAATAAAACCATTAGAGATTAATTTAACAATATTAAATTAATTTAATATTATTCCCTTCGGTTCATAATCCTTTGAGGGTTTAGTATTAATCCCTTGGGTTTATAATATTAATCATGGTCAACCATGGTCCAATGTCGCATTGTGACAAAGATTGTATCGATATGAAAATAAATCATGGTCAACTATGATTCAACATTGCATTGTGACAAGGATCGTCTCAATATGGAAATCCACCATGGTCAACCATATCTTTTTAGGGTTTATAGTATTTATCTTAAGGTTTATATACCTCGGGTTTATAATTTTTATCCCTTGTGTTTATTATTCCCTTGGGCTTATATTATCAATCTCTTGGGTTTATTAATCTAAGGGTTCATATTCCTAAGGTTTAATATTATTCACTTAGGTTTATAATCCACTCGGTTTTTAGTATTGATCCCTATGGTTTATTATTCCCTGGGTTTTAAATATTGATCATGGTCAACCATGGTCAACCATGTTTTATAAATCCAATCATGCTCAACCATGGCCAACCATATTTTATAAAATGAATCGTGGTCAACCATAGTTAATCATGGACAACCGTTATTCTACATCGCATTGTGACAAAGATTGTCTCAATATGAAAATTAATCATTGTCTCAACGATGGTCCAACGTTGCATTATGACAATGATTATCTCAATATGTTAATCATGGTCAACCATGATAAACCACGACTAATCATGGTCAAACATGGTAAACGATGTTCAACGAGTTTTATAAAATCAAACATGGTCATCCATGATCAATCATGGTCATACGTCGCATTGTCACAAAGATTGTCTTGATATGAAAAGCAACCATGATTATGCATGGTCAACCATGGTTCAATGTTGCATTGTGACAAAGATTGTCTCAATATGAAAAGCAACCATGGCCAACCATGTTTATTTTAATGTTTATAATATTTATCTTAGGGTTTATATACCTTAACTTTATAATATTAGTCCCTTGGATTTAATATTATTCCCTTTGATTTAATTATTAATATTTATTAATTAATAATACTACTAAAATATTAATTAACAAATATTTATTATTTATTAATTAACATTAATACTATTATTAATTAATATTATTATTGTATATTGAGCGGCATGGTTATCATATACGCCAAGGGAGACGTATTCAAAGCCGTAGTTCTACGGTCCTACCTCTTCAAAAGTCCAATAAATCGGAGACGCCGACCACAATTAACGGCTGCGCATATGCACTCCACTGATCTGATCAGATCCGGCCCACGCCAATACCATCATAACAGCTGTTCGCCATTATCCACCACTTAATGAACTTTTGTGAATATCCACCACTAATTGCCTTGCCGTCCTTGCCTGCGGATAGCATTCTCCATCTATAAATTATTTGCCCAACCTTGGAAAGAAGGCGAATAATATTACAGAGCCTTTTATTCACTATACTTATTGGGAAATGGGAAAGATGGAAAGCGTTATAATATGGCGTTATTGTTACTTGGATAGCATTCTTCTTTAGAGACGTGTAAGGCATGCATCTGAAATACAGGATGCGTGGCCGTTATACTTTAAAAATAATTAAAAGAATTATTTTATGTTTTTTATTTAATTAAATAAAAATTACAATAGGGAAATGTGCTTATGTGGTCTGTTCTATCTAATAAAGATTTTAACGTTATAATGTCTATCATTCACGTTAAGATCCAACGTGAGTAGCTTATAAAACTTTTATGTTTATTAGTATAGTGAGATGCACGCGCAATGCAATTTTATGGGCATTTGGCTGCACTTGCATCAGTGTGATATAGATTAATTTTAATTGTTATGATTATAATCCGCAAGTGTAATTGTCCCAACTTTATATGACACATACTGGTTAAGTGAGCGATCTAAAATGATATTAAATTTATTTTTTTATTTTCGATTGTTTTTATTTAAAGTTGATAATAAGAATTATTATTATAATTTATTGAGTATATTATTTATTTAAAAAATACAATTTCAATAATAAAAAAAATAAAAACTTCCAAGCAAATTGTATCAATAAATTTTAATATAAAATCAATATTATTACAAATCTATTAAGAAAACCGTGAAAACAACATTATAAGCAAACTTACTTTATATATATATATATATATTTTGTTGATGAGACACCAATAGTTAAAATTTTATATCTATATATGTATGTATAAAAGAGATAAAATCATAAAATATTAACAACTACTTTTGAGAAGTAGAAAAGAGTATTTTTTCAATGATTTTAAATAGAAATAAAATTTGTAGTCATGTAATGGATAATAAATGTTGATACACATCAATTCATAAGAAGAATTAAAATACACATTTTATGATATATGTAACACCCTTTGGTGAAAAGTAAATATTTAATTTAATTGTACGGCAAGGATTTGATAAATCATGGGCTATGTGGAAAGTCTAGTAAGAAACTTTAATGTTTAAAGTTTATTTTAATTTTATATAAAATGGATTATGGCTAGCCTTTGAATTCACGAGAAAAAGACACTAAATGAAAAAGTTTTCACTCACCAAACAATTAAAAGACAATTATTCTTCTCCCTATAGATAAATAATCTCAGATGGGACAAGGGAGCCAAGAAGGGGCAAAGGAGAGGGAACTTGAGGCAACCTTGATGACTTGGTACCTAGTGGGAGGAGGTCCAAGTGAGGAAAATGAAGTTGTAAGCTTGTGAACCTGCAACACGATAATGTTTAAAGATGGAAGGACGCTGTGAGTCAGGGTATTCTTAAGCTCGTTGGAGTGAGGGGAATCCCTAAGAAAGAATTGTGATTATGTGAGTTCTTGGACTAGATTTCTACAATCATGATGCCTATGAAAAGACCTTGCTAGGTCTCTATCAAGTAACTATTCTAGGAGTGACAAACTCGCTTGGGGGCAGAATCGGACATGATTTCCATTCTCATTGGTTTGGAGGAGTTGTATTTCCCCTTGTGGATTCCGTGGTAGTCTGAAACTAAAACATAAAGTATTTTGATTTGATTGACTTCCAGAACTAAGTGTTTTCCTGTAACTGTAATAATATGAGAAATTTTGTTGTGAATTACTCGCTATGACATAACTTGTCTAAAGGGAAACTGTGTTGTGATCGAATAATTATAAAAGGTTGATCTGTAAGATGTGAAAGTATTACTGTGTAAATAATACAAATTGTTTTGGAAATAGGTTAATTTCAAGATTATAGGCTGAAGTCCATATTGGAAACAATCTTTGTTCTTTATAGATACCCAAGTCATACAGAAGGAATTTGTAGAACCCAAAAGTTAATTAGGTCCCACTCCCTTGTAAGGCTAGTATTACCATAGTGAAGAAAGAGTAAATGAGTCAAGAGAAGCAATTATTATTTCAACTTTACATTGTTAGATAATAATTAACAAAAAATAATGAATAATTGAAGGATTTATTTTTCTTATAGTTGCACAGAGTCTGTTTATGCTGAACACGTTTAGTTCCTTGGCCAACTAACAAGAACTAGTAGCCAGGAACCGGTCTAGACTCAATACACTTAAGATATGAAGAATGGAATAAACGGGTGCAAAATTCTCTAAGAAAATTATCTTAGAGCAAGTTCAGTAAGCATAAGTTAGTCGTAAAAAGAAGAAATACATGGTTTCCTTGTTGTATGCCTGAATAATTGAGACCATAACAATATGACATTAGAAAAAAATGACTTGAAGCCTAAACTCTTGAAGTTATACTTAGATGCAAACTAGAAGAAAATATACTACATAATTGTTGGGACAAATTTAGTGAGGTTCAAGACCATTTAATTTATATTTAACAACATGAAAATTCATGATAAACAAGGAAAGATTTACAGAATTGATGGTTCCAAACCCTAAAGATAAGATCTATAAAAAAGAAAATTGTGAACACCTCAAATGGGTCTTTTAATTCATTTACAAAAGAGGAACATTCATCCATTAAACATGGTAGCTCTCGCCACACATTGTCATGAACTTGCCAGGAAAACCCATCCCTCGAGAAAGAAATATTTTCCTTTTTAAATGCTTAGGTCAAAATAACTAAAAGGTATAGTCTATGAATATAATTGCTAAATTTTGCAAGTTGTAATCTCGAGCTATTTATAATTATAGTTTTATCTTGAAGCAAAGTCAAATGACCAATGTCAAGAACTTGTCGAAATGAGGGTAAAAGTTAAAATAACCTGGTACTAGGTGGGTGAGGAGGACGGAAAGAAGCAAATAACTCCATAATAATAGCTTCATTGGAAATTTTACCCACAACATTAAGACACCCATAAATGTGTATATATCTATACTTGTGTTGAAGCAAGATAATAGAGAGATAATCCAGGGAATGAGACAAAGATATACTGCTTTTAGAGATCATCGACGAATCAATAGAAAAGATACTGAAAGTGTTATGAAACCAGCTCAAGAAAAGATAGAAAAGATAGATCAACGCCTTAGAATTCAGCCTCTTCGAGGGGGAAACCTCCTTTACATTACATAAATGAACAATTCTTCAATGATACAAATGAAAAGACCTCCTTTCTATATATAGGTGTCTAAGGGGTCATAACATAATCAGAGCCGACATAACAATAATAATGTAAGGGGATAATAATAACAATAGTGGGCTTCTATGTGGCACAATAACAACAATATGGGCACTACATGGGTACATCAATATAATAAGTGGGTTGTACTAATAACAATAAGGGGTTACACTAGTAGTATAGGGGCCTAACAGAAAAGAAGCCAAAAGCTAAGATTATTAAAGAAAGGAAACCATAAAAAATATACCCAGTCGAGGGTTACTTTTATTAAAAAAGAGAATCATTTTATCTCATGGTTGCAAGAAGTTAATCCAAATCCTTAAGCTCCCTGGAAGATACCAGCTCAAACTTGGGTGTAGAGCTGCAAACAAAAGTAGTCGAATCATGTAACCTCATAAACAAACCAATAGGATAGAGGAACACTCGCTGGAAAAATGTGATTCTCAATAACCTAACCAGAAAGACCCGTAAAATATAGAAAATAATGCTGACAACTCTTGAATTTCCTATAACTGATAGATATGGGGGGGGGACTCAAGGAGTTATTTACAGACTTGTTACACTGAATCATTGGTTGATTCAGTAATTAGTTTAATTTATAATTACCTCACAATTTGAATGATCAAATTTGATTAAAAACAAAATGACAGGAGAATTGTCAGTACAACAAGATGAGAAGGAAGAGATGTAAGTGAGATCCTTTAGGAAACTTAGTAGGATTGTAAAAAATTATATATATGATAATAACAACGATAAAATATTAAATAAAAAGGGAAGACTCTGATTTGGCAACTATCATAAGTTGGAAAAGGACAACCTATAAGAACACATATCTATATATGTAGAGATACACATGATAATGAATGGGTATATTCATGTTCTAAGAAAATTGTTGTTTTAACATGAGTCAAAACATTGATAGTGAGCATAACTTTGATATGATCAAGAAACATGTTGAGAGTGGAGTAAGGTAATCACAGGAAAATGTCTCATATAAAACTTTATACAGTTTTATAAAACTTTATTTATCCTCATGTTACAAACAAAACATGCACTATCATAAAAAAAATATTCATGCTCTTTAACATGAGTTTGTGAATAATTCTGTAGATAGCAACAAAGTACGCACTCACACTATTATAAAAGTTATTGTATAGACTTTTATTTAATTTTAAATGTGTTTACACTATTATAGAACTTATTGTATAGACTTTGATTTAATTTTAAATGTGTTAGTTGTACACGGTCAAGTCATTTGTTTTTTCTTCGACCATAGTAGATGTGGTTAGCACAATAGATTTGGTAGTATTATTCCAACATGAAAGTACTTGTAAATAATTAGTTCACTTGTATTTATTTTACAATCGTATATGTGGTTAGCACAATATATGTGGAAGTATTATTTCAATAGGAAAGTTTTTCATCAAATTATAAGTTTCTAAATTTAATAGAATATTAGAATTATAATTAAATGTATATCGGGCAGTTATAAAAAGAATCTATGGTTTAGTGTTGAATGCTAGTTATAGGGATATAATAAAATGTATTATAATAAAAAGATGGTATATATTTTTTTTATAATTAAGATAGTTATATAAATTAAAATAAGTAATTAATATTAATAAATTTAAAATAAATAAAACTAGTAATTGCATCAAATGTTGAAAAGGAAACATCATAAAGTATAAATTTGAGAAGAACAATGACATATAAAGAATTATTGAAGGTAAAATATTCTATGGAGGTTAAATATTTACTATTCACTTAATAATTATTAATAATTAAATTAAAATAGTAATTTTTTGTTAAAAAAAATGTGCCTATCTAAATAGTTTGTTGTCAATGTTAACATGACCAACAAGACAATGAGGGCAGATCCTACCACATGTTACCCTGACAGGACTTGGTAGGACTTACCGATTATATACAGGACAAATTGTCTTCGCCTTTGGAGATGGAATGAGCTACACAAACTTCAACATCGTTGTATTCCAAGCCTCAACATCACTATAGTCCATGTAACCAAACTCATCTTTGTTCCTCTGGATGGAAAATACAAATGTTCTCCCACAGAACCAGAATCTTTTGAGGCTACCACCATGACTAATAGTAAATGTGAGAACATGTCCCTGAAAGTTGATGTTGATGCAATAACATTGGTAACATAGATGGAAGCCATGTATTGTTTCTCTTCTCTACAGTCAATGCCCCAAAGAAGCAACTTATTGATTTCGAAAAGGTCTATATCCAAGCAGGTGCTAGGAGAAACCAGTCTCACTGAAACCAAGAACATCCATCAAATGATCCAATGCCATGAAGAGAAAGGGCTCTATGAATATGTATCTCCTCAAGATGTTCCAATTCTCCAAGAAGCCAACTAAAAATCTCCATCATTGTGATACAAATCAACGTGAAAATATAAAACGAGGAGGGTTTTCTAAGAAAAGGCAAGTGTGGTTCTTAGTATAATGCAATACCAATAGTGCAAATAGCTTACCATATATATTTCTTCAAGAGACACACAGTAGGCTCCAAGGGTAAGATATTTGGTTGTCACTATAAAACTATCTTTCTATATCCTTAGGCAATGCTTTTACCATAAAAGATTTGATTATGTAAGTTTCCACATTGTGAGGGATAATTTTAGCATCTAGAAATGATAATACTTTACACATCCTTGCAATCCTATTCCAATGGATCACAACAAAATTCATTCCAATGGATGAAAAGAAGCCACTGAAAAGACACTTATTATGCATTTTTCAAATTATTGAATTTTTTAAGCACATCTAAATTGTTAAATAATTGTAACTCTCAAAATAATTATTTGCTATTTGTAATGATATGAATTTGTATATCCAAGACCATTGTAACTCTCTAAATAATTATTTTCCATTTGTAAACATAATAATTTATAAAGCCAAGACATGATTGGAGCTTTGAAAGTAAAAAACTATTTTTCAAACTCTTGGATCATGTATCATCCATAATTTGTAATATTTTAAAGAATTAAAATTCATGCACCCGAATTGCAATATAGACAAAGCCTATTTGCTTAAAAAGATCTTTATAAAAATAGACATCTCCTATCAACTCCTCTATTTCTCTAGATTGAGCAGCTCTATGACAAGACTATATTCAAAAAGTAATAGCCAATGTTCATTTCCATCAATATGTTCTTCCGATCTTAAATAATTGTATCTAGTCTGTTCAATTAGGTAGTTGTCTTCTCTATTTGTGCTCTAGCATACTAGGATTTTTCAGTGTTTGGGTGAGTTCGCATCATCCAAAAGTGCATACAAGGTGAGGTATATGTTAGTGCAATGACATTTCTATGTGTGAATATAAGCGAGGGGGCTAAAAATGATGGCGAGTAATTTGATAGAGAGGCCCATGGTTTGCAGATAAGGGAAAGACCTTCGAGTGCAGAAAGATATACATGTCATATGCTTATTTATGATGTGATGGCATTGATACTATATATTATGATGAGAGTTTCCAACCATACTTTTGGATCCACATTCCCAATGACTTCACCAAGATGGTGAAACAATAGTATATTAGCTTTGAGGATTTACGAGACTACTTTGAGATCAAGATTTACAAAGAGCTAGGGAGAGGCAGTTTTTTGTATACAAGAATCCTAGGTTAGATTTGTGTTGAGGTCAAACAAATGGTTTACATCATCTTCTTGTATGGATAGTGATGCATATCAATGTGTTTTTCTTTGTTATATCCACTAGATGAAGAGGCAGATTATGTGCTTCGAACACAAGGGACACCTCCCTAGGATGTAGGGTTGATGTTTTTCAATGCATTATGGAATGTCTCTACACCTATGATATTTTATGTCAGAAATGGGAATGCATATTTCTTCTTTTAAATCATATGTATTTCATATATGGATGCTCTTGCTACAGTTTAGATATATAAAGTTTTGTTTTTGTTCATAAAATTGTCCAACTATTTTTGTGATTGGGGTTATGTGCTTCTCCATGTTTCTATTCATGCTTTCCATGTCAAATTTAATTCTCCCAATAATTATGCAGAAGTATTTGAATATGATGCTACACAAGAGCCTCCATCTATGATGGATGTAGATGTCTTCAACTTTAAAGGGCCTTTTGCGAAGGCTACATCTCTAGGGTATGCCAAGATCAATTTTATGAAATTTACTTCACATTAATTGATTGATTTGTGGATTCCACTTCAGGGAAGACCGACAAAATCTTGCTAATGAAATTTATACCTTACGATATTTTTGACAAATACAGAAGGTCCTGATGTGGTTACTCAGTACATAGCAAAGATGGAAAATGATGTTGGAGAAAATGTATTCATCATGTGACATTAAAATCTCAAGTAGATATCTATATATCGCTTGGCATAGTGTAGCTCACTGGATTGCTCTATTTGTCTAGACATCACGAGAATGAGAAATAATTGTATGCAGACTGCTCGACACTCACCTTAGACAAATTCAACATTCCAGAAGCTATTTTGAATTCCAATCAAGGAACATTTGGTTAATGACTTTTCATGCTACTTGAAATGCAAAATGCCTCTTCATATGTGCGTGGATTTGAGACAAGCTAGTTTCACATTTGAACAAAAATTGAAATATCTTTCTGGCCGATTCATGAGAAACTATGATTTATATGTCAAACAGGAAAATCATGGCACTATGGGGGAATAGGGCACTTAGTCTTGCACAAAAGATGCAAATAGTAGAGGATGAAGAACCATCAGATTTAGGGGATCTTTTGCATTCCTGCCAAGTTATTGTTCTGATCCTTACGCTGTTTTGGAAAAACTATAGTGTCGATGTTTTTTTGGTAAGAGCATGCTACAGAACTAATATAATAAACAATGAAATTCAACAGCTTGTGGGAAGTGGCTCTTACTAATTTAGTCATTACTTGTTGCTTAGAAAGACATCCCTACTAAAATTATTTTTTCAATTCCCAATAACAGGTAGAGTCACTCATGGAGTTATATGATGGCGGTTTCTTAGACAAAGATAATGGAGAAATATGGTTGTTTGAACCATTTAACCACAACATGGAAAATTTACAAACAAAATGTATACCAAAGACAGCTCCGGTAGAAGTTCAATGGAAGTGTTTCTAGGTTTGGTGTTGAGATCACAAGTATCCACCAAAAGTTAAAGCTTGATAATGGAAATGGATGAAATATTAACGAAGTTCTTATCCTTTATGATGTGCCTTTTAGAAAACTTTTTCAGGTGCTTCCTCATCTCTTTTATTATACCCATTACAATTTATTGTACATGGATATTTTGAATAGAAAGTGGATATTTTGTTTCATTTTCTTTATTTTACCAATTTGCATAGCACCTTCAGTTTGCAAGGAAATGTGACTTGTTTTTTGAATGTGTATAGCTCCATGTAAGGAGAGAGCTTGAGATTCTAGTCTCTGCATCAGAAGCATGTAATGTCAGAGTATTTGTGGGCATTGCGTGGCTTAAGCGTACCACATCTCAAAAGAGGATAACAAAAAACATTGTCAAAAAGTTCACTGACCATTTCAAAGAGACCCAATGTTTGGTGGAGGAGGAGATTCTTACCCAAGAAGAAAAAAAAAAATTTCAGTAACCACATGTTAAACAACGAAAACATTTTTTTTAAGAGTATTTAATATTGGTCTTACTGGTGTAGAACATGGAACATGGAACATACGACTTTCAAACATGACATAGAGATATGGGATTGCACTATAGACTTTTCTTGCCTTTTGATTGGATTGGATTGGCCATGGCACACAATTTCCACGGTTTAATTTTGTTCATACAACAGATTCTTTAAAAGAGTGGAGGAAAAAATCCCTTGGCCTAGTTGACAGTGGAAATGCATAAATTCAAATTCAATTCATTCATTCTTTTTGTTACTTAATTGATCAACCTGCAAATTTGATGTGACAAGAAACCTATCAACATCAATATAACACTACGTTCTAGACTCCATTCATAATAATATTGCATGTTCAGTGAGGACATTGAACATTCTATGGTAAACTACCGGGAAAAGATTAATGCTTGTCACTAAAAGAAATGCAGATGCAACTATCAAGCATTTTTGCCCTCTGATGGAAATTATACTCCTCAGAGATTCAAGGTTTCTTTTGGGGTGGGCTGCGGGCTAGGAAGAGGAAAACGCACATCCGCATAAGAGAGTGAGTCCTTGCAAGAGAGCCCTTCCCAGACTCCCATGAAGGCCATCTTTCTCAAACAGTCGGAGCAACCCGTAATTCCTAGCGCGAAAGAACCTATGGAAGCGCTGCCTTCAGTGCCTAGATTTAGAAGAACGTTGAGTTATAAACGCTGCAAGAAAATCTCAGTAAAAAATTATAATTGAATAATGTCAATGAATATCAATTTTTAATCTAATGGCAGAGGCAATTTCTATTGTCTAACACCTAGAACAAAGACACATAAAACGACAAATAGCATTAGAGAGAGTTCTTCTTTAAAAAACACCTTACAATGTCATATATATATATTGTATCATCTTTCATATCAATGAGTTTTTTAACTTTAATCTTATTTGCGACAGAAAAAATATATGGAAAGCCCTACTTCCAACCCCATAACAAAGTAAATGCGCCCTGACATGGGCCCGATATAACACGATATAACACGCCGCACGGTGATGAGAGAGAAAAAAAAATAACGACGTGTTATATCGTGTTATATCGAGCACATGTCAAGGCGCATTCACTTTGTTATGGGGTTGGAAATAGGGCTTTCCAAAATATATCCTCACGAGATATTTTTTATATAAAAAACAAAATAACACAAGAATCCAAAATAATGACACCACCCCTATCCGCTAACTGGCCAGCCAAGACGATCAATGAATATGACATAGGTTGCTATTCCAATCAATGCGCTCACAGCTGCTCATTACAGACAGTATTGAAGCTTGACCTTCTAGATTTCAAGTTTGACCTTAATGAAGGCAAGTTGGGCGATAAGATGTGTGGTATATTTATTATCACTTTGACAATAAATGTATTTAAAATTCCACGATAGGATGGATATTGTGATAATACGTAACAGGTAACTAAGAGATATTTTTTATATTAAAAAAAAACAAAATAACACGAATCCAAAATAATGATATAAAAAAACAAAATAACACAAGAATCCAAAATAATGACACCACCCCTATCCGCTAACTAGCGAGCCAAGACGATCAATGAATATGCCATAGGTTGCTATTCCAATAAATGCGCTCGGAGCTGCTCATTACGGACAGTGTTGAGGCTTGACCTTCTAGATTTCAAGTTTGACCTTATGGAAGGCAAGTTGGGCGATAATATCTTCGTTCATTCCACCACATTTTTTATGATTCATGTGCGTCCCTGTCGCCCATAAAATGGTTGACTTTTTGTATAGTTGGCTGTCAGACTCAACTCCGCTCTCAATTGGTGTTGACTCTGTTCTCTATCGTCTCCGCTTCACGTCAACAATGTATCGCAATACTGGGTGAATGTCTCTAGAGTCACAGGGCAAGCGCTCGAATTCTCCAGATATGTCGCTATTACTTCAATTATATTTTCATGACCCTTTCATCTCCAACTCCATTACGTCGCCATCTCACCTATAACGTGGAGATTCAGCTCTCTGAAAATATAACACACAAATCACGAATCACTAGCATTACTACTCCACTCATTTGGCCAACTTGACATGCTGGATATCAATGCTTGACTTTGATTTTGTTTCATATATTAATGGCTGCGCGAAGTGTACCAATATTTCTGTTTCTTCTAGAAGTTGACTCTGCCCATCTGCTTTTATCTAGCAATATGCACCACTAACTCGTGGTGACTTTAATCCCTGCGCATCCCTGCACCTTCTTCTATAAATTCTCTTGCAAACCATAGAGCAAAACAATATAACTTCTCGCCTTCTATAAATTCTCTTGCAATCCATAGAGCAAAACAATATAAATTCTCTTGCCATCCATAGAGCAAATCAATGATAAGGTGGCCGTGGTATTCGATGCCGTTATTGTTACTTGGCCTGCTGCAGCTTCATTTGATTTCATTTTCACCTGTAGATGGGAAATTACGGTCTCTGCAATGTAGAAAAATGCCTGGTGAATGCCGCTGGCCGCAGTGGGGGATCTGTCACGAATAAAGTGCCAAATATGCAAGAATCCATAACGGTCAGGGTTGGAATTTGACGGGCATTTTGCCCGTTAAATACGTTTAAAAGTCATAGAAGAACGTTTTTCCTGATGTGTTATGACTTATGCAAACCATATTTTTGACGGTTAAATTTTTTGGGAAAACGTTATTAATATTTCAATCGAAGCTGCGCGGTTATAAAAGGTACGCTGCGTCACAGTTTCCTGGACCGGGGGCCTTAGTATGTCCTGTAACGAAGAGACTGGTTACACGAGGCCGGGGTGTTTTCAATTCATTTGTTTGTATTTATAAAAATGGAGTTAAGACAAGGTAATTTTTCTCGTAACTTCTTGAAATTATATAAAAAATTATAGGATTGGTATTTAACAATTTTTCAAACTAGCTGCTCCACAGAGTGTGAAAATCTTTTAATTTTATATCCTTGAATATGGTTAAATAATGATTTTATTTAGAAATTTATTTCATTAATACTCTGCAGTCTAGGAAGGTAGCGACTCTACGATTTTGAAAGATTTTATCATATTTAAATAACAGGGATGAATTAAATGTTGAATTTATAAGAGAGATTTTATTGCATTTAAATGATCTATATGATGAAAGGAATTTAATTTTTATTTATTTATTAAGTTAGAAAAAAAATATATTTAAATAATAATTGTAAATTATATAATTTTTAATCAAATTTATATATTACAAAATATTTATATATATAATAAAAACTTATTTTTGAGTATTTTCATATAAGATATCATTTCAATATTTTTGTCACAAATTGTTTACATGTCAAAATATATTATTAGAAAAGGTTTAATATAAGGTTGTATTATTACATTTAGATCTAAGTATCATTTGGGAAGGAATTAAAAGATGAATTTGGCAAGGTTATGTTTCCTGGGTTATTTTTACAGTGGCTTGCATTTGGAAGTGAAACATCCACACAAAACACATAACACACAATTAAAAACAGCCCATTTGTTTGCCTACAAGTTTTATAGAGTAGTTAGATTGTGAGTGTAAATTTTAAGTTGTTCATTTGGTTTTGTTGTTTATTTATATGTTTGTAGTATTATTAGAGCGAGTTTGTTATGATTGTATTCGATATTATTTTAATATACACTAGTTTTGTTGTATATATATAATTTTAGTTTCTTTGAGTTTTTGTGGTTAAAGCACTATTAAAAAGTCACTAATTCAATTCTCTTGACACTCTCAAGGTGAGGCTCTATGTTTGAGCTAACAAAAAATGATATACTTAGTGGTTATCAATCTCTAGAATATATATGTGTGTGTGTGTTTGTGTTTAGTTGTTTATATATGTGTAGAATAATTTATATCTATATTGATCTTGCTAATTTTTTCTCTGAGAGAATGTAACAATGGAGGAAATCATAACATAATCCTAGAACATGATGTTAAGAGATCCTCAATATCCATTTGTTATAAGTTTAGTCTTTTAATTTTTAAGAGGTTCAAATACTATGCATTCAATCTTGTCATATTAATGTATATCCATGATCCAAACCATTGCTAAAATATATGTTGTCAAATGTATATCTTATCTCTAAATCCTATATTATATATTAGATTATGTAAATAATAATATAAACCATATTATATTATGTAAATAATCGTATAAACCATATTAATTAATCTACTTTGAGTTATTATTGGTAACATTCAATAGTTTTAATTTGTCCATCTCTTATATGTCGTAATCATGATTTTATTGTGAGTGTTCCCTGCAATTTCAAACCAAACTTAACATTCAATAACACATTTTTGTTATGGTCATTTTAGTTTTTTTGTTACGATAAATATGTGAATTTTTTTAATATAAATGTTTTATTGAAAAGTTATTTTATTAATAAAACGTTTATTGTGAAAAGTTAATTTATTATCAAAAAATATTATTGAAAAGCAAAATTTTAAGCGTAACATTTCTAGATAGGAAACATAAAAACCCCAGACGTAAAAAAAAATTGTTTGCCAGATTAAAAAAAAACCAAATTCCACCCCTGTGGCCCACTTCATCTTCCATTTTATTTAATTTTGTTTAATTAGTTCACCGTGTGTGCATGATCGCCATATGGGTAAAGCAACGAAGGGTGATGGATCGTTTCATTAGCTTTGGCTGCAACCATCACCTTTTCTCCCATTTATTTTTTTTTATATTTAGTATTATTATTTTTCTTTCAGTTATATTAATTTTATTTTTTAATTTTAAAGTTTTATAAATACAATAAGGTATATATTTTAATAGACAATTATAAAATTTGTTTCTCTTTATAATATATCTCTTTATAAATATGTATAATTTTATTAAAAATATAATATTAAAAAGTTCTTTATAATTTAAAAAATATAAAATTATTTTTATATTTATTAAAAATATATTTATTATTATTATTTTCTTTTCAAATACATTAATTTTATTTTTCGATTTCAAAAATTTATAAATGTAATTTAAGAAAAACACTTCGTTGAATTTGAAAACTACTACCTTAATTATTTTTATTAAACATAATACTTTAATTGGTAAAATTAGTTATGGTTTTTTTTAATAATTTGTCTTTTAGTTTTAATGAAATAGAGTATAAATTATATATTATTTTTTAAATCCTTCATATAAGATAGTTTTAATTTTCTAGTTTTATAAATATTAAATTTTATTTCATAATTTTTTTAAAATATATTTTGTAATAATTTGTTTTTTATTTTTAATGGAATAAAGTAGATGATGTTATTGTAACATTATAATTTATTTATTAATAAAATGTTGTATTTTTTAGTTTTTTATTATTTTATTCTATTAAATTAAAAAATATATATATTTTTTATTTTTTTATTTACATAGAAGAATAATCTTATTATATATACGTGTAAAATTTAACTGTACCATAGAAAATTTTAGAATTCAATTATTTAAAGTAAAGATAAAAAGGAAAAGAAAAAAAAGTTAATCAATGTACAATAAACATCAACTAAAATGAAATTGTGATTTGTTTATTTTCTTTGACTTAAATATTTACCTTCCCTCTATGAATATAAAGTAGCACAACCACATTAATAAATTAGTTACCAAATTTGATAAAATTTTAAAAAATTAAACATAATTAAAAAATAAAAATTCAAATAAAAAATGTATCTATAATAACTTCATATTTAAAATCACTGTATAAAATCACAAAAATTATTAAAATAACCATCTAAATTATAACCACTTAAATTAATTACAAATTAGCACAACTATATTAGTAAATAAAGTTATATACGTCAAAGACTTATAATCATTGTGATTATTATTATAATTATTTAACATTACTGAACATTATTACTATTATTAATTAATATTAATTTTTTTTAATTAAATAATTATAAATTTAGAAAATCATTAATTAATTAATTAAAAAATAATAATATTGGTTATAAATTAAATAATGTTATTAATTAATTAAATAATAAGAATATTTGTAATTAATTGAATAACAATATTAATTAATAATAGTAATATTGCTAATACTAATAATTAGTAAATATGTGTTATTTTTTGAATTCAAGTTTTTGTAATCCATATTATATTAATAAGATTTTTTTTCGGTAGAAATCACATAGGAGGAAATTTTGCCGACATGTTTCAAATCAGCTAGTGTGGTTCATCATCAGGATCGAATGAAGATGCAGATCATGGCAGAGGCTTAAATAGAGGACGTTGTAGAGACCAAAAGATCATATAGCCGCTAGTTTATGAAAAATAATATTTTAATAATGATTATTAAGATCAAATAATATTCCTATAATGGAAGAAAACTCACACAGAGAAATATCTTCATGCTAATTCTCATAATTTCCTGGCTCAAAATCTTGGTGTTCTCAATACTTTAGCGACTAGAGCTTTAAGGGTTTTTGATGATAACCATCTCAATGAGGAGAAAGCACACCTCTTGAGTGTTTTATTTAATAATGGGTATAGTAGACACCAATGTACTAAGGATTTTGTCAAAGCCAAAAAAGGTACTAAGGCTAAGAAAGAAACCAAGGATCATTTTTCTGGGGTTCATCTCCCTTTTATCCAAGGAACTACGCAAAAGATTGTGAGGATACTAAAGAAGCATAAGGTTCCTTCAACCTGTAGGCCTCTAAATATCGTCTAAAGCTCCCTAAGAACTGTTAAAGACCTTATGGACCCCAAAAATATGTAAGGTGTTTAAGTTATCCCTTTCTCTTGTGGAACTCCCTACATTGGTGAGGATGGTCGCTCAATTAATCAAAGGATTCGTGAGCATGCAGCTGAATCAAACATGGCGAGACCCACTCCTCTGCTTTGGCACAACATGCAGAAAAATCTTGGTATCACATATGCATTGAGGAAGCCCATGTCATTGCAAAGGTTAGTCATTTCCATCATCGTAAATTCAGGGAGGCCTTGGAAATCAAAAAAAGGCCCAATAATTTAAATATAGATGATGATTTGAATATTAGCAGAAGCTCGGACCCTCCCTTGTCCTCCTAGTTTGTTTATGTTGGCGGATTTTTTTTTTTAGGGTTTGACGTTTCTATTTATGATTTTTTTTTCTATATAGGTATTTGCATTTAATGTTAATATTTTTTTTGATCCGTTTTCTTACCTTAAAAAATAAATAAAATAAAATTTGCCCTCCCTTTTGATTATTTTTTTTTATAATTTTAGTCTCATTTAATTATTATTTTTGTTATAGGATCTATATATATATTCTCTTTTTTTTATCATGTTCCTTATTTTTGGTTGACCAAGATTGTTTGTTTCTTATTTATGCTTATATATATATATATATATATATATATATATATATATATATATATATATATATATATATATATATATATATATATATATATATATATATATATATATATATATTTTTTATTGATTATTATAAATTATAATATTATTATCCTTAAACTAGCTATTATAGGAATATTATTTGATCTTAATAATCAATATTAAAATATCATTTTTCATAAACTAGCCGTTATATTATAATAATAATAATAATAATAATAAATTTACCCTCACTTTTGATTGCTTTGTTTTAATTTTAGTCTCTTTTAATTATTATTTTTGTTATAGGATCTTGACTCATTAATCAGGTCTTGACTTCTATTTATTTATTTTATTTTTATTTTTTTTAACTCTATTCCCTGTATTTGGTTTACTTGAATTGTTTGTTTCTTATTAATGTTTACGTTTTTCTATCTTTTTTAATTAATATTATTATTAATTTTTTTTTTATCTTAATTATTATTATATATTATAATATTATTATTCTTAAATTAACTGTTATATTACGTGTTATAGGAATATTATTTGATCTTAATAATCATTATTAAAATATTAATTTTCATAAACTAGCAGTTATATAATCTCTTTGTCTCTACATCAGCCTTTATTTAAGCCTATACCATGATCTGCATCTTCATCTAGTCTTCATGATGATCCACACTAGCTGATTCGAAACGCGTCGGAGAATTTTTCTCCTGTGTGATTTCTACTGAAAAACACTTCTTAATAAATGTGTTAGTCAATAATTTAGTGGCATTATTAATTAATAAATATTAATAATAATTAATTCATTAATTTATATTTCATTCATTATTAATAAATTCATTAAATAATTCAACCATTCAAAATTAATAAATAATAATAATAAAACCATTATAGATTAATTTAACAATATTAAATTAATTTAATATTATTCCCTTCGGTTCATAATCCTTTGAGGTTTTAATATTAATCCCTTGGGTTTATAATATCAATCCCCTGGGTTTATAATATTAATCATGGTCAACCATGATCAATCATAGCCAACCATGGTCCAACGTCATATTGTGACAAAGATTGTATCGATATGAAAATAAATCATGGTCAACCATGGTTCAACGCTGCATTGTGACAAGGATTGTCTCAATATGGAAATCCACAATGGTCAACCATGGTCAACCATATGTTTTTAGGGTTTATAAAATTTATTTTAAGGTTGATATACCTCGGGTTTATAACTTTTGTCCCTTGCGTTTATTATTCCCTTGGGCTTATATTATGAATCCCTTGGGTTTATTAATCTAATGGTTCATATTCCTAAGGTTTAATATTATTCACTTAGGTTTATAATCCATTTGGTTTTTAGTATTGATCCCTATGGTTTATTAGTCCCTGGGTTTTTAATATTGATCATGGTCAACCATGTTTTATAAATGCAATCATGGTCAACCATGGCCAACCATATTTTATAAAATCAATCGTGGTCAACCATGGTTAATCATGGACAACCGTTATTCTACATCGCATTGTGACAAAGATTGTCTCCATATGGAAATTAATCATTGTCTCAGCGATGGTCCAACGTCGCATTATGACAAAGACTATCTCAATATGTTAATCATCGTCAACCATGATAAACCACAACTAATCATGGTCATACGTCGCATTGTCACAAAGGTTGTCTTGATATGAAAAGAAACCATGATTATGCATGGTCAACCATGGTCCAATGTTTCATTGTGATAAGGATTGTCTCAATATGAAAATCGACCATGGTCAACCATGGGAAACCATGTTTATTTTAATGTTTATAATATTTATCTTAGGGTTTATATACCTTGGCTTTATAATATTAGTCCCTTGGGTTTAATATTATTCCCTTTCGTTTATAATCCCTTGGGTTTATAATATCAATCATGGTCAACCATGGTCAATCATAGCCAACCATGGTTGAACGTCGCATAGTGTTAATGATTGTCTCAATATAAAAATCAACTATGGTCAACCATAGTCCAACGTCGCATTGTGACAAATATTGTCTCAATATGAAAATCAATGATGGTCAAACATGGTCCAATGTTGCATTATGACAAGGATTATCTCAATATAGAAATCAACCATGATAAATCATGTTTATTTTAGGGTTGTAATATTTTTATTTTAGGGTTTATATAGCTTGGGTTTATAATTTTTATCCCTTGGGTTTATAATATCAATCCCTTGGGTTTATTAATCTAAGGGTTCATATTCCTAAGGTCTAATATTATTCACTTAGGTTTATAGCCCCTTCAGTTTTTAGTCTTAATACCTAGGGTTTATTATTTCCTTGGGTTTATAATATCAACCATGGTAGACCATACTTTATTAATTCAATCATGATCAACAATGGTCAACCATATTTTATAAAATCAATCGTGGTCAACTACGATTAATCATGGTCAACCATGGTCCAACGTTGCATTGTGACAAAGATTGTCTCAATATGAAAATCAATCATTGCCTCAACCATGGTCCAACATCGCATTATGACAAAGATTGTTTCCATATAATAATCATGGTCAACCATGGTGACAAAGATCATTTTCATATGAAAATCAACCATAGTTAAGCATGGTCAGCCATGGTCCAACGTCGCATTGTGACAAGGATTGTCTCAATATGAAAAACAACCACGGTCAACAATGGTCATCCATGTTTGTTTTAATCTTTATAAATTTTATTTTAGGGTTTATATACCTTGGGTTTATAATATTAGTCTAGTGAATTTAATATTATTCCCTTGGGTTCATAATCTCTCGGGGTTTTAGTATTAATCCCTTGTCTTTATTATTCCCCTGGGTTTATAATATCAATCCCTTGGGTTTAAAATATCAATCCCTTGGGTTTATAACATCAATCATGATAAAGCATGGTAAATCATAGCCAACTATGGTCGAATGTTGCATTTTTATAATGATTGTCTCAATATTACAATCGACCATGGTCCAATCTCGCATTGTGACAAACGCTGTCTTGATATAAAAATCAATCATGGTCAAGTATTGTCAACCATGATTAACAATATTTATATTTATAAATAATTTTTTATTTAACGATATTTATATTAATAAAATAATAATAATAATAATAAGTAAGTTATTTATTATTATTATTTATTAATTAATGAATTAATTATTATTAATATTATTATTTAATTTATAACCATTATTATTATTTTTTAATTTTTTTTATTATTTAACTAACTAATATTAATTAATAATAATAATGATGACAAGTAAGCATAATAATAGTCACATTAATCATAAGTCTTTGACTTATATTAACTACATTTACTAATAATGTTTCTTCTTTCTTTCTTCAAATTAAATTAAGATTAGAATTTAAACCTAGGTTAATCTTTTTATTGGAAAAAAAATAAGCATTTTATATTAAAATATTCTCATCAAGACGGTCTTAACCTGGATTAAGTTTTAAACCTAGGTTAATCTTTTTATTGGGCAAAAAATAAGCATTTTATATTAAAATATTCTCATCAAGACGGTCTTAACCTGGATTAAGTAACATTAAAAAGTAATTATATCCTTAAATCTCTTTAAATTTAAAATCTTAATGAATACTAGCCCCCGAAAATAAGTAATTAATATTTTTAAGCTGTGGTTCAGCGGTTGTGTGAAAGTTTGATCCCACAAATCAGGTTCCTTAATCCATACAACCTGCTGCAGCGATTGAAAAAAAGTGGATGGTGGACTCCGTCTAAGAGCAGACGACGTTGGTTATCACCTGAACGCGGTTTCCTACTCATTCCTAATTTAATTTTATATTCAGCGGCCTATTGTCATATGCCTCTGCCCACGCCAACAGAGACGTATTCAAAGCCGCAGTTCTTACGACTTGTTCACTCCCTTGTTTCGACCTATTCAAAAGTTCAATAAATCGGAGACGCCAACCACAATTAGCGGCTGCGCCTATGCACTCCACTGATCAGATCCGGTCCACGCCAATACCATCATAACAGCTGTTCGCCATTATTCTAGAAGTTGACTTAATGAACTTTTGTGAATATCCGCCACTAATTGCCGGAATTGTCTATAATGCGACTTTTTGAAAGTTTTTCCGGTGGGTTTTTCCGGCGAGTTTTTCCGGTTGAAATCCGGAAGGAATTTATCGGAATCGCAAGTTTGATAGCTAGTTTCTGCACAATGAAAGCATCCCAGGGGTTTTCCAGGGTGCTGAATCCAAATATGCAGTTAAAAAACCATTTTAACTGCAACAAATCAAAATTTAACCTGAATTTCTTCTGCCGGATTCCGTCACCAGAATCTCCAAAAAGTCTCATTATAGACAACTCCCTAATTGCCTTGCTGTCCTTGCCTGCAGATAGCATTCTCCATTTATAAATTATTTGCTCAACCTTGGAAAGATTCACAAGAAGGCGAATAATATTACAGAGCCTTTTATTCACTATACTTATTGGGAAATGGGAAAGACGGAAAGTGTGATAATATGGTGTTGCTGTTTCACGGCATTATTGTTACTTGGACTGCTCCACCTTAATGCCATTTCAGTTTCAGCTGCCCTTTCGAAATCCGATCCGTTCATTTACGGGCTCTGCAACGTAAACAAATACGGCAATGGCAGTGCGTATGAAAGGAACGTGAACGCCGCTGCCCCACGAGGCGGATTCGCCACATATTATTATAATTTATTAAGTTTATTTAAAAAATACAATTTCAATAATAAATAAAATAAAAATTTTCAAACAAATTATATCACTAAATTTTAAAATAAAATCAATATTATTACAAATCTATTAAGAAAACCGTGAAAACAAAATTATAAGCCATCTTTTATATATATATATATTAACCATTATTTTTGAGTAGTATAAAAGATGGTATTTGTTCAATGATTTTAAGTACAAATTAAAATTTGTAGCCATGTAATGGATGATAAATGTTGATACACATTAATTTATAAGAAAAATCAAAATACAAATTTTATGATATGTGTAACACTTTTTTGATGAAAAGCAAATATTTAATTTAATTTTATGGTAAGCATTTGGTAAATCATGGGCTATGTGGAAAGTCTAGTACGAAACTTTAATGTTTAAAGTTTATTTAATTTTATATAAAACGGATTATGGCTAGCCTTGGAATTCACAAGAAAAAGACACTAAATGAAAAAGTTTCACTCACCAAAGATAATTATACTTCTCCCTAGAGATAAATAATCTCAGTTGGGACAAGGGAGCCAAGAAAGGGCAGAGGAGAGGGAATTTGATGCAACCTTGATGACTTGGTACCTAGTGGGAGGAGGTCCAAGTGAGGAGAATGAAGTTATAACCTTGTGAACCTGCAATGGGATACTGTTGAAAGACGGAAGGATGCTGTGAGTTAGGGTATTCTTAAGCTCGTTGGAGCGAGTGGAATCCCTAAGAAAGACTTGTGATTCTGTGAATTCTTGGATTAGATTTCTACAATCATGATGCCTATGAAAAGACCTTGTTAGGTCTCTATCAAGTAACTATTCTAGGAGTGACAAACTTGCTTGGGGGGGAGAATTGGACGTGATTTCCATTCTCATTGGTTTGGAGGAGTTGTATTTCCCCTTGTGGATTCCATGGCAATCTGAATCTAAAACATAAAGTATTTTGATTTGATTGACTTCTAGAACTAATTGTTTTCCTCTAACTGTAATAATATGAGAAATTTTGTTGTGAATTACTGGCTATGACATAGCTTGTCTGAAGGGAAACTGTGTTGTGATCGAATAATTATAAAAGGTTGATCTGTAAGATGTAAAAGTAATACTGTGTAAATAATACAAATTGTTTTTGAAATAGGTTAATTTCAAGATTATAGACTGAAGTCCATATTAGAAACAATCTTTGTTCTTTATACATACCCAAGTCATACAGCAGGAATTTGTAGAACCCAAAAGTTAATTAGGTCCCACTGCCTTGTAAGACTAGCATTACCATAGTGAAGAAAGAGTAAATGAGTCAAGAGAAGCAATTATTATTTCAACTTTACACTATTAGATAATGATTAACAAAAAATAATGAATAATTGAAGGATTTATTTTTCTTATAGTTGCACAGAGTCTATTTATGCTGAACCCATTTAGTTCCTCAGCCAACTAACAAGAACTAGTAGCCAGGAACTAGTCTGGACTCAATACACTTATGGTATGAAGAATGGAATGAATGGGTGCAAAATTCTCTAAGAAAATTATCTTGGAGCCAGTTCAGTAAGCATAAGTTAGTCGTAAAAAGAAGAAATACATGGTTTCCTTGTTGTATGCTTGAATAGTTGAGACAATAACAATATGACATTAGACAAAAATGACTTGAAGCTTGAACTCTTGAAGTTATACTTAGATGCAAACTAGAAGAAAATATACTACATAATTGTTGGGACAAATCTAGTGAGGTTCAAGACCATTTAATTTATATTTAACAACATGCAAATTCATGATAAAGAAGGAAAGATTTACAAAATTGATGGTTCCAAACCCTAAAGATAAGATCTATAAAAAAAATTGTGAACACCTCGAATGGGTCTTTTAATTCATTTACAAAAGAGGAACATTCATCCATTAAACATGGTAGTTCTCGCCACACATTGTCATGAACTTGCCAGGAAAACCCATCCCTCGAGAAAAAAATATTTTCCTTTTTAAACCCTCAGGTCAAAATAACTACAAAGTATAGTCTATGAATATAATTGCTAAATTCTGCAAGTTGTAATCTCGAGCTATATATAATTATAGTTTTATCTTGAAGCGAAGCCAAATGACCAATGTTAAGAACCTGTCGAAATGAGGGTAAAAGTTAAAATAACTTGGTACTAGGTGGGCGAGGAGGACGGAAAGAAGCAAATAACTCCATAATAATAGCTTCATTGGAAATTCTATCCGCAACATTAAAACACCCATAAATGTGTATATATCTATACTTGTGTTGAAGCAAGATAAAAGAGAGATAATCCAGGGAATGAGACAAATATATACTACCTTTAGAGATCGTTGACGAATCAATAGAAAGGATATTGAAAAGAAGCCAAAAGCTAAGATTATTAAAGAAGGGAAACCATAAAAAATATGCCCAATCCAGGGTTACTTTTATAAAAAAAGAGAATCGTTTTATCTCATGGTTGCAGGAAGGTAATCCAAATCCTTAAGATCCCTGGAAGATACCAGCCCAGACTTGGGTGCAGGGCTTCAAACAAAAGTAGTCGAATCATGTAACCTCATAAACAAACCAATAGGATGGAGGAACACTGTTATAGACATTTTTGTGCCTTACAGCATAGAGCATGAAATGTCAATAATCTAAGGGATCCAGAGTCCCTAAACATGTTGTTCCTACCCCTAGAGGAACAAGGTCAGCAAACCACAGCACTTCAGATCAGTTCTCCACTGAAAAACACTCAAAAACAGGTCAATTTTGGATCAAAGCAGCTGCTCCACTAAGCATCTGCGCTGAATGTCAAAAGCTCTATGGTGTACCTGCGCTGCATAGCAAGTGCAACAAAGGCTACCTGCGCTGGGCGTACTTTGACATGTGGAGGAATCTTTTCTCAATGTGCCAGTGCCCAGGAAGCTTCCAAAATGACACTTGGATCAGAAGATTCGCCTAATGATGAGTTAAGAGCTTCTAAAACTCCAAGTGGAAGGTAGAAACTCCGAGTGGACTCAAGGACTGAAGAACAACTGGAGTTGAAGAGGACAACAAGTCACACATCAAGCTGACTTATCTTCACTCCAAAACTCTATATAAGGATCTCATCCCATGGGATCTGGAGGCCGGAATTTAGTGCAAAGAATTGCTGTTGGTTTACAGTTGTGAGTATTGGGTGATTGCTTGAGGGAGGTGAAGAGGAGATTTCTTTCCGTCGGGAAGGTGATGCTGGATTGGACCTCTCACGGTTGTATCACCGCCTGAACCTTACTTCCTTATATTAATAAAGCATTTGAGGTTCTTCTATCCGCATGTGTTTCAATGGTGTATTGTCTTACTTGCGTATTTGATTTATGCTAATCCTTGAATCAATTATGAATGCATGCTTCTTGTAGTTTCCTTTTCTTGTCTTGTTCGCAGGATCTCGTGTAGCTGGGCCCGTGAGAAGACTTGGAGCTGGGAGCAAGCGGCAAATAGAGGAGATTGGATCGACCATTTGCGCAAGACATCGGTAAGTGGATCTCTTCCTTTCGTCTCTTGCATGTCATAAAGAAGTAACTTTAGATAGCTTTGCTTCAGCTGTTGCTAAGGAACTATCACCCTTAGAGTGGGATAGGGTCATTCCGTGTTGGATACTTTTCCCCACAACAGACTGGCGACTCTGCTGGGGATTGTGTCTTGTTGGTAGCTTGTGTTTCTTGCTATTCATTTCCTAAACAAAGGGAGTACCGAATCGAACTGCATTCGAATCCTTCGAATGCAAAGTAGAGGGCAGCTACTCTAGCTCAGTGCTGGGCATGTTTATGATTTGAAGAGCTGATCCACAAGGACTCTTTTTAGCTCTTTGTGATAGTGTTCATCTTCCTTAATCATCCTCTAGTGTATACTTGGCTGATAGCCTCTGATTTGGCCAAAAACCATTGATTTTTGAGCAAACTGTGACCCGGAATCTGAGAGAGACGAGAGTTGTCTCTTCAGTGCAGCTGCAGCAAAGGCTACCTGCGCTGCAACGCAGGTCCCGAAGGGGCTACCTGCGCTGCATGTCAGATTGACAGTGCAGTACCTGCGCTGATCCAGTCTTGCCTTGTGCAACTGGGGTTCCCTACTGTCTGTTGCCCAGTTTTCAATATTGTTTTTGCAGCCTGTTGTCAACCTGTATACCCAGCTGAAACTACCTTTCTTTGCCTTCATTCCGCCTCAGTTGTATGAAGAAACCGTGATTGTTCTTATTGTATTTCTTGCTTTCATTCACAGTTTCCCGTAGCGAAAGTGAACTAGTCTTGCTGTGACCTCTTGGATCTAGGCCTGTAAGAAAGTGTCGTTGTGATTCTAAGAGCTAGTTTATTACTGTTCATAGCTGCTTGAACATTTGCTTTCGTTATATGGTTTGAATTTCAGTATTTCTTGTGTTGAAACGAGTGAATCTTAAGGTGTTCTTTTGATTATTGGACAAAAACTTGTTTTCTTTCACTTGAAATTGAATTCGAAATTATACAACAGCTTTCTTTTTGTAATACATCAACATTAAGGAAGAAGAAAAGAAATACTTGCATTGTGCATGTGCATTTTGACAGTTTGCATGTCGATTTAGGAAAAGTGCATCAGTGTGTGCTCTATGATCTGTTTGAAAAGATGATGTCTTTCTTTTCCCTCAGTAGTTAAGATTTTCATAAGTTGAAAGAATTGAAAAAGCTTGCTTATCATTCTTAGACTGCATTTAGGAGTTGTATCATACATCACGTGGTGATCCATAAAGGCAAACTGCTAAGCAAGATCAACCTAAAAAGAACTGAATTTATCTAACAACGCTTTGAAACATAACGAAACACAGTAGAGGTCTAGGTAGAGACGTGTTCCGGCGTCATTAAACATAGTGACCGTCGATCTCTACGAAGGTGGGTGATTCCTCCTGAGGGACGATAGCACTAATACGGACTTGTGCCCCCGCGTACCGTCGCGTATATTAGGGGACCCCTATAGGAGCAAAGCCTTTATCCATAGGAAGCCGTGTCGGCCGCCCTACTGATCGCGATGCAGTGAACACAGCATTCACGAAGATCGACCACTCGTACCGTAAAACGTATTCTATGGTTTCGCGAAAGGTTTGGCACACCCTCTGCCTAGAACTCCATAGTAGTTTCTTTTGGCCTTTTTCAAACTCTATAACTGAAAAAGTCCATCCGAGCATTTGTCACTTCGGGCTCGTTAATACATCGAAGGAGACTAGAGTCATCTTTAGCTTTTTCTCGACTCTTAAAAAGTGAAAAAGCAAGTTGTGTCTAAAGCGTCGTCATATAAAATTCATTTTAAACGGAACATAATCACCTCCTATTCCTGCGTTGATCTTCGAAGTTAGTCTTTTGGCATCGTAAGTTCTTGTAGAATCGCTAAGAAATCTTTTGGATAGACTAGATATGTCTGAACAACCGTCGACATCTAGGACCGTGTCGTCTGACACAGCAGCAGCAGAACCTCCTGCTGCTACTCCAACGATGTTCGCTGGTATACCATCTGTCCCGGCAAATTGTCAACAACAAGCCGGAGTCCAATCAGGGACGACAATATGGTTAGTTCCTATTTCTTCATCCGGATTATCATCTGGTACTTCTTATGTTGAAACTCAACAAATTGATCCAATGTGTCTTCAAAGGCCAATTTACCCTTTAAGTACTGGATTTCCACCATGTGGAGGGCAGTATGCTCTTTCATTATTCCCTCCTAGAGAACAACCATATGAGAGTTTACAACAAGGATCAGGTCAAACTGGAATTACATCCAGCGGTTGGGTACCAATACTGCCTCAACGATCAGGAGTTGCATATTCAATGCCACCAGTACACCCTGAGTCGAATATTCCCACCACACCTGCTATGGCGAATGCGTCGCAAGTGCAAGCGCTACCTGTTGTAATACAACAACCTCTTGTCTCAGAGGCTCAATCACAATCTCAGGGTAGTGCCTCCTTATCTTGAGCGACTCAGGCTCAAACAAGTACTGTGACTCCTAATCTTGGTCAATCATCCATTATTGGTCAACAGCAAATGGTCCAACAACCAGAGCTGTTTCAATCTCAACAACCTCCATTCCAGCAATCATATCAAGGACCTGAGCAACAAGTCTTTGTAAGTAATGGGCAACCATGCTATAATGGTTTTGCCCATCAACCTTGTCAAAGTTGTCAGCATTATGCTGGTCTGCAAAGACCCATTGCTCAGGCGATACCATCTTATCCTGGGTATGCTTTGCCTAATCTGAACCAACAGTTGCCTTTTGTAGCAACTCTAGAATTACCAGATCTAAACCGGCTGACGAATGATCCAATTGCTTATGCCCCTTGGTGGCCAACGATTCCGCATAAACTTCCATCGGACATTCCTAAATTCAATGGAAATCCAGGTGAAGACCCGTCGAATCACGTCATGACTTTTCATCTGTGGTGTTCATCAAACACCCTGAATGATGATTCGATAAGACTTCGCCTCTTCCAGAGGACATTGACAGGTCCAGCGGCTAAATGGTATATTGAATTGCCAAGAGCCTCTTTCGACAATTTCAGCTCCTTAGCCACGACTTTCTTAACCCATTTTCAATTACCGATAAGGTATGAAACGGGAACAGAACTCCTTACCAACTTCAAACAGACAACGGCCACTCACATATCTGATCATATACATGAGTGGCGACGTCGTCGTAGGATGGTGAAAACTTACGTTCCCGATCAGCTGTTAGTTGAATGGTTTATAAAGTCGTTACTTCCGGCTATAACGGAAGATGTGGCCAAGGGGGGAGTCGTAACAGAGGAGCAGGTCATTGCTCGTGCTCAATATTTAGACTTAGTATATACTCAGTCTGGCACGCTCTACGATAAAATACCTGACGCCCCTAGACCTGAATTTTCAATTCCTCCCCCTCCTAAATCGAATACTGACTCTCACACCAGCAATGGCGTGACTGGCAAACACAAAATTTCTAGTCAAAATGCAAATGAGGAATTTCTTGCCTTAGAAGTAAATGCCATGTCGACCGACAAGGGCAAACAACTGAAGCAACCAGGGGGCAAGAAGAAAAAGAAAAGGAAAGGGAAACCCCCGACAGGGTGTCATATATGCGATGAGGATCATTGGACGAAAGATTGTCCACATATAGCTGAAGTTAAGAAACTATTCAAGAGTTCAAAAACCCCAGCAGTATTGATTGATCCGTTTCCTATTCCAAGACAAAATCTGGTTGCTAATCAAAATGCTTCCCGATCCCAAGTGCTTATGTTGTCCACCTCAAAGCAACAGAATAATGCTTTGACAAGGAATAAAGATTACAGGAATCCAAAGCAGTTGAACAACAAGGCAAATAAACAACCTAGTAGTTCAACAACAACTTTGACCAAAGTCGTGCCACCCATCATTCCTGAACCAATGATAAAGTCGCCAAAGGGAGTAGTACACAAATCGAAATTTAATCCTCGTGCAAAAATAGCACAGAATTATAATATAGTAGAGGACCTGGCCCAATCGCCGTCTGCTATGTCGACACTTGAGGTACCGCAAAATTGCCCCTCCCAAGAGCAAGCTTTAATATCAGCGATAAGTGGGATTGGCCCAATGGATTCCAATCTTGTGGCCTTTGATCATAAAGGATATGACCCTCAGTTACCAGCTCAACTAGCTTTCCTTATTCAAGTGAAAGCCCTCAACAAAACTGTTCATCGAACAATTATTGATGAGGGGGCATCTACATGTCTTATGTCGATGAGTTGCTGGAAAAATTTAGGCTCACCACCCTTGTCAAAATCGTCAACGACATTAAAAGCATTTGATGGACGATCATACACTCCATACGGGATTTTAAGTAACTTGCAAGTTGAACTGGGGGGCAAAACAGTAGAAGTTGATGTGGAAGTAATCGACGGAAACCTCGATTACAACATCCTACTGGGAAGGCCTTGGATATATGCCATGGCTGCAGTTGTGTCGACCTACTTCAGGAGGATTGTATTTCCTTTTCAAGGAAAAATTACAATCGTCGACCAACAAACATTTCTCCCCAACAGTTCTCAAGTTACGGGAAGCAGCACAATGATCCATGAAAGTAATCAATCGCTCCAAAATATTGGAGTAGGTCTCCTAAAAGACCCTGCCTTAATGGGTACTTTTGCCCTACCACCGGCGGGTAATCTGGCGGAAGTAGCCACAGTGGAAACCTACAATATGAAATCTTCTATATCCAACGGATTCGGAAGATTCCTAAATATTTTGTCAGCATGGATCATCGCCCTAATGGAAATACTGTAAATACAGTGGGCTCCGAGGACGGTTCTTATCTCGTGTCAACCTCGTTAAAAAATGAAACAAGGAGTCATGAGGATAGTTCTTTTACTATGTCAACCTCATTAAAAAATGAAACAAATCCCCTTTTCAAAATTCAAAGGTAAACCTTCATTCCAACCACCAAGTTGAATGCAATGAAGCTTGGGGGCACCCTCCTTTGACATGCGTTATTATGATGCTGGGGGCATGCGCAAAATGAGCAGTTTTGGCAAAGTTCATGCTCGTTAAAAAATAAACGCAAAACCGAGCAGTTTTAACGCGGAATTCATGCTCGTTAAAAAATAAAATAAACATAAGCATGTGAGCAAGCTTCCTCCAGAGTTCAAGCTCATCCAGAAAAAATGAACAGGTAAATAACCATTTGAGACCGTAAATTCATCAGCCATAAAAAGCCTTGGTCGTGTTTGCACCGTCACCTCCACTTTTCATTTGGCCGATCATTCACATCCCCTTGATTGTTTACCTATTTTGAGGAACAGCTGCGAAGAGTGATTTCACCTAGCCATCCTTGTGACACTGCCGTGACTGGAAAATTCCAACCTGTACCTGGAATCTGCTGCTATCCCTGTTTATCACTCGTTCCTCAAAATACGAGTCTTCTTTGAGCTCTTTTCACTGACTCGTAAAATATGAAAAGTTTGCCGAGTTTTGGCCTTCCAGCTCGTTAAAAGGACCGGAAGAGCTATCCCTCCTCTAGATTTTAATCTTTTTGGACCTGAGGGATTATTGCACAAAAAGATCGAGCGCTTGTCTAGTTCAGCTCGATAAAGCTATCGAACATTCATCCCTTCTATATTGTTTTATACTTTTTTGGACTTAAGGGATTAGATGACGAAAAAGGACCTTTGGAGTTAACTTTACGTACCTTTTTAGACTCTCTAAAAATGAAAAGGACCGAGTTGTCTTTGTCGCTGGGCTCGTTAAAAATATTGAATAGCGACAAACTTGTCTTTAGACGAGAACGAGTTTCCCTATCGCTAGGCTCGTTAAAACATAGCGATGGGCTTGCCCGAAGGGCAGGTTATAGAACAAGCATATGTTATCCTCCTCAAGCTTGACAAAAATAAAGAGGTACTGGTCAGAAATGACTGGGGAAAAATTGGGAGAACCTCAAAGCTTAATGGTAGCAAGTCGCTCTTGAACATGACACTTTTGCCTCCGTAAATATCGGGTTGGGTTATTATCATTCACCGGTCCCTTCACCATGGTCTCGCCATACCATCCGTACATGGGGTAATGCTACCGATCCATCACATCAGTGTCGTTATATGTTCAAGAGATGTCATTCAGAAAGTGTCAACCGGGTCCCATCCACTACCATACATCATCTTTCATCCTTCCATGACCGCCACCCTGAATCATATTTCACAGATCGTTTTCACCATCGTCACTAGCTCCGTTCCGTGTCACTGATGTGGAATTCATTAAGGCCCTCCTTTGACGGATCACTTCTTGTCGACATCAGCTCATTATCCAAGAAGTTGATCTAGGAACACCCCCTCAGTACTTTGAAGCTTGCATGCCTCAATGGCAAGTTTCTCACTTCCGGCGATAGGTATACGTTAATGACCTTCGACCAGGAGACTTTGCGTGGTGTTCGACGTCAGATCCTATATTCACGCCACGTGAATTGTGCTGCAGTACCTTGAGGGTCATCATCATTATCGGTGATTCCTCTCGCGCTTGTTAACAGTTTACATTATTGACTGGTAATCAAGCGATGTCTTTCCATGTTCGACTTCAAGAAATTCTCACATGGATCGACTTGTACTAGAGTGAAGATCAGACAAGTTTGAAGACCCCGGATCTAGTTTCATCCATCCGGGCTGCGATATATATTCAGGAGATAAAAAACATAGACATGTGCAGCAGATGATCATCCTACTAAAAGGATGATAATTAAAAGCAGAGAATTATCAGTCTATTATCAGACGATCGTCTGTCTATGTACAGCAAATGTATTTATAAAGCTGAGCATGGGAAATGCCCGCATCAGCTAGATCATGAAAAGAAAGTATGAAAAGATAATGTATTGTATTGTATTTTGTTACAGGTCACCTCCCGACGATTGAATGAACTTCGGATCCTCCTAATAAAGCATTTCACCCGATAAACGACCTCATACTTTAGGGGGCAATTGTTATAGACATTTTTGTGCCTTACAGCATAGAGCATGAAATGTCAATAATCTAAGGGATCCAAAGTCCCTAAACATGTTGTTCCTACCCCTAGAGGAACAAGGTCAGCAAACCACAGCACTTCAGATCAGTTCTCCACTGAAAAACACTCAAAAACAGGTCAATTTTGGATCAAAGCAGCTGCTCCACTAAGCATCTGCGCTGAATGTCAAAAGCTCTATGGTGTACCTGCGCTGCATAGCAAGTGCAACAAAGGCTACCTGCGATGGGCGTACTTTGACATGTGGAGGAATCTTTTCTCAATGTGCTAGTGCCCAGGAAGCTTCCAAAATGACACTTGGATCAGAAGATTCGCCTAATGATGAGTTAAGAGCTTCTAAAACTCCAAGTGGAAGGTAGAAACTCCGAGTGGACTCAAGGACTGAAGAACAACTGGAGTTGAAGAGGACAACAAGTCACACATCAAGCTGACTTATCTTCACTCCAAAACTCTATATAAGGATCTCATCCCATGGGATCTGGAGGCCGGAATTTAGTGCAAAGAATTGCTGTTGGTTTACAGTTGTGAGTATTGGGTGATTGCTTGAGGGAGGTGAAGAGGAGATTTCTTTCCATCGGGAAGGTGATGCTGGATTGGACCTCTCACGGTTGTATCACCGCCTGAACCTTACTTCCTTATATTAATAAAGCATTTGAGGTTCTTCTATCCGCATGTGTTTCAATGGTGTATTGTCTTACTTGTGTATTTGATTTATGCTAATCCTTGAATCAATTATGAATGCATGCTTCTTGTAGTTTCCTTTTCTTGTCTTGTTCGCAGGATCTCGTGTAGCTGGGCCCGTGAGAAGACTTGGAGCTGGGAGCAAGCGGCAAATAGAGGAGATTGGATCGACCATTTGCGCAAGACATCGGTAAGTGGATCTCTTCCTTTCGTCTCTTGCATGTCATAAAGAAGTAACTTTAGATAGCTTTGCTTCAGCTATTGCTAAGGAACTATCACCCTTAGAGTGGGATAGGGTCATTCCGTGTTGGATACTTTTCCCCACAACAAACACTCACTGGAAAAATGTGATTCTCATTAACCTAACCAGAAAGACCCCTAAAATATAGAAAATAATGCTGACAACACTTGAATTTCCTATAAACGATGGATATGGAAAGGGGGGGGGGGGGGGGGGCGCGCTCAAGAAGGTGTTATTTACAGACTTGTTACAGTGAATTATTGGTTGATTCACTAATTAGTTTAATTTATAATTACCTCACAATTTAAATGATCAAGTTTGATAAAAATACAAAATGATAGGAGAATTGTCATTAATGAAATGACTGTTGGTACAACAAGATGAGAAGGAAGAGATGCAAGTGAGATCTCTTGGGAAACTTAGTAGGATTGTAGAAAATTATATATATGATAAGACCAACGATAAAATATTAAATAACAAGGTAAGACTTTGATTTGGCAACTATCATAAGTTGGAAAAGGACAACGTGTGAGAACACATATCTATATATGTAGAGATACACATGATAATGAAAGGGTATATTCATGTTCTAAGAAAGTTGTTGTTTTAACATGACTCGAAAGATTGATAGGGAGCATAACTCTGATATGATCAGGCAACATGCAGACAATCGAGTAAGGTAATCACAGGGAAATGTGTCATATAAAACTTTATATAGTTTTATAAAACTTTATTTATCCTCATGTTACGAACAAAACGTGCACTATCATAAAAAATATTCATTCTCTTTAACATGAGTTTGTAAATAATTCTATAGATACCAACAAAGTATATAATGACACTATTATAAAACTTATTGTATAGACTTTTATTTAATTTTAAATGTGTTTACACTATTATAGAACTTATTGTATAGACTTTTATTTAATTTTAAATGTGTTAGTTGTACATGGTCAAGTCATTTGTGGTTTCTTCGACCATAGTAGATGTGGTTAGCACAATATATGTGGAAGTATTATTTCAATATTATTATTTCAATAGGAAAGTTTTTCATCTTATATGAGTTTGTAAATTTAATAGAATATTAAAATTATAATTAAATGTATATGATTGTTTAGGGCAGTTATAAAAAGAATCTATGCTTTAGTGTTGAATGCTAGTCATAGAGATATAATAAAAAGATGCTATATATTTTTCTTATAATTAATATAGTTATATAAATTAAATAGGTAATTAGTATTAATAAATTTAAAATAAATAAAACTAGTAATTGCATCAAATGTTGAAAAGGAAACATCATAAAGTATAAATTTGAGAAGAACAATGACATATAAAGAATTATTGAAGGTAAAATATTCTATGGAGATTAAATATTTACTATTCACTTAATAATTATTAATAATTAAATTAAAATAGTAATTTTTTGTTAAAAAAATGTGCCTATCTAAATAGTTTGTTGTCAATGTTAACATGACCAATAAGACAATGAGGGTAGATCCTACCACATGTTACCCTGACAGGACTTGGTAGGACTTACAGATTATATACAGGACAAATTGTCTTCGCCTTTGGAAATGGAATGAGCTACACAAACTTCAACATCGTTGTAGTCCAAGCTTCAAGATCACTCTAGTCCATGTAACCAAACTCATCTTTGTTCCTCTGGATGGAAAATACAAATGTTCTCCCACAGAACCAGAATCTTCTGATGCTGCCAACATGAATAACAGTAAATGCGAGAACATGTCCCTGCAAGTTGATGTTGATGTAATAACATTGGTAACATAGATGGAAGCCATGTATTGTTTCTCTTCTCTATAGTCAATGCCCCAAAGAAGCAACTGATTGATTTCAAAAAGATCTATATCCAAGCAGGTGCCAGGAGAAACCAGACTCACTGAAACCAAGAACATCCATCAAATGATCCAATGCCATGAAGAGAAAGGGCTATATGAATATGTATCCCCTCAAGATGTTCCAATTCTCCAAGAAGCCAACTAAAAATCTCCATCGGTGTGATACAAATCAACGTGAAAATATAAAACGAGGAGGGTTTTCTAAGAAAAGGCAAGTGTGGTTCTTAGTATAGTGCAATACCAATAGTGCAAATAGCTTACCAGATATATTTCTTCAAGAGACACACAATAGGCTCCAAGGGTAAGAGATTTGGTTGTCACTAGAAAACTATCTTTCTATATCCTTAGGCAATGCTTTTACCATAAAAGATTTGATTATGTAAGTTTCCACATTGTGAGGGAGAATTTCAGCATCTAGAAATGACAATACTTTACACATACTTGCAATCCTATTCCAGTCGATCAAAACAAAATTCATTCCAATGGATGAAAAGAAGCCACTGAAAAGACACTTATTATGCATTTTTCAAATTATTGAATTTTTTAAGCACATCTAAATTGTTAAATAATTGTAACTCTCAAAATAATTATTTACTATTTGTAATGATATGAATTTGTAAATCCATGACCATTGTAACTCTCTAAATAATTATTTTGCATTTGTAAACATAATAATTTATAAAGCCAAGACATGATTGGAGCTTTGAAAGTAAAAAACTATTTTTCAAACTCTTGGATCATGTATCATCCATAATTTGTAATATTTTAAAGAATTAAAATTCATGCACCCGAATTCCAGTATAGACAAAGCCTATCTGCTTAAAACAATCTTTATAAAAATAGACATCTCCTATCAACTCCTCTATTTCTCTAGATTGAGCAGCTCTATGACAAGACTATATTCAAAAAGTAATAGCCATTCATTTCCATCAATATGTTCTTCTGATCTTAAATAATTTTATCTAGTATGTTCAATTAGGTAGTTGTCTTCTCTATCTGGGCTCTAGCGTACTGGGATTTTTCAGTGTTTGGGTGAGTACGCATCATCCAAAAGTGCATACAAGGTGAGGTATATGTTAGTGCAATGACATTTCTATGTGTGAATATAAGCGAGGGGGCTAAAGATGATGGTGAGTAATCTGACAGAGAGGCCCATGGTTTGCAAATAAGGGAAAGACCTTCGAGTGCAAAAAGATATAGATGTCATATGCTCGTTTATGAAGTGATGGCATTGATACTATATACTATGATGATAGTTTCCAACCAAACTTTTGGATCCACATTCCCAATGACATCACCAAGATGGTGAAACAATAGTATATTAGCTTTGAGGATTTAAGAGATTACTTTGAGATCAAGATTTACAAAGAGATAGGGAGAGGCAGTTTTTTGTATACAAGAATCCTAGGTTAGATTTGTGTTGAGGATAAACAAATGGTTTACATCATCTTCTTGTACGGATAGTGATGCATATCAATGTGTTTTGCTTTGTTATATCCACTAGATAAAGAGGCAGATTATGTGTTTAGAACACAAGCGACACCTCCCCAGGATGTATAGTTGAGGTTTTTCAATGCATTATGGAATGCCTCTGCAACCTGAGTTCACGTACTGTTTTGTTTCAATTGAATAAAGGCCTGCAATCCACGTAAGGATAACCCCTGCTATATTCCTAACTTAACTCTTCTTCATTATCGGTTCTCTCGTTTGTACACCTCTACTAAATGTGATATCTGCTAAATGAAATATAAAAATAAAATGCTTATTCTGAATATATTTTCGGATGTAGTAGAGTATATTTTCCATTATAGTAAATAATGGATACATATCAAGGCATATTGCAAGATATCTGTTGATGCTGTGTTGATGCTGTTGCAAGCAATGGTAGTCCCTGCCAATTTGCAAGGAGACTGAAAAAAGTTGAATGAAATGTGTTAATTTGAATAAAATTTGTTAATTTGTAATTTGAATGAATTTTATTAATTAATGCATATTATTCTTGATTTTTGGTGATTAAATAAAATTGATGAATTTTTTTTTGTTACATCTGAACGCTAATTACAGAAGATTTTAATTTTAAAATAAATGACTTTAAAAAGTACTTTTTATCCCTTACAAGTTATAGATTTCAGAATTTTATATGCTAGCTATCAAATCCATGAGTGTGATATAGATTAATTTTAATTGTTACGATTATAATCGAAGTGTAATTGTCCTAACTTTATATGACACATACTTGTTAAGTGACCCATCTAAAATGATATCTTTAATTTTTTTTATTTTTTTTATCAATTTTATTTAAAATTTGATCGGAAAGAATAAGAACTATAATTTTCATTTATTAAATATATTAAATTTATTTGAACCTTTCAATTTAAAAATACAATTTCAATAATAAAAAAAATATATTTTTTCAAACTAATTATATGATTGATAAATTCTAATATAAAAAAAAAAAAAAAAAATCAAAAATCAATATTATTACAAATTTATTAAAAAACCATTAAGAAACAAAATTATAAATAAATATATATATATAAACTTAAAAAAACAAAATTATAAGCAAACATATATATAAATTTGTTGGTTACAGAATGGTAAATGTAATATATATTTTAGTAAGTAATTTATTTAATATTTTTAATTAAAAGAAAAATGCTTTTAAAATAGAAAAAAGGAATATAAGATAAAATTATAAAATTTTAATAACTATTTTGAGTTAATAAAAATAAAATATCAAAAATAAAATTTGTCATATAATGATAGATAAATGTTTATATATATCAATATTAAAAACACACTTTATTATATATCTTATATGGCCAATAAAAAAAATCCTAAAGATTATTTAAATTATAATTTTATTTTAAATTATTATTTTATAATAAAAACAATTAATATATATATATATATATATATATATATATATATATATATATATATATATATAACCATCTAAATGAGCTACTTTGTTATAAAAACTAACTTTCTCTTTTAGTTACAATATTATGCCTTATGTCATGGCTTATGAATATTATAAATGGAAAATAAATACTATGCATATGGTCATCTAATTTATATAATTGTACTAATAATAATATTTATTTTTGTTAGTCTCTTGTAATATTCAGCTTTTAACTTAGCAATTTATTATATTATAATTGCCTATGATGTGTAACAGAATGTGATTTTTCTTCACAAAGTTTTCAAGAGAACTAAAATTATATTATTGTGTTTTTCCATATGAAATGATTTGAATGTTTACCAATCTAGATCCATCTAATGTTTACCAATATAGATCCATCTAACTCTTGGTCTCTGGTACAAAGAGAGAGAGATCAAATAGGTGTAAATAGTTCCTCAAGTTCCAATTTCCAAAATACTTTTTAATGATTGATTCATATAAGTTCATGAGATTGATATATATCTCAAAAAGGGTACTGGGCGTAGTTATTTTCTCTGGTACAAAGAGAGAGAGATCAAATAGGTGTAAATAGTTCCTCAAGTTCCAATTTCCAAAATACTTTTTAATGATTGATTCATATAAGTTCATGAGATTGATATATATCTCAAAAAGGGTATTGGGCGTAGTTATTTATTTGGTGAAAAAATTTCAAATTTTTTATTGATATTCTATTAAAAATTATATTTTTATTATAGATGCAAAATTTGATTATCCTTCTTTTAAAGTAAGAAAATTTATAATCTTAATGTACAATTACATTATCACGTTAAAATTACATTATTTTTGGTACAGTTACAACAATTTTAAGGTAATGTTATCATCTCTAGTTGTTTCTCATTTGACAACATTACAACCACTCCCCACATGCTACAATTTGCTAGCAAACACCTTCTCATAAAGCATTTCGAAAAAGGTGAGTTTTTGCAAAATAATGACTAGTGACTCTATCTATCAACACCATCATTTAATGTATGTTTGCTCAGATTAGAAAAGTGACTTTATTATTCACAACATATAATTTTATACGCAAAATTAAGAATGCAAATGTTCTATACCATTAGGCGAACTCATTTCAATCCATCATAGCTAATTTCCATTATTTTTCCAACCTGATTGAAGGCAAACAATAATTCTTATCACTAACTATGTTATCTCAACTAATACAACCCTAAATAATAATTTCCTGACAATTTGTTCTTGACTCTGCCAAGTGCATGTGATGGTTAGCACATTGAGATAATAACTTCCATAGTAAATATCAAGTTTTGTTATCTACTATACAACCTAGTATTTCTTTTGCAACACTAACTTATTTTTCCGATTGAAGAATGTTTCAATTGATCTATATCACCAAATTCCAATTCCAAAGCCAATAAGGATTCTAGTCCTTATCCTTAGTATAAGTATATTGAGCATATGTATTTCTCATTATTATTTTATTAGAATATTATTATTGATTTTGAGAGTTATGAAACCTTTTGATTTTTTTATTTTCATAGAGTAGTTGGTATCATTTCTCCTATAATTTCTAGTATTCTGCTTAGATGGTAGCTTTTAGGATCTAGTGAAATTTCTATCCTAAACTTTTTGAGTTAATTTTTTTTATATAACGATATATAACCTAGTGTTTGGATTGATAAAACATATCTATAAATTTTTCGATTTACGTGTTGGAGTTAAACTATTCTCATGAGCAGCTAAATCCACATCACTAGAATCAATGCATTTTTTTAATGTGGTTTCGGGTTTGGTAACTTTCTATGTAAATTTTAATTAGGTTTTGTTTAAGGAAGGAATCTTGTGATAAATTTCTATACGATATTAAAGTTGCATTATTTTCGGTGTGTGAGCTTGTTCATAATCAATGCTATGGTTTTCTAGTCAAGAATTTTGTAAGTATGGTGGAGGGTCCCCTTTATGGGTTTCTAGTATTATGATTTCTATTATAATAGACTACAAGGAAATGATCCTACAGTGGAGGTTTTTGTGGAAGCCCCTATAAAAATAACACAAAAATCTATTTGTAGTGAAGGTCACTAACGGAGGTGGGCGGGTGGATGTTTTAGCGGATGATTTTTAACTATGTGTCTATAATATACAAACACATTGGTGCTTTACTATACATATAAACATTGCCTAATAGAACATGGTGCATCATGGAAAATTTATTTACAAAGAAAAAGAAGAAAAATGGTGTGCTAAATAAAAAATCACACCAATGCATATTCTACATGAGAGCACCGGAAAATGGTTAAATTTACAAAAATGTCAGTTGTAAAATTCATTTTTCCCTATCTGGTGATAAACTAGTGTGTTAATGCCTCGGTGTGTACACAATATAGCGCACCATGGAAACGTTATTTAAAACAACAATGTGCCACTTATATATAACACACCAATGCTTACACTACTCAATAGCACCGGACAAAGGTTAAATTAAAAATATTTCGATCCTAAAATTATTTTCACCATATCAGTGCTATATACACTAGAATAATTAATGTTGTTCTTGAATTACAATTCCCCATTGCTCTCTTTTTTTTTGGTCAAGTAAGAGTGGAGCCATCACTTAACAAAAAAAACAAGGTTACATATGGTACACATCTTTACAAGTGTAAAGACCAACAAAAGGTAGACTCGTTGATTAAAAACCAACAACATGGTCAACAAAACCAATTTAGACGCTTTAACCCCTTCTCGACATATCACCCATCGCAGTTTCCGCAAGCCGTGATTGATCCACCCTTTGATCTGATGGTCCAAAGTCCATTGCATCATTGCTAACCTCAGCACATCGCATAACGCAAAATTGGGTTTATATCTAACTAGACTCATTTACCGAATGCAATTTGCAATTAAATCTTTGCCGTCAATCTAGTTATCGATCTGACGGTTGTCGCAACATCGCAACGGGACCTTGCGCACCCCATAACCACTCCCCGGAGCCGATATAGAAAATGACCCATGGTCTATAAAACTTCAGGTCCACAAGCTGCCAACACTTGATACCTGCGAAAAGTGAGAGTTAACCGCTACCATTCATTCAACCCTTTGATCTAACGATCCATAATCCATTGCAGCATCGCAAACTTGGCACATCGCACCTCGCAATATCACAATATCACAATCTCGCAAGCTTGGCACATCGCAATATTGCAATATCACAATATCGCAAAACTGGGTTTAATGTTAACCTGACTCTTTGACCAAATGTGATTTGCGATTAAATATCCGCCATCGATTTGGTTTTTGATCCGACGGTTGTCTCAACATCGCATTGGGAGCTTTCTCGCCACTTAACCGCTTCCCAGAGCCAAAATAGATTATGAACCTTGGTCCATAAAACTTCGGGTCCGCTCTTAGACTTAACCTCCAGCCACTTTAGCACCCGATATCCAAACGATGGTGGATGCGCTTAAAACCTATGGTCCGCAGCCATTCAACTAGCACGCGGGTTAAAAAATAGTTGAACCCCTGTAGTTAGATCTGACATCATCGTTTGGAATTAATATCGATGGTTAGGATTTAATGTGGCACTTCAACCAGGCTCAAGGCCTTCCACCGTCTCCTAGTCCCGCTAATCTTTTCCACCATATATGTCTGTTGATCTTACATGATCTAAAGCCTCCTGTGCATCATTATTTCACCGCTTATTTCATCGCTTAGTCCTTCTCTTCACTACGGGTTTATGTCATTCCTTCAACACCCACTAGTCTTCCTCCTGTTCATTATTCATGGTCTGGAGATACACCATATCTTTGGCTTCCTATCATTGACAATCATCACACAGTTTACCAGAGGGTAAAGACTCCCAGTCGTACTGAATATAGCCTTCCTTACATAGCACCCCTTCATTTCTAGACGATCATCTAACATATTGACTTTTCTTCGCAGATGAATGAAGATGACGGTTCTCAAGGTTCATAAGTGGGAATGAATACGCTGAAAGACTTGCAAGAGCCTCCAGTGTTTTGACACTTTTCTAGGGGTTGTTCCATTACACATTTTCTTGGCCTAATTAATAACCAATTCAGAGTCAGCTTCGATGATGGCGTTATGTAAATTTGACTCCATCAAGATTTCCAAGCATTTCTCTAAGGCCTCTCTTCAAAGGACTCTCTTCAATATAACCAAGATCCTTCCACACTCTCCATTTACCATTGTTCCTTGCCTGATCCCAGAAGTCACTTACCATAAGTAAACCTTTATTGTCAGTGTCATTTTTGAGAGTAGTTAGTCCGTCCCAAAAAAAATTTGGTTCTTGCTGCCAGTTGTCCTCCCAAAACCATGCAAGGTTCCCATCTCATATCTCCTAGAAACTATGCTTCTAGACAATGGCTCTATTCTCCCAAGCAAGGTTCCGAATGTGGGAGCCCTTGATGAGCCCAGAAATTTAGATATGATCCCTCTCCTACAAATTATTTTCATATTTATGCTTCCAAAGTTTGGCCCAAGGGGTGGTTGATTCCTTGAGCCACCTCCACCAATGGCTCCTGAAACTCTGCTGAGGATTTCAGGGTCATGCAACCCCAAACCACCATGGGCCTTAGGTTTATAGAGCTTGTCCCAAGCTACAAAAGCCCACTTCTTTTTCTCTTCCCCCTTGCCCCAAAGAAAATCTTGTTGAATACTCCTGATTTGTTGCATAACTCCTTTAGGAGCAGGAAGAGTTGAAAACATGGAAATGGGTATAACCTATAGGAAAGCCTTATTAAGAACAAGATTCCCCACCAGATTCAAAGACCTGGAGGTCCATTTCCTTACTTTGTCCTTAAGTTCATTAATAACCAGCTCCCACACTCCCTTGCTCAGAGGTTTGTCAGTAAGAGGCATTCCAAGGTACTTAGAAGGTAACTAATCCCTTTGAAACCCAAGAATTCTAGTAGGGTTCCTCTGAATAGCAATGTTAGTGTTAAAAAAGAACACCTTTGATTTGTCAAGGCTTACCACTGTACCAGTGGCCAATGTAAAATTGTTCAGGATTTCTTTGAAGGCTCTGGCTTCCTTCACCGTAGGAATTCCCTGCAACATTGTGTCATCGAAAAATTGTTGATGAGTAGAAGCAACACCATCTGGAGTAAGTTTTGGACCCTGGATTTTTCCTTCAGAATTTTCCCTATTGATCACTCTACCTAGCCCTTCCATAATGAGAACAAAGAGGAAGGGGGACAATGGATCCCCTTGTCTGAGACCCCTAGAAGGCATAAAGGTTCTAGAGGTAGAGACATTAAGCAGAATGGAGAAGCTGGCCATGGATAATATTGGAAATAATACTAAGAGGGGGGTGAATCAGTATTATCAAATCTATAATTTTATTTCCCAGTCAAATTTATATACGCTAATTCAGTGAAGTGAACTAGCGTGTACACGCGATTGTACTTAAAGCAACCAACGTATATGTAGAGAACTTTTGATTTAGAAAATTTATCATGTATTGAGTTTAAACCAGTATATCAGAGATTTATTAGACAGTGCACAGTAAAAGTAGAATAAAGCATCACACATAAGTAACACACATGAACACCAAGATATAAGGTGGAAACCCAATGTGGGTCAAACCCACCTGTTGTTGTCATCTCTATCTTCTTTTTAATAATAAGAAAATATGTTTACAATCTTGTACTGGTGTAGACTCATACCAGTACGTAGGCACCCACCTGCAAAAGGCTACAACCTTCTCTCATTCTCCAGCTACTAATGGAAGGGAACTACAACCTCCTAGCTCTTGTACTAGCCAATATTTTTACTAGTACGTAGGTGCCAGCCTATAGAAAACTCCACTCTTCTACCAGGGACCACATTTCGTGAATTTTCAGACTGGATACTCCTGGAACACAACACCACAATCTGAAGGCCACATTTCATCCAATTTTCATACTGGACCCATCAACAACATTGAAACTCATAAAATCATAACTGCAATATAACCAGCAAATACATCCGCGTCAACCAATCACTGAAACTCAATCATCACTTTCTGAATCAACCACAACTGAATCAATCAATCACTTGACAACCCATCATCACTAAATCAAATCACAATCAATCAATTTGATCATTCAGAACACTATCACCAGAATACAGTCACCAGAACACAGAGAAGAACCCATAACTCCGCAACAACAAACAGAAACAACTGATACTTTAAACATCATACTTCATAAGGGATACACTACTTTCATGTGTCAAACCAATGTGTATATGAACTTTTACCAAAGGGAATTAGCGTACAGATATGCAAATTCAAATTTATGATATATACACTACTTTGATATGTTGAACCATCGTGTATACACTCTTTTACTAAAGAAAACCTGTGTACAGATCTATAAATGCTAACTTAAAAAATCACAACTATTCCAAACTTCATTCATACCCAGATCATTACATTTACAGAATAAAACATGTGTCGGTATTCAGATTTAGATTGTTCAAGTTCAAACCACATAATGATAATACTCTTAAGCCTTTATGATCCTGGTCCATCAACCTTCATCAGCCATATAGGTGCATCCTTGGATCAAATCAAGCAAACCATTAGGAGCTCATTAACCTACATATATGATCCAACACTTCATAAGATATTCAAATCCTTGCACACACTTGACCTAATGATCTTCTCATCCTTATATAGTTTTAGGCCTTTCTCAATACCATAGATGAAAACTACTTAGGACCAATACCTTGGACCAAATACCTCGGAACAATCAAATACCTTGGACCAAGAAATACCTTGGACCAAAAACTTTTGGTTTTCCAAGATATACACACTTTTTCTTCTTTGAAAGTGCGTGTGTACGTATACGCTCCTTTTGTTAAGTAAACCTGCATGTATACATAGCTTGGACAAGGTTAACCTACGTACACCTCTCTTTCTTCATTCTTTGGAGTTTGATCTATAATTCTTTGATGTTGACCTACTGCACTGTGATCTTTCATCTGAGTGAGTTGCCATCAAGGACAACGCCTGTATCAAAATGCCAACAATCTCCCCCTTTGGACTTGATGGCAACAACAACACCAAGTCACTCTCCCCCTTTGACATCAAGGGCAAAGGATGGACCATGATATTTTCTCCCTTTGACATACATTATGATGTTCATGCTCCCCCTGAGTACATGTTGAATTCTCTGATTGAGCTCCCCTTTTGTACATGCTGAGATGCATTGAAACCGTCCATGCTCCCCGTGAGCATAAGAAAAGTCTACAAAAATATTTTCTAAAATAACATGACTCTATAACTCAACTATGTGAGGATGACCTTCCTATCACCAATGACTCATACATACGCCCATCTCCCAACCAAGTGGGGATATAGCAGATTTGACTCATCTATCCAACCATGTGGGGATATACCAATTATTTATACATGACAGAAACAATAAATATTACATCATCCATCCCACATAAAGTGGGGATACAAATTACATCATTTGTCCAAGAGGACTCATTCAAATGTATGAGAAGACATATCACACCCTAGACTTTTACATGACTTAAGCAACAAAAGGTATAAATATCTAAAACCATAGCTGGACTCAGCAACCATAATGCCAACAATGCAGAATGAGAGTGAAGGTTAATTCTCCCCATGAACCTGTGCTACCTGTGCATTGTTAACAAGTCAATGGTCAAGGAATCTTTGTCAGTTAGATAAAAATTAATGAACAGAGCATATTAATAGACTGTGATCATCAATATCAGATAGAGCACCCATATCAGAGCCTGCCCCATTATTTTTCTTGTCTGAAAACATATACTCTCCTTGTCCCATAGGAACCCGTGTGTGTACGCGACTCAACTTTATGAAACACCCGTATAATAACCTTTCTCTTAAAAAAAATAGATTTAACAGCAGGATGATACAACAACTACTCCCAACTTTTGTCTGAGATATCCAAATTTTTCTTTGGGCAGTGGTTTAATGAATATATCAGCAACCTATTCTTTGGAGGGAACATACTCCAATTTTACTTTTTGTTCAAGCAATTTTTCACGTAGAAATTAGTATTTGATGGGTATGTGCTTGGTCTTGGAGTGCATGACTGGATTCTTTGAAATATTGATGGAACTTGTATTATCACATAGAATGGAGATGGGTGGAGTATATGTGATCTGAATGTCTTGTAAGGTTTGCATCATCCAAAGTAGTTGTGTGCAACAAGATGCAACAGCCACATATTTTGCTTCAGCTGTAGATAAAGCAACTCAACTTTGTTTCTTGCTGAACCAAGACACTAACCTGGAACCCATATAGAATGCACCACCACTAGTGCTTTTTCTGTCATCAACACTTCTTGCCCAATGTGCATCTACATATGCATGAAGAGTAAGATCTGTATCTCTAGGATACCATAAACCAAAGTCTTGAGTACCTTAAAGATATTTGGAAATTCTTTTGACTACCTGAAGGTGTGATTCCTTTCGATTTGCTTGGAATCTTCCAACTATTCCTACTACATGCATGATGTCAGGTCAGGTGCTTGTTAGATAAAGAAAACTGCCAATCATGGATCTATAAGTCAGTTGATGTACTGCTATTGATTCATCATTTGAGCTGAGACTACATCTTATTACCATTGGGGTACATACAGGTTTAGAATCTTCCATTCCATACCTTTCAAGATCTATTTGAGATATTTGGTTTGTGAAAGAAAAATACCATCTTTATTTTTTTGAACTTGTAGACCAAGAAAATAGGTAAGTTCACCAAGCAAGGACATTTCAAATTCTTGCTGCATTATTGAAGAAAAATTCTGACTCATGGATTCTTCATTGCTACCAAAAATGATATCATCAACATAAACAATGATAATTAGCAATTTATCAGTTTCAATCTTTGTATATAGATTGCTATCTGCTGAACCTTTTGTAAAACCTTGTTGGTGTAGATATTTGTCAAGGTGGTAATACCGGGCCCTTGGAGCCTGTTTTAGACCATAGAGGGCTTTTTTGAGTCTGCATCCAAGTTTTGCATCATTTCCAAGAATGAATCCTTCTGGTTGTTCAATATAAACTTCTTCTTCTAAATCTCCATTCAGGATGTCTAATTTTACATCCATTTGGTATACTTTGAATTTTTGAAAGCTAGAAAGAGCAAGAAACATCCTTATGGCTTCAATTTTGGCAATAGGTGCAAAATTTTCTTCAAAATCTATACCTTCTTGTTGAGAATACCCTTTACAAACAAGTCTGGGCTTGTTTCTAATGACTTCTCCAATTTCATTTAGCTTGTTTTTGAATATCCATTTAGTTCCTATAATATTTTTATCATGGGGTCTAGGAACTAATTCCCAAGTATCATTTTTTTCAATTTTCTCAAGTTCTTCATTCATGGCCTTGACTCAACATTCATCTTTGCATGCTTCTTTTACATTTTGAGGTTTGGTGGAGGATAGTAATGCTAGATAGCTTGGGGTCCCTGTAATAGTTCTTCTTGTCTGTACACCTGCCTCTTTTTCCCCTAAAATTCGAGTTTCTGGGTGATTTTTTTGAACATACCTAGACAAAGTCTTTTCTTCTACCATTATCTCATCTTTTGGTGCTTCATTGGTTTCTTCTTCAATATGATTTTGGCTTGATGTGGGAAAATAATCCCCATCTTCTTCATTGTCATAATCTTCTGTTGATTTTATCTGTTTTGGATTTTTGCATGTTTTATCAACTACAACATCAATGCTTTCAACCAATTTTCCAATCTTTTATTATAACATTTATATCCTTTACTTCTAGAAGAATAACCAAGAAGAATACCTTCATCTGCTCTAGGTTCAAAATTACCAAGTTTTTCATCATTTCTTTTGATGTAACATTTGCTTCCAAAAACTTTAAAGTATTTTACAGTAGGAGTCTTACCATACCAAAGTTCATGTGGAGTTTGAGTGTTGTTTACCCAAACATTTGCTTGGTTGAGAATAGTTACGGTAGTGAATGCAGCTTCACGCCAGAAGGTTGCAGGAATTCCAGATTCATCTAGCATAGCTCAAGCCATTTGTTGAACTGTTATGTTCATTCTTTCAACCACACCATTTTGTTGAGGAGTCCTTGCGGTGGATAATTGCCTTTTTATTCCATGTTGTTCACAAAAGTCAAAGAATTCATCCGAGATAAATTCCTCTCCTTGATTAGATCCAAGGCATTTGACTTTTCGATCTGATTCATTTTCAACCAAAGCTTTGAAGGCTTGGAACTTTTCAAAAGCTTCATCTTTATGCTTGAGAATATCTATCCAACACATTCTAGAAAAATCATCACTGGAAAAAATAAAGTATTCTTCTCCACGAGGTGACTTTTTCCTTAATGGTCTACATAAATCAGTATGGACAAGCTCAAGAGGCTTACTAGCTGACCCTTCCTTTTCCATGAAGTGAACTCTAGTTTGCTTGTCGATTTGACATGGTTTGCATATTGTATTTTCTGGGATGCTGATATCTGGAAGGTCACGAACAACCTTGAATCTGCATGCTTTTCTTATTTGAGAAAAGCTTAGATGTCCCAATCTTCTATTCCATAGCCAGTTTTCATCATTTTTGCTTAGACAACACTGTTGTTGTCCTCCCTTGAGTATGTATAAGTTGTTTTGAGTTCTTGTACCTTTGATCATGGTCTCTCTTGTATCAAGCTCATGAACAACACATCTGTTTGATCGAAACACCACTTCATTTCCTTGATCACACATTTTACTGACACTCAATAGGTTATGCTTTAAACTGTCTACATACATAACATTTCCAACTTTAACCTTTTCTTTCAAGAAAACAGAGCCTTTGCCTTTGATGACCGCAGGAGTGTCATTTCCAAATGAGACATTCTTTTCCTTTTCTTAGGCATTATATGAGTGAAGTTTTTCTTTGTCACCTGTCATGTGTTTGGAGCATCCAGTATCGATGTACCACTAATTTTCTTGTCCTTCTCCATACAAGGCTATACCACATCTTTCTGTTGGGGATTTTTTCCTTCTACATATCTTGGGATTTAATGGAGTTTTCTACTTTTGAGATGCTTGCCGAAATTTTCTCATGCATTTAGATTCTTCATGACCAAATTTGTTACATATTGAGCGTTCTATTTCATTTTCCAGAAGAGAAAAGTTATTATAGGAACTTTTCTTGATCCCTGTTACATTCTTTTGATTTCGTGCTTCTCTAGTCATGATGGTTTTGTAAGCAACACATTGAGCAGCTTTGTGTCCAAAATTATGACATGAAAAAAATTACCTATTAAATAAGTTCCTACAAATATCGAATCTATTGATCTGGTGATTGTAGTTTCTATTGATATTCATCTTTGGAGAAAATTGAGTATGATTTATCTGAGGTTGGTTGTGGCTTCTATTCATCCTTGGAGTAAATTGAGTCTAATTTACCTCGTGATCTACTTTATGCCTTTGTTGATGATTGCCATACTGTTCACTGGCCTTTGTTGCATCAAGATAGCTTTTGTTGGAAGTTGATGGCTTCTGTGATTGAGATGCTTCTTCAGTGTATCCAAGACCTGTATTTATTGGAGGAGAACACTGAACTTTGATAATTTCATTTAAAGTTTTTGATCCTTTATCAAATCTAAGATTGAGAGATTTCGTTTTCTCAAGATCCTTTCTTAGACCCATAATTTCACATTCTAGTTTTTCATTGTGTTTTTCTTTTTCAGCAAGTTGGTATGTTAAGGTATCTATAATCATATTATTTTCTTCTAAACATATTTTGAGTTTAGATATTTCTTCATGAAGGTCTTCCTCTTCTAAAGCATCTCAAAAATTATCATCGTCATAAGCCATGAGAAGTCTGTAATCTTGTCCAATTTCATCTTCATCACTATTAGATGACCCATCACTATCTTCATGAGTATAGTAACTCCTTTTATTGACAACTTGTTTTATATTCCCTTTTGCATATTCCTTTCCTTTTTCAAATTTATCTTTATGAGGACATTTGGTAGCATAATGACCAACTGCCACAAGAAAAGCATTTGAAGGGTAACTTACCTCTAAACCTTCCAAAACCCCGTTGAAGCTTTTTGACAAATTTTACCTCATCTTCTTCTTCTGAAATATGTCCTGATTCATTGTGTTCTTCCTTTCCTTTTTCTGAAGCTTTGAATGCAGCTTCTCTCATATTTGATGGTCCTCCTTTTCTTATCTCAAAGGAAGTTAAGATTTTGTGAAGCTTCATCATAGTGATATTCTGAAGATCCTATTTTTCTTCTACGACAGACACTTCGGATTCAAATTTAGCAGACAAGGATTTCAAAACTTTCTCAACTAAGGTAACTTCCTTAATTTCTTCACCCATATTCTTCATACAATTGACAACCTCATCGATACATAGGAATTAATTAGCTATGCTTTCATCACTATGCATCTTAAGAGTTTCATATTGAATTCTAAGAGTTTGAAGCTTAGCACATTTTACCTGAAAGTCTACCAAGAAGATAGTGTCTCCACATCTTCAGTGCATGTATAATCGTTTCTAACTCGAGATCACGTGTCAGGTTGTTTTTCTTGTGCTCTTTTAGTTTACGGGACTCATAACATACCACCTGTCCATCATGCATAAGCACTCCACCAAGTCCTCTCTTGCAAGCATTTGTACATACTACGAACTCCTTGTCTGGATCTACAATCTGTAGCACTGGTGCATGTGTTAGAAACTACTTAAGCTACTCAAGGCTAGCCTCACACTCTTCAGTCCATTCAAAGTTCTTACCTTTCCTCTATAATGATGTGATAGAATAAGAAATCTGTGAGAAGTTCCTAATGAACCTCCTATAATAGCCTGTAAGACCCATGCAATATCTCACCTCATCCACACTCTTAGGAGCTACCCACTCCATGATGGCCCCTATCTTCTCTAGATCTACTGCAATGCCTTCCTTGGAGACAACATGTCCCAAGTAGTGTACCTCAGTCTGAAAGAAGATACATTTTCTGAACTTAGCATACAACTGATGATCTCTCAACAATATCAACACTGCTGCTAAGTGCTCAACATTCTCTTTCTCATTTTTAGAATATACCAGTATATCATCAATGAACACAATAACAAACTTATCCAAATACGGACACAACACACTATTCATCAAACACATGAATGTAGCTGGAGCAATAGTTAAGTCAAATGGAACCAAAACAAACTAATAATTCCCATATCTGATCGTGAATGAAGTCTTGTAAATGTCCTCCTCTATGATGTGTACATGATTGTACCCGGATCTCAAGTCAATCTTCGAGAACATTGTTGCTCCCTTCAACTGATCAAACAAGTCATCAATCTTTGGCAAAGGGTATCTATTCTTGATAGTCACTTTGGTCAACTGCCTATAATCAATGCATAATCTAAGGGTGCCATCTTTCTTCCTCACAGACAAGACCGATGTGCCCCAAGGTGATACACTTGGTCTACTGTATGCATTGTCCAACATTTCCTTCATCTGCAATTTCAACTCAACCAACTTAGGTGCGCTCATCCTGTAAGGTGCTTTCGATGCTAGAGTTTCCCTTAGCACTAGCTCAATTGAAAATTCTACCTCCCTATGAGGTGGAAACTATGTAATTCCATCAGGAAATACATCCTTGAAATTTTGCAACATTAGGTACCTGTTCAGTACATCTACATCCTCAACCTCCTTACCCTTATCACCAGAAATGTGTACTATGAATAGCTTGCACCCTTTCATGTGGCTACGCTTTGCTTGCATAACTATCACCATCCTAGCTAATGCGGCTTTCTTCTTACCCTATAAGACTCTTGTTTCTCCATTGTCATCAACACACTCAATAGATTTGTCATAAGAGTGAACCTTTGTTCCATGAAGATATAACCAATCCATGCCCAATAACATATTGTATGAACCCAATGGTAATACATTCAAATAGGCTACTGTAGGCATACCATTTAAGTTAAATGCGTAAGCTCTTACCATATGATGAACTCACTTCTTTGTACCTGTAGCCAACTACACTAACCAAGACTCTTCATGCAATTCCTTACTCAAACCACACTTATCTAGCAAGTTAGAACTAACATAGATATAACTATATCTAGGGTCAATCAAAATAGAAATCACTTGATCACAAAGCTTATTTTCCATCTCAATGATAGATGCATGGTGTTCTACCTACCTATTGGCCATTGTCGCATAGATACATGGAATACTCTGATCAACATCCACAACAATCTGCGCCGCCTATGAACTATATATATAAGGCCTACCACCCTGATTCTGTGGAAAATCTCTCTTAAGGTGTTCCTTGCCACATGTCCAACACTCCAGCTGACTAGTGTCAAAACCTCTATGCTTCTGTTGAGACTCATGTCCTTGTCTAACTGCATTAAATCTCTTTTGCGGTGCCACACTCTCTTTCTGATCTGCATGTTGAGGCCTTTTTCTCTTAGGCTTCCATTTACCTCTACCTTTGTCCTTTCCTTTCCATCCATGCTGAGATTCATTCTTATACTTTGATTGTTCATAGAAATTCTTGAGTTTCCTAATAACTTCCTCAAGTGACCAAGGCTCAGCATATTGAATCCGATCTCTAAGTGCTAATGGAAAACGACTAACAAACTATTGAAGTTTAGCCTTTTCATTAGTAAGATACGGTGCACACATCAATAGCTCCAGAAGCTTGGTCGTGTACCCTTCATCCGTCATTGACACCATCTTTAGCTCATAGAATTTTTTTCCTTAATTTCATAGTATCTTAATGAGAAGTACTTCTTCTTGAAAAGTCTCTTGAACTCTCATTAGCTCAAGTCATCTGTCCTGATGTCTCTAACCCGCTTAACATCTTCCCACTAGATGTTTAATTCTTTTGGCTTCTTCACATATCCATCAAAAGTAGGTGGTTTTTATTTCTTTAATTCATCAAGAAATTACCCCCTATAATTCCTCATGTAAGGATGATAGCGACAACAATCATGATGTCTATCAAAACCAGAACTAGAATAATACCTGTAGTCATCACCCCTCCTATCTGGAGTGTCCAAAAACATGCCATCTCTCACCGTGTCAGATCTATCCAACCAGTGTCTACCAAGAGATCTACTTCCATATGCTCTATTAGTCCCATCTTCATGTGCATGGCTGATTCGAAGCAACCCTTATCGCTGCAAGTCTGACAAACTATGAAGAAGTATATCATTAACCTCTGCTTTCTTCTCTTGTGCCTGTATGCTCCAGTCATTATCTACCTTACAACTCCTTATATCTTCCTTCAAGATCCTCAATGTATCGGCCAAATCAAAAGAATACCCCACACTATGTTGCTCATCTGATGCATACGGAGATTTTGCGTAGTCTACAACCTTGCTAGCCATTTGATCTCTTTCTTCCTGTAATGCATAATATGTTAGATAAACCAAATCACAATAAATTGATGTACCTTAGTATAGCTTGGGGAGGATACCTTGTCTGCAAGATGACCATATCAACATTATACATGTATAAAATAATCATAACAACGTATAGACATGAACAATAAATGTATCAACACAAAAACATCAATCCAACTAGGATCCAGTCATCAATGCAAGGTCGTATCAATAGTGCATGTTATGACCTCATACATGAAAACAACCATTAATCCATTGTACACATTGCTACATGCAACCGACAATATGCATTAGCAATGCCTAACCAACTACAAATATGCACAACCGCATGTAGTCGAACATAATTGATAAGTTCTTGCAATCAACCTACAAGACTGATACATGTAATCAAAATACTCAAGGATGTAACCTAACATACAAGGATGTAAGTAGGTGACATAAAATCAACATGTAAGTGACAAATAACCATATACAATCAGTCACATACCCATCTCAATTACTCTTCGTGAAATCAACATCAAATTCTCCATGATAGCCATACTACAACCCTAATCCATCATTAAAAAATGAAACAAGTATATAAGTGTAAGAGACACACATGAAACTAACATGTGTGCATGACCAACACATTCAACCCATCCAGTCTGAGAGTTGAACCATGCTCTGATACCACTCTCTAATACCCTCCTCCCACATCCACCCAAGTAACCATGCCAACTGGGGTAAACATGAGATGAGAGGCTACTATGATCATATTCGACCTCCTAGGTAACCTTAAGGAAGTGGAATCAACGAAACATCACAAACAACCATCCAAAATCATCAATAGAAACCTTAGGAGACAAGTTAGCCACTCAGACAGCCTGTCCCTGGGCCCCACTACTGTTCTGGATAACTTAAGGCTCAGTCACTATCATACTATGGGCAAGGGAGTGACCAGAGACCTAAAGTCGCTCTCATAGGCCTGCATGCCAGTGACTATGGATGAAACTTTCCAGTTCTGTGCCAGCGACTCCAGGATTCAAGCCACTTTTTCAGGCCCAAAGCCTAGGCCACTGCTCAAAATGGAATGAAAGCTCAAAATTAAGTAAAGTACAAGGAAACAATGGTGCGGAAGTAACTAGTTGATCAAGGCCTTAATGCGACCCCTACTAGCCATGGCAGACATTTCATTAAACATATCATTGACATATAACCTACAGGTGTAAACAACAAAGTTAAGTATAGGGATCTCTTACTTATTTGAGTATTTCCATGAACCATTATTTGCTCATGTCATTTGCTGCCTTATCACTTATTAGGTCATATATACAATATCCATTCAAATACAAGTAAAAACATGCTAAGAGCCAAACATAGTTGCTGCCATAAAATGAACATATAAACATAATTAGAATAATCATATCAGCCATCAAAATCCATATATACACTAGTACATTTACACATGAAAATCAATGGAATAAATTTATCATTAATCAATGTAATGAACTGACCAAAGATGGGACTACCAAAGATGAGATATTAGCTGAGCCAAGTCTCTCTTCAGCCAATCACCCCCGTGCCATATTCCAAGCATGAATGTGGGACTCAACCAAGGCATACTGAGGCTAAACCACCTCACTCTCATAAATAGAAACTAGGCTTTACCATAATCCATCCTAGATCACTGGGCCAACATAATGAACACATCATAATAGGCTTTACTGTGATCTCCACCTGATCACTAGGCCAAACAAGCATGGATGCCACCTGATTTCTCCACCTACATTGTGAGTAATTTTCCTGTCTCCTAGTCTCTCAGGCCTTACCACAATCCAAACCTGAATCACTAGGCCCTAAACCAATACCCACTCTCTAGGCTTTACATCATATCCCAAAATCGGGACTACTATGCCTAACAAAGAGAAAACCACCTCTAGGATTTATCGTATATCCTGCCATTCACCGGCAAGGATTCTTAGGCCATCCGAGGAAACACAAAATCCGTATTTATTGCAACCCACAGTCTGGTTTAGGGGTTACTAGGCCATGTATTCTATCATTTCGAAGATCCACCTCACTTAGCTTCGAATCCATCCGGCAATCCAGTTCAACCAAACATGAGAACCCCATAACACCATGGCTATCTGGAAACTAAAAGGCTAGGCTAAAAAAAATTGTTACATTTGGAAAAACCCATGCCATGATAGAAAAGAACCACATGCAATGTCATGCATGCTAAATCTAGCAAGGAAAATACACATCCAAGTCGATACCTGCAATGAAGCATGTTGTAGCTACTTTATCCTTCCTTTCCCCGCTTGATCTTTTCTTCCTCTTGCCTTCTTTTCCTTACTTTCTCCAAAGCGAAAGTGCTCCAAGAAAAAACTCTAAGTATCCAAGAGTATGAGAGAGAAAATAATGAGAGTGCTCCAAAGTTGAACTGACAAAAGGTTACCAACTCATCCTCATAAGCATTTTTATGAATGTGGCCTCTATTTTCTTCCTTTTCCATTATTTTCCTTCATTTTCCTCCTCACATCCAACCTGTGACCTTTCACCTCATTTTTCTCCTAATTTCCATTATTCTCATTAATAATTGTGCCAAAAATTCTATTTTTCCTGTCCAAAGCCTTAGCTATTTCCTTTGCCAATTTCCTTAACCATAAACAACGAATTGAACACCCCCTAGCATGTCTTGCTCAACATTCAGCTTGGAATAAGTGTCCCAGTCATCCATGGTCATTTTTTTTAACATTTATCATATGGAATTTTCACGAGGCTTGTTACAGTATCTGAAATACTTTTGGAAAGCAATCCAAAGAAACTAACATTTTGATATTATTTTTTTAAAGTGAGTTACTTCTTATTTTCCCCTATTACTCTTTATTATTGGAAAATATTTTACTCATCCTTCTAAGGGATATAATTTTAAAGGAGAGCTAAATTTATTATTCAGAGGATAATTGCAATTTTCTCGACAATCTTCTATAGTATCCAAGACAATGAGTACATGAGCCATGGCTAAATGATGCTTGATGATAGGGTGGAAAAGTTGGATAACATCATTATGCCATTCTTTGCAATGGTTAACAACATATCAATTAGCAAGCTATCCTCTTGGAATACCAAGTGTCACGTGCCTATCTATGATAGATACCCCAATTCAAAATTCCATGATAATTGGATTCTCAATATGGACACCTAGTTCAACGATAACCTAATTCCTAATGAGAAGAAGGTTCCAATTACAAAATAAATTATTACTAGACATGCCAAACACTTGGTTGAATATCATGCAACAAACTAATGATTAGTTACTTCATGGATAGGACTTATGGAATCCTTTAGTCTCATGTTCTATCCGTCCAACTACAAACATGTTATGAACATCAATTGGATTCATCTATGTCAAGGTTTCATTGCCCATACAAGAGTGGATTAACATACTCAAGTAGCTACGATTCCTTATTGGAATTTTTGATCGAGGTAAAAAGGTTGTTCTTAAAATTTATTTATGTGAACATTTGTATCAAGAGCTTAAGTAAATGGATATTTCCACTATTGATTCTACATGCACTCAAGCACAATTAGTTGAAGAGAAATTTCGTTACAACTTATTCTTCAACATCATTCTTAAAAATCTAAGCCTTTAAAGCATGGATGTAATATCCCCGTGATCACCCCTATCTATGTCGTACATATTTTGTTTATTCTAGTGAGCCAAAATGTGTTGGGCCTATGCACTAATGTATATATAAGTATTTTGGGGGTTTCCATGCTTATGTGATTTTAGGACGGGGATCATATGTGTCAAAAGACCAATGAGCCTAGCCATGTAAATATGCAATCACTCATATTAATTAAAGTACATCACTACTATAAATTGAGTCAAGGAAGAGAGTGTGGGGGATGAGAACTCCATGAGAGGGAAAAGGGGCTCAAGGAATAAGTGACGAGGGTCTTATCTTAAGGGACAAGCCAGTAATAAAATGAACCTAAAGTGAAATGTGCACATGTTTTTATCCTAAGGTGGGAAAAAGGGTATCTTGATGTGTAACTTGTCAAAAAGGGAACATGCATATAAAACTGTGGAGTATAATGTAATTCCCAATTCTTTCATCCATTATACTCATTCAATTTTACCACTGTGATATTGGGAATTTCTTTTTGGAAGAGATAGAGACTAATCTTAATATGTTACCCTATCAATTCTATGTGGATCTAAGTGTGCATGTCTCCTTCGGTTTCCTTCTGTAAGGATGGGTATTTGGAAGGATAAGTCTAGGGAAACGTCACCTGGTGTGAGTCATAAAGTGTATTTGTAGACACTTGAAGGTATTTGGAACTCTTAGAGCAATATGGCTCTAAGACTCCCTATTCAGCCCACTCTAGAGCCATGGAAGGGTAGTGGCACAAATTGAGGGATTGTAGGTGTAGAGAAGGTGTTGCACTACCTTGGGTTTCAGGATAATGGGAGAAGGGGGGCTATAGGTTAGAATTCATTGGAGTCATACCTTGGATTTTTATATTGTTGGTGTCATATATGGACTTTAGTCAGTTTAGGTAAGTATTTTCCCCTAGTTGAGTCATAGCCCTAGTTTAGGGGTCACCAACTACTGAGATATTATGAGTAGTGTGGTCTATGGCTAGGAGGAATGCTTAATGTCTATAAATAATTGGTTCCTTTTCTAAAGATAAGTGCTCTTAATTATGTTTTATAACCTTATGTTGGGTATATTATTGTGTTTGCATGCTATTTACAATTTATGTGTTTATCCATGTGAAATCATGTTGTTATGGATAAGTAAATGTTTCATTTCATGCTAATATGCATTAGACATGATTGTAAAATCATGATTAAGGTTTGAGGGGTGCCTTAAGGATGAAATTAATCATGATATGATAGAATGTAATATATGGATTTTGGAAAACTCTTTGGAAATAATATTTATTAAAGGTAGTAATGCACCCCAGTGGGAGGATAAGGGTGTTACATACTGGTATTATAGTGAATTATATAGCCCTTGCAATGTGTGGGTTAAAACCTTAATAACAAAAGAAAGCTACAGTTTTGTTTCTAACTATTTGAGTGATTTTTTTCAAGGAGAAGAAAAGGGGAAATTTAGGAAATTTGACACATATGGGAAATGTTTAAGTTTTGTAACGAGGTTGAGTGGGAGTGGATTTTTGTTTGGAATTTGTAGATGTAGATTGGTAATATTGGGTTGGATTATGAATTTATTGAGCAGTTCATGGAAGAAGGTTATGAAATGGGGTGAAATCTTCGAATGCCAAGTTAAATTTGGATGAGAAATTTGCTCAAAAATAGGAAATTGTTAGACACATGATTGGATGTGCTAATTTTAGGTTCATACTTAGGAACTAAAGTTAGCTAATTGCAAAACATTTTTCCAAATTTTCTGATGACAAAAATTTATAGAAGTAGTATTTATTGGTAGAAATTACCAAAATTATGAAATTATGGAAAAATTCAAAAATTCAGAATATACATGAATTAGGACATTGACTATGATGCCAAGTGGAAGTTGAATAACTAGGTGGAAATGTGGGGACAAGTGTCATCATGAAGTTAACATGGAATAGAGGGACCCTATCAAGAGTTAGGAACTTACAAGGTTAAACAAAAATTGATCCATTGATTAGATGAAATATACACTATTAGATATATCAAAATGAATTTGTTGCATTATCCAATGAGCACATTTAAGCCCAAAAATGGTTTATACCATTAGATTGCAATTATTCTTTGCTACTGCATTTTTTGGAGTTGACTTATATGGTTAACCCCGATCACCATCAAGTCTTAAGATGATTTAGACTATCATACATTAATCAACCTCCACTAACTAAAAATGCAAACTATATCTACTTTAAATATGTTCGTATGGATGCGTAAAGGTTACATTTCATGCTAATATTGACTAGTCATGATTATCAATTCATGACTAAGGAGCTAGGCATTCCTTAAGGATATAATTCATCATGGTATGAGAGAATGTATGAGATGGATTTCAAAAAAACATTTGGAAATACGATTTATTAGAGGTAGTAATTCCCCACATTGGTGGTTTAGGGGTGTTGTATTGCATATCCTACTTCTACAAGGTCCTCATATTCTTCTTCTTATTATAAATTTTGCCAATATTGTAAGAAACAAGGACACGATAAGTGTGAATGTTTGCAGTTGAAAAAGAAAAAGTTAAATGTATCATCTTCCATTGAGGAAGATGTTGACGCTCTAATTGAGGTCTGTACTGAATACATAATATATGGTGTGTTGAATTTCCAACTCAATAAAGTCAACTTCATGTAGTACTTCAGTATAAGATATCTTGAAATAGTCTATTCATCACACATAATCATTTCCTCATGATTTCTCCACTGTTTATATCCTTAATAATGGCTCCTAAGAAGAATTGATTGCAAAATCCATTTTTGATAAGCTGCACTTTCTAGTCAAATTTCATCCTCATCCTTATGCATTCACTTGGAAGGATAATGGCTCATCAACATAGATCACACACATGCACTATGTTATTATCATTGGTCCAAATTTTGTAGATAAAGTTGCATGCTATGTGAGAAATATATATTATTGTAATTTATTTTTTTTGTGTAAGTCAGATAGATATATTATAAAACAAAATATGGTACAAAAAATCTGCTATTGCAGATCGAGACTTGAGGAAGACAGGTCTACAGACACAAGACACAAGCACTAAGACATCAAAATACTCTAAAAGTTCAAAATGCTAACCGCACACCACGCAGGGTGGCATGGCCATTTATCTACTGCGCATAGCGTTAACACAAGCTATCCTTGAACTACGCCACTGTAACAAAATACTTTCAGGAAATGACAGAGTTACAGTCCAAGAAGTCCACCGAAACAGTCTGCAAAAACAAAAGAGATGGAACAGACAGCCCCGACTTACTGCGGGGGCATCCCGAACCTGCTTGCAATGTCCAAACCCTGTTCCAGGACGTGCTTGTCCACTCTCTCCTGCAAGGAACGATAATTATGAATTTCCTTCGGCGGTGCCTGCTGCTGACCATCAGAGCTCGGGGGATCCGGACTCAGCGTCTGCCGTAGAAGTCTAATAAGCAAAGTTAACTTTTTGTTAACAGATTCCGCAACATCATGCACTGCCGAAATTTTGTGGTCTAACGCCTCATAGATCTCATACAGACCTTTCAGTTGGGCTTCAGAGATGAAGTTCTCCCCTTGAGAATGCTGGTTCCCTTCATCCCTGGATTCCAAAGCTCTCGCCAATAGGGTTTTAATCCTCCAGCTTTCCGCTTGAGTACGCACGAATTGCGTAGCTCGCCTGGAGGCAGTGCCCGGGTCCATCAACCAGTCGACCTCCCTTGCTATGTCCTCCTCTGTGCGCGGTCGTTCCTCCTCCTTAACCGCAGCTTCCATATCAGCAATCCTTCGTTTATTTCTCGTTGTCGTTCGGGTCTCATACATGCTCCTCGCAGTATGAAGCTCCTGGTTTGCATTTATGCTTCGACAGCTTCCAGTATCCATGTTGCCCCTGTTATCCATTTCTTGATGACCAGCTCGGAACCAAGAAATATAGTAACTCAGAGTAATGCCCTTAGAAAGAGTGATGGATTCGTTGCTACGACTGTTTGTTAAATAGCCTTTCGCCTTGAAGTTTCCCATGATGAGCCTCACCTCCCGAAACGACGTGGGAGTACTATCATCATAGTTTTTGTAGATGGCCGTGAATGCTACGTGATGCCTCCAGATCTGAAAATAAATGTTGCTTATGCCTTCATGAATGTGTTCGTGCCAAGTGTCCATCCTGCTGAAGAGGCAGCTGCAGTAGTCCCTTCGATATATCATATTGTAGATATAATCTCTGTGCACCTTCTGTTGCCATAAATGCTTCCGCCGAACTTGTCCTTTCGTCCTGTGCCAACTTTCACCACTCATATCGTCTCCAGTGTGTTCCATTTTGTGGTGCTGTAATACTCTGCCATTTTCCGGTTAAGCCCGGTTTGTATTGCCCAAGTCCTCTCTTGCCAGCTGTAAGCATCTCTCCTTAAGGCTCAGACTGTCCACTTGCTGCCAACAACTGTCCCATCCCCTGTCTTGGTTGTCAATGTTGTAATTTGCCAAGTAATCAGCCAGCCCATTTGCCTTACGCCTCACCGTCTGAAAGACTAATCCTTTCATTCCGCCAATTAACTGTGCAATGTTCTCTGTCACCTTAGCTAGCCTCCAGTGTTTCGTAGCTTTGCAAGCCTGAGTGCCTCCCTGGATTTTCTTTGCGACTGAGATGACCAGGGACGAGTCGCCTTCCACCACTACATTGCTATTATGTAACTTCTTTAGAATTCTCAGCCCTTGTTCTAACGCCGCGAACTCCATCTCATTGTTTGTGCCTTCTCCCAGCGCCCTGCAGTAAATATGCAGAATTTCTCCTTCCTGGTTTCTAATAACACCTCCTATGCCAGCTATCCCTGGGTTGCCTCTGGATGCACCATCAAAATTCAACTTCAGACCTCCCTCCGGCAGACAATTCCATCTGTTGGCCTCCGAATTTGGTTGTTGCTGGTGTCTCGGCGTCGTTATGCTGTGGTTGGCTTCCAGTTGAAAGCACTTCAAGATATGTAAGTCCCGAACCGATGGCTTCTCATTGGGATCCACCTTGCATTTTGTCTGAATTAATTGTTTAATATTTGTTAGTATAGTTACTTTTGATTGCTCTGTATTTCTGTATTCATCCTGAAATATTCTCCTGTTGCGCTCTTTCCATATTGTCCACAATAAGAAGCCTGGCATGGCTTTCCAGATGCTATTGACTCTCTGGTTTTTGGAAAAATTGTTTTGCCAATTTAGAATAGTGTTTCGGATGGAATCTCTGTCACGGTCTGATTTTCGTAGAATTCCCTCCAACCAGTTCCATAAATGGTTTGCCCAGTCACAGGAATTAAATAGGTGGTTTATAGTTTCTTCGTCTCCTAAGCACATTGGGCATCTGGATGGTCCACCGAACCCTTTTCTGCACAGATTGTCCCATGTCAGGGTTTTGTTCCGCATTAGTAGCCATAGGAATGTTTTAATTTTCGGCCAAAATAGGTTGTCCCACACTTTGTTGCACCAGGGCACTGCTTCCTCCTGTTCTGCCTTTTCTATCATTTCCCTTGCTTCTTTTAGTGAGAAATTGCCATTTCCTGTCATGCCCCATCTTAGCTGATCATCTTCCTCTGTTTTCCTTATCTTTCTTTTAAGAATCTGACTGTTGAGTTGCTTTGTGCTTTCATTTCCCTCAATGTCGTTGTCAACGTTGAGATGTATCCATTCTCTCCAACTTGAATCTCTGCTGCTCTGATTCCAGTAATGGCAGACTCTATTTCTGCCTTCATTCTGGCTGATCTGTTTGAGAGAAATTAGCTCTGGGGTGTCCAATTTTGGGAGTTGCTGCCATGCATCTTCCCAAAATAGGGCTAAGCTTCCATTGCATATTTCCCAGAAGCTATTCTCCTGCACTAAGCTACGGTTTTGTCTTGCAAGGTTCCATATGGGCGAGCCCTCCGGAACCTCCTGCAGTCTTATGAGATCCTGATAATTGTAGTTTGGGATGTATTTTTCTTTCCAGTGTCTGGCCCATGGCATATTGGGCTCTTTAATCCATCTCCACCATAGCTTTGCACCACAGGTCATGTTGACGACTGACGGATCCACTAAATTTAGTCCCCCCATAGATTTCGGCTTGCATAATTTGTTCCAGGCTACGAGCGCCCATTTTCTCTTGTCCCCATTTCCATTCCATAAAAAGGATCTCTGTATAGCTCTGATTTGTTGAAGTATCCCCTTAGGAGCCGGTAGCATGGATAATAAGTACTGCGGTATAGCCTGTAACACAACCTTGGTGAGGATTAATCTTCCGGCAAAGTTGAGCGCCCTGTGCGTCCAGTGTTTGCATCTATTTTCCATGTTGGCTATGATCTTTTCCCAGTGCACTTTCTGCCAAGGTCGGAGAGTAAGGGGAGCTCCTAAATATCTCGAAGGTAAACCGCCTATCCGGAAACCTAGAAGTTGAGAAAGGTGAGCCTGAATAGCATGATGAGTGTTGAAGAAGAAAATCGTTGATTTGGAGAAATTGATTTCCATTCCTGAGGCCCTGCTAAAGAGATCTAAGATTTCCTTGAATGCCAAGGCCTCTTTCACTGTGGGGATGCCGTGTAACATTGTGTCATCCACAAACTGCTGATGGGTGGTAGCAGGTATAGACTGGATTGGTTGAAGACCCTTAATTACCCCTTCAGCTTTCTTTTTGGCTATGATTCTGCTGAGACCCTCCATGAGGATAACGAATAGGAAAGGGGATAGAGGATCACCCTGTCTTATTCCTCGCGAGGGTGAGAATGGTTCAGAGGGGGCTCCATTAACTAAGATCGAGAACCTTGATGATTTGATGAGGGCAAGAATCCAGTTAACCCAATGCCTACAGAATCCGAAAGCGTCCAGAATAGCTTCAAGGTATTTCCAGCTCACCTTGTCATAAGCTTTTGATAGATCAAGCTGCATTAACATCCCTGCTTCTTTCCTTGAATGGAGAGTGTGGATCATCTCTTGAGCAAGAATAATATTGTCTAATATCTGCCTTCCCTCTACATAGCCCGATTGCTCTTCAGAGATGATGCCCGGAAGAATGGGCTTCAGCCTATTGGCAATAACTTTTGATATTATTTTATAGATGACATTGCAGAGAGCAATAGGTCTGAACTTTTCAGGAGTGTTGGCTTCCTCTACCTTTGGGATTAGCGCTATAAAGGTTGAATTAATGGATTTGAGAATTGTTCCAGAGCGTCTAGAGTCCTCTACAACATCCCAAACATCCTGCTTCACAATGTTCCAGCAAGCCTTGTAAAAATTGATTGTAAACCCATCCGGCCCAGGGGCTTTATCGTTTGGCATGCTTCTAACAGCTTCCTCCACCTCTTCCAATGTGATTTCCCTACTGAGGGCCCAGTTCTGCTCAGAGGTGACAGCTTTAGGAATGGCTTTTAGAAGTTCCCTAATGGCTTCCTCTCTATTTATCTGCGGTTCCTGTGCTATGGAGCTGAAATGAGCTGAGAGCAACTCTGATATGTCATGGTGGTTCTTCACTGACTCCCCATTTTCATTTCTCATCTCAAGAATTTTGTTTGAACTTCTGTAATCTAGAGCAGATCTGTGAAAAAATTTGGTATTCTGCTCTCCCTCTTTTAGCCACTGAATTCTTGATTTTTGCCTCCAGAGAATTTCTTCCTGCCGACATCGACTGTGCCACTGTTGAGTTAGAGTTTTTTCCTGTTCGATAGATTCCTCACTGTTTTTCCCAGCTGCCCACTCTCTGTGAATTTGTTCCAACTTATCTTCTATGAGGGTTTTCTCCTTGAAGATATCTCCAAAAACTGTTCTATTCCACTCTTTTATCTTATCTTTGATGAGTCTTAATTTCTTCTACAGATTGAACATTTTAGAACCTTTACCTTCCAGAGGTTCTAACCACCAGTTCTCTACTAGCTGAAGGAAGCTGGGATGATCCAACCAAAATTTTTCAAATCTAAAGGGTTTATTCCTTGGTGTGCCATGAACAGCAACTATGAGCGATATTGGCCAATGGTCCGATCCTCCACTTGGAAGGATGTCTGACTCTACAAGGATACCATCCATTATGATGCTTTCAGAAATCAAAAATCTGTCCAAGCGAGAGGCTATCATTCTATTTCCCCCTCTTCTGTTATTCCAAGTGAAATTGCCACTCTTGGTGTGAATGTCTACCAATTTGGCGTTCTCAATGAAACTGGTGAAAGACTCCGCATCCCTGTTAAGTTTCCTTAGACCCCCTTTCTTCTCTAGAAGGGTTGTTATCATGTTGAAATCACCCCCCAAAATACACTTGGACATTGGATGCCTAATAATAAGTCTATTTAAGGAGTTCAGAAAACTTATTTTATCTTCTATCTTCTGTGGTCCATAAACATTTACACATAAAAATGATTCAGAATTACCTGTGGGTTGAGCTTCCACAGCAATGAAGTGCTTGTTCGCTTCTGCAGATAGTATTTGAATTTCTCTTGTGTCCCATAGTGTTGCTAGGCCTCCTTCTCTGCCCTGACTTTCAACTTCTAGAAAGTTTATGTGCCTTCCGATCTTCTTGGTGATCCTTGCCATACTGGAACTGCTACATTTGGTTTCCTGTAAGAACATGATTTCCGGTCTATATTTCTGGAATTTGCGTTTCAGTAGTCTGTGCTTTGCTTGGCTGTTTAGCCCTCTTACATTCCAAGATATGATCTTCATGACTAACTTGAGGTTTTATTGAAAGGACGGGAAGGCGCTAAGAGCCTTCATCTTCCCTGAGTTGATCAGTATCATTCCTAGCTCCTGCAAAGCTTCATTGCTTGTCTTTCGGCCCCTTTTCTTCTTTTGCCTTGAGCTTGATGAGTTCCATAGAAGACTCTTCGGGTGGAGACCATTTCCTCTTGCTATGCCTAGCTTCCTGTGTTGCCTTTCTAGTTCTGCTTTCTGCCTTGCTGTAAACAGATCATTGATTTTTTTGATTTCTTCTTCCGATGCAGTTTCTATACCTTGAGTTTTCCAGTTCTCCACTATGACGGGTAGATTCATCCCTTCCCGGGCTAAAGCTTCCTCCAGCTCAATGTCCTCGCTTCCTCCATCACTGGTCAGCATGTCTGCATCCTCCTCCGGCATTTCTGGTCGCTCCCTCATTTGGATTTCGTTGTTGTTTTTGTCCTCTTCCTCTTCTTTCCTGGTATGTTCTTCCTTGTCTCTTAGCCCCTTATCTGCTGTTATGGTTTTTGGTATTTCCTCTGAATTTGTCTCCAAATCCAAGATTTCAATTTTGTTGCTGTTGTTGTTTCTATCTGTTCCTGCTTTGTATGCCCTTCTTCTATTGGCTCTCTACCTTGACTTCGGGGTTATAAAGTTATCTTTGCCTTTATTTGCTTGTTCTATTTTAGTATCTTCCTCCTTCTTGTTCATAGGGCATTCCCTTATTAAATGTCCGTGTTCATGACATTTACGGCATCGAAACGGGATCTGCTCATAGTCTATTGCCTGAAAATAATCCTCATCCCTATACTCGAGCCATAGCCCCTCATACAGTGCTCCTGATACATCCATTTCCACGCATATTCTTGCGTATGAGGTGTATTTCTTCTGCAATGTTGCCTCTGAGGCTTTGATAAAAGTTCCCAACTGATCTCCAATTTGTTTTAGAGCATTCAGACCCCAATAGTCTATCGGGAGAGAGAACAAGCGGATCCACACTGGAACCTGAGTAAAAGATTCTTTCTCTGGAACGAAGTTTGGTTTCCATGGTCGCATGTATAGACCAGCTGAGGCCATGAAATACGGGCCTCCATCGAAAATCCTGTCCTTGTCTTCCAGGTTAGTAAACACAACTGTGAAGAAACCTTTGGCTCCCAAGTGCAGTTTAACATCTCCTCTGGGCTTCCAATGCTGTCTGATCCACTGACACAAGGCTCTTTCAGTTGGCCACATTCCCATGAACTTGCATATGACTGCATGTTCTGCCATGTGCTCTCTATAGGCTTGTATCTCTGGATCCGTTATCACAACTCTGAGACTTTCAGCTTTTCTTGGTTTACAAATACCGTTTGTTGTTGAGTTTTTGTTGGGGTTCGAGCTTGTGTCCCCTTCCTTCTCTTTATTCCCCCGCCTGCTGTCTGTGGGCTCCCCGTTTGCTCCTGGTTGTTTTTCCTTGTTTCCTGTCAGATTTTGTCCTGAAGCGTTTCTGTCTTCATTATCTTCCAAACCCTCATCTTCTTTTCCTTTGATTATTGTGTTGCTGCTTGGTTCATTGTCTTCCACTTGTGTTTTCTCCTTGTTTTTCCCGCCGCTCTGCTTGAACCTGTCATTCCCCGAGATTCTGACTCCCTCCTTCGCTTGCTGCCTCTGTTTCTGCATGATTATTTGTTTATAGGTGGGGGTCCCAATGGACCCCTCTACACCCATCTGGACGGTCAGCTCTTGTCCCCTGCTTAACAGTGCTGCTATCCGTGATCTGTGCACTTCCAGCTCTGAAACAGTTACAGTTACTCAGAAACCCTCGTTTTCGCCATTGCCCGACCTCTCCTCCGTCCTTGAAATCGAAAACCATATTTTCTATTGTAATTTATTACTTGGATGACCTTATCAATATTCTTAGAAGGGAAAATATGATTCATTTTACCTAGTCCATAAAGATAACATCAAATAACTACAACAATAGCTGCTAAAAGTTATTCTCTAACTTTTATCTAGTAACCCTATCCACATTATTATCATTTTTTTGCCACTCATTCGACTTCATTTCCCTGAGAAATTACCTCTAAAGGATATTATACTAACTTTCAAATCTTCTTAGGTCTTACAAAGTTATTTCCTTGGAAGTTTAGATTTGGTAGCCTCTTCTCAGTAAGTTATTACCCTGTTAACAATTAAAAATCACCTAAATTTTCCCTTCAATTTAACAATTTATTTCATTCCAATCAATTGAACATCCTTAATACAATAAATGCACATCAGGATTTAACATTGGACACCAAGATATTGGCTAATAATTCAAGATATATTATTCCAATTATTCAACTTATTTTTTCTATAGATAAAATTTTCATCATGAAGACATACCCAATTCAAAAGGAATTCAACATTTTGTACCATGTTTCTTAACATGGTCATCTTCCACATCAAGCATATTGGATTTACTAGCATTTGAGGCAACAACATTTTCCCTCTATCCCAAGAGCATTAGAGAAAAATGCTTATGTTGCTAGGAGGAATTACATGGATTCTAGAGTCTTAGCATAAGTATATTTTTCATATGTATTTCCCTATTGTTATTTGAATACAATATTATTATATAGTTTGAGAGAGAAATTTTCTAAAACCTTGAATTAATCCTTCCTCAACAATTTGCTAACTTCATGGATTGGAAATGTTTCATGTTTAGTTTCCTTATCATGCACAATATGAGTGTAATAAATGGTGGAACTTTGAGACATTTTTGAGCTTCCAAAATGCATGTGATAGTTGGCATGATGAGAGAATAAATTTTGTAGTAAATATCAATTTTTGTTACCTCTTTTTGACTTAGTATTTCTTTGCGACACTAACTTGAGGTTTCACATACAAGAATGTTTCAATTAAACTATAACATCAAGTTCTAGTGCCACAACCCCCTTATCTAGCAAACTTTTTAGTGCCTTCAACTTGTTTTTACAATAACCTCCATAAATAGAATTGTGAAAAATGATCTCATCCTTCATAGAAACTATTCTATTGACAACTTCTTCTTCTATAACAATTATCTATTCTTCTATAGCAACATAATATCTACCAAAATATTAAAAACAAAATCTATAAAATACTTTTATGTTCTAAAAATATTCATACATCATAATTATTTTTATTTAAATCTACTAAATATAAAAATTTGACAAAAAAAAATTTCCATTTCTATGAATTGATGATCTTTTTATCATAATATTTATTATGGGATTACTGGTTACTATTTTGTTACCAAATTGTATTTAACAAGTAATCCACTTTTAAATTATTAAATGATTTTGATGTGCATACATAAATGTACATCCTCAATCTCATGAAGGTGGAGAGGTGAGCGAATTAAGGTGTGCATTTATGCATGCATTCTTTTTCCTCACACGTTTGTAAATTTTTCTATCGATACAAACAATGTGTACAATTACCTACATTATTATATTATTCCAACATGAAAGTAACTGTAAATAATTAGTTCACTTGTATTTATTTTACAATAGTAGATATGGTTAGCACAATATATGTGGGAGTGTTATTAGTCCCTGCCTAGGACTAATAGCGATCGATCGATCGTTGACCACCGATTAATTAGCTTTGACCAAGTAAAATTTTCCGTACATGTCAGGTTTAAGCCAATGTTTGAAATAAAATTTTATACTCAATAGACTTTTATCCAAAGTTTGTGTTTCGACCTCTTATTGCCGGCTGCACGGTATACTTTTCTGAAAACTTAGGCTAAAGAGTTTGGAGTCGCCTGTATTTATGTAAATTTAATAGGCATCAAAACACATTTTATCCAAAGTTCACTCACGGCCTTGCCATGCAATTGTGTCACCGCCTTGCTGCCACCTCTGAGCTACTCGCTGCCACCACCTCTCAGAAATTGGACACCTATCATAAAAAATAAACTCTTAATCCCACTCGCCATTTCCTATGTTATTCTGCTTAATCAATTCACCAAGGTTAATGTGGTTGAGGTTGACAGCCGGTGGAAACATCAACGCTGTCATTTGCAGTTGAAGAACTGAACTTTGAACATTTATACATTTATAACCAGAACATTTCGAACCAGAAACATGATTTGACAGGAATTGGAAATATGGCTTCAAGAGGAAGGTATGAAATCCTAGCAAACCCATCAGAAGCCACGTTTTCCACTGGAATGTTCAGCACTCCTGTAATATTTCATAAGCATTCTATCTTCTTATATTCCACAGTTCGTATTTCAGAATTTTGTGTTATATCCAAATTATAACACTATTTAGCTTGGCTGCAATTTTTGTGTTTTGCTGATATCTATCTATTACAAGATTCCCGACGACTTCTAGATGGGGTTTTGAATTTACAGTTCTCTGTGCTGATTCTAGGTTTTAGATAGGTGCGAATATTTTTTTGGTCGGAGTTTTCCGGAGTAACTGCGTGCAAGATATCAAGAAGAATTCTGGTTCAAAGATATCAAGTAGAATTCTAGCTTCAGTATTATATAAGCTCGCTGCTAGTAAGTTACAGAATTTTTAGCAATTTACTTTCACACCTGGTCAATTTTCGATCTGTATTCATATATTTTGGAATGGGAGAATTTTGTTCTCCCTCTAAACAGTTTTAAGTGTTTTCTGTCTACACTGTATAATTTAGTTGCTGTAGTCCCAATTAGTTACCGCAGTCTCCGCGGTCGTATCACTTGCAGCCACAAAGATATCCTGCAAAAGAAATTATAAATCAGACTCTGTTTATTAGTATTTTCGCAATTCGATAGGATTTGTGTGGGTATAATAGCCAGAAGAGATAGCGAAAGACTTACACTTAAGTAGCCCCTGATGTCAGGGAGAGTAAATTCATCATTTCTCATGTCCAGCAAAACGTCCAAGAGATCCTTCTTTCCATCATCACTTGTGTCACTGTTTTTGCTCCTCTTTGCGAGGCGATCCTCTATGAATTTATCCATAACAGCATACGACTTTTTCCTGCAGATTACCATATTACGATAAACACCCTGTAGATCCAAGAACTGAAGACACGGGAAATAGTCGGCCAAATTGGGAGCGGTGTGTAGAACCATCATTCTCGAAATAGCGTCTTTCAGATCTTCAGATGCTCGTAAGTTAGAACCGAACATGTGTTTACCAAAGGCCATGGTCCCTATCAGATTAAACGCGGAGTGGAATGCAATGTGTCCGATATTCACACACTCTGATCCCTTCAGGGAGCTTTCAAAAATCTGATGAATCATTCGATGTGCTTGATCTCTTCTGAGATCTTGTAGAGCTTCTAGCCGCTTGACAGAGAAGAGTTCATTATTAGATATGCGTCTGAGCATACGCCAGCGAGATCCATATTGGCATATAAATTTTCTCGCAATTAGTATAATAGGTATCTCAGGGATTAAGAGTTTATTTTTTATGATAGGTGTCCAATTTTTGAGAGGTGGTGGCAGCGAGTAGCTCAGAGGTGGCAGCAAGGCGGTGACACAATTGCATGGCAAGGCCGTGAGTGAAATTTGGATAAAATGTGTTTTGATGCCTATTAAATTTACATAAAATGTTATGAATTAATGCTGGGATCTTCCGGAATCTTCGGGTTTAATTTGGCTCAAAGCCCTGCAATGTCTAATTTGTATCAAAACCATATTAATTGATTATATCAAACATATCTTCAGTGTCATGTAGAGCACGATAGCACACAATGGCTAGAGTGGCATACTTTTTCACTAATTATCAAAATTTCTTCCATTATTGTAGTGTTGAATTCTTTCTATCCTACTACAGACTAGTTATGTATTTTCTTCAATTTTATTTCTTCGTACGAATAGGGTTTACATGTAGTGAAACCCTAACACTAAATTAATGTTGGTTTCCATTTTAACCTTTATAAATTAGGATCATTCAATTTTTATGTTTTTCTTATGTAGAGAGAGGGATCTTAAGTTATAATTTAGTTTACTAATCTTATTTTGTTTAGTTTACTAATCTTATTTTGTTTATGCGTACCTGAATGGGCCAATTTACCCGGAGATATGGTTGTCTTCAACATGTATCTAAACAATTTTATTTCTCAATATTTCCACATATTTCGCTTCCATGGTTTTACATTCAAATATTACTCTTCTTATTTTATATTACTAATGTTTTTATCTTGATATCCCCAGGTTGAGGAGGAAGGAAATTTATGTGCTCTTTATTAGATATTATTCTCTGTTGCAAGTCTTTTTTTTTTTTGGTTTCCATAAATAGCCTCTTTTGACTCTTTACCTCATACCTAAACATACTAATCCCCTATATTATTTTCAATGTTACAGGTACGAGTAGAGGAAATAAAAGAATTTTGCTTCCGTTGTACCAAAGACATTTAACTTAATTCGTAAATTGACTTTCTCTTCCTTAGTTTACATGTCATACATTTCTCAATTCACCCCAAACTTTGTGTGAAGTTATCCTAACGTGAAGATAAAAGTGATTTGTTCATGATATCCTGAAATAGGGTTTTTGCTAGACTTCTAACCCTCCCATGGATACCATGTGTATAAAACGGTTATGAGCCTTAACAAATGGCATATTATATGGTTAGGCAGGGACTACCTGCTGCATGCAGCACTTGTTTCAATATGAAAGTTTTTCATCTTATATGAGTTTGTAAATTTAATAGAATATTAAAATTATAGTTAAATGTATATGATTGTTTACAGTAGTTATAAAAAGAATTTATGGTTTAGTGTTGCATGTTAGTTATAGAGATATTATAATAAAAAGATGGTATATATTTTTGTTATAATTAAGATAATTATATAAATTAAATAAGTAATTAATATTAATAAATTTAAAATAAATAAAATTAGCAATTGCACTAAATTTTGTAAAGGAAACGTTGTAAGGTATAAATTTGAGAAGAACCGTGACATATAAAAAATCATTTAAGATAAAATATTTTATGGAGATTAAATATTTACCACACTTAATAATTATTAATAATTAAATTAAAATAGTAATTTTTTGTTACAAAAATGTGTCTATCTAAATAGTTTGTTGTCAATGTTAACATGACCAAGAAGAACATGAGGGTAGATCCTACCACAGGTTACCCTGACAGGACTTACAGATTCTATATAGGACAAATTGTCTTCACCTTCAAAGATGGAATAAGCTACACAGGCTTCAACATCGTTGTATTCCAAGCTTCAAAATCACTATAGTCCATGTACCCAAACTCATATTTGTTCCTCTGGATGGAAAATACAAATGTTCTCCCACTGACTAGAATCTCCTGAGACTGTCAACATGACTAACACTAAATGTGAGAACGTGACTAACACTGAATTTGAGAACATGTCCCTCCAAGTTAATTGATGTAATAACATTGGTAACATAGATGGAAGTCATGTGTTGTTTCTCTTCTCTACAATTAATGCCCCAAAGAGGCAACTAATTGATTTCAAAAAGGTCTATGTCCAAGCAGGTGCCAAGAGAAGCCAAACTCACTGAAACCAAGAACATCCATCAAATGATCCAATGCCATGAAAAGAAAGGGCTCTATGAAGATGTATCGCCTCAAGTTGTTCCAATTCTCCAAGAAACCGGCTAAAAATCTCCATCAGTGTGATAAAAATCAACGTGAAAATATAAAACGAGGAGGGTTTTTTAAATGCAAATGCGGTTATTAGTATAATGCAATACTAATAGTGCAAATAGCTTACCAAGTATCTTTCTTCAAGAGACAAGAAGTAGGTTCCAAGGGTAAGATATTTGGTTGTCACTTTAAAATTATCTTTCTATACCCTTAGGCAATGCTTTTACCATAAAAGATTTGATTATGTCAGTTTCCACATTGTGAGAGAGAATTGCAACATCTAGAAATGACAATACTTTACACATCCTTGCAATCCTATTCCAGTGGATTATAACAAATTCATTCCAATGGATGAAAAGAAGCCACTCAAAAGACACGTATTATGTTTTTTTCAAATTATTGAATTTTTATAAGCACATCTAAATTGTTAAATAATTGTAACTCTCAAAATAATTATTTTCTATTTGTAATGATATGAATTTGTAAATCCAAGACCATTGTAACTCTCTAAAAATTATTTTCCATTTGTAAACATAAGAATTTATAAAGACAAGACATGATTGGATTTTTTAAATTAAAAAACTATTTTACAAACTGTTGGATCATGTATCATCCATAATTTGTAATATGTTAATGGATTAAAATTCATGCACCTGAATTCCAATATACACAAAGCCTATATGCTTAAAAACATCTTTATAAAAATAGACATCTCCTATCAACTCCTCTATTCCTCTAGATTGAGTAGCTCTATGACAAGACTATATTAAAAAAGTAATAACCATTCATTTCCATCAATACATTCTTCTGATCTTAAATCATTTTATCCAGTGTGCTCAACTAGGTAGTTGTCTTCTTTATTTGGGCTCTAGCGTACTGGGATTTTTCAGTGTTTGGCTGAGTACACATCATCCAAAAGTGCATACAAGGTGAGGTATATGTTAGTGCAATCACATTTCCATGTGTGCATATAAGCGAGGGGGCTAGAGATGATGGTGAGTAATCTGACGGAGAAACCCGTGGTTTGTAGATAAGGGAAAGACATTCAAGTGCATAAAGATATACACATCATATCATCATTTATGAAGTGATGGCATTGATACTATTTACTATAATGAGAGTTTCCAACCATACTTTTGGATCAAATTTCCCAATGACTTCACCAAGATGGTGAAACAATAGTATATTAGCTTTGAGGATTTAAGAGACTACTTTGAGATCAAGATTTACAAAGAGATAGGGAGAGGCATTTTTCTGTATACAAGAATCCTAGGTTAGATTTGTGTTGAGGATAAACAAATGGTTTACATCATCTTCTTGTATGGATAATGATGCATATCAATGTGTTTTTATTTGTTATATCCGCTAGCTAAAGAGGCAGATTATGTGTTTAGAACACAAGAGACACCTCCCTAGGATGTAGGGTTGAGATTTTTCAATGCATTATGGAATGTATCTACACCTGTGACATTTTATTTCACAAATGGGATTGCATATTTTTTCTTTTAAATCATATCCATTTCATATTTGGATGTTCTTGCTATAGTTTAGATCTATAAAGTTTTGTTTTTGTGCATAAAATTGTCCAAATATTTTTTTGATTGAGATTATGTGCTTCTCCATGTTTCTATTCATGATTTCCATGTCGAATTTCATTCTCCCAATAATTATGCAGAAGTATTTGAATATGATGTGACACAAGAGAGCCTCCATCTATGATGGATGTAGAAGTCTTCAAATTTAAAGGGTCTTTTGCAGAGGCTACATCTCTAGCATATGGAAAGATCAATTTTCTGAAATTTACGTCACAGTAATTCATTGATTTGTGGATTCCACTTCAGGGAAGACCAACAAAAGCTTGCTAATGAAAGTTATACCTTATGATATTTTTGAAAAATATAGAGCGTCCTGATGTGGTTACTCAATACATAACAAAGATGGAAAATGAAGTTGGAAAAAATATATTCATCATGTGACATTAAAATCTCAAGTAAATATTTGTCTTTTCCTTGGCATAGTATAGCTCACTCGATTCCTCTATTTGTCTAGACATCATGAGAATGAAAAATAATTGTATGTAGACTGTTGGACACTCACCTTAGATAAATTTAACATTCCAGAAGCTATTTTGACTTCCGAGCGAGGAACTTTTGGTTAATGATTTTTCATGCTACTTGAAATGAAAAATGCCTCTAACTTCATATGTGCATGGATTTGAGACAAGCTAGTTTCACATTTGAACAAAACTTGAAATATATCTCTTTCCCATTCGTGAGAAACTATGATTTATATGTCAAAGAGGATAGTCATGGCACTATGGAGGAATAGGGCACTTAGTCTTGCACAAAAGATGCAAATAGTAGAGGATGAAGAACCAACAGATTCAGGGGATCTTCAAAACAATGATTTTGGATACTTTTTAGTTTTCAAGGATTCATGAAGCCAGCCTAACCAACATCCATTCACAAACATTACCTTTCAATGTAAGTATCCCAATTCTAAGGTATTTCCCTGTTTTGCATTCCTGCCAAGTTATTGTTATGATCCTTACATTGCTTTTGACAAACTGTACTATCGATGATTTTTTAGTAAAAGCATGCTAAAGAACTAATATAATAAACAATGAAACTCAACAACCTGTGGGAAGTGTCTCTTACTAATTTAGTCATTACTTGTTTCTCTAAAAGACATACCTACTAAAATTATTTTTGCAATTCCTAATAACAGGTAGAGTCACTCATGGATTTATATGATGGGGGTTGCTTAGACAAAGATATGGAGAAATATTGTTGTCTAAACTATCGAACCAAGACATAGAAAATTTACAAACAAAAATTATACCAGAGATAGATCTGGTACAAGTTCAATGGAAGTGTTTTTAGGTTTGGTGTTGAGATCACATGTATCCACCAAAATTTAAAGCTTGATAATGGAAATGGTTGAATTATTAACGAAGTTCTTATCCTTCATGATGTGTTTTGCTTTGTTATATCCACTAGCTAAAGAAGTAGATTATGTGTTTAGAATACCACAAGGGACACATCTCCCCAGGATGTAGGGTTGAGGTTTTTCAATGCATTATGAAATGTCTCTATACCTATGACATTTTATGTCACAAATGGGAATGCATATTTTATTATTATTTTAAATCATATGTATTTCATATTTTTATGCTCTTGCTACAGTTTAGATATACAAAGTTTTGTTTTTGTGCATAAAACTATCTAGATATTTTTTTTTATTGAGGTTATGTGCTTCTACATGTTTCTTTTGATGATGTCCATGCTAAATTTCATTCTCCCATTAATTATGCAGAAGTATTTGAATATGATGCTACACAAGAGCCTCCATCTATGATGGATGTAGAAGTCTTCAACTTTAAAGGGCCTTTTGCGGAGGCTACATTTTTAGGGTATGCCAAGATAAATTTTCTGAAATTTACTTCACATTAATTGACTGATTTGTGGATTGCACTTCAGGGAAGACCGAAAAATTCTTGATAATCAAAGTTATACCTTACGATATTATTGACAAATACAGAGGGTCTTGATGTGGTTACTAGGTACATAACAAAGATGGAAAATGAAGTTGGAAAAAATGTATTCATCATGTGACATTAAAATCTCAAGTAGATATCTGTATTTTCCTCGACATAGTATAGCTCACTGGATTTCTCTATTTGTCTGGATATCATGAGAATGAGAAATAGTTGTATGCAGAATTCTTGACCCTCACCTTAGACAAATTCAACATTCCAGAAGTTATTTTGACTTCCAAGAGAGGAATTTTTGGTTAATGATTTTTCATGCTACTTGAAATGCAAAATTCCTCTTAAGGTATCTATGCCTTAGATAGGTTTGCATGATTTACTACAAGTAGCAAACTAGAAAATAGAGGTCTCAAGTGAATTTATGTTTTACAAGGTAACTTATTCTTATCTGCAAGGATGTTAGGTTTCTAGGAAAATCTATAAAACATAAAACCAAATTCTCCTTCATGTTGGAACATATAGAGGAAATAGTGGATTCACCTCCTTCCTTAGCATCAATGGGTAGTCCATCTTTGGCCATGTTCATTCGTAGAGGTAGAAGCCTTGATGCTAGCCATGGTGAAAACTACATAGATGACAAAGGAAGACTCAAGTTCCATTTTCAATCCTTTGTTTACTACAATGTTCCATGCAGATACACATTGAGTTCTTTTCTCATCAGAACATCCATACATTGTCTTCTGTCACTTGTAAAAATGGGAGAAGTAATATCAAAACACCAAAAGAGGATTGATCTACATGAATTCCAATGAAGGAAATTGAAAAAAAATAGTGGATGCGCATGGATTTGAGACAAACTAGTTTCACGTTTGAAGAAAAATTGAAATACCCTTCTTGCCCATTCGTGAGAAACTATGATTTATATGTCAAACAATACGATCATGGCAATATGGAGGAATATGGTAGTTAGTCTTGCACAAAATATGCAAATAGTAGAGGATGAAGAACCAACAGATTCAGGGCATCTTCAAAACAATGATTTTGGATACTTTTTAGTTGTCAAGGATTCATGAATCTAGCATGACCAACGTCCATTCAAAAACATTACCTTTCAGTGTAAGTATCTCAATTCTAAGGGATTTCCCTGTTTTGCATTCCTGCCAAGTTATTGTTCTGATCCTTACGCTGTTTTTGACAAACTGTAGTGTCGATGATTTTTTGGTAAGAGCATGCTATAGAACTAATATAATAAACAATGAAACTCAACAGCCTGTGGGAAGTGTGTCTTACTAATTTAACAATTACTTGTTTCTCTGAAAGACCTACCTACTAAAATTATTTTTGCAGTTCCTAATAACAGGTAGAGTCACTCATGGAGTTATATGATGGGGGTTGCTTAAACAAAGATATGGATAAATATTTTTGTCTAAACTATCAAACCATGACATGGAAAAGTCACAAACAAAAAGTATACCAGAGACAGAACTAGTAGAAGTTCAATGGAAGTGTTTCTAGGTATGGTTTTGAGATCACAAGTATCCACCAAAAGTTAAAGCTTGATAATGGAAATGGATGAATTATTAATGAAGTTCTTATCCTTCATGATGTGCCTTTTGAAGACAATTTTCAGGTGCTTCCTCATCTCTTTGATTATACCCATTACAATTTATTGTACATGGATATTTTGAATAGAAAGTGGAATTGTTGTTTCATTTTCTTTATTTTACCAATTTGCATAGCATCTTCAGTTCGCAAGGAAATGTGACTTATTTTTTGAATGTGTATAGCTCCAAGTGAGGAGAGAGCTTGAGAATCTAGCCTATACATCAGAAACATGTAATGTCAGAGTATTTGTGGGCATTGCATGGCTTAAGCGCACCACATCTTAAAAGAGGATCACAAAAAACATTGTCAAAAAGTTCACTGACCATTTGAAAGAGACGCAATGTTTGGTGGAGGAGGATATTCTTACCTAAGAAAAAAAAAGTTCAGTAACCACATGTTAAACAACGAAAACATTTTTTTGAGAGTATATAATATTGGTCTTACTGGTGCAGAACATGGAACATGGAACAAACAACTTTCAAACATGACATAGAGATGTGGGTTGGCAGTATAGACTTTGTTTGCCTTGTGATTGGATTGGATTGGCCATGGCACACAATTTCCACGATTTAATCTTTGTTCATACAACAGATTCTTTAAAAGTGTGGAGGAAAAAAATCCCTTTTGCCTACTTGACAATGGAAATGCAGAAATTCAGATTCAATTTATTCATTATTTTTGTTACTTAATTGATCAACCTGCAAATTCTGATGTGACAAGAAACCTATCAACATCAATATAACACTACGTTCTAGATTCCATTCATAATAATATTACATGTTTAGTGAGGACATTGAACATTCTATGGTAAACCACCAGGAAAAGATCAATGCTCGTCACTAAATGAAATGCTGATGCAAATATCAAGCATTGTTGCCCTCTAATGGAAATTATGCACCTTAGAGATTCCAGGTTGCTTCTGGGATAGGCTACGGGTGAGGAAGTGAAAAACACACATCTGCAAAAGAGAGTGAGTCCCTGCAAGAAAATCCTTCCTGAACTCCCACGAAGGCTATCTTTCTCAAATAGTTGGAGCAACGCATAATGCCTAAGCTCGGAAGAACCTACAGAAGTGCTGCCTTCACTGCCTGGATTTAGAGGAACACTGCAACCATCACCTTTTCTCCCATTAATTTTTTTTATATTTAGTATTATTATTTTTCTTTCAATTATATTAATTATATTTTTTAATTTTTAATTTTTATAAATACAATAAAATATATATTTTAATAGACAATTATAAAATTTGTTTCTCTTTATAATATATCTCTTCCATAAATATTTGTAATTTTATTAAAAATATAATATCAAAAAGTCCTTTATAATTTAAAAAATACAAAATTATATTAATTATTAAAAAATATATTTCTTATTATTTTCTTTTCAAATACATTAATTTTATTTTTCAATTTCAAAAATTTATAAATGTAATTTAAAAAACACTTAATAAAGTCGTTAAATTTAAAAACTACTACCTTAATTATTTTTATTAAACATAATAAATTAATTGGAAAAAATAGTTATGGCTTTTTGTATTAATTTGTCTTTTAGTTTTAACGGAATAGAGTATAAATTATATATTATTTTTAAATCTTTCAAATAAATTTATATAGTTTTAATTTTCTAATTTTATAAATATTAAATTTTATTTCATAATTCTTTTAAAATATATTTTGTAATAATTTGTTTTTCTATTTTTAACGAAATATAATAGAGAATGTTATTGTAACATTATAATTTATTTACTAATAAAATGTTATATATTTTTAGTTTTTTATCATTCTATTCTATATATATATATAAAAGTTATTTTATATTACTTTATATATTTTTTAGGCATTTAACTTATTCTATTATTATAAGGTCATTTATTTAACTAACTTTCCTTTAAATTATTAATTAACTTATAATTTTTAATAATTAAGTCTTGAACCAATTACCCTCAAGAATAATTAAACAAATATAATAATTTTGACCCCTGTCCTAGAGTCAAACTAGCCGTTAGAGAAGATAGCTGTTGGAGGCTCCGCTCAGACTATTTAACATGATGAGCTTGATCTGTTTCTTCAACTTGTCCTGACGATGAACCACACTGGTTGGTTCGAAACGCGTCGACAAATGATATTCCATGTGATTTTCGCCAAAGAATCTTTCTCTAAAAATAATCTTATTATATATACATGTAAAATTTAATTATATCATAGAAAATTTTATTATTTAAAACAAGGATAAAGAAGAAAAGAAAAAAGTTAATCAATGTACAATGAGCATTAACTAAAATGAGATTGAGATTTCTTCATTTTCTTTGACTTAAATAGTTGCCTTTCCTCCATGACTATAAAGTAGCACAACCACATTAATAAATTAATTACCAAATTTGATAAAACTTTAAAAAATTAAACATAATAAAAAAAAAAATCAAATAAACATGTATCTATAATAACTTCATAATTAAAATAGTTGTATAAAATAACAAAAATTATTAAAATAACTATCTAAATTATAACTACTTAAATTAATTACAAATTAGCACAACCATATTAGTAAATGAGACGTCTAAGACTTATGATCATTGTGATTATTATTATAATTATTTAACATTACTTAACATTATTACTATTATTAATTAATATTAATTATTTTAATTAAATAATTAAAAATTTAAAAAATAATTAATTAATTAAAAAATAATAATATTAATTAATTAAATAATAATAATATTTGTAATTAATTAAATAACAATATTAATTAATAAGAGTAATATTGTTAATACTAATAATTAATAAATATGTTTTATTTTTTGAATTTAGGTTTTTGTGATCCATATTACATTAAGAAGATTTTTTTCGGTAGAAATCACATAGGAGGAAATTTTTTCGACGCATTTCAAATCAGCTAGTGTGGTTCATCATCAGGACCAAATGAAGATGCAGATCATGGCACAGGCTTAAATAGAGGGCGATGTAGAGACCAAAAGATCATATAGCGACTAGTTTATGAAAATTAATATTTTAATAATGATTATTAAGATAAAATAATATTCCTATAATGGAAGAAAACTCACATAGAGCAATATCTTCATGCTAATTCTCATCATTTCCTGGCTCAAAAGCTTGGTGTTCTCAATACTTTAGCGACTAGAGCTTTAAGGGTTTCTAATGATAACCATCTCAATGAGGAGAAAGCACACCTCTTGAGTGTTTTCTTTAATAATGGGTATAGTAGACACCAATGTACTAAGACTTTCGTCAAAGCCGAGAAAGGTCCTAAGGCCAAGAAAGAAACCAAGGATCATTTGTCTGGGGTTCATCTCCCTTTTATCCAAGGAACTACCCATAAGATTGTGAGGATACTAAAGAAGCATAAGGTTCCTTCAACCTTTAGGCCTCTAAATACTGTCTAAATCTCCCTAAGATCTATTAAAGACCCCATGGACCCCAAAAATATGAAAGGTGTTTATGTTATCCCTTTCTCTTGTGGGACTCTTTACATTGGTGAGACTGGTCACTCGATTAATCAAAGGATTCATGAGCATGTAGCTGACATAAAACATGGTAGGACCCGCTCCTCTGCTTTGGCAGAACATGCAGAAAAATCTAGGCATCACATCTGCATTGAGGAAGCTCATGTCATTGCCAAGGTTAGTCATTTCCATCATCGTAAATTCAGGGAGGCCTTGGAAATAGAAACAAGGCCCAATAATTTAAATAGAGATGATGGTTGGAATATTAGCAGAAGTTGGGTTTGTGCCTTGTCCTCCTAGTTTGTTTATGTTTGCAGATTTTTTTTTTTAGGGTTTGACATTTCTATTTATGATTTTTTTGTTTCTATATAGGTATTTGCATTTAATGTTAATATTTTTTTATCTGTTTTCTTACCTTAAAAAATAAATAAAAATAAAATAAAATAAAATTTGCCCTCCCTTTTGATTTTTTTTTTAATTTTAGTTTCGTTTAATTATTTTCTTTTATAGGATATATATATATATATATATATATATATATATATATATATATATCTCTCTCTCTTTTTTTTTACCATGTTCCTTATTTTTGGTTGACCAGGATTGTTTGTTTTTTATTTATGTTTACGTTATATATATATATATATATATATATATATATATATATATATATATATATATATTGATTATTATAAATTATAATATTATTATTTTTAAACTAGCTATTATAGGAATATTATTTGATCTTAATAATCAGTATTAAATATTATTTTTCATAAACTAGTCATTATAAAATAATAATAATATTAATATTAATTTTACCCTCCCTTTTGATTGCTTTTGTTTTAATTTTAGTCTCTTTTAATTATTATTTTTGTTATAGGATCTTGACTCATTAATCAGGTCTTGACTTCTATTTATTTATTTATTTTTATTTTTTAACTCTATTCCCTGTATATGGTTTATTTGGATTGTTTGTTTCTTATTAATGTTTATATTTTTCAAATCTTTCTTAATTAATATTATTATTAATTTTTATTTTTATCTTAATTATTATTATAAATTATAATATTTTTATTCTTAAATTAACCATTATATTACATCTTATAGGAATATTATTTGATCTTAATACTCATTATTAAAATATTAATTTTCATAAACTAGCAGTTATATAATCTTTTTGTCTCTACATTGGCCTTTAATTAAGCCTATACCATGATTTGCATCTTCATCTGGTCCTGATGATGAACCACACTAGCTGATTCAAAACGTGTCAGAAATTTTTTCTCCTATGTGATTTCTACTGAAAAACACTTCTTAATAAACGTGTTAGTCAATAATTTAGTAGCATTATTAATTAATAAATATTAATAATAATTAACTCATTAATTTATATTTCATTCGCTATTAATAGATTCATTAAATAATTCAATCATTCAAAATTAATAAATAATAATAATAAAACCATTATAGATTAATTCAACAATATTAAATTAATTTAATATTATTCTCTTTGGTTCATAATCCTTTGAGGGTTTAATATTAATCCCTTGGGTTTATAATAGTAATCATAGTCAACCATGGTCCAATGTCGCATTGTGACAAAGATTTTATCGATATGAAAATAAATCATGGTCAACTATGGTTCAACGTTGCATTGTGACAAGGATTGTCTCAATATGGAAATCCACCATGGTCAAACATGGTCAACCATATGTTTTTAGGGTTTATAATATTTATCTTACGGTTTATATACCTCGGGTTTATAATTTTTATCCCTTGTGTTTATTATTCCCTTGGGCTTATATTATCAATCTCTTGGGTTTATTAATCTAAGGGTTCATATTCCTGAGGTTTAATATTATTCACTTAGGTTTATAATCCATTCGGTTTTTAGTATTGATCACTATGGTTTATTATTCCCTTGGTTTTTAATATTGATCATGGTCAACCATGTTTTATAAATCCAATCATGCTCAACCATGGCCAACCATATTTTATAAAATCAATCGTGGTCAACCATAGTTAATCATGGACAACCGTTATTCGACATCGCATTGTGACAAAGATTGTCTCAATATGAAAATTAATCATTGTCTCAACGATGGTCCAACATTGCATTATGACAAAGATTATCTCAATATGTTAATCATGGTCAACCATGATAAACCACGACTAATCATGGTCAAACATGGTAAACGATGTTCAACGAGTTTTATAAAATCACACATGGTCATCCATGATCAATCATGGTCATACGTCACATTGTCACAAAGATTGTCTTGATATGAAAAGCAACCATGATTATGCATGGTCAACCATGGTCCAATGTTGCATTGTGACAAGAATTGTCTCAATATGAAAAGCAACCATGGCCAACCATGTTTATTTTAGTGTTTATAGTATTTATCTTAGGGTTTATATACCTTGGCTTTATAATATTAGTCCCTTGGGTTTAATATTATTCCCTTTGGTTTATAATCCCTTAGGTTTATTATTCCCTTGAGTTTATAATATCAATCATGGCCAACCACGGTCAATCATAGCCAACCATGGTTGAATGTTGCATAGTGTTAATGATTGTCTCAATATAAAAATCAACTATGGTCAACCATGGTCCAACGTCGCATTGTGACAAATATTGTCTCGATATGAAAATCAATGATGGTCAAACATGGTCCAATGTTGCATTGTGACAAGGATTATCTCAATATAGAAATCAACCATGAGAAATCATGTTTATTTTAGGGTTGTAATATTTATTTTAGGGTTTATATACATTGGGTTTATAATTTTTATCCCTTGGGTTTATAATATCAATTCCTTGGGTTTATTAATCTAAGGGTTCATATTCCTAGGGTTTAATATTGTTCACCTAGGTTTATAGTCCCTTCAGTTTTTAGTCTTAATCTATAGGGTTTATTATTTCTTTGGGTTTATAATATCAACCATGGTCAACCATGGTAAACCATGTTTTATTAATTCAATCATGATCAACAATGGTCAACCATATTTTATAAAATCAATCGTGGTCAACCACGATTAATGATGGTCAACCATGGTCCAATGTTGCATTGTGACAAAGATTGTCTCAACATGAAAATCAACCATTGCCTCAACCATGGTCCAACATCGCATTATGACAAAGATTGTCTCCATATAATAATCATGGTCAACCATGGTCAATCATGGTCAACCATGGTGACAAAGATCATTTTGATATGAAAATCAACCATAGTTAAGCATGGTCAACCATGGTCCAACATCACATTGTGACAAGGATTGTCTCAATATGAAAAACAACCACGGTCAACAATGGTCATCCATGTTTGTTTTAATCTTTACAATTTTTATTTTAGGGTTTATATACCTTGGGTTTATAATATTAGTCTAGTGGGTTTAATATTATGCCCTTGGGTTCATAATCCCTAGGGGTTTTAGTATTAATCCCTTGTCTTTATTATTCCTCTGGATTTATAATGCCAATCCCTTGGGTTTATACTATCAATCATGATAAAGCATGGTCAATCATAGCCAACCATGGTCGAATGTTGCATTGTTATAATGATTGTCTCAATATTAAAATCAACCATGATCCAATCTCGCATTGTGACAAAGGCTGTCTTGATATAAAAATCAATCATGGTCAAGTATTGTCAACCATGATTAACAATATTTATATTTATAAACAATTATTTATTTAACGATATTTATATTAATAAAATAATATTAATAAATAATAATAATAATAATAAGTTAGTTATTATTATTTATTAATTATGACTTAATTATTATTAATATTTATTAATTAATAATGCTACTAAAATTTTAATTAACACATATTTATTATTTATTAGTATTAATTAACATTACTACTATTATTAATTAATATTATTATTTTATATTCAGCGGCATGTTATCATATACCATGTGCAGACGCCAAGGGAGACGTATTCAAAGCCGTAGTTTTACGGTTCTGCCTCTTCAAAAGTCCAATAAATCGGAGAGGCCAACCACAATTAACGGCTGCGCACATGCACTGCACTGATCTGAACTTATCCACCACTTAATGAACTTTTGTGAATATCCACCACTAATTGCATTGCCGTCCTTGCCTGCGGATAGCATTCTCCATCTATAAATTATTTGCCCAACCTTGGAAAGAAGGCGAATAATATTACAGAGCCTTTTATTCACTATACTTATCGGGAAATGGGAAAGATGGAAAGCGTTATAATATGGCGTTGCTGTTTCATGGCATTATTGTTAGAGACGTGTAAGGCATGCATCTGAAATCTAATATCTTATCTCACAGGATGCGTGGCCGTTTTACTTTAAAAATAATTAAAAGAATTATTTTATGTTTTTTATTTAATTAAATAAAAATTACAATAGGGAAATGTGCTTATGTGGTCTGTTCTATCTAATAAAGATTTTAACGTTATAATGTCTATCATTCACGTTAAGATCCAACGTGAGTCGCTTATAAAACTTTTATGTTTATTAGTATAGTGAGATGCACGCGCAATGCAATTTTATGGGCATTGGAGGCATCGTTGATTTGGCTGCACTTGCATTAGTGTGATATAGATTAATTTTAATTGTTATGATTATAATCCGCAAGTGTAATTGTCCCAACTTTATATGACACATACTGGTTAAGTGAGCGATCTAAAATGATATCTGTAAATTTATTTTATTTTTATTTTTATTTAAACTTATAATAAGAATTATTATTATAATTTATCAAGTATATTAAATTTATTTAAAAAATACAATTTCAATAATAAAGAAAATAAAAATTTTCAAACAAATTGTATCACTAAATTTTAATATAAAATCAATATTATTACAAATCTATTAAGAAAACCGTGAAAACAAAATTATAAGCAAACTTAATATATATATATATATATATATATATTTTGTTGATGAGACACTAATAGTTAAAAAAAAAAAATTATATATATATATATATAAAAGAGATAAAATCATAAAATAATAACAAGTACTTTTGAGTAGTAGGAAAGAGTATTTGTTCAATGATTTTAAATAGAAGTAAAATTTGTAGTTATGTAATGGATAATAAATGTTGATACACATCAATTCATAAGAAGAATCAAAATACACATTTTATGATATATGTAACACCCCTTGGTGAAAAGTAAATATTTAATTTAATTGTACGGCAAGGATTTGGTAAATCATGAGCTATGTGGAAAGTCTAGTAAGAAACTTTAATGTTTAAAGTTTATTTTAATTTTATATAAAACGGATTATGGCTAGCCATTGAATTCACGAGAAAAAGACACTAAATGAAAAAGTTTTCACTCACCAAACAGTTAAAAGACAGTTATTCTTCTCCCTAGAGATAAATAATCTCAGTTGGGACAAGGGAGCCAAGAAGGGCAAAGGAGAGGGAACTTGAGGCAACCTTGATGACTTAGTACCTAGTGGGAGGAGGTCCAAGTGAGGAGAATGAAGTTGTAAGCTTGTGAACCTCTAACACGATACTGTTGAAAGATGGAAGGACGCTGTGAGTCAGGGTATTCTTAAGCTCGTTGGAGTGAGGGGAATCCCTAAGAAAGACTTGTGATTTTGTGAGTTCTTGGACTAGATTTCTACAATCATGATGCCTATGAAAAGACCTTGTTAGGTCTCTATCAAGTAACTATTCTAGGAGTGACAAACTCGCTTGGGGGGAGAATCGAACGTGATTTCCATTCTCATTGGTTTGGAGGAGTTGTATTTCCCGTTGTGGATTCCGTGGTAGTTTGAACCTAAAACATAAAGTATTTTGATTTGATTAACTTCCAGAACTAGGTGTTTTCCTGTAACTGTAATAATATGAGAAATTTTGTTGTGAATCACTGGCTATGACATAACTTGTCTAAAGGGAAACTGTGTTGTGATCGAATAATTATAAAAGGTTGATCTGTAAGATGTGAAAGTATTACTGTGTAAATAATACAATTTTTTTTTGAAATAGGTTAATTTCAAGATTATAGGCTGAAGTTCATATTGGAAACAATCTTTGTTCTTTATACATACCCAAGTCATACAGAAGGAATTTGTAGAACCCAAAAGTTAATTAGGTCCCACTCCCTTGTAAGGCTAGTATTACCATAGTGAAGAAAGAGTAAATGAGTCAAGAGAAGCAACTATTATTTCAACTTTACATTGTTAGATAATAATTAACAAAAAATAATGAATAATTGAAGGATTTATTTTTCTTATAGTTGCACAGAGTCTATTTATGCTGAACCCGTTTAGTTCCTCGGCCAACTAACAAGAACTAGTAGCGAGGAACCGGTCTGTACTCAATACATTTATGGTATGAAGAATGGAATGAACGGGTGCAAAATTCTCTAAGAAAATTATCTTAGAGCAAGTTCAGTAAGCATAAGTTAGTCGTAAAAAGAAGAAATACATGGTTTCCTTGTTGTATGCTTGAATAATTGAGACCATAACAATATGACATTAGAAAAAAATGACTTGAAGCCTGAACTCTTGAAGTTATACTTAGATGCAAACTAGAAGAAAATATACTACATAATTGTTGGGACAAATTTAGTGAGGTTCAAGACCATTTAATTTATATTTAACAACATGAAAATTCATGATAAACAAGGAAAGATTTACAAAATTGATGGTTCCAAACCCTAAAGATAAGATCTATAAAAAAAAATTGTGAACACCTCAAATGGGTCTTTTAATTCATTTACAAAAGAGGAATATTCATCCATTAAACATGGTAGTTCTCGCCACACATTGTCATGAACTTGCCAGGAAAACCCATCCCTTGAGAAAAAAATATTTTCCTTTTTAAACGCTCAAGTCAAAATAACTACAAAGTATAATCTATGAATATAATTGCTCAATTCTGCAAGTTGTAATCTCGAGCTATTTATAATTATAGTTTTATCTTGAAGCAAAGCCAAATGACCAATGTCAAGAACTTGTCGAAATGAGGGTAAAAGTTAAAATAACCTGGTACTAGGTGGGCAAGGAGGACGGAAAGAAGCAAATAACTCCATAATAATAGCTTCATTGGAAGTTTTACCCACAACATTAAGACACCCATAAATGTGTATATATCTATACTTGTGCTGAAGCAAGATAAGAGAGAGATAATCCAGGGAATGAGACAAATATATACTACTTTTAGAGATCATCAACGAATCAATAGAAAAGATACTGAAAAGAAGCCAAAAGCTAAGATTATTAAAGAAAGGAAACCATAAAAAATATACCCAATCCAGGGTTACTTTTATAAAAAAAAAAAGAGAATCATTTTACCTCATGGTTGCAGGAAGGTAATCCAAATCCTTAAGCTCCCTGGAAGATACCAGCCCAAACTTGGGTGCAGAGCTGCAAACAAAAGTAGTCGAATCATGTAACCTCATAAACAAACCATTAGGATGAAGGAACACTCGCTGGAAAAATGTGATTCTCAATAACCTAACCAGAAAGACCCCTAAAATATAGAAAATAACGCTGATAACTCTTGAATTTCTTATAACTGATAGATATGGTGGGGGGAGGGGGGGGGGACTCAAGGAGAAGTTATTTGCAGACTTGTTACACTGAATCATTGGTTGATTCACTAATTAGTTTAATTTATAATTACCTCACAATTTGAATGATCAAATTTCATAAAAAACAAAATGACAGGAGAATTGTCGGTACAACAAGATGAGAAAGAAGAGATGTAAGTGAGATCCTTTGGGAAACTTAGTAGGATTGTAGAAAATTATATATGATAAGAACAACGATAAAATATTAAATAACAAGGGAAGACTCTGATTTGGCAACTATCATAAATTGGAAAAGGACAACCTGTAAGAACACATATCTATATATGTAGAGATACACATGATAATGAATGGGTATATTCATGTTCTAAGAAAATTGTCGTTTTAACATGACTCGAAACATTAATAGTGAGGATAACTTTGATATGATCAAGAAACATGTAGACAGTAGAAACATGTAGAAAATGTGTCATATAAAACTTTATACAGTTTTATAAAACTTTATTTATCCTCATGTTACAAACAAAACGTGCACTATCATAAAAAATATTCATGCTCTTCAACATGAGTTTGTAAATAATTCTGTAGATAGCAACAAAGTATGCACTCACACTATTATAAAAATCATTGTATAGACTTTTATTTAATTTTAAATGTGTTTACATTATTATAGAACTTATTGTATAGACTTTTATTTAATTTTAAATGTGTTAGTTGTACACGGTCAAGTCATTTGTTGTTTCTTCGACCATAGTAGATGTGGTTAGCACAATAGATTTGGTAGTATTATTCCAACATGAAAGTACTTGTAAATAATTAGTTCACTTGTATTTATTTTACAATCGTATATGTGGTTAGCACAATATATGTGGAAGTATTATTTCAATATGAAAGTTTTTCATCTTATATATGAGTTTCTAAATTTAATAGAATAATAGAATTATAATTAAATGTATATGATTGTTTAGGGCAGTTATAAAAAGAATCTATGGTTTAGTGTTGAATGTTAGTTATAGAGATATAATAAAATATATTATAATAAAACGATGGTATATATTTTTGCTATAATTAAGATAGTTATATAAATTAAAATAAGTAATTAATATTAATAAATTTAAATTAAACAAAATTAGTAATTATATCAAATGTTGAAAAAGAAATGCCATAAAGTATAAATTTGAGAAGAACAATGACATATAAAGAATTATTGAAGGTAAAATATTCTATGGAGGTTAAATATTTACTATTCACTTAATAATTATTAATAATTAAATTAAAATAGTAATTTTTTGTTTAAAAAAATGTGCCTATGTAATAGTTTGTTGTCAATGTTAACATGACCAACAAGACAATGAGGGTAGATCCTACCACATGTTACCCTGACAGGACTTGGTAGGACTTACAGATTATATACAGGACAAATTGTCTTCGCCTTTGGAGATGGAATGAGCTACACAAACTTCAACATCATTGTAGTCCAAGCTTCAACATCACTGTAGTCCATGTAACCAAACTCATATTTGTTCCTCTGGATGGAAAATACAAATGTTCTCCCACAGAACCAGAATCTTCTGAGGCTACAAGCATGACTAACATTAAATGCGAGAACATGTCCCTGCAAGTTGATGTTGATGCAATAATGTTGGTAACATAGATGGAAGCCATGTATTGTTTCTCTTCTCTACAGTCAATGCCCCAAAGAAGAAACTTATTGATTTCAAAAAGGTCTATATCCAAGCAGGTGCTAGGAGAAACCAGACTCACAGAAACCAAGAAAATCCATCAAATGATCCAATGCCATGAAGAGAAAGGTCTCTATGAATATGTATCTCCTCAAGATGTTCCAATTCTCCAAGAAGCCAACTAAAAATCTCCATCAGTGTGATACAAATCAGCGTGAAAATATAAAACGAGGAGGGTTTTCTAAGAAAAGGAAAGTGTGGTTCTTAGTATAATGCAATACCAATAGTGCAAATAGCTTACCAGATATATTTCTTCAAGAGACACACAGTAGGCTCCAAGGGTAAGATATTTGGTTGTCACTATAAAACTATCTTTCTATATCCTTAGGCAATGCTTTTACCATAAAAGATTTGATTATGTAAGTTTCCACATTGTGAGGGAGAATTTTAGCATCTAGAAATGACAATACTTTACACATCCTTGCAATCCTATTCCAATGGATCAGAAGAAAATTCATTCCAATGGATGAAAAGAAGCCACTGAAAAGACACCTATTATGCATTTTTCAAATTATTGAATTTTTTAAGCACATCTAAATTGTTAAATAATTGTAACTCTCAAATAATTATTTTCTATTTGTAATGATATGAATTTGTATATCCAAGACCATTGTAACTCTCTAAATAATTATTTTCCATTTGTAAACATAATAATTTATAAAGCCAAGACATGATTGGAGCTTTGAAAGTAAAAAACTATTTTTCAAACTCTTGGATCATGTATCATCCATAATTTGTAATATTTTAAAGAATTAAAATTCATGCACCCGAATTGCAATATAGGCAAAGCCTATCTGCTTAAAAAAATCTTTATAAAAATAGACATCTCCTATCAACTCCTCTATTTCTCTAGATTGAGCAGCTCTATGACAAGACTATATTCAAAAAGTAATAGCCATTCATTTCCATCAATATGTTCTTCCGATCTTAAATAATTTTATCTAGTATGTTCAATTAGGTAGTTGTATTCTCTATTTGGGCTCTAGCGTACTGGGATTTTTCAGTGTTTGGGTGAGTATGCATCATCCAAAAGTGCATACAAGGTGAGGTATATGTTAGTGCAATGACATTTCTATGTGTGAATATAAGCGAGGGGGCTAAAGATGATGGTGAGTAATCTGACAGAGAGGCCCATGGTTTGCAGATAAGGGAAAGACCTTCGAGTGCAAAAAGATATAGATGTCATATGCTTGTTTATGAAGTGATGGCATTGATACTATATACTATGATGAGAATTTCCGACCATACTTTTGGATCCACATTCCCAATGACTTCACCAAGATGGTGAAACAATAGTATATTAGCTTTGAGGATTTAAGATACTACTTTGAGATCAAGATTTACGAAGAGCTGGGGAGAGGCAGTTTTTTGTATACAATAATCCTAGGTTAGATTTGTGTTGAGGATAAACAAATGGTTTACATCATCTTCTTGTATGGATAGTGATGCATATCAATGTGTTTTTCTTTGTTATATCCACTAGATGAAGAGGCAGATTATGTGTTTAGAACACAAGGGACACCTCCCTAGGATGTAGGGTTGAGGCTTTTCAATGCATTATGGAATGCCTCTGCACCTATGATATTTTATGTCATAAATGGGAATTCATATTTCTTCTTTTAAATCATATGTATTTCATATCTGGATGCTCTTTCTACAGTTTAGATATATAAAGTTTTGTTTTTGTTCATAAAATTGTCCAACTAATTTTGTGATTGGGGTTATGTGCTTCTCCATGTTTCTATTCATGCTTTCCATGTCAAATTTAATTCTCCCAATAATTATGCAGAAGTATTTGAATATGATGCTACACAAGAGCCTCCATCTATGATGGATGTAGAAGTCTTCAACTTTAAAGGGCCTTTTGCGAAGGCTACATCTCTAGGGTATGCCAAGATCAATTTTATGAAATTTACTTCACATTAATTGATTGAATTGTGGATTCCACTTCAGGGTAGACCGACAAAATCTTGCTAATGAAATTTATACCTTACGATATTTTTGACAAATACAGAAGGTCCTGATGTGGTTACTCAGTACATAGCAAAGATGGAAAATGATGTTGGAAAAAATGTATTCATCATGTGACATTAAAATCTCAAGTAGATATCTGTATATCGCTTGGCATAGTGTAGCTCACTGGACTGCTCTATTTGTCTGGGCATCACGAGAATGAGAAATAATTGTATGCAGACTCCTCGACACTCACCTTAGACAAATTTAACATTCCAGAAGCTATTTTGAATTCCAAGCAAGGAACTTTTGGTTAATGACTTTTCATGCTACTTGAAATGCAAAATGCCTCTTCATATGTGCATGGATTTGAGACAAGCTAGTTTCACATTTGAACAAAAATTGAAATATCTTTCTGGCCCATTCATGAGAAACTATGATTTATATGTCAAATAGGACAATCATGGCACTATGGAGGAATAGGGCACTTAGTCTTGCACAAAAGATGCAAATAGTAGAGGATGAAGAACCAACAGATTCAGGGGATCTTTTGCATTCCTGCCAAGTTATTGTTCTGATCCTTACACTGTTTTGGAAAAACTATAGTGTCGATGTTTTTTTGGTAAGAGCATGCTACAGAACTAATATAATAAACAATGAAATTCAACATCTTGTGGGAAGTTGCTCTTACTAATTTAGTCATTACTTGTTGCTCAGAAAGACATCCCTACTAAAATTATTTTTGCAATTCCTAATAACAGGTAGAGTCACTCTTGGAGTTATATGATGGGGGTCTCTTAGACAAAGATAATGGAGAAATATGGTTGTTTGAACTATTGAACCACAACATGGAAAATTTACAAACAAAAAGTATACCAGAGACAGCTCCGGTAGAAGTTCAATGGAAGTGTTTCTAGGTTTGGTGTTGAGATCACAAGTATCCACCAAAAGTTAAAGCTTGATAATGGAAATGGATGAAATATTAATGAAGTTCTTATACTTCATGATGTGCCTTTTAGAGAACTTTTTTAGGTGCTTCCTCATCTCTTTTATTATACCCATTACAATTTATTGTACAAGGATATTTTGAATAGAAAGTGGATATTTTGTTTCATTTTCTTTATTTTACCAATTTGTGTAGCATCTTCAGTTTGCAAGGAAATGTGACTTGTTTTTTGAATGTGTATAGCTCCATGTAAGGAGAGAGCTTGAGAATCTAGTCTCTGCATCAGAAGCATGTAATGTCAGAGTATTTGTGGGCATTGCATGGCTTAAGCGTACCACATCTCAAAAGAGGATAACAAAAAACATTGTCAAAAAGTTCATTGACCATTTGAAAGAGACCCAACGTTTGGTGGAGGAGGAGATTCTTACCCAAAAAAAAAGAAGTTCAGTAACCACATGTTAAACAACGAAAACATTTTTTTTAAGAGTATCTAATATTGGTCTTACTATTGTAGAACGTGGAACATGGAACATACGACTTTCAAACATGACATAGAGATATGGGATTGCACTATAGGCTTTTCTTGCCTTTTGATTGGATTGGACTGGCCATGGCACACAATTTCCACGATTTAATTTTGTTCATACAACAGATTCTTTAAAAGAGTGGAGGAAAAAATCCCTTTGGCCTAGTTGACGGTGGAAATGCAGAAATTCAATTCAATTTATTCATTCTTTTTGTTAATTGATCAACCTGCAAATTCTGATGTGACAAGAAACCTATCAACATCAATATAACACTACGTTCTAGACTCCATTCATAATAATATTGCATGTTCAGTGAGGACATTGAACATTCTATGGTAAACTACCAGGAAAATATTAATGCTCGTCACTAAAAGAAATGCAGATGCAACTATCAAGCATTTTTTCCCTCTGATGGAAATTATACTCCTCAGAGATTCAAGGTTTCTTTTGGGGCGGGCTGTGGGCTAGGAAGTGGAAAACGCACATCCGCATAAGAGAGTGAGTCCCTGCAAGAGAGCCCTTCCCAGACTCCCATGAAGGCCATCTTTCTCAAACAGTGGGAGCAACCCGTAATGCCTAGCTCGAAAGAACCTATGGAAGCGCTACCTTCATTGCCTAGATTTAGAAGAACGTCGAGTTATAGACGCTGCAAGAAAATCTCGGTAAAAAATTATAATTGAATAATGTCAATGAATAACAATTTTTAATCTAATGGTAGAGGAAATTTCTATTGTCTAACCCCTAGAACAAAGACACATAAAACGACAAATAACATTGGAGAGAGTTCTTCTTTGAAAAAACACCTTACAACGTCATATATATATATATATATATATATATATATATATATATATATATATCAATGAGTTTTTTAACTTTAACCTTATTTGCTACAGAAAAAATATATCCTCACGAGATATTTTTTATATAAAAAACAAAATAACACAAGAATCCAAAATAATGACACCACCCCTATCCGCTAACGGCAACTCCTATATCCAACCCTATAGCAAAGTTAATGCTGCCTGACATGGCTGCTCGATACCCAGATATAACACGCGCGGTGATGACTAGGGAAAAAAAAACGGCATATTATGTCGGGCTATCTAGCGGCCATGTCAGGCCGCATTAACTTTGCTATAGAATTGGAAATAGCATTTCCCATCCGCTAACTGGCCAGCGAAGACGATCAATGAATATGACATAGGTTGCTATTCCAATGAATGCGCTCACAGCTGCTCATTACAGACAGTATTGAAGCTTGACCTTCTAGATTTCAAGTTTGACCTTGAGGAAGGCAAGTGGGGCGATAAGATGTGTGGTATATTTATTATCACTTTGACAATAAATGTATTTAAAATTCCACGATAAGATGGATATTATAAGATTAAAGTAATTGTGATAATACGTAACAGGTAACTAAGAGATATTTTTTATATAAAAAAACAAAATAACACAAGAATCCAAAATAATGACACCACCCCTATCCGCTAACTAGCGAGCCAAGACGATCAATGAATATGCCATAGGTTGCTATTCCAATAAATGCGCTCGGAGCTGCTCATTACAGACAGTATTGAGGCTTGACCTTCTAGATTTCAAGTTTGACCTTATGGAAAGCAAGTTGGGCGATAATATCTTCGTTCATTCCACCACATTTTTTATGATTCATGTGCGTCCCTGTCGCCCATAAATCATCTTATTCAAAATGGTTGACTTTTTGTATAGTTGGCTGTCAGACTCAACTCCGCTCTCAATCGGTGTTGACTCTGTTATATTTCGCTTCACGTCAACACTGTATCGCAATACTGGGTGAATGTCTGTAGAGTCACAGGACAAGCGCTCGAATTCCTCAGATATGTCGCTATTACTTCAATTATATTTTCATGACCCTTTCATCTCCAACTCCATTACGTCGCCATCTCACCTATAACGTGGAGATTCAGCTCTCTGAAAATATAACACACAAATCACGAATCACTAGCATTACTACTCCACTCATTTGGCCAACTTGACATGCTGGATATCAATGCTTGACTTTGATTTTGTTTCATATATTAATGGCTGCGCGGAGTGTACCAATATTTCTGTTTCTTCTAGAAGTTGACTCTGCCCATCTGCTTTTATCTAGCAATATGCACCACTAACTCGTGGTGACTTTAATCACTGCGCATCCCTGCACCTTCTTCTATAAATTCTCTTGCAATCCATAGAGCAAAACAATATAACTTCTCGCCTTCTATAAATTCTCTTGCAATCCATAGAGCAAAACAATATAAATTCTCTTGCCATCCATAGAGCAAATCAATGATAAGGTGGCCGTGGTATTCGATGCCGTTATTGTTACTTGGCCTGTTGCAGCTTCATTTGATTTCATTTTCACCTGTGGATGGGAAATCCGATCCGTTTATTTACGGTCTCTGCAATGTAGAAAAATGCCTGGTGAATGCCGCTGGCCGCAGTGGGGGATATGTCACGAATAAAGTGCCAAATATGCAAGAATCCATAACGGTCAGGGTTGGAATTTGACGGGCATTTTGCCCGTTAAATACGTTTAAAATTCATAGAAGAACGTTTTTCCTGATGTGTTATGACTTATGCAAACCGTATTTTTGACGGTTAATTTTTTTGGAAAACGTTATTAATATTTCAATCGAAGCTGAGCGGTTATAAAAGGTACGCTGCGTTACAGTTTCCTGGACCGGGGGCCTTAGTATGTCCTGTAACGAAGAGACGACAAATCTGGTTACACGAGGCCGGGGTGTTTTTAATTTTTATTTATTTATTAAGTTAGAAGAAAAACTTATATTTAAATAATAATTGTAAAATTATATAAATTTTAATCAAATTTATATATTACAAAATATTTATATATATAATAAAAACTTATTTTTGAGTATTTTCATACACGATATCATTTCAATATTTTTGTCACAAATTGTTTACGTGTCAAAATATATTATTAGAAAAGGTTTAATATAAGGTTGTACTATTACATTTAGATCTAAATATTTTCATTTAGAAAGGAATTAAAAGATAAATTTGGCAAGGTTATATTTCTTGGGTTATTTTTTATAGTGGCTTGCATTTGGAAGTGAAACGTCCACACAAAACACATAACGCACAATTAAAAACAGCCCATTTGTTTGCCTACAAGTTTTATAGAGTAGTTAGATTGTGAGTTTAAATTTTAAGTTGTTCATTTAGTTTTGTTGTTTATTTATATGTTTGTAGTATTATTAGAGTGAGTTTGTTATGATTGTATTCAATATTATTTTAATATACACTAGTTTTGTTGTATATATATAATTTTAGTTACTTTGAGTTCTTGTGGTTAAAGCACTATTAAAAAGTCACTAATTCAATTCTCTTGACACTCTCGGGGTGAGGCTCTATGTTTGAGCTAACAAAAAATTATATACTTAGTGGTTATCAATCTCTAGAATATATATGTGTGTGTTTGTGTTTAGTTGTTTATATATGAGTAGAATAATTTCTATCTATATTGATCTTGCTAATTTTCTCTCTGAGAGAATGTAACAATGGAGGAAATCATAACATAATCCTAGAACATGATGTTAAGAGATCCGCAATATCCATTTGTTATAAGTTTAGTCTTTTAATTTTTAAGAAGTTCAAATACTATGCATTCAATCTTGTCATATTAATATATATCCATGATCCAAACCAATGCTAAAATATATGTTGTCAAATGTATATCTCATCTCTAAATCCTATATTATATATTAGATTATGTAAATAATAATATAAACCATATTATATTATGTAAATAATCGTATAAACCATATTAATTAATCTACTTTGAGTTATTATTGGTAACATTCAATAGTTTTAATTTGTCCATCTCTTATATGTCCTAAGGTAATCATGATTTTATTGTGAGTGTTCCCTGCAATTTCAAACCAAATTTAACATTCAATAACACATTTTTGTTACGGTCATTTTGTTTTTTTGTTATAATAAATATGTGAATTTTTTTAATATAAATGTCTTATTGAAAATTTATTTTATCAATAAAACTTTTATTATGAAAAATTAATTTATTATCAAAAAATGATTATTGAAAAACAAAATTTTAAGCCTAACATTTCTGGATGGGAAACATAAAAACCCCAGACGTAAAAAAAAACTGTTTTGACAGGTAAAAAAAAACCAAATTCCACCCCTGCCGCCCACTTCATCTTCCATTTCATTTAATTTTGTTTAATTAGTTCACCGTGTGTGCATGATCGCCATATGGGTAAATCAACGACGGGTGATGGATCGTTTCATTAGCTTTGGCTGCAACCATCACCTTTTCTCCCATTTGTTTTTTTTAAATTTAGTATTACTATTTTTTCTTTCAGTTATATTAATTTTAATTTTTTAATTTTAAAGTTTTATAAATATATTTTTTTAATTTTAAAGTTTTATAAATAAAATAAAGTATATATTTTGATAGACAATTATAAAATTTGTTTCTCTTTATAATATATCTCTTCTATAAATATGTATAATTTTATTAAAAATATAATATTAAAAAGTTCTTTATAATTTAAAAAATAAAAAAATATTTTTATAATTATTAAAAATATATTTATTAGTGTTATTTTCTTACAAATACATTAATTTTATTTTTCAATTTCAAAAATTTATAAATGTAATTTAAACAAACACTTCGTTGAATTTGAAAACTAGTACCTTAATTACTTTTATTAAACATAATACTTTAATTGGTAAAAATAGTTATGGTTTTTTAAAATAATTTGTCTTTTAGTTTTAATGAAATAGAGTATAAATTATATATTATTTTCAAATCTTTCATATAAATTTAGATAGTTTTAATTTTCTAGTTTTATAAATATTAAATGTTATTTCATAATTTTTTTAAAATATATTTTGTAATAATTTGTTTTTTATTTTTAATGGAATAAAGTAGATGATGTAACATTATAATTTATTTATTAATAAAATGTTGTATTTTTTAGTTTTTTATTATTTTATTTTATTAAATTAAAAAAAATATATTTTTTATTTTTTATTTACATAGAAGAATAATCTTATTATATATATGTGTAAAATTTAACTATGCCATAGAAAATTTTAGAATTCAAATATTTAAAATAAAGATAAAGAAAGATAAAGAGGAAAAGAAAAAAAGTTAATTAATGTACAATGAACATCAACTAAAATGAAATTGTGATTTGTTCATTTTCTTTGACTTAAATATTTGCCTTCCCTTCATGAATATAAAGTAACGCAACCACATTAATAAATTAATTACCAAATTTGATAAAATTTTAAAAAATTAAACATAATTAAAAAATAAAAATTCAAATAAAAAATGTATCTATGATAACTTCATAATTAAAATAACCATATAAAATCACAAAAATTATTAAAATAACCATCTAAATTATAACTACTTAAATTAATTACACATTAGCACAACCATATTAGTAAATAAGGTTATATACATCAAAGACTTATAATCATTGTGATTATTATTATAGTTATTTAACATTACTGAACATTATTATTATTATTAATTAATATAATTTTTTTAATTAAATAATTATAAATTTAGAAAATAATTAATTAATTAAAAAATAATAATATTGGTTATAAATTAAATAATAATATAAATTAATTAAATAATAAGAATATTTGTAATTAATTAAATAACAATATTAATTAATAATAGTAACATTGTTAATACTAATAATTAGTAAATATGTGTTATTTTTTGAATTCAGGTTTTTGTAATCCATATTACATTAATAAGAGTTTTTTCGGTAGAAATCACATAGGAGGAAATTTTGCTGACACGTTTCAAATCAGCTAGTGTGGTTCATCATCAGGATCATATGAAGATGCAGATCATGGCAAAGGCTTAAATAGAGGGCGTTGTAGAGACCAAAAGATCATATAGCCGCTAGTTTATGAAAAATAATATTTTAATAATGATTATTAAGATCAAATAATATTCCTATAATGAAATAAAACTCACACAGAGCAATATCTTCATGCTAATTCTCATAATTTTCTGGCTCAAAATCTTGGTGTTCTCAATACTTTAGCGACTAGAGCTTTAAGGGTTTCTGATGATAACCATCTCAATGAAGAGAAAGCACACCTCTTGAGTGTTTTCTTTAATAATGGGTATAGTAGACACCAATGTACTAAGGCTTTTGTCAAAGCCATAAAAGGTCCTAAGGCTAAGAAAGAAACCAAGGATCGTTTTTCTGGGGTTCATCTCCCTTTTATCCAAGGAACTACGCATAAGATTGTGAGGATACTAAAGAAGCATAAGGTTCCTTCAACCTGTAGGCTTCTAAATACCATCTAAAGCTCCCTAAGATCTGTTAAAGACCTTATGGACCCCAAAAATATGAAAGGTGTTTAAGTTATCCATTTCTGTTGTGGGACTCCCTACATTGGTGAGGCTAGTCGCTCAATTAATCAAAGGATTCGCGAGCATGCAGCTGACATCAAACATGGTAAGACCCGCTCCTTTGCTTTGGCACAACATGCAGAAAAATCTAGGCATCACATCTACATTAAGGAAGCCCATGGCATTGCAAAGGTTAGTCATTTCCATCATCGTAAATTCAAGGAGGCCTTGGAAATCAAAAAAAGGCCCAATAATTTAAATAGAGATGTTGATTGGAATATTAGCAGAAGCTCGGACCCTCCCTTGTCATCCTAGTTTGTTTATGTTTGCGGATTTTTTTTTAGGGTTTGACGTTTCTATTTATGATTTTTTTTCAATATAGGTATTTGCATTTAATGTTAATATTTTTTTTGATCCGTTTTCTTACCTTAAAAAATAAATAAAATAAAATTTGCCCTCCTTTTTAATTTTTTTTTTCTTGTTAATTTTAGTCTCATTTAATTATTATTTTTTTATAGTTCTCTTTTTTTTACCATGTTCCTTATTTTTGGTTGACCAGGATTGTTTGTTTCTTATTTATGCTTATGTTATATATATATATATATATATATATATAATTTTTATTGATTATTATAAATTATAATATTATTATCCTTAAACTAGCCATTATAAGAATATTATTTGATCTTAATAATCAATATTAAAATATCATTTTTCATAAACTAGCCGTTATATAATAATAATAATAATAATACCCTCACTTCTGATTGCGTTGTTTTAATTTTAGTCTCTTTTAATTATTATTTTTGTTATAGGATCTTGACTCATTAATCAGGTCTTGACTTCTATTTATTTATTTATTTATTTTATTTTTATTTTTTTTAACTCTATTCCTTGTATTTGGTTGACTTGAATTGTTTGTTTCTTATTAATGTTTACATTTTTCTATCTTTCTTAATTAATATTATTATTTATTTTTATTTTTATCTTAATTATTATTATAAATTATAATATTATTATTCTTAAACTAACTGTTATATTACGTGTTATAGGAATATTATTTGATTTTAATCATCATTACTAAAATATTAATTTTCATAAACTAGCAGTTATATAATCTTTTTGTCTCTACATCGGCCTTTATTTAAGCCTATACCATGATCTGCATCTTCATGTGGTCCTCATGATGAACCACACTAGCTGATTCGAAACGTGTCAGAAACTTTTTCTCCTCTGTGATTTCTACCGAAAAAACACTTCTTAATAAATATGTTAGTCAATAATTTAGTAGCATTATTAATTAATAAATATTAATAATAATTAATTCATTAATTTATATTTCATTCATTATTAATAAATTCATTAAATAATTCAATCATTCAAAATTAATGAATAATAATAATAAAACCATTATAGATTAATTTAACAATATTAAATTAATTTAATATTATTCCCTTCGGTTCATAATCCTTTGAGGTTTTAATATTAATCCCTTGGGTTTATAATATCAATCCCTTGGGTTTATAATATTAATCATGGTCAACCATGATCAATCATAGCCAACCATGGTCCAACGTCGTATTGTGACAAAGATTGTATCGATATGAAAATAAATCATGGTCAACCATGGTTCAACACTGCATTGTGACAAGGATTGTCTCAATATGGAAATCCACAATGGTCAACCATGGTCAACCATATGTTTTTAGGGTTTATAATATTTATCTTAAGGTTGATATACCTCGGATTTATAACTTCTGTCCCTTGCGTTTATTATTCCCTTGGGCTTATATTATGAATCCCTTGGGTTTATTAATCTAAGGGTTCATATTCCCAAGGTTTAATATTATTCACTTAGGTTTATAATCCATTTGGTTTTTAGTATTGATCCCTATGGTTTATTATTCCCTGGGTTTTTAATATTGATCATGGTCAACCATGTTTTATAAATCCAATCATGCTCAACCATGGCCAACCATATTTTATAAAATCAATCGTGGTCAACCATGGTTAATCATGGACAACTGTTATTCTACATCGCATTGTGACAAAGATTGTCTCCATATGGAAATTAATCATTGTCTCGGCGATGGTGCAACGTCGCATTATGACAAAGACTATCTCAATATGTGAATCATCATCAACCATGATAAACCACGACTAATCATGGTCAAACATGGTAAACCATGTTCAATGAGTTGTATAAAATCAAACATGGTCATACGTCGCATTGTCACAAAGGTTGTCTTGATATGAAATGAAACCATGATTATGCATGGTCAACCATGATCCAATGTTGCATTGTGACAAGGATTGTCTCAATATGAGATCAACCATGGTCAACCATGGGAAATCATGTTTATTTTAATGTTTATAATATTTATCTTAGGGTTTATATACCTTAGCTTTATAATATTAGTCCCTTGGGTTTAATATTATTCCCTTTCGTTTATAATCCCTTGGGTTTATAATATCAATCATGGTCAACCATGGTCAATCATAGCCAACCATGGTTGAACATCGCATAATGTTAATGATTGTCTCAATATAAAAATCAACTATGGTCAACCATGGTCCAACGTCGTATTGTGACAAATATTGTCTCAATATGAAAATCAATGATGGTCAAACATGGTCCAATGTTGCATTATGACAAGACTTATCTCAATATAGAAATCAACCATGAGAAATCATGTTTATTTTAGGGTTGTAATATTTATTTTAGGGTTTATATACCTTGGGTTTATAATTTTTATCCCTTGGATTTATAATATCAATCCCTTGGGTTTATTAATCTAAGGGTTCATATTCCTAAGGTCTAATATTATTCACTTAGGTTTATAGCCCCTTTATTTTTTAGTCTTAATACCTAGGGTTTATTATTTCCTTGGGTTTATAATATCAACCATGGTAGACCATGCTTTATTAATTCAATCATGATCAACAATGGTCAACCATATTTTATAAAATCAATCGTGGTCAACTACGATTAATCATGGTCAACCATGGTCCAACGTTGCATTGTGACAAAGATTGTCTCAATATGAAAATCAATCATTGCCTCAACCATGGTCCAACATCGCATTATGACAAAGATTGTTTCCATATAATAATCATGGTCAACCATGGTGACAAAGATCGTTTTGATATGAAAATCAACCATAGTTAAGCATGGTCAGCCATGGTCCAACGTCGCATTGTGACAAGGATTGTCTCAATATGAAAAACAACCACGGTCAACAATGGTCATCCATGTTTGTTTTAATCTTTATAATTTTTATTTTAGGGTTTATATACCTTGGGTTTATAATATTAGTCTAGTGGGTTTAATATAATTCCCTTGGGTTCATAATCCCTCGGGGTTTTAGTATTAATCCCTTGTTTTTATTATTCCCCTGGGTTTATAATATCAATCCCTTGGGTTTATAACAGCAATCATGATAAAGCATGGTCAATCATAGCCAACCATGATCGAATGTTGCATTGTTATAATGATTGTCTCAATATTAAAGTCAACCATGGTCCAATCTCGCATTGTGACAAAGGAAAATCAATCATGGTCAAGTATTGTCAACCATGATTAACAATATTTATATTTATAAATAATTTTTTATTTAACAATATTTATATTAATAAATAATAATAATAATAATTATTTTATTATTATTATTTATTAATTAATGAATTAATTATTATTAATATTTATTTAATTAATATTATTATTTAATTTATAACCACTATTATTATTATTTTATTATTTAACTAACTAATATTAATTAATAATAATAATGATGATAAGTAAGCATAATAATAATCACATTAATCATAAGTCTTTGGCTTTTTTTAAGGAGAAAAGTCTTTGGCTTATATTAACTACATTTACTAATAATGTTTCTTTTTTCTTTCTTCAAATTAAATTAAGATTAGAGTTTAAACCTAGGTTAATCTTTTTATTGGGCCAAAAAAAATAAGCATTTTATATTAAAATGTTCTCATCAAGACGGTCTTAACCTGGATTAAGTAACATGAGGGACTTTTTTTTTTTAATATAGTTTAATGTTTCAAAAAGTAATTATATTCCTAAATTTCTTTAAATTTAAAAACTTCATGAATACTCACCCCCGAAAATAAGTAATTAATATTCTTTAGGCTGTGGTTCAGCGGTTATGTGAAAGTTTGATCCCACAAATCAGGTTCCTTAATCCATACAACCCTGCGCAGCGATTGAAAAAAAAGTGGATGGTGGACTCCGTCCAAGAGCAGATGACGTTGGTTATCACCTGAACACGGTTTCCTACTCATTCCTAATTTAATTTTATATTCAGCGGCCTATTATCATATGCCTCTGCCCATGCCAACAGAGACGTATTCAAAGCCGCAGTTCTTACGACTTGTTCACTCCCTTGTTTCGACCTCTTCAAAAGTCCAATAAATCGGAGACGCCAACCACAATTAGCGGCTGCGCATATGCACTCCACTGATCTGATCAGATCCGGTCCACGCCAATACCATCATAACAGCTGTTCGCCATTATTCTAGAAGTTGACTTAATGAACTTTTGTGAATATCCGCCACTAATTGGCTTGCTGTCCTTGCCTGCGGATAGCATTCTCCATTTATAAATTATTTGCCCAACCTTGGAAAGATTCACAAGAAGGCGAATAATATTACAGAGCCTTTTATTCACTATACTTATTGGGAAATGGGAAAGACGGAAAGTGTGATAATATGGCGTTGCTGTTTCAGTTTCAGCTGCCCTTTCGAACTCCGATCCGTTCATTTACGGGCTCTGCAACGTAAACAAATACGGCAATGGCAGTGCGTATGAAAAGGAACGTGAACGCCGTATTGGAGTACCTGGTGAGGGCCGCTGCCCCACGAGGCGGATTCGCGACGTATTATTATAATTTATTAAGTTTATTTAAAAAATACAATTTCACTAATAAATAAAATACAAATTTTCAAACAAATTATATCACTAAATTTTAAAATAAAATCAATATTATTACAAATCTATTAAGAAAACCGTGAAAACAAAATTAGAAGCAAACTTTTATATATATATATATATATTAACCATTATTTTTTTTAGTAGTAAAAAATGGTATTTGTTCAATGATTTTAAATACAAATAAAATTTGTAGTCATGTAATGGATGATAAATGTTGATACACATCAATTCATAAGAAAAATCAAAATATACATTTTATGATATATGTAACATTCTTTGGTGAAAAGTAAATATTTAATTTAATTTTACGGTAAGGATTTGGTAAATCATGGGCTATCTGGAAAGTCTAGTAAGAAACTTTAATGTTTAAAGTTTATTTAATTTTATATAAAACCCATTATGGCTAGCCTTGGAATTCACGGGAAAAAGACAAAAAGACACTAAATGAAAAAGTTTTCACTCACCAAAGAAAGTTATACTTCTCCCTAGAGATAAATAATCTCAGTTGGGACAAGGGAGCCAAGAAAGGGCAGAGGAGAGGGAATTTGATGCAACCTTGATGGCTTGGTACCTAGTGGGAGGAGGTCCAAGTGAGGAGAATGAAGTTGTAAGCTTGTGAACCTGCAATGGGATACTGTTGAAAGACAGAAGGATGCTGTGAGTTAGGGTATTCTTAAGCTCGTTGGAGCGAGTGGAATCCCTAAGAAAGACTTGTGATTCTGTGAATTCTTGGATTAGATTTCTACAATCATGATGCCTATGAAAAGACCTTGTTAGGTCTCTATCAAGTAACTATTCTAGGAGTGACAAACTCGCTTGGGGGAGAATTGGACGTGATTTCCATTCTCATTGGTTCGGAGGAGTTGTATTTCCCCTTGTGGATTCCGTGGCAGTCTGAACCTAAAACATAAAGTATTTAGTATTTTGATTTGATTGACTTCCAGAACTAATTGTTTTCCTCTAACTGTAATAATAAGAGAAATTTTGTTGTGAATTACTGGCTATGACATAGCTTGTCTGAAGGGAAACTGTGTTGTGATCGAATAATTATAAAAGGTTGATCTGTAAGATGTAAAAGTAATACTGCGTAAATAATACAAATTGTTTTTGAAATAGGTTAATTTCAAGATTATAGACTGAAGTCCATATTGGAAGCAATCTTTGTTCTTTATACATACCCAAGTCATACAGCAGGAATTTGTAGAACCCAAAAGTTAATTAGGTCCCACTCCCTTGTAAGACTAGCATTACCATAGTGAAGAAAGAGTAAATGAGTCAAGAGAAGCAATTATTATTTCAACTTTACACTATTAGATAATGATTAACAAAAAATAATGAATAATTGAAGGATTTATTTTTCTTATAGTTGCACAGAGTCTATTTATGCTGAACCCATTTAGTTCCTCGGCCAACTAACAAGAACTAGTAGCCAGGAACTAGTCTGGACTCAATACACTTATGGTATGAAGAATGGAATGAATGGGTGCAAAATTCTCTAAGAAAATTATCTTGGAGCCAGTTCGATAAGCATAAGTTAGTCGTAAAAAGAAGAAATACATGGTTTCCTTGTTGTATGCTTGAATAGTTGAGACAATAACAATATGACATTAGACAAAAATGACTTGAAGCTTGAACTCTTGAAGTTATACTTAGATGCAAACTAGAAGAAAATATACTACATAATTGTTGGGACAAATCTAGTGAGGTTCAAGACCATTTAATTTATATTTAACAACATGCAAATTCATGATAAAGAAGGAAAGATTTACAAAATTGATGGTTCCAAACCCTAAAGATAAGATCTATAAAAAAAATGTGAACACCTCGAATGGGTCTTTTAATTCATTTACAAAAGAGGAACATTCATCCATTAAACATGGTAGTTCTCGCCACACATTGTCATGAACTTGCCAGGAAAACCCATCCCTCGAGAAAAAAATATTTTCCTTTTTAAACCCTCATGTCAAAATAACTACAAAGTATAGTCTATGAATATAATTGCTAAATTCTGCAAGTTGTAATCTCGATCTATTTATAATTATAGTTTTATCTTGAAGCGAAGCCAAATGACCAATGTCAAGAACCTGTCGAAATGAGGGTAAAAGTTAAAATAACTTGGTATTGGGTGGGTGAGGAGGACTGAAAGAAGAAAATGACTCCATAATAATAACTTCATTGGAAATTTTACCCGCAACATTAAAACACCCATAAATGTGTATATATCTATACTTGTGCTGAAGCAAGATAACAGAGAGATAATCCAGGGAATGAGACAAATATATACTACCTTTAGAGATTGTTGACGAATCAATAGAAAGGATATTGAAAAGAAGCCAAAAGCTAAGATTATTAAAGAAAGGAAACCATAAAAAATATACCCAATCCAGGGTTACTTTTATAAAAAAGAGAATCATTTTACCTCATGGTTGCAGGAAGGTAATCCAAATCCTTAAGCTCCCTGGAAGATACCAGCCCAAACTTGGGTGCAGGGCTGCAAACAAAAGTAGTCGAATCATGTAACCTCATAAACAAACCAATAGGATGGAGGAACACTCACTGGAAAAATGTGATTCTCATTAACCTAACCAGAAAGACCCCTAAAATATAGAAAATAATACTGACAACACTTGAATTTCCTATAACTGATAGATATGGGAAGGGGAGGGGGGGGAGGGGAACTCAAGAAGGTGTTATTTGTAGACTTGTTACACTGAATTATTGGTTGATTCACTAATTAGTTTAATTTATAATTACCTCACAATTTAAATAATCAAGTTTGATAAAAAAAACAAAATGATAGGAGAATTGTCATTAATGAAATGACTTTTGGTACAACAAAATGAGAAGGAAGAGATGTAAGTGAGATCTGTTGGGAAACTTAGTAGGTTTGTAGAAAATTATATATATAATAAGACCAATGATAAAATATTAAATAACAAGGGAAGACTCTGATTTGGCAACTATCATAAGTTGGAAAAGAACAACCTGTGAGAACACATATCTATATATGTAGAGATACACATGATAATGAATGGGTATATTCATGGTCTAAGAAAATTGTTGTTTTAACACGACTCGAAAGATTGATAGTGAGCATAACTCTGATATGATCAGGCAACATGCAAACAGTGGAGTAAGGTAATCACAGGAAAATGTGTCATATAAAACTTTATATAGTTTTATAAAACTTTATTTATCCTCATGTTACGAACAAAACGTGCACTATCATAAAAAATATTCATGCTCTTTAACATGAGTTTGTAAATAATTCTGTAGATACAACAAAGTATGTACTGACACTATTATAAAACTTATTGTATAGACTTTTATTTAATTTTAAATGTGTTTACACTATTATAGAAATTATTGTATATACTTTTATTTAATTTTAAATGTGTTAGTTGTACATGGTCAAGTCATTTGTGGTTTCTTCGACCATAGTAGATGTGGTTAGCACAATAGATTTGGTAGTATTATTCCAACAAGAAAGTACTTGTATATGTGGTTAGCACAATATATGTGGAAGTATTATTTCAATAGGAAAGTTTTTCATCTTATATGAATTTGTAAATTTAATAGAATATTAAAATTATAATTAAATGTATATGATTGTTTAGGGCAGTTATAAAAAGAATCTATGGTTTAGTGTTGAATGTTAGTCATAGAGATATAATAAAATATATTATAATAAAAAGATGGTATATATTTTTGTTATAATTAAGATAGTTATATAAATTAAATAAGTAATTAATATTAATAAATTTAAAATAAATAAAATTAGTAATTGCATCAAATGTTGAAAAGGAAACATCATAAAGTATAAATTTGAGAAGAAAAATGACATATAAAGAATTATTGAAGGTAAAATATTCTATGGAGATTAAATATTTACTATTCAGTTAATAATTATTAATAATTAAATTAAAATAGTAATTTTTTGTTAAAAAAATGTGCCTATCTAAATAGTTTGTTGTCAATGTTAACATGACCAATAAGATAATGAGGGCAGATCCTACCACATGTTACCCTGACAGGACTTGGTAGGACTTACAGATTATATACAGGACAAATTGTCTTCGCCTTCGGAGATGGAATGAGCTACACAAACTTCAACATCGTTGTAGTCCAAGCTTCAACATCATTGTAGTCCATGTAACCAAACTCATCTTTGTTCCTCTGGATGGAAAATACAAATGTTCTCCCATAGAACCAGAATCTTCTGATGCTACCAACATGAATAATAGTAAATGCGAGAACATGTCCCTGCAAGTTGATGTTGATGTAATAACATTGGTAACATAGATGGAAGCCATGTATTGTTTCTCTTCTCTATAGTCAATGCCCAAAAGAAGCAACTGATTGATTTCAAAAGGTCTATATCCAAGCAGGTGCCAGGAGAAACCAGACTCACTGAAACCAAGAACATCCATCAAATGATCCAATGCCATGAAGAGAAAGGGCTCTATGAATATGTATCCCCTCAAGATGTTCCAACTTTCCAAGAAGCCAACGAAAAATCTCCATCACTGTGATACAAATCAACGTGAAAATATAAAACGAGGAGGGTTTTCTAATAAAAGGCAACTGTGGTTCTTAGTATAGTGCAATACCAATAGTGCAAATAGCTTACCAGATATATTTCTTCAAGAGACACACAGTAGGCTCCAAGGGTAAGAGATTTGGTTGTTAGTATAAAACTATCTTTCTATATCCTTAGGCAATGCTTTTCCCATAAAAGATTTGATTATGTAAGTTTCCACATTGTGAGGGAGAATTTCAGCATCTAGAAATGACAATACTTTACACATCCTTGCAATCCTATTCCAGTGGATCAAAACAAAATTCATTCCAATGGATGAAAAGAAGCCACTGAAAAGACACTTATTATGCATTTTTCAAATTATTGAATTTTTTAAGCACATCTAAATTGTTAAATAATTGTAACTCTCAAAATAATTATTTACTATTTGTAATGATATGAATTTGTAAATCCAAGACCATTGTAACTCTCTAAATAATTATTTTCCATTTGTAAACATAATAATTTATAAAGCCAAGACATGATTGGAGCTTTGAAAGTAAAAAACTATTTTTCAAACTCTTGGGTCATGTATCATCCATAATTTATAATATTTTAAAGAATTAAGATTCATGCACCCGAATTCCAATATAGACAAAGCCTATCTGCTTAAAAAAATATTTATAAAAATAGACATCTCCTATCAACTCCTCTATTTCTCTAGATTGAGCAGCTCTATGACAAGACTATATTCAAAAAGTAATAGCCATTCATTTCCATCAATATGTTCTTTTGATCTTAAATAATTTTATCTAGTCTGTTCAATTAGGTAGTTGTCTTCTCTATTTGGGCTCTAGCGTACTGGGATTTTTCAGTGTTTGGGTGAGTACGCATCATCCAAAAGTGCATACAAGGTGAGGTATATGATAGTGCAATGACATTTCTATGTGTGAATATAAGCGAGGGGGCTAAAGATGGTGGTTAGTAATCTGACAGAGAGGCACATGGTTTGCAGATAAGGGAAAGACCTTCGAGTGTAAAAAGATATAGATGTCATATGCTCATTTATGACGTGATGGCATTGATACTATATACTATGATGAGAGTTTCCAACCAAACCTTTGGATCCACATTCCCAATGACTTCACCAAGATGGTGAAACAATAGTATATTAGCTTTGAGGATTTAAGAGACTACTTTGAGATCAAGATTTACAAAGAGCTAGGGAGAGGTAGTTTTTGTATACAAGAATCCTAGGTTAGATTTGTGTTGAGGATAAACAAATGGTTTACATCATCTCTTGTATGGATAGTGATGCATATCAATGTGTTTTGCTTTGTTATATCCACTAGATAAAGAGGTAGATTATGTGTTTAGAACACAAGGGACACCTCCCCAGGATGTAGGGTTGAGGTTTTTCAATGCATTATGGAATGCCTCTGCACCTATGATATTTTATGTCACAAATGGGAATGCATATTTCTTCTTTTAAATCATATGTATTTCATATCTGGATGCTCTTGCTACAGTTTAGATATATAAAGTTTTGTTTTTGTTCATAAAATTGTCCAACTATTTTTGTGATTGGGGTTATGTGCTTCTCCATGTTTCTATTCATGCTTTCCATGTCAAATTTAATTCTCCCAATAATTATGCAGAAGTATTTGAATATGATGCTACACAAGAGCCTCCATCTATGTTGGATGTAGAAGTCTTCAACTTTAAAGGGCCTTTTGCAAAAGCTACATCTCTAGGGTATGCCAAGATCAATTTTATGAAATTTACTTCATAGTAATTGACTGATTTGTGCATTCGACTTCAGGGAAGACCGACAAAATCTTGCTAATGAAATTTATATCTTATGATATTTTTGACAAATACAGAAGGTCCTGATGTGGTTACTCAGTACATAGCAAATATGGAAAATGATGTTGGAAAAAATGTATTCGTCATGTGACATTAAAATCTCAAGTAGATATTTGTATTTTGCTTGGCATAGTGTAGCTCACTGGATTGCTCTATTTGTCTGAACATCACGAGAATGAGAAATAATTGTATGCAAACTGCTCGACACTCACTTGAGACAAATTAAATATTTTAGAAGCTATTTTGAATTCCAAGCAAGGAACTTTTGGTTAATGACTTTTCATGCTACTTGAAATGCAAAATGCCTCTTCATATGTGCATGGATTTGAGACAAGCTAGTTTCACATTTGAACAAAACTTGAAATATCTTTTTGGCCCAATCATGAGAAACTATGATTTATATGTCAAACAGGACAATCATGGCACTATGGAGGAATAGGGCACTTAATCTTGCACAAAAGAAGCAAATAGTAGAGTATGAAGAACCAACAGATTCAGGGGATCTTCAAAACAATGGTTTTGGATACTTTTTAGTTGTCAAGGATTCAGAAAGCCACCATGACCAACGTCCATTCACAAACATTACCTTTCAGCGTAAGTAGCTCAATTCTAAGGTATTTCCCTGCTTTGCATTCTTGCCAAGTTATTGTTCTAATCCTTACGTTGTTTTGGAAAAACTGTAGTGTCGATGTTTTTTTGGTAAGAGCATGCTACAAAACTAATATAATAAACAATGAAATTCAACAACCTGTGGGAAGTGGCTCTTACTAATTTAGTCATTACTTGTTGCTCAGAAAGACATCCTTGCTAAAATTATTTTTGCAATTCCTAATAACAGGTAGAGTCACTCATGGAGTTATATGATGGGGGTTTCTTAGACAAAGATAATGGAGAAATATGGTTGTTTGAACTATTGAACCAAAACATGGAAAATTTACAAACAAAAAGTATACCAGAGACAGCTCCAGTAGAAGTTCAATGGAAGTGTTTCTAGGTTTGGTGTTGAGATCACAAGTATCCACCAAAAGTTAAAGCTTGATAATGGAAATGGATGAAATATTAACAAAGTTCTTATCCTTCATGATGTGCCTTTTGGAGACCTTTTTTAGGTGCTTCCTCATCTCTTTGATTATACCCATTACAATTTATTGTACATGGATATTTTGAATAGAAAGTGGATATTTTGTTTCATTTTATTTATTTTACCAATTTGTGTAGCATCTTCAGTTTGCAAGGAAATGTGACTTGTTTTTTGAATGTGTAGAGCTCCATGTAAGGAGAGAGCTTGAGAATCTAGTCTCTACATTAGAGGCATGTAATGTCAGAGTATTTGTGGGCATTGCATGGCTTAAGCAAACCACATCTCAAAAGAGGATAACAAAAAACATTGTCGAAAAGTTCACTAACCATTTGAAAGAGACCCAACATTTGGTGGAGGAGGAGATTCTTACCCAAGAAAAACAAAAGTTCAGTAACCACATGTTAAACGACGAAAACATTTTTTTTAAGAGTATCTAATATTGGTCTTACTGGTGTAGAACATGGAACATGGAACATACGACTTTCAAACATGACATAGAGATATGGGATTGCACTATAGACTTTTCTTGCCTTTTGATTGGATTGGATTGGCCATGGCACACAATTTCCACGGTTTAATTTTGTTCATACAACAAATTATTTAAAAGAGTGGAGGAAAAAATCCCTTTGGCCTAGTTGACAGTGGGAATGCAGAAATTCAGATTCAATTTATTCATTCTTTTTGTTAATTGATCAACCTGCAAATTCTGATGTGACGAGAAACCTATCAACATCAATATAACACTATGTTCTAGACTCCATTCATAATAATATTGCATGTTTAGTGACGACATTGAACATTCTATGGTAAACTACCAGGAAAAGATTAAAGCTCGTCACGAAAAGAAATGCAGATGCAACTATCAAGCATTTTTTCCCTCTGATGGAAATTATACTCCTCAGAGATTCAAGGTTTCTTCTGGGGTGGGCGGCGGGCGAGGAAGCGGAAAATGCACATCTGCATAAGAGAGTGAGTCCCTGCAAGAGAGCCCTTCCCAAACTCCCACAAAGGCCATCTTTCTCAAACAGTCGGAGCAAACTGTAATGCCTAGCTCGGAAGAACTTGCAGAAGCGTTGCCTTCAGTGCCTAGGTTTAGAAGAACGTCGAGTTATGGATGCCAGAAGAAAATCTCGTTAGAGAATCGTAACTGAATAATGCCAATGAATAACAATTTTTAATCTAATGACACAGACGATTTCTATTGTCTAACACCTAAATCAAAAACACATAAAGCGACAAGTGGCATTGGAGAGAGTTCTTAAAAAACACTTTAAGGCGTAATTATATTGTATCATCTTTTATATCAATGAGTTTTTTAACTTTAAACTTTTTTAACCTTATTTGTGATAGAAAAAATATATCCTCAAGAGATATTTTTATATAGAAAAACAAAATAACACAAGAATCCAAAATAATGACACCACCCCTATCCGCTAACTAGCTAGCCAAGACGATCAATGAAGATGACATAGGTTGCTATTCCTATAAATGCGCCCACAGCTGCTCATTAGAGACAGTATTGAGGCTTGACCTTCTAGATTTCAAGTTTGACCTTATGGAAAGCAAGTTGGGCGATAATATCTTCGTTCATTCGACCACATTTTTTATGATTCATCTGCGTCCGTGTGGCCCATAAATCATATTATTCAAAATGGTTGACTTGCTCCATCTCACAGCGCTCCACGTCAACACTGTATCGCAATACTTGGTGAATGTCTCTAGAGTCACAGGGCAAGCTACGAATTCTGCAGATATGTCGCTATTACTTCAATTATATTTTCATCATCCTTTCATCTCCAACTCTGTAACGTCGCCATCTCACCTATAACGTGGAGATTCAGTTCCATGAATCTTATTAGTGCTCAACACGCCGGCTCACGGCTCTCTGAAAATATAACACACAAATTTCGGACGGTGTGCACTAGCATTACTACTCCACTCATTTGTCCAACTTGACATGCTGGATATCAATGCTTGACTTTGAATTTGTTTCATGTATTAATGGCCGCGCGAAGTCTACCATATAACGTCGGTCTTCTAGAAGTTGACTCTGTCCATCAGCTTTCATCTAGCTATGAATAGGTGTTGTTCTTCTCAGGTTGGAGCTCAAGTATTTCTGGGCAGTTGCACTCTACGCTTTGAGATATATCCCTTTATAACAAACTCTACCCTCCCTGAGATACAACCTCATGACTAAGGTTGCTGTTGGTATAAACACATGCTTGCAACTGCTTCGCCTTTTATAGGATTTTCAGTACTATGTAGGCTTCAATGCTATGTATGGTTGATGTGCCGTGAATAATAAGATTTATGTGAAGAGGAATAAAGTGCCAAATACGTATTTAAAGTGCCCGTTAAATACGTTTAAAATTCATAGAAGAACGCTTTACTTTTTTTGGGAAAACGTTATTAATATTTCAATCGAAGCTGCGCGGTTATAAAAGGTACGCTGCGCCACAGTTTCCTGGACCGGGGTGTTTTCAATTCACGAAAGTGAACAAAGCGACGACAAATCTGGTTACACGAGGCCGGGGTGTTTTCAATTCATTTGTTTGTATTTATAAAAATGGAGTTAAGACCACTACCAATAGCTATGGACAAGGTAATTTCTCACGTAACTTCTTGAAATTATATAAAAAATTATCGCATTGGTATTTAACAATTTTTCAAAATAGCTGCTCCACAGAATATGCAGGGAGAATATAACTATGGAGGAAATCATAACATAATTCACAGAATATGTAGAGAGAATATAATAATGGAGGAAATCATAACATAATTCTAGAACATGATTTTAAGAGATCCTCAATATCCATTTGTTATAAGTTTAGTCTTTTAATTTTTAAGAAGTTCAAATACTATGCATTTAATCTTGTCAATATTAATGTATATCCATGATTCAAACCAATGCTAAAATATATGTTTTCAAATGTATATTTTATCTCTAAATCCTATATTATATATTAGATTATGTAAATAATAATATAAACCATATTATATTATGGGAGTTGTCTATAATGCGACTTTTTGGAGATTCCGGTGACGGAATCCGGCGGAAGAAATTGAGGTTAAATCTTGATTTCTTGCAGTTAAAATGGTTTTTTAACTGCATATTTGGATTCAGCACCCTCGAAAACCCCTGGGACGCTTTCATTGTGCAGAAACTAGCTATCAAACTTGCGATTCCAATAAATTCCTGCCGGATTTCGACCGGAAAAACCCGCCGGAAAGGCTTTCAAAAAGTCTCGTTATAGACAACTGCTTATATTATGTACTTTCGAGTTATTATTGGTAACACTCAATAGTTTTAATTTGTGCGTCTCTTATATGTCCTATAGGATATGTTTTCGAGGTTATCATGATTTTATTGTCAGTGTTCCATGTAATTTCAAACTAAATTTAGCATTCAATAACAAATTTTTGTTATGATAAATATGTAAATTTTTTTAATATAAATGTTTTATTGAAAGGTAATTTTATTAATAAAACGTTTATTGTGAAAAGTTAATTTATTATCAAAGGGAAAAATTTTAAGCATAACGTTTCTTGATGAGAAACATAAAGACCCAAAACCTCCAAAAAAAAATTGCTTGACAAGTAAGAAGAAACCCAAATTCCAACCCTATGGCCCACTTCATCTTCCATTTTATTTAATTTTGTTTAATTAGTTCACAGTGTGTGCATGATCGCCGTATGGGTGAAGCAACAACCGGTGATGGATCATTTCATTAGCTTTGGCGGCAACCATCACCTTTTCTCCCATTAATTTCTTTTTTAGCATTATTATTTTTCTTACAATTATATTAATTTTATTTTTTAATTTTTAATTTTTATAAATACAATAAAATATATATTTTAATAGAAAATTATAAAATTGGTTTCTCTTTATAGTATATCTCTTCTATAAATATTTGTAATTTTGCTAAAAATATAATATTAAAAAATTCTTTATAATTTAAAAAAATACAAAACTATTTGAATATTTATTTATAATTATTAAAAAATATATTTATTATTATTTTATTTTCAAATGCATTAATTTTATTTTTCAATTTAAAAAATTTATAATTATAATAATATCTATTTTTAAGGTCACAACCAAGCCATACACCAAATTGGTGTATGAGACCCCCTTGCTTGTGGGACAAGGGACCCATCTCCGCGCAGTGATTTGACTGCTAAAGTCTACGAAGGTATACATACTCTACCCCTCTGATTTTAAACCTGTGACCTCTTAGAAGGAAACACATGCTCTTAATTTGAAAAAAACACTTAATAAAGTCATTGAATTTAAAAACTACTACCTTAATTATTTTTATTAAACATAATACTTTAATTGGGAAAAATAGTTATGGCTTTTTGTAATAATTTGTCTTTTAGTTTTAATGGAATAGAGTATAAATTATATATTGTTTTTAAATCTTTCAAATAAATTTATATAGTTTTAATTTGCTAATTTTCTAAGTATTAAATTTTATTTCATAATTCTTTTAAAACATATTTTGTAATAATTTGTTTTTCATTTTTAATGGAATATAGTAGATAATGTTATTGTAACATTATAATTTATTTATTAATAAAATGTTATATTTTTAGTTTTTTATCATTCTATTATATTAAATCAAAAAAATTATTTATTATTTATTTACATAGAAAAATAATCTTATTATATATACGTGTAAAATTTAACTATAGCATAGAAAATTTTAGAATTCAATTATTTAAAATCAAGATAAAGAGGAAAAGAAAAAAGATAATCAATGTACAATGAGCATCAACTAAAATGAGATTGAGATTTGTTCATTTTCTTTGACTTAAATAGTTGCCTTCCCTCCATGACTATAAAGTAGCACAACCACATTAATAAATTAATTACTAAATTTGATAAAACTTTAAAGAATTAAACATAATTAAAAATAAAATCCAAATAAAACATGTATCTATAATAACTTCATAATTAAAATAACGGTATAAAATAACCATCTAAATTATAACTACTTAAATTAATTACAACTTAGCACAACCATATTAGTAAATGAGGTTATATACGTTGAAGAAAATAACGGTATAAAATAACCATCTAAAATATAACTACTTAAATTAATTACAAATTAGCACAACCATATTAGTAAATGGGGTTATATACGTTGAAGACTTATGATCATTGTGATTATTATTATAATTATTTAACATTATTGAACATTATTACTATTATTAATTAATATTAATTTTTTAATTAAATAATTAAAAATTAAAAGAATAAATAATTAATTAAAAAATAATATTATTGGTTGTAAATTAAATAATAATAATATTGGTAATTAATTAAATAACAATATTAATTAATAATAGTATTATTGTTAATACTAATAATTAATAAATATGTGTTATTCTCTGAATTTAGGCTTTTGTGATGCATATTATGTTAAGAAGAGCTTTTTCAGTAGAAATCACATAGGAGGAAATTTTACCTACGCGTTTCGAATCAGCTAGTGTGGTTCATCATCAGGACCAGAAGAAGATTCAGATCATGGCACAGGCTTAAATAGAGGGCGATGTAGAGACCAAAAGATCATATAGCAGCTAGTTTATGAAAATTAATATTTTAATAATGATTATTAAGATCAAATAATATTCTTGTAATGGAAGAAAACTCACACAGAGCAATATCTTCATACTAACTCCAATCATTTCCTAGCTCAAAAGCTTAGTGTTCTTAATACTTTAGTGACTAGAGCTTTAAGGGTTTCTAATGATAACCATATCAATGAGGAGAAAACACACCTCTTGGGTGTTTTCTTTAATAATGGGTATGGTAGACACCAATGTACTAAGGATTTCATCAAAGCCGAAAAAGGTCCTAAGGCTAAGAAAGAAACCGAGGATCATTTTTCTGGGGTTCATCTCCCTTTTATCCAAGGAACTACACACAAGATTGTGAGGATACTAAAGAAGCATAAGGTTCCTTCAACCTGTAGGCCTCTAAATACCATCTAAAGCTCCCTAAGATCTATTAAAGACCTTATGGACCCCAAAAATATGAAAGGTGTTTAAGTTATCTCTTTCTCTTGTGGGACTCCCTACATTGGTGAGGCTGGTCGCTCAATTAATCAAAGGATTCGAGAGCATGCAACTGACATCAAACATGGCAAGACCCGCTTCTCTGCTTTGGCACAACATGCAAAAAATCTAGGCGTCACATCTGCATTGAGAAAGCCCATGTCATTGCCAAGGTTAGTCATTTCCATCATTGTAAATTCAAGGAGGCCTTGGAAATAGAAAAAAGACCCAATAATTTAAATAGAGATGATGGTTGGAATATTAGCAGAAGCTGGGTCTCTGCCTTGTCCTCCTAGTTTGTTTATGTTTGCGGATTTTTTTTTTTAGGGTTTGATGTTTTTATTTATGATTTTTTTGTTTCTATATAGGTATTTACATTTAATGTTAATATTTTCTTGATCCATTTTCTTACCTTAAAAAAATAAATAAAATAAAATAAAATTTGCCCTCCCTTTTGATTATTTTTTTAAATTTTAGTCTCATTTAATTATTATTTTTGTTATAGGATCTATATATATATATTCTCTTTTTTTTACCATGTTCCTTATTTTTGGTTGACCAGGATTGTTTGTTTCTTATTTATGTTTATGTTTTTTATTTTTCTATATATATATATATATATAATTTTTTTATTGATTATTATATATTATAATATTATTATTCTTAAACCAGCCATTATAGGAATATTATTCGACCTTAATAATTAGTATTAAAATATTATTTTTCATAAACTAGCCTTTATAAAGTAACAATAATAATAATAATAATAATAATAATTTTACCCTCCCTTTTGATTGCTTTGTTCTAATTTTAGTCTCTTTTAATTATTATTTTTGTTATAGGATCTTGACTCATTAACAAAGTCTTGACTTCTCTTTATTTATTTATTTATTTTTAACTCTATTCCCTGTATTTGGTTGATTTGGGTTGTTTGTTTCTTATTAATGTTTACATTTTTCGATCTTTCTTAATTAATATTATTATTAATTAATTAATTAATTAAATTTTTTTATCTTAATTATTGTTATAAATTATAATATTATTATTCTTAAACTAACTGTTATATTACCCGTTATAGGAATATTATTTGATCTTGATAATCATTATTAAAATATTAATTTTCATAAACTAGGAGTTATATAATCTTTTTGTCTCTACATCGACCTTTATTTAAGTCTATACCATGATCTGCATCTTCATCAGGTCCTCATGATGAACCACACTAGTTGATTCGAAACGCGTCAGAAACTTTTTCTCCTTTGTGATTTCTACCGAAAACACTTTTTAATAAACGTGTTAGTCAATAATTTAGTAGCATTATTAATTAATAAATATTAATAATAATTAATTCATTAATTTATATTTCATTCATTATTAATAAATTCATTAAATAATTCAATCATTCAAAATTAATAAATAATAATAATAAAACCATTATAGATTAATTTAACAATATTAAATTAATTTAATATTATTCCCTTCGGTTCATAATCCTTTGAGGTTTTAATATTAATCCCTTGGGTTTATAATATCAATCCCTTGGTTTTATAATATCAATCATGGTCAACCATGGTCCAATGTTGTATTGTGACAAAGATTGTATTGGTATGAAAATAAATCATGGTCAACTATGGTTCAACGTTGCATTGTGACAAGGATTGTCTCAATATGGAAATCCACCATGGTCGGTCATGGTCAACCATATGTTTTTAGGGTTTATAATATTTATCTTAAGGTTTATATACCTCGGGTTTATAACTTTTATCCCTTGCGTTTATTATTTCCTTGGGCTTATATTATCAATCTCTTGGGTTTATTAATCTAAGGGTTCATATTCCTAAGGTTTAATATTATTCACTTAGGTTTATAATCGATTCGGTTTTTAGTATTGATCCCTATGGTTTATTATTCCCTGGGTTTTTAATATTGATCATGGTCAACCATGGTTGACCATGTTTTATAAATCCAATCATGCTCAACCATGGCCAACCATATTTTATAAAATGTCAACCATGGTTAATCATGGACAACCGTTATTCCACATCGCATTGTGACAAAGATTGTCTCAATATAAAAATTAATCATTGTCTCAACGATGGTCCAACATCGCATTATGACAAAGATTATCCCAATATGTTAATCATGGTCAACCATGATAAACCATGACTAATCATGGTCAAACATGGTAAACCATGTTCAACAAGTTTTATAAAATCAAACATGGTCATCCATGATCAATCATGGTCATACGTCGCATTGTCACAAAGATTGTCTTGATATGAAAAGCAACCATGATTATGCATGGTCAGCCATGGTCAATCATAGCCAACCATGGTTGAATGTTGCATAGTGTTAATGATTGTCTCAATATAAAAATCAACTATGGTCAACCATGGTCCAACGTCACATTGTGACAAATATTGTCTCGATATAAAAATCAATGATGGTCAAACATGGTCCAATGTTGCATTGTGACAAGGATTATCTCAATATAGAAATCAACCATGAGCAATCATGTTTATTTTAGGGTTGTAATATTTATTTTAGGGTTTATATACCTTGGGTTTATAATTTTTATCCCTCGGGTTTATAATATCAATCCCTTGGGTTTATTAATCTAAGGGTTCATATTCCTAGGGTTTAATATTATTCACTTAAATTTATAGTCCCTTCAGTTTTTAGTCTTAATCCTTAGGGTATATTATTTCCTTGGGTTTATAATATCAACCATGGTCAACCATAGTAAACCATGTTTTATTAATTCAATCATGATCAACAATGGTCAACCATATTTTATAAAATCAATCGTGGTCAACCACGATTAATCATGGTCCAATGTTGCATTGTGACAAAGATTGTCTCAATATGAAAATCAATCATTGCCTCAACCATGGTCCAACATCGCATTATGACAAAGATTGTCTCAATATAATAATCATGGTCAACCATGGTGACAAAGATCGTTTTGATATGAAAATCAACCATAGTAAAGCATGGTCAACCATGGTCCAATGTCGCATGTGACAAGGATTGTCTCAATATGAAAAACAAGCACGGTCAACAATGGTCATCCATGTTTGTTTTACTCTTTATAATTTTTATTTTAGGGTTTATATACCTTGGGTTTATAATATTAGTCTAGTGGGTTTAACATTATTCCCTTGGGTTTATAATCCCTCAGGGTTTTAGTATTAATCCCTTGTCTTTATTATTCCCCTGGGTTTATAATATCAATCCCTTGGGTTTATAACATCAATCATGATAAAGCATGGTCAATCATAGCCAACCATGGTCGAATGTTGCATGTTATAATGCTTGTCTCAATATTAAAATCAACCATGGTCCAATCTCGCATTGTGACAAAGGCTGTCTTGATATAAAAATCAATCATGGTCAAGTATTGTCAACCATGATTAACAATATTTATATTTATAAATAATTTTTTATTTAACGATATTTATATTAATAAATAATAATAATAAGTAGTTATTTATTATTATTATTTATTAATTAATGAAATATTTATTAATTAATAATACTACTAAAATATTAATTAACACATATTTATTAATTATGAGTATTAATTACTATTACTACTATTATTAATTAATATTATTATTTAATTAATTACAAATATTATTAATATTTATTTAATTACTATTATTATTTAATTTATAACCAATATTATTATTTTTTAACTAACTAATATTACTTCTTAATAATAATAATAATAAAGCATAATAATAATCACATTAATCATAAGTCTTTGGCTTATATTAACCACATTTACTTATAACGTTTCTTCTTTCTTCAAATTAGATTAGGATTGGAGTTTAGACCTAGGTTAATTTTTTTATTGGCGAAAGAATAAGCATTTTATATTAAAATGTTCTCATCATGACAATCTTAACCTAGATCAAGGAACATTTTTTTTTTGGTAGTTTAATGTTTTAAAAAGTAATTATATTCTTAAATATCTTTAAATTTAAGAACTTAATGAATACTAAGCCCCAAAATAAGTAATTAATATTCTTTAGGCTGTGGTTCAGTGGTTATGTGAAAGTTTGATCCCACAAATCAGGTCCTTTAATCCATACAACCCTGTGCAGGACTATGAAAGCTGCTGCAGCGATTGAAAAAAAATGGACTCTGTCTAAGAGCAGACACGGTTTAATTTTATATTCAGCGGCCTATTATCATATGCCTCGGCAATTCCTATTTCTTACCCTATAGGAATTTTAATGCGGCCTGACATGGGCCGGTATAAGGCGATACAACACGCCGCTATTTCCATTTTCTCTCTCATCACCTAGCCGCGTGTTGTATCGCCTTATACCGACCCATGTCAAGCCAAATTAAAATTCCTATAGAGTAAGAAATAGGAATTGCCATATGGCTCTGCCGAAGCCAACAGAGACGTATTCAAAGCCGTAGTTCTTACGGCTTGTTCACTCCCTTGTTTCGGCCTCTTTAAAAGTCAAATAAATCGGAGGCGCCAACCACAATTAACGGCTGCGCATATGCACTCCACTGATCTGATCAGATCCGGTCCACGCCAATACCATCATAACAGCTGTTTGCCATTATTCTAGAAGTTGACTTAATGAACTTTTGTGAATATCCACCACTAATTGGCTTGCCTGCGGATAGCATTCTCCATCTATAAATTATTTGCCCAACCTTGGAAAGATTCACAAGAAGGCGAATCATATTACAGAGCCTTTTATTCAATATACTTATTGGGAAATGGGAAAGATGGAAAGCGTGATAATATGGCGTTGCTGTTTCATGGCATTATTCTTACTTGGACTGCTCCACCTTAATGTAATTTCAGTTTCAGCTGCCCTTTCGAAATCCGATCCGTTCATTTACGGGCTCTGCAACGTAAACAAATACAGCAATGGCAGTGCGTATGAAAGGAACGTGAACTCCGTATTGGAGTACCTGGTGAGGGCCGCTGCCCCACGAGGCGGATTCGCGACATAGTCTTATGGAGGAGTCAACGGCCTTCTACAATGCCGGCCCGACATCTCTCAGCAGGACTGCCAAAAGTGTTCCGCTAAAGCCTCACAGATGGCTTATCAAGACTGCCCTAATGCCATTGGAGCTCGGATTCAGCTGGAATTCTGCTTCATTCGTTATGAGAATTATACTTTCGCCTCTGTTCTCGATACCGTTGAGGCCGCTGCTCTTGAGAATGTGAAGAGCAACGGTGATATTGAAGGCTTCAATCAGACTCTAGGGAATCTTATGAAGACTCTTTCTGGCAAAGCTCCCTTAACAGTCAATAGATTCGCCACCGGATCGTTGGCGGTGAATTCTTCTGTGACCATTTATGGATTGGAAATGTGCTTAAGGAGTCTTTCAGGACCTGACTGTGGTGTTTGTTTGAAAGAAGCGATTACGGCCATGAATCAGTGTTGCTCTTCACAGGTTGGGGCTCAAATGTATCTGGGAAGTTGCGCAGTGCGCTTCGAGATATATCCAGTTTATAACTACCCTACCTATCAGCCATGAGAGAGAAGCAAGCTCAGCTCACGTACTGTTTTGTTTCAAATAAATAAAGGCCTGCAATCCACGTAAGGATAAACCCTGCTATATGGCTGAACTTAAGTCTTCTTCATTATCGTTTCTCTTGTTTGTACGCCTCTACTGAATGTGAGATCTGTTAAATGAAATATAAAAATTAAAATGCTTATTCTGAATATATTTTCGGATTTAGTAGAGTATATTTTCCATTATAGTAAATAATGGATACATATGAGGCATATTGCAAGATATAAGTAAAGAGAATCTTCGCCCTGAGTAATAGAGTATTAGATTTTTGTTGTTGTCTACTACAGTGTACACATAGAGACTTACCAAAGCTTTAAATAGTGCATAAGCTGTAATCAAGAAGCACGGAAAATCTAAGAGAAGTTCCGGAAATCAGAGAACCACAGATGAATTGCACCGCATGACCCAATAAATACACGTTCCTTGGCATTGGCCCGTGGGGGCTAGGGTGTGAAATCAACTGTTTCTATATAGCCCATGTTGCGATTAGAAAAAAAAGAAGTATTTATGGGTAACGAAAGAGAATTTTAGATAAAGACATCTTTTGATTTAGTTGTAAGAGAATTTTAAATGAAAGCATCTTTTGATTTAGTTGTAAGAGAATTTTAGATAAAAGCATCTTTTGATTCACTTAGAGATTCATAAAATTATCCATATATGCAAGAGCATACCTTCAGCGGTAAACTGATCTAGCGGTAAAGTACAATAACTCGTGCTTTGAATCCTAATTGTTAGGGCTTTCATTCCGTAACCATTTTAGAACGCGTGTGACCTTTCATAAAGATATTGATTTATATGCTCCCACACAGTGTGACCTCTCTTATAGATATTGATTTATATAGTCCTACATAGTGTCCTCAGGATTGTAGCAGGTCCATTGAACCTTTACTAGGCAATGGCTCAGTCTTGGAGCACCTTGATTTTCCTAGTTTAAGTACCAGCTCCACGTCCAGTAGCATAGACAACAGATCCAGTTGAATAAGCAGTTGATTAAGCCATTGACGCCATTGATGCAGTGGCTGTAGGATAGGAGGTGTCACGCCCCTACACTTGCGGTAGTCTTCCAACCGCTTGTAGCGAGGTGCGGCACCACCAAACGCTTTCTTTTTAACAATACTAACGTTTATGGGCTACGCCTATTCCAACATAAACTTACTTTAACTTATGTTTTCTTGCAACCAAACAGAGAGTTATCCTTTATACTTTAAAGAAGATCATTCTAAATCATTAACCATGTACAACAAACCGAGAACAATACACAAGTATAAAGGGAGGGGCAACTCCCGGTAAAGTCTGCCCAACAATGTATTATAACAGCTTCTTCAATTTTTACAATACAAGTGTGCTTGACAAACTTCAAGCCAACACTTAGAATAATTTTACAACAGGCATAGAACAGCCTTATACATCATCATATGCACTCTTGCACAAAGAAGAATGCCCACCCGGGCCACCTATCTTACTTTGTCAAGTCCTGCACATAATCTGCACCTCGGCACACTTGCCTCGCCCAAACCGGCACTTAGAACCCAAATCTGCACTCACAACCGAACCTTCATACCTCAACCTGCAAGTCACTTCCTTCTCGCACTTGGATTAGACTACGCATGAGGTATGCGTATCTACCTCCAAATCTGCGTGAGTACTTTACCCCTTGAGCGTATGAAAGAGCAAGCGAAGATGCTTGGTTGAAGTGAGCTCCATGCTCACACATTTATACACAAGTTAACGTGGGTGAGAGGGGGGTGTGCAGCCTTATGGCCGACCCCCCAAAGCTCTTAACACATGCCCATTCAACTTGTTTACAAGTCGGCTTGCTCCCAACCGCAAGCTCCTTTGCCATTGTATAAACCATCCAACACTTAGTCGAATTCTAAGTGTCTACTTTCGTCGCACTTTATTGTCGCATTTCTGTCGTAAGCTCGTCGCACAACCGTAGCCCCGTCGCACTTTACCCACCCGCGCGCCCACGCGCCCGTCCGCGCGCCCGACTCGCCTTCGTGCACGATGCGCCCGGCGCTCCGCAGCTCGGAGGCCTTACATTCTCCTCCACCTGAAATCGTTGTCGTCCTCGACAAAATACCATCAACCATGATATGGTCTCCTCCACATAAGGCAAACATCACCGCAACATATGTAGAACCGCTGTCATCTGCAATATGTTGTCCATGTGTGTGTCTCCTCCAAAGTGAAGAGATCATCTCATCAAACCGACTCTCGATGTGCCCCATTCAGGTCCATGAAGTCCTCTTCATCATCTGCAATGTGCCACCATCAATCATACCTGCTCCATGTGCTTGACGGCTCACTGCCATGAGTAGCTAACAATGAGCCCATCTTCTTACTCATCTAAGAAGATGTAGAGCGAGTAGAGCCTGAAGGCTCTCCCTCACTAATCAACTCGATCCATCTATCAGGATCCTCAACCTCCATCCTTTGTAGATAAGCAACCCGGTCTTCCTTCTGGACATCCGGCCTCACATATACCTCATCATCATCATCATCATCTTCCACCAGCTCTAGCCTTCTTGTTAAGTCCAAGATGCTATCTGAAAGTGTCTTGATGACCAATGACTATTCCACAAGCTTTGCCTCAACAGTGGACAACCGCTTGTTCTCCTTTTCCTTATCCTCCATTTGCATCGCTCCCACTTTACAATGAGGCCTTGTTGCACCAATGGTAGGCACACCAATAGGTACATCTTCCCTTCCATCATAAATGTAGAGCTTCTTCAAATGTGGTACAATCATAGCATCAAACTGCTTCATAAATTCCATCCCTAATACAACCTCATAGTCATCAATCTGTACTATAGTGAAGTTCACCTTCCCGGTCCATTCACCAAGTGTAGTGTCCACCTTCTCAGCTATACCAAGGATGTTCATAGGAGGAGAATTCACTGTCTTCATTTGCGCCTTTGCCGATACAAATTTCAGCCCAATTCTTCTTGCAGTATCTTCTCCCATGAAGTTGTGAGAAGCCCCACTATCTACCATAGTGAGCACATTAGTATCTCCAATCTTCATTCGAACATACTCTAACTTGTTTCTTTCTGGATCGTCCTTAGAGACTGCTTTTGTAGTAGCAGAAGCACCAAGTATCTGCATCATCCCTACAGAAGCATCATTATCCTCATCATCAGATTGTGCAACCGTAGCCACCTTTAGTTTAGAGGGACAATTCTTCACTGTGTGTGGTCCTTCACATAACCAACACTTCAAAGGTTTCTTCATCTTTGCACCATCATCTGATTTTGGAGTATCATCTTTCTTCTTCTCTTTTGGCTTTTCGGACTTCTTCTTCTTGTCATCAGAAGTTTCCTCAAAGTGATCCACCATCCTATCAACTACAGCAAAAGCTTCTTCAAGTGTGTTGATCTTCTGCCTCCTTACCTCATTGTGTGCCCAAGGTTTCAATCCCATGATGAAGTTGAACACCTTGTCCTTCTCTGCCATGTCATGAAGTTCTAGAGCTGCACTTGAATACTCTTGCTGGTATGCTTGTAGGCTTCCTGTTTGCTTTATGTACTTGAGTTTGGTCCTTGCTTCCCATGTGTCATCTTGAGGACTGAAGTGAGTCTGCAAGGCCTTCTTCAAGTCTTTCCACGAAGTAATGTCATCAGCACTACCATTGGCAATCTGGTCCACTCTCCTTCGCCACCACATCTTAGCATCCTTTGTCAAGAACTGAGTAGCTACCTTGACTTGTGTCTCACCATCAACCAGGTTCAACCGCTCCAAGTATTGCTCCACGTCCCACAAGAAGTTGCCAAGAATTGCTGCCTTCCTCGTTCCATCATAAGATTCTGGTTCCTTGACCTTCACATGAGGCACTCCTCCACCTGAGTTCTGCCCCACAGCCTTCTTCATAATTGTAAGCTCATTCTTTGTATCTTCAAGAGTCTTCTTCAAGTTCTCAATTTCTGCAAGACCTTGATCCCTTGATTCCTTGACTTCTCTGACCCTTTGTTCGAGTTGTGCACACCTATATTCAGTGTACTCATTTTGTGTCTTGAGCTCATCATTCTGCATTTGAAGTCTATCAAGTTTCTCTTCAAAAGAAATCTCCATACTTTCAAACTTTACCAACACCCTTTCAATGAACTCCATAGGAGTTTCTTTGCCACCATGACTAGACCCGGCTTGAGACCCGACTGCCATCTTGACCAGCTTCTTCTTCCTTTGTGATCTAGTCTCAACCATACAAGAACTCCACCGAGTATCCTGCAACCTGAACCAACCCTTGTTCCACTTCGTGTGAAACGGTTTCCTTCACCTGCAAGTACCCTTATCTCTGTCTCGAGCAACCTTTGCTCTGATACCAATTGTCACGCCCCTACACCTGCGGTAGTCTTCCAACCGCTTGTAGCGAGGTGCGGCACCACCGAACGCTTTCTTTTTAACAATACTAACGTTTATGGGCTATGCCTATTCCAACATAAACTTACTTTAACTTATGTTTTCTTGCAACCAAACAGAGAGTTATCCTTTATACTTTAAAGAAGATCATTCTCAATCATTAACCATGTACAACAAACCGAGAACAATACACAAGTATAAAGGGAGGGGCAACTCCCGGTAAAGTCTGCCCAACAATGTATTATAACAGCTTCTTCAATTTTTACAATACAAGTGTGCTTGACAAACTTCAAGCCAACACTTAGAATAATTTTACAACAGGCATAGAACAGCCTTATACATCATCATATGCACTCTTGCACGAAGAAGAATGCCCACCCGGGCCACCTATCTTACTTTGTCAAGTCCTGCACATGATCTGCACCTCGGCACACTTGCCTCGCCCAAATCGGCACTCAGAACCCAAATCTGCACTCACAACCGAACCTTCATACCTCAACCTGCAAGTCACTTCCTTCTCGCACTTGGATTAGACTACGCATGAGGTATGCGTATCTACCTCCAAATCTGCGTGAGTACTTTACCCCTTGAGCGTATGAAAGAGCAAGCGAAGATGCTTGGTTGAAGTGAGCTCCATGCTCACACATTTATACACAAGTTAACGTGGGTGAGAGGGGGGTGTGCAGCCTTATAGCCGACCCCCCAAAGCTCTTAACACATGCCCATTCAACTTTTTTACAAGTCGGCTTGCTCCCAACCGCAAGCTCCTTTGCCATTGTATAAACCGTCCAACACTTAGTCGAATTCTAAGTGTCTCCTTTCGTCGCACTTTATTGTCGCATTTCTGTCGTAAACTCGTCGCACAACCGTAGCCCCGTCGCACTTTGCCCGCCCGTGCGCCCACGCGCCCGACTCGCCTTCGTGCACGATGCGCCCGGCGGTCCGCAGCTCGGAGGCCTTACAGGAGGGGTCGCGGGCCCGGGATGTTGTCCGTCTGGCTTGCCCATGACCTTCCTGCCAGTAAGAGCAGGTAGAGAGCTTGTTCAATAACTAATTGCAGAGCTAGTTTCAGTGGGATTTGTTTCATATATATTTTATAGTTTTAGTAATTGAATTTGAACGGCCATCAACATTTGACCCAGAACTAGTTTTTTTTACCCAATAAATACACCTAGCCAGTAGCAGCAATACTGAGAAGATAAATTTGCAACGTGTAAACGGAAAGATAAATCCTCAGCAGTTGAAAACTAATCCAACGTGTAAATGGAAAGATACATGCAAGATAATACCTTTAGTTTGCAGCAGCAACGACATACCTTTAGTTTGCAGCAAAGTTTAAATGGGAAACCACTTCTAAATGTGAAACTAGATAGACTTCCATCTATACAAGAAGAAGAAATATCATCGTATCATTGCAGGATGAAGGGATTATGATTTAAAGTTTCGAGCAATTCTAGTCAACAATGTCTAAATCATAATCCAAGTGATGCCAATGCCAACAAGCTGAAAGGGTTTATGGATTATGATTTGATCAGAAAGAATAAGAATTATAATTTTCACTTATTAAGTATATTAAATTTATTTGAAAATTTTATTTTAATTTAAAAATACAATTTCAATAACAAAGAAAACATTTTTCAAACTAATTAATATTATTACAAATTTATTAAAAGAATCCAAAAAATAAAATTATAAAAAACAAAATTATATAGATAGATAGATATAACGAACTTAAAAATACAAAATTATAAGCAAACTTATATTTATAAAAATGTGTTGGTCACAGAGTGGTAGATGTAATATATATTTTAGTAAGTAATTAAAAAAATTCTGAAAAATAGAATTCTAAAAAAACAAAATTATATAGATAGATAGATATAACCAATTTAAAAAAAACAAAATTATAAGCAAACTTATATTTATAAAAATGTGTTGGTCACGGAGTGGTAGATGTAATATATATTTTAGTAAGTAATTTATTTAAAAGAAAAACTATTTAAAAATAGAAAAAAGAATATGAAATAAAATTATAAAATTTTAATAATTATTTTGAGTAGTAGAAAAGATTGCATTTGTTCAATGATTTTAAATAGAAATAAAATTTATAGTTATATAATGATTGATAAATGTTCATATATATTAATTTATATATATATATATATATAAATACTTCATAATATATCTCATATTACTAATAAAAAATAATTAAATTATAATTTTATTTTAAATTATAATTTATTAGTAAAAAGAATATATATATATATATCTATATATATATATATATAACTATCCAAATGAACTAATTTATTATAAAAAATCACTTTTTCTTTTAGTTACAATATTATGTCTTATGTCATGGCTTATGAATACTATAAATGAAAAAAAATTATTACACATATGGTCATTTAATTTATGTAATTGTACTAGTAATAATAATAAAAATTCGGCCTGGAGTATGCCGTAAAACTGCTTCTGCTTGGCTAAGAGCTCGTCTTCCTCGGACGTAAGGAAACAGGTTAACGGCCCAAGACCCAGAGGCATCTGGCAGGAGTGAGAGCCTGCTCCCGATTACGGACCACCAGTAGGGTTATGCCAGGTGGCGTGGTTTTCCTATTTAACAGTGATGAGTCAAACCCAGCATTCGCGGATAGCAGCCAGAGATGGCTGTCCTCACTGTTGGTTTGACACCTGAGTTGATAGGTTTTACCACCTTCGGAAAAAGAAAAAAAAAAAAAATAATAATAAAATTTTTTTGTTAGTCCCTTATAATATTCACCTTTTAATTTAACAATTTATTATATTATAATTGCCTATGATGTGTAACGAATGTGATTTTTCTTCACAAAGTTTTCAAGAGAGCTAAAATAATATTATTGTGTTTTTCCATATGAAAAGACATTTAATTTCTGTAATTGTACTAGTAATAATAATATTTTTTTTGTTAGTCCCTTATAATATTCACCTTTTAACTTAGCAATTTATTATATTATAATTGCCTATGATGTGTAACCAATGTGATTTTTCTTCACAAAGTTTTCAAGAGAGCTAAAATAATATTATTGTGTTTTTCCATATGAAAGGATTTGAATGTTTACCAATCTAGATCCAACTCTTCTTTCTGGTGCAAAGAGAGAGATCAAATAGGTGCAAATATTTCCTCAAGTTCCAATTTCCAAAATACCTTTTAGTGATTGATTCATATAAGTTCATGAGATTGATATATATGTCAAAAAGAGTATTGGTTGTGGTTAGTTATTTGGTGAAATTTTTTCAAATTTTTGATTGAGATTTTATTAAAAATTATATTTTTATTATATATGCAAAATTTGATTATCTTTTTTTCAAAGTAAGAAAATTTTATAATCTTAATGTACAATTACATTATCATGTGCAAATTACATTATTTTATGTACAATTACAACACTTTTAAGGCAATGTTATCATCTCTAGTTGTTTCTAGCAAACAATTTCTCATAAAGCATTTATCAAAAGGTGAGATTTTGTAAAATAATGACTGACGACTATATCTATCAACACCATCATTTAATGTATGTTTACTCAGAGTAGAAAAGTGACTTTATTATTCACACAATATAATTTTATACACAAAATTAAGAATGCAAATGTTCTGAACCATTAGTCTAACTCATTTGGATTCATCAGAGGTATTTCCCCTTATTTTCTAACGTGATTGACTGCAAACATTAATTATTATCACTAACTATGTTATCTCAGCTTCTACAACCCTAAATAATCATTTCCTGACAATTTGTTCTTGAGCTTGCCAAGCGCATGTGATGGTTAGCACATTGAGAGAATAACTTCCATATTAAATATCGAGTTTTGTTATCTACTATACATCCTAGTATTTCTTTTGCAACACTAACTTGAGGTTTCCGATTGAAGAATGTTTCAATTGATCTATATCACCAAATTCCAATTCCAAAGCCAATAAGGATTCTAGTCCTTAGCCTTAGTATAAGTAAATTGAGCATATGTATTTCTCATTATTATTTTATTAGAATATTATTATTGATTTTGAGAGTTACGAATCCTTTTGAATTTTTATTTTCATAGAGTAGTTGAGATCATTTCTCCCATGATTTCTAGTATTCTGCTTAGATGCTAGCTTTTAGGATCTAGTGAAAATTTCTATCCTAAACATTTTGAGTTAGTTTTTTTTTTTTTTTAATAACGATATATAACCTAGTGTTTGGATTAATAAAACCTATCTATAATTTTTTTTATTTGCGTGTTGGAGTTAAACTATTTGTATGAGCAACTAAATCCACATCACTAGAATTAGTGCATTTTTTTAATGTGGTTTTGTGTTTGGTAACTTTCAATGTAAATTTTAATTAGGTTTTGTTTAAGGAAGGAATCTTGTGATAAATTTCTATACAATATTGAAGTTGCATTATTTTTAGTGTGTGAACTTGTTCATAATCAATGCTATGGTTTTCTAGTCTAGAATTTTGTAAATATGGTGGAGGGTCTCCTTTATGGGTTTCTAGTATTATGATTTCTATTATAATGGACTACACAGAAATGATCCTCTAGCAGAGGTTTTTGTGGAAGCCCCTATAAAAATAGCCCAAAAATATGTTTGTAGTGAAGGTCACTAACAAAGGTGGCGGGCAAATGTTTTTTAACTATGCGTCTCTAATATACAAACACATTGGTGCTTTACTATACATATAAACACTACCTAGTAGAACATGGTGCATCGTGGAAAATTTATTTACAAAGAAAAAGAAAAAAATGGTGCACTAAATAAAAAAGCGCACCAATGCATATTCTACATGATAGCACCAGAAAAGGGTTAAATTTACAAAAATGTCGATTGTAAAATTCATTTTGCCCTGTCTAGTGATAGACCAGTATGTTAATGCCCCAGTGTGTACACAGTATAGTGCACCAAACCATTATTTAAAACAACAGTGTGCCACTTATATATAATGCACCAGCGCTTACACTACTCGATAGCACCAGACAAAGGTTAAATTTAAAAAATTTCGGGCCTAAAATTATTTTCACCATATCGGTGTTATATATACTAGAAGCACCAGTGTTGTTCTTGAATTAAAATGCGCTAGTGTTACTTAAAAAGAGCACCACTATAGGGTTTTTATTTTTAAAAAAATATAGTGCTATATTCCCACGAAGAACTGATGTTCATGTATTAAAACACCCCATTCCGTCGTAGAAAGAGCACGACTAGGGGGGTTTTAATTTTAAAAAAATGAGGTGCTATATTTCCACGAAGCATCGGTGTGGTTCATGTATTAAAATGCCCCGATGCGTCTTAACAAGAGCACCGCTATAGGGTTCTTAATTACAAAAAAAAGGTGCTCTTGGAGATAGTATGCACTAGTGTTGTTATAAGAACACACTAAAACAAGGTTAAATAAATAAATAAATAAAACTACTGATCGTAAATTTCACTTTTACCATTTGCAATGTTGTAAAGCTCTAAAGCACTGCCACCACTCTTGTCTCACTCAAGCACCCTATCGTCGGTGCTTTTTTTGCTCATCATCCTTCCATACCATGCTTAGTGCATGGCTTTCCAATCTTCTCAAATGGTGGTGAAATTTGTTTTTCTCATTTATGTATCAACTATGCCTCCCTAATGACCAAATGTCTGGGTAATGTTTATGTTTCTCTCTAGTTTATTTTTTTAGTGGATTAAAATTTCAAAATAGGTCCAAAAGACCATTATTTTGGAATTTGTTTTTCCTACGTGGTGTGTTCGACAGGTTTGGCTTGCACTCATAGCAGTGCACCTTGTAAATTTATAGGGTGCACCACAATTCAGTGCATGAACCTAACACATGGTGGTGTTGTTGGTGTGTCTCGTAAATTACAACATATCAAGAAAACCTATAAATTGTACATTGATGTATACATTTTTAGCATACTCCTAGTGCCTTTATGTTTACCAAACAGTCCATACACATAATATTAAAATAATATAGCTTGGCATGTTCGGTAACCTGAACGTTCTGTACCGTGACAATATAGTTATAGATATGCACCAATGCATAAGTTTGTCTTGATGCACCACTGTGAAAATGTATGTATATGAATCAAAAGTGGTGTGTCATATGCATGAACACACTATTGTCGGTGTTGTTCTGTTTGATAGCACACTGGAGCCGGTACATTACTGTTTTTTGAGCGCACCAGGATGATTTGTTTTTTCATTTTAATTGAAAGTTATGTGTCCATATTTATAAATATGTTTATGATTTAATAGAAAAATTGTACGGATTATGTATGAGGTTGATGTATTTTATATATCAATCATGTAGCAGCAATGTCAACAGAGGGAGTAGTAATAGGAGCAGAAAAAAATGGTAGACCAATACAATGTGGTCTGACCAAGGGAGGCATGAGAGAGGGAGAGGGATTTATACCCTCACCCTATTAGCGCAGCTACCTGAGAACTCTTGAGGAATATAGGCCTCCTTAAGTAATATGAGGAGGCTACATCTCTGAAGGCGCACTATGACTTATTAGCACAGTTGATCCGTCAGTTGAATGTCCACCAAAAGTCTTTTGATGTCAGTCCTAACACGTGGCATAGGTCCTCTGAGGAGGACATATATTTTATCACTTGACTATCCAGGAGGGGAATGTTTTCTTGAGCTCCCTGATGTCTGCCATGGGGTTGCAGCATAGAGTCATCTTGTCTACTCTGGGAGATATGTTGGTGGTCATGTAATCAGTCCAACATATTTTCAAGTGCGTGGTGGAGAGCTACAGATTGCTTCTTTTTCTATGCAGGAGGTTAGGTGCCTCTCATTACTAGTGACCACCATTGCACACTATACTAGTGGTGGGAAGAACATTAGTTTCCATCTTTTGTTTTATGTCAATTCTTTGATTTAGGTGCCACGCTGTATCATATGGTCTACCATTATTTTGAGGCAGTTTTGTAGGGTTTTAGATAGATGTCATGCAATGATACATGGGACGATGAACTTCCCTTTCGCTTAAGATATTTTTTCTTTATTTTTTGAGAGGTTTCGAGAGACGACACCTACATTTGATCGTCGCCCTCCTAGGCCGATGTTTGAGGTACATATGCCCATGTGGGGCTAGATGATGCCCAAGAGGAGCTTGTTGGAGTATCCAACCAAGACCACATGTTTATTTAGGTGTCGTGTTTGTATGCGGGGATGGATTGGATACTGTGTCCCAACATCTTCTTCACACCTAGCATGTAGAGGAGGTAATATTATTGTTTTATTTAAATTAATCTAGTTTCATTTTATTATCTTAATTAATTAGAATACAATTTATTATATCATGTTTGTTAAGTTGTTTTATTAAATTGTCTAATTATTGTTGTGTACTATATATTTTGTCGACATCAACACATTCGTTGGGGACATGGCTCTTCCCCCACTAGAGGGATATGATGCTGAGATGGGCGAGGCCCAATAGGGTGAGGCACATCCTCAGATGCAGAGGGGTATGGGAATCTGGGCTCGTAGGGTTGGTCTCGGTTTTTAGACGGACTACTACAACCGACTGTCTAGATTTTTGGTTGAGGAGAGAGTCCTCCTTGTGAGGGCTCAAGACATTAGGGTAGATCCGAGGCTCTTGAAGCTCTTGAAGGACTGTTAGCACAATATGATGACTCTTATTCGTCCTAGCATCAGTGCTATCAAGCTACTAGAAGCAATGAGGGATACAGGGCATCTTGCAGATACAGGACATGAGTCTTCACATAATGCTATCCTGTCGGATCATAATTATGAGGGTGGTGATCATGCTTCTGGTAGTACTAACCCATTTGATCATGGTCAACGTGTCGGTGATGCTTGTGGTAGTACACCTCCTCATCATTCAACTAATGATCATGTCCCAATACTGGAAAAGGTGCCTCATGTTTCTCTTGAGAGAGTAGACCTGCCACCTTCTCCTCCACCTGATAGTTTGACTGTTGAGGAAGTACTTGACCATCCATCATATTCTTCTACAGTCCAAGATGCCACTACTACGTCTGTTGTATCATATATTTGATAGAAGTTATTTGCCTTGATGCATTTGTTTGAGTTGTTTATATATATGGTGCATTTTTTTGTTCATGTTTATGTACTTAATTTATATGTTATTGTTGATGTGTATATTGTTAGGCCCTGTTATATATGTTCATTTAATGCGCCTACAGATAGATGTGTATGTGATAGTATTTATCTGGCATGAGATGTATATTAATTTAAGGATGTGTGTGGTGATGATGTTGGATTAGAAATCTTGTGTTTTGTTAGATGTGATCACAATGATGATGCTCTATTAGATTATTAGATTTGTGTGCTATCTAATGACGTTTATATATGCTAGAGGTGTATATAATTAGATGATGATAGTGAATTTGAATGCGTATCTTAGATGATATTTATGTTTGTTAGATGGTTATCATCATGATGTTTATTTATATAAAATAATATTTATTATAGATTATGTGTTGGTGAACTTATATCAAAATTTTATATATGAAATCACATGCAAAATGATTTACTTTAAAAAAAATGCAAATATTTTTTTATAAATTACAAAGCTTAGTACAGTTGAAACTGTAATTGTAAAATTACCATAAATATTTTTTTATTGCTTAGAGAGTTTATTCATATTCATTCTAAGCTAATTAGTAAAATATTTCAATACTCACAAGGAAAAAATAATTAAAAGTAAAAAAAATTAGTTAGTTCTTATTAAGACAAAGATGTGTAACTCATTTTATTTTCATTATAAAATATTAATAATAATAAATTATTCAGAAATACAATTTAAACAAAGAAAAATTACACTATGGTCGATCTATATATAGAGATAGAAAGCCACTGGAGATCCATCTTAATCATAGATTTATCAATTACTAAAAGAGATTAAATCTTTTGACATGTACATCATTTTGGTGATATTTTGGTTCTTTATTTGCTATTGTGGTTTAAATTTATCATTCTTAAATAATAAATATGAGTTAAATAATACAAAGATCATATTATATTATATTTAACTTTTTTTAAAATAATATATTTGATTATTTATTAATGAAAAACTCAAGAAATATTACATTTTCCACATACTTTTCATGAGATAATCACTAAAATTCATGTTTTCACATTTCTCCTACCTAATATTACATCATGTTCACAATGATATAGACATGTCTAATTTAAATAATTTTTTTTATAAATACATAAAAATAGATATTTATTTTACATAATCGAAATAGGAAAGAAAAATGCATCACCAAGTCTATTAGAAAGTCAAACAAATGCCTTTTAATCACTATCACATTATTTATCATTTAATTTTTAGCCATAAAATATTTATTAATTCAACTTTTATTTATAATTACCATTGAAAAGAAAAGTCAAAACTCTTCCATTATCCACGAAGAAAAAATTAAAACCTCTCGTGTATCCATGAAATCCCATTTGTTTCTCTTATGATCTATAAAAAGATGTAATCAACATTTTATATATGCACAAGACCTCATTTTAGTTTACATAATGTTACAAGAAATGGGATTTAAATATAGTAAACATGAATTTACCTTTCATATCAAGAATTTAATCTTACATATTAATACACAATTTTTTCATTATTAAAGTTACCAGTTCTCAATATTGTATATGAATATATGATAATTTTTTTTACAATAATTTTTTGTTACAATTTCCCAGTACTCAGATGAATATACGATATTTTTCTTTTACAATTTCTCATTACTGTAAATGAATATATGATAATCTCTATTAAAAGTTTTGAATACTGCAAATGGATAAATGATAATTTTGATTACGGTGTTTCATTATTGTAGAGGGATATATATGTATTTATAAATGGTTAGCATTTTTTATTATTATGGTTTTTTAGTACTGTAAATGAGTATATAAATAGGTATACATGCATTGGTCATGAAATGAGTTATCTTAAACTCACTTAAGACACAAGGAACTGACATATGGATTAGAAGACTTAGGATGAGTAGAAGTAATAATATTTAGGTATTCCTAAGGGTTCGTGAAATACCTTGTGGATAGGAGGACAAACACATATTCTTCGAGGGGTCAAGGACATGCTAATCATGGTCAATTAATTTGTTAAATATGCATACATGGTCTTAAGTATACAAATCATCTTGTCTAAGGGGAAATAGAAACCAAAGATTTTATGGAGTTATCATGGCTCATACAACCATACTAAGAGGCAAACTATATAATGAAAATTCTAAGAGAAATGAAATAAAGCAATGCTAAGCAGAAAGTAATACCAATGATATCGAAAGTAACAAGCAACACAAATATCTAAAAGAAAATGAGACAAGTCCTAATTTTTCAACTCTCCTAGTTCGAGAGGTTTACTTGATAAAGTTACAACATAAAATACATCATAAACTCGAATGGAAGTGGAAATTAATATGAATGGATATTGAGATATTAACTATGTCATTGCTTCACTAAAATAAAACTGAGATATTATCTATACCTTGCTTCAGATAGATTCATGAAACGATTGCACACAATTCACTTCATAAAGGACCGATATACTTGAAAAAAAATATATGCACCCTAAGTGGGGCTATATATTGAATTAAATATTGATAAAAAGAATAAAATACATATTCTAGAGTTCACATCCCGAGGAAAGGGGCAATCACCTTATTTGAGGAAACAAACCTGACTGTAATTACAAGCAGAAACTTGGTGTCGAAACCCAGGTAGTATTCAAAATGGTCTCATATATAGAAGGAAATACATACAATGATCAAATCATAACCCCTTCACTACAGGGGACAAAAAACCAAATAATACAATATTTTCCTCGAAATAGCAAGATGAGGCTAATTCAACCTTAGAGAATAGTACCCTTTACATATTCCAATAATAGTGGAAAAATACAAATTTTAAGGGAGTCATTGCATTTGACAGAGCCTGAGAAACTAAGTATCGACGACCTGGAGGAAGAAGTGAGCTATTTACATATTCCAATAACAGTGGAAAAATACAAATTTTAAGGGAGTCATTGCATTTGACAGAGCCTGAGAAACTAAGTATCGTCGACCTGGAGGAAGAAGTGAGCTACGGGTTATAAGGTTGCGACTTAGCCGAGTTCATGGAAGCCACTGTAACCAAAATACCAGAAAGGAATCCCTCATACCTGTGAGGAGAATATAGGAGAATATATTAGTATTGCATTCACAAGAAAACCAATCTAGGTACAGTATAATAAAACCCATAAAGGAAAAGGAGGTGATATTTTCATACCTGGTAGGTACTCGGTACCTGTGTGCTCCTATTGAATGTCCACAATAAAAGACCTTTAATGGTGTAGCATTATTATAATCATGACGATATAGACAAACTTACAGTTAAGTTAATAGATTCAACGGTATTTACCTCTGGGGTATATCGAAATGGCACTCTAATTCTGGACCTCTGAATGGAATTGGGGTATTGTGGTCCTCCAAAAGCCACCTAAATACACTGGAAGTACCTGGTGTTAACAAAAGCAATGACTAATAGAAAGCCCAAAAACGAAAACTCTTCACAACAAGTGAAATAGGGGAAGCGAGAAAGGTAAGTTACATGTAAGTAAGACTAAATCAAACCAAGATTGTGATGGAAGGGGCCCTCATCATACATGAATTGTCTGAAAGGAAGGGAGAATCAAAACATAGAAGAAACAATTTGAGGCCCAATTGCTAAATTTGGAGACTACCAACTACAAGTAAACAAAACTAATTACACCATTACACAAAGAAATAGGTTACCGGTAGCTAAGGTCAGTTGGAGCATATGGCGAAGGAAGCCATAGTTGTGCCTCTACGTCCTCGATTAGGTACCGAATGCTGAGAGAATACCTACGAGAAGTGGTTTTAGCCATGGCACGGGTAGCAAGCAGCAACAGAAGGAAACAAAGACAAATGATAAGGTGATTGAGAATAAAGGGTTAGAGTTTGGGGCGTTGATTCCCAGCCACTTATCTTCCCTCCCATCATTGGGACCGTTCAAAGGTAAATATGACGATCACATGCCATCACATGGGGAGAAGGCGATGTGGCGACAACACAATGCTTGTAGTTTTCTCAAGGAAAAATGATAACTCTTAACATGAGAAACAATGGCATAAAACTCTTAATGTGAGAGTAATTCTAAGTTAGCTCTACACCTGTGAAACTTAGTCATGGACATATGTCCTTATTGGAAAACGATACCCTATTAAAAATAACACAAAGTTGATGAAATGACCATGGTGTGACGCACTTGTGCATTCTAACTATGAACATATCTCCTCCTTCACATGTGATTTCTCATTAAAAAAATATATACCTTTGGTGAAGAACCATGGTACATCATTTAGAGAGATCAACATATAGTTATGGGAAGTATCCATAGGTTGAGTCGTATTAATGGTGCAATGACATCGAAAATGATGAGACCCTAACATATTTTTACATAACCATGAGCATATGTATAAAGGATGAAGGGGAGGGATAACTATGTAACCCTCACTTAATTTTAGGATATATAAAAAAACATAATATACATAACACTTATCTTCTAAATGGCTATGAAGTACAAATAAAAATAAAAGAAAACAATTTTAACAATAATGGATGGAATTAAAAAAAATTATTGGGTAGGTGACAAACCCTATTAAGAATTGGGCACTTACAAGGTTAAATAAAATTTCATCCATTGATCAAATGAAACATAATTTATTAGATATATCATAATGAATTTGTTGCATTATCCAATGAGCACCCTTAAGCCCAAAAACAATTTATACCATTATATTACAATCATTCTGTGCTACTGTATTTTTTGGAATTGAGTTATATGGCTAACCCCCAATCACCATCAAGTCTTAATATGATCTAGACTATCATACATTAATCAACCTCCACTAACTAAAAATACAATCTACACTTTAAATTATGTTGTTTTGAATGAGTAAAGGTTAAATTTCATGCTAATATTGACTAGTCACGATTATCAATACATGACTAAGGAGCTAGGTATTCCTTAAGAATATAATTCATCATGGTATGAGAGAATGTATCAAATAGATTTAAAAAAAAAATTGGAAATATGATTTATTAGAGGTAGTAATTCCCCACATTGGTTGTCTAGGGGTGTTGCATTGCATCTCGTACTTCTACAAGGTCCTAATCTTCTTCTTCTTATTCTATTTTTTGACAATATTGTAAGAAACAAGGACATGATAAGTGTGAATGTTTGCAGTTGATAAAGAAAAAGTTAATTGTATCATCTACCATTGAGGAAGATGTTAATGCTCTGATTGAGGTCTGTAGTGAGTACATAATCTGTGGTGTGTTAAGTGGTCAACTTAATAAAGTTAACTTGATGTAGCACTTTAGTTTAAGATAACTTGAAACATTCTATTCATCACACATATACATTTTCTCATGATTTCTCCATTGTTTATATCCTTAATAATGGCTCCTAAGAATAATTGATTGTGAAATCCATTATTGATAAGCTACACTTTCTAGTCAACTATCATCCTCATCCTTATGCATTTACATGGAAGGATAATGGCTCATGTATGTAGATCACCCATATGCACTATGTTATTATCATTGGTCCAAAATTTGTGGATAGAGTTGCATGTTATGTGAGCAATATATATTGTTTTAATTTATTACTTGGATGGCCTTATCAATATTCTTAGAAGGAAAAATATGATACATAATCCATAAATATAACATCAAATATCTACAACAATAAGTTGCTCAAAATTATTTTCTAACTTTTATCTAGTAACCTTTCCACATTATTATCATTTGTTTTGCTCACTCATTGGACTTCATTACCCTGAGACATTACCTCTTAAGCATATTCTACTAACTTTCAATGCTTCTTAGGTCTTACAAAGTTCTTCCTTGGAAGTTCAAATTTGGTAGCCTCTTCTTAGTAGGCTATTACATTGTTAAAAATTAAAAATCACCTAAATTTTCCATTCATGTTACCAATTTATTTCATTCCAATCAATCAAACATCCACAATACTATCAATGCATATCAGGATTCAACATTGGACACCAAGATCTTGGCCAATAATTCAATATATATTATTCCAATTATTCGACTTATTTTTACTACAGATAAAATTTTCATCATGAAGACATAACCAATTCAATAGGAATTCAACACTTCCTCCCATGTTTCTTAACATGGTCATCTTCCACATCAATCATATTGGATTTACTAGCATTTGAGGCAACAACATTTTCCCCCTCTCCCAAAAGCATTAGAGGAAAATGCTTATGTTCTTAGGAGGAGTTACAAGGATTCTAAAGTCATAACATAAGTATATTTGTCATATATATTTCCGTATTGTTATTTGAATACAATATTATTATTGAGTTTGAGAGAGAAATTTTCTAAAACCTTGAATTAATCCTTCCTCAATAATTTGCTAACTTCGTGGATTGGAAACATTTCGTGTTTAGTTTCTTTATCAAGCACAATATGAGTGTAATAAATGGTGGACCTTTGAGCCATTTTGGAGCCTCCAAAATGCATGTGATAGTTGGCATGATGAGAGAATAAATTTTGTAGTAAATATCATTTGTTGTTACCTCTTTATGACTTAGTATTTCTTTGTGACACTAACTTAAAGTTTCACATCTAGGAATGTTTCAATCAAACTATAGCATTAAGTTCTAGTGCCACAACCCACTTATCTAGAAACTATTCTAGTGCCTTCAACTTGTGTTACAATAACCTCCATAAATAGAATTGTGAAAAGTTATCTCTTCCTTCATAGCAATTGTTCTATCAACAACTTCTTCTTCTATAGCTATTGTTGTAACAACTTCTATAACAATTATCTATTCTTCTATAACAAAATAATATCTACCAAAATATTATAAAAATGTTATTAACATTACTCAAACAAACAAAATCTATAAAATACCTTTATGTGCTAAAAGTACCCTACATCATAATTATTTTAATTTAAATCTATTAAATATAAAAAAAATTGATAAAAAATTTCCATTTTTATGAATTGATGAACTTTTTCTCCTAATATTTATTATGAGTTACTCGCTACCATATTATTACCAAATTATATTTAACAAGTATTCCACTTTTAAATTAGTGAATGATTTTGATTTGCATACATAAATGTACATCCTTAATCTCAAGAAAGAAAATGGGGAGTGAGTGAATTAAAGTGTGCATTTATGTATGCATTATTTCTCATCACTATGTATGCATCTAAATTTTTCATAGATACACACTATATGTGCAATTACCTACATTATTATAAAAATTTCCATAAATACAAACAAAACACACTTAGATACACTAATGGGGAGGTGAGCGAATTAAGGTGTGCATGCATTATTTCTCATCACTATGTATGTATGCATCTAAATTTTTCATAGATACACACCATGTGTGCAATTACCTACATTATTATAAAAATTTCCATAAATACAAACAAAACACACTTAGATACACTATTATAAAAGTTTATTTATCCTAAAAAATTATTCGTCCATCCTCTTTAACACGAGTCATCCTCTTTAACCTGAGTTTGTAAATAATTATGTAGATACATACAACGTGTGCACTGGCACAATTATAAAACTTATTTATATATTTTTATTTAATTTTAAATTTGTTTACACTATTCTAAAACTTATTACATAGATCTTTGTTTAATTTTAAATGTGTTAGTTGTACATGGTCACGTCATATTTGGTTTGTTTCGACAATAGTGGATGTGGTTAGCACAATAGATTTGGTAGTATTATTCCAACATGGAAGTAGTTGTAAATTATTAGTTCACTTGTATTTCTTTTACAATAGTATATGTGGTTCCCACAATATATGTGGGAGTGTTATTTCAACATGAAAGTTTTATGAAAGCTTTTTTCATCGTATATGAGTTTGTAAATTTAATGTAATATTAAAATTATAATTAAATGTATATGATTGTTTAGCGCAGTTATAAAAAGAATTTACGGTTTTGTGTTGAATGTGAGTTATAGAGATATTATAATGAAAATATTATGTATATTTTTGTTATAATTAAATTAATTATATAAATTAAATAATTAATTAATATTAATAAATTAAAAAAAAAAAAACTATATCATATTTTATATCAATAATTTTTTTAACTTTACTTTATTTTTAAATTATTATTAAAATAATTGAAATAATATAACAGAGAAAAAAATTACTAACTTCATTTTTATTTTTGTGTGATAGAAAAAAACAAAATAACACAAGAATCCAAAATAGCGACACCACCCCTATCCGCTAACTAGCGAGCCCAGACGATCAATGAATAGATCTCTTTTTTATTCATGTGCCTCCCTGTCGCCCATAAATCATCTTATTCAAAATGGTTGACTTCTTAGATCTCACAGAGCTGGTCTAGTAGTTGACTTTTTGTATAGTTGGCTGTCAGACTCAACTCCGCTCTCAATTGGTGTTGACTTTTTGTATACTTGGCTGTCAGACTCAACACCACGCCAACACTGTATCGCAATACTGGGTGAATGTCTTAGAGTCACAGGGCAAGCGCACGAATTCTCCAGATATGTCGCTATTACTTCAATTATATTTTCATGACCCTTTCATCTCCAACTCCATTACGTCGCCCTCTCACCTATAACGTGGAGTTCCATGAATCTTATTCACGCCGGCTCACGGCTCTCTGAAAATATAACACAAATTTCGGACGGTGTTCACGCATCACTAGCATTACTACTCCACTCGTTTGTCCAACTTTGATTTTGTTTCATGTATTAATGGCTTCGCGAAGTCTACCAGATCACATCGGTTTCTTGTAGAAGTTGACTCTGCAATATCCACCACTAACTCGTGGTGACTTTAATTCTCTTGCAATACATAGAGCAAAATAATATAACTTCTTGCCTTCTTCCTCTGGATTCTGCAGCTTCATTTGATTTCAATTTCACCTATGGATGGGAAATCCGACCCGTTTACCTACGGTCTCTGCAATGTAGAAAAATACAGCAATGGCAGTGAATTCGATAGCGACGTGAACGCAGTAGCGAAATACCTGGTGAATGCCACTGCCCGCGGAACACTTTTGGCAGTCCTCCTGAGAGACGTCGGGCCGGCATTGCAGAAGGCCGTTGACTCCTCCATAAGAATATCTCGCGAATCTGCCTCGCGGAGCAGCGGCCCTCACCAGGTATTTCAATAGGGCGTTCACGTTGCTTTCATACGCTCTGCAACGTAAACAAATACAGCAATGGCAGTGCGTATGAAAGCAACGTGAACGCCCTATTGAAATACCAGGTCAGGGCCGCTGCCCCACGAGGCGGATTCGCGACATATTCTTATGGAGGAGTCAACGGCCTTCTACAATGCCGGCTCGACATCTCTCAGCAAGACTGCCAAAAGTGTTCCGCTAAAGCCTCACAGATGGCTTATCACGACTGCCCTAATGCCATTGGAGCTCGGATTCAGCTGGAATTCTGCTCCATTCGTTATGAGAATTACAGTTTCGCCTCTGTTCTCGATACCGTTGAGGCCGCTGCTCTTGAGAATGTGAAGAGCAACGGTGATATTGAAGGTTTCAATCAGACTCTAGGGAATCTTATGAACACTCTTTCTGGCAAAGCTCCCTTAACAGTAAATAGATTCGCCACCGGATCGTTGGCGGTGAATTCTTATGCTTATGTGGTCTGTTCTATCTAGTAAAGATTTTAACGTTATAACGTCTATCATTCATGTTCAGATCCAACGTGAGTAGCTTATAAAACATTTATGTTTATTAGTATAGTGAGTTCGAAGAACACTTTGTCTCCAAGCTCAATGAAATTTTATGGGCATTGGAGGCATGGTTGATTTGGATGCACTTGCATGAGTGTGATATAGATTATATTTAATTGTTACGATTTTAATCCGCAGGTGTAATTGTCCTAACTTTATATGACACATACTTGTTAAGTGACCAATCTAAAATGATATCTTTAATTTTTATTTTTATTTTAAATTTTTATCAATTTTATTTAAAATTTGATAATAAGAATTATTATTGTAATTTATTGAGTATATTAATTTATTAGTTTACTTTATAATTACCTCACAATTTGAATGATCAAGTCTGATAAAAAAACAAAATGACAGGAGAATTTTCATTAAATGAAATGACTGTTGGTGAACCGGAAAAGATGTAACTTTGTAAGTGAGATCCTTTGGGAAACATAGTAGGACCGTAGAAAATTATATATATGATAAGACCAACCATACAATAGTAAAATACAAGGGAAGACTCTGATTTGGCAATTATGATAAGTTGGAAAAGGACAACCTGTGAGAACACATATCTATATAGGTAGAGATACACATGATAATAAATGGGTATATTCATGTTCTGAGAAATTTGTTGTTTTAACATGAATTGAAAGATTGATAGTGAGCATAACTGTGATATGATCAGGCAACATGCAGACAGCCGAGTAAGGTAATCACAGGAAAATGTGTCATATAAAAAAAAATTATTAGTTGCTGTAAAGAAAAATGTTGATATGATATTGGCACACAAGTTATATGTGTCTATAATCATCTGATGTGTTGTATGCAAAGTGAAGCGTAGAATAGAGAAGGATGAAAACCTTAAGAAAAGAGTAGATAAAACTCATAAGTGAGGCATGCCAGAAGAAATGACAGTAAGAGTCGGTAATTTTTTGCTTAGATTTTGTTGACTTCAAGCATGATTGTACCCTTGAATTATGATAGTGGGTTATTTTAATAGTACCTTATTCTTCTGCCCTTAATGGTCTACTGGAAAATATCAGAAGGAAAATGATACATTAAATAAATTTTTTGCCTAGATTTTGTTGACTTCAAGCATGATTGTACCCTTGAATTATGATAGTGGGTTATTTTAGTAGTACCTTATGCTTCTCAGAAGGAAAATGACACATTAAATAAAACCAACTGAATTATAGAACCCCCATTTTTGCATGAAACCATTGGTGGGTAATTAATGTGGACATGATTGGATCCACTTGAGCAAAGGATAAGATAATAGTGGTAAGTCAAAGTAATTATCGTAGAACTTGGGAATGTTTGAGATGACATATTGTGATTAGGAAATTACAATGGCCCCTTAAAAAACAAATCATTGTTACCATCCACCATGGGGAATAGGAAAACAAATAAACCATATATATATATATATATATATATATATATATATATAACAAGTAGGACTATTATGCAAGTGGTATCATAAGGTAATTAGTTTTTCTTATGACTAGGATAAAGTAGTTTTCTATGAACTTTGCACTGGACTTTACATGATATATGTATTAATATGTTGTTGAATGAAGTAAATAACCTGTTGTGAACTTAAATATAAGGAAAATAACTATGCTATAGTAACATAGTGAGTATGAGACAATTGATACACATACAAGCACAGAAGGGAGAAATCCTCTGACTGTATTTGAAAGTAGAATTATGCATAACCTTCAACAAGAACCTATAATGAAAGATGACCATGGGCCAAAATTGAAGGAATGTTTTAAAGTGGTCTCTTGGCTACGCAAAAGAAAAAAAAGAATAGCAGAGGATGGATAAAACTAAGTTACTTGTAAAAATAGACAGAAATATTACCACCTTGAACATCGAAGGAATGGTATTTCCATGGTCTCACATTTACAGTATGACCATGAGATGGAGTCTTTATCGATTTACCTAGCAATTGGATAGCTATAAAAACATAAATTTAAAAGAGAGAGAGAAAGAGAGGAAATTCATTGTTAATGTTGATAAATTTGCAATGATGTTACTAACTCTTAGTGAGTGCAAGTTACTAACCCTTATGGGTTATGATGCATGTGGATGATCCCTACCAGGTACATAAATAACAACTAGTTTTCTTTGTAATAAAGTTGGAAATGATATATAAATATGTGTTTTCAAATAATGATTGTTGGAAACTAATATCAACCATCATGATTGTGGATGTAGGTTGAACTAGATGGACTATTCTTGGTCGAATCATGGCAGAGGAAAAGTATGCTACAAAAGAAAAGACTTACCTAGGTCAAGTGCAGTAGAGCACTTCACTTCAGCTAGGAGAGGCTACCTGGAAAGTTGAGAACAAAAGATCATAAGCACAAGGCATATTCCAGGATGTTTTGAAGGCCAGAAAACACCGAGGACAATGTTTCCCTCAATGGGGAGGAGATGTAACACCCCTCAATGAAAATTAAATATTTAATTTACTTTTATTGCAAAGACTTAGTAAATCATAGGATATGTGGAAAGGCTGGTGGGAAACTTTAAACTTTATTTTAATTTTATATAAAAGAAATTATGTCTAGCCTTGGAATTCGGGGGAAAAAGACACTAAATGAAAAAATTCTCACTCATGAGATAGTTAAAATATAGTTATTCCTCTCCCTAGAAATAAATAATCTCAGTTTGGACAAGGGAGCCAAGAGAGGGAAGAGGAGAGGGAACCTGAAGCAACCTTGAAGACTTGGTACCTAGTGGGAAGAGGTCCAAGTGAGGAGAATGAAGTTGTAAGCTTGGAAATTTGCAATAAGACATTGTTGAAGAATGGCAGGATGCTACGAGTTAGGGTATTCTTGAGGTGGTTGGAGCCAGTGGAATCCCTAAGACAAACTTGTGAGTCTATGCATTATTCAACCATTTTTGTACAATATTGATGCCTATGAACATATCTTGTTAGGTGTCTATTAATTAATTGTTCTGGGAGTGACAAACTAGCTCGGGGAGAGAATCGAATGTGATTTCCATTCTCATTGGTTTGGAGGAATGGTATTTCTTGTTGTGGATTCCCTAGAAGTCTGAACCTAAAACAAATAGGTATTTTGATTTGATTGACTTCCAAAAGCAAGTGTTTTCCTATAACTGTAATAAGATGAGATTTTTTTTTTGTGAATTACTGGTTATGACATAACTTCTCTGAAGGAAATCTTTGTTGTGACAGAATAATTATAAAGGCTAATATGTAAGGTGTAAAAGTATTACTGTGTAAATAATACAAATTATTTTTGAAAAAGGTTAATTTCAAGATTATAAACTGAAGTCCATATTGGAAACATTCTTTGCTCTTTATACATAACCAAGTCTTACAAAATGGATTTGCAAAACCCAAAAATTAATTAAGTCCCACTCCCTTGTAAGACTAGTATTACCATAGTGAAGAAAGAGTAAATGATTCCAGAAAAGGAATTCTTGTTTCAAATTTACACTCTTAGATAATAATTAACAAAAGAGAATGAATAGTTGGTGGAGTTCATTTTTTATAGTTGCAAGTCTATTTATACTGAACCAGTTCCTTTGCCAACCTCTGCAAGAACCAGTAGCCAAAAAATGTTCTGGATTCAATACACTTATGGTCTAAATAATGGAATGACCGTGTGAAAACGTCTCCAAGAAAATTATCTTGGAGCAAGTTCGGTAAGCATAAGTGAGTCGTAAAAAGAAGAAATGCATGGTTGCCTTGTTATATGCCTGAATAATGGAGACCATAACGATATAACGTTAGATAAAAACGACCTAAAGTTTGAACTCTTAAATCTATACTTAGATACAAACCAGAATCAAGTCTACTACATAATTGTTGTGGGACTAATCCAGTCAAGTTCAAGACCATTTAACTTATATTTAACAACACGCAAACATAATTATTGGGACAAATCTAGTGAGGTTTAAGACCATTTAACTTATATTTAACAACACGCAAATTCGTGATAAACAAAGAAAGATTTATTGGTTCCAAACCCTAAAGATAAGAACTAAATAAAAAAAATAAAAAATAACCGTGAACACCTTGAATGGGCCATTTAATTCATTCACAAAAGAGGAAAATTCATCCATTAAACATGGTAGCTCTTACCACACATTGTCATGAGTCTGTCGTGCAGGAAAATCCAACCGTGGAGAACAATCTATTTTCCTTTCTAAACCCTCAGGTGAAAGTAATTACAAAGTATAGTCTATGAATAGAATTGCTAAATTCTACAAACAGTAATATGGAACTATTTATAATTATAGTTTTATCTTGAAGCCAGGCCAAATCACCCATGTCAGGAACCTATAGGGTAAAAGTTAAAAGAACCTAGTATTATGCGGGCCAAGAGAGAAAAAAGAAGCGAATAACTCCATAATAATATCGTCTTTGGAAATCTTACCTACAACATCAAGATGACCATAAATGTATATATATCCATACTTGTGCTGAAGCAAAATAGTAAAAATATGATCCAGGGAATAAGACAAAGATATACTACATTCAGAGGTCATTAGAGAACCATTAGAAAAGATACCGAAAAAGGGGAAAATTTTGTGATTAGTACATAAAGGAAACCATCGAAAATATACCCAATCCAAGGTTACTTTTGTATAATAAAAAGAAAAGAGAATTACCTCATGGTTGTGGGCAGGTACTCCAAATTCTTAATCTCCCTGGTGGATACCGACCCAAATTTGGGTGCAGGGATGCAAACAAAAGTGTTTGAATAATGTAACCTCATAGACAAGCTATGTAGGAACATTGTCGGGATAAATGTGATTATCAATAATCTGACCAGAAAGAACACCGACATGCATTATTAAGTGATAATACCTATTAGGTTTTGGTTTATAATTGCAGAGTTCTCCCACAGAGAACGAAAATCGCAAATGATCGTAAATGAGCTTCTGCTGCGGCGGAGGGAAAGGTTTGGTTACCTTAACTGTCATGCTCGCAACAGGACCGTCCGATTAAAAACCCTAAGAATTGACGAAAAAGATCAAACACCTGTCGAGTGAAAACATTTCACTAGCCCCTCCTACGCATGACATATGGAATTTGAGATGTTCCAAGGAACCGTAGGTCATAGCGTTCTAGACATTTACATTTAGACATGGGTCTAATGTTTGGTCATATGAAATTATGAGATATTTGAGAACATGTCGGATGGATGATTTCAACTAATTCCACATAAGAACCCAACAATACTCAACGTTAGTCCAAAGTCACACTAAAAGTAGATTGGTAACCTATGATAAGTCATAATGCTTTGAATTAATTCGGAACGTGCATAACATGATGGAAGGGGTGGCTAGTGACATTATAGCACAACGTAATATTAGATGTATGTATACATAATGCTTTGAATTAATTCGGAACGTGCATAACATGATGGAAGGGGTGGCTAGTGACATTATAGCACAACGTAATATTAGATGTATATATACATATAGTGCATGGTTTTGTGTTATGTAAAATCATAGAGTGAGAATCTACGAGCTTTGAGTTTATATAGAAGATGTATTTAAAATATTTTCCTGACTATTTATTGAAATAATAGCCATAAATAATATATAATCTAGTAACAGATAATAAATTTGATATTAAAAAAAGAAAATTCCAGAAAGATAGGTTACAAGAGAAAGAGGGATGAGGGATGTTACAGTGTATTTCACATTATCACTATTAAAAAAAAATCATAAAAAATAACTAAATTATAATTTTATTTTAAATTATTATTTATTAGTAAAAATAACATATATATATATAACAAAAATTTTAACCATGGAAATGAACTACTTTGTCATAAAAAATCACTTCCTCTTTTAGTTACAATTTTATGACTTATATCATGCCATATATATATATATATATATATATATATGTGGTCATTTGATTTATATAGTTGTACTAATAATGATATTCTTTTGTGTTAGTCACTTGTAATATTCACCTTTCAACTTAGCAATTTATTATATTATAATTGCCTATGATGTGTAATGGAATGTAATTTTTCTTCACACAGTTTTCAAGAGAGATAAAATAATATTATTGTGTTTTTACATAAGAAATGATTAGAATGTTTACCATCCTAGATCCATCTAACTCTTGGTCTCTCGTGCAAGGAGAGAGATCAAATAGGTACAAATATTTCCTCAAGTTCCAATTTCCAAATTATCTTTTAATGATTGATTCATATAAGTTCACGTGATTGATGTATATGTCAAAAAGGGTATTGGGTGTGGTTAGTTATTTGGTGAACAAATTTCAAATTTTTGATTGAGATTTTATTAAAAATTATATATTTTTTTATAGATGCAAAATTTAATTTTCCTTTTTTCATAGGAAAATTTTATAATAGTGGATAGTAGGTCTAGTTTCAATTGATATAATCTAAAGACCTTGATGTACAATTACATTATCATGTGCAAATTACAATTTATTCTGTACAATTACAATAATTTTAAGGTATTGTTATCATCTCTAGTTGTTTCTCATTTGAAAACATTACAACCACTCCCCACATGCTACAATTCACTAGCCAAAAATTTCTCATAAAGCATTGCACAAAAAGTGAGTATTTTCAAAATAATGATTAGTGACTTTATTTATCAACACCATCATATAATGTATGTTTACTAAGAGTAGAAAATTTACTTTATTATTCACAACATATAATTTTATACACAAAATTAAGAATGCAAATGTTCCAAACCATTAGTCTAACTCATTTGCATTCATCATAGTTAATTCCCCTTATTTTTCCAATCTGGTTGTAGGCAGAAGATAATTCTGATCACTAACTATGTTCTCTCATCTTCTACAATGCAAAATAATCCTTTCCCGACAATTTTCTAACTTCATAGTCTACAAACCTTCCATGTTTAGTTTCTTTATCAACCACAGAAAAAGTGTAGTCAATCATGCAACTTTGAATTGTTCTTGAGCCTGCCAAGCACATGTGTTGGTTGGCACATTGAGAGATTAACTTCCATGGTAAATATCAAGTTTTTCTATGTATTATACAACCTAGTATTTATTTCACAACACTAACTTTAGGTTTCCGAGTGAAGAATGGTTCAATTGAACTATATCACCGAATTCCAATACGAAACACAATAGGACTGCAATGCAGAGGAATACCTGCCAAATATTAGATGCGATTTTGGGTGTATGGATAAAATGCCGATGCCATGAATATTAAGAGTGTTATAAAACCATGCTTCTTTGTTATCGGTGGCTGCTTGTCTCCAAACACTTGGCATAATGGTCAAACCAATCATGTATTATGTATCAAGATTAATAATGTATTGCATTGAAAGATTATTACAAATATTTTGCTTGGTTGGTAATTTTTGGGCATTGATCATTGTTTGAACTACCCTGTGCATAGTGTAAAGTCTATAGTCCTAAATGGACAACCTCTTCTTACTGCCAACAATATCCAATGATACTATCTATTAAAAAATATGTTGCATACCATTTCAATCACTGCCATATTGTAAGCCAAGTATGGTACTATAGTCCTAAATTGACAACCTCTTTTTACTGCCAACAATATCCAATGATACTATCTATTAAAAAATATGCTGCATACCATTTCAATCACTGCCATATTGTAAGCCAAGTATGGTAATCGTCAAGCCAATCTGTCTGGAAATAACTTTTATTTCTGTTAGCATTTTATGTGTTTCCAGTTCTCTTGAAAATTGTGTTGTCCCAAGTCTAGTTTGTTGGATGATAATAATTGTATGGGAGGTTGGGGGTGTCAATCAAATAGCTAGTTGAGCACATCTAACTTTTGTTTTATTTTTTTTACTTCCTCATGGGCACGTGACTTTCTAATGCATCCTCACCTTTAACCCCAATGTTGCCTTCTTGATCTTCAACTAGATATCAATGAATGGTGGAATTGGCAGGTTGAGTACTTGTTTTATCAAGTTAAAGTAATCAAACAATCCTGCAACCATCTTTTAATCAAACAACTTGAAGCCATTGTCATTGATGATATTGATAATATGCATGCATACTTATACTAAAATGGGGATGCCAAAGAGCTCAACACGAAATTCAACAATGCTTTTTCTTGGATCTGTTTGACATGAAATCGTTTGCAAAGGATCTTAAGAGGATATATGGATTTTTACCAAAGACCAAATTGGATCACAATAAAATTTGGTGGCCAAGTAAGTTCTCAATCACATTCACTTGATCCATGGATATCGAGAACATAAGAAGTGTGCTAAAATGTTTTGGAAGTTATATAATATTCTCGAATGGATCAAAAGATCCATATAGCAGTGGAGGGTAAAACATTTTACGATTGCCAATGACTATCTAAGTGTGGCCTCTATCTAATATCTATGTCAGAACTAGCATGACATGTTTTTTATTTTCCTCAAAATCCATGAGAATGGTGATCAAACATGTTTTTAACACACTTTAATTGTTCGCTTGATGTACTTTTCAATATCTTCATTGACCCCTATCTATAATAAACAAATCATGTTCTAAATTCAGCACCCTTATCTACAATAAATAGACCATGTTCTAGATTCAACTTGGTATTTATAAAAATGACATTGATAGTCACAGTAGAAAAAATGAGAAAACTAGAGCAACCACAAAAAAAAAAAATAGAAAATCCATTGCGAAGATATAAAACAAGCACTTAAAATATAGTTATTTTACACAGATATAAAAATAAATATTCTATAGAAACCCCAAAAAGTTAAGATTGGAAAAAATGAGGACTAGAAAAATTGTGAAGGATATGTTTTGACATGGCAAAAGGAATCAGAACATTACCAGATGAAACAGGGAGGCTTCCCTGCTTTCTTGTGCCCTACTGCCCACTTGTTTACCTTTTCCTTGTTTGTTGAATCAATTGCCCACTTGTTTACCATTTCCTTGTTTGCTTATTTAATTCCATCATCCGTGCCCAAGCTAGGGCTTGCAGCACTTACAAATTCAAAGTTAAGTTTTTTCGGATTCAAATGAAGTGTTTTTCCACCTACTTTCTGAAACTGGACAACCCAACCAAATCTCAACCTCTGCCACATTATCCTTGGTGAATTGGTTAAGCAGAAGCACATACACAATGGTTGGGATGATGAGTTTATGTTTGGTGACAGGTGGCAAAATTCGGAGAGGTCATGGCAGCTAGTAGCTGATAGGTAGCAGCAAGCAGTGGCATAGTTGAATGGTAACACGGTGACACCGTTTCCTAGAAATCTAGTGAGCAACATTGTATAAAAAATGTCCATACAAATGAATTTAACAGAAAATGTTATGAATTAATGCTAACCAAGGCAAGCTTTATTTAGAAAGGCAGTGAGCAACTTTGTATAAAAAAAAAAAATTCCATGCAAATTAATTTAAAAAAAAATATGAACTAATGCTAACCAAGGCCAGCGTTAGTCAGCTTCATCTTTGATTATGTTTTAACTTTATCCTAGATTTATGTCAAAAATTGAGTTTTTCCCTGCAATAAGACTCCAAAGACTTCAAGGTTATGGTTGGCCAATGAAAACAACTGTCAATATTTAATAGGTTGACAAAAGTGTTTATAAAATATGAATAGAAAACTTTATGTTAAAATTATCATTTTGATTGAAAGTAATGCCAGGGAAAGCGACATCGATCGCTATATACCTGCTACTTTCGACAGGTATAATAAGGACTTAGTCTTAGTATAAGTATATTGAGGATATGTATTTCTAATTATTATTTCATTAGAATATTATTACTGATTTTGAGAGTTATGAATCATTTTGATTTTCTATTTTCATAGAATAGTTGAGATCATTTCTCCAATGATTTTTAGTATTGTGCTTAGATTCTAGCTTTTAGGATATAGTGAAAATTTCTATCCTAAACTTTTTGGGTTTGATTTCTTTATATAATGATATATAAGCTAGTGCTTGGCTTCATAAAATCTATCTATAACTTTTTCTATTCACGTGCTGGAGTTAAACTATTCTCCTGAGTAGCTAAATCCACAACACTAGAATCAATGAATTTTTCAATTTGGTTTTGGCTTTCGTAAATTTCTATGTAAAGTTTAATTTGGTTTTGTTTAAGGAAGGAATATTGTGATAAACTTCTATACGATATTGAAGTTGCATTATTTTTGGTGTATGAGCTTGTTCATAGTCAATGTTATGGTTTCCTAGTCTAGCATTTTGTAAATATGGTCAAGGGTCCCCTTTATGGGTTTCTTGTATTATGATTTCTATCGTAATAAACTACAAGGAAATGACCCTTTAGTGCAGGTTTTTGTGGAATCCCCTATAAAAATAGCCCAAAAATCTGTTTGTAGCAAAGGTCACTAATGGAGTTGGGCAAATGGATGTTTTCAAGGATGTTTTCTTTAACTATGCTTCTATAATATACAAACGTACTGGTGCTTTACTATACATATAAGAACTTCCTAATAGAACATGGTGCATCATGGAAAATTTATTTAAAAAGAAAAAGAATAATAAAAAAGAAGTGCGCTACATAAAAAAGCACACTTATACATATTCTATACGATAGCACCAGAAAAGGGTTAAATTTACAAACATGTCAGTGGTAAAATTCATTTTTCCCAATTTAGTGCCAAACCAGTATGCTAACATCCTTGTGCGTACATAATATAATGGACCATGGAATATTATCTAAAACAATTGTTTTTCACCTATATAACGCTCTAGTGCTTACACTACTCGATAGCACTGGACAAAGGTTAAATTTAAAAAAAATACGTCCTAAAATTCTTTTCACTATATCAGTGTTATATCCAGTAGAAGCACCCATTTTGTTCTTTTATTTAAATTCCATAGTGCATACTTAAAAATAGCACCACTATAGGGTTTTTAATTTAAAAAAATGTAGTGCTATATTCCCATGAAGCACCAATGTTGTTCATGTATTAAAATGCCTCGTTCTGTCTTAGAAAGAGCACCACTATGGGGTTTTTAATTTAAAAGAAAATTGGTGCTATATTTCCATGAAGCATGAGTTGAGTTTATGCATTAAAACATCTCAACTCGTCTTAACAAGAGCACCGCTAGAGGGTTTTTAATATAAAGAAAAAAATGTGGTGCAATGTTCCCATGAAGCGTTGGTGTTGTGCATGTATTAAAACACCTTTGTGCGTCTTATAAAGAGCATTACTGGTGGGGTTTTCATTTTTAAAAAATGAGGTGTTATATTCCCATACAACACTGATGTGGTTCATGTATTAAAATGCCTTGGTGTGTCTTAACAAGAGCACTACTATAGGGTTTTTAATTAAAAAAAAGTAACACTCTTGGAGATAGTATGCACCATTGTTGTTATAATAACACACTGAAACAAGGTTAAATCAATAAAACCTACTGTCCATAAATTTCATTTTTACCATTTGTAGTGTTATAAAGCTCTAAAGCACTGAAGCCACTCTTGCCTCACATAAGCACCCTGCCAACAGTGCTTCTCTTGCTCACCATCCTTCTATACCATGCGTAGTGCGTGGCTTTCCAATTTTCTCAAAAGGTGATGAAATTTGTTTTTCTCATTTACGTGTCAACTATGCCTCCCCGACAACCAAATTTCTAGGTAATGCTTATGTTTATCTCTAATTTAATTTTTGAGTTGATCAACATTGTAAAATAGGTCCAAAAGTGTATTGCTTTTGAATTTTTTTTCCTGCGCGATGTGTTCAATACGTTTGGTTCCACTGATAGTGGTGCAACCTCTAAACTTATAGGGTGCACCATAATTTGGTATATGAACCTAACACACGAAGGTTTTTTCGGCCCGTCTCGTAAATTAAAACATACTAAGAAAAGCTATAAATTATACATTGACGTGTACATTTTTAGGTTACTCCTAGTGTGTTTATGTTTACCAAACACTCCACACACATAATATTAAAAAATATAGCTTGGCATGTTTGGTAACCTAAACATTTTTTACTGATGCGAAAAGGTTATAGGCACACACGAAAACTTAAGGTTGTCTCTGCACACCATGCTAAAAATTTATATATGTGAATCAAAAGTGGTGAATTATATGTATGAACACACTATTATCGGTATTTTGTTGTTTGATAGTGAATTGAAGCTAGTGAATTACTATTTTTTGGGCACACTCGAGATGTTTTTTCTCTTTAATTGAAAGTTATGAGTCCATATTTATAAATAAATTTTTCATTTAATAAAAAACAATTATGGTTTATAGATGAGGCTAATGTATTTTATATATCAATCATGTAGCAGGCATGTCAATAGAGGGACAAGTAGTAGGATCAAGAGAAAATGTTAGCCAATACAATGTGGTTTGACCAAGGGAGGCATGAGAGAGGAAGAGGGATTTATACCCTCGCCTTATTTGTGTAGCTACTGGAGGGCTCTTGAGGAATGTAGGCCTCCTTAAGTACTTTGAGAAAGTTGCATCCCTGAAGGCACACTATGGATTTTTGGCATAATTGATCCGTCGATGGAATGTCCACCAACAATATTTCTGTGTCTGTCCTAAGATGTGGTATAGTCCCTCTGATGAGGACATATATTTTATCCCTGGCCTATCCAAGAGAGGGGAGGATTTTCCTGAGTTCCCTGATGTCACCCATAGGGTTGCAACATACATTCAACTTGTCTACTCTCAAAGATATGTTGGGGGTCATGTAGTCTGTCTAATATATTTTCAGGCGCATGGTGGAGAGCTACAAATTGCTTATTTTGCTACATAAGAGGTTAGGTGCCTCATATTAATAGTGACCACCATTGCCCACTATACTAGTGATGGGAAACACATTAATTTCATTCTTTTATTTTATGTCGATTCTTTAACACAGGCACCTTCTTTTATAGATGTTATACCATTTTTCTGAGACAGTTTTTTATGGTTTATATAGATGTCATGTAATTATACGAGGGAGGATGAACATCCCTTTCACTGAAGAGACTTTTTCTTTAGTTTTTGAGAGGTTTCTAGAGATGAGACCTACATTTGAATATTGACATCCTAGGCTGATGAATGAAGTGAGGATGTGCATGTGGGTCTAGATGATGCCCAAGAGGGGCCTATCAGAGTATCTAGCCAATATTTCTGCCTAGGCATTGGCGCTACTGGCTAGTGAGGATAACCACATGTTTATTTATGTGTCATGTTCGTATATGGGTATGGATTGGATACTTTTTCCAAACATCCTCTTCACACCAGATGCGACTGCAGAGGATAGAGATAATATTATTATTTTCTTTAAATTAATCTAGTTTCATTTTATTGTCTTAATTAATTAGAATAAAATGTATTCTACCACATTATTTAACTTTCTTTATTAAATTGTTTGATAAAATTATCTAATTATTGTTTTGTATTGTATATTTTGTAGACATCGACACATTCGTTGGGGAAAAGCCTCCTCCCCCACTAGAGGGATCATATGTAGAACAAGAGGGTGAGGCACATCCTCAGATGCCGAGGGGTGTGGGCATCTAGGCCCATAAGGCTGGTCTCAAATTTAGGATGTACTACTACGATTGACTGTCTAGAATTTTGGTTGAGGAGGGAGTACACCCTGCAAGCGTTCGAGACATCAGGCTAGATCCTAGGCTCGTAGAGCTCTTCAAGGACTTCCCGTGCGATATGATGACTCTTATGCATCATATCAGAAGAGATATTAGGATATTGGTAATGAGGAGTGATGTAGGGCATGCTTCAGATACGAGAAAATAGTATTCACCAAATACTACCCTGTTGGATCATGACGATGAGGGTGGTGATCATGCTTCTGGTAGTACTACCCCATCTGATCATGGTCAAGGTGTCGGTGATCCTTCTAGTAGTAAACCTCCTCATCATTCGGTTCATGATCATGTCTCAGTATTGGTAAAGGTTCCTTATGTTTCTCTTGAGAGAGCATACTAGCCATCTTCTCCTCCACTTGATAATTTGATTATTGAGGAAGTACTTGACCATCCATCTTCTTTTGCTACAAACCAGGATACCACTAATACGTCTGTTGTATAAGATATTTGATAACAGTTATTTAACTTGATGCAGTTGTTTGACTTGTGTGTGTGTGTGTATATATATATATAGTTCATGTTTATGTACTTAATTTATATGTTGTTGTTGATATGTATATTATAAGGTCATGGTAGATATGTTCATTTAATGTTCCTGTAGATAGATGTGTATGTAATAATAATTATTTGACATGAGATGTATATTAGTTTGATGATGTGTGTGGTTACGATGTTAGATTATAATGCTTGTGTTTTGTTAGATGTGATCACGATGATGATTCCCTGTTATATTAATAGATTTTTATGGTAGCTAGTGATGTTTATATATGATAGAGGTGTATATACTTAGATGATGTTAGTGAATAAGTGTATCTTAGATGATATTTAAGTTTGTTAGATGGTTATCATCATGATGCTTATTTCTATGGACTAATATTTATTATAGATTATGTATTGGTGAAATTATATCAAAAAATTATATATGAAATTACATCAAAATGACTTACTTAAAAAAAATGCAATTTTTTTTTTATAAATTACAAAGCTTAGTACGGTTGAAACTATAATTGGAAAATTACCATAAATATTTTTCTATCGCTTAGATAGTTTATTCATATTCTTTCTAACCTAATTAGTAAACTATTTCAATACTCACAATGAAAAAATAACTAAAGGTAAAATATTTTAGTTAATTCTTATCAAGACGAAAATGTGTAACTCATTTAATTTTCAATATAAAATATTATTAATAATAAATTATTCAAAAATACAATTTAAACAATGAAAAATTACAGTATGGCCGATCTATATATAGAGATAGAAAGCCACACTAATCCATCTTAATCATAGATTTATCAATCACTAAAAGAGATTAAATATTTTGACATGCACATCATTTTGGTGATATTTTGGTACTTTATTTGCTATTGAAAGATAATATATTTTGGCACTTTATTTAACTTTTGGAAAATAATATATTTGATTATTTCTTAATGAACAACTCAAGAAGTATTATATTTTCCAGATACTTATCACGAGATAGTCACTAAAATTCATGTTTTCACATTTATTCTACCTAATATTACATCATGTTCACAATGATAAAGACATGTCTACTTTAAATAATTTACTTATAGATATAAAAATAAAGATTTATTTTATATAATTTAAATAGGAAAGAAAAATGCATCACTAAGTCCATTAAAAAGTCAAACAGATGAATTTTAATCACCATCACATTATTTATCATTTAATTTTTAGCCATAAATATTTATTAATTCAACTTTTAATTATAATCACCATTGAAAAGAAAAGTCAAAACTCTTCCATTATCCATGAAGAAAAAATCAAAACCTCTCATCCATCCATGTAAGCCCATTTGTTTCTCTTATGGTCCATAAAAAGATGTAATCAAAATTTTATACATGCATAATACCTCCTTTTAGCTTACATAATGTTGCAAGAAATGGAATTTAAATATAGTAAACATGACTTTAACTTTCATGTCAAGAATTTAATAACATGACTTTACCTTTCATGTCAAGAATTTAATATTACATATTAATACACAAATTTTTCGTTGTTAAAGTCCTCATAGATTTATCACTACATGATTTATATTGATTTTGAAATAAACAAGAAGAAAGAACATGTGAACTTATTAATAAAACAATAAGTATCTAAATCTAGAATAAATCTTCGATGTTGTTTCCAAATTCCCAATTTTCTCATTTTGGTTATATTCTTCTCATTTTCCTATTTGAGAAGAAATGTGACCGTGAATCCTTATTATCATAAATATTGTACATCACGTTTTAAATTGCTTTTATATTTATGGGGATATGCTTCATAGTGAAAATAAGGACACTTAGTTTACTATATTGAAAATCTTCTAGCCCCAAGAGTTAGCTCAATCGGTCAAATCAAGTGCCTCGCCAATGGGAGGTCACAGGGTCGAATCCCGAAAGCTCTTGGGGTTAGGTCAGTAAATAGGCCGAGGGGTGTTGATGCCCTTCGGGTGGCGTCCACTCAGTGTTTAAAACCCTTGACGTAGCGGCTACCCACTGACCCGGGTATCCGTGAACCAATAAGTGAAAAAAAATAATATTGAAAATCTTTGAGGATGGATGTAGTAGGCCTTTTAGTATACAAATATAACACATATATGATTTTCCTTCTCCATTTTTTATCACTTTGTGAGTTATTTTAGACTGATACTCACAATGTCATTTGCTAAAGGATATAATATGAGTATATTTAAATTGATATATTAATAAAATATAGTTATAAATAAATAACTCAGGCTTATAATTAAAATGTTTTTATCCATCATGACATCTATCCAATAAGTCTAATATAAATTAGATTTAAATACATTAAACAAATATGTTATACCTTTATTTTTATGAAAAAACTCTCTTTATACTTCTATTTTTTATGTTATTTTTCTATAAGTTATAAAAATCTTTCTATATATAGACACAAACTCAAACACGCATACACTCACATATATCATAATCTTAAAATTTATTTCTTTTTTATTTATGTTCGTATTCACTTTTTGTCTTAACCACTTGAGAACAAAATTAAATTATACAGTACACTGGTAAATATTAAAACCTACAATTTAGATAAATAAATATATTCTTTGATAATGTTAAGAAAAATTTATATAACACTAACAAAATACCTTGTAATTTGAAAGATGTAATGAATTTAATAACTATAAAAATAAAATAAAATTTAATACTCTAAAACATGCAAAAATAATCGTGCACAATAAAAATGTGTGGTCTACAATTCTATGATTTCTTATACTCAAATTTCTTGTTTTGCTACTTAAAACTAACACTATTAAAAATGTGTGGTCTACAATTCTATGATTTCTTATACTCAAATTTCTTGTTTTGCTACTTAAAACTAACACTATTAAAAACATATAATTTATATTTTGCACCAAAAATAACATACTATTATTAAAAAATTAAATATTAACATAATTACACACAATTCCTATAAATAAAATTTATGTATTCCAAAAGCTAATTCATTTTGCTGCATTTCGTCTTTTACAGGATTTCCAAATTTATTGTAAATCCATCCAAAATAACATATATCTACTTTTCTAAACATTCAGGACATGATATATCATTATCTTTCAGCAACCCTATAGTTGATTAAGTAATGACCGCATGATCCAATAAATACATGTTCCTTTGAGACTATCTCTATATGGCCCATGTTACCATTAAAAAAAATATTAACAAATTTATTATATATTAAAGTTGAAAATACAAAATAATATCACCATGGCCTGTTATTAGTGTATATGGTCTTTTAAAGATAATGAAGTTGTTTCCATAAGAAAACATATTCAAATATTTAGACACCTAATTTTTTAGAGATGTCTTATACACGCATCTAACCCTTTTAGAGACTTGTAAGGCATGCATCTGAAATCTAATATCTTAGGATGCGTGGCCGTTATATTTTAAAAACAATTAAAAGAACTATTTTATGTTTTCTATTTAATTAAATAAAAATTACAATAGGGAAATGTGCTTATGTGGTCTGTTCTATCTAATAAAGATTTTAACGTTATAATGTATGTCATTCATGTTCAGATCCAATGTGAGTAGCTTATAAAACTTTTATGTTTATTAGTATAGTGAGTTCGAAGAACACTTTGTCTTTACGCGCAATGAAATCTTATGGTCATTGGAGGCATCGTTGATTTGGATGCACTTGCATGACTGATATAGATTAATTTTAATGGTTATGATTATAATCCGCACGTGTAATTGTCCTAACTTTATATGACACATACTTGTTAAGTGACCAATCTAAAATGATATCTGTAATTTTTTTTTTATAATAAGAATTATTATTATAATTTATTAAGTTTATTTAAAAAATACAATTACAATAATAAATAAAATAAAATTTTTCAAACAAATTATATCACTAAATTTTAATATAAAATCAATATTATTACAAATCTATTAAGAAAACCTTAAAAATAAAATTATAAGCAAACTTTTATGTATATATTTGGTTGATGATACATTAATAGTTAAATATATATATATATATATATATATATATATATATATATATATATATACACGAGAGATAAAATTATAAAATACTAACAATTATTTTTGAGTAATAGAAAAAATAGTATTAAAATTTGTAGTCATGTAATGGATAATAAATGTTGATATACATTAATTCATAACAAAAATTAAAATACACATTTTATGATATATGTAATACCCCTTAGTCAAAAATAAATATTTAATTTAATTTTACTGCAAGGATTTGGTAAATCATGGGCTATGTGGAAAGTCTAGTAAGAAACATTAATGTTTAAAGTTTATTTTAATTTTATATAAAATGGGTTATGACTAGCCTTGGAATTCACAGGAAAAAGACACTAAATGAAAAAGTTTCACTCACCAAACAGTTAAAAGACAGTTATACTTCTCCCTAGAGATAAATTATCTGAGTTGGGACAAGGGAGCCAAGAAGGGGTAGAGGAGAGGGAACTTGAGGCAACCTTAATGACTTGGTACCTAGTGGGAGGAGGTCCAAGTGAGGAGAACAAAGTTGTAAGCTTGTGAACCTACAATGGGACACTGTTGAAAGATGGAAGGATGTTGTGAGTCAGGGTATTCTTAAGCTTGTTGGAGCCAATGGAATCCCTAAGAAAGACTTGTGATTCTATGAGTTCTTGGACTAGATTTCTACAATAATTATGCCTATGAAAAGACCCTGTTAGGTCTCTATCAAGTAACTATTCTAGGAGTGACAAAATGGCTCGGGGGAGAATGGGACGTGATTTCTTTTCTCATTGGTGCGGAGGAGTTGTATTTCTCCTTGTGGATTCTGTGGCAGTCTGAACCTAAAACATAAAGTATTTTGATTTGACTGACTTCCAGAACTAATTGTTTTCCTGTAACTGTAATAATATGAGAAATTTTGTTGTGAATTATTGTCTATGACATAAGTTCTCTGAAGGGAAACTGTTTTGTGATCAAATAATTATAAAAGGTTGATCTGTAAGATGTAAGAGTATTACTGTGTAAATAGTACAAATTGTCTTTGAGATAGGTTAATTTCAAGATTATAGATTGAAGTCCATATTGGAAACAATTTTTGTTCTTTATACATACCCAAGTCATACAAAAGGGATTTGCAGAACCCAAAAGTTAATTAGGTCCCACTCCCTTGTAAGACTAGTATTACCATAGTGAAGAAAGAGTAAATGGGTCAAGAGAAGCAATTATTATTTCAACTTTACACTGTTAGCTAATAAGTAACAAAAAATAATGAATAATTGAAGGATTTCTTTTTCTTATAGTTGCATAGAGTCTATTTATGCTGAACCAGTTTAGTTCCTCAGCCAACTAACAAGAACTAGTAGCCAGGAACCAGTCTCGACTCAATACACTTATGGTTTGAAGAATGGAATGAACAGGTGCAAAATTCTCTATGAAAATTATCTTGGAGCAAGTTCCGTAACCATAAGTTAGTCGCAAAAAGAAGAAATACATGGTTTCCTTGTTGTATGCTTGAATAATTGAGACAATAACAATATGACATTAGATAAAAATGACTTGAAGCCTGAACTCTTGAAGTTATACGTAGATGCAAACTAGAAGAAAATCTACTACATAATTGTTGGGACAATTATAGTGAGGTTAAAGACCATTTGATTTATATTTAAAAACATGCAAATTCATGATAAACAAGGAAAGATTTACAAAATTCATTGTTCCAAACCCTAAAGATAAGATCTATAAAAAAAATTGTGAACACCTTGAATGGGTCTTTTAATTCATTTACAAAAGAGGAACATTCATCCATTAAACATGGTAGTTCTTGCCACACATTGTCATGAACTTGCCAGGAAAACCTATCCCTCGAGAAAAAAATATTTTCCTTTTTAAACCCTCTAGTCAAAATAACTACAAAGTATAGTCTATGAATATAATTGCTAAATTCTGTGGGTTGTAATCTCGATCTATTTATAATTATAGTTTTATCTTGAAGCAAAGCCAAATGACCAATCTCAAGATCCTGTCGAAATGAGGGTAAAAGTTAAAATAATATGGTACTAGGTGGGCGAGGAGGACGAAAAGAAGAAAATAACTCCGTAATAATAGCTTCATTGGAAATTTTACCCACAACATTAAGACACCCATAAATGTGTATATATCTATACTTGTGCTGAAGCAAGATAAGAGGGAGATAATCCAGGGAATGAGACAAAGATATACTACCTTTAGAGATTGTTGATGAATCAATAGAAAATATATTGAAAATAAGCCAAACGCTAAGATTATTAAAGAAAGGAAAACATAAAAATATACCAAATCCAGGGTTACTTTTATTAAAAAAAAGAGAATCATTTTACCTCATGGTTGGAGGAAGGTACTCCAAATCCTTAAGCTCCCTGGCAGATACCAACCGAAATTTGGGTGCAGGGCTATGAACAAAAGCAGTCGAATCATGTAGCCTCATAAACAAACCAATAGGATGCAGGAACACTCATTGTAAAAATGTGGTTCTCAATAACCTAACCAAAAAGACCCCTAAAATATAGAAAATAATGCTGACAACTCTTGAATTTCCTATAACTGATAGATATGGAGGCGAGGGGGGGGGGGGGTGGACTCAAGAAGGTGTTATTAACAGAATTGTTACACTGAATCGTTAGTTGATTCGCTAATTAGTTTATTTTATAATTACCTCACAATTTGAATGATCAATTTTGATAAAAAAAAAAAAATGACAGGAGACTTGTCATTAATGAAATGACTGTTGGTACAACAATATGAGAAGGAAGAGATGTAAGTGAGATCCATTGGGAAACTTAGTAGGACTATAGAAAATTATATATATGATAAGACCAACGATAAAATATTAAATAACAAGGGAAGAATCTCATTTGGCAACTATCATTAGTTGGAAAAGGACAACCTGTGAGAACACATATCTATATAAGTAGAGATACACATGATAATGAATGGGTGTATTCATGTTCTAAGAAAGTTGTTGTTTTAACATGTATCGAAATATTGATAGTGAGCATAACTCTGATATGATTAGGCAACATGCAGACAGTTGAGTAAGGTAATCACATGAAAATTTGTCATATAAAAAAATAATAATTAGTTGCGATAAAGAAAAATGTTGACACGATATTAGCACACAAGTTATATGTGTCTATACTCATATGATGTGTTGCATGCAAAGTGAAGTGTAGAATAGAGAAGGATGCAAACCTTGAGAAAAGAGTAGATAAAACTCATAAGTGAGGCATGATGGAATAAATGGAAATAAGAGTTAGTAATTTTTTGCCTAGATTTTGTTGACTTCAAGCATGATTGTAACCTTGAATTATCATAGTGGGTTATTTTAATAGTACCTTATACTTCTACCCTTAATGGTCTACTAGAAAATATCAGAAGGAAAATGATATATTAAATAAAACCAACTGAATTATAGGACACAAATTTTTGCATGAAACAACTGGTGGGTAATTAATGTGGACATGATTGGGTCAACTTGAGCAAAGGACAAGATAATATTACTGTGAAGGTGTTAAGTCAAAGTAATTATCTTAGAACTTGGAAATGCTTGTGATGACATATTGTGATGAGGAAATTACGATGGTGACTAAAGAACAAATCATTGTTATGAGCCATTATGGGGACAAGGTAATGAAAAAAAGTTGAACCTCAAAAACACACACACACACACACACATATATATAACAAGTAGGATTATTATGTAAGTGATATCATAAGTTAATTAGTTATTCTTATGACTAGGATAAAGTAGTTTTCTATGAACATGTATTAATATGTTGTTGAACGAAGTAAATAACATGTTGTGAACTTAAATACAAGGAATTTAACTATGCTATAGTAACATAGCGAGTATGAGACAGTTGATAAACATAGATGCGCAGAAGGGAGGAATCCTATGACTATATTTGAAAGTAGAATTATGCATAACCTTCAACAAGAACCTATAACGCAGGATGACCATTTGTCAAAATTGAAGGAATGTTGTAAAGTGGTCTTTCGGCTATGCGAAAGAAAAAAAAAAATAGTAGAGCATCAAGGATGGATAAAAATAAGTTACTTGTACAAATAAACAAAAATATGGCCACCTTGAACATGGAAGCAATGGTATTTCCATGGTCTAACATTTACAGTAGGACCACGAGCTGGAGTCCTTGTCGATTGACCTAAAAATTGGATAGCTATAGAAACATAAATTTAGAGAGAGAGAGAGAGAGAGAGAGAGAGAGAGGAAATTCATTTTTAATGTTGATAAATTCGAAATTATGTTACTAGATTTTAGTGAGTGAAAGTTAAAAACCCTTGATGGGTTATGATGCATGTGGATGACCCCTACAAGATACATAAATAAAAACTAGTGTTCTTTGTAATAAAGTTGGAAATTATATATAAATGTGTGTTTTTAAATAATGATTTCTAGAAACTAATATCAGCCATCATGATTGTGGATGTAGGTTGAACCAGGTGGAGTATTCTTGTCCAAACCATGGAAGAGGAAAAGTATGCTACAAAAAAAATAGTTACGCAAGTTAAGTGCAATAGAGCACTTCAGCTCAGAGAGGCTACATGGAAAGATGAGAATAAAATATCATAAGCACAGCTCGGAGAGGCTACATGGAAAGATGAAAATAAAATATCATAAGCACAAGGCATATTCCAGCATGTTTTAAAGGACAGGAAACATCGAGGATGATGTTTCGCTTGATGGGGAGGAATGTAACACCCCTTAGTGAAAAGTAAATATTTAATTTACTTTTACTGCAAAGACATAGTAAATCATGGGATATGTGGAAAGCCTAGTGGGAAACTATAATGTTTAAAGTTTATTTTAATTTTATATAAATGTTGTTATGTCTAGCCTTAGAATTCATAGGAAAAGGATACTAAATGAAAATGAAAAAGTTTTCACTCATGAGATAGTTAAAATATATTTATTCCTCTCCCTAAAGATAAATAATCTCAGTTTGGACAAGGGAGCCAAGAGGGGGGGAGAGGAGAGGGAACCTGAGGCAACCTTGAAGACTTTCTAGCTAGTGGGAAGAGGTCCAAGTGAGGAGAAGGAAGTTGTAATCTTGGGAACCTGCAATACGACATTGTTGAAGAATGGTAGGATGCAACGAGTTAGGACATTCTTGAGCTGGTTGGAGTTGGTGGAATCATTAAGACAGACTTGTGATTCTATGAGTTATTGGGTCATATTTGTATAATCTTAATGCATATGAACATACCTTGTTAGGTGTATATCAACTAACTATTCTGGGAGTGACAAATTGGCTTGGGGGGAGAGTCGTATGTGATTTCCATTCTCATTGGTTGGGAGGAATGGTATTTCTCCTTGTGGATTTTGTGAAGTCTAAACCTAAAATAGATAAATATTTTGATTTGATTGAATTCCAGAAGCAAGTGTTTTCCTATAACTGTAATAATATGAGAAATTTTGTTGTGAATTACTAGTTATGACATAACTTCTCTGAAGGAAATTTTTGTTGTGACAGAATAATTATAGAAGGCTAATATGTAATATGTAAAAGTATTATTGTTAAAATAATACAAATTATTTTTGAAAAAGGTTAATTTTAAGATTATAGATCTAATTCCATATTGGAAACAATATTTGTTCTTTATACATACCCAAGTCATACAAAAGGGATTTGCAAAACCCAAAAATTAATTAAGTCCCACTCCCTTGTAAGACTAGTATTACCATAGAGAAGAAAGAGTAAATGAGTCAAGAGAAGTAATTCTTGTTTTAGATTTACATAGTTAAATAATAATTAACAAAAAAAAAACTAATAGTTGAAAAAGTTCGTTTTTTATAGTTGCACCGAGTCTATTTATATTGAACCAATTGAGTTCCTTGGCCAACCTACAAGAACCAATATCCCATGAACCATTCTCGATTCAATACACTTATGGTCTAAAGAATGGAATGAACGTGTGAAAACTTCTCTAAGAAAATTACCTTGGAGCAAGTTCGGTAAGCATAAGTGAGTCGTAAAAGGAAGAAATACACGGTTGCCTTGTTGTATGCCTGAATAATTGAGAGCACAACAATATAACGTTAGACAAAAATGACCCAAAGTCTAAACTCTTGAAGCTATACATAGATACAAACCAGAATCAAGTCTACTACATAATTGTTGGGACAAATCTAGTTAGATTCAACACCATTTAACTTATATTTAACAACACGTAAATTCATGATAAACAAGGAAATATTTATTTAATTAATGGTTCCAAACCCTAAAAATAACAACAAAATAAAAACAAATAAAAAATAACGGTGAACACCTCGAATGGGCCTTTTAATTCATTCACAACAAAGGAAAATTCATCCATTAAATGTGGCAGCTCTCACCACACATTCTCATGAGCCTATTGTGCATGAAAGGCCAACCATGGAGAACAGTTTCTTTTCCTTTTTAAACCCTCAGGTGAAATTAATTACAAAGTATAGCATATTAATATAATTGCTAAATTCAACAAGCGGTAATCTCGAACTATTTATAATTATAGTTTTATGTTGAAGCCATGCCAAATGACCCATGTTAATTTTAAAAGAACCTAGTATTGTGCGGGCCAAGAGAACAAAAAGCAGCAAATGACTCCATAATAATAGCTTCTTTGGAAATTTTACCTACCACATCAAGACGACCATAAATGTATATATATCTATACTTGTGCTGAATCAAGATAGGAAAATGATAATCCAGGGAATGAGACAAAGATATACTACATTCAGAGGTCATTAGAGAACCAATAGAAAAGATACCAAAAAAGGAAAATTTTGAGATTATACATACAGGAAACCATAAAAAATATACCCAATCCAAGATTAATTTTACATAATATAAAAAAGAGAATTACTTCGTTGTTGTGGGCAGGTACTCCAAATTATTAATCTTCCTCGTGGATACCGACCCAAATTTGGGTGCAGGGATGCAAACAAAAGTGTTTGAATAATGTAACCTCATAGACAAGCTAGTAGGATGTAGGAACATTGTCAGGATAAATGTGATTCTCAATAATCTGACGCATTGTTAAGTGATAATACCTATTAGGTTTTGGTTAATAATTGCAGAGTTCTCCCATAGAGAATGAAAATCGCAAATGAGCTTCTGCTGCGGCGGAGGGAAGGGTTTCGTTACCTTAGCCGTCATGTTAGCAACAGGACCGTCTGATTAAAAACCCTAAGAAGTGACGAAAAGGATCAAACCCCTGTCGAGTGAAAACATATCACCTGTCGAGTCATAATGCTCTGAATTAATCCGGAACGTGCATACCATGATGGAAGGGGTGGTCAGTGACATTATAGCACAAAGAAATATTAGATGTATATATACATATAGTGCATAGTTTTGTGCTATGTAAAATCATAGAGTGAGAATCTACGAGCATTGAGTTTAAATAGAAAATGTAATTAAAATATTTTCCTGGACTATTTATTGAAATAATATTTAATGTGATTATAAATAATAAATTTGATATTAAAGAAAAAGAAAAAACTAGAAAGATATGTTACAGGAGGGATGTTACAATATATCTCACCTTACCAATATAAAAAAATAATAATAAAAAATAACTAAATTATAATTTTATTTTAATATATATATATATATATATATCAAAATTTTTCACCATGGAAATGAACTATTTTCTCATAAAAATATCACTTCTTTTTTAGTTACAATATTATGCCTTATGTCATGGCTTATGAATACTATAAATGTAATATATATAGATGTATATGGTCATTTAATTTATATAGTTGTACTAATAGTGATATTTTTTTTTGTCTTAGTCACTTGTAATATTCACCTTTTAACTTAGCAATTTATTATATTATAATTGCCTATGATGTGTAATGGAATTTGATTTTTCTTCACATAGTTTTCAAAAGAGATAAAATAATATTATTGTGTTTTTCCATAAGAAATGATTAGAATGTTTACCATCCTAGATCCATCTAACTCTTTGTCTCTCATGCAAGGAGAGAGATCAAATAGGTGCAAATATTTCCTCAAGTTCCAATTTCCAAATTATCTTTTAATGATTGGTTCACATAAGTTCACGTGATTGATATATATGTCAAAAAGGATATTGGGCATGGTTAGTTATTTGGTGAACAAATTTCAAATTTTTGATTGATATTTTATTAAAAATTATATTTTTTTATAGATGCAAAAGTTAATTTTCCTTTTTTCATAGGAAAATTTTACAACAGTGGATAGTAGGTCTAGTTTCAATTGATATAATCTAAAAACCTTGATGTACAGTTACATTATCATGTGAAAATTACAGTATATTCTATACAATTACAACAATTTTAAGATAGTGTTATCATCTCTAATTGTTTCTCATTTGAAAACATTACAACCACTCCCCACATGCTACAATTCACTAGCCAAAAACTTCTCATAAAGCATTGCTTAAAAAGTGAGCATTTTCAAAATAATGATTAGTCACTCTATTTATCAACACCATAATTTAATGTACATTTACTTAGAGTAGAAAATTTACTTTATTATTCACAACATATAATTTTATACACAAAGTTAAGAATGAAAATGCTCCAAAGAATTAGTCTAACTCATTTGCATTCATCATAGTTAATTCCCCTTATTTTTCCAATGTGGTTGTAAGCAAAAGATAATTCTTATCACTAAGTATGTTCTCTCAACTTCTAGAACCCCAAATAATCCTTTCCCGACAATTTCTAACTTCATAGTCTACAAACCTTCCATGTTTATTTTCTTTATCAACCATAGAAAAAGTGTAGTCAATCATGGAACTTTGAATTGTTCTTGAGCCCACCAAGTGCATGTGATGGTTGGCATGTTGAGAGAATAACTTCCATAGTAAATATCAAGTTTTTCTATGTATTATACAACCTAGTATTTATTTCACAACACTAACTTGAGGTTTATGAGAGAAGAATGGTTCAATTGAACTATATCAACCAATTCCAATACGAAACCCAATAAGGGCTTAGTCTTAGTATAAGTATATTGAGGATATGTATTTCTAATTATTATTTCATTAGAGTATTATTATTGATTTTGAGAGTTATGAATTTTTTTGATTTTCTATTTTCATAGAGTAGTTGAGATCATTTCTCCAATGATTTCTAATATTGTGCTTAGGATATAGTGAAAATTTCTATCCTAAACATTTTGGGTTTGCTTTCTTTATATAATGATATATAACCTAATTTTTGGCTTAATAAAATCTATATATAACTTTTTCTATTCACATGTTGGAGTTAAACTATTCTCATGAGCAGCGAAATCCACAACACTAGAATCAATGAATTTTTTAATTTGGTATTGGCTTTCATAACTTTCTATGTAAATTTTAACTTGGTTTTGTTTAAGGAAGGAATATTGTGATAAATTTCTATACAATATTGAAGTTGCATTATTTTCAGTGTATCAGCTTGTTCATAGTCAATGTTATGGTTTTCTAGTCTAGCATTTTGTAAATATGGTCGAGGGTCCCCTTTATGGGTTTCTAGTATTATGATTTATATTGTAATAAACTACAAGGAAATGACCCTTTAGTGGAGGTTTTTGTGGAATAGCCTATACAAATAGCCCAAAAATCTATTTGTACTGGAGGTCACTAATGGAGGTGGGCGGATGGATGTTTTTTGTGGATGTTTTTTTTAACTGTGCTTCTATAATATACAAACGCACTGGTGGTTTACTATACATATAAGAACTTACTAATAGAGAATGGTGCATTATGGAAAATTTATTTAAAAAGAAAAAGAAAATAAAAAAGAAGTGCCCTACATAAAAAAGCGCATTGATACATGTTTTACATGATAGCACCGGAAAAGGGTTAATATTACAAACATGTCACTCGTAAAATTCATTTTTCGCAATCTAGTGCCAAACCAGTATGCTAACACCCCTATGCGTACACAATATAATAGACCATGGAACATTATCTAAACAATAGTGTGCCACCTATATATAACACATCGGTGCTTACACTAGTCGATAGCACTAGACAAAGGTTAAATTAAAAAAAAAATGGTCCTAAAATTCTTTTCACTATATCAGTGTTATATCCACTAGAAGCACAAGTTCTGTTCTTTTATTTAAATTCCCTCATGCGTACTTAAAAATAGAGCCACTGCAGGGTTTTTAATTTAAAAAAAATGTAGTGTTATACTCCCATGAAGCACCGATGTTGTTCATGTATTAAAATGTATTAAAATGTTTGTTCATGTTTATGTACTTAATTTATATGTTGTTGTCGATGTGTATATTGTTAGGTCATGTTAGATATGTTCATTTAATGTGCCTACAGATAAATGTGAATGTGGTAGTAGTTATTTGACATGAGACGTATATTAATGTGAGGATGTGCATGGTGATGATGTTAGATTAGAATTCTTGTGTTTTGTTAGATGTAATCACGATGATGATGCCCTGTTAGATTATTTGATTTGTGTGATAGCTAATGGTATTTAATATTTATATGTGCCAGATGTGTATATAATTAGATTATGGTAGTGAATTTGATTGTGTATCTTAGATGATATTTATGTTTGTTAGATGGTTATCATAATGATGTTTATTTTTATGAAATAATATTTATTATAGATTATGTATTGGTGAACTTATATCAAAATTTTATATACGAAATTACATGCAAAATAACTTACCTTAAAAAAATTCAAAAGATTTTTTTATAAATTACAGAGCTTGGTATGGCTGAAACTGTAACTATAAAATCACCATAAATATTTTCTATTGCTTATATAGTTTATTCATATTCATTCTAACCTAATTAGTAAAATATTTCAATACTCACAAGGAAAAAACAATTAAAGGTAAATTATTTTAGTTAGTTCTTATTAAGACGAAAATGTGTAACTAATTTAATTTTCAATATAAAATAATAATAATTTATTCAAAAAAACAATTTAAACAATGAAAAATTACACTATGGTCGATCTATATATAGAGATAGAAAGCCAGTGTAGGTCCATCTTAATCATAGATTTATCAAACACTAAAAGAGATTAAATATTTTGAAATGTACATCATTTTGGTGATGTTTTGGTTCTTTATTTCTTATTGTGGTTTAAATTTATCATTTTTTGATAATAAATGTGATTTAAATAATGCAAAAATCATATTATATTAGATTGAACTTTTTGAAAAACAATACATTTCATTATTTCTTAATGGACAACTCAAGAAATATTATCATTTCTACATACATATCACGAGATAGTCACTAAAATTCATATTTTCACATTTACCTAATATTACATCATGTTCAAAATGATAGAGACATATCTATTTTAATTAATTTACTTTTAAATACATAAAATATATATTTATTTTAAATAATCTGAATAAGAAAGAAAAATACATCACCAAGTCTATTAGAGATTCAAACAAATTCCTTTTAATCACCATCACATTATCTACATTTAATTTTTAGCCACAAAATATTTATTAATTCAACTTTTATTTATAATTACCATTGAAAACAAAAGTTAAAACTATTCCATTATCCATGAAGAAAAAATTAAAACCTTTTATGCATCCATGTAAGCCCATTTGTTTCTCTTATGGTCCATAAAAAGATGTAATCAACATTTTATACATGCATAAGACCTCCTTTTAGTTTACATAATGTTGCAAGAAATGGAATTTAAATATAGTAAATAGGACTTTACCTTTCATGTGAATTATTTAATCTTACCTATTAATACACAAAAAATTTCATTGTAAAGTCCTCATAGATTTATCACTACATGATTTATATTGATTTTGAAATAAACAATAAGAAAAAACATGTGAACCGATTAATAAACCAATAAGTATCTAAATCTAGAATAAATGTTCATTGTTGATTCCAAATTCCCTATTTTCTCATTTTGGTTATATTCTTCTCATTTTCCTATTTGAGAAGGATTGTGATCTTGAATCCTTATTATCATAGATATTGTACACCATGTTTTAAACTACATTTATATTTATGGTGATATGTTGCATAGTGAAAATAAGAGAGGTCATTGTACTACATTGAAAAAATTTGAGGATGGTTATAGTAAGCCTTTTAGGACACATATATAAAACATATGATTTCACTTCTCCATTTTCTACCACTTTGTGAGTTATTTGAGATTGATACTTACAATTTCATTTGAGAAAGGATATAAGATGAGTATATTTAGATTGATATCTTAATAGAATATAGTTATAAATTGATAACTCATGCTTATAATAACAATATTTTGATCCATACTCATGTCTATCCAAAGCCTATAAAAGAAGTCTACTATAAATTATATTTAAATGCATTAAGCAAATAATTTAAAATTTTAATTTTTAAATTATAAATTACATAATTGGAAATACTTATTTTTATGTGTAAAAATTCTTCCACTACAAAAGAATGTGTAAAAACATTTGTGAATCTTACCAATTATATAAAATTATAAAATGCTAACAAGACGAATAAAAATAATAATATAATTAGCGAAATAAAGTAAACAAATACGTACAACATCAATATAAATGATGAAATAACACAAGTACATATCACTCTATGTTTTCAGCACCCTGATTATCTTCCTCACTTGGCATGATAACACTGTTGTTATAAAAAATATGTTTTGATCGAGGTTAGTGTCTTCATATGAACCACCAATCCATATCCAACACAATGTGTTTAAAAAAACACATGGTTGCAATGTTTGGGTTAAACATAAGGCTTCCCAACTTCATGCCACATCTTTCTAGAGTTGATAGATATTGTCCCACTAATGTGATAATCTTTTACATTATTTCGATCGAAGGTGTTCCAAAATTTGCATATAAATATAACACATTGGAATGAAGAGAAGTCCACTTGAATGATATCTTGTATATTTTTAGAGTAACCTAACGTCCCCTATATTAGGTTATAGTCATGATGTCTAACACGACTAGATTGGTCGAACTTGACTTCCACTCGAGAGTCTTGTGTCATGCATCCATGGTCAGCATCCTTCGTGCAAAAATTATGTCCATATACCCACATATATGGGAATAAATGCACATATAAAAAAGTGAAACTATCATAGTGTAATGTGTCTATGAACCCGAACATAATTAAAAATATAAAATATATATGTTACAATTCAAAGGTGCATTATGAAGTAAAAAATGTATAGAAAGATAATATTACCGAGTTTCTACACCCAATCCCTATGTTTAGTGCATCCTCTTCAGCATGTGGGTAATTACCTGATGCACTGTATTTATCTCTGAATTGATCAACAACCCAACTCTTAGGGCATGTCATTGACATATTTTCTTTTAAGTGATCACGACAAGGAACACCTCTACCATTCAACTGTTTGAATTCTTTCTTTTCATTGTCCCATTTCTTCCTCTTCTGTTGATGCAATGCAACCCACAGTTGTGTTGCTTCCATATTGTAAAGAATGAATTTGTTGATGGCTTTAATCTATGAATTCACTGATCAAATCAAACCAATACATGTAGTATGTATGGGATCAAAATATGCATTAATATGAAGTTTAGCGTGAATGGTTACTATGTAAAATTTGACAAATGACAAGCAACTTACTCTTTATCATGAGTCTCTTTCCATTTTCTTGTAGAAACTTCCCTTCCATTTTGTCTTCATCCGTTTCCTCATCCCAATTCATTGCACCTAGTGTGTTGTTCTTCTGTTTGATGTACTCACTAGCATAATAGAAAGAATCATATGATATATACTCCTCTTTCATAGACCCCTTTGGTTTTTCCCTTTGTCAAAAAGAACTTTCATTTTTTCATGTACCGTTCTAAGGAAAACATCCAATGACAAGAAACCACCCCAGCTAATTCAACCTCATCTACTAGTTGAATTAGAAGATGAACCTGCAATTCCATGAAATTCGTTGGTAGTCCTTCTCAAACATACAAAAAATCTCAGTTATCTCTTGATGCCACCATGGAATGCTAGCCATCTGAATATCCTTTAATGTGATCTAGCATACAAATGGAAATAATTTATATATGGAATGTCATAGGTATTCGAGAAAGTCATGGTTCCCACACCCACAAATGATTAGAGGATAATGGCACTGCACAGTAAATAATACTTTATAAAAAAATTATTTATAAAATATCCCATTGCATAAAAATGATAACAAATAATAAAATCATGTTTTTGACATACATACTCTCAAAAGGTTCAAATGGTCTTCCAAAGTGAAGTAGCACTATTGTGAAGACCCATATAAAGAAGGAACCCTCACACTCATTGTAGCTTCCTTTGCCAAAGAAAGATAATCTTTCTTTAAAATTCATGGGACATCACCTGCTTTGAAAGACCAAGAGGGACCAACCTCTCCTGTTGTTTCTTCTCTTGGCCAATGTTTCTTTTTAGCTTTTGAAGAAATAAGATATCTCCTAATAACCAATGTGTCATTTTCTTTTGATGATATGTGCCTCCATAAATACAATGAAACATTTTTAAATATATGCATGGGATCCAATAATTGGGCAATCTTGAGATACTCCAAATATGGGAGCTCATAAAAGATATATTTCCTTTTCATCCCAATGGGAAATTTCTCAACATAGGTGTCGAAGAATTCTATATCATAAAACATATTCTCCCCATTTGAATCAAACATTTCACCAAACTCCTTCTCCTTCACTCTCTCTCATATGCTCTAAGCCATTTAGCTGGTGTCATTATTGCAGGCCTTTGGGTTCTCTCTAGTTTACCATTGAAAGTGGATTTCGCTCTTTTGTAAGAATGTTATTCTATGAGAAATACCCTAGAGTATTCATACATTTCTTTTCATAGGTGGTTGGACCACCTAGCCTTCAGAGAAGGTCCACAACATTTACATCCATGATACCATTTTGTTACAACACCTACAAAATTATTATATATAGGGAATGTTAGTAATCATGTAGATCAAACCAATTGCAGCGAATTAAATTAATATGTGAAACAATATTGTTATGTATATAAACAAATCAATAAAAATATAATCTACAAGGGAAAAATCCTAAGTCTGGAAAATCATGTATGGTGTATGCACATATGCCATACAACATAAAACTCCTCTTTGTAGCGATGGGTCTTGATACAGCGTACACATGTATCCCTTCAGATAATTCCTTCAATTCATCTATTAATGGTTGTGAGTATACATCCATATTCTTCACTTGTCTTCTACTAGGGATGATGAGAGGCAACAGAAGATGTTCATTAGGGAAAGTTTTAAGGATGGAAATTTATTTTAAATTTTATAAACCTTGGCTAATCTAAATAGTCCATAATACACAATATGTAAAATGTTCGGAAATATTTTGGTAAAAATGTTCAAATTTCTAATAATTTTATGTAGTATCTAGATAAAATTTTGATGAATTTTAAGGTAAAACAATTTTATACTATGAAATTTGGGCGAATAATTTTTAGAATGGAAATTAGAAAATCTATTTTTTGGAAAAAACATGGAAAATTAGCCCACTTGTGAATATTAGCCCCTAAAATTTTCCTTGATGTTCTTCTTCATGGACAACGATTGGGGGATATTGTTATTGATCACTACTATAGGAAAAATATTATAGTTGGTGTTTTGGAGAGAATATGGGTTGACACCATCCATGGATATGATGAGTTGTAGACTTCGTAGTTCATCCTTGAATTTTTCAGGCCATGTATCCTCTATATGCTTCATGGTTATTGAATCTGTTGAGATTCGCATAACCCCTGACTCACTTTTGTGTGAGGCATGCCATCCTTGCAACAGAGCTAATTATTTGCAGCAAAATAACCTTCGAAACCTTGATATTATAGGTATGTGCCTCAATGTCTTATGAGGAGGACCATGTGATTTACCAATTTTGTTTATTTACAGTATTTGTTATGCCCAAATTTCAGAAATATCTATTTGTCTGCATATTCACACCTATATAAAATACAATCATTCAGACATGCATGATATGATATGTACTCAACACCCAACATTTTCAACAATTTCTTTGCCTCATTGCAGATACCCAACAAGACATTATCATTTGGAAGAACCTTATCTTTGAAAAACTTGCAGTTGGTGGGGAATATAATAATACAATGTCAATATTTAACATTCGTAAAATCGACCATTTTTAGTGTTGATTTTGTGACAAGATTTCTCAAGATATAAGGGACTTGATGGATCAGGGATGTGAATTACCTCAATATTGCCAAGAAACATACATTCAACATGCAAAACATTTCTTTCAAGTTGTAGAGTAACATTGTTGTCGCAAGTTGAGTAGGTGTTGACTTACTGCCAGGTCTAAAGAGAGGGGTGGTGAAAGTAGATTTCAGTCTTTCGAATAAGGTATCATTGATATAAGCATTATCCCCTAGCTCATCATTCTCGAATGCATCTAACAACATTGCCTCCATGGAAGTCGTATCCTGTAAGTAATCATCCATACTAATCTCTATTTGATTGCCTCCATTGCCAGCTTGTGATGAAGAACTACTATTGTTGTAGTCATTCTTAATTGGTTAATCTCGATCTAGTGGGAATTGAATAGGTGGTCTATTTAACCATTCTTTGTATTCTTCCTCTCAGATCCTTTCTATTAATTCAACGTTCTCTCAATTCGATGTTGTAGTGAGGTGCACCGTAAGATGGTAGGTGGGTCACTCATCATCATTTTCAAAAAATATTGATCATTAGTTTGTTGAAATTACATTATACCAAACAATTATTGCCATTGTTGATCCAACATTGCGGCTGGAAGACATCATGTTCTAATTGATAGGGGCGAAATGGTTGTCCATTTTCATCTACCAATTGCTTGTGATATGTTTCTTCTGATAAGAGGTTCCAACTTTTTTAAAATGGAGGAGTATTTTCTGCATTCGAATTCAATTCTAAATTAGGATCCTACAAATTTTGATACATCTTTATTCAAATTGACATGGATGAAAAAAAGGTTCAATTAGATAAACTAAATATAAATAAAATATGAACTTATTGGAGATGGAAAGGGAGAAATCTATGAAGGACTTTGATCAATAGTATGGAATGAGCTGGAATTTGAAGAATTCACCATTTGATATTATGATATTTTCTCCCTACATTTGAGAAAAAATCAGAAATAAAATTTTGTGTACATATCTAAAATTAGTTTCAAGGACCAAATAACTACAATCTGAATTTCAATATAGCTTTCAAACCTTTTTTGAACAATAATGTGACTTTAAGTAGAAAAAGTATACTATCAACTATTCAAACTCATGTGGATGCATTCTAAAGGATTCTTTGAGATGAATATGTCATTTTATGTGAAAATAAAATTTCAGATAGCTTTTAAACACTATCAGTGCTCTTATCAAGACTAATCGCACCGACGTGTTTCAATATAACCGCATTGGGGTGTTAAAATTATAATCGTACTAGTTTTAGCATTTCAAAAGTAAAAAAATATTCTATGATATCAGTTCTCTCGCACCGATGCGTTTAAATAAAAGGAACACTGATACATACCTATTTCTAGGATAAAAGAAAATTCTACCATATCGGTGCACTTATAACAATTAAAACAATGATGCATATAAATAAAAACCACATCATTGCATTAAAATATTAATCGCACCATTTCAGGATTTCGAAAAAAAAATCCATCATGTACGAGTGTTAGAAATTTTGGCACTTGACAATTTCAATTTGATTTACTTGTAAATGCATTGGTGTTCTTTACTATCTAATGCACCATTGTTCAAATTAAGTGAAATAAAGTGTGACATTTCTTTTTTAAGTTGAAAAATAAGTGACAATTTATTTTTCGAAATCTAATTTCATGAAGTCTTTTAAATAGTAAAAATGTATTCACTATTTCATTATTTTTGACAAAATTTCAAGGGAATGATTTGTAAGACAGTCGTACCCAGAGCACTATGAAACAACAAAATAATTTGGATCAACATAACTATTCGGAAGATCAGAAGTTGAAAGGTATGAAGATTCACTTAAAACCATACATAGTAAAATTTTTGAATTTTATTGTATATTTGACTAATAAATATTTTTTCAATTTCTGTTAGGTTTAATTAAAAGAGAAATCATTTGCAAGAGAGACATAAGGCGAGCATTGTGGAGTAGAAAATAATTTGGAACCATAGAAATATCAAAATTTGAAAGGTATGGTGATTCACTCAAAACCATGCATAGATTTTTATTTTTAAATTTTACTGTTAAATTTTTTTTTACAATTTTTGTTAGATTTATTAAAAATTTTGGAAAAAAATAAAAAACCTTTCATAGTAAAAAATTTACTAATTATTTTACTAGTAAATTTTTTTACGATCTCTATTCATATTTATATTTAATTAAAATTTAGAAACAAAAAGAAAAAATCAATGCTTACCTTAAACTCTTACTCCTTATTGCTTATGTGACTGTAAAACTTCACCATAGGGTTTAACTCCCTCTACCACATCACAATTAAGGTTTTTCATTTTAGGCATTTTAGATTTAATGGGTTTGTGTACTTCTATATATAGGTATTTTGACATGTAAAGTAGGGGGATCACTTATTGAATTAGATCTAAAACCTATTGCCCTTGTCCATTTTTTTAAAAATGAGGTCTATTTCACGGTGGTGCACCCTCTGTAATATAACACGCTAGTGCTAGTAGTGCTTATATCGTTACATATCACATCGAATCTTGTTGGCCTTCTAATCGGTTTATCGGTCAACCTAGTGTAATATAATGCATTGACTCACCTTTTTGAAATAGCGTTGTTTAGTGATGGTAGTGCTTTTATCATTACAAATTGCAAGTTTGTCATAATTTAAAATTATTTAAAAATAATAATTTCCATTATCAGTGCTGAAAAATTAAATGCTTGGTGCATTTGGTAGATTAAACACACCAAAGCATTTATTCAAATAACCACACCAATTACCATAGTTATTTTGGCTGAAAATCATTTGATTATGTATAAAATATATTTTATGGGTTCCGTATTGAATGGTATAGGTTCTATATTGATATAAAATGTCTAAGAAGTTGTCAAGTAAGAAAAATATTAATCGACACAATGATAACACATCCAAAAATACAGAGAAGGAAAGTTCTTTGTAAATTCTTTACAAAATTAATATGTTTGAACTATATGTAAGTTTAACTAATATGTATTGGTTAGTGTGTGTCATGCAGAGAAAAAAATGAAGAAGGCTGATAAGATTATTTGTAGTCTAAGTGTAGAAGAGTGTAAAATCCCGATAGAAAAATTGCAGAAGGATGAATTAGGTGAATGAAAAAATATTATTCAATATGATTTTTTTTTTTAAATTTCATTAATAATATACCTAAGAATATTATATAACATGTTTCAAAAAATCTATTAATTCATATATGTTTAATGTTCTACAGGAAACATCAATGAATGTAAATATCAATTTCTTTCTAAGAAAATAAAAATTATGGAAGATGTAAATGACGATGAATTGGTCCTTAGCTCACTTGGAGTGGTACTGGAGGTAAATGAAAGGGGGGATTTTGGATTTTACAAAAGTATGAGGAATATAGTGGAACAAACTTATAGACATATTTTCCATTTTACAACACAAATATGAATCCAATCATTCCAAGAACCAAATTATATATAAACTACAGGAAGTGTTTCTAGAGCAATGGTCAATGAGGTCTGTTAGACTTGCAATGAAAAAAATACAGGAACCAAAAATAATTATTCAAAAGGAAATATTCCTAATTAAAATGATTTTCTAGACTTAAACCATTTCTTTATGAATATCAATTTTGTTATATTTAGTTTTCATATATCAATAAAAATAGTTTATTACCTTTTTCAGGAAGATTATAAAAATATCAAAGGATCATTGAAATGATATGTGAAACATGCAAGTAAGAATGTCCAAAACAATTGTAGAAGGAGATGGTAAAAGAAATGCATATAATTGCATCATAGGAGGAGCCATCTCAACAAACATGCTTCAAATGTATGTAATCATGATTTACTTTGTATATATAAACAAATAATTTAGCATTAAATAGTATTTTTCAAGTATTTTCTCGCAGAAAATAAAATAAAATAGAACTTATTGAGCACATAAAACAAGACGATAAGGAAGAAAGTGGTTGATATCAAAATTTATGTGTAATTGTTAATATTTTATTATAACAACCAAAGGTTTCATTTTTGTATGTTTTAGGTTTTTTTATAGTAACGATTCTTGAATTACTTCAGATAGGTGCTAACATACAAAGAAGAGCCATCTGAAGAATTGATTGACATTGGGTTAAATATGGGTTGTGAGTATATGTTGGCATATCGAAAATTAATTGTGGAATTTGTAAGTATCTATGTTGTTTTACTTCTTTGAGTTTATATTTAGTAGAACAAAAGAATCCTTTATATAAAATCTATGATTTATAATGGGGTATAAAACTTTTCGGAAATAAAGTATGGAACTATGCCAATAGAGGAGTTGTTTCAACAAGGCATGAGATTTGGTTTTGAAACCACATGAATTCACTTCTTCCTATGGTAAATTGTCATTTTATTTACATTGATATATATTATTTATTTCAATTTTCATTATTCTCATGAGTGTAGATACACTCATTACGCTTTATTTTTATGTTTGTAGATGGGACATGACCAAGAATATGAAAGCAATCGATGCGATAAAAAAAACATTCATCCAGATAACCCAAGTCATGGAAGTAGATTGAATATTGACAATAGTTTGATCAAAGAATGAGATCTATTTGGATATCAATGCAAGTTGTTGTATTTTTTGAAATAATTGTTTGTGAAAATAAAACATTTTGTTTATTGTAAAGGACATAGTTTCCCAATTGAAAGAAAAGGAGTTACCAATAACTGTCCCATTTTGTATGACAAAGAGCCTCTTATTGATATATAATAAAATACATCTTAAATTATTATATTGTGTTATCCAATGTCGTCGTGAAATGTTACACCACTGGTTAAATATATGGATGATTAAACATTGGAATGAATATATGTGAAATATGATAATATAACAAAATAATACAAACATCATATACAAATGCACTAACCAAAATTTAATTTATATAAATATTTTTATAAGATATATGCCAATTTTTCAATGAATAACAGATTTAAAAAATCACAATAATTGCACTATCACACATCTATGTTACTAAGAAAGAGAAAATCTCATACAAATAACTGATGTGTCCATAATATAAGCACACAGTAGTGCATTATCTTATCTAAAAGCACCATTACGTTTTTTTTTTTTTTTTGCATGGTCAGTTCCATTTTTGAAAACAATAACACTGAGGTGTTATATTCTTCAAGCATAAGTATTGTTTGCATTTCATGCCTCGATGCATTGTAATTCTTAAAGCATTAGTGCTTTCATAGAACTAATGCACGAGTTCTATAAAATATTGTTCTTAACCTCGATGCATTTTTCAACTTAATAACACCAACTCTTTTATTTCAGTATCACACTGATGCTTTTACACAAATCATATGCATCAGAGTTGTGAGTTTAAATAAAAGCACCAGGTATACAATATTTTTTTTCTACCTTGGTTTCATTCCTGAAAAGAACACCCCAGGGTGTTTTTAATATATATACACACCTGGTTGTATACATTTCAGGAACCGATGTTCCTTGCATTCAATGACTTGGAGTTTTTAGTTATGTATACAACCCCATGATTTTATATATTTAGCACACTCGTACTAATTTTCAATGAAGTGCGGCACTAAAAAAAATCTGTTAAAACCTCCAGTTGCCCATATTTTTCAGTTGTGGTGAAGTTTTGTTATAATCTTCTCTAGAGCATTTTCACCCCATACTAATGTTTTAGCGGATGTTTTTTTGAAATTTTTTTCCAATTCTATAACACTAAAATCCTTCGTTGTAACCTCTGCTATAAGGTATTTTCCTTGTAGTTATATTAGGTATATATTCAAGGGATAACCATAACACATATATCATATCATATTCATTTAGAGGGAAACCTTTGTAATCATGTTTTAACCATCTCTCTACATATATCAAATCTATCAGTGTTCACATTAACTCCACATCACACGACATTATCAACACTATTCTATAGATCCACAAGATGGTGCTTCTTTTGTCACTTTACTTATATAGAAAATTTCGATAGAAAGTATAGTTTTTTGTTTGCATAACATGTGAACCACTGAAAAACCCTCTCTATGGATTTACTATTATCACCAACCTATATTCCAAGTATCTAATGGATCCATACATTTCAACCTCATATACACTTACAGATCTATTAATCATTATGCCATCATATCTCACATTTGACAACTATACAACCATACTCAAATCTTAAAAGATAGCTATAATAGATAGTTTTATAATTAGTCTTTCCCCCCTTGTTACAAAAAATTTGTCACTGTCCCTGTACTCCCCATTCCTTGATCCTGAAGGACCTCTATAGTAAACCCTACATGCTTTTCCTTCATGAAGAAACTCCCATTGTGTCCCTCCTCATGAGCAGATCATTTCCCTTTTGCACCATTTCCCCTGAAGCTTCTATTCTGCCCAGTTTACAAGACCGGCGCTAATGGACTTTGTCTCCCCCGTGTCGATGTGCAGAGGTTAGCACTACTCCTCACACTGACTGGAGCGACTATGCGGTGTTTCAGTCATGCCGATCTTGTTATGGATTTTTTTTAAAATTAGAGTCGAAGCTTCCAGCTCTAAAAGCTTCGTAATGGAAGTCTCATAATTGGTTTGGCAAAATGGGGTCAAGGATAATAGTCTGGGCTCCTTTCCCCTATAATGATGGAACTACCTCAAGGGATAAGTCCTTATCCCATGAGAAGAGGATCCATCTCCCATCCATATTTCCTATATAAACCTCCCTTCTTCCCAAGCAAAAACTAGTACTAGTGTTATAGTTGTAGATTTTTGGTTGAGTGTTGATACTATTTTGGTTTGAAAAGTAGAAAAGCAAGCCATTACTAGTTGTACCTATCTAGTTGTGTGAGGGAGAAGTGTGTTTTGGTTTGGAGTGAAGCCTAAAGGAAAGAGCTTTAAAACTATTGTTGTTTGAAGCCATTGTGGGATGCTAGCAGAAGTGTGTGGGAACCTGGTCTTGTCAGAAGAAGGCTGCAACGTCAAGAAGAATGGTTATAATCTCTCTTTGATATTAATTTATGTAACTATCAATTTATTTCCTAAATGTTTTGTAATATTACATATTCATGGCTTAATGTTTCTTGACTTGTTAAGTAGGTTGAATTAAAATTTGTCTACTATTATGTTTGTTGTCTGTTGTTGTTTACTTGTTTGAGGAGCTTGATGAAGGAAGCGAGAGATAGCTGGAGTGAGGAAGCAAGGACATCATCAAACAGGATAAGTGACCAAGAGTTAGGCCCTCTTGATTGATTTTAACCTAAGGAAATCTTCCATAGAATGTATATGTTGTGGCTAGACCCATTATTGGGCTAGAGGAATTTGTTCGTGTCCGCACTTATAATTTTACTTCACCACACCGCCCCTTCCCCCCCCACACATACAAAAACAAACACGCACACACATAGCTCTAGGCTAGTCACACCCTTCACAAATATTAGAGTACATGCCTCTTTCAGCTATGCACATCCCAATCAAGGATCTATAAACTAGTGTGTTCTTTTAATAGAACTAATTAGCATGGGTTTTAATCATAGAATTAAAAAAAAAATAGGTTATTTTCATTTATGGTTATGAAAAGGTAGCTCAATAGTACACCAATGAAGTAACCATATATTGAACTCACATACTATAATGTATTTGCATGCCAAGGTAGTTTTATCTCTTGAAAAGTATGCTCAATACTTTATAAATTATTATTTGAGGTGGAAAAGTATCTAAAATACTTTTAGAAAAAATCCCAAGAATCTAACTTTTTGATTTTTTGTAAAGAGAGTTAGTTATTATTTTCCCCTATTACTCTTTTTTATTAAAAAATATTTTACTCATTCTTATAAAAGATATAATTTAAAGGAGAGCTAAATTTATTATTGAGAGAATACTTGTTTTTTCTTGACAATATTCTATAGTACCCAAGACGATGAGTACATGAGCCATAGCTCAGTGATGCTTGATGACAGGGTGGAAAAGTTTGGGTAACATCATTATGCCATTTGTTTCAATGGTTAACAACATATCAATTGGAAAGCTATCCTCTTAGCACACCGAGTGTGAGGTACCTATTTATGATTGATCCCCCAATTCAAAAGTTCATCATAATTGGATTCTCAATATGGACACCTAGTTCAACTAAACTCTAATTCCCAATTATAAGCAGGTTCCAATTACCAAAGAAAAGCTTAGTAGGCATGCCAAACACTTGGTTGAATCTCATGCAACAAACCAATGTTTAGTTTCTTCTTGGATAGGATTTGTGGAATCCTTTAGTCTTATGTTCTATTCATCCAATTACAAATATGTTATGAATATCAAGTAGATTCATCTATGTCAAGGTTTCAATGCACATACAAGAGTGGATTAACATATTCAATTAGATATGAATCCTTATTGGAATTTTTGATCAAGGTGAAAAGATTGTTCCTAAAAATCATTTACAGGAACATTTCTATCAAGAGCTTAAGTAAATGGATATTTCCACCATTGATTCTACATGCAATAAAGCAAAATTAGTTGAAGATAAATTTTGTAACAACTTATTCTTCAACATCATTCTTAAATATCTACAAATTTAAAGTCTATATGTAATATCCCCATGATCAACCCTATCTATATTGTACATATTATGTTTATTATAGTGAGTTGAAATGTGTTGGGCTTGTGTACTAATATATATGTAATTATTTTGGGGGTTTCCATGCTTATGTGATTTTAGGTTGGGGATCATATTTCTCAAAAGACCAATGAGCCTAGCCATGTAAATATGCAATCACTCATATTAATAAAAGTCCATAACCACTATAAATTGAGTCAAAGAATAGAGTGTGGGGGCTGAGAACTCCATGAGTGGGAAAAGGGGCTCAAGGAATAAGCGATGAGGGTCTTATCTTGAGGGATAAGCCATTAATAAAATTAACCTAAAGTGAAATGTGAACATGTTTCTATCCTAAGGTGGGGAAAGGGGTATCTTGATGTGTAGCTTGTTAAGAAGGGAACATGCATATATAATTTTGGAGTATAATGTAATTCCCTATTCTTTCTTCCATTATGCTCATTCAATTTTACCACTTTGATAATAAGACTTTATTTTTGGAAGAGATGAAGAATAAGGTCACTATGTTATCGTATTGATTCTATGTGGATCTAGGTGTTCACATCTCCAACGGTTTCCTTCTATAATGATGGGTATTTAGAAGGACAAGTGCAGGGAAAATTTTACCTGGTGTGAGTCCTAAAGTGTATTTATAGACTATTGAAGGTATTTGGAACTCTCAAAGTAATAGGTCTCTAAGACTCCCTTTAGCCCACTCTATAGCCATGGAAGAGTCGTGGCACAACTTGAGAGGTTGCAGCTGTAGAGACGGTGTTGCACGACCTTGGGTTGCAAGATATCGGGAGAAGGGAGACTATAGGTTAGAGGTAGTTGGACTAATACCTTGGCTTGTTATCTTGTTGGTGTCATATATGGACTTTAGCTGTTTTGAGTAAGTATTTTCCCCTAGTTGAGTCATAGCCCTATTTTAGGGGTCACTAACTACTAAGGTATTATGATCAGTGTGGTCTATGGCTGGGAGGAATGTTTCATGTCTATAGATAATTGGTTCCTTTTCTAAATATAAGTGTTATTTGTTATGTTTTATAACCTTATGTTGTGTATATTATTGTGCTTGAATGATATTTACAATTTATGTGTTTATCAATGTGAAATCATGTTTTTATGGATAAGTAAAGGTTTCCTTTCATGCTAATATGCACTACGCGTGATTATAAAAGTATGATTAAGATTTGGGGGGTGCCTTTAGGGTGGAATTCATCATGATATTAAAGAATGTAATATATGGATTTTGGGAAATTCTTTCGAAATAAGATTTTCAAAAGGTAGTAATGCACCCGAGTGGGAGGATAAGGGAGTTACAAAGTGTTATTATAGTGAAGGTTATAGCCATTGAAATCTGTGGGTTAAAACCTTGATAACAAAAGAAAGTTACAATTTTCTTTCTAACTATTTCATCGATTTTTTAGAGGAGAAAAGGGGAAATTTGGGAAATTTGACACATATGGGAAATGTTCAAGTTTGCTAAGGAAGATGAGTGGGAGTGGCTTTTTTTTAGAATTTGTAGATGTATACTAGTAATATTGGGTTGGATTATGAATTTATTAAGTTGTTCATTGAAGAAGGTTATGAAATGGGGTGAAATCTTCGAATTCAAGGTGAAATTTGGAGGAGACATTTGCTCAGAAATAGGAAATTGTTAGACACATGATTGGATGTGATAATTTTAGGTTCATACTTAGTAACTAAATTGAGCTAATTGCAAAACATATTTCCAATTTTTTTTATGAAAAAAAAAGTTATAGAAGTAGTAATTGTTGGTATAAATTACCAAAATTATGAAATTATGGAAAAAATAAAAAAAATCAAAAGTTACATGAATTATGACATTGAATATGATGCCAAGTAGAAGTTGAATCAATAGGTGGAAAGGTAGGGACAAGTGTCATCATGAAATTAACTTGTAATAGAAGGACCCTAGCAAGAGTTGGGCACTTACAAGGTTAAATAAAATTTGATCCATTGATTAGAGGAAATATACACTATTAGATATATCATAATACATTTGTTGCATTATCCAATGAGCACCTTTAAGACTAAAAATGATTTATACCATTAGATTGAAATCATTCTGTGCTACTATATCTTTTGGAATTGAGTTATATGGTTAACCCCCAATCACCATCAAGTCTTAGTATGATCTATACTATCATACATTAATCAACTTCCACTAACTAAAAATACAATATCCACATTAAATTATGTTTTTATGGATGAGTAAAGGTTACATTTCATGCTAATAATGACTAGTCATGATTATCAATGCATGACTAAGGAGCTAGGTATTCCTTAAGGATATAATTCATCATGGTATGAGAGAACGTATGAGATGGATTTTGAAAAGAACATTTGGAAATATGATTTATTAGAGGTAGTAATTACCCACATTGGTAGTCCATGGGTGTTGCATTGCATCTCCTACTTATACAAGTTCCTTATCTTCTTATTCTTATTCTAAATTTTGCCAATATTGTAAGAAAAAAGGATAGGATAAGTGTGAATGTTTGCAGTTGAAAAAGAAAATGTTATTTGTATCATCTTCCATCGAGGAAGATGTTGATGCTCTGATTGAGGTCTGTAATGAATACATAGTCTATGTTGTGTTGAATCGTCAACTCAATAAATTCAACTTCATGTAGTACTTTAGTGTAAGATAGCTTGAAAAAGTCTATTCATCACACATAATCATTTTCTCATGATTTCTCCATTGTTTTTATCCTTAATAATGGCTCCTAAGAAGAATTTATTCCAAAATCCATTCTTGATAAGATGAACTTTCCAGTCAACTCTCACCATCATCCTTATGCATTTACTTGGATGGATAATGGCCCATCTACGTAGACGACACACATGCACTATGTTATTATCATTTGCTCCAAAATTTGTGGATAAGGTTGCATGTTATGTGAGCAATATATATTGTTGTAATTTATTACTTGGACGAGCATATCAATATTCTTAGAAGGAACAATATGATTCATTTTACCTAGTCCATAAAGATAACATCAAATAACTACAACAATAGCTTTCCCAAAATTATTCTCTAACTTTTATCTAGTAACCCTATCCACATTATTATAAGTTTTTTTGCTCACTCATTGGACTTCATTGCCCTGAGACATTACATCTAAAGGATATTCTACTAACTTGCAATGCTTCTTAGGCCTTACAGAGTTCTTTCCTTGGAAGTTCATATTTGGTAGCCTCTTCTCTGTAGGTTATTACCCAGTTAAAAATTAAAAATCACCTAAATTTTCCCTTCATGTTACCGATTTTTTTCATTCCAACCAATTGAAGATCCACAATACTATCAATGCATATTAGGATTCAACATTGGACACTGATATCTTGGCCAATAATTCAATATATATTATTCCAATTATTCGACTTCTTTCTACTATAGATACAAATTTTCATTACGAAGACATACCCAATCCAATAGGAATTCAACACTTCCTACCATGTTTCTTAGCATGGTCATCTTCCACATCAAGCATATTAGATTTATTGGTATTTGAGGCAATAACATTTTCCCTCTCTCCCAAAAGTATTAGAGGAAAATGCTTAAGTTTCTAGGAGGAATTACAAGGATTCTAGAGTCTTAACATAAGTATATTTGTCATATGTATTCTCTATTGTTAGTTGAATACAATATTATTATTAAGTATGAGAGAGAAAATTCCTAAAACCTTTAATTAATCCTTCCTCAACAATTATCTAACTTCATGGATTGGAAACATTTTATGTTTAGCTTCTTCACAACGACAATATAGGTGTAATAAATGGTGGAACTTTGAGCCATTTTTGAGCCTCCAAAATGCATGTGATAGTTGACATGATGAGAGAATAAATTTCGCATTAAATATCATTTGTTGTACCTCTTTATGACTTAGTATTTCTTTGCGACACTAACTTGAGGTTTGACATCTAGGAATGTTTCACTCAAACTATAGCACCAAGTTCTAGTGTCACAATCCACTTATCTAGTAATTATTCTAGTGCCTTACACTTGTTTTTACAAGAACCCCCATAAGTAGAATTGTGAAATGCTATCTCTTCCTTCACAGCAATTGTTCTATCGACAACTTCTTCTGTAACTATTGTTGTAACACTTTCTATAACAATTATCTATTCTTGTATAACATAATATCTACCAAAATATTAGAGAAATGCCATTAACATTACTCAAACAAAAAAAGCTATAAAATACCTTAATATGCTAAAAACATTACTACATAATTATTTTTATTTAAATGTATTAAATATAAAAAAAATTTGATTCAAAATATTTCCATTTTTATGAATTATAACTTTTTTTCATACTATTTATTATGTGGTTATTTGTTACTATTTTGTCACTAAATTGTATTTAACAAGTAATCCACTTTTAAATTATTGAATGGTTTTGATGTGCATACGTAAATGTGCATCCTCAATCTCATAAAGGTGGGAGGTGAGTGAATTAAGGTGAGCATTTATGCGTGCATTATTCATCTTCATGAGTTTGTAAACTTTTCTATACTTCAATCTCATGAAGGTTGGGGGGTGAGTGAATTAAGATGTGCATTTATGCATGCATTATTCATCTTCATAAGCTTGTAAATTTTTCTATAGATACAAACAATGTGTACACTTACACTTATAAATTTATTGTATAGACTTTTATGCAATTTTAAATGTGTTTACACTATTATTATAAAATCTGATTGTATTGACTTTTGTTTAATTTGGTAGTATTATTCCAACATGAAGATGTGGTTAGCACAATATATGAGGGAGTATTATTTCAACATGAAAGCATTTTTTAGCTTATATGAGTTTGTAAATTTAATAGAATATTAAAATTATAATTAAATGGATATGATTGCTTAAGAAGAGTTTATGGTTTAATATTGAATGTCTATTATAGAAATATTATAATAATAAATAATAATTTTTTTCCTTATAATTAAGATAGTTATATAAATTAAATAATGAATTAATTTTAATAAATTTAAAAAAAATGGTATACTTTTTATATTAATTATTTTTTTATTTGAATTTTATTTTTTAATAATAATCTTTAAATATTATTATTAAAATAATTAATATAAAATAACAAAGGAAAAAATTGACTAACTTACTTCATCTTTATGTGATATAAAAAATATATTGTCACGAGATATTTTTCATAAACCCTAAATAATCACACCACACCACACTTATACGCTAACTAGCCAGCCAAGAATGCCAATAAATGCGCTCAGTTGCTCATTACAGAAAGTATTGAGGCTTGACTTTCTAGATTTCAAGTTTCACCTCATGGAAGGCAAGTTTTTTTTTTTTCTAGTAAGTTCATGGAAGGCAAGAGGGGCGATAATATCTTGGTTCGTTCGAACACATTTTCTTTTATGGGAGACGTTTAACGAGGTGGACAAATTTTTTCTTCGATGGTCAAAAGTTTTCAGAATTTAGGTAAAAAATTTCAAAAATATCTCGGAGAAGCAGTGTTTGAATCATATTTTTGATAGTGGAAATGGATTCAGCACTATCAAAAACGTCTAGGACACCTAAAATTTTGAAGCTTAACAACTATAACTTGGATTTACAAAAATCATTGCCAGATTTTCTCTAAATATAACTAGAATTTCCATAATTTTCGAAGCAACTCTTCCACCTTATTAGACTATAAAATTTTTATGCTACATGTGCATCCCTATCACTCATAAATCGTCTTATTCAAAATATTTGACTTCTCCCATCTGACAGGGTTGGTCTAGTAGTTGACTTTTTGTATAGTTGGCTGTCAGGCTCAACTCCATCTCAATTGGTGTTGACTCTGTTATCATTCGTTTCCGCTCCACGTCAACGCCGTATCGCAATACTGGGTGAATGTCTGTAGAGTCATAGGGCAAGCACACGAATTCTCCATATATGTCGCTATTACTTCTATTATATTTTCATGACCATTTCTTCTCCAACTCTATTACATCGCTATCTCACCTATAACGTGGAGATTTAGTTCCATGAATCTTATAAGCGCTCAACGCGCCGGACGACGGCTCTCTGAAAGTTTCGGACGGTATGCGCTAGCATTACTACACTCATTTGTCCAACTTGACATGCTGGATATCAAGGCTTGACTTTGACTTTGTTTCATGTATTAATGGCTGCGGGAAGTATTAATTATAAATAAATATAGTAATTAACGATTAATAATAATTATAAGTATTATTGGTAAAATAAATAAATATTACAAACCAAATTGATTGATACTATAAGCAGATGAAGGAATGGTGGCGTGGTTTTCCTTGATAACAGTGATGTGTCAACTGACATTCGCGGATAGCAGCCAGAGATGGCTGTCCTCACTGTTGGTTTGACAAACTGAGTTTGATAGGTTTTTCCACCTTTTGAAAAAAAAAAAAAAAAAAAGAAAAGAAAAAAGAAGCAGATGAAGGAATACTATAATAAATTGATACAATAATATCAATCATATTATTAAATGTGGTTGATATAGAGTGATAGTTATCAATAAATATAATAATAATACTATATTATAAAACATTATTATTATAATATTATAAATAAAAAATATTATAATAGATTGATACAATAATATCAGTCATATTATTAAACGTGGTTGATATACAATGATAGGCATCAATAGATATAATAATAATACAATAATAATAATTATATTATAAAACATTATTATCCTTATAATAAATGTGAAAATAGTTATAACAATTATAATGGTAATTTATAATAAGTATTGTTATATTATGATAATATGATATTATTATTGATATTATCAATAGTATAATAAATCTTGATATTATTAACAAGCCAAAGGAATTATTATAAACCCAAAGGATTTATTTTAAACTCTAGGATTAATATTATAAACCTTATGAATAATATTATACCTTAGGAATATGAACCCTTAGATTAATAAATCCAAGGGATTGATATTATAAAGCCAATGGACTAATAAACCCAAGTGATTATAAAATCCATAGAATAATATTAAATTTAAGAGATTAATATTATAAGCCCAAGACATACAAAACCTAAGATAAAATGTTATAAACCCTAAAAGAAACATGGTTGACCATGTTTGATTTTCATATTGACATAACTCTGTCACAATGCAATGTTGGACCATGGTTGACTATGATTGATTTTCATATTGAGACAATCTTTGTGACAATGCGACATTGGACCATGGTTAACCATAGTTGATTTTCAGATTGAGACAATCTTTGTCACAATGTGACATTGGACCATGGTTGACCACAAATAACCATGGTTTTCATAATGTGACATTGAATCAAGAGACAACATTTATCACAATGTGATCATGATTGTTGACCATAGTTGACCATGGCTAATTTTCATATTGAGACAATCTTTGTCACAATTTGATGTTGGACCATGGTTGATTTTCATATTGACATAATCTTTGTCACAATGTGATGTTGGACCATTGTTGACCATGGTTAACCATGATTGGTCGTAATTGACCATGGTCAACTATGTTTGACCAATGCTCACCATGATTGACCATAGTTGACCATGGTTTATTTTCATATTGAGAAAATAAGCCCCAAGATAAATATTATAAACCAAGTTATATAAACCCTATGATAAATATTATAAACAGTAAAATAAACATGGTTGACCATCATTGATTTTCATATTGAGATAATATTTGTCATAATGCGACGTTGAACCATGGTTAACCATGATTGATTTTCATATTGAGACAATCTTTCTCACAATGCAAAATTGGACCATGGTTGACCATGCTTAACCATGGTTGATTTTCATATTGAGATAATATTTCTCACAATGTGACATTGGACCATAGTTGACCATGGTTGATTTTCATATTGAGACAATCTATCACAATTTAACGTTGGTCTAAGGTTGACCATGGTCGACCATGATTATAAACCCAAGGGATACATATTAAACCTTATGATTAATCTTATGAACCCCATGAATAATATTATACCCTAAGGATATGGACCCTTTGATTAATAAACCCAAGGGAAGAATAAAATGAAGGGATTATTACTAAAACCCCAAGGTATTGTAAACCAAAGGGAATAATATCAAACAAAAGGGATTCATATTATAAAACCAAGGTATATAAACCCCATGATAAATATTATAAAGCCTAAAACAAGCTTGATTGACCATGGTTGATTTTCATATTGAGACAATCACAATGAGACATTGGACCATGGTTTACCATGATTGACTTTCATATCGAGATAATCTTTACACAATGCGATGTTGGACCATGTTTGGTTTTCATATTGAGAAAATCTTTGTTACAATGTGATGATTGACCATGGTCGACCATGATTGACCAGGGTTGAGGAGGATTCATTTTCATATCAAGAAAATCCTATGATAAGCACTAAGATAAATATTATAAACCAAGGTATATAAAGCCTATGATAAACATTATAAACGCCAAAATAAACATGGTTGACCATGATTGATTTACACATTGAGATAATCTTTGTCACAATATGATGTTGGACCATGGTTCACCATGGTTGACCATTATTGATTATCATATTGCAACAATCTTTGGCACAATGTGACGATGAACAATGGTTGACCATGGTTTATTTTCATATTGAGATAATGTTTTTTATAATGTGATGTAAGACCATGGTTGGCCATGATTATAAACCCAAGGGATTTATATTAAACCCAAGGATTAATATTATAAACCCTATGAATAATACTATACCCCAAGAATATGAACACTTTGATTAATAAACCAAAGGGATTGATATATAAATCTAAGGGAATAATAAACCCAAGGGATTAATACTAAAAGCCCAAGGGATTATAAACCCAAGGGAATAATATTAAACCCAAGGGATTAATATGATAAACCCAAAGTTCTGTAAATATTAATATAAATATTATAAACCCTAAAATAAATGTGGTCGACCATGGTTTACCATGATTGATTTTCATATTGAGACAACCTTTATCACAATGCGATGTTGGACCATGGTTGACCATGATTGGTTTTCATATCAAGACAATATTTGTCACAATGAGATATTGGACAATGGTTGACAATGCTTTTCATAATGTGACTTTGAACTGTGACACAAACTTTGTCACAATGTGACCATGGTGATTGACCATGGTTGACCATGATTGATTTTCATACTGTGACAATCTTTCTCATTATGTGACATTGGACCATGGGTAACCATATTGACCATGGTTGATTTTCATATTGAGACAATCTTTGTCATAATGTGGCAATGGACCATGGCTGGCCATGATTGGTTTTCATTTCGTGAAAATCTTTGACACAATGTGGCATTGGACCCTGGTTGACCATGATTGATTTTCATATAGAGAACATGTTGTTGATTATAAAGACAAGGATTAATATTATAAACCCCATGATAATGTTATACCCTAGGAATATGAACCCTTAGATTAATAACCCAAGGGATTGATATTATAAACACAAGGGATTATACAAAAGATCCAAGGTATTATAAACTCAACGGAATAATATTAAATCGAAGGTATTAATATTATAAACCCAAGATATATAAACCCTAAAACAAACATAGTTTGACCATTGTTTAATATATCCTTTGCGTTTAATATTATTCTCTTATAATCCCTTGGGTTTATTAATCTAAGGGTTTATATTCCTAGGGCATAATATTATCCATAGAGTTTATAATATTATTCTGAAGGTTTAATGTAAATCTCTTGGGTTTATAATAATCTTTTTGGTTTATTAATAATATCAAGATTTATTATATTATTGATAATATTAATAATATTATCATATAATATGACAATAATTATTATAAGTTGACATTATAATTGTTATAATTATTTTTACATTTATGGTATAATGATAATCATGTTTTATAATATAACCATTATTATATTTATATATTTATTTTAATCATCATCATCATCATCATTATTATTATATCCTTTCCGTTTACAATATCAATCTATTTGGTTTGTAATATTTATCCCTTTTAAAAACAATTATTATTATTATTATTATTATTATTATTATTATAGTTATTAATTATTACTAATTATTAATAATTAAAAATTAATATTAATTATCAACAATTATAATTATTATTGATTGTCAACAATTATGATTATTCAATATTAATAATTAATATTACTTATTAATTATTAATTTTTATTTATTAATATTAATATTGTTTATTTATTGGTTAATTAAGAGTGCTAAATAATAATAATGAGAATATATAATTTATAAATAATAATAAAAATATTAATGTTAATATTTGTAAACAAATAATAAATGTAGTTGATATATGTTTATTGGTGTTTATCAACCACATTTATTAATGTAGTTGTGCTCGTATATATATATATATATATATATATATATATATATATATATATATATATATATATATTTTAATAATTTATATCAATTAAAAAATATATATAATAAATTTTTTTTCTATTTAATTAAACAAGTTACTTTTTGAAACAACAAGCACATAAAATTCTATGTTCAATCTATTAAGTTCTTAAATAAAAAATACATTAAAATTATGTTGTGTTATTTATATTCTATATATTGATTTAAGTTTTCTCTATCGATTTCTAATTCCGTATGGAAGAATGAAAAAATAAATCTATTGCTTAAAAAGCTATCAAACAAATGTTATATGACATATGCATTCCCCACGGCCTACAAACCATTTTCGCTAAAATGCCAACATATTTTTGTGATGTTGCATTTTAATGAACACAGGAAACACAACTTATTTAATAAGAATCTAGGTTTGGAAATATTTTCAGCATATTTCAACATGTTGTCGAACTTTCTAGAGAGACAGTTGCGACCCATCTGTTGATTGTGGTGGACCCGCCAACATGTTAGGGGATCACCCCAATAGGAAGTCCCAACTAGACCTCAAAACATTTGGTCTAGGAGTCCCAGTAGTGGGTCGTGCGGTATCGCCTTGATTGTGGTTGCGTGCAGAGGGAAGCAGGATGTCTTTGTTGGTAGTAAGAGTGTGATCAATGCAAAAAGCCAAGGAAGGTGCATGAAGGGTTCTAACACACAGAAAGGGGAATGAGTGTGCCCATTGGAAACCTGTAGAAACACACGGATTGGAAGGGAACACACGAGAAAATATACATCACAAGCTAGAAGGCATGTGAACCAACAATCCAAAGTGATGGTTAAATCAACATCACATCTTAATAAGATTCATACTTACATATATAGAAGGAGTCCATAAATACATGTGTAAGCAAACAACTACATATATTATTAGAGTAACCAAGAAAATTGAAATACAGTAATAACATATGCATGAAACATGTTGGCTATGTTACATTAAGAGTGAAAGATCCAATCATACATTACAACCATGACCAACCACTAGTTCCAACAGTGGCATGTGTTATAATCACTGTAGCTTGCTTTTCCAAAGAGATGTACTAGCTCTGCATTGTGCAGAAGCCAAGGCTCGTTGCAATACACTCCAATCTTTCTCTAAGATACACCTATAGGAATCTTGGCTCCCAAAAGCCTCTACAATGAGTTATGAGGTTCTATAAATAGAAAAGGGTAGGGTGACCCTTGACATTCCCCTTTGTGACTCTTCATCTACCCTCATGACTCTTCAACTACTACATGACTTTTACATTCGTCCATCGACACTTGGTCTTTCACTTTTACAAGATGTTACACTACAATATGTATATGTACCCATGTGAGAAAAAATAGGCTTGAGAAAACCATGCAAGATACTATTAAGACCTGGAAAACTATGGGAATACCAACTTTTCGACATCCTCGTGATGGTTGATGGTGGCGAATTGAAGCCAATCTTGGTAGTTCGTGATTACGTCCACATGCTCAATGGTGAAATCCTATTGAAAGTCAATTCTCACCTCCGTTGCATCTGGGTACACTGATCTGGCACCTCTATCCAACTCGTCTGACAACATAGGCATCATAGCCTTGAGTGCAGCCAGACTAGCAACATACTAATGTAGAGTGTCTGCACTGGTGGCTACATGCATCAACTCGTCAAAGTACATGTCCAGCTCTGTTCAGACTTGGTTCTTTGATTTTGTGTCAGTAAGTGTTCCAATATATGGGATCATGTGCACGTGCACAATGGCATCCACACTTCTGAACACCTGTGCATGCGAAGCCTGCAAACTAGTGATGAGCTGCAGGAGTTCCTCATAGTTTTGGATATGACTCTGGATGCATGCCTTCAAATCTATCGCTTTGGGATTCATCATCTTTGGAAAGTGTAATTTGGATCCTTTGTACCTCGTTGTCCATGTATTCATGCGGTCAACAATAGTGTGGTAATTTGACAGGATGCGTGCTCTCCTAACACAATGTTGCTACCAACCGTTGAGATGGACAACTGCCTTATGCACGATGCCGGATATGGAATACAACATTTGCATGACTATTTCAAGGGACAATACTTCATCCAGTATCAATCTCTTCAACAGTGCTCTGGCAGATGATGTAACTCCTTGGCTATGTGCTCATTCTTTGCTATCAAGAATCAAATACTCAAGTTGGTGGCCTCGACATATGTTCTGGTAGCGTCAACCAATGCTGCTAGATGCTTGCACACATCAGATACAATAACTCGTTCTTCAAACTGTGTCGGAGATGTTTGGACATCTGTAGTAGGCACTCTACGTGACTGCACAACTCTATGTTGTGACTCGTCCAAAGATATGTTGTGCATCTCCACTTTCGGATTGTCTTCAATGATCTCTGTGTCTCCTTGATCACTTGGAACTTTTCCTTCTTCTTGATATGATGAAGTTGGTGGGGTGGCCTCTCGGTTATGAGGCATGAGGTCAATATCATGTTCGAACTTTGGCTGCATCACATCCATATCCATCTACTCTAGCATCTGTTCAATTTCTTGAGCTAATCCCTTCCCCTGCGACTGCTCACCATGTTTGCTATGTGCCAACCTTGATACGCTTCTTTCTCTCTTATGCGCAACTCTTGTTCTTCCTGGAGTTGTTGCTTCAATTATTGCAACTCTTTTTCTGTTTCCTCCATCCTATGTTTATCTCTTTGCCTTTACCCGTTCCTCTTGTCATGTTGTTGCCTCTTAGTCTTAATCTCCGAAGCTTCTTTCATCATGAGTGGATCTGCGTTGAACTTGCGGCTTTGTTCTACCTCTACATTGTCGATAACCTTTCTCTTGCCTTTGTCATGTGCAAGTCTATTACCCTTTGCTGCTACTAATGATGGTGCTCTCTAAAATGCTACTTCACGCTCCTTTGCCAACTATTCCACGGCTATGCCGACCAGTTCATTGAGCCAGGAGAAGTTGTGACAGTATCTCCATGGGTATTCCTTAGGCCAATGATACACCTCGTGGATCTATGGAAATTTCACTCTCACATAGTGGTCCTTTATAAAGTAATGCAGGTCATATGGGTTGAAACTTCTAGTTCTGAAAGTGAAACTTTTGAACTCTTCCGCCTCGACATCAACATACTTGATATCTGTATCTTGTACAACCTGATTCATAAAGGAAGAGTGGGCGAAGGTGCCTTCTTCTTCCTATGTAGTTTAGTTGACAACCTTGTCGAGATATGATATGACACTTCTTTCATGATGAGCTTATCCATGGAAAACTTTGGTAAAACATGTGGAGGCTTCTCCTTGATGTACATCCATATTAGGTGCCAAGGGGTGAGCCATACCAATCTCATATATCAATCAATGCCTCCATTGCTGCCTATGACATGCGAGGTGGATCCTACTCAAATATCATTTTGTACACCGGGGTGACAAAGTGGTCTGATAAGTGTGTGATAACTCCGCGGAAGCCACATTCGGAGAATCATTTGCAATAAGTGTGTACATAGGTTGCCGAAGGTGTCCATGCTCACTTCAAACATGGGAACTTCCGACGGGCACAAATTGCATCCAGAATATAAGTGGACATGTATATTTCTGCCTGCTAACCTTTGGGCAGATGTTGAGCTTCTGTCATCTGTTCCTTCAACCTAAGAACCAACATGTCAAACCAATTGCATGGCCTTCCTTTGCTGGCCAGATGGTCCAACACAATCACCTAGCTCTGAAGGAAGGTCTCTGTGTTCTCTTATCCATATAAGCGGCATGCAAAGATGACCAAGTACTAATATGCCTTTCGTAGTATCTTCATCCTATAAACCAAGCTGGGTGTTGTCTTGAACTTAGTTAGCTATTTCACCCAACTCTTCAAGATACCTCTGGAGTTTGCATTGTTGCGTATGCTGAAGGGTTTCTACATTGTGATCATCGGTTGTGGAAAGTGATACATCTCTTAATAGTCCTTCGACCTGAAGGTAGCAAGCTTTGTCACGTTGAAACTACTCAACCTCATTGTCTCAGGATCAGTGTGCGAGACAATCCAATGTATCCTGTCCGCGCATGGAAACCCTGGATAGCTGCACGCAATCTGGTAGAAGCCAGATTTGTGGATGTTAACATAGATCCTGCGATCTTCCAGATCTTCCTCAAATGTGCCTAAGAATGTATCATTGATGTCCTACCATTTCATCTTGATATCTCTATCTATGACCATCTTAGTGTCTCTGTAAACAGGAAAGATCATAAACACTTGTTCAATTGCATCTTTTGTTTCACTTCCAATGGTGTCCTTTGACCCTGCTCTTTTGGAGGCAATTGTACCTACACTACTGAGAGACGAATGAACACTTGGTATACCTAGAGACATAGTGACACTCATGGAAAGAAATTTGTCAGTTGAAAATGAAAACAAATCTGAGGACTGGCATGCAACACACCTGAGTGATAGGAAGTAAAGATTGCATAATTTTCACTAGGAGGCTGGAAGACTAACTATTGAAATTGTACAAGGCACAGTTCGGGTTGTCAGGAGGCTGACTGACTACTGAAACTCCGTAATGCATAGTCCAGACTGGCAGGAAGCTGACTAACTGTTGGAACTACATAATGCATATTCCAGCTTCCCTTATGAGGGCTAAAACTACGCAATTTCAGTCAGCAAGGGCATGCATGCCTACACACTGCATTGTGAAATTTTCTGGGTCAGTAGGGCACTGCCTCCTAGAATTGCATAATGCAAGCGTGGAGGTTAGTGCTGGCCAGATTTGAGTAGTTTCTAGAGGGAAGAAAGAGCATTCACTTCTAAAAATGTGCATTATTGTCTAGGAAAGGCAACATCCCAGCCAATGCAACCTAGACCCACCGATGAGTGACTAAAAACATGGCAAGGTATGGATGCATGGTGAGACTTAGTGTAAGCAAGAGTGAATGATTATGCGTGCAAACAGTGAATGTAATATTCAAAAAATGGGAATGCATGCATGTGTGTGAAACAAGTTGCTGCAACAACCACTGTTAGTGAAAAATCGTGTCATGCATGCAACAGTAGCGAGATGTAAACAAAAACTCAAACGGTGCTTCTACAATCTAATCTACACTAAAATGACAATATAATTTCAACAAAAGGAAGCAAGCAACATTTATATAGAGTGAAATACAAAAAGTGACAGAAAAACAACAAATGACACGAAAAGCAGACTTACTCAGAAAAAGTTGAGTTGAATGTACCGAAGACTCCTAGATGTGCGTGGGATGTCAGAGCTACAAGATCAATGTGAGTAATGAGCTCTACAATGTTGAATAAATAAGTTTGAGGCTTATGACGCACATGCCAGGAATATAGGAAAAAGAGACTTGTAGGGAAGTTTCTAAAACGATCTTTTCATGTAACCTTCAATTGCTAAAAATAGATCCCTAAAATTTAGGGATGCTTTTTACATGTTGATTTTTTCTATTTCAGGAAAAGCATCCCATGCATGCAAATCATAATTTCTTAGTCTCTCAGGGAATCGGTCAAACTGAAGGCACATGCAGCAGTCTGCAAGCATGGGAAAGGGATTTGCACATTTTCTAGGCTGAGGAGGGATAGCTATTCCTCAAGCATTGCATAGTTTCACCAAGCATAAAAATATTAAACGGCTCATTTTTTTGCGGACAAAGAACTAACTTGTTTCCAACAAATAAATTGTTTTCTAGCTAATCAAAATTTTGTTAATGCACATATTTACTTATAGCGAATACATATATTTTATTGTTTTCTTTTTATTAGTTTTAAAATTCTTTTCTTTTCTGCAAAATAACAATTCCAATGTCTGAATATCTCCTTATCTCATTTCAAAAACATTTCAATGTCGGAATATGTCCTTTATTTATTGCAAAAAAAAAATTCAATAATAATCACTTGGACATCTTCACTAATGTAGAGGGCGAATTAATCTTGTGATCACATGTATGAAACCGCTAGGTCTTCCACTTGATCACCTTGATGCAACCGTCGGAGAAGCACCTTCATGCAACCGCCTGAGAAATGCCATTATCACCATTATATAACCATCAGATAATGAAACATCCCATTGATGCAACTGTGGGACAAGTGCCATGATCGCCACTAGAGAACCACTAGAGAACCATCGGAGAATGTTAGAGGTGGCTCTTCCTTGTGGATAACCGCCAAAGAATGGAAATGGTAGGTCTTCCCTATTAATTCATAATGACAGGTGGCCATATTTTTTGTTCGACAGTTCATATTTTTTGTTCAATGGTTTAGGGTTCATATTTTTTTGTCAAATATATACCAAAGATATCTCTAGCATATTCTCTTCATAATTTTTCCCTTGACATTAAAATTTAGAAAGTTGAAATAGATAAATCTATCAAAGAATTAACCTAAAGACAACCTATTATACAAGTTGGATTTTCCCTAAACACAGCATATTATATAAGTTGGATTTTCTTTCTATGTGCTCTATGAGACTTATAAAATGTCTAAAATTCCAACAAGATTGTTAAACTTGGTAGAAGATGGAATGATTTCTAATATTATATTAGAAATATGAAGATAATACAAAATACTAATCATTATGATCAAAGGAATTCAAGGAATTCTAAGGATGTGTAATGAATATTTGTGTCATTTCATTTTAAATTTCATGATTTCATGTTTTTTGAAATATTTAGTTTGATTTTTTAAATTTTTATAAATAAATATATATTTATAAATATATTAATTTTAGAATTTTATTTTATATATATATATGATTTGATATATTTTTTTAAATGTTTATTTCTTTACAACAAAATTTTCAAGTATGTTATTTAGGTTAGATCAATTTAGTTGATATATAAATATATATACTATAAAATTTATGGTCATTAATTTTATTTTAAAATAATATAATATAAAATGAAAAAGTGGATGTCTAAAATTCAAATGACGGATCAATTTTTTTCAATGAATTTCAGTTATTATATTAATCAAGTCTTTTTATTCTTTTAACTAACTTTGCTTTGCAACTACCACTTTCAAACAATATTTCCCTTTTCTCTATTCTATCATAAAGAGTGTTTTTTATTCCATTTGCACATATAGACATTTATTGATATTTTGATCTAAAGTTATAGTTTGTTGGATTTTTGTTTTTTGTTGTACTCTTTTGTCTAAAAGTGAATTTACATCCTTTCGATTCTGGTTTATGTCATTTTTCTCATCTAATAGTGAATTTAGATACTTTTGATTTTGGTTTATGTAATTTTTTTCTCTTAAGATAATGTCCTCAAAACATGAACCTTGCAAATGTCTTGCTTGGTGACAAACATGACATTGTAATATATTTCATAATCCAATTTATGTGATTATTTATAGACATTGTTTTTAAGTATAAGTTTGTTTGGTAATCCTTCACTAATGTCAACCTCCACACATATACGTGTACTGACAAAAAAGACTATGCTAAATGTTGCATATGTGTGTGTTCAAATTTCTATCTAAGATATTCCTCGTGTCTTCAAAAACTATTAAATCCCAAAGGTATATTGGCATATGCACTTTGGAGATAATCATATTGAATGGGTTAAATTCCAAGAACCATCGGGTAAAAAAACAAGTCACTCTTGCCTAGAGCCAAAGGCCCTCCTTGAAAAAAATATAATAAGTAGTGAGATTGTACAATTGGAAAATAAGAAAACATATGGAGAGAATATATAACTAAAAATCCATTATCCAATTCAAATATAGAAAATGGTACAAATATAATATAGCAGTTGGAAAAACATTAAATTGATGGTATTTGCTTGCACTCATAATATGAAATATGGCCATAAACTATCTTAAACTATCTCCTTTAGCACTACAACCTCGATAAATTACCGCATTTAGTTTCTTCATGATATACATACTAGGTAGATGAGTTCAAACAATTGTAGATGGTTTACTATTGACCACATCCTAAAAGTGGCCCTTGGGTAAGTAGCATAGATCCTTACCTCCTCCACTCCATGAAGTTGATGGATGAAGGATAACACTAAATTTTTACTAGTTTCATTATATAAAAGAAAATATATGATCATGTAGCTAGTTACAAGCATATAGAATTATTATCCATCATGTGAGATCCATGGTTTTTTATCTAGTTTCAATTTAATAGATAATATATTTAGAAACTAAACTTATAATGTGATGGTATTTCTCTTATACAAACTCTCCTATACTTGAAAGTTCAGCAGATGATCACCACTTCTACTTGTGAAGCCTTGATAAAAATCATCAACCAATATACATCTTACATATTTTAGTTCCCAAGGCCACATTTGATTTAGGTATTAGGAATTATGCCAAGCACTTTGAATTCTTTGTTAATACTTTTGGAACAGAGAACACATATTAAACAAACATACTGTGTATGCACTCATATATAGCGTTAATAATGTGAGCATGAACATGCTTCCCTTAGTTGAAAGCACAACTATTACACCACATCCTTTTGTCATTCCCCACCACCATTACCATTTTTCCAAAACATTAATTGTAAAAATGAACCTTGATCATATTGCATAGTAAAATTTAACTATTTTCCAAATACTATAAAGAAATCTGGATTATTTCATCATTATTAAATATCTTAACCATAAAAATATGATGATTTTCCACAAACAATCCAACCTCAAAAACTAATCTAATTATAGAAAATGCAACCGTTTTCATCAAAATATAAAACACAAATATTTTAATTACAATGAGATTAAGTGTTATACAATGGTTCATTGTAAAATTGTTTTCAATAAAGTAACAATTGTGTCTTTTTATATTTCTATTTTAAAAATTAGACTACTCTATATAATCTTTTACAATCATTTTTTTAATCATACATAACATCTTACTCACTAAAACTTATTATTTCATAATTATGAAATAATAAATAATGCGCTTAATGTATTTTTCATCTTCAAAAAATATTTAATTAACACACTCTCATTCATATATATTTATATATTTTATCTCTAAAAAAATGTTAAGCAATATTATTTTTTATTATATTTCATTCAATATAATATATATATAATATATATATATATATATATATATATATATATATATATATTCAATACACTCATATTATATTATATATATATATTAGAAATTTTAGGAATCTATTTTCAATAATGTATTTAATTTTTGTATTTAATATATATTTTTTTGGTTTTATAATTTTGAAAGATTATATTTTTTTAATAAATATTTTACTCATCATCATGAATTTAAAACAATTTAATGTGTAAATAAAAAGTAGGAAAAAATATATAAACAGTTTTAAAAATAAATAAAAATAAGATTTTATTTTTATTTTCCCTTGAATTGTTATTAAGGAGAAAAATGTTACAAAGGAATAAAAAATAAAATAGAATATAAAAAGAAATAAATTTGAATGTTAATAAAACGATTATTAGAATAAATCATAAGAAAAGTAAAATTATTTGAGCTTTTAGAACATTAAATTATAAAATAGAAATAGTTAATCACAATTAATAAAAAAATTAAGCTTTTAGAACATTAAGTTTTAAAATAAAAATATTTAATCCTAATTAATTTAAAGGAAAAAATATAAAATTTGATAACAAACAAATAAAATTTCCAAAGATAAGGAACGGTGGTAAGAGAAAATGTTTGGAAAATGAATTCTATAAAATTAATAATAATTTATAATTTATAATAAAAGATTAAAATTTCCAAAGATAAGGAACGGTGGTAAGAGAAAATGTTTGGAAAACGAATTCTATAAAATTAATGATAATTTATAATTTATAATAAAAGATTAAAAAGAGTGTTGTAAGAGAAAATGTTGGAAAAATAGTTTTATAAAATTAATAATGATTTATAATTTATAATAAAATATTAATAATGAAGAAGGGATGGTTAAGCAAGAAAAAAAATTATTGGTGGAGGTGATAAATATTAGGTTTTTTTTAGTGATCTTTATTATTAGAGTTATTCGTTTCTTTTTTAGTTTTAATGCCTTCTTATATGATGCACGAAGCCTAGTGGGGATTTGAGGTTCGCATTTTAGTTCAGTAAAAGGAAAAAATGTTTTTAATTAGAGAATTCTCATTAATCATGGATATGCATATATTAGAGTTATTTTTCATTAATTATGGATATGCATATCTTACTATGTGTGATGTTTTTTAGACTAGGTTTAAAAATAAACTTTGTTTGGAAAATAGAGGTAGGAATTTTGTAAACTTTTAATTTTGGTATAGTTTTTATTTGTCTTTATATTGAATTAATGGCTTAAAAGTTGTATAGGGTTTAAAAAGGGTTTTCATATTTTTGTTAAATAATTTTTAGAATTAATGATTATAGTATTTTGGATGTAGGAAGCAAAAGTGAGATTTCGAGTTGTGGGTGGGTTGAAATTTTAAATTTGAAAAAAATTGTAATACCCCTCTATTTTATACCTTTAATGTTGACTATTTTAGGCATATATGGCTATGAAAGCCATGGCTAAACGTTTGCAATAATGTAATTATTTGGACTATAGTTAATAAATAAAATTGATTAGAGCACAAGACATTGGAAATTTCTTGCCAGATTGGAAACAAATGTTGAAGGTTAAGCCCAAAGATGGTCCTTCCCTAAAAATCTCCTAAAAATCTGTAGGAGTAAATAATTAAAAGAAAATTGATTTAATAAGATGGGAGAGAAATATCATACTAAATCACTTAGTTGGAGAAATATACTAAGTCACGGTGAAATAAAGTGTTGAAAGAGAAAAGGGCATGCTTAAGGGAAAAAAGGAAAGAACCTTTTTTGAAAAAAAACAAAAATGCCTAAGAAAATGGGTTGGCAAACCCAAGAACAAGACGCTGCTAAAATTTGTGGGGAATAAATCTTAAAAATAAACCACCAAATAAACCACCAATGATTTAATCGGTATCTCTCCCTTTCCCCTTCCCTCGTCACTCCCTCTCACTCTCTATATTTTTCTCTTCCCTTATCCTTCTCTCTCTCTCCCTTCTTATCTCTTTCTCCCTTTCCCATCTCTCTCTCTCTCTCTCTCACTCACTCTCTCCCTTCCATGCATCTCTCTCTTTCTCTCTCTCCCACTCTCTCCACATCCCTTTCTCCCTTTACATATCCCTCCCTCCCTCAATTCATCCTTCACAACAACCCCCCTCTAGCTCTATTTCTCCCTCCATCAGTCTCTCTCCCTTTCCCCTTCCCTCGTCACTCCCTCTCACTCTCTATATTTTTCTCTTCCCCTCTCCTTCTCTCTCTCCCTTCTTATCTCTTTCTCCCTTTCCCATATCTCTCTCTCCCCCCCTCTCTCTCTCTCTCACACACACACATCCCTTTACTCCCTCTCCCTCACTCTATGTATTTTTATTGTTCCCCCTCTCTCATCAATATTCAAATTTGTTTATATCTCCCTCCTCCTCTCTCTCTTTATAATCCCTCTGTATCTCCTTCACTCCCCATTACTCACTCTCTCCCTCTCTCTCTGCTTAAATTTCCCTTCACCTCCTCTCCTTCCTCTCCCTCTCTCCCTCCCTCTCTCCTCCTCCTCCTCCTCTCTCTCTCTCTCTCTCTCTCTCTCTCTCTCTTCTGATTCATCCCTCACTCCATCTCTCTTTATTCCCCACCTCTTCCATACCTCTCTCCAGTATCCTCCCTCTCCCTTCCTCCCTTCTTCCCTCCCTACCTCCCTCCATCCTTTACAAAAACCAAAATTAAATTGTCTCTCTCTCTCTCCCTCCCTCTCTCTCTCTCTCTCTCTCTCTCTCTCTCTCTCTCTCTCTCTCTCTCTCACTATCTCCTTCTATCTATCTCTCCCCCTCATTTCCTCCCTCTTTCTATATTTCTCTCCCCCTCTCTCTTCACCCTCTTCTCCCTCCCTCCTATATATCTATCTACTTTTTTCACCCTTTCTCCTCTCTCCTCCTCATCCCCTTTCTCCATCCATCTGTAGATTTATTTCCCTATCTCTCTCATTGTCTACCTCTAACTCTCACTCATTCTCTCACCCTTTGTCTCTCTTCTACCTTCTCTCTCACACCCTTGTTCTCCCCCATGTAGTTCTTTCCCTATCTCCCTCTCTCTACTACTCCCTTCTCTCTTTGTCACTCCCCATGTCTTTTTCCCCAACCTTGATTTCTCCCCCCTACCTCTCTCTCCATACCTCCCTCTCTCTTCCTCGCCCCATCTCTCTCTCTCTCTCTCTCTCTCTCTCTCTCTCTCTTACACCCTCCCTTTACCTCTCTCTCCTTTATTATCTCATTCTACCTCCCTCTCCATCTCTTTCTACTTATCTTTACCTCAATTTTTATCTCTCCCTCCCACTCTCTACCTCTCTCCCACTCTCTCCCCATCACATCTCTCTCCCTCTCAACTCATCCCTATTTCAGTCCATCAACACTCTCTCTTTGTCACATATCTCTTTATACCTTTGTTGCTTCCTATATCCCCATTTTCTCTTCATATCCCCCTCCCTCTCACACACTCTCTCTCCCTCTTTATAAACCTTCCTTCCTCTCCCTCACTATATTTCTCTCTCTCTCTCTCTCTCTCTCTCTCTCTCTCTCTCTCTCTCTATACATATATATCCCTCCTTCACTTCCACCCCACTCCTATTTTTCCCCCTCCCTCTCATCCACTTTCTTTCAAAATTTCACTCTATCTCTCTCTCCCACTCCCACTTCCTCTCTCTCTCTCTCTCTCTTCTCCCCTTCCTCCCTCTCATTATATCTCTCCCTCCCACTCTCTTTCACTCTCCCTCCTCTTCTCCCCCTATTTCTCCCACAACTTCAAATTTTTCTCCCTTGATACCTACTACAACTACTTCTCTTCCTCACTCTCCCTTCCCTCTTTCTCTCTCTTTTGATTCTTCCATTTGTCTCTCACTCTCTATATTATCCTCCAATTATCCTCCCCATTATCAATCTTCCTATCTCACTCTTCCCCACACCCCAATATCTTCCTTTCCCTTTCTCTCTTCCCTCCCTTTTCCCCTATAGCCCTCCCCCTCTCTCTCGTCCTCACTTCCCTCTCTCTTTCTCCCCACCTCATCCATTTCCCTTTGTAAGACTTCTTAGCTCCAAGAATGCATACATTTCACCAAATCTAGGAATGCCTAAATGTTTCTAGAGCTAATAACCTACTTGCATTATGAGAGCTCAGAATATGCACCCATTCCTAGCTCTAGGAAGGTACGCATGCTCTATTGAAATGAATTTTTTTCTAGCTAAAAGCATATGTGTATGATGAGTTGGTTGCTTTAGATATATATTTGAGATAACAAAGTTCATGGTTTGGGAAAAAAATACATGAAAACATGTATTTTTGGAAAAACTCTCTTTATACCTCTATTTTTTATGTTATTTTCCTATAAGTTATAAAAATATGTTATAGGGTCGACTATGAAATCTCTCTCTCTCTCTCTCTCTCTATATATATATATATATACACACACACACACACTCAAACATGCATACACTGACATATATCATAATCTTAAAATATTTTTCTCTTTTATTTATGTTGTATTCATTTTTTGTCTTAACCACTTGAGAAAAAAAATAAATTATATGGTGCATTGATAGATCTTAAGACCTACAATTTAGATAAATAAATATATTCTTTGATAATGTTAAGTCAATTTAATATAGCACTAACAAAATACCTTGTAATTTGAAGGATGTAATGAATTTAATAATTATAAAAATAAAATAAAATTTAATACTTTAAAATATGAAAAAATGGTCGTGCACAATAAAAATGTGTGGTCTACAATTCTATAATTTCTTGTGCTCAAATTTCTTGTTTTGATACTTAAAATTAGCACTAGTGGAAACATATAGATTATATTTTGCACAAAAAATAACATACTATTATTAAGGAAATTAAATACTAACATAATTACACACAATTCCTATAAATAAAATTTATGCATTCCAAAAGCTAAATCATTTTGTTGCATTTCGCCTTTTAAACCATATTCAAATTTATTGTAGATTTACCTTGAATAATCCATCCAAAATAACATATATCTACTTTTGTAAACATTCAAGACATGATATATCATTATCTTTCACCAACCCTATGGTTGATTAAGTTGGATATTCAAAATTTTGTGGTGGAATGTTTGGTTTGCCAACAAAATAAAGTTGAAACAATTAAGACCCCTAGACTATTACAACCCTTGTCCATTCCAAGCCAATGTTGGGAGGAGGTTTCAATGGATTTTATTACAAGTTTACCCAAGTTCGAAGGAAAGAGTGTTATCATGGTGGTAGTTGAAAGACTTACCAAGTATGCACACTTTTGTGCATTATCTCATCCATTGAAAGAGAGTGCAATTTCTACTGCATTTATGGAAACAATTCAAAATATACATGGAAACCCAAAGATTATTGTAAGCAACAGAGATCCCATTTTCATTGGAAATTTTTGGACAAAATTATTTTCTTGTCTTGGGACTCAGTTAGCTCATAGCTCATCTTATCATCCTCAATTTGATGGGAAAACTTAGATAGTAAGAAAATGTTTGGAAGGATATCTTCGTTACTTTGTATCTGATAAATAGACACAATGGGTCAAATGGTTGCCTCTGGCTGAATGGTGGTATAACACTTCCTTCCATACTGTAACAAAAATGACCCCATTTATGGCACTTTATGGATATCATCCACCATCCATCACATCATATTTAAGAGAAAATTCTAAGGCTCAAGCAGTGGAAGATCACATTGAGCATCAACTACAAGTTCTCCAACTCTTAAAGGATAACCTTACCTTCGCGCAGAATAGAATGAAATAGCGGGCAAATCAACATCACAATGAAAGAAGTTTTGATGTAGGTGATTAGGTATTCCTACAGCTACAACCATATAAACAAATGTCCCTCAAGCAAGCTAAGAAGGATAATAAATTATCACCAAAGTGTTATGGTCCATACAAGGTGTTGCAAAAGATAGATACAAATTGGAAGTTCCTGCAACTTCTTGAGTGCACCCAGTTTTCCATGTTCATGCTTAAAGAAGGTTATAGGTGACAATATTCCAGTTAAAACAATATTGCCAGAACTTGATGAGGAAGGAAAAATCATATTGGAACCTGAAGCAGTCAAAGAGACAAGATTCTGCATGGGAGGATGATAATTTTATACAGGAGCACCCAGAACTACTCAAGCATTGAGGACAACACTTTTTTGAAGGAGAGGGGCATGTTAGGTCCCTATAATACTAGTGATTCCCGCATTACTTTTGTCGTTGTATCCCTTATTGTTATTGTTGTGCCCCTATTGTCCCCATATTGTTATTATTGTGCCCCATAGAATCCCACTATTGTTATTTTTGTGCCTTTAAATTATTATTGTTAGGTCGGCTTGGTTATATTGTGTCCCCTTAGAATCCTATATATAGAAAGGAGGTTTTGTCATTTGAATCATCTAAGAATTGTCCACTTGTGTGATGTAAAGGAAGTTGCCCCGTCGAAGAGGCTAAATTATAAGGCATTGATCTATCTTTTTATCTTTTTGTGTGTTGGTTTCCTAACAAAAAATGTAGAAAAGACATTTTCGTTATAAATTCTTTACCAAATTAATATTTTTGAACTATATGTAAGTTTAACTAATAGGTATTGGTTAGTTTGTGTCACCCAGAGCCACAAAATGAAGAAGGTTGATAAGATTATTTCTAATCTAAGTGTAGAATAGTGTAAAATCCTGATAGAAAAATTGCAGAAGGATGAATCAGCTGAATGAAAAATAATATTCAAGATGAGTTTTTTTTCTCTTTTATTTATTTACTAATAATATACTTAAGAATATGAGATAAATTTATTCAAACAATCTATTTATTCGTATATGTTTAATGTTCTACATGAAACAAAAATGGAGGAAAATATCAATATCGTTCTAAGAAAATAAAAATTATAGAAGATGTAAATGACAATGAATTAGTCCTTAGCTAATATGGACTGGTGCTCGAGGTTAATGAAAGGGGGATTTTATTTTATTTTTTGCAAAAACTATGAGGTATATAGTGGAACAAACATATAGACCCACTTTCCACTTACAATACAAATATCAATCCAATGATTCCAAGAACCAAATAAACTATAAGAAGCATTTGCAGAGAAATGGTAAATGAGACCTATTATACTTGCAATAACAAAAACATACAACAACAAAAAAGAATTATTCAAAAGGTAATATTCCTATTTAAAATGATTTTATAGAATTGTAGGTATAGATTACTACAAACCATTCATTTATGAATATCAATTTTTTTATATTTAGTTTTCATATATCAATATAAAAATAGTTTATTACTTTTTTTAGGAAGATTATGAAAATATCAAAGGATCAATGAGTTGATATGTGAAACATGCCAGTAGGAATGTCTAAAAAAGTGCAGAATGAGATGGTCAAAGAAATGGACATAATTGCATCATAGGAGGAGTCATCTCAACAACAATGTGCTTCAAATGCATGTAACCATGATTAAATTTGTACATATAAACAAATAATTTAGCATTATATATTATATTTCAAGTCTTTTCTTGCAAAGAAAAAAAAAATGGAACTCATTCAGCATATGAAACAGGACGTCAAGGAAGAAAATGGTTGATATCAAAATTTGTGAGTAATTGTTCATATTTTCTTATAACAACCCAAGGTTTCATTTTTGTATATTTTAAGTTGTTTTACAACAACAATCCTTGAATTTCTTCACATAGGTGCTAACATACAAAGAATAGCCATCAAAAGAATTGATTGACATTGGGTTCAATATGGGTTGTGAATATATGTTGGCATATCAAAAATTAATTGTGAAATTTGTAAGTATCTATGATGTTTTACTTCTCTGAGTTTATAATTAATAGAACAAAAAAATGCTTTATATTAAATCTATGATTTATAATTGGGGATAAAACTTGTAAGAAACAAAGTATGGAACTATGCCAATAGAAGAGTTGTTGCAACAAAGCATGAGACTTGGTTTTGAAACCATGTGCATAGTTCATGAGTCACTTCTTGCTATGGTACACTGCTATTTGATTTAGATTGATGTATATTATTTATTTCAATTTTTGTTATTCTTACTAATGTAGATACAACCATTACACTTTATTTTTACGTTTATAGATGGAACGGGATCGAGAAGATGAAAACAATCGATGTGATCAACAAAAAATTCATCCAAATAACCCAAGTCATGGATGTAGCTTGAGTAATAACAACAATTACATCAAATAATGATGATCTATTTGAATATGATTGCAAGTAGTTGTATTTTTTGAAATAATTGTCTGTGAAAATCATACATTTTGTTTAATGTAATGGACATAGCGTCACAATTGAAAGAGAAGGGGTTACCAATAACTATCCCATTTTGTATGAAAAAAAGCCTCTTATTGTTATATAATAAAATACATTTTAATTTATTCTATTGTGTTATCCAATGTCGTCATGAAATTTTACACCACGGATTAAATATATGGATGATTAAATATTATAATGAAGAGATACAAAATCTGATAATATAACAAATTAATCCAAACATCATATAAAAATGAACTAAACAAAATTTAATTTATATGAATATTTTTATAAGATATATGTCAATGTTTCAATGAATAACAAAATTTAAAAATCACAATAATTGCACTATCACATGTTGATGTTTCTAAAAAAGAGAAAATTTCATACAAAAAACTAGTGTGTCCATAACATAAGAATGCGCTGGTGCATTATGTTATCTAAAAGCATAGTTATGACATTTTTTTGCATGGTTAGTTCCTTTTCTAAAATAGACGACACTAGGGCATTATATTCTTTAGGCACTGGTATTGTTTGGATTTAACGCCGCGGTGCATTGTAATTCTTAAAGCACTAGTGCTTTCATAGAACTAGCACCTGATTGCTACAAAATATTATTTCCAACCTCAATGCATTATTTAAATTAATAGCACCAACTCTTTTATATCAATATCGCACTAGTGATTTTACAAAAATCATATGCATCGTAGTTTTGAGTTTAAATAAATGCACCAGGACTATAATATTCTTTGACTACCCTGGTGTCATTCCTAAAAAGAACAACCCAGGCTGTTTTTTTAATATATACACAATGAGTGGTATACATTTCAGGCATTGATGTTCTTTGCATTCAACGCCTTGGTATTTTTAGTTATGTATACAACCCTCATGCCTTTATATTTTTAGCGCACTTGTGTTATTTTTCCATAAAGTGCACTGTTAAAAAAAATCTGCTAAAACCTCTGGCCGCCCATATTTTTTCAGTTATGATGAATTTCCATTATAATATTTGCTGAAATATTCGCTATTGCAAACTGATGTGTTAGTGGATGTTCCTCTGTTTTTTTTTTTCAATTTTATAACACTAAAAACATTCGTTATAGCCACTGCTAGAAGGTATTTTCCTTGTAGTGATATTAGGTATACATTCAAGGGATAACCATAAAAAATATATCATATCATCCATTTAGAGGGAAACCTTTATAATAAAATTTTCACAATCTCTCTACATAGATCAAATCTAATATTGTTCACAATAACTCTACATCCCGCGACATTCTTCACACTATTCTATATATCCACATGATGGTGCTTCCTTTTGTCACTTATATAGAAAATTTGGATAGAAAGTATGGTTTTTTATTTCCATAATTTTGGCTATGAGAAAAATGCGAATCACTAAAAAACCATCTCTATGGATTTAATATTATCACCAACCTGTAGTTCAAGTCTCTAATGGAGCCATACCCTAAAACCTCATATGCACTTACAAATCTATTAATCATTATGCCATCCTATATCATGTTTGACAACTATACAACCATGCTCAAATCTTAGAAGATGGCTATAATAGATAGTTTTATGACTAGTCACCCCCCCCCAACAGACACACCAATATCTCTACACTAGTCACACCCCTCATAACTATTAGAGTACATGCCTCTTTTAGCTATGCACATCCCAATTAAGGATCTAGAAATTAATGTGCCATTTTAATAGAACTAATTAGCATTGGTTTTGATCATAGAATTAAAAAAAATGGTTATTTTCATTTATGGTTATGAAAAAGTAGCTCAAAATTACACCAATAAAGTAATCATATATCGAACTCACATGCTAGAATGTTTTTTTCATGCCAAGGTAATTGTATCTCTTGAAAAGTATACCAATACTTTTTAAATTATTATTTAAGGTGGTAGTTCTATCTGTAACACCCTCCTCCCACATCCACCCATGTAACCATGCCAAATGGGGTAAACATGAGATGAGATATTACTATGATCATATTCGACCTACTAGGTAATGTTAAGGAAGTGGAATCGATGGAACATCACACACAACTATCCAACATCATCAACAAAACCCTTAGGAGACAAGTGAGCCACTCTGACAGTCTATCCCATGGTCCCAATGTTATTCTAGATAATTTAAGGCTCATTCGCTCTCATGCTATGGGCAAGGGAGCGACTAGATACATAAAGTCACTCTCATAGGCCTACATGCCAGTGACTATGGATGAAACTTACCAATTATGTGCTAGCAACTAAGGGATTTGAGGCACTTTTTCAGGCCCAAAGCCGAGGCCACTGCCCAGAATGGAATGAAAGCCCAAAATTAAGTAAAGTTTAGGGAAACAATGATGTGAAAGTAAATAGTTGATCAAGGCATTAACTAGACCCCTACTAGCCATGACAGACATTTAATCAAACATATCATCGTCATATAGCCTACAAGTGTAAACAACAGAGTTAAGTGTAGGGATCTCTTATTTTTCTAAAAATCACCATCAACCATTGTTTCCTCATGTCATTTGTTGCGTTATCACTTATTAGGTCATAGATACAATATCCATTCAAATACAAGTAAAAATCTACTAAGATCCAAACATAGTTACTTCCATAAAATGAACATATAACCAGAAAAATAGCAAGAGAATTACAATAAACATAACAACCATCAAAATCCATATATACACTAGTACGTTTACACATGAAAATCACTGGAATGAATTTCTCATTAATCAATGCAATGAACTGACTAGAGATGGGAATACCACATTCCACTCGACCATAGATTGGCTAATCCAAGTCTCTCTTGAACCAATCACCCCCATGTCATATTCCAAGCATGAATGTGGGACTCAAACCAAAAGAACCCAACTAGGGCATATCGAGGCTAAGCCACCTCACCCTCATCAATAAAAACTAGGCTTTACAGTAATCCATCCTGGATCACTAGGCCAACACAATGAACACATCATAACAGGCTTTACCGTGATCATCACCTAATCACCATGCCAAACAAGCATGGACGCCACTAGATTTCTCCACCTACACTATGAGGAATTTTCTTGTCTCCTAGTTTCTCAGGCTTTACCACAATCTAAATGTTAGGCCCCTATAATATTAGTGATTCCCCCATTACTATTATCATTGTATCCCGTATTGTTATTATTGTGCTCCTATTGACCCCATATTGTTATTAGTATGCCCCATAGAAACCCACTATTGTTATTTTGGTGCCCTTATGTTATTATTGTTATGTCTGCTGGATTACATTGTGACCCCTTAGACTCCTATATATAGAAGGGAGGTTTAGTCATTTGTATCATCCAAGAATTGTTCATTTGTGTAATCTAAAGGAGGTTGTCCCCTCGAAGAGGCTGAATTCTAAGGCATTGATCTATCTTTTCTATATTTTTGTGAGCTGGTTTCCTAACATTTCGTATCAGAGCTTTGGATTCTCAGGTTTCGCTGCTCCAAATAGGTCATCGTGGAATTTTTGCTATAAATTTTTTTCTGAGATGTTTCAAAAGCTAAAACAAAAACCCATTTGGGTTGAAATCGTTTTAAACTTCGAGTTTGAATTTCAGAGTTTGTCTCACTATAGTTGCGGAGATATGATCTGAGGAATTTGGCATTTTTGCAAATTCCCGAATTACATTCCAAACAGGTGACCTGGGGAAAATCGTCATAACTTTTGTTTTGAGCGTCAGATTGCAATTTCATAAGAAGTTTCAGAAAGAGAATAGTTTGTAGTGTTCTTTGTATTAGTTTTAGGTACTAAGGTCACAACAGTTACACATGGCACATCGTACAAATTCGCTCTATTGAACTATTGTATAATTAGGTCACAATGGGAGATTTGGCATAACTCTTCCTTGGAGAATGCAATCTTGATCAGACTTGCGTGGTTAGAAAGAGGACTCAAGAGACTACCGTAGGACGAGATTGCAGATATTTAAGATCCACGGTTACAAAGATACAACAGATTTAATATCGAGCTCTTACAAAGTTAAAAAACAAGGTGTGTAGTTATTTTGAACTTTTCATAAGATTGGTTTGAAAATTAGTTTGAAGGAATTCAAATGGAATAGTTAAGAATTATTAGCATTAATTAATTCCCCGAAGAAAGAAAATGGAAACTCCTAGTAAGCAACCTGAAAGCTCTAGCATGACTCGTGAAGAAGAGGAAGAAATGCAACATGATATATCAAAATTACAAGACCAAGTACAACAAATTTCACTCTCACTAAAGGTAAATGAAGCCAAGATGAATGGCGTGGAAGCTAATATGAATGACATGCAAGTCAAGATGGATGGTGTGGAATCTAAGATGGATTGTTTAAAGAAAGGTGTAGAAGCTAAGATGAATGGCATGGACGATAAGTTGGAAGAATTGAAGATAAATTTGAATAAGTTGCTACAAGAAATGGTCACTGTTGGAAATAATATTGAGAAGGAGGGTAAATCAGTATTAGCAAGTCAATAATATTTCATTTCCATATTTTGATTCATATACGCTACTTTAGTTGATTAAACTTGCGTGTATACACAACTGTATATGAGGAAACTAGTGTATACCTTGTAAACTTATAATTTAGTTAATTCTTCATATGTTGATCTTTAATCTGTACATAAGAATCATATAAATAGTAACCAGTAGCAGTAAAAATAGAACAGATAGTCACACACATGAACACAAGATATATGGTGGAAACCCAATGTAGGTGAAAACCACCTGCTGCAATCATCTCTATATACCTTTTAATAAGAAACTTCTTTTTACAATGTTTTGTACTGGTGCAGTCTTATACCAGCTTCTCTCGTTCTCCAGCTTCTCCTGGAAGGGAGCTACAACCCCCTAGCTCTTGTATTAGCTGATGTACTAGTATGTAGGTGCTGACCTATAGAAGGCTACAACCTTATCTTTTCTTCCAGGGACCACGTTTCATAAATTTTCAGACTGGATCCATTAATAACATCAATCAAGCATCAAAATATATCTGCATCAACCAATCTCCTTTGCACCAACCAAAACTGAATCAAACAATCACTTCTCTGAATGTTGTAACGAGAATACAGTAACAATAAACAAAACACAAGCCAGAACCCAGAACACTACAACAACAATTAGAAGTAGCTAAAACATATTTTATGAGGTGTACGCTACTTCAATGTGACAAACCTACGTGCATATGCACATGTATCAAGGCAAACCTACGTATACGCACTTTTGAAATTCTGAACCAGCGTGTATACACACCTTTGCTATAATGAACCTACGTACAGATCTGTAACTGATGATTTAACCTTTATAATTATTCAGACATCAGCTATACACAAATCATCATATTTACATATTACGACATGTGCCAATTATTAAGATAAAAGATCAAAACCACACAAAGATACTTCTCTTCAAGCCTTAAGATCTTGACCCACCAATAGAACTTATCCTTCATCAAGCGCTTAGGTTCATCCTTGATTCAAATCCAGTTGTGCACCATAACCCAATAACGTGTAATCTAGATCTTGCTCTTCACTAGATATTCAATTCACGAGTGCCTTTTCCTAATGATCTTCTCCTCCTTCTATAGTCTTAGGCCTTACTCAATATCATGGTCCAAAACCACTTAGAATCAATACCTTGGACCAAATACCTGGGGTCAACACTTCGGACAAGATACCTTGGACCAATGCCATGGATCACAATACCATGGACTAAATACCATGGACCAAATACCATGGACCAAAACAAATTTTTGTAACATGTATGCACCTTTCCTTTTGTGAAAGTGCGTGTGTACGCCGTACATGCTTTTTTGTCTGCGAACCCACGTATACATGCGGCTTGATCAATGGGAACTTGCGTATACCTCTCTTTCTTCATTCTGTGAACCTAAACTATGATCTGTCATCTGTGAGAGTTGCCATAAAGGTCAACAACTGTGTCATAGCGCCAAATCTGTGTCATAATGCCAACAATCTCCCCTTTTGTACTTGACGGAAACCCCAAGTCACTCTCCCCCTTTGTCATCAAGGGCAAAGGGTTATGCTCCCCATGAGTACATGCTGAATTCTCTGATATGCTGAAGTGTGCTATCCATGCTCCTCCTGACTGCAAGCAAGGTCTGCAAAAAGATGTTCTACAAGAAGAACATGAATCTAGACATCATAAATGGCCTTCATATCACCAAATATTTATACATACATCCATCTCCTAACCAAGTGGGGATATACCAAAAGTTTATAAATCACAAAACAAGAACATTACATGATCCATCCCATGCATAGTGGGGAAACAAAATAGGTTGTTTCATGACCTAGATAATAAAATATATACATGAAATAGAGACAAAATATCTAAAACAAGACTATGATAGTTATCAACAACTATCATCAGCGACATCTGTCAATCACCATCTAGATCAGCCACCATGATCTCCCTCTACATCTGTTCCACCTAAATCTATGAATTTGTACCAAGATCTTCTAAGATAATGCCAACAATGCATTATTAGAAGTATATGCTCCCCCCTGAACCTATGCCAGATGATCACTATTAGACCCATATCAGACTCTTTTCATCCTGAGTCTGTCCCACTGTTTTTCTTCAAACCAACATATACGCAATTGTATCCATAGCAACGGGCATATGTATGCATATATGCTTCATTAAATTCACGTACAACCACTTTTCTCTAAAACAGATAAGTTTCAACAGCAAGATGATGCATCAACTACTCCCAGCTTCTGTCTGAGATATTCAAATCTCTCTGGGCACTGGTTTGGTGAATATATCAGCGATCTGTTCTTTGGAGGGAACATACTACAATTTGACCTTTTGTTCAAGCACTTGTTCATGGAGAAAATGATATTTTATAGGTATGTGCTTGGTCTTGGAATGCATGAACAGATTCTTTGAAATACTGATTACACTTGTATTATCACATAGAATGGAGATTGGTGGAGTACATGTGATCTGAATGTCTTGCAATGTTTGCATCATCCAAAGGAGTTGTGCGCAACAAGATGCAGCAGCCACATATTCTGCTTCAGCTGTAGATAAAGCAATTGACCTTTGTTTCTTGTTGAACCAAGATACTCATCTGGAACCCATATAGAATGCATCACCACTAGTGCTTTTCTGTCATCCATGCTTCCTGCCCAATCTGCAACTGTATATGCATGAAGTGTAAGATTTGTATCCCTAGGATATAATAAACCAAAATTCTAAGTTCCTTGAGGATATTTAAAAATCCTTTTGACTGCCTAAAGGTGTGATTCCTTTGGAATTGCTTGGAATCTTCCAACTATTCCCATTGCATGCATGATGTCTGGTCGGGTACCTGTTAGATAAAGTAGACTACCAATCATGGATCTATAGGTAGGTTGATGTATTGTTGTTGATTCATCATTCGAGCTAAGACTGCATTCTGTTACCACAGGGGTACATACTGGTTTAGAATCTTCAATGACATATTTTTTCAAGATATTCTTGAGGTACTTGGTTTGTGATAGAAAAATACTATCTTTATTTTGTTGAACTTGTAAACCAAGAAAATATGTGAGCTCTCCAAGCAGGGACATTTCAAATTCTTTCTGCATTACCAAAACAAAGTTTTGACTCATGGCTTCTTCATTGCTACCAAAAATGATATCATCAACATACACAACAAGTATTAGCAATTTATCATTGTCAATCTTTGTATATAGATTGCTATCAACTGATCCCTTAGAAAAACCTTGTTGATGGAGGTATTTGTCAAGATGGTAATACTAGGCCCTTGGAGCTTGTTTTAGACCATAGAGAGCCTTTCCTAAGTTTGCATACAAGTTTTGGATCATTTCCAAGGATGAATCCATCTAGTTGCTCAATATATACTTCTTCTTCTAAATCTCCATTAAGAAAGGAAGATTTCACATCCATTTCATATACATTGAAGTTCTGAAAGCTAGAAAGAGCAAGGACCATTCTTATGGCTTCAAGTCTAGCAACAGGTGCAAAATTTTCTTCAAAATATATACCTTCTTATTGAGCATATCCTTTACAAACAAGTCTAGCCTTGTTTCTAATAACTTCTCCATTTTCAATTAGTTTATTTTTGAATATCCATTTGGTTCCTATGATATTCTTATCATGAGGTCTAGGAACTAATTCCCAAGTATTGTTCTTTTCAATTTGCTCAAGCTCTTCATTCATGGCCTAGAACCAACATTCATTTTTGCATGCTTCATGTACATTTTTAGGTTCGATGGTGGAAATCAATGCTAGATAGCTTGAAGCTTCTGTAATAGTTCTTCTTGTCTGCACACCTGCCTCTTTCTATCCCAAAATCTGAGTCTCTAGATGATTTTTCTAAACATATCTAGATGGAGTCTTTTCTTCTACCATTATCTGTTCTTCTAGTGCTTCATTGGTTTCTTCTTCAAAATTAGTTTGATTTGATGTGGAAGGATAATCCTCATCTTCCTCATAATCTTTGGTTTTTACCTACTTTGGATTTTGGCCTGCTTCATCAACCACAACATCAATACTTTCAACAATTTTCCCTAGTCTTTTATTATAACACTTATATCCTTTACTTCAGGAAGAGTAACCAAGGAGAATGCCTTCATCTGCTCTAGGTTCAAACATGCCAAGCTTTTTATCAGTCCTTTTGATGTAACATTTTCTTCCAAAAACTTTGAAGTATTTTATAGTAGGAGTCTTACCATACAAGAGTTCATGTGGAGTTTGAGTGTTGTTTACCCGAACATTTGTTTTGTTAAGAATAGTGATGGTAGCAAATGCAGCTTCACCCCAGAAGGTTGCAGGAGTTCCAGACTCATCTAGCATGGCATGAGCCATTTCTTGAATAGTTATGTTCATCCTTTCTACCACTCCATTTTGATGAGGAGTCCTTGTGGTAGAGAATTTCCTTTTTATTCCATGTTCTTCACAAAAGTCGAAGAATTCATCTAAGGTAAATTCCTCTCCTCGATCAGACCTAAGACATTTGATTTTGCAATTTGATTCATTTTCAACCAATGATTTAATCACTTTGAACTTTTCAAATGCTTCATCTTTATGCTTTAGAAGTCCTATCCAACACATTCTAGAAAAGTCGTCAATAAACAATATAAAGTATTCTTCTCCACAAGGTGACTTTTTCCTTGATGGACCACATAAATCAATATGAACAAGTTCAAGAGGCTTACTAGCTGATCCTTCATTGCCATGGAAATGAGCTCTGGTTTTCTTACCAAATTGACATGATTTTGCATATTGTATTTTCTAGAATGCTGATATTAGGAAGATCACGAACAACCTGGAATTTGCATGCTTTTCTTATTTGAGAGAAGCTTAGATGCCCCAATCTTTTGTGCCATAGCTAGTGTTCATCATTTTTGCTTACTTAGCACTGTTGTTGTCCTCCCTTGAGTATGTATAGGTTGTTTGGAGTTCTTATACCTTTGATCATTATTCCTCCTATATCAAGCTCATGAACAACACATCCATTTGATCAAAATACTACTTCATTTCCTTGATCGCACATTTGACTGACACTCAATAGATTATGTTCTATACCATCAACATACATAACATTCCCAGCTTTAACCTTTTCTTTTAAGAGAACAGAACCTTTACCTTTGTGTGTCATTTCCAAATGAGACCTTCTTTTCTTTTTCTAAGGCATTATATGACTGAAGTTTTTCCTTATCACCTGTCATGTGTTTCGAGCATCCACTATCGATGTACCACTGATTTTCTTGTCCTTATGCATACAAGGCTATACCACATCTTTCTGGTTGCGGTTCTTTCTTTTTCCAAGTTTTGGGACCCAATGAAGTTTGCTCCTTCTCAGATGTTTGCCAAAATTTTCTCCTGCATTCAAAATCCTCATAATCGAAGTTGTTAGAGATAGAGCATTCTATTTCATTTTCAAGAATCAAAAAGTTATTGTAGGTCCTATTCATGATCCCTGTCACATTCTTTTGATTTCGTGCTTCTCTAGTCATGATGATCTTGTAAGCAACACAGCAGCTTTGTGTCCAAAGTTATGTCATGAAAAACATTGGCCATTAAAGAAATTCTTGCGAATATCGAATCTACTGACCTGGTGATTGTAGTTTCCATTGAAATTCATTCTTGAAACAAAATGAGTATGATTTACCTGAGGTTGGTTGTAGCTTTTGTTCATCCTTGAAGTAGATTAACCCCAATTTACTTAGTGATCTGCTTTATGCCTTTGCTAATGATTGTCAAACTGTTCACTGTTCTTTACTACATCAAGATAACTTTTAGTGGAGGTGGATGGTTTCTGTGCTTCTTCAGTATATCCAAGACCTATCTTTATCAGAGGAGAACACTGCACTTTGATAATTTCATTTAGGGTCTCTGATCCTTTACCAAATCTAAGATTGAGAGCTTTTGTTTTCTTAATATCCTTTCTTAGACCCACAATTTCACATTCTAATTTTTCATTGTGCTTTTCCCTTTCATCAAGTTGGAATTTCAGAGTATCTATAATCATATTCTTTTCTTCTAAACAAATTTTAAGTTTAGAGATTTCTTCATAAATACCATCTTCATCTAAAGCATCCAAGAAATTATCATCTTCAAAAGCCATAAGAAGTCTATAATCGTTACTAATTTCATCTTCATCACTATTTGATAAACCATCACTATCTTGATGCGTATAATAGCTCTTCTTACTTACACTTTGTTTTCTATTCCAATTTCCTGATTCCTTACCTTTATCAAGCTTATACTTGTGAGGACATTTGGCAGCATAATGACTGAATCTTCCACAAGAAAAACATTTGAACGGTAGTTTACCTTTGAATCTTCCAGAACCCCGTTGAAGGTTCTTGACAAAGTTTTCTTCTTCCTCTCCTCCTGAAATATGTCCTGATTCATTGAGTTCTTCTCTTCTTGAAGCCTTGAATGTGACTTCTCTCATATTTGATGGACCTCCTTTTCTCATTTCGACAGCAGTTAGGATTCTGTGCAGCAGTGTCATGGTAATACTCTAAAGATCCTACTTTTCTTCTATGGCAGAAACTTTTGATTCAAACTTAGAAGAAAAGGATCTTAAAACCTTTTCAACTAAAGTAACTTCTTTTATTTCTTCACCCAATTTTTTCATGCGATTAACAATCTCATCTATACGTAGGAAGTAATGAGCTATACTTTCATCATTGTGCATTTTGAGAGTTTCATATTGAATTCTGAGAGATTGTAGTTTTGCACGTTTTACCTGATTGTCTCCTTCATAGCTTAGAACGATCTTGTCCCATATTTCTTTGGTGGTTTTGAGCGGAATAACCTTCACAAATTCTAATTTTGACAGACTCCCCAATAATGTACTGACAGCCTTGGCATTGGTTTCATATTTCTTTTTACCTTCCATATCTGTAGGAATTACTGGTGGAAATGTATATCCTCCTTCCATGATTTCCCAAACATCTATTCCAAGATATTGAAGATAGGTTGTGGGTCTTACCTTCCAATAAATGAAGTTGCTCCCATCAAAGATTGGTGGTCTAATGGATCCCTCTCTTTCGTAGTTACTCATGATGATAGATCTTCCTTCAAGCGATCAAGCTTCTTTTGCAGGACCTGCTCTGATACCAATTGTTGGAAATAATACTAAGAGGGGGGGTGAATCAGTATTAGCAAGTCAATAATATTCTAATTCATATATGCTACTTTAGTTAATTAAAGTTGTGTGTATACACAACTGTATATAAGGAAACTAGCATATACCCTGTAAACTTATAATTTAGTTAATTCTTCATATGTTGATCTTTAATCTGTGCATCATAATCATATAAATAGTAACCAGTAGCAGTAAAAATAGAACAAAAAGTCACACACATGAACACAAGATATAAGTTCGAAACCCAATGTGGGTGAAAACCACCTGCTACAATCATCTCTATCTTCCTTTTCATAAGAAACTTCTTTTACAATATTTTGTATTGGTGCAGTCTTATACCAGTATGCAGGCTTCTACCAAGAGAAGGCTACAACCTTCTCTCGTTCTCCAGCTTCTCCTAGAACGGAGCTACAAACCCCTAGCTCTTGTACTAGCTGATGTACTAGTATGTAGGTGCTGACCTACAGAAGGCTACAACCTTCTCTTTTCTTCTAGGGACCACGTTTCATAAATTTTCAGACTGGATTCATCAATCACATCAATCAAACATCAAAATATATTTGCAACAACCAATCTCCTTTGCACCAACCAAAACTAAATCAAACAATAACTTCTCTGAATGCTATAACCAGAATACAGTAACAGTAACCAGAACCCAAGCCAGAACCCAGAACACTCTAACAACAATCAGAAGTAGCTAAAACATATTTTATGAGGTGTACGCTACTTCAATGTGATGAACCTACATGCATACACACATGTATCAAGGCAAACTTACGTATATGCACTTTTGAAATGCCGAACCAGCATGTATACGTGCCTTTTCTATAATGAACCTGCGTACAGATCTGTAAATGATAATTTAACCTTTACAATTGTTCAGACATCAGTTATACCCAGATCATCATATTTACAGATTATGACATGCGCCAATTATTAAGATAAAAGATCAAAACCACAAAAAGATACTTATTTTCAAGCCGTAAGACCTTGACCCATATATAAAACTTATCCTTCATCAAGTGCTCAGGTTCATCCTTGATTTAGATCCAGGTGTGCACCATAACCCAATAACCCGTAATCTAGATCTTGCTCTTCATTAGATATTCAATTCATGATTGCCTTTGCATAATGATCTTCTCCTCCTTTTATAGTCTTAGGCCTTACTCAATACCATGGTCCAAAACCACTTAGAATTAGTACCTCGGACCAAATACCTAGGGTCAACACTTCGAACAAAATACCTTTGAACAATACCATGGATCATAATACCATGGACCAAATACCATGGACCAAAACTAAGTTTTCCAACATGTACATGCCTTTCCTTTCTTGAAAGTGCATGTGTATGCCGTACATGCCTTTTGGTTTGCGAACCCACGTGTACACACGACTTGGTCAATGGGAACCCATGTATACCTCTCCTTCTTCATTCTGTGAGCCTGAACTTTGATCTATCATTTGTGAGAGTTTCCATCAAGGACAACACCTGTGTCATAGTGACAAATCTGTGTCATAATGCCAACAGTCACTAATGGTGAAAGGGTAGTAAAGGAAACTAATGATGAGAACAAACGAAATGTTAATCATGATTTCATAGACTCTAATGTTGGATTGAAGACCCACCATGTTCCAAAAATTGATATGAGGAAGTTTGACGGCAAGGATCCTAGAAGATGGATACTACAGATGGAGCAATTTTTCGATTTCCATGATATGCAAAACACACAAAGGGTATGCATTGCAATTTTATATTTGGAACCAAATCAGTTTGTATGGTATCGATGGCTTTGCTATCGTAAACAAATTGTCAGTTGGGCAATTTTTACGGAAGAAATGATAGCACATTATGAGGATACAAAAAGCAACACCTTTTTTAGCCAATTGATAAATCTCAAACAAAAGGGTTCAATGATGGAGCACATTGAGGACTTCCAAAAATTGAACTTAAGGGTAAAATATATTCCAGAGGAGCATAGGAGTGATGTGTTCATAAGGAATTTAAAGGATAATATGCAACATGAGGTTCACCTTTGGGAACCTAATTCGTTGGAGAAGGCATTCAGGTTAGCAAGAAAAATGGAAAGCAAAATTATGGCAATGAGTAAGCCTACCACTCACAACTATAAAGATGGAAGTTTTGTTGCCCCTTTCCTTCCACAATCTACAAGGTTGACACCACAACAATTGGAGGAAAAAAGAGCAAAAGGGCTTTGTTACAGTTGTGATAGCAAATACACTAAAGGTCATAAGTGTGCTGAGAAGAAATTATTCTACACAGATTGTGAAGAGGAGGAAGAAAAGGAACAAGAAATGTCAAAAGAAGAGGATATACTCCAGGAACAAACCCTAGATAAAGAAGAAATGAATCCGACCATTTCTTGTAATGCATTGGCTATAATTACCACTCGTCGAACTATCAAGATAGAAGGACATATCAAGAAGAAAAAGGTAATAGTTTTGATTGATTTGGGAAGTACCTATAATTTATTCATTGTAAGATAGCAAAGGAATTAAATTTCTTCCTATATCCAGCACCAGAGTGTCGAGTGATGGTTTCAAGTGGAGGAACCATAAATTGCTCTGGAAAGTGCCATAATATCAAGCTAGCCATGGGAGAATACGTGTTGAATAACCTAATGCTTTCCATTCCAATGGGTGGTGCTGATGTTGTACTAGGAGTCCAATGGCTACAATCCTTGGGTACAATAACCTTTAATTTTCAAGAAATTTTCATGTACAATAACCTTTAATTTTCAAGAAATTTTCATGAAATTGTTTGCAGAAGGAAAGGAAGTTGAATTAAGGGGTATTATAGGGAAATCGGGAAAGATAATCAACTCTAACGGTATGACAAAGCTTCTAAAGAAGGAACAACAAGGTGTAATTGCACAATTATAATCGCTAGAGGTTCCCACATCAAAATCATCTATTTCTCTTGATATCCAAAAATTCTTGGACAATCATTCCAAGGTATTTGAGACTCCAAAAGGTCTCCCACCTATTCGTGATCATGATCATGCTATTCATTTCATTCCAGGAAGTGTTCCTCCAAACATCAGGCCGTACAAATATCCCTATGCCAAAAAGAGTGAAATTGAATGTATGGTTGCAGAATGCTAGAGGCTAGTATAATTCATCCTAGTCAAAGTTCTTTCTCTGTTCTAGTAGTATTGGTGCACAAGAAGGATGGATCATGGCGCATGTGTCTCAGTTATAGGGAGCTCAACAAGCTCACTATTAATGATAAATTTCCATTCCTCTCATTGATGAATTATTGGATGAATTGCATGGATCAGTTTACTTCACTAAGTTAGATATTCATTCAGGATATCATCAAATCAGAATGAAGATTGAAGACATTCTGAAAACAACATTTAGAGCTCAAGAGGGTCATTATGAATTTTTGGTCATGCCTTTTGGCTTTACCAATGCACCTTCTACATTTCAAGCTTTGATGAATTCCATTTTCAAACCCTTCCTTAGAAAATTTGTGTTAGTATTTTTTGATGATATACTAATCTACAGTAAGTCTTGGAAGGATCATGTTGAACATGTTGACATGGTGCTAAAACTATTGAAGGAGAAACAATTATATGCAAAAATCTCCAAATGTTTCATTGGAGTACAAGAGGCGGAATATCTGGGTCATATTATATCTCATGAAGGTGTTAAGGTAGACCCTAGCAAAATTAAAGCCATTAAGGAATGGAAAATCCCCACATTCATAAAGCATCTGTGAGGATTTCTCGGGTTGGTAGAGCATTATTGCAAGTTTGTTAGGAATTATTGGAGAATGGCAGCACCTCTAACAACATTATTGAATAAAGATGCATTTTCATGGACTCCAGAAGAAGTAAAGGCCTTTGAACATCTTAAAGAGGCAATGTTGCAATCACCAGTATTAGCTACACTGGACTTCACAAAAACCTTTATTGTCGAATGTGATGCTTCAGGAAATGGAATTGGTGTTGTTTTAATGTACTATGAAAGACCCATTGCTTTCGAAATTCGTCCAATCGAGGGAAAGTATTTACGCAAAGCTATTTATGAGAAGGAAATGTTGGCAATACTACATGCACTTAAGAAATGGCAACCCTACCTAATAGGAAAACACTTCAAGGTAAAAATGGATCATGATAGTCTTAAATACTTTTTAGAACAAAGATTATCCTTGGAAGAGCAACATAAATGGGTCACAAAGATTTTGGGTTATGACTTTGAAATCATTTACAAAAAAGGGAAGAAAAATGTTGTGGCAAATGCACTCTCAAGAAAGGATGAGGATGTGGAAGCATTGTTGTGCACCATTTCTATTATCCAACCAGATTGGATAAACAAAGCAAGGGAGGAATGGAAGAATGATGAAGAAGTGTGGGCACTCATTCGAAAGCTACAACAAGATCCCAGTACATCTGATACATTTAGCTGGAAAAATGATTCGTTATGGTACAAAGATTGCTTATACCTATGTAAGAATTCCCAAATCAAACAAAAGATTCTTATGGAATTGCACACTTCTCCCTTAGGAGGGCACTCAAGATTTTTAAAAACTTACCACAGGGTTAAGAAGGAATTTTTTTTTGATGGCCTTAAATCGGATATTCAAAATTTTGTGGCAAAATGTTGTTTTGCCAACAAAATAAAGTTGAAACAATTAAGACCCCTAGTGTATTACAACCTTTATCCATTCCAATCCAATGTTGGGAGGAGGTTTCAATGGATTTATCACAGGTTTACCCAAGTCCAAAGGAAAGAGTGTCATCATGGTGGTAGTTGACAGACTTACCAAGTATGCACACTTTTGTGCATTATCACATCCATTTAAAGCCAGTACAGTTTCTACTGCATTTGTGGAAACAATTCAAAAGCTAGATGGAAACCCAAAGATTATTGTAAGTGACAGAGATCCCATTTTCATTGGAGATTTTTGGACATAATTATTTTCTTGTCTCGTTACTCAGTTAGTTCATAGCTCATCTTATCATCCTCAGTTTGATGGGAAAACTGATATAGTAAGCAAATGTTTGGAAGGATATTTTCGTTGCTTTGTATATGATAAACAGACACAATGGGTCAAATGGTTGCCTCTGGCTGAATGGTGGCATAACACTTCCTTCCATACTACACTAAAAATTACCCCATTTATGGCACTTTATGAATATCATCCACCATCCATCACATCATATTTAAGAGAAAACTCTAAGGTTCAATCAACGGAATATCACATCGAGCATCAACAACAAGTTCTCCAACTCCTAAATGATAACATCACATTGGCACAGAATAGAGTGAAACAACAGGTGGATCAACATCGCAGCAAAAGAAGTTTTGATGTAGGTGACTGGGTATTCCTACGGCTACAACCATATAAAAAAATGTCCCTTAAGAAAGCTAAGAAGGATAATAAATTATCACCAAAGTATTGTGGTCTGTACAAGGTGTTGCAAAAGATTGGTACTATGGCATACAGATTGAAGCTTCCTGTAGCTTCCTGAGTCCACCTAGTTTTCCATGTTTCATGTTTAAAGAAGGTTATAGGTAACAAGCTCCCGGTTCAAACAATATTTCCAGAACTTGACGAGGAAGGAAAAATCATACTGGAACCAGAAATAGTCACAGAAACAAGAACTCGACAACTATGAAATCGATCAATTTCAGAGTATCTCATCAAGTGGAAGAACTTATCCACCAAAGATTCCACATGGGAGGATGAAAATTTTATACAAAAGCATCTAGAACTACTCAAGCGTTAAGGATAACACTTTTCGGAATGAGAGGGGCATGTTAGGCCCCTATGATACTAGTGATTCCCCCATTAGTATTGTCATTGTATCCCTTACTGTTATTATTGTGCCCCTATTGTCCCCATATTGTTATTAGTATGCCCCATAGAAACCCACTATTGTTATTTTTGTGCCCTTATGTTATTACTGTTATGTCGAATTGATTACATTGTGACCCCTTAGAATCCTATATATAGAATGGAAGTTTAGTCATTTGTATCATCCAAGAATTTTTTATTTGTGTAATGTAAAAGAGGTTTCCCCCTCGAAGAGGCTGAATTATAAGGCATTGATATATCTTTTCTATCCTTTTGTGAGTTGGTTTCCTAACACAATACCCAGGTCATAAGGCCCTAAACTGTGACCCAATCTCCAGGCTTTACCACATATCCCAAAACAAGGATTACTAAGCCCAATGGAGAGAAAACCACCTCTTAGCTTTATAGTATATCCTGTCATTCACTGGCAAGGATTCTTAGGCCATCTGAGGCAACACAAAATCTAGTCTTACTGCAACCCACAGTCTAGTTTAGGTGTTACTATGCCATGTTTTCTATCATTTTAGAGATCCACCTCAGATAACTTTGAATCCATCCGAAAATCTAGCTCAACCAAAAATGAGAACCCCATGACAACATGGCTATCAAGAAATGGAAATACTAGGTTGAAAAACACTGTTACACCTGGTAAAACCCATGCCATGATAGAAAAGAACCACATGCAATTCCACGCATGCCAAATCTAGTAAGGAAATACACATGCAAGTCAATACTTGCAATGAAGGCTGTCGTAGTTGCTTGATCCTACCTTTCCCCGCTTGATATTTGCTTCCTCTTGCCTTCTTTGCCTTTATTTCTCCAATGCCAAAGTGCTCCAAGAAAAAACTGAGTATCAAAGAGTATGAGAGAGAGAGAATAATGAGGTGCTCCAAAGCTAGACTAACAAATGGTTACCAACTGATCCTCAGAATCCTTTTTACGAATGAGGCCTCTATTTTCTTCATTTTCCATTATTTTGCTTCATTTTCCTCCTCACATGCAACCTGTGAACTTTCACCTCCTTTTTCTCCTAATTTCTATTATTTTCATAAATAATTGTGCCAAAAATGACATTTTTCCTTCCCAAAGCCTTAGCCATTTCCTACGCCAATTTCCTAGCCATAAAAAACCAAATTCACATCGCCTAGGATGTCTTGCCCAACATTCAACCTAGAATAAGTGTCCCAATCATCCGTGGTTATTATTTTTAACATTTATTACCTGGAATTTTCACCAGCGCTGTTACAGAACCCTCCCCCTTAGGGGGCACCATCCTCAGCATTCAATCACACATATACCTCAACAGCCTACTAAAAGAAGACATACTGCTTATGGAGCTTTATAACACAACTTGATGTAGTATTTACAAGGAAAGATCTGCTCAAGAGAAGAACATCATGGCAACATGACAACATACAACATAGTGGAGCCTTATAACACAACTCATTATGGTATTTACAATGATCATCCTATTGAGTGCCAAGACATCATAACATCATGATAACATAACCACATGATAGCATAATAACATAACCATAATAACATGACACCCATACCGCATAGTGGAGCTTTATAAAATAGTTGGTTATGATATTTACATCCATACACGGGTGTACATATAGAAACATCATCAAAATTATGTATACCAAAACATATGCCAAATCGTATCCCAAAACATATATCAAACATATAGTCATATCATACAAGATGTATGAAAACATCATAAAGGATATACCAAAACATCATATAGCATATAGCAACAATCATAAAGCATATATTGATCACCATAAATCATATACTAAACCAACATAAAGAAAATACTAAACCACCATGAATCATATACCAAGCCATCATAAACAAATACTAGACCACCATAAATAAACTACCAAACCACCATAAGATATCACCAACCCACCATAAGCAATAACTAAACCACCATATCAACGATGCTTTGCCTCAGCTAACAGACAAGGAAGGATACATATCCCGCATCTAATACTCCATCTCCCATGTGGCTTCATCAGGCCCAAAGTGGTTCCATTGCACTTTAACTTGCTCTATTGCTCAGTTCCAAAGCATGAGAACCTTTTTTAGCAATATAGATTGATGCTCTGGCTGGAATTATCCATCTGGTTCCACTTGGAATACAAACCATTCAATCAAATGATCAGCATCCTTAACATATTTCTTAAGAAAAGATACATGGAAAACATCATGGACTTTCACTATTGGAGGAAGTGAAAGTTGGTATGCTACTGACCCAATCCTCTCAATGATACTGAAGGGTCCACAAAACCATGGTATCAGCTTGGCACATGAGCCAATCTGCAAGGAGCTCTTCTTCATTTTGATATGAAAGTACACCTGTTCCCCAACCTAGAACTCCTTGAACAATCTGTTCTTGTCTGCATAACTCTTACGTATGTCATGTGCTTCCATGAGATTCTCCTTGATCACCTACATCTCCTATTCCATGTTTTCCAACACATCTGGTCCAATCAATACTCTACTAATTAGGTCACTCCAACTAATGGGAGTGTTACAATTTTTCCCATATAATGCCTCAAAAGGACTCATGATAATTGTTTCTATATGAAAACTCGATGAAAGGGAGATACTCTTCCCAATTCCTCTATTGATGCATCACATACACCTTGAACATATCCTCCAATATCCTAGTAACCCTCTGTGTTTATCCATCTACTTGCGGATGATAAACTATGTTGAATGCCAACTCAGTGCCAAAACCTACAAATAACTCCTTCCAAAACGTGCAAGTGAACTCCGCTTCCCTGTCTGACACAATATTCTTCAGAGTTCCATGTATTCTAACCATGTCTCGAATGAATACACGTGCCACATCACTAGATGAGAATGTTGACTTTACTGGAACAAAGTGTACAAACTTTGTTAGCTTGTCCATAATGACCATGATGGCATCATGCTGCTTCACTGTCTTTGGAAACCCTGTAATAAAATCCATGGAAATGACCTCCCACTTCCACTCGGGAATAGTGATCAACTATATTAGTCCACCTAGATGTTTTCAATCTGCTTTCACTCCCTGACAGTCAAAAAATCTCGCCACAAACTCTGCTACATCCCTCTTTAGTTTCAGCCAATAGTAATATCTCTTCACCATTGTGAGTGTCATCTAATAAAATGAGTGACCTGAACATGAAATTCCTTTAAGATCACCTTCTTGAGTTTATTGTTATTCGGTACATATATCCTATCTCGAAACTTGACCAATCCCTATGGTGTAAGACAATTGTCCATGCCCTTTGCAACTGTACATGTATTGCCACTTGTACCTATATAACTACATGTAACTGTACCATGACCTATTCCTATAATATCACCTGTACATGTACCAACACCCTGTTGCAACCCGTGTACAATCTCCATATACCTAGAATCCTGTTCTCTTGCCTGCAATATCCTATCCTGTGAGTCCATCCCATAGGATCTCATAGCTTCCAAGTGATGTACCTGTACCCATATGCTTATAGAATATTCGAGGTCAAATTCATCGATCATGACCAACCATCTAGCTTTCTTGGTAGTTAGATTCGACTGGTCAAACAAATACGTCAACTCAATGTGATCACTCATAAGGAGGAACTGCCTGCCAAGAAGATAGTGTCTCCACATCTTCAGGGAATATATAATCTTTGCAAACTCAATATCATGTGTCGGTTACATTTTCTTGTGCTTGCTTAGTTTACGGGACTCATAACATACCACTTGTTCATCATGCCTAAGGAATCCACCAAGTCGTCTCTTGCAAGCATATGTACATACTACGAACTCCTTGTTTAGATCTGCAATCTATAACACTGGTGCATGTGTTAGCAACTACTTAAGCTGCTCAAATCTACCCTCACAATCTTTGCTCCATTTAAAATTCTTACCTTTCCTCTACAATGATGTGATAGAATAAGAAATCTGTGAGAAGTTCCTAATGAACCTCCTATAATATCCTGTAAGACCCATGACATATATCACCTCACCCACACTCTTAGAAGCCACCCACTCCATGATGGCCCTTATATTCTATGGATCTACTGTAATGTCTTCCTTGGAGACAACATGTCCCAAGTAGTGTACCTCAGTTTGAAAGAAGCTAGATTTGCTGAGCTTAGCATACAACTGATGCTCTCTGAACAATATCAACATTGTTGCTAAATGCTTGACATTTTCTTCCTCATTTTTATAATATATGAGTATATCATCAATGAAAGCAATAACAAACTTTTCCAAATACGGATGCAACACACTATTCATCAAACACATGAATGTATCTAGAGCATTAGTTAATCCAAATGGAACCACAACAAACTCATAATTCCCATACTTGATCGTGAATGAAGTCTTCTAAATGTCCTCCTCTTTGATGCATACCTGATGGCATCCAGATCTTAAGTCAATCTTCAAGAACACTAATTCTCCCTTCAATTGATCGAACAAGTCATCAGTCCTTAGCAAAGGGTCTCTTTTCTCAATAGTCACTTTGGTCAACTGCTTGTAATCAATGCATAATTTGAGGGTACCATCTTTCTTCCTCACAAACACGACTGATGCACCCCAAGGTGATACACTTGGCCTAATGTATCCCTTGTCCAACATTTTCTTTAGTTACAATTTCAACTCAACCAACTCAAGAGTGCTCATCCTGTAAGGTACTTTTGATGCTAGAGCTACCCCTGGCACTAACTCAATCAAAAATTCTACCTCCCTATGAGGTGGAAACTCTATAATGCCCTTAGGAAATACATCCCTAAACTTTTTCAAGTCTGGGTACCTTTTCAATACATTTTCATCCTCAACCTCCTTACCCTTATCACTAGAAATGCGTATTGCAAATAACTTGCACCCTTTCGTGCGGCTACGCTTTGCTTGCATAACTGTCACCATCCTAGCTATTGTGACTTTCTTCTTACTCTATAAGACTCTTGGTTCTCCATTTTCGTCAGCACACTTAATATCTTTGTGACAATAGTCAACCTTGGTTCTATGAAGATACAACCAATCCATGCCCAATAACATACTGTATGAACCCAATGGTAATACATTCAAATGGGCTATTATAGGCATACATTTAATTCAAATGTGTAAGATCTTACCCAATTATGAACTCACTTCTTTGTACCTATAGCCAACTGCACTAACCAGACTCTGCATGAAATTCCTTACTGAAACCACACTTATCGAGAAAGTCAAGACTAACATAGTAATAATTAGTTCCAGGGCCAATCAAAATATGAATCACTTGATCACAAAGCTTATTGTCCATCTCAATGATAGATGCCTGGTGTTCTTCCTACCTATTAGCCATTATCACATAGATATGTGGAATACTCTGACCAACATCCCGAACTGTCTGCACCTCCTATGCATTGTATATCTAAGGTCTACCACCCTAATTTTGTGGACAATATCTCTTAATTTGTTCCTTTCCACATGTCCAACACTCCAACCAACCAGTGCAAACACCTCTATGCTACTATTGTGACTCATGTCCTTGTCTAACTGCATTAAATCTCTTTTGCGATGCCACACTCTCTTTCCCATCTGCATGTTGAGGCCTTGTTCTCTTAGGCTGCCACTTACCTCTACATTTTTGCTTTCCTTTCCATCCATGCTAAAATTCATTCTTACACTTTGAGATTCATTGTAATGCTTGAGTTTACCTTTAACTTCATCATCCTCATATTTTCACAATCTCTCTACATAGATCAAATCTAATATTTTTCACATTAACTCTACATCCCACGACATTATTCACACTATTCTATAGATCCACATGATGGTGCTTCTTTTTGACGCTTTACTTATATGGAAAATTTGGATAGAAAGTATGGTTTTTTATTTGCATAATTTTGGCTATGAGAAACATACAAACCACTAAAAAACCATCTCTATGGATTTAATATTATCGCCAACCTATAGTTCAAGCCTCTAATGGAGCCATACCCTTCAACCTCATATACACCTACAAATCTATTAATCGTTATGCCATCCTATATCATGTTTGACAACTATACAACCACACTCAAATATTAGAAGATAACTATAGTAGATAGTTTTATGATTAGTCACCCCCACAACAGACACACCAATATCTCTACACTAGTCACACCCTTCATAACTATTAGAATACATGCCTCTTTTAGCTATGCACGTCCCAATCAAGGATCTAGAAACTAGTGTGTCATTTTAGTAGAACTAATTAGCATGGGTTTTGATCATAGAATTTAAACAAAAATGGTTTTTCATTTTTGATTATGATAAAGTAGCTCAAAATTACACCAATGAAATAATCATATATCGAACTAACATACTAGAATGTATTTGCATGCCAAGGTAATTGTATCTCTTGAAAAGTATACTCTCATTGAATTGAGGGTTCTGTGATCCATAATAGTTATAAGTAGAATGTCAGCGTAAATCACATAAAGAAAGACATTTGTTGACGCGTTTCGAACCAACCAGTGTGGTTCCGTCAGGACAAGTTGAACAAACAAATCTAGCTTTGCATGTTAAATAGTCTGAGCAGAGCCTCCAACGGCTATCTTGACCAACGGCTAATTTTGACTTAGGGACCGGAGTAAAAAAGTCACATTGATAATTTAATGGGAGTTAGTTATCATCGGTTACCATACCTTAAAATATATAAATGAAATAATTATAGATGGTGTTTACATTATTAGTTAGTTAAAAGGTATAATTTAATACTTAAAAAATGTAAATTAAATGGGAATTAGTTAGATTAAAGACCTAATATATATATCAAATTATATATAAGGTATGATAGTTAGTTATAATTACTAGAAAGTTAAAAATAAATAAATATATGTATATAAAAATATATAAATGAAATAATTTTAGATGGTGATTACGTTATTAGTTAGTTAAAAGGTATAATTTAATACTTAAAAATCATAAATTAAATGAGATGCTCATATCATGAATGCCGGTGCCGCAAACACGAATGCTCGAGCGGATCTCTCTGCAGAGAGCGCTGGGGCAGCTCGGCCTCAGCCCCCTGCTTCCACAACGAGCTTATGGAGCTATCCTCAGATTTTCGGCGCAGCAGCCAAGGGCGTTCAAGCAGAACCCCACGCAACTTCTCCTTTGATCTTGGATAATGGGAAGGAAAGGCTTGCATCGATTGGCTCTAAGCCGCTTCCGCCCATGAGGCAAATCCAGGAAACGCAAACCAATCATCATGCATGTCGCCTCTCTACACAGATCTGCAGGGGAAAGAGGCACACGGACTTTTCTTCCTCATTCCAGATACAAATCAAGCTCATTACAGGCAAAACTATGCTACAATGGGTTAGCCAGACGGATCTAGTGCAGAATCTCAAGCATACACTGAGCATCAAACTGGGAATCCCCTCTGCAGCTCAACGGCTTCTCCACGAAGGTAAACAACTTGAGGATCCCTATCCTATTTCTTTTTTCGGCATTAAGAAAGATGCATCCATTATTTTAACCCTTCGCTTGAGGGGAGGAGCTGCTGGAGAGTCATCCTCAGCTAAGGCATTTTCATATAAAGATGCAGTCCATGCTAAGAAGCCTGAAAAGACAGATCCGCTAGCTCAGGCTCCACCCAAGCCTTTTCTGGTTAACAAATCAGAAGAGGTCCCATCTGTTGAGATCTCTTACCCTGACCTGGCAGATGACACCCAACAATTCGCTGAAAGGGCCATCATCTGCAGATTCAATGGGCTCTGGCCACACTCAAAGGAGCTTTATGACTGGATCAAGGACAACTGGACTCACCGCTGCAAGATTTACTTCTGTGCAAAGGGATATTTTATAGTGTTGTTCGACGATCTCGAGAACTACAAAGAGGCCTTAGAAGAAGGCCCTTGGTTCATGGGTTCGGCAGGCCTCTTCTTAACTCCATGGTTCCCAGACTTTGATCCAGCTTCTGTCGTTATCACTAAAGCCCCTGTCTGGATCAGACTTCCAAATCTCCCAATTTACCTATGGCGCACAGAGGTATACAGGCAAATAGGAAACACTTTGGGTTGCTTCTTAATGGGAGATTACGAGAGGGAAATGCAAGGTCTCTACACATATGCCAGAATTTGTGTGGAGCTAGATTTAAGCAAGGGATTGCCAGAACAAATCAATCTCAAGATCAAGGACACTGTTTAGACTCAGCTTCTAGACTATGAAAACACTGCCTTTCGGTGCCGCCATTGTCACCTAACAGGGCACCTGCAGAACTCCTGCCCATCGCCGACAGCAAGATCGAAAAAGGGATTCTTCGCAAAAACCAAACCCAAGCGTTGGGCTCCCTGCCCTCCACCGCCAACTGGGAGCTCCAGCTCCCCAGGTTCGAAGGATGAGGAAAGCGATTCAGAACCGGATCAGGCGCCTCAGCCGATGGATCCTCCCATGGATACTACGAGACACACCCAGGACATAGCAAACGCCCAGAAACGCAGCCATGAGACCTCCTCTGAATCAGAAATGGAATTCCCGATGACAGAGAATTCCAGTCTTCAAGTTGTCTTAGCTCATCCTCCCCATGATGGCTGGACAAAAGTCAACAAAAAGAAAGGAAAAAAACAATGTGTTGTAGTTTCTACCCCTATGGGGTAAAGGTCAGTTAGTCTGTCCATGATTTCAAGTCATCTGCTATAGCTATAAGTTTGAATCTTTTCTCCGGGACCGAGGTTGATGGATACATCATTTCCGGTCTGCCGGTCTCTTGCTTCTCCTGATTGTACTATATTTTCTACTTAATAGAATTAGTCTTTATCGAGAAAAAAAAAATCATAAATTAAATGGAAATTAGTTAGACTAAAGACCTAACTTTTTATAATATATATATATATATATATATATATATATATATATATATATATATCCTAAAATTACCATATATATATATATATATATATTATTTTTTATTTTTTATTTTTTTGGGATTTATTTATTTATTCTACGTTCTTAATTAAATTTTATTCATTTTTATTTTTGTGTATCTTTTAGTTATTTATCCATCTAATTTCAACTTATTAGTAATATAGAGTTATTATAACTAACTATCTTCCTAAAATTACCATATATATATATAAAGTTAGGTCTTTAATCTAACTAATTTCCATTTAGTTTACGATTTTTAAGTATTAAATTATACCTTTTAACCAACTAATAACGTAATCACCATCTAAAATTATTTCATATATATATATATATATATATATTTATCTATTTTTAACTTTCTAGTAATTGTAACTAACTATCATACCTTATATATAATTTGATATATATATTAGGTCTTTAATCTAACTAATTACCATTTAATTACCATTTTTTAAGTATTAAATTATACCTTTTAACTAACTAATAACGTAAACACCATCTAAAATTATTTATATATTTTTATATATATATTTATCTATTTAATTTTAACCTTCTAGTAATATATAGTTATTATAACTAACTATCATCCTAAAATTACCTTATATATATATATATATATATATATATATATATATATATATATATATATATATATATATATATATATATATATATATATATATATATATATAAGTTAGGTCTTTGATCTAACTAATTCCCATATAATTTACAATTTTTAATGTTACCTTTTAACTAACTAATAACGTAAACACCATCTATAATTATTTCATTTATATATTTTAAGGTATGGTAACCGATGATAACTAACTCCCATTAAATTATCAATTTGACTTTTTGACTCCGGTCCCTAAGTCAAAATTAGTCGTTGGTCAAGATAGCCGTTGGAGGCTCTGCTCAGACTATTTAACATGCAAAGCTAGATCTGTTTCTTCAACTTGTCCTAACGATGAACCACACTGGTTGGTTCGAAACGCGTCAAAAAATGTCTTTCTTTATGTGATTTACGCCGAAGTTCTATTTTTAAGTATACTCTCTTTTTAAATTATTATTTAAGGTGGTAGTTGTATCTGTAACACCCTCCTCCCACATCCACCCAAGTAAACATGCCAAATGGGGTAAGCATGAGATGAGAGATTACTGTGATCATATTTGTCCTGCTAGGTAACATTAATGAAGTGGAATTGATGGAGCATCACACACAACTATCCAACATCATCAACAGAACCCTTAGGAGACAGGTGAGCCACTCAGACAGTCTGTCCCATGGTCACAATGTTTTTCTAGACACTTTAAGGCTTAGTTGCTCTCATGATATGGGTAAGGGAGCGACTAGGTACCTAAATTCACTCTCATAGCCTTGCATGCCAGTGACTGTGGATGAAACTTGCCAATTATGTGCTAGCGACTCTAGGATTTGAGCCACTTTTTCAAGCCCAAATCCTAGGCCACTGCCCATAATGGAATGAAAGCTTAGAATTAAGTAAAGTATAGGGAAACAATGATTTGAAAGTAAATAGTTGATGAAGGCCTTAACTATACCCCTACTAGCCATGACAGCCATTTCATCAAACATATCATCGTCGTATAGCCTACAGGTGTAAACAACAGAGTTAAGTGTAGGGATCTCTTATTTTTCTGAGAATCACCATGAACCAATGTTTCCTCATGTCATTTGCTACCTTATCACTTATTAGATCATAGATACAATATCCATTCAAATAAAAGTAAAAACCTACTAAGATCCAAACATACTTGCTTCCGTAAAATGAACATATAACCAGAAAAATAGGAAGAGAATTACAATAAACATATCAGCCATCAAAATCCATATATACACTAGTACATTTACACATGAAAATCAATGGAATGAATTTCTCATTAATCAATACAATGAACTGACCAGGGATGGGACTACCACGTTCCACTTGACCATAGATTGGCTAAGCCAAGTCTCTCTTGAATTAATCACCCCCGTGTCATATTCCAAGCATGAATGTGGGACTCAAACCAAAAGAACCCAACCAAGGCATATTGAGGCTAAGCCACCTCACCCTCATCAATAAAAACTAGGCTTTACTGTAATCCATCCTGGATCACTAGGCCAACACAATGAACACATCATAAGAGGATTTACCATGATCTCCACCCACTCACTAGGATAAACAAGCATGGACGCCACTAGATTTCTCCACCTACACTGTGAGGAATTTTATTGTCTCCTAGTTTCTCAGGCTTTACCACAATCCAAATGTTAGGCCCCTATAATATTAGTGATTCCCCCATTACTATTATCATTGTACCCCTTATTATTATTATTATTGTGCCCCTATTGTCCCCGTATTGTTATTAGTATGCCCCATAGAAACCCACTATTGTTATTTTTGTGCCCTTATGTTATTATTGTTATGTCGGCTTGATTTCATTGTGACCCCTTAGACTCCTATATATAGAAGGGAGGTTTAGTCATTTGTATCATCCAAGAATTGTTCATTTGTGTAATGTAAAGGAGGTTTTCCCCTCGAAGAGACTGAATTCTAAGGTGTTGATCTATCTTTTCTATCTTTTTGTGAGCTGGTTTCCTAACATTTGGTATCAGAGCTTTGGATTCTCAGGTTTCACTACTCCAAATAGGTCTGAATTTTAGAGCTTGTCTCGCTATAGTTGTGGGGATATGATCTGAGGAAGTTGGCATTTTTGCAGACTCCCGAATTACATTCCAAACAGGTGACCTGGGGAAATCATCATAACTTTTGTTTTGAGCATCAGATTGTAATTTCATAAGAAGTTTCAGAAATAGAATAGTATGTAGTGTTTTTTTATATCAGTTTCAGGTACTAAGGTCACAACAGTGACACATGGCAAATTGTACAAGTTCGCTCTAGTGAACTATTGTATAATCAGGTCACCATGGGAGATTTGGCATAACTCTTCCTTGGAGAATCCAATCTTGATCAGACTTGCATGGTTAGAAAGAGGACTCAAAGGACTACCACAAGATGGGATTTCCAATATTCAAGATCCGTAGTTACAGAGATACAACAGATTCAATATCGAGCTCTTACAAAGTGAAAAAACAAGGTGTGTAGTTTTTTGAATTTTTCATAAGATTGGTTTGAAAAATTAGTTGAAGGAATTCAAAGGGAATAATGAATAATTATTAGAATTTATTAATTCCCCAAAGAAAGAAAATGGAAACACCTAGTAAGCAACCTGAAATCTCTAGCATGACTCGTAAAGAAGAGGAAAAATGCAACATGATATATCAAAATTACAAGACCAAGTACAACAAATTTCACTCTCAGTAAACGTAAATGAAGCCAAGATGAATGGCGTGGAAGCTAATATGAATGGCATGCAAGTTAATATGGATGGTGTGGAAGCTAAGATGGATGGTTTAAAGAAAGACGCAGAAGCTAAGATGAATGGCATGGGCAATAAGTTGGAAGAATTGAAGATAAAATTGAATAAGTTGCTACAAGAAATGGTCACTAATGGTGAAAGGGTAGTAAATAAAACTCATGATGAGAGCAAACGAAATTTTAATCATGATTTCATAAAATCTAATGTTGGATTGAAGACCCGCCATGTTCCAAAAATCGATATGAGGAAATTTGATGGCAAGGATCCCGGAACATGGATACTACATATGGATCAATTTTTCAATCCCCATAATGTGCAAAACACACTAAAGGTATGTATTGCAACTTTATATTAGGAACCAAATGAGTTTGTATGGTATCGATGGCTTTCCTCTCATAAAAAATTGTCACTTGGGTAATTTTTAAGGAAGAAATGATAGCACATTATGAGGATGCAAAAAGAAACACTTTTTTTAGCCAATTGATAAATCACAAACAAAAGGGTTCAATGATGGAGCACATTGAGGACTTCCAAAAATTGAACATAAGGGTAAAAGATATTCCAGAGGAGGATAGGATTGATGTGTTCATAGGGACTTTAAAGGATAATATCCAACATGAGGTTTGCCCTTGGGAACCTGATTCATTGGAGAAGGCATTCAGGTTAGCAAGAAGAATGGAAAGAAAAATTATGGCAATGAGGAAGCCTACCACTGACAACTATAAAGATGGAAGTGTTGTTGCCCCTTGCCTTCCACAATCTACAAGGTTGACACCACAACAATTGGAAGAAAAAGGTGCAAAAGGGCTTTGTTACAGTTGTGATAGCAAATACACTAAAGGTCATAAGTGTGCTGAGAAGAAATTATTCTACATAGATTGTGAAGAGGGGGAAGAAAAGGAACAAAATGTCAAAAGAAGAGGATATACTCTAGGAACAAACCATAGATAAAGAAGAAATGAATCCAACCATATCTTGTAATGCATTGGCTGGAATTACCACTCTTCAAACTATCAAGATAGAAGGACATATCAAGAAGAAAAAAGTAATAGTGTTGATTGATTTGGGAAGTACCCATAATTTATTCATTGTAAGATAGCAAAGGAATTGAATTTCTTTCTATATCCAGCACTATAATGTCAAGTGATGGTTTCAAGTGGAGGAACCATAAATTACTCTGGAAATTGCCATAATATCAAGCTGTCCATGGGAGAATATGTATTGAATTTCCCAATGCTTTCCATTCCAATGGGTGGTGCTGATGTTGTAGTAGGAGTTTAATGGCTACAATCCCTGGGTACAATAGCCTTTAATTTTCAACAAATTTTCATGAAATTTTGTGCAGAAGGAAAGGAAGTTGAATTAAGGGGTATTACAGTGAAACTGAGAAAGATAATTAGCTCTAACAGTGTAACAAAGCTTCTAAAGAAGGAACAAGGAGGTGTAATTGCACAATTATGTTCGCTAGAGGTTCCCACATCAAAATTATCTATTTCTCCAGATATCCAAAAAGTCTTGGACAATCATTCCAAGGTATCTGAGACTCCCAAAGGTCTCCTACGTATTCGTGATCATGATCATGCTATTCATTTGATTCCAGGAAGTGTTCCTCCAAACATTAGGTTGTACAAATATCCCTATGCCAAAAAGAGTGAAATTGAATGTATGGTTGCAGAAATGATAGAGGCTGGTATAATTCAACCTAGTCAAAGTTCTTTCTCTACTCCAGTAGTATTGGTGCACAAGAAGGATGGATCATGGTGCATGTGTCCTGGTTATAGGGAGCTAAACAAGCTCACTATTAAAGATAAATTTCCCATTCCTCTCATTGATGAATTATTGGATGAATTGCATGGATCAATTTACTTCACCAAGTTGGATATTCATTCAGGATATCATCAAATCATAATGAAGATTGAAGACATTCCGAAAACAACATTTAGAACTCATGATGGTCATTATGAATTTTTGGTCATGCCTTTTGGCCTTACCAGTGCACCTTCTACATTTCAAGCTTTCATGAATTCCATTTTCAAACCCTTCCTTAGAAAATTTGTGTTAGTATTTTTTGATGATATACTAATCTACAACAAGTCTTGGAATGATCATGTTGAACATGTTGACAGGGTGCCCAAACTATTGAAGGAGAATCAATTATATGCAAAAATCTCCAAATGTTTCTTTGGAGTACATGAGGTGGAATATCTGGGTCATATTGTATCTCATGAAGGTGTTAAGGTAGACCCTAGCAAAATTAAAGCCATTAAGGAATGGAAAATCCCCACATCCATAAAGTATCTGCGAGGATTTCTCGGGTTGACAGGGTATTAGCACAAGTTTGTTCAAAATTATGGGAGAATAGCAGCACCTCTAACAACATTATTGAAGAAAGATACATTTTCATGGACTCCAGAAGCAACAAAGGCCTTCGGACATCTCAAAGAGGCAATGTGCCAAGCACCAGTCTTAGCTACGCCAGACTTCACAAAAACCTTTATTGTGGAATGTGATGCTTCAGGAAATGGAATTGGTGTTGTTTTAATTCAAGATGAAATACCCATTGCTTTCGAAAGTCATCCAATCAAGGGAAAGTATTTATACAAAGCTATTTATGAGAAGGAAATGTTGGCAATACTACATGCACTTAAGAAATGGCGACCCTACCTAATGGGAAGACACTTCAAGGTAAAAATGGATCATGATAGTCTTAAATACTTTTTAGAACAAATATTATCCTCGGAAGAGAAAGAAAAATGGGTCACAAAGATGTTGGGGTATGACTTTGAAATCATCTACAAAAAAGGGAAGCAAAAAGTTGTGGCAAATGCACTCTCAAGAAAGGATGAGGATGTGGAAGCATTGTTGTGTGCCATTTCTATTATCCAACCATATTGGATAAACAAAGCAAGGGAGGAATGGAAGAATGATGAATAAGTGTGGGAACTCATTCAAAAGTTACAACAAGATTCCAGCACATTTGATACATTTAGCTGGAAAAATGATTCATTATGGTACAAAGATTGCTTATACCTATGTAAGAATTCCCAACTCAAACAAAAGATTCTTATGGAATTGCACACTTCTCCCTTAGGAGGGCACTCGAGATTTTTAGAAGCTTACCACAGGGTTAAGAAGGAATTTTTTTGGGATGGCCTTCAATCAATATTCAAAAGTTTGTGGCAGAATGTTAGATTGCCAAAAAAATAAATTTGAAACAATTAAGACCCCAAGTCTATTACAACCTTTATCCATTCCAATCCAACGTTGTGACGAGGTTTCAATGGATTTTATCACAGGTTTACCCAAGTCTGAAGGAAAGTGTGTCATCATGGTGGTAGTTGGCAGAATTACCAAGTATGCACACTTTTGTGCATTATCACATCCATTTAAAGCTAGTATAGTTTGTATTGCATTTATGGAAACAATTCAAAAGCTAGATGGAAACCTAAATATTATTGTAAGCAACAAATATCCCATTTTCACTGGAAATTTTTGGACATAATTATTTTCTTGTCTTGGTACTCAGTTAGCTCATATCTCATCTTATCATCCTCAATTTTATGGGCAAACTGATATAGTAAACAAATGTTTGGAAGGATATGTTCGTTGCTTTGTATCTGATAAACAAACACTATGGGTCAAATGGTTGCCTCTGGCAGAATGGTGGCATAACACTTCCTTCCATACTACACTAAAAATGACCCCATTTATGGCACTTTATGGATATCATCCACCATCCATCACATCATATTTAAGAGAAGATTCTAAGGTTCAAGTAGTGGAAGATCACATCCATCATCAATAGCAAGTTCTACAACTCTTAAAGGATAACCTCACGTTGGTGCATAATAGAATGAAACAACAGGCAAATCAACATCGTAGCGAAAGAATTTTTGATGTAGGTGACTAGGTATTCCTACGGCTACAACCATATGAAAAAATGTCCCTTAAGCAAGCTAAGAAGGATGATAAATTATCACCAAAGTATTATGGTCCGTAAAGGGTATTGCAAAAGATTGGTAGTATGGCATACAAACTGGAGCTTCCTGCAGCTTCCTAAGTGCACCTAGTTTTCCATGTTTCATGTTTAAAGAAGTTTATAGGTGACAAGCTCCCAGTTCAAACAATATTTCCAGAACTTGATGAGGAATGAAAAATGATATTGGAACCGGAAGCAGTCACAAAAACAAGAACTCGACAGCTACGAAATCGATCAATTTCGAAGTATCTCATCAAGTGGAAGAACTTATCCACTAAAGATTCCACATGGGAGAATGAGAATTTTATACAGAAGCATCCAGAACTACTCAAGCATTGAGGACAAATCTTTTCGAAAGGAGAGGGCATGTTAGGCCCCTATAATACTAGTGATTCCCCCATTACTATTATCATTGTATCCCTTATTGTTATTATTGTGCCCCTATTGTCCCCATATTGATATTAGTATGCCCCATATAAACCCACTATTGTTATTTTTGTGCCCTTATGTTATTATTGTTATGTCGGTTTGATTACAATGTGACCCTTAGAATCCTATATATAGAAGGGAGGTTTAGTCATTTGTATCATCTAAAAATTGTTCATTTGTGTAATTTAAAGGAGGCTTCCCCCTCTAAGAGGCTGAATTATAAGGTGTTGATATATCTTTTCTATCTTTTTGTGAGCTGGTTTCCTAACACCAAACCCAGATCACTAGGCCCTAAACTGTGACCCACTCTCCAAGCTTTATCACATATCCCAATCCCAGGATTACTAAGCCCAATGGAGAGAAAACCACCTCCAAGCTTTATATTATATCCTGTCATTCACTGGCAAGGATTCTTAGGCCATCCGAGGCAACACAAAATCCAGTCTTACCTCAACCCATAGTCCAGTTCAGGGGTTACTATGCCATTCTTTCTATCATTTTAGAGATCCACCTCAGATAACTTCGAATCCATCCGACAATCTAGCTTAACCAAAAATGAGAACCCCATCACACCGTGTCTATACAAAAATGGAAAGATTTATTAGGTTGAAAAACACTGTTACAACTAGTAAAACCCATGTCGTGATAGAAAAGAACCACATGCAATTCCATGCATGCCAAATCTAGTAAAGAAATACACATGCAAGTCGATATTTGCAATGAAGGTAGTTGTAGTTGCTTGATCCTGCCTTTCCCCGCTTGATATTTGCTTCCTCTTGCTTTCTTTGCCTTTCTTGCTCCAATGCCAATGTACTCTAAGAAAAAAATCTGAGTATCCAAGAGTATGGGAGAGAGAAAATGATGAGAGTGTTCCAAAGCTAAACTAACAAATTGTTACCAACTGATCCTCGGAAGCCTTTTTATGAATGAGGCCTCTATTTTCTTCATTTTCCATTATTTTGCTTCATTTTCCTCCTCACATGCAACCTGTGAACTTTCACCTCCTTTTTCTCCTAATTTCTATTATTTTCATAAATAATTGTGCCAAAAATGAAATTTTTCCTTCCCAAAGCCTTAGCCATTTCCTGTGCCAATTTCTTATCCATAAACAACCAAATTCACACCACCTAGGATGTCTTGCCCAACCTTAAACCTAGAATAAGTGTCCCAATTATCCGTGGTTATTGTTTTTAACATTTATTACATGGAATTTTCACCAGGGTTGTTACAGAACTCTCCCCCTTGGGGAACACCATCCTCGGCATTCAATCACACATATACCTCAACAACCTACTGAAAGAAGACATATTGCTTATGGAGCTTTATAACAAAACTTGATGTAGTATTTACAAGGAAAGATCTACTCAAGAGAAGAACATCATGGCAACATGACAACATACAACATAGTGGAGCCTTATAACACAACTCATTACGATATTTACAATTATCATCCCGCTGAGTGCCAATCCATATGACGTCATAACATCATGATAACATAACCACATGATAGCATAATAACATAACCGTAATAACATGATACCCATACCGCATAGTGGATCTTTATAACATAGCTTGTTAGGGTATTTACATCCATACACAGGTGTACATATAGAAACATCATTAAAATTATGTATACCAAAACATATGCCAAATCTTATACCAAAACATATATCAAACATATAACCATATCATATAAGATATATCAAAACATCATAAACGATTTATCAAAACATCATATAGCATATATCAACAATCGTAAAGCATATATTGATCACCATAAATCATATACTAAACCAACATAAAGAAAATACTAAACCATCGTGAATCACATACCAAGACATCATAAACAAATACTAGACCACCATAAAGAAACTACCAAACCACCATAAGAAATCACCAACCCACCATAAGCAATAACTAAACCACCATATCAATGCTGCTTTGCCTCAACTAACAAACAAGAAAGGATACATAACCCGCATCTAACACTCGATCTCCCATGTAGTTTAATTAGGCCCAAAGTGCTTACGTTGCACTTTAACTTGCTCTATTGCTCAGTTCCAAAGCATGAGAACCTTTTTCAACAATATGCATTGATGCTTTGGTTGGAATCCTCCATCTGGTTCCACTTGTAATATAAACCAGTCAATCACATGATCAACATCCTTAACATTTTTCTTGAGCAAATATACATGGAAAACATCATGGACTTTCACTATTGGAGGAAGTGCAAGTCAGTAGGCTACTAACCCAATCCTCTCAATGATACTGAAGGGTCAACAAAACAGTGGTATCAGCTTGGCACATGATCCAATCCGCAAGGAGCTCTTCTTCATTTTGATATGAAAGTACACTTGTTCCCCAACCTAGAACTCCTTGAACAATCTGTTCCTATCTGCAGAACTCTTACGCATATCATGTGCTTCCTTGAGATTCTCCTTGATCACCTGCATCTTTTGTTCCATGTTTACCAACACATATGGTCTAATCAATACTCTACTAATCAGGTAACTCCAACTAATAGGAGTGTTACAATTTTTCCCATATAATGCCTCAAAAAGACTCATGATAACCGTTTCTATATGAAAACTCGATGAAAGGGAGATACTCTTCCCAATTCCTCTATTGATGCATCACATGCATCCTCAACATGTCCTCCAATATCGTACTGACCCTCTGTGTCTAACCATCTGCATACGGATGATAAACTGTGTTAAAGGATAACTCGGTGCCAAAACCTACAAATAACTCCTTCCAAAATGTGCAAGTGAACTCCGTTTCCCTGTCTGACACAATCTTCTTCAGAATTCCATATATTCTAACCATGTCCCGGATGAATACATGTGCCACATCACTAGATGAGAATTTCGACTTTACCAGAACAAAGTGTGCAACCTTTGTTAACTTGTCGACAATGACTGTGATGGCATTACGCTACTTCACTGTCTTTGGAAACCTTGTAATAAAATCCATGGAAATGACCTCCCACTTCCACTCGAGAATAGTGATCAACTATAGCAATCCACCTGGATGTTTTCAATCTTCTTTCACTCCCTGATAGTCAAAACATCTCGCCACAAACTCTGTCACATCCCTCTTTAGATTTAGCCAATAGTAATATCTCTTCATCATTGTGAGTGTCATCTAATAAAATGGGTGACCTGAATAAGGTTTCGCATGAAATTCCCTTAAGATCAACTTCTTGAGTTCACTGTTATTTGGTACATATATCCTATCTCAAAACTTGACCAATCCCTATGGTGTAAGACAATGGTCCATGCCCTTTGCACCTATACATGTATTGCCACTTGTACCTGTACAACTACATGTACCTATACATGTACCTGTACCATGACCTATTCCTATAATATCACCTATACCTATACCAACGCCCTGTTGCAATCTATGTACAATCTCCATATACCTGGAATCCTGTTGTCTTGCCTACAATATCCTATCCTGTAAGTCTATCCCATAGGATCTCATAGCTTCCAAGTGATGTACGTGTACCCATCTTCTTAGAGAATCTTCCATCATGTTCTCTTTACCCTTGATGTACTTGATCTTGAGGTCAAACTCGTTGATCATGGCCAACCATCTAGCTTTCTTGGTAGTTAGATTCAACTGGTCAAACAAATACCTCAACCCGATGTGATCACTCATAAGGAGGAACCGCCTGCCAAGACGATAGTGTCTCCACATCTTCAGTGCATGTATAATCTTTGCTAACTCAATATCTTGTGTCGGGTAGTTTTTCTTATGCTTGTTTAGTTTACGGGACTCATAACATACCACGTATCCATCATGCATAAGGAATCCACTAAGTCCTCTCTTGCAAGCATATGTACATACTACGAACTCCTTGACCGGATCTACAATCTGTAGCACTAGTGCATGTGTCAGCAACTACTTAAGCTGCTCAAATCTAGCCTCACAGTCTTCAGTCCATTCAAACTTCTTACCTTTCCTCTGCAATGATGTGATAGAATAAGAAATCTATGAGAAGTTCCTAATGAACCTCCTATAATATCCTGTAAGACCCATGAGATATATCACCTCATCCACACTCTTAGGAGCTACCCACTCCATGATGGCCCTTATCTTCTCTAGATCTACTATAATGTCTTCCTTGGAGACAACATGTCCCAAGTACTATACCTCAGTTTGAAAGAAGCTAGATTTGCTAAGCTTAGCATATAACTGATGCTCTCTCAACAATATTAACACTGTTGCTAAATGCTTGATATTATCTTCCTCATTTTTATAATATATGAGTATATCATTAGTGAGAACAATAACAAACTTATCCAAATACAAACGCAACACACTATTCATCAAACACATGAATGTATCTGGAGCATTAGTTAAGCCAAATGGAACCACAACAAACTCATAATTCCCATACCTGATCGTGAATGAAGTCTTGTAAATTTCCTCCTCTTTGATGCGTACCTGATGGTATCCAGATCTCAGGTCAATCTTCAAGAACACTATTTCTCCTTTCAATTGATCGAGCAAGTCATGAATCATTGGCAAAGGGTATCTGTTCTCGATAGTCACTTTGGTCAACTACTTGTAACCAATGCATAATTTGAGGGTACCATCTTTCTTCCTCACAAACACGACCGATGCACCCCAAGGTGATACACTTGGCCTAATGTATCCCTTGTCCATCATTTTATTTAGCTGCAATTTCAACTCAACCAACTCAAGTGTGCTCATCCTGTAAGGTACTTTCGATGCTAGAGCTACCCCTGGCACTAACTCAATAAAAAATTCTACCTCCCTGTGAGGTGGAAACTCTATAATGCCCTTAGGAAATACATCCCTAAACTTTTGCAACATTGGGTACCTTTTCAATACATTTGCATCCTCAACCTCCTTACCCTTATCACTATAAATGTGTACCGCAAATAACTTGTACCCTTTCGTGTGGCTATGCTTTGCTTGCATAACTATCACCATCCTAGCTGATGTGACTTTCTTCTTACTCTATAAGACTCTTGGTTCTCCATTGTCATCAGCACACTCAATATCTTTGTCATAATAGTCAACCTTGGTTCTATGAAGATACAACCAATCCATTCCCAATAACATACTGTATGAAACCAATGGTAATACATTCAAATGGGCTACTGTAGGCATACCATTTAATTCAAATGCATAAGCTCTTACCCAATTATGAACTCACTTCTTTGTACCCATAGCCAACTACACTAACCAAACTCTTCATGAAATTCCTTACTCAAACCACACTTATCGAGCAAGTCAAGACTAACATAGTTATTATTAGATCCAGGGCCAATCAAAATAGGAATCACTTGATCACAAAGGTTATCATCCATCTCAATGATAGATGCCTGGTGTTCTTCCTACCAATTGGCCATTATTGCATAGATACGTGGAATACTCTGACCAACATCCCAAACTATCTGCACCTCTTATGCATTGTATATCTAAGGCCTACCACCCTAATTTTGTGGACAATATCTCTTAATTTGTTCCTTTCGACATGTCTAACACACCAACCAACCAGTGCAAACACCTCTATGCTACTATTGTGACTCATGTCCTTGTCTAATTGCATTAAATCTCTTTTGCGGTGCCACACTCTCTTTCTCATCTGCATGTTGAGGCCTTGTTCTCTTAGGTTGCCATTTACCTCTACATTTGTACTTTCCTTTCCATCCATGCTGAGATTCATTCTTACACTTTGATTGTTCATTGCAATGCTTGAGTTTACCTTTAACTTCCTCAAGTGACCAACGCTCACCATACTGAATCTGATCTCTAAATGGTATTGGAAAACCACTGAAAAACTGTTGAAGTTTGGCCTTTTCATGAGTAAGATTCAATGCATACCTCAATAGCTCCATAAACTTGGTTGTGTACTCTTCATCCATCATTGAGCACATCTTTATCTCATAGAATTCTTTTGCCTTAATTTCACAGTACCTTTTTGAGAAATGCCTCTTCTTGAAAATTCTCTTGAACTCCCGTCAGCTCAAGTCATCTGTCCTGATGTCTCTAACCCGCTTAACATCTTCCCACTAAATGTCTGCTTTACCTTTCAAGCTGAAAATAGCTATTATGGACTTCATGTTATCTGTGTACTCATGCAACTCAAATAATTTGTTCATGCCAAGTATCCAAGCCTTTGCATCTTCTAGTTTCCTCACATCTCCATCAAAATGAGGTTGTTTTTCTTTCTTGAACTCATTTGGAAAGTACCACCTATCATTCCTCCTATAAGGATGATAGCGACAACAATAATGATGTCTATCAAAACCAAAACTAGAATAATACCTGGACTCATCACCCCTCTTGTCTGGAGTGTCCAACAACCTGCCATCTCTCACTGTGTTAGATCTATCTTATCGGTGTCTGCTAGGAGATCTACCTCCATATTCTCCATTAGTACCATACTCATGTGCATGGCTGATCCAAAGTGGCCCTTATTGTTGCAAGTCTGACAAACTATGAAGAAGTATATCATTAACCTTTGCTTTCTTCTCTTGTGCCTATATGGTCCAGTCATTATCTTCCTTACAACTCCTTATATCTTCCTTCAAGCTCCTCAGTGTATTTCCAAATCAAAAGTATTCCCTACGCTACGTTGCTCATATGATGTATAGGGAGATTCTACGTAGTTTACCACCTTGCTAGCCATTTGACCTCTTTCTTCCTGCAATGCATAATATGGCAGATAAGCCAAATCACAATAAATTGATGTCCCTTAGTATAGCTTGGGGAGGATACCTCGTTTGCAAGATCAGAAAATAAGCATGATACATGTATAAAATAATCATAGCAATGTATAAACCATGTATAGACATACACAATAAATGTATCAACACAAAAAAATCACTCTAACTAGGATCCATTCATTGATGCAAGGCCATATAAATAGTGTATTTTATGACCTCATTCATGACAACAATGATTACTCCATTGTACACATTTCTACATGCAACCGGAAATAGGCATAAGTAATGCCTAACTAACTACAAATATGCATAACTGCAGGTAGTTGAACATAATGGATTAGTTCTTGCAATCAACCTACAAGACTGACACATGTAATCAAAATACTCAAGGATGTAACCTAACATACAAGGATGTAAGTAGGTGACATAAAATCAACATGTAGATGACAAATAACCATATGCAGTTAGTCACATACCCATTTCAATTAGTCTTCATGAAATCAAGATCAAATTCTCCATGATAACCATACTACAACCCTAATCCATCATCAAGAAAATGCAACAAGTATATAAGTGTAAGAGACACACATGCAACTGAAATTCATGCATGACTAACACATTCAACCCATCCAATCTGACAGTTCAACCTTGCTCTGATAGCACTCTCTAACACCCTCCTCCCACATCCACCTAAGTAACCATGCCAACTAGGGTAAACATGAGACGAGAGGCTATTATGATCATATTTGACCTCCTAGGTAACCTTAAGGAAGTGGAATCGATGGAACATCACACACAACCATATAACATCATCAACAAAACCCTTAAGAGACAAGTCAACCACTCAAACAACCTATCCCTATGCCCCACTATTGTTCTGGATAATTTAATGCTCAGTCATTCTCATGCTATGGGCAAGGGAGCGACCAAAGACCTAAAGTCACTCTCATAGGCCTGCATGCCAGCGACTATCGATGAAAATTTTTAGTTCTATGTCAGCGACCCTGAGATTTGAGCCACTTTTTGAAGCCTAGAGCCTAGGCCACTCCCTGATCCAAATTGGATCCTAGAACACTCCCTAAGTTTTCATGAACTCTTTAAAACATGCGAAAAATTCAAAGCCTTAAAAGATCAAGATTATCGTAGGAATCTTCATGATAGTTGCAAATGGAAATCAGTGTAGATCAACGAGGGCTTCCGATCTAGCACGTAGAGCGGTAGACCATGGTAACACGCATTGGCATAACCGATAATTGTAAGGATGAATTTGGAGCAATGGAGGTATTTTCCGATATGCGATTAGCAAAGGGAAAACCTCTCAGTGAAGAGAAACCTCGAGCACCCAGACTTGAAATATTATGAAATGAGGAAAAGTAAATGTTTCAGTTCTGTCGGGGGCGGGATTTCACAAAACTGGCAAGATATTGGAAGGGCTCGAGGCAGTAAGCGGTTTCAATCAAGTTTTTCCTGATTCCACACACCGATTGCCACGCGTCTAGCGAAAGAGAGAGAAAACCACTCACATCGGATGGGTAACCATTGAGCTACTCAGGCGCTCGATATGAGTGACCACCAGAGGATTTGGAAGGTCCAGATCGACAATGGAGACGCAATCTAATGGATGACCAGATTCGACGGGGTAAAAAGTCATAATTATATAAGATTTGAAGTTCGAAGTGTTGGCAAAGATTCGCTTTCATGGGCATTCTTGGAGCAAATAGAAATAACGACCGTTCAAACATGTCCGAGAGAACTAACACACTCATCCATTATAGAATAGGTGGCCACCTCCCTGTGAAGCATTATACAGTGACTGATGATGCAGGACAGAGGAATTCGAATGGACAGAGGTCGGGGAAATGAACAGTCAAAGAAAAAAGTGGCTTTAAAACCACGAACTAATAGAGCAAGTAGTAAGCGAGTTAAGAAAGCTAAGAGCAGAGAACATAAAAAGAAGCCGAGCTGACCTATAGAAGCAAAGGCAGCATCAAGCCAGAGATAGAGACAGAGAGATTCAGAGAGTCTGTGTACTCCAGAGAAGGTTTGAGACATTCAAGAGAAATCCTCTGTATATGCCTGTCATGTATTGAGTCTCAGATTGGACTCATACTATTGTTACCAATAGAGGTCAAGATTTAATAAGGAGAGTCTGTGTACTTGATAGACTTGGGGAATCCAAGTGCAGTCTTGCTGATTAATATCTGCTATGTGAGACTTAAATTGAGCTCACTGTTGTGAAACTCTGTTTGAAAACATAATAGAGATTCCACCACTGAAGGCTAGATCGGGAGACGTATCCCAGGAGTATTGGGTGAAGTGCTTATTAAACTTGTTGTGTTTACATATTTGCCTGTTGTGTTTTCTTTAACTGCTTCCGTGTTTGTGTATTTCACAATCTTATCGATCCGTTGCATAAAATAATATAGAAACGTCCATGCACATGAGTTTTAATACCTTAATTAATTGTCTTGGATCAATTACGGATCAAGTGGTATCAGAGCATCTAGGTTACTAGGGTTAGACAAGCTTGTGCTGGATTTTTGTTGTTGAATGCTAACTAGGACAAAGCTCAAATTAGGAGAAGGAGAGTTGATTGAAGCTAACCCGGAAATTGGAAGAGTCTATCCTAAAGGGAAAATGGCAAAAGAAAGTCCCTTGGAATCAGACTCCCAGTTCATGGACAGTTTCATGACCATGAGGACCATGGTAGAAGAAATGTATAAAGAATTTAAGAAAGGTAGAGATGAAGATTCCTCAAACTCCAAACAAGATAAAGGAGCAGAAGAATCTCTCCTCCATAATCATTCTAAAGGGAAAGAAGAAAAATTTTCCACACCTTCTGATAGTCCTGAAAATAAAACGAAGAAAGCATCTCAAATTAAATTAGATGTTAAATTTGATTTACCGATATATGATGGAGAGTTGAATGCAGAGAAGTTGGATAATTGGATTAGATAGATTGATGTATTTTGCAAGGTGCATAGCATTCATTCAGACAACAGTAAGATTCAGCTAGCTAGCCTCTGCTTTGGAGGAACTACCTTTGTATGGTGGGAAGGCAGAACACAAGCTGTCATGAAGAAGCATGGTAAAATTCTTTCTGTCTAGAGTGAATTTGTTTCTGCAATTAAAAAACAATTATATCCACTAGCTTATATGCAGCAAGCCATGATGAGTTGGCAAAATCTTTGCCAATTGAAAGGGAAAAGTGTACAAAGCTACACCCAAGAATTTCCAAAAAGAGCTTTGATTCTAGGAATTTCTTTAGACTCCCCTGAAACTCTGCTGAAGTATATAGGTGGTCTACACGGCTATTTAAGGCACACCATTCTCATGTTTAATCCCACTAGCATAGATGAGGTATCTGTTCAAGCTACACATCTAGAGGCTAGAGGTAAGAAAGTGAACCCAGAAGTTGGGGGATCATCAAAACCCACTGCAAGCAAGAATAAGGAAAAAAAGAAAACAAAAATGGAAAGAGAGGAAGACAAATACTATACAAAAGACCAAATCTTCATGCACTCATTGCAAGAAGGATGGGCATGATTATGAACACTGTTGGATTCTGCATTTGGAGTTGAAACCCAAGAAGTTAGATGGAAAAAAGAAGAAGACTGTTGTAGCTATTCAAAAATATTTGGGGTCAGACTCAGGAGATGAAACAATGATCACAGCCACAAATATAAAAGGTAAAAATTATGAAGCATCTATTAGTAATTCTACACAATCTACTAATAAGGAAGAAAATGAGAGGAAAAGACATGAGATTTTTCATATTAGAGTTATTTCCAAGCATCAAAAGATTGATACTTTGTTTGATAGTGGCTCATAAGTAAACTTAATTTTTGAAGCAATTGTAAAGAAGTTGGGATTACTAACCACACCTCACAAGAAGCCTTATCCATTAGGTTGGGTATGTGATAAATCAAAGCTACAAGTGAGTAGACAATGTAAACTTAGGTTTTCGTTTGGGTCAGCATTTGTAGATGAGGTTGAGTTAGATATTGTTCCCTTGGATATATGTGGAATTGTTTTAGGAAGTCCTTACTTGTATGATAGAAAAGACATTTTCTATAGAGATGAAAACAAGTATCAACTTGTTAAAGATGGAATTCAATATATTGTAAGAGCTCATAAACTCAAGAATAATTATACTCTCATAAACTCAGGGTAGATGAAAAGAATTGTAAATTCATGCAAACAATTTTTACTGATGGTTGTAAAGGAAAAGAAACCTGATAAAACCAATGTATTTGAGGGCTGTAATGCTAAACAACAAGCTGATTTAGAAAAAGTTGTTTCAGAATATGATATGTTATTTCAAGAACATAAAGGTCTACCACCCAAAAAGGAAATAGTACATGATATTAATTTGCAGTAAGATGCTCAGTTGCCTAACATCGGACTGTACAGGTTGTCCACTTTAGAGAATGCAGAAATCAAGAAGCAGGTACAGGAGCTGCTCGAGAAAGGGTTCATAAGACCTAGCACATTGCCATGTGGGTCTCCAATTGTCTTGGTGAGAAAGAAAGATAGCTCATGGAGAATGTGCATTGATTACCGAGCATTGAATAAGATAACGATCAAAAATCGTTATCCCCTTCCCTGCATAGATGATCTATTAGATTAGTTGAAAGAAGTTGTTTACTTTTCCAAGTTGGACTTGCATAGTGGCTACCATCAGGTCAGAGTTGCAGAGCAAGATGCATGGAAGACTATTTTCAAAACAAAGCAGGGACTGTATCAGTGGTTAGTTATGCCTTTTGGCTTAACTAATGCTCCTGCTACTTTCATGAGAGTAATGAATGATGTACTCGGGCATTTTATTGATGATTTTGTCATTGTATATTTAGATGACATTCTTATATTTAGTAAAACATGGGAAGAACATTTGAAGCATGTCAAGCAGACTCTAGATGTTTTGAAAAAAGAAAATATTTATGTTAAGCTATCAAAATGTGAATTTGGCAAAACATATTTGAATTATTTGGGTCATATTGTAGGGAGTGGTGAATTGAAGATAGATCCCTCCAAGGTTGTAGTCATTGTAAACTGGCCTAAACCCAAATCTGCTAAAGAAGTTAAAGCTTCTTAGGAGCAGCACAGTATTGGAGAAAGTTTATTGCTAACTTTTCCTTGATTGCAGCTCCCTTACATGCTTTAACAAGATTGAATAAGGTGTTTTAGTGGGGATGCAAACAGCAGAAAGCCTTCGACACCTGAAAAGAAAAGATTAGTAGCCCATAAAATGCTTTCCACCCTCCTAAAATTATCTTCTTTCTGCAGTGCTCCCAATTAAGCTTGTTGTTGAAATCAATCCTGAGGTACTTGTATTCCTTTACTTCTTCAAGAATGTTACCTTCAAAGAAGAACATATCTTGGCTATGCTTCTTTTCATTTGAGAAAATCATTATTTTGGTCTTATTGGTATTGACTTGCATCCCAACTGCTTTACAAAAATACTTAAGGGCATATAGGTGCATCTTCAATCCCTAGGCCAATTTAGCAATCAATACAAGGTCATCAGCATATAAAGGAAGCTTTATCACAAACTCCCCCAAATGAACACCATCCCCATCTTGTAGATTTAGTCACTTTTCTAATTTATCAATATATAAACCAAAAAGAGTAAGGGATAAAGGGAAACCTTGCTTGACTCTAATGTCACTTCTAAAGCTTTCAGAAATGCCTACTGAAGTCCTAATTTTGACTTTCACCTCTTCATAAAGCCTATGGACAACAACTCTATAATGTAAAGGAATTTCAAGTTCTTCCATTCTACTCCACAACTTATCTCTAGGGATAGTGTTAAATGCCTTTTTGAAGTCAACAAAGCAGCAAAATACTTCTTATTTTCCATCCCAAACCTTTTCAATAATGTGTCTCAACGTGATACCATGATCTACTATAGAATGTTTCGACCTAAAACATGTTTTCCCTTTTGCTCTCTTTTCTTTGACTTCGACCTACTTATTGATTCTATTTTCCACCATGTTGCTGAAGAGCTTTGCAAACAAAGGATTGATCTTAATGGTTGTATAGTTGGAAGGATTATTAATGTCTCCACTTTTAAAAATGGGTATTTCTAGACTAGTTGTCCAATATCTTGGGAATCCTTGTCGAATGATGTTGTCGAATATTTCCATGATGTGCGGTGCAAGAACATTCATTCCCCACTTTAGATATTCTGCTTGAATTTCAACCAAGTCCTTTGCCTTTTCTATTTTCAACTTCTTAATTCCTCTCTCTACTTCCTGTAATGTGAAAAGCTTTGTGGTTGTGTTGATCTTGGGAGGAGGCTCCTCCTCTGATTCTTTCTCATAGAGTTGTCTTGCATAGTCAAACCATTGATTCACTGTAATATTATTTTCAATTTGCTTCTTCCTTGGTTGAATTTCCTGCAAAAAACACTTTGGGTGATTCTTGCCTAGATATATTAACTCTTCTCGCCTTGTTTGCATGAACTCATTTTTATTTTTTATTTTTTAGAATTTGCTTATATAACATTACATTCATCTTCTCATCGCCTACCTTTTTCAAGGTTTTCCTTGCCATTTTGCATTCCTCATCAAACCAAGCATTTACAGGAAAACAATTTGATTCAGATTTCTTATTTTTTGCTCTTTTTCACTTCTCAAGTGCACGCTGAATTATACTTGTTAACTCATGATTATTGAGGTTTTAAGAGCCACTCTTCCCTTTCAAAATTGATCTCTCCAACATTGTTATGAAGATAGTACAATTTTTTTTGTGTTAGAAGAATTTTGCCACTGGATATCGATTGTCGAGAACATTGGGTTTTCCTCCTATGCTAACTTTGTTCTAATGCGCTCTAACAATACATGCCAATTACTAGTAATTTTTCTCTTTATACAGGTTGAGAAAGGTAGCATCATCAGTTTTACTATTTTAGTGCAATAAATTCAAAATAACCTATTAAATATGTTAACAATTTTTTTTTTATACAAATAATTTGATATTCTAAAATTTAATGATAAAAGTCTTTCAATAATATTGATTGGTTGTTCTCACTATTATTTTGACCATGATAAGTTTTTCCACGGTTAAAATGATAGAAGTTAAAAAGTTAACATCTAATGATTAGATAATGAGGAGTCAAATAGTTGACTTTATTGTTTATGGAATTTTAAAGTTATAAAGTTTAAAGCTAACTTTGGAAAGATATACTAAAATTAGTGAAGCTATATTTAAATCGTAGATTTTGAGAATATCTTAAAATCAAAGTGATTTTGGGAATACCTTAGAATTAGAGCTACAACAATAAGGTGAAAGAATTGCCTTACTTGTTGTCCATGCGATTTCTAAATATTTCTAGAATCTGCTAAGAAATCAAACAATAAAATCTACAATAAAAATAAAATGCATTGTTGAATAAATTGTTTAGAATACCAAAATAATGAATTTTATAATATATCACAGGTTTCACTTAGACACTCCACTCATCGTGAAAAACACTCCACTTTATTTTCTAATCCCTAATAATATATAGAATATCCACCTAAAATTTTAAACCCATTACAAAATCCATTACCCAAATTTTTCAGAATATTATATTCAACAATATCTTATTAAAAATACCTTACTAAAACACCCAACAAAAATATACTAAAAACAACCCAATAGGCATCAAAATTTATGCATAAGAACCATTAAAAAAAAAACTCCAAATTCTGCTCTGTCTATGTAACCAAGTTGAAAACAACGTATCATATCTTAAATATATTTTCATATTATATGTTGAATATATTTTCAGAATAGATAGAGTTACGATAAAAGAAAAGTCCTTTATTTATTTCAAAAGCACGCAAAGAAAGTTGCTGATCTCGTTTTCTCATGGCAGGTAGCTGGCCTCGGTATTCAAGGGATACATCTCGAAGCGCACAGTGCAACTGCCCAAATACACTTAAGCTCCAACCTGTGAAGAACAACAACTATTCATATCTGCAATGGCTTGACTCAGACACACACCACAGTCAGGACATGAAAGACTTCTCAAACACATTCCCAATCCATAAATGGTGACAGAAGGATTCACCACAGATGATCCGGTGGCGAATCTATTTACTGTGAAGGGAGCTTTGCCAGAAAGAGTATTCATAAGATTCCCGAGAGTCTGATTGAAGCCTTCAATATCACCGTTGCCCTTGACATTCTCAAGAATAGCGACTGCAACGGTATCGAGAACAGAAGCGAAATTATAATTCTCATAACGAATGAGGCAGAATTCCAGCTGAAATCGAGCTCCAATGGCGTTGGGGCAGCCTTGGTAAGCCGTCCGTGAAGCTGCAGCGGAACACTTTTGGCAGTCCTCCTGAGAGACGTCATTGCAGAAGGCCTTTGACTCCTCCATAAGAATATCTCGAGAATCCGCCTCTCGGGGCAGCGGCCCTCACCAGGTATTTCAATAGGGCGTTCACGTTGCTTTCATACGCACTGCCATTGCTGTATTTGTTTACATTGCAGAGACCGTAAATAAACGGATCAGCTGAAATCGAGATTACATTAAGCTGAAGGGCAAGCAATGAGAACACCCTCCAGCACAACAACCGTCTCATTCAGCCTTCCATATTAGCAAACAAGTTATATGCTCTGATACTTCTAATGGGGGCAAGAAAGGAATTTATAGCTGCAGGATACCATGTGGAGAGATGTTGAAATAATAATTTCAACTGAAGCTTTATTTTTGCGATGCGATCTATCGCATATCGCAAATCGCAATCACCTCCTGCCACCCTCCGTTATGTGCTGTGATTTCTGCGATCGCGATGGTGCGATGCGATCTGATCGCATATCGCAGATCGCAGTAATGTGTGTGTGCTCCACTTTAGTGTTCCGCTAAAAGAGATTTTGCGATGCGATATAAATGAAGTCAATGGTTAAAGTACAAGCCAGCAGCAAATAAATTTGACGTGAAGTAAAAGTCTCTTTACCGTCAGTAAATGTCAGTAAAACAGTAAATGCAATTTACTGTGGTTGGTAAGTTTTGGTGAAGTTTTAATTTTATTTCAGCGGGAGTATGGGCACAAGTAAAGGCTGGTAAAAACATTTAATTTTTTTTACGGAAGCATGGCAAGTGAAAACTGACGTAAGTTCTTTTGTTTTGTTTTATTGCCATATATATATGTAATGTTTTTTTTAGTGTATTGTAGGAGAGGAATGGTAATGCACAGCAGTGCGAAGTAATGAAATTGAAGAGTGAGGCACAGCAGTGCGATGTATTGTAACCCACGCAGCAGCGTGAAGAAAATCTGTGTAATTTCCACACAGCAGTGAAAGTAATTTTTCTGTAGTTGAAGTCTGTTTTTACAGCAGTGAATGTAGAAGAGATTCTTACACACAGCAGTGTAAAATCTCAGGAGAAGACAGAGTAATTTTTGTTAAATGTTCTTGGTGAATCCCTCTGAGAGAGAGGAAGAAGTTTGTAACAGCAGTTGCTTTTATTAATGAATAGAAATTTGTTTGTGTGTGTGAAATCTCTGTCTCCTCAGAAATTTTAAAGCTTCCCTGTGCCAAGATCTTGTGTGTAAAACAGAGCATTGTTCTCTGTGTTCTGTGATTCTGTTTTTGGGATTTTGACAGAAAAATCCCCAACAGTGGTATCAGAGCTGGTCTAGGCTCTTTGAAGGGTTCAAAGAAGCTGAAGGAAGGATTCTTACTGCAACAACTTCTCCAGCAGTGTGAAGACTCAGGCAAAAGAATCCAAGGTATTTCTCTTAAATACTTGACTGTATTTTGAAGCATAGTTAAGAGTGCAAAAATGGCTGGCACAAGCACCAGCAATAGCATGGGTATGCAGCTCCCACTATTTGATGGCAAAAACTATGACTATTGGGCAATAACAATGAAAGCCTTGTTTGCTTCCCAAGACTTATGGGAAATAGTTGAGGATGGTTTTGAACAACCAGCAGATGAAAATGAGTTTAATGCATTAACTCAGGGAGAGAAGGATCTGTTGAAGAGCCACAAGAAGGAGGACTCAAAAGCCCTCTTCTTCTTGTATCAGGCAGTGCATGGAAGCGTGTTTCCAAGGTTAGCAGCAGCTAAGACATTCAAAGATGCATGGCAAACTCTTAAAACAGCCTATCAAGGAATGAAGAGAGTGAAGACAGCAAAGTTACGATTGCTGAAGAAAGATTTTGAGAACCTGTGCATGAAGGAGTCAGACAATATTGACTCATTCTTCACTCAAGTAATTGGCCTGGTCACACATATAAGATCTCATGAAGAGATACTCGAAGAAAGGAGGATTGTGGAGAAACTATTAAGGTGCCTACCCTCAAGGTTCCATGTGATTGTCACCACCATAGAAGAGACAAAGGATCTCTCAAACTTTTCAGTTGATGAGCTTCATGCATCACTGATCACACATGAGCAGAGGTTGAGTAGAAATGAAAACTCATCTCTAGAGCAAGCCTTCAAGACCCAGATGTTCTTTGGAAGAGGAAGAGGTCAAGGCAGAGGAAACAAGAGAGGAAGAGGCAGAAGCCAGAACAGAGGCGGAAGGAACAGTCCAGCAAATGCTCAAGGAAGAGGCAGCAATTCAAATCAGAACCAAGGTCAAGGCAGCAGCCAACAAGGAGGACAACATCATGCTCAAGGACAAAGGTATGAAAAATCCAATGTCCAATGTTATTATTGTAAAAAGTATGGGCATTATGCCAGTGAATGTAGAAAGAAGCAGCATGATGTGAGTAATAGCTCTATTGCAAATATTACTAGAGAAAATGTCAGCCAAGATAATGTATTGTTGGCTTGCAACATGGCTAAAACAAATAGTGAAGATATATGGTTTCTAGACTCTGGTTGCAGCAATCATATGACAGGAAACTTAGCCCTGTTTTCTGCTTTAGATCAAACTGTGAAGTCACAAGTCACACTTGGGACTGATAGCAAAATTTCTGTTATGGGTAAAGGAGAAGTTAAAATATTTACAAAGCAAGGTGAAAGGAAAACCATAGCAGATGTCTATTATGTTCCTGGAATGAGATGTAACCTCTTGAGTATTGGACAGCTTGTTCAAAAGGGTTACAATGTTTTCTTTGAGAATGATGTATGCACCATCATGGATATTCCACCCAGCAAGCGATGCATTGCTGAAGTGAAGATGACAAGGAACAGAATGTTCCCGCTCAGAATAAGGGCAGATTTGAAAAACAAAGATGCAATGGCAGCAGTTACCCAAGAGGCTTTCCAAAGCCAACCAAAAGATGAAAATTGGTTGTGGCATTTGAGATTTGGACATCTCAACTTTGGAGGTCTTAACTTGTTGAGCAGAAAAGGAATGGTAAGAGGATTACCATTGATAGAGAAACCGGACAGCCTTTGTGAAGGCTGCATATTGGGAAAACAACACAGAGAAAGTTTTCCAAGCGGGAAAAGCATAAGGGCAAAAGCACCCTTAGAAATTGTCCACTCAGATTTATGTGGACCAATGCAAACTCCATCTTTAGCAGGCAGCCAATATTTTCTAACATTCATTGATGATTTTACAAGAAAGACTTGGGTTTATTTTTTGAAGAACAAATCAGAAGTGTTTGAAAAATTCTGAAATTTCAAAGCACTTGTGGAAAACCAAAGTGGGTTGCGTATTAAAGTCTTGAGAACTGACAGAGGAGGTGAGTATATCTCCAAAGAATTTTTATGTTTTTGCAGAGAAAATGGAATACATAAGCAGTTTACAGCAAGGTACACCCCACAGCAAAATGGAGTTGCTTAAAGGAAGAACAGAACCATTATGGATATGGCGAGGAGCATGTTGAAGGCAAAGCATTTGCCAAATGACTATTGGGCTGAAGCTGTAAATTGTGTTGTATATATCTTGAATAGGTGTCCTACAAAAGCTGTGATGAACAAAGTGCCGGAAGAAGCATGGAGTGGGAGAAAGCAAGGAGTCACCCACATGAAATTTTTTGGATGTGTGGCCTATGCACACATACCAGATCAGCTAAGGAGGAAGTTGGACAACAAAGGGGAGAAATGCATCTTCATTGGATACAGTGAGGAATCCAAAGCTTACAGGTTGTATATCCCATCTACCAAGAAGTTCTTTGTGAGCAGAGATGTTCAGTTCATTGAGGAGGAAGCTTGGGATGGAAGCATAGAAAACAGTGAATGTTAAAAACTGTTTGTTTCATGATGAAGATGATGAAGAGGTGGCTGAAATACATCCTCAAACAGCAGCGCCAACACAAGGACAACAAGGAACACCCTTGAGGAGAAATGAGAGTGCTTCTCCAAGCACTCCACAAGGAGGAAATTCAAGTGCATCTTCAAGCACTTGTACAACAAGTGAAAGAGGTAAGAAATTCAGAAACTTAAGTGACATTTATAATGAAGGAATGAATTCCTTATTTGCTTTGTATTGTCATGTTGATGACCCTATTCATTTCGAAGATGCTATTAAAGAAAAGAAATGGATAGAAGCTATGGATGAGGAGATGAATGCCATAGAAAGAAACAAGACATGGGATTTGGTTGAGCTACCAAAAGGTAAAGAAGTCATTGGAGTCAAATGGGTCTATAAGACCAAGTGCAATGCTGAAGGCAAAATTGAAAGACACAAGGCAAGGCTGGTTGTCAAGGGATACAAGCAGCAATATGGAAGAGACTATGAGGAGACTTTCGCACCGGTTGCAAGAATGGAAACCGTGAGAGCAGTGCTGTCCATAGCAGCACAAAACAAATGGAAAGTCTACCAAATGGACGTGAATTCAACATTCCTAAATGGAGTGTTAAAAGAAGAGGTGTACATTGAACAGCCTCTCGGCTATGAGAAGAAAGGTGAAGAGCACAAAGTGTGCAAATTGAAGAAAGATCTTTATGGGCTGAAGCAAGCTCCAAGAGCGTGGTACAGTAGGATAGATTCCTATCTACTGGAAAATGAATTTGACAAATGTAAGGGAGAACCCACAGTTTACATCAAAGAAAAGCATGGCAAGATTTTAATTGTTGTCTTGTATGTTGATGATGTAATTTTTACAGGTAATAATGACTACCTCATTGAAAACTTCAAATCAGTCATGAAAGAGGAATTTGAAATGACTGACATGGGTTTGCTGAGATACTTCTTAGGAATAGAAGTAGATCAAAATGAAAATGGAATTTTTATCTCTCAAGCAAGATATGTAAATGAAGTGTTGAGTAGGTTTAATATGCAAGAATGCAAAGCAGCAAACACTCCTACGATAATGGGATTAAAACTCAGCAAAGAGGACAGCAGCAAGGATTTTGATCCTAGCTTGTATAAGAGCATAGTTGGCAGCCTTATGTATTTAACTGCAACTAGGCCGGATATAATGCATGCTGTTAGTTTGATTTCCAGATTCATGGAGAGGCCAAAAGAGGCACATTGGCAGGCAGCAAAAAGAATTCTGAGGTATGTCAAAGGTACAAAAAGATTTGGCATTTTGTATACTTTTTCAGAAAGTTCAGATTTAGTTGGCTACACCGATAGCGATTGGGCTGGAAGTGTGGATGATCGGAAAAGCACTTCTGGTTATGTCTTTCACATGGGTTCAGGAGCAATTTCATGGGCTTCCAAGAAGCAGCCAATTGTGGCGTTGTCTACAGCAGAAGCAGAATACGTGGCAGCTATAGCAGCAGCATGTCAAGCGGTTTGGATGAGAAGAATGTTGAGGAGCTTAGGCCAAGAGCAGGCAAAAGCAACAGTTATTTTCTGTGACAATAGCTCGGCTATTGCGTTGTCCAAGAATTCTGTGTTTCACAAGTGAACGAAACACATTGATACAAGGTTTCACTACATAAGAGAATTGGTGAACAACGGAGAAATTGTTTTACAACATTGCAGGACTCAAGAACAAGTAGCAGACATTCTGACAAAGCCATTGGATCAGAAGAGCTTTGAATTTTTAAGCAAGCGTCTGGGTATGATTGATAACCCAGCAGTTGAAATTAAAGGGGAGTGTTGAAATAATAATTTCAACTGAAGCTTTATTTTTGCGATGCGATCTATCGCATATCGCAAATCGCAATCACCTCCTGCCACCCTCCGTTATGTGTTGTGATTTCTGCGATCGCGATGGTGCGATGCGATCTGATCGCATATCGCAGATCGCAGTAATGTGTGTGTGCTCCACTTTAGTGTTCCGCTAAAAGAGATTTTGCGATGCGATATAAATGAAGTCAATGGTTAAAGTACAAGCCAGCAGCAAATAAAATTGACGTGAAGTAAAAGTCTCTTTACCGTCAATAAATGTCAGTAAAACAGTAAATGCAATTTACTGTGGTTGGTAAGTTTTGGTGAAGTTTTAATTTTATTTCAGCGGGAGTATGGGCACAAGTAAAGGCTGGTAAAAACATTTAATTTTTTTTACGGAAGCATGGCAAGTGAAAACTGACGTAAGTTCTTTTGTTTTGTTTTATTGCCATATATATATGTAATGTTTTTTTTAGTGTATTGTAGGAGAGGAATGGTAATGCACAGCAGTGCAAAGTAATGAAATTGAAGAGTGAGGCACAGCAGTGCGATGTATTGTAACCCACGCAACAGCGTGAAGAAAATCTGTGTAATTTCCACACAGCAGTGAAAGTAATTTTTCTGTAGTTGAAGTCTGTTTTTACAGCAGTGAATGTAGAAGAGATTCTTACACACAGCAGTGTAAAATCTCAGGAGAAAGAGTAATTTTTGTTAAATGTTCTTGGTGAATCCCTCTGAGAGAGAGGAAGAAGTTTGTAACAGCAGTTGCTTTTATTAATGAATAGAAATTTGTTTGTGTGTGTGAAATCTCTGTCTCCTCAGAAATTTTAAAGCTTCCCTGTGCCAAGATCTTGTGTGTAAAATAGAGCATTGTTCTCTGTGTTCTGTGATTCTGTTTTTGGGATTTTGACAGAAAAATCCCCAACAAGAGAGTGGAGGTTGATGTAAAGTAGGGCAGGTCTGCTTCTAAACCGAGGGCGGCCAGGCGAGTGGAGTTCACGTAGCCACCATTTTCACAGAATTCAACGTGGGGCGCCAAGAAGTGGTCAGGATTTCTGCTTCAGATTTTTGTAATCAAACAATCATTTTGATTCCGGTTTGAGGTGATACACACTTCATGGCCTTCCAATGGGAGAGGCCAAAATTGGATGGAGAGTGGAATCTTGCCTACCAGTGGACTTGACTGGAGGTCATTGAAACTGAAGAGATAGGCAATTCTGGAGTTAGATGTGAAAATTTGATCGTGACAACTCTTGTCTCATTAGATCTCTTGTCACAACTCTGGTCTCGTTCACGTTGCTTTCATACGCAACTAGGGCGTTTACGTTGCTTTCATACGCACTGCCATTGCTGTATTTGTTTACGTTGCAGAGACCGTAAATAAACGGATCAGCTGAAATCGAGATTACATTAAGCTGAAGGGCAAGCAACGAGAACACCCTCCAGCACAACAACCGTCTCATTCTGCCTTCCATATTAGCAAACAAGTTATATGCTCTGATACTTCTAATGGGGGCAAGAATGGAATTTATAGTTGCAGGCTATGTTACCAGAAACGGGACGGTAGCCACCGTTCCCGTTAAAAAACGCAATAGAAACGTGACAGCACAGAAAACGCCGTTTTGTACGGCCGTTCCCGTTTTTAGCGGTGAGAAACTGGTTTTCCAGAAACGATTCGTTTCTTAGAGCGGCCTGATACAAAACGTTCTTCGGTTTCCCTGCAACGTTTTGGTTTCTCCACAGTTTCAGGGTTTCCTATTCAAACTCATACAAAGTCTTGTTAACTAAAGAAATTTCTAACTATTGTTCAAAACCAAACTGCATGCAAACTAATTTCATTTTGCGGTAAAGAATTTTTTAACTATTGTTAAAAAAAAACTGCATGCAAAAGGCAAAAGGCACTGCAAGCAAAACGAGTTTCATTTTCCAGTAAAGCAAGTTCTGGGGGATTTAAGTTGCAGAGAGGAGAGCAGATTCGGTATATGCAGCCCAGGTTTGGATCGGATCCGAGCAGAGGAGAGGAGGCAAATCAGATCAGAGCAGAGGAGGAAGTGCGCCAAGGAGCCCGAGTTAGCTTCTCACCCCCATACAGTTAGCTTCATAAATATGCGGTAAGATAATTAGAAGGCTTGTGATTTATTTCTTTTTCTTTCCGTGACTGAGGTGTTTCTGAATGTAAACAAGTGTATATATTTTAAATGTAATTCCATCTTTCAAATCGTGATGCCCAACAGCCAGCACCCATTTCGCTGAATTGCTGATATTTTATCACATCGACATTTTTGCCCACAATTTTCTCGATTTGCATATGAATTTTCCACGATACGGGATAAGGGTTTATGGTTTCTGTTTTAGAGTTTGTATTACTCGAATGCTTCAATTTTATAGGTTTTATAGCTCATATATTGGTTTTATAGCTAATATTTGTAGAACCTGCGTCATTTTGTGTCTTTCAAAGAAAGTTGTTAATACTACCCACTAGAACCTGCACAAGGAGAGTTGTTAATACTGCCTACTCGAACGTGCACATTTTTCTCTTTGAAATTGGCATGCTTTCCTACAAAACTACTACTTTTAATCACTGACCAATGATCAAAAGCATAGTTTTGGAGCGAATTCCTATTCAAGCCTTTATTAGAATTGTTATATTTCTTATTATAAAATATATTTTTAATACATAATTAAATTCAAAATAATGAAATTTTTTGAAGGCAATTATTTGTTTAAAAGTTTAAAAGCTATGTTCTGTTTGTCATGGGTTATGTATATAATTCAATTTGTGACATTGCAATGTAATTTTTACAATATGTATATAATTTAATTTGTGACATTGTAATGTAATTTTTACAATATGTATATAATTCAATTTGTGATATTACAATGTAATTTTTACAATATGTATATAATTCAATTTGTGACATTGCAATGTAATTTTTACAATCCTATAAACAAGTTTGTAATGTTTTTAGATAATGAATGTTTTGTTTTATGTTTTTCATTAAAAAAAAAATGTTTTTTCTCTCTCCTCGTTTCTTCAATGAGAAACCTCTAAACATCGTTTCTCGTCCTGTTGTCGTTTCCCGTTTCGTTTCCCGTTTCTCGTTTCTGGTAACATAGGCTGCAGGATACCATGTGCAGAGGGTGGAGGTTGATGTAAAGTAGGGCAGGTCTGCTTCTAAAACGAGGGCGGCCAGGCGAGTGGAGTTCACGTGGCCACCATTTTCACAGAATTCAACGTGGGGGGCCCAAGAAGTGGTCAGGATTTCTGCTTCAGATTTTTGTAATCAAACAATCATTTTGATTCCGGTTTGAGGTGATACCCACTTCATGGCCTTCCAATGGGAGAGGCCAAAATTGGATGTAGAGTGGAATCTTGCCTACCAGTGGACTTGGCTGGAGGTCATTGAAACTGAAGAGATAGGCAATTCTGGAGTTAGATGTGAAAATTTGATCGTGACAACTCTTGTCTCATTAGATCTCTTGTCACAACTCTGGTCTCGTTCACGTTGCTTTCATACGCACTGCCATTGCTGTATTTGTTTACGTTGCAGAGACCGTAAATAAACGGATCAGCTGAAATCGAGATTACATTAAGCTGAAGGGCAAGCAACGAGAACACCCTCCAGCACAATAACAGTCTCATTCTGCCTTCCATATTAGCAAACAAGTTATATGGTCCGATACTTCTAATGGGGGCAAGAATGGAATTTATAGCTGCAGGATACCATGTGCAGAGAGTGGAGGTTGATGTAAAGTAGGGCAGGTCTGCTTCTAAAACGAGGGCGGCCAGGCGAGTGGAGTTCACGTGGCCACCATTTTCACAGAATTCAACGTGTGGGCGCCAAGAAGTGATCAGGATTTCTGCTTCAGATTTTTGTAATCAAACAATCCTTTTGATTCCGATTTGAGGTGATACCCACTTCATGGCCTTCCAATGGGAGAGGCCAAAATTGGATGGAGAGTGGAATCTTGCCTACCAGTGGACTTGGCTGGAGGTCATTGAAACTGAAGAGATAGGCAGTTCTGGAGTTAGATGTGAAAATTTGATCGTGACAACTCTTGTCTCATTAGATCTCTTGTCACATCTCTGGTCTCGTGATCTAACCCTGAGCAAGACCATGAAAGCTGCTACAGCGGCGATTTCTTCAATTGAAAAAAAGCGGATGGTGATGAAGGACTCCGTCTAGGGGCAGACGAGGTTGAGTATCACCTGAACACGGTTTGCTACTCATGTTATATTCAGCGGCATGTTATCATATACCACGTGCAAACGCCAAGGGAGACGTATTCAAAGCAGTAGTTCTCACGACTTCCTCACTCCCTTGTCTCGACCTCTTCAAAAGTCGAATGAATCGGAGATTTCAACCACGATTAACGGCTGTGGATATGCACTCCACTCACCCGATCCGATCCGATCCGGTCACGCCAATACCATTATAACAGCTGTACGCCATTATTCCAGAAGTTGGCTTACCGACCTTTTGTGAATATCCACCCGTAATTGGCTTGCCGACCTTGCCTGCGGATAGCATTCTCCATCTATAAATTTTTTGCCCAACCTTGGAAAGATTCACAAGAAGCCGAATAACATTACAGAGCCTTTTATTCACTATACTTATTGGGAAATGGGAAGGATGGAAAGCGTGATAATATGGCGTTACTGTTTCATGCCATTATTCTTACTTGGACTGCTCCACCTTAATGTCATTTCAGTTTCAGCCGCCCTTTCGAAATCCGATCCGTTCATCTACGGGCTCTGCAACGTAAACAAATACAGCAATGGCAGTTCGTATGAAAGCAACGTGAACGCCGTATTGGAGTACCTGGTGAGGGCCGCTGCCCCACGAGGCGGATTCGCGACATATTCTTATGGGGGAGTCAACGGCCTTCTACAATGCCGGCCCGACATCCCTGAGGAGGACTGCCAAAAGTGTTCCGCTAAAGCCTCACAGATGGCTTATCAAGACTGCCCTAATGCCATTGGAGCTCGGATTCAGCTGGAATTCTGCTTCATTCGTTATGAGAATTATACTTTCGCCTCTGTTCTCGATACCGTTGAGGCCGCTGCTCTGGAGAATGTGAAGAGCAACGGTGATATTGAAGGCTTCAATCAGACTCTAGGGAATCTTATGAACACTCTTTCTGGCAAAGCTCCCTTAACGGTAAATAGATTCGCCACCGGATCGTTGGCGTTGAATTCTTCTGTCACCATTTATGGATTGGAAATGTGCTTAAGGAGTCTTTCAGGACCTGACTGTGGTGTTTGTTTGAAAGAAGCGATTACGGCCATGAATCAGTGTTGCTCTTCACAGGTTGGGGCTCAAATGTATCTGGGAAGTTGCGCAGTGCGCTTCGAGATATATCCAGTTTATGACCACCCTACCTATCAGCCATGAGAGAGAAGCAACCTGAGCTCACGTACTGTTTTCTTTCAAATAAATAAAGGCCTGCAATCCACGTAAGGAGAACCCCTGCTATATGGCTGAACTTAACTCTTCTTCATTATCGTTTCTCTTGTTTGTACGCCTCTACTGAATGTGATATCTGTTAAATGAAATATAAAAATAAAATGCTTATTCTGATTATATTTTCGGATTTAGTAGAGTATATTTTCCATTATAGTAAATAGTGGATACATATCAAGGCATATTGCAAGATATCAGTTGATGCTGTTATTGCTATAAACAAGAGTTGCAAGCAATGGTAGGCCCTGCCGATTTGACAGGAGACTGAAGAAGTTCGAATGAAATGTGTTAATTTGTAATTTGAATGAATTTTATTAATTAATATATATTAGTAATAATTTTTATTTTTGATGCTTAAATAAAATTGGATTTTTTTTTGGTTACATTTGAACGCTAAATTTTAAAACTTGATTACAGAATATTTTAATTTTAAAATCAATGACTTTAAAAAATATTTTTTTTCTTTTGTAATATCCGTTATTAATTTCTTTGCTTTTCTTACACAGTATAGATTTCAGAATTTTATATGCAAGCTATCAAATCGATCGCTGACAAGTGCTCTTAATCTCCATTAACTTTTAATGTCCATTAACTCTTAGCTTGACATTATGTCTTCATCCTAAGTAAAGAGAATCTTCGCCCTGTGTAACTACAATATTAAGTTTTTGTTGTTATCTACTACAGTGTACACATAGAAGCTTACCAAAGCTTTATATAGTGCATAAGCTGTAATCAAGAAGCACGGAAGATCTAAGAGAAGTTTCAGAAATCAGAGAACCATAGATGAATTGCACCGCACGACCCAATAAATACACATTCCTTGGCATTGGCCCGTGGGGGCTCGGGTGTGAACTCAACTGTTTCTATATAGGCCATGTTGCGATTAGAAAAAAAAAAAAGTATTTATCGGTAACGAAAGAGAATTTTAGATAAAGACATCTTTTGATTTAGTTGTAAGAGAATTTTAAATGAAAGCATCTTTTGATTTAGTTGTAAGAGAATTTTAGATAAAAGCATCTTTTGATTCACTTAGAGATTCATAAAATTATTCATATATGCAAGAGCATACCTTCAGCGGTAAACTGATCTAGCGGTAAAGTACAATAACTCGTGCTTTGAATCCTAACTGTTAGGGCTTTCATTCCGTAACCATTTTCGAACGCCTGTGACCTTTCTTATAGATATTGATTTATATGCTCCCACATAGTGTCCTCAGGACTGTAGCAGGTCCATTGAACCTTTACTAGGCCGATGGCTCAGTCTTGGAGCACCTTGATATTCCTAGTTTAACTACCAGTTCCACGTTCAGTAGCATAGACAAGCAGATCCAGTTGAATAAGCAGTTGATTAAGCCATTGACGCCATTGATGCGGTGGCTGTAGGATAGGAGGGGTCTAGGGCCCGGAATGTTGTCCGCCTGGCTTGCCCACCTTCCTGCCAGTAAGAGCAGATAGAGAGCTCGTTCAATAACTAACTGCAGAGCTAGTTCCAGTGGGATCCGTTTCATAGTTTTAGTAATTGAGTTTAAATCTTCAGCAGCTGCAAACTGATCCAACGTGTAAATGGGAAGATATATGCAAGAGAATACCTTCAGTTTGCAGCAGCAACGACACACCTTTAGTGAAACTAGATAGACTTCCATCTATACAAGAAGAAGAAATATCATCGCATCATTGCAGACTGAAGGGATTATGATTTAGAGTTTCGGGCAATGCTAGTAAGGTGCCAACCTCTAAGCAGTCAACAATGTCTAAATCATAATCTAAGTGATGCCAATGCCAACCTGATTTAGAATTTCTCGCATCACTACAAGCTGAAAGGGATTATGGATTATGATTTGATCAGAAAGAATAAGAATTATAATTTTCACTTATTAAGTATATTAAATTTATTTGAAAATTTTATTTTAATTTAAAAATACAATTTCAATAATAAAGAAAACATATTTTTTCAAACTAATTATATCATAAATTCTAATATAAAAAAATAAAAAATTAATATTATTAGAAATTTATTAAAAAAAATTATATAAAGCAAATATATATATATATATATATATATAACAAACTTAACAAAACCAAAATAAATAAAATTATAAGAAAACTTATATTTATAAAAATGTGTTGGTCGCAGAGTGGTAGATATATATATTTTAGTAACTAATTTATTTAGGATTTTTATGTGAAAGAAAAATTATTTAAAAATAGAAAAATTAATATAAGATAAAATTATAAAATTTTAATAATTATTTTGAGCAGTAGAAAAGATTGCATTTATTCAATGATTTTAAATAGAAATAAAATTTGTGGTGATATAATGATTGATAAATGTTGATATATATTAATTTATAAAAAAAAAATTGTATTTCCTGCTATACTTTATATTACTAATAAAAAATAATTAAATTATAATTTTATTTTAAATTATTATATATTAGTAAAAAGAATATATATATATATATATATATATATATATATATATAATATAATATGGAAATGAATTACTTTGTTATAAAAAATAACTTCCTCTTTTAATTACAATATTATGCTTTATGTTATGGCTTATGAATACTATAAATGGAAAAGAAATATTATGTATATGGTTATTTAATTTATATAATTGTAGTAGTAATAATAATATTTATTTTTGTTAGTTCCTTGTAATATTCAGCTTTTAACTTAGCAATTTATTATATTATAATTTCTTATGACGTGTAATAGAATGTGATTTTCTTCACAAAGTTTTCAAGAGAACAAAAATAATATTATATTGTTTTTCTATATGAAATGATTTGAATGTTTATCAATCTAGATCCATCTAACTCTTGGTCTCTGGTGCAAAGAGAGAGATCAAATAGACGCAAATATTTCCTCAAGTTCCAATTTCTAAAATACCTTTTAATAATTGATTCATATAAGTTCATGAGATTGATATATATCTCAAAAAGCGTATTGGTTGGGGTTAGTTATTTGGTGAGAAAATTTCAAATTTTTGATTGAGATTCTATTAAAAAATATATTTTTATTATAGATGCAAAATTTGATTATCCTTTTTTTAAAGTAAGAAAATTTTATAATCTTAATGTACAATTAAATTATCACCTGCAACTTACATTATTTTCTCTATTGTTACGACAATTTTAAGGTCATGTTATCATGTCTAGTTGTTTCTCATTTGACAACATTACAACCACTCCCCACATGCTACAATTTGCTAGCAAACACCTTCTCATAAAGCATTTCTCAAAAGGTGAGTCTTTGCAAAATAATGACTAGTGACTCTATCTATCAACACCATCATTTAATGTATGTTTGCTCAGAGTACAAAAGTGACTTTATTATTCACAACATATAATTTTATACACAAAATTAAGAATGCAAATGTTTTGTACCATTAAGCGAACTCATTTGGATCCATCATATCTAATTCCCCTTATTTTCCCAATGTGATTGAAGGCAAACAATAATTCTTATCACTAACTATGTTATCTCAACTTCTACAACCCTAAATAATCATTTCCTCACAATTTGTTCTTGGCACTCCCAAGTGCATGTGATGGTTAGCACATTGAGATAATAACTTCCATAGTAAATATCAAGTTTTGTTATCTACTATACAACCTAGTATGTCTTTTGCGACACTAACTTGATTTCTCCGATTGAAGAATGCTTCAATTGATCTATATCACCAAATTCCAATTCCAAAGCCATTAAGGATTCTAGTCCTCATCCTTAGTATAAGTATATCGAGCATATGTATTTCTCATTATTATTTTATTAGAATATTATTATTGATTTTGAGAGTTATGAAACCTTTTGATTTTTTATTTTCATAGAGTAGTTGATATCATTTCTCCCATGATTTCTAGTATTCTGCTTAGATGGTAGCTTTTAGGATCTAGTGAAAATTTCTATCCTAAAATTTTTGAGTTATTTTTTTATATAACGATATATAACCTAGTGTTTGGATTAATAAAACATATATATAAATTTTTCTATTTGCGTGTTGGGGTTAAACTATTCGCATGAGCAGCTAAATCCACATCACTGGAATCAATGCATTTTTTTAATGTGGTTTTGGGTTTGGTAACTTTCTATGTAAATTTTAATTAGGTTTTATTTAAGGAAGGAATCTCGTGATAAATTTCTATAATATATTGAAGTTGCATTATTTTCGGTGTGTGAGCTTGTTCATAATAAATGCTATGGTTTTCTAGTCTAGCATTTTGTAAATATGGTGGAGGGTCCCCTTTATGGGTTTCTAGTGTTATGATTTCTGTTATAATAGACTACAAGGAAATGATCCTCTAGCAGAGGTTTTTGCAGAAGCCCCTATAAAAATAGCACAAAAATCTATTTGTAGTGAAGGTCACTAACGAAGGTGGGCGGGTGGATGTTTTAGCAGATGTTTTTTAAATTTGCATCTATAATATACAAACAGACTGGTGCTTTACTATACATATAAAAACTGCCTAATAGAACATGGTGCATCATGGAAAATTTATTTAAAAAGAAAAAGAAAAAAATGGCGTGCTAAATAAAAAGTGCACCAATGCATATTCTACATGATAGCATCGGAAAATGGTTAAATTTACAAAAATGTCACTTGTAAAATTCAATTTTCCCTATCTAGTGATAAACCAGTATTTTAATGCCTCGGTGTGTACACAGTATAGCACACCATGGAAATTTAAAACAATAATGTGCCACTTATATATAACACACCAATGCTTACACTACTTAATAACACCAGACAAAGGTTAAATTAAAAAAATTTCAGTCCTAAAATTATTTTCACCATATCAGTGCTATATATACTAGAAGCACTAGTGTTGTTCTTGAATTACAATTCCCCAGTGCATACTTCAAAAGAACACCACTATAGGGTTTTTAATTTAAAAAAATATATAGTGCTATATTCCCACGAAGAATCGATTTTCATGTATTAAAACACCCCATTCCATCGTAAAAAGAACACTGCTAGAGGGTTTTTAATTTAAAAAAAATGTGGTGCTATATTCCCACGAAGCATGGGTGCAGTTTATGTACTAAAACATTCTGGCTCGTCTTAAAAGGAGCACTGCTATAGGGTTTTTAATTTAAAAAAAAAATGTGGTGTGATATTCCAATGAAGCATCAGTACTGTTCATGTATTAAAACACCTTGGTGCATCTTAGAAAGAGCATCACTAGGGGGATTTTAATTAAAAAAAATTGAGGTGCTATATTCCCATGAAGCATTGGTGCAGTTCATGTATTAAAATTCCCCAGTGTGTCTTAATAAGAGCACCGCTATAGGGTTCTTAATTAAAAAAAAATGGTGCTCTTGGAGATAGTATGCACCAACGTTGTTATAATAACACACCGAAATAGGGTGAAATAAATAAATAAATAAAACTATCGATCATAAATTTCATTTTTACCATTTGTAGTGTTGTAAAGCTCTAAAGCACTAATTCCACTCTTGTCTCATGCAAGCGCCCTGTCGTCGGTGCTTCTCTTGCTCATCATCCTTCCATACCATGTGCTTAGTTCATGGCTTTCCAATTTTCTCAAACATTGGTGAAATTTTCTTTTCTCATTTACATGTTAACTATGGCTCCCTAATGACCAAATGTCTAGGTAATGTCTATGTTTCTCTCTAATTTAATTTTTTTTGTGGAACAAAATTTCAAAAAAGGTCCAAAAGACCACTGTTTTGGAATTTGTTTCTCCTACGTGGTGTGTTCGATAGGTTTGGCTTGCACTGATAGTGGTGCATCCTATAAATTTATAGGGTGCACCCCAATTCAATGCGTGAACCTAACACACGGTGGTGTTGTCAGTGTGTCTCGTAAATTACAGCATACCGAAAAAACATATACATTGTACATCGATGCATACATTTTTAGCTTACTCCCAGTGCATTTATGTTTACCAAACACTATGTACACGAAATATTAAAAAAATATAGCTTGGTGTGTTCGATAACCTGAACGTTCCATACCGGTGAAAAAAGGTTATAGGTATGCACCAGTGCATAAGGTTGTCTCCATGCACCACTATGAAAATGTATGTATGTGAATCGAAAGTGGTGTGTCATATGCATGAACACACTGTTGTTGGTGTTGTTCTGTTTGACAATGCACTGGAGCCAGTGCATTACTATTTTTTGAGCCACAAGGATGTTTTTTTTTTCTTTTTAATTGAAAGTTATGTGTCCATATTTATAAATACATTTAAATTCATTTAATAAAAAAAAAGTATGGTTTATGTATGAGGTTGATGTATTTTATATGTTATTCATGTAACAGAGATGTCAACAAAGGGAGTAGCAGTAGGAGAAGAAGAAATTGGTAGACCAATACAATGTGGTCTAACCAAGGGAGGCATGAGAGAGAGAGAGGGATTCATACCCTCACCCTATTAGTGCAACTACCTGAGCACTCTTAAGGAATGCAGGCCTCCTTAAGTATTATGAAGAGGTTACATCCCTGAAGGCACACTATGAATTATTGGCACAGTTGATCTCTCAGTGGAATGTCCACCAACTCTCTTTCCATATCAGTCCTAACACATGGTATAGGCCCTCTCAGGACGACATATATTTTATCACTTGCCTATCCAGGAGGGCAATGTTTTCCCAAGCTCCCTGATATCCCCCATGGGGTTTCAACATAGAGTCGGCTTGTCTACTTTGAGAGATATGTTGGGGGTCATGTAGTCCATCGAACATATTTTCAAGTGTGTGGTGGAGAGCTAGATATTGCTTATTTTGCTACACAGGAGGTTAGGTGCCTCTCATTACTAGTGACCACCATTGCACACTGTACTAGTGATGGTAAGCACATTAGTTTCCATCTTTTATTTTATGTCGATTCTTTGATTTAGGCGCCACAATGTATCATATAGTCTACCATTATTTTGAGGCACTTTTGTAGGGTTTTAGATAGATGTTATGTAATGATACATGGGACGATGAACTTCCCTTTCGCTTTAGATATTTTTTCTTTATTTTTTGAAAGGTTTACAAAGATGATGCCTACACTTAATCGTGACCCTCCTAGGCCGATGACTCAGGTGCAGATGCGCATGTGGGGCTATATGATGCCCTAGAGGGGCATGTCAGAGTATCCAACCAAGACCACATGTTTATTTAGGTGTCATGTTCATATGCGAGGATGGATTGGATAGTGTGTCCCAAAATCCTCTTCACACCAGATGAGCATGTAGAGGATAGAGGTAATATTATTGTTTTATTTAAATTAATCTAGTTTCATTTTATTTTCTTAATTAATTAGAATACAATTTATTATATCATGTTCTTTAACTTGTTTTATTAAATTGTTTAATGAAATTGTCTAACTATTATTGTGTACTATATATTTTTTAGACATTGGCACATTCATTGGGGACATGCCTCCTCCCCCAATAGAGGGATCAGATGCAGAGATGGGTGAGGCCTAAGAGGGTGAGGCACATCCTCGGATGCAGAGGGGTATGGGCATCCAGGCCCATCGAGATGGTCTCATATTTAGGATGGACTACTACAACCAACTGTCTAGATTTTTGGTTGAGGAGAGAGTCCTCCCTGCGAGGGCGCGAGACATCATGGTAAATCTGAGGCTTTTGGAGCTCTTCAGGGAGTTTCCTTGCAATATGATGACTTTTATTCATCCTACCATCAGAGCTAGCAGGCTACTAGAAGTGATGAGGGATGCAGGGAATGTTATAGATACATGACATGAATCTTCACATAATTCTAGCCTATTGGATCACAATTATGAGGGTAGTGATCATGCTTCTGGTAGTACTAAGCCATCTGATCATGGTCAGGGTGTCAGTGATGCTTGTGCTAGTATACTTCCTCATCATTCTTTTGATGATCATGTCCTAGTACTGACAAAGGTGCCTCATGTTTCTCTTGAGAGATGAGACTAGCCAGCTTTTCCTCCACTTGATAGTTTGACTGTTAAGGAAGTACTTGACCATCCATTATATTCTTCTACAGTCCAAGATGCTACTACTACATCTGTTGTATCATATATTTGATAGAAGTTATTTGACTTGATGCAGTTGTTTGAATTGTTTATATATATGGTGCATTTTTTTGTTCATGTTTATGTACTTAATTTATATGTTATTGTTGATGTGTATATTGTTAGGCCCTGTTATATATGTTCATTTAATGTGCCTACAGATCAATGTGTATGTGATAGTATTTATTTAACATGAGATGTATATTAATTTGAGGATGTGTCTGGTGATGATGTTAGATTAGAAATCTTTTGTTTTGCTAGATGTGTTCACGATGATGATGCTTTGCTATATTATTAGATTTGTGTGCTAGCTAATGATGTTTACATATGTAGAGGTGTATATAATTAGATGATGATAGTGAATTTGAATGTGTATCTTAGATGATATTTATGTTTGTTAGATGGTTATCATCATGATGTTTATTTATATGAAATAATATTGATAATAGATTTTTATTGGTGAACTTATATCAAAATTTTATATATGAAATCACATGCAAAATGACTTACTTTAAAAAAATGCAAAGACTTTTTTTATAAATTACAAAGCTTAGTACGATTGAAACCATAATTGTAAAATTACCATAAATATTTTTTTATTTCTTAGATAGTTTATTCATATTCATTCTAACCTAATTAGTAAAATATTTCAATACTCACAAGGAAAAAATAATCAAAGGTAAAAAGAACTACATAGTTCTTATTAAGACGAAAATGTGTAACTCATTTTATTTTCAATATAAAATATTAATAATAATAAATTATTCAAAAGTACAATTTAAACAATGAAAAATTACACTATGGTCGATCTATATATAGAGATAAAAAGCCACTGTAGATGTATCTTAATCATAGATTTATCAATCACTAATGAAGATTAAATCTTTTGACATGTACATCATTTTGCTGATATTTTGGTCATTTATTGGCTATTGTGGTTTAAATTTATCATGTTTAAATAATAAATGTGAGTTAAATAATATAAAAATCATATTATATTAGATTTAACTTATTTCTTAATGAACAACTCAAGAAATATTATATTTTCCACATATTTATCACGTGATAGTCACTAAAATTCATGTTTTCACATTCCCCCTACCTAATATTACATCATGTTCACAACGATATAGACATGTCTACTTGAAATAATTTTCTTATAAATACATAAAAATGGATATTTATTTTACATAATCTAAATAGGAAAGAAAAATGCATAACCAAATCTATTAGAAAGAAACAAATGCCTTTTAATCACCATCACATTATTTATCATTTAATTTTTAGCCATAAAATATTTATTAATTCAACTTTTATTTATAATTACCATTGAAAAGAAAAGTCAAAACTCTTCCATTATCCATGAAGAACAAATTAAAACCTCTCATGCATCCATGTAAGCTCATTTGTTTCTCTTATGATCTATAAAAAGATGTAATGAACATTTTATACATGCATAAGACCTCCTTTTAGTTTACATAATGTTGCAAGAAATGCGATTTAAATATAGTAAACATGACCTTACCTTTCATGTCAAGAATTTAATCTTATAGATTAATACACAATTTTTCCATTGTTAAAGTCTTCATAGATTTATCACTGCATGATTTATATTGATTTTGAAATAAACAAGAATAAAAAAACATGTGAACTGATTAATAAACCAATAAGTATCTAAATCTCCAACAAATCTTCAATGTTGTTTCCAAATTCCCTATTTTCTCATTTTTGTCATATTCTTTCCATTTTCCTATTTGAGAAGGATTGCGACCTTGAATCCTTATTATTATAGATATTGTTCACCATGTTTTAAACTGCATTTATATATATGGGGATATGTTGCATAGTGAAAGTAAGGGAGGTTATTTTACTATATTCAAAAAAATTGAGGATAGTTGTAGTAGGAATTTTAGTACACATATATGATTTTCCTTCTCCATTTTCTATCACTTTGTGAGTTATATTAGATTGATACTCACAATGCCAATTGAGAAAAGGACATAATATGAGTATATTTAGATTGATATCTTAATAAAATATAGTTAAAAATTGATAACTCATGCTTATAATTAGAATATTTTGATCCATCCTAATGTCTATCCAAATCATATACAATAAGTCTACTATAAATTAGATTTAAACACATTAAACAAATATGTTAAAATTTTAATTTTTAAATTATAAATTACACAATTGGAAATACTTAGTTTTAAGTGTAAAAATGTTTCCACTAGAAAAGAACATGTAAAAGCCTTTGTGAATCTTACCAATTATATAAAATGGCAATAATATGAATAAAAAGGTAATATAATTAGCAAAATAAATAAAACAAAAACGTACAACAATAGTATAAATGATGAAATAGCACAAGTCCATATCACTCTCTATTGTCATCACCCTAATTATCTTCCTTTCTTGGCATGATAACATTGTTGTTCTCCAAAATATGTTTTGATCAAGGGTCATGTCTTAATACGAACCACCAATCTCTATCCAACACATCTGGGTAGAAAAACACCTGGTTGCAATGTTTAGGGAAGACATAAGGCTCCCTAGCTTCATGCCACATCTTTCTAGAGTTGATATATATTAACCCACTATCATGATCTTCCTTTACATTATTCCGATCGAAGGTTTCCCACCACTTGAACCTAAAAATAACACATTCGAATGAAGAGAAGTCCACTTGAATAATCTCTTGTATATTTTTTATGTAAGCCAATGTTCCTTGTATTAGGTTTTAATCATGATGGCTAGCATGAATAGACTGGTCGAAATCAACTTCCACTCCATATTCTTGTGTTATAGATTCATCATCGACATCCTTCGTGTGAAAATGAAGTCCATTTTCCCACATAAGTGGGAACAAATGCACCTATAAAAAAGTGAAAAAATAATAGTGTCATGTGTCTATGGACCTAAACATAATTAAAAATATAAAATATATATGTTACAATTCAAAGGTGCATTATGAAGTTAAAAATATATAGAAAGAGATTATTACCGAGTTTTTTCACCGAATCCCTATGTTTAGTGCATCCTCTTTAGCATGCGGGTAATGACTCGATGCACCATATTTCTCTCTGACTTGATAAAAAACCCAGCTGTTAGGGAATGTCATTGGCATATTTTCTTTTAAATGATCAGGATAATGTACACCTCTACCATTCAACCATTTGAATTATTTATTGTCATTGTCCAATTTCCTCCTCTTCTGCTCATGTAATGTGACCCATGGTTGTGCCACTTCCATATTGTAAAGAATGAATATGTTGATGGCTTCAATTTATGAGTTCATTGATGAAATAAAACCCATACATATAGTACGTATGAGATCAAAAAATGAATTAATATGAAGTTCAACGTGAATGGTTACTGTGTAGAAATTTGACAAATGAGAAGCCACTTACTCTTTATCGTGTGCCTCTTTACATTTCCTTGGAGAAGCTCCCTTTCTCTTTTTGAATTATCTCTTTCATCATCCAAAATCACCACACATGTTATGTTGTCAATCTATTGGATGTACTCACTAGCATAATTGAGATACTAATATGATATATGCTCCTTTGTCGTAGACCCCTTGGTTTTTTTCCCTTGTCGAACAAAACCTTTCAATTTATTTATTTAGCTATCTAATAAGAACATCCAACAACAAGAAAGCACCCTAATTAATTCAACCTCGTCGACAAGGTGAATTAGAAGATGAACCTCTAATTCCATGAAAGTCGTTGGCAGTTCCTTCTCAAATATACAAACAATCTTAGCTATCTCTTGATGCCACCATGGAATTCTAACCATATGAATCCCCTTTGATGTGATTCAGTGTAAAACTGTAGGTAATTTATATGTGGAAAGTCGCAGGTCTTTGTGGAAGTCGTGGTTCACACACACACGAACGATTGGAGAATAACGACACTGCATAGTAAATAGTACTTTATACAAAAATTAATTATAAAATATTTAATTGCATAAAAATAATAACAAATAATAAAATCATGTTTTTGACATACATACTCTTAGAAGGGTCAAATGGTATTCCATAGTGAAGTAGTGCTACAGTGAAGACCCATATTAAAAAGGCACCTTCACACTCATTATAACTTCCTTTGCCAAAGAAAGATCATCTTTCTTTTAAATCTATGGGACATCAACTTCTTTGAAAGACCAAGAGGGACCAACATCTCCTCTCATTTCTTCTCTTGGCAAATATTTATTTTTAGTTTTTCAAGAAATAAGATCTCTCCTAACAGCCAATGTGTCATTTTATTTTGATGATATGTGCCTCCATAAAGAAGATGAAACATTTTTAAATATATGCATGGGATATAGTGACTCGGAGATCTTAAGATGCTCCCAATAAGAGAGCTCATAAAAGACAGATTTCATTTTCATCCGAACGGGAAATTTCTCAACATAGGTGTCGAAAAATTATGGATCATAAAGCATAGGCTCCCCATTTGAATCAAACATTTCTACAAACTCCTCCTTTCTTCTCTCTCATATGCTCTAATACATTTAGTTGGTGTCATTATCAAGTATGCCTTTGGGTTCTCTCTAGTTTACCATTGAAGGTGAGTGTCGCTCTTTTGTAAGGTTGTTCTTCTGGGAGGAATACCTTGGAGTAGTCATACATTGCTTTTCATAGGTGTTCAGACCACCTAGCGTTTAGAGAAGGTCCACAACATTTACATCCATGATACCCTTTTGTTACAACACGTGAAAAATATTGTATATAGGGCATGTTAATGATCATGAAGATCAGAACAATTTCAAAGAATTAAATTAATATGTGAAATAATGTTATTACATATATAAACAAATTAATAAAAATGTAACTTACCAGAGAGAAATCCTAAGCCTGGATAATCATGTATGGTGTGTTGGCTTGATGGGTCCTGACCCAGGTTCAAAGTGTTTTAGCCAAACAAATATTGAAACTACCGGTCCTTTCAGCAACAGTCTGCGGAGCACGGACTGAGGTCTCACCCGAGGTAGTATGGGAGGGTACCAGAACTAGGTTTCCACACCCTAGGGATGTCTTGATGAGGTATAGAGAGTTCATGAACTAATCCTACGTGGTGCATTACTTACGCAGAGCCATCTGTTTAGAGCAACAACCTTTATGTGGCTAGGATGACGAGAGCGAATTTTCTTTACCCTTTCTGAGCTTAGTATTATTTTAGATCTTGAATTAAGTAGGTCCGATACTTTTAGTTATCACTTAACATAAACAGACACACGTGCAATCATAAACCATAAATAGATGCATAGATCAGAATATAGAAATAGATACGCGATATTCCAAACCCAACTTAGCTTTATTAATGCTTTTCCCAGTTACAATCCACTTCCTACCTTGCACACTCAGCTGCAGTGGTCCGCACACACAACTGCGGACTCTACTAGGCCTCTGCGCACGTAGCTGCAGAGCCTCTTCTACTACTACGACCCACGACTCAGACTTACAGACTTAGATCAAATATTACTTTCAGAAACCTATACACTTCCGATCTCCACAAAATCTACCTTGTATACTTAGAACCTCGCTCTATTTATACATTCCCATGGTCCGCAGACCATGGGTAGGTTGACACATTCTAGATTAATTTACAATATTTTAGGGTAGACTACCCTTAGACTTGATCCATTACAATTCTCGCTCAGGGCACTTCGCGGAAACTTTACAACACCAATAACCAAAATTGTGGGTTTTAAGCCCAAAACCATTACGAGGGGGATTCGCTGCCCAACATGCCCCCAACAAAAACATCGTGACTTGTCCCGAGTCACTTGACGGGTACAGTGATCTTTGCGTGAAGTTCATACAACAATCTCTGCACTTTGCTTACGTCTGCAACACATTCTTCCATTGTCTGCTATATCAATTGTGTGCGATTCTCCGATGTATCATTGTCAAAGGCCCCCTCTTGCCTTTTCACATATGTGTCCTGCATCTGGGCCAGCTTCTCCTTGATCGTGGCGGTGACCGTTAACGCTTCTTCGAGCCATGGCTAGATGCGTTCTTTAAGCCCTATTGCTTTCTTTCGTGCTGCGTCTACCTGTTCTTTCAGAGCCTGAGCCTCCCTCATCTTGCCCAATCGCCGGGTAAGATGACCGTCTGTGTGGTCCCCCGAACATTGTCATAGGCTTGATGTAATTCCCGTGCTTCTGTTTCTAACTGCTGTAGCGTTGGGTCCTCTTGTAGTGAAGTGAGGGTGACGAGTGACTGGTCCAACAACCCTCTATAGTGTTGGACATCATTCTCTATTTCTTCCAACCCCGATTGAATGGTGTGGTGGCACTACACTTTGACTTTCAGGGGTGTAGAGGATAACACCTTCATTCGCAGCTCCACGATCTGCAGGTTCAACTCCAACTGAACCTTCGCGGCCTCCTCTTGAGTCTTATGGACTCATACCACCAGTTGATGAATTTTTTACATGGACAAATCCAGGATGCTACTACATGCCTCTTCCACTCCTTGTTCTAATCCTTGGTTTTGGGCGACCATGCTGTCGCGCTGTATGCTGAGCTGTTCTAACCTATCCTTTTGCTCACTTAATATTTGGAGAGCGCGGCCCTCCCTGGCGCAAAGCTCTATAGTTACCCCATTGTGTAGCTAGTACAGGGTTTCTCTAGGAAGGGTAGCCAAATTCAATCCCTAGCCCCTCGTGTCTCCTTTGGCTTCTGCAAAGACGATGCCTTTTGGTAACACGAAAGTGTTCATTTTTCGGGCATGCACCATCTACTTAGCTTTGGCTAAACCTTCCGCAAGGTGTGGTGTCATCTCTCCTGGGGGTCACACCTGTAATGCCTACAAATGTGCTCCGAGTGCCCCCAACACAGTGGTCTGCTCCATCATCAACTCCTCTAGAGCATATTTAGTGACTTCACAAACTAGTTCACTATTGTCAATGAGGTTTCCCCCTGCAGTCTTTATTGTCTTTGTCTTTTTTCCTGCGGGTGGCTACTCTTGGTTGCGCAACCACTTGAGTTGGGTCAATTTTGTTGTAAGGTTCGTGCATTCCAATGTCTCCTCCTCCCCCTGTATGTCCTGCTCCATGGACATTTCCTGACCTTCCTAAGTTTCCTTAGTGGGCGTGACTGTGGTTTGTACCATATGCTCTATTGCTGCTACCTCAACCATCTTCCTCTGCATGGCTGCATCTTGTTCCTGATGCTTTCTCTCTACCAGTTTCGTGATGCGCAGCTTGGTCTCATTCTTCCTCTACTGTGCTGTGATCTTTTCTAGTTCCGCCAAGTCTGGGGCGCGCCACTTCGGGGCCCATGATGCCATGACTTTGCATGATGCCATGACTTTTAAGATCGCATCATCTATGGCAATGAATGACAGTTTTACCCATTCTCGAGCTGGATCCTTGTGTGCCCAGATATACAAGTTATGTATATCCACCTTGAATTCTGTTGCGTTTTGTAAACTGTTATATACTATCAGGGACAAGCACGGCCTACGGTGGATCCATGTTCATAAATTCGTCTCTATGAATGCCCAAAACACCTTTATCTCTTGAATCCGTGCCACGTCTTTCATTGCACAGAGTGAGGTGTACCTCACGGCCTCGAGTAGGTTCCTATCAATGGTGGGAAACTGGCTGGCTGCCGGCAGCTCCCCAGAAACTAGCAGGATGGATAACAACAACCACACATAGTGGATGGTCTTACCCTAGCCCTTGGCTTCCCTATAATTCGTCAAAAATTCCTCACAGAGAAACTCTGCCCAGTTGAACTTGACCCCTTCTGCACACTGCTCTGCCAATGCAGTTACAGATGCTGGCACTTCGTCTGCGCGACATTTCCTCATGAGCTTACTGGCCAGCAGCTGGGTGGTGACGTGCACCCCTCGGTCCTTGATACTTGCTATTACATACCCTTGCTTCCTCTTCTCTAGCTTATATTTTTCCTTCATAGCTTCTGCGAGGCCCAAGTCACCGCTCTTTCCTGCGATGTCTGCGAGATTACTTCCTTTAATAGGTAGTCATGATATTCGGTGAATTAAGTCAGCCGTGATGGGAATCGAATCCTCCAGCCAAAGATACCCATCATGTACTAGACACAGTAGCTGCCGGATTACAAAATTTGTGATGGGCACACAGTGGTAGTGGGGTATCCATCACAGATGGAGTAACACAACCATCTCCACACCACATAACCATTTATGCTATAGTAATTTCTCTGTGTCCAACTGTGGGAACTTCTCACTATCTGCAAGGTCCCAGTATTCAAATTTGATATTCGGTACCCATCCCAGCGGCGGACCATCAAATCTTATCTCATCTAGAAGAAGTGGGGTTTGGAGTGCACTCTTTGTGGCCTCTAGGTCCTTCGGTATTTTAGCTGTCCCTTTCCATGGCGGAATGTAGGGGGTAACTATATCGCCGACAATGCTTGGGAGACATTCTCCACCTCATCATCCTGTGCCTCAATTTGGGCTATTAGGGCTTGCAAATATTCCTCCTCCTCCTCTGTTTCAGTGATGACAACTTTGTCCTTCTCTGTCATTGACACTTTACTAACTCTTGGGTTGTGTGGTGATACCTGGACTGGCCCCATTAGCTGTTTGTTTTTCTGTGGTCCCGACATGCGTGGGGACTTCAGTACCTCTAGTGCACTTGTTGCCTCTCCAGGCTCTCCCTAGGATACCCAGGGTTCTAGGTTAACTTCCGTGAATCGCACTTTGGTTCTGGACATTGTGTCTATAGTGGGTTCATTTAGTCGCATACTTATAGGCGGCGAGGTAGCTTGGTGCTCGCCATTCTCTATTGGCTCAAATCTCAAACCACCAAGTGTTGGTCCACAACTACCCCATGGAATTTTATGGTAACTTTTGAGTTTGAACTCGGTTGTTCCCTCCATATCTGAGTCACCAGTACTTGTTGGAAATAATACTGAGAGGGGGGGGGTGAATCAGTATTATCACATTAATAAAACTTTTTCATTTCCATAATCAGATTCATATATGCTACTTCCACAACTTCTTATTATTAAGTTAATTGATCTTCAATGAGTGCATTAGAACATTATCAACCATATTATCAGTTAACAGATGCAGTAACATAGAATAGATCATCACACATAAGGCACACACATGAACACCATGATATAAGGTGGAAACCCAATGCGGGAGAAAACCACCTGCTGCAAGTCATCTCAATCTTCTTCTTAATAAGAAAATCCTTTTACAATATTTGTACTGGTGCAGTCTTATACCAGTATGGGAGCTACAACCCCCTTTGCTCTTGTACTAGCCGGTCCATTTACTAGTACGCAGGCTACTACCTGCTACAATGCTCCAAAGATTTCCTTTAGATCTTGTACTAGCTTAGATACTAGTATGTAGGTGCTGACCTACAATCTTCTCTCCTCCAGGTACCACGTTTCATCAATTTTCATACTTAATACACTGAAGCACAACACATAATCTGAAAGGCCACATTTCATCCAATTTTCATACTAGACCCAACAACATTAAAGCTCATAATCAAACAACCTTCTGAATTACCCAAGCACTAGATCAATACATATACAAGTGAGTCATCAATTAGATCTAGTCCATCAGATCACATAAATGAGTCAATAAGAACCTGATCCATTCATCCATCAATGTATAAACATTTAATCAATCACTGCTGTTATCAGAACTTAAAACTAGAAACCAGACATCACTTCAAAACTCAGAACACAACAATGATAAACATGGACAACTAAGTAGATTTCATGAGAAGTACGCAGCTTCACCCATATAACACCTGCATAGAAGTACGCACTGTTTCCAACTGAGTTCCTGCGTACCCACGCACTCTGCCTCACAGACTTCCTGCGTACCTGCGCTCTGTGTCCAATGAAATGCCTGCGCCCCTCCGCATCTGTAGCGCTTCTGGGCCTGCGTATCTGCGCACCTGCAGCGCTTCTGCGCCTGCATATCTCCGCACTTTTCTTTCCCTGTACTTATGTACCTGCAGGTATAGATAATTCCAAGACTTCAAGATTAACCCAAACTGTCAGATCTACAGATCTGAACATGCGCCGAGGAGATATCAACCCATTAGTAGATCTGATTTGTAGTTCTCATGTTTTTCCTGATTTAGATCTAGCTTTCTCTCAGAAACCCATCACTAGAATTTCAGATCTAGTTTCTCTTAAGATCTTCTTATTTCACAAGTGTCTAGCCAAATGATCTCCTTTACTTTATATAGGCAAGCTATTCCTAAAATCATGGATCAATAGGGGCTCAATAATAATAATAATAATATAAAACAATACCACGGGCCAAAACCATAGAATCAAGAACGGTGGGCTAAATACCACAGGCCAAACATAGGAAACCCCACGTGAACGCGCTTCTCTGCCTTGAAGTAAGTGAACTAGGGGTACGCACCTTCTGAACGGGTGACCTGCGTGTATGTACGCAGTTTATCTAAGACATGCCTGCGTGTACGCATCTTTTGCACGGTGTACCTGCGTACCCCTTATTTTCTTCAATATTTGAGAGCTGATCATCAATCTCTGCTACTGACCTGAAGTACTGTGATCTATCACCTATATGGGTTGCCATCAAGGACAATACTTTAGCCATAATGCCAACAATCTCCCCCTTTGGACTTGATGGCAAAGCTTACTAAGAACTTGCTATTTGATTCCTTTGAGCTGTCCTACATCTATGTATGATGTCACATCTGATATCTCTTCTGTAGATTCATCTGAATGTATATAAGTGAGATGATCTTCTATGAGAGGGTTGCCATCAAGTACAACACATGCATCATAATGCCAACAATCTCCCCCTTTGGACTTGATGGCAACAACACCAAATCACTCTCCCGCTTTGACATCAAGGGCAAAGGGTTATGCTCCCCCTAAGAACATGCTCCGCTTGACTATAAACTAGATCTGCTGAAGTTTCTGAATGAGCTCCCCCTTTGTATATGCCATGGTGCACCAATCTAATAAAGCTCTTTCTGAGAACAAGCTTAAATATCTGCTCTGCTATATAGTGTTGTTCATGGTCAAGCTCCCCCTGATTGTAAGCAAGGTATGCAAAAGGATGTTCTACAAGAAGAACATGACTCTATATATCATAAATGACCTTCCTATCACCAAAAGACTTAATACATACATCCATCACCCAACCAAGTGGGGATACATCAGGAACTAAATACATTACATCTTCATCCCAGGCATAGTGGGGAAACCAACATAGGTCGTTACATGACCTGAAGAGATGACTACAATAGATAGAGACATACTATGACATTTATAACAGAGATCAATCACCTAAGATAAACATCAGCAACAACACTGTATGATCTGCTCCATAGTATCTGTCAACAGCAACTAGATCAACAACTTGCATTAGTGCATGAATCGTCAAGGTATGTCCGCAACAACAGAATTTCACATTCTATGTGAGAAAACACCATAGCCATCATGATCATCATTTGGGAATATCTACATCAATCAACATATATACAAAACAACCTATCATCATATAGGTAAGAGCTCATCATCATCATGTCTCCAACAATGCAACTTTGAATGATCATCCCTGTATCCAACCAACAATCATGCATCATAGCTGTAATATATGATCTTTATGCATATGTCGACAGCAGCATATGAGTGACTCATCATCAAGAAGATGTGAATTTAAGCTAAGTGCTTCTCCTTATCCTCATTAGAGAATCAACCACAAATCTGATCCAAGAACCATGTGAACAACTCATAGCAAGATGAATCATTTAAGCATCATCACCAAGGATTATTACCCATAATGCCAACAATGCATTAAAAACATATGCTCCCCCTAAACTGGTGCCATCTGTCAGATCTTATCAACAAGAAAAGTCAGCCATTAAATGCCTTAAGACAGATACGCAGTTTTTCATTATATGACCTGCGTGGCTCCGCACATCATCTTTCGCTCCTCTGCGTATCCACGCACCTGTCCTTCTGTGTTTCTGCGTACTCACGCAGACAGCCTTCTACTACAGTGCGTACCCACGCACCTGTGCCATCAGTTGCGCTGCGTACCTCACGCATCCTTTGCTTCTATCGCGCCGCGTACTTCTATGTACCTCCGTAGGTTATCCTTCTATCGCGCCGCGTATCTTCGATCTTGCTACGCACCTCTTCTTCTGCCTCACCGCGTCCGTCCACATGTGCTCTTTTGTTACGCCGCGTACATATGCACTGGGACTGTGCCTTTGCTGCGTAACCTCGCACTTTCACTATGTATCACCTGCGTACACCCGCACTTTCACAGTGAATGGTCTGCGTACCTCTGATTAGAACCCAATTAAGAGTCCTCCTTTGTGCTACTAACATTCAGATTCCCAGATCTGATCTTGTGTTCGAGAGATCATAGATTCACTTCACTTTCCCTACTGCCTTTCTTCAAACAATCATATACGCGATTGTGCAGTATCCAACTCGCGTATATACGCGACTTCCCTTTATGGAGTTTGCATATGAGATTCAGGACACTGAAGTTTTGTACTTTCAGCTCCCTCTGATTCTGGTATGTCTGTACGTTGTGCTGTGCCGCCTTTTTCTGACTGTACTTCCTTTTTCCTCCATATCTTCAAGCGTGATGATGACATTTTCTCCTTTTGATATGGTGCCCACACTTTGTTCCTGCAATTCTTGGCTATATGTCCAAGCTTGTTACATGCATAACATCTTACATGTTTCATATTCCATTTGTAGCAATCAGCAGCTTTGTGACCATACATATTGCAAGCAAAGCAATATCCATTAAAGTACCTTGAATGTGATGATCTTTCTGCATAATGGTCTTGAGCCCTTCTTCTTCTACATCTAGCTGCAACATGTCCAAGATTATGACATACATAACATTCAACATTATTCATGGGAGGAGTAAAGGATTTTCTTTGAGGAATCTCTTTCCTTGGTTGATGATGAGATTGATCTTTCATTTCTTCGTTGATCACTTTAGAGTTCCTTGCCTCACCTTGTGAACTAGATTCACCTTCAACAGATTCATGGAAACCAAGACCAGTCTTTATAGCAGGAGACCTTTGACTACTAAGAATATCATCCAAGACTTTAGAACTATCTTGAAATCGTAAAAGCTTATCCTTTTCTTCTAATTTACCTTTCAAGATATTTACCTCAACCTAAAGCTGTTCTTCCTTTTCAAGAGATTGCCTTTTCAAATCTTCTTCAGCTTTCCTTCCTTCTTCCATTTGTTCCCTTAGTTTGAGAATCTCCTTTTCTTGTTCTTCATTCAGATCCTGCTGCATTTGACGAACTCGGAAGACACATTCTAGCTGAGATTTTAAGCTGATGACTTCGTTGTCTTGTTTTTCAATTGCTTGATGTAGATCTTCATTCTGCTTCTTTGATTCTTCAAGATCTCCTTTTAGTGAGAGGATTGTAGCTTCAATATTTTCATAGTAGCTGGATCTATCTTTGAGTTTCTTGATGGTTGTGCTTCTTTCGTTGACTTCTTTTCTTAATGATGTCACTTCATGCTGCAATTTTTGACATTGGCCCTCCTTGTCCTTGAGTAGTTTTCTTACCTTGTTTCCTTCTCCTAGTTGGGCCTTTAGTTTGGTAGCTTCTTCTTTGAAGTCACATTCCCTTTTGTTCAATAGATCTTGTTGATCTCTAATTTTGTCTGTCAGCCTTTTAAATTCTGCCTCTATTTGATATCTTTCTTGTTCACCCATATGAGCAAATTCAGTAGTTTCGCTATCACTTTCATCTTTTCCAAAAGGAAAGATAGCTGGAACATCAGAGGATAATATATTCATACCTGATAATGATTCTGAATCTGATTCTGAATCTGAAGAGCTTCTTATACCTAATCCCCAATCGATTCTCACATTGTCATAGTTCTTCTGAGATGACTTCTTCTTCTTAGGTGCTTTCTTCTTAAGCTTCTTTCCCATTGTTCCACGGATCTCCTTCAAGCGATCAAGCTTCTACCAAAGGACCTGCTCCGATACCAATTGTTGGAAATAATACTGAGAGGGGGGGGGTGAATCAGTATTATCACATTAATAAAACTTTTTCATTTCCATAATCAGATTCATATATGCTACTTCCACAACTTATGATTAAGTTAATTGATCTTCAATGAGTGCATTAGAACATTATCAACCATATTATCAGTTAACAGATGCAGTAACATAGAATAGATCATCACACATAAGGCACACACATGAACACCATGATATAAGGTGGAAACCCAATGCGGGAGAAAACCACCTGCTGCAAGTCATCTCAATCTTCTTCTTAATAAGAAAATCCTTTTACAATATTTGTACTGGTGCAGTCTTATACCAGTATGGGAGCTACAACCCCCTTTGCTCTTGTACTAATCGGTCCATTTACTAGTACGCAGGCTACTACCTGCTACAATGCTCCAAATATTTCCTTTAGCTCTTGTACTATCTTAGATACTAGTACGTAGGTGCTGACCTACAATCTTCTCTCCTCCAGGTACCACGTTTCATCAATTTTCAGACTGGATACACTGAAGCACAACACATAATCTGAAAGGCCACATTTCATCCAATTTTCATACTGGACCCAACAACATTAAAGCTCATAATCAAGCAACCTTCTGAATTACCCAAGCACTAGATCAATACATATACAAGTGAGTCATCAATTAGATCTAGTCCATCAGATCACATAAATGAGTCAATAAGAACCTGATCCATTCATCCATCAATGTATAAACATTTAATCAATCACTGCTGTTATCAGAACTTAAAACCAGAAACCAGACATCACTTCAAAACTTAGAACACAACAATGATAAACATGGACAGCTAAGTAGATTTCATGAGAAGTACGCAGCTTCACCCATATAACACCTGCGTAGAAGTACGCACTGTTTCCAACTGAGTTCCTGCGTACCCACGCACTCTGCCTCACAGACTTCCTGCGTACTTGCGCTCTGTGTCCAATGAACTGCCTGCGCCCCTCCGCATCTGTAGCGCTTCTAGGCCTGCGTATCTGCACACCTGCAGCGCTTCTGCGCCTGCGTATCTCCGCACTTTTCTTTCACTGTACTTGCGTACCTGCAGGTATAGATAATTCCAAGACTTCAAGATTAACCCAAACTATCAGATCTATAGATCTGAACATGCACCGAGGAGATATCAATCCATTAGTAGATCCGATTTGTAGTTCTCATGTTTTTCCTGATTTAGATCTAGCTTTCTCTCACAAACCCATCACTAGAATTTCAGATCTAGTTTCTCTTAAGATCTTCTTATTTCACAAGTGTCTAGGCAAATGATCTCCTTTGCTTTATATAGGCAAGCTATTCCTAAAATCATGGATCAATAGGGGCTCAATAATAATAATAATAATATAAAACAATACCACGGGCCAAAACCATAGAATCAAGAACGGCGGGCTAAATACCACGGGCCAAACATAGGAAACCCCACGTGAACGTGCTTCTCTGCCTTGAAGTAAGTGAACTGGGGGTACGCACCTTCTGAACGGGTGACCTGCGTGTATGTACGCAGTTTATCTAAGACATGCCTGCGTGTACGCATCTTTTGCACGGTGTACCTGCGTACCCCTTATTTTCTTCAATATTTGAGAGCTGATCATCAATCTCTGCTACTGACCTGAAGTACTGTGATCTATCACCTGTATGGGTTGCCATCAAGGACAATACTTTAGCCATAATGCCAACAATCTCCCCCTTTGGACTTGATGGCAAAGCTTACTAAGAACTTGCTATTTGATTCCTTTGAGCTGTCCTGCATCTATGTATGATGTCACATCTGATATCTCTTCTGTAGATTCATCTGAATGTATATCAATGAAATGATCTTCTATGAGAGGGTTGCCATCAAGTACAACACATGCATCATAATGCCAACAGTACTTACTTGGCGACAGATCATCCCGAATCCATCTCTTAATTCCTGTCTTAATGGCCCACCACCTGCTCCTTTCTACCTTAAATTAGACCTCTTTTCATGAATAGTGACATCAACAGTCACTTCCCAGCCTACCCGCGCAGCAACACAAATTCTTAAGCATGATAGTGATACTTGTGACAGATTGACCCTGTATGGAACGTCCTTTCTGGGTAGCTCTCCTGCAAACATGTTTATAGTCCATTGCCTTTTTTCAATTGCGTAGGGCTTTGAGATTGTGCTTCCTACGGATAGTCAGGTGGTTGCACCCCTGGCGCGAGGCTTCGATTTTCCTACTATCCAGGGATGCGAGCACTCTTCAAATACCCTTATGTATGGTGGTGTGCCAGTGTTGAGTGATAAAAAGGTGTCTTCTAACCCCTATTTATCCTACATTAATTATCAATCCGGGCACGATTTTTTATCTCAAGAGTGTACTCAGTCTGAGGTGGTCACTTGTTTAAGAGTAATGTTTGCAGTATAGTGCTTGCAAAAGTAAATGAATGTTGGAAACAAAATCCAATTGTAATGGCAAGAAACTTAAATGCTCTATAACTAAATCATTCACTCAAGAAACTAGAACAATCATCAGTCAAGGATGCAGTAATGATAACTCTTTCCCCTGTAAACTGATGTAAATGAAAATCAATCACAGACAAGACCTCCAATCAGAGAACTTATACAACGGTAGTCAATGTTCATTACAATTGTAGATCTTTCTGCTAAAGCAAATTCTGGAAACAAGAATTCGATTAGCAAAAAAGGAACAACAACTAAATCTATTGAAAAGGTCGAACAACAAAGCTTAATCTACAGAAATGAATTGAGCAGCAATCTTAACCGAAATGAATTGAACAACAATCCTCAACTAATAAAGGAACAACAAACCTAATTAAGTGTAAACACACAGTGACTATAGAGTAATTGAATCAATAATCTTATTCTAGCATAATGGACATTAACCACAAGTATAAAGGAATGACAATTGCAGTTATAATTGAATGGCAATTAAATGAACAACAGAATCTGAATTAGATAATGCAATATTGTTTCAAAATGAACAACATGACATTTTAAGTTCTGAATAATAATCTTGTTATCCAATTACGATTTCGATGTAACAGATCAATTTAGTGAAATGTTTAGAAATAGAAGATTACTGAATAAAACAAATTAAGAAAATGCAAAGGAAATCAAACCACAGACAATTGTAATTGTAAAATAGTGATACAAGAAGCAAGTGGATCCACTAGGGCCGGGCCCTTAGCCACCAAGGAAGCACTGCTACGTTTACTCCAGGATCAGATAATGGAACAATGATTGAGTTATATATTAATCATATATGGAAAAGTTACAACTATTGCTCTTCAAAGAGAGTCGATGATCAAAGTTGAGATTACAACAGTAAGTTCTACAAATTGATAATAAAATCTGCCCCCTTGGGCTACCAGCGCTGTCCCTTTTTATAATGGCCAAGTGGAAGTATCAAGAGTACCGATAAGCCTTGAAGTAGTGATCCCTCAGGATCAAAGGATCTTGAGGGATTCGCTATATCTTTGATCTCCAGTTTATCGTTTTTTCTTCTTGCGCTGATGTCATGTTTTCTCTTCCTTTTCCTGGACCATGCGCTCTGATATTGATCTCCTCGTCTAGATACGGCTTCCTGTAAAAGGGATAGTAGTTTCTTCTACTTTGTCTTTTCCTCTCGAATAGTGATTTTCTATTTCCTTCACTTTTTGTATAGAAAAAGAAAATAATTAGTTATTTTGTATCAATCACAAATCTCCTTAATTTTATCATAATTATTTAACATATTACCATCTTAGAATGTAAAGGAGTTATGATTCAAAGGAAAAGATAAAGAAATAAATGGTAAATACATACCTTTTCCAATGCTCAACACACCCCCCTAATTACCCTTTTTCATGCCCTCATGAAAACATTATAACTTACATGCAAGGCAGTTAGGGAATAGGCTGGAGAGGGATTTTCATGCAGTGGTCTAAAACCATGATGTGTAGCTAAAAATTCAAAAATATGCCATGTCTGGCCTTCAGGAAATTCATATAGAGCATTATACCCTACTACAGGATACCAGATAATTGGACTTCGAAACCTACAACCTAGCCAATATGGGCCTTCTCTTAAGATGAGGTTACTATAGATAACTAGGCGATTAGTAGCTAACTTAAAATTTTCGTAATTGAATGGCTCTCTGTCCTGCACATTCCGATTGGAAGTCTTCCATCGGAGTTTAGTTGCAGCTATGGCAAGGTCTTTAATGGATAGGAAGTATTCTACCCCTTGCTGGACAACTACTGTGTGAATGGGTCCCAATGTCTAGATCACACCCTTCTTTCTCATTAAGCTTATGTGCTTATCCCACTATTGTAATGGGTTTTTTCGACTCACCCCTTACCTAAATATCTAACCTGTTTTCTTGTCTCTAAAAGGTATTATGGGCTTTAAGCCACTTTATCTAGTTAACAACAAAAGAGATGAATGCCAGAAGCTGGATATCACCCACAAAAGGATTGGGGTTCTCTTTTGTTTCATCATCCAACACAAAATTATGCAAATAGAACTCACATAGCAATCATTGGACTTTCACCCCATAATGTTTGCAGCAGTTTATAAAATCATCAATAGTTTTTAACTCTATAGGCACCCCTACCTTAATAGCCTTAATTTTTAACTATAAATATCTTTCCATAAAAAACAAAGCATAATTTTTCGCAGGTGCCCTACATGCTAGAACATCAGTATACAGAAAACAGAGAGTATCCATTTGACTCATAACTGTGTCTAGTCTATTGGTTACCTTTTTAACTTTTTATTCTGCTCTCCGACATCTATCGAAGGCCTCATTCTCCGATGCATTGATGTTCTTTACTTGCTGCTGTAATTTTTTATATTTCTCCTGAGGAATAGTTTCTTTTGTGAGATTTTCTATCATCTATTGGGCCTGTGCTAGATCCTCTAGCAGTTTTACTACCCTAGGGTCATTGTTTTTCAAAACACTTTTGGGCTGAAGATCTACCTGGATCTCCTTATTGCGACATCTAGTTTCCTAAGACTATGTTTCATTGTCATGAACTGTCCAGTCAGTCGTGATGCTAGAGGACAATGCCTCTGTCTGGACGTCCTTATTACAGATTCGTGTGTTTTCTATTTCGTCCTCTGTTTGTAACAGCCGCATGTTATTCCTTGTGGTCCTGGATGATAATGGGTTTAGTTTGAGTTCTTTTGGCCTTCATTTTATGGGGTTTCATCTGGGTGGCTACATCCTTTGTTTTAGGGGTTCTTTTTGAGATTCTCCCATTTTTAGGACCCTTATTTGTTGTCTGATTTGTTTTACTACATTTAGTAGCCTGTTTCTTTTCCTTCGCAACCTTTTGATTTCATTTGTCTTCTTCTTCGAAGGAACAACTGTTTCTTTTCTTGGGCCTGGGCTTCGTTCTTCAAGGATTGTACCCTCGCCCTGGCTTATTTCCATATTTATGTTTGGAACACTTCTTCAGTGTTCTTTTCATCCTGATTAGGTTTATTAAGGGAGGTAATCTTGGTTTGATCTGCTATTTCCTGAGTGGCTTCTTCTTCTACTTCTTCTTCATCATTCATCTCCTTAGATGCACTCTTGCTGTGAGCAGAGTGTTCCTGTGATTGTCCTACCTTAATATCGAGGTTGAGTGGGCTGTGGGGCTGGATATAATCACCCAAGTTGGCCAAAATTTGGGCCAATTTGTTTTCTTGCAGAGGGTTTTGTAATGGGCTTCCGTTGGGTGTCTCTGCTTCCTCCCCTTCTTCCTCGCCGGAGTGCTAAGTTTCCTCTTTTGGTTCCTCTTCTATATTTTCCCCTCCTTCAGGTTATGGGGGTTGCTCATCCTCTGAGTCATATATCTCTAAGGTTTAGCTACTGTTATCTTAGAGACTTCCCAACATTCCCCTGCTTCTCCCCAATCTGACGGACTGTCTGTGTTTCTGCAGTCTAATTGATGTGCTAGCAGTTCTTTTTCGTTTTGGGGTTGATAAGGCCAATCCCCCATCTATTGAGAATACCAATTCTTCCCAACTAATTTGCTGTTGAGAGAGACTATAACTAACTATTAGCCGAATTAATCCATGATAACTTACTATCGTCTCTGTATGACGAGATTTCCTTATGCTCCGAGTAGCATCATGCAACAAAAAATTTAAATATGCGGGCAAATTTATAGTACATTTTTGTTTTAATACTGCCAACAATTTGAGATGGCGTGGTCTTACCACATCCTTTCTCCCATCGCATGTGATGTAGCTTTGCACAATTCTGGCTAATTCTGCCCATGGTTCTCCTAGGGTTGTAGGAAAAACTCCTTTTCCTTTGACAGTAAGGCTCAGTCCTTCGTCCCAGAAGATGGTTATGTTGTCTTGAAGTTTCACTTTTTTCTGAGTCCATACTGGTCCAACAGCTGGTACTCCTGATACTTCAGCAATTACCACATCTGTTATTGTTATCTTCCTCCCCCTCACCATGTAATGATCTTCCTACAAATTCTACAAAAATTCAATGGCCACTGTTTCATGAGACTGTTGTAGTCGGTTAAGGTAGGCAATCCATCTTGTTCTCACTAAAATTTCGCGTGCAGCGTCGAAGATTATTAACACCTGCGGTTTGCTGCGTATTGATCTGCCTCCCATTTTTTTCAAGCTTAGCACACTGTTAATTTGTACAGAGCAAAAACACAGAAATGATGATGGAACAACAAGCTGTTCAAGCTTAGCACACTATTAATTTTTACAGAGCAAAAACACAGAAATGATGATGGAAAAACAAGATGTTCGTATTGGGAAATATGAATACCGTTAAACTTGCTATTCCTGAGTTCTGATGGAGTCATAGTACCTGCAAATAAGGAGTTGACACGTATGCCAGTGTAGTATGGAGGTCACCCGTGCCCCCTGAAATGTGATAGGTCATCCTCGACCGGCAAATAAAGAAGCAGCATGCTGAATTGCAGTCGTACAGTAAAAAGAAAGGAACAACATATATATCCAAGACATGATTACAAAAAGAAGCAGATTACTAAAATCAAGGCTTATGATGGAAATCACAAATAGATATGGAAATGCTGTGAAATGATGCAAAAAATTGGGGAGAGGATAGTTGATGTAAGTAAAAATGCTTATGTGGTCATTATCCACTTTAACCATTATGATTGATTTATAAACGATTTTCATGTGTAAGAGGTTCGAAAGGGTTATATAACATAATCTCATTTGAAATCAAGATAAAGATATAAGAAAAGGGTTTATAATGACTATTGGTGTATGAAAAGTATGACTTCAATACCATCAGCAGAGCTTTGTTGCCCACAGGTGTCCATAACCTTGACAAAGTTGCTTGTTTCACCCTTGGAACCATAATCCTTTATGTAGGCCTAGGAAAGTGTTGTGTGATGTCAAAATGGAGGCCATTATGTTGGCTTGGTAACCGGATGAATCACAATGCCATTCACCAGGAAGGAGTGAAAGGTGGGCAGGCCGGCTCGTGATGAGACCTCCTGTTCCAAAGACTTTTTATTTTTCTGATATGCCTCTTGGATCATATCCCTGGTGTGGTGGCCATAGTGGGATTGACACTTCACTGCTTCCTTATGATCATGGCAGGCTGGCTCTTGATGAGACCCCCTATCCTTCATCTGACAAATCATGTTATTAATCATATAGATATATATTTATCTCTTTTTTTTTCTTTTTTTCTTTTATATAGCACTTTCCTATTTGTATATAGAGATGGCTCAACACTCCTTAAGAGTAGGGATGGTGGAAGAAGTCTGAACATCTCAATAGAGGAAAATATGCCCTTATTCTTATTCAATAATAATGATCAAAGAGAATTATGAAGATTAAAAAAGAACCAACATGATAAAAATAATCAATCAAATTGGTTTTAGTGAAAATAAAGACAACAAAGTGATATAAATAGTTGTGTCCTTTCCTTTTCTTCTTATCGATATAAAGCAATTTCTCTAAAGATAACATTTTTTCTTTGGTTTGTTGATTTCAGTATCCTCTAGTTTTTGTGTTCTTGCATAAATGTATAACTGTTCCTTTAAAGGGATCATAAAAAGTGAACCATCATTCACAGAAATCCTCTAAATGATGTTCTTTAAGAAACACACACACACACAAAAAATGCACTCAAAAAGGTGTTGTTCCTTAGATGGAACATCTACTGTTCCTTAAGAGGGACAGCAAAAAGAACATTTGCATGCCAAAATCGTGGTTCCTTTAAGAGGAACAACAAACAAAAGAAAAAATACACTCGAGACTGTTGTTCCTTAAGAGGAATAGGAACTGTTCCTTAAGAGGAACAACAACTGTTCCTTAAATGGAATAGAAAATGAAGCAAGTGTGAAATAAAATACCAATCCTTTGGCAAAACAGCCTAAGATCATCCGAAATCGAAGCTGCTGTTCCTTCGGAAAGGACAGCAGAAAGAAAAAATGTGAAGGAGGGCTATTCCTTTAAAAGGAACAGCAAAAAAATCTAGCGGAAGTGTTGTTCCTTCGGAAAGGAAAGCCAAAAATGTAGGAATTTTGTTCCTTTAGAAAGGAACAACAAAAAAGCAAAAGTGTTGTTCCTTCAGAAAGGAACAGCAAATTGAAAAAGTGTTGTTTCTTCGGAAAGGAACAACAAAAATGCGGAAATGTTGTTCCTTCAGAAAGGAACAACAAAAAAGTGAAAATGTTGTTCCTTTTGTAAGGAACAAAAAAATCCGAATGTGTTGTTCCTTTAGAAAGGAATAGAAAAAATGCGGGAATGATGTTCCTTCAGAAAGAAACAGAAAAATGCGAAAGTGTTGTTCCTTTGGAAAGGAACAACAAAAATGTGGAAATGTTGTTCCTTCGGAAAGGAACAACAAAATTCGAAAGTGTTGTTCCTTCGGAAAGGAACAATAAAAATGCGGAATAGATGTTCCTTCAGAAAGGAACAACAAAATGCAAAAGTGATGTTCCTTTGGAAAGGAACAACAAAAGTGTGGAAATGTTGTTCCTTTGAAAATGAACAACAAAATGCGAAAGTGTTGTTCCTTCGGAAGGGAACAACAAAAATGCAGAAATTTTGTTCCTTCGGAAAGGAACAACAAAAATGTGGAAATGCTGTTCCTTTGGAAAGGAATAGAAAAATGCGAAAGTGTTGTTCCTTCGGAAAGGCACAGCAAAAAAAAACAAAAAGAATGCAGAAATGAAAAAAATCTATACAGAAAGTAGTTTATACAAGCAGAAAAGAAAAACTTATGTACAAAATTTAAGAACAATGGGATTATTTAGTGAAGCGATGCTGAGGGAGGATTATTTTCCTTAGCAAGAATTTGCATATCAGAATCTTCTCAGAGCTGCTGGTAAAAGGATTCCTGAGTAACCGATTTATCGTACAGTCGCACTCGGTGACCATTTTCTTTAAAGGTATGTCTAGATCCATCAATAGTAGTCAAAGTAATGGTGCCATTGTCATGCACTTTATGTATTTCATATGGTCCAAGCCATCAAGTTTGAAGTTTTCCCGGAAAACCCTAAAACCTAGAGTCATATAGGAGTGCCCAATCTCCTTCATGGAAGATTTTCTTTTTGATCAGGGTGTCGTGCCATTTTTCTCTCTGCTGTTGAATTAATGCGGTGTTTTGTAGAGTAGAGAGCCTAATTTCATCTAGCTTGTTAACTTGCTATAATTTGTTAGTCTGGGCCTCATTTAAATTTAGACTGATCTCCTGTGATGTTCTTAATGTTTGTATTTTGAACTCTATTGCAAAGATGGGTTTTTTTCCAAATAATAACTAATGTGGTGAATAATTGGTGGTGTTTCTCCATGTTGTTCGATATTCCCACAAGGCTTTGGGAAATCTTGAAGCCCAATCACGCCTGTGTGATGCAACGGTTTTTGTCAATATTTCCTCTATCACCTTATTCGTGCTCTCTACTTGGCCATTTTCCTATGGGTGATACGGAGTGGTAATTTTGTGATGAATGTGGTAATTTTTTAATGTTGCAATGATTTTATTACCTACAAACTGCGGTCCTCCATCTACGATTATGTCCCTCGGGAGGCCATATCACACAAATATTTTGAACAGGAAGTGAATCACAGAGTCCTTTGTAGCTCTTAGAAGTGCCTCCGCTTCAACCCATTTGGTAGCATACTATGTTGCTACTAGAATATATGTTTTCTGATTTGATGATAGGTTGATCAGACCAACAAAATTGAGCTCCCAATGCTCAAATGGTTCGATTACTAACAGTAGGTTTAAAGGCATTTCGTTGGACTGTCTAGGGCATCCAACTCTTTGGTAGCTATCACAGGCTTCAATAAATTTCTTAGCATCTTTAAAGATTGTGGGCCAATAATAACCTGTTTGCAAAACCTTGTGACCAGTCCTGCGGTTTGAGAAATGTCCACCACAGGGTCTGTCATGATAAGATTTTAGAATGTCAAATATTTCATCTTTGCGGACGCATCTTCTGATGTGCATATCTACCCCTGTATGAAATAGGTAGCCCCCAATCCAAGAAAATTGGGTACTACGTTCCACAATCTATTTTCGTTCATTGGGGGTTAGATGCTTTGGTAATTTGCCTACTGCTAAATAATTTGCAACATCAGCATACCAGGGTGTCTTGACTGTAACAGCAAATAAATATTCATCTGGGAATTGATCTTCGACTGCTGTTGCATCCACTGGCTTTGACATTCGTGAGAGAAATTTAGCTACAGGACTCTCTTTCCCAGGTCGATCTTTTATTGTGATGTCAATTTCCTACAATAAAATCAACCATCTTGTTACTATACCATTTGTAACAGGTTTATTTGCTAAGTATTTTATGGCAGAGTGATCTGTATATAAAACAACAGGATATCTAGTGATATAATGCCTAAATTTATTTACAGCATGTATTACAACTAAAAACACTTTTTTAGTTACGGTATAGTTTAGCTTGACATGAGACAAATTCTTGCTAATACAATAGATTTCATATGGTTTTTTGTCTTCTTCCTACCCAAGGACTGCTCCAATAGCTGTGTCTGAAGCATCTGATGAAATTTGAAATGGTGGATCCTAATTTGGGCCTTTGAGCATTGGGGCTATTGACACAAGCTTTTTCAGATCCTCAAAAGCACGGTCACATTTATTTGTCCAAACAAAATCAATATTCCGTATCAGTGGATATAAAGGTTCATCTATTTGAGAAAAATGCTCTATAAATCTCCTATAATAACCAGAAAATCCTAGAAAGCTGCGTACCTCTATCTGTGTGGTTGAGTAGGTATTAACAAAATTATTTGAATTTTGGCCAGATCTATCTATATTCCAGCTACTGAGATATAATGACCTAGGATGAGCCCTTTGGACATAATCATATAGCACTTTTCGTGGTTCAAGCGGAGCTTGGTGGCAATACATCATTGCAGCACCTTTTCCAATGTGTCCAGTGCTGGCTTAAAACCATCTCCATATGGTGTGAAATCATCCATATATACTTCGAGCCCTTCAATTATTAAATCTGAAAAGATGTTGAGGATGGCCCTCTGAAATGTGGCAGGGGCATTGCATAGGCCAAAGGGTAGGAATCTGTAAGCAAATGTTCGCCAAGGATAGGTAAAAGTAGTTTTTACCCTGGTCTTAAGGGGAAATATGAATCTGATTGTATCCACTGAAGCCATCCAAGAAAGAAAAGAATTTCTTTCCTACTAATGTGTCTAATACCTAATCAATGAATGGAAGGGGAAAGTGGTCTTTCTTGGTTTCTTTGTTTAATTCTCTATAGTCTACGCAAATCCTCCATTTTCCATTCTTCTTTGGCACCACTACTAGTGGAGAGACCCACTTGCTATCGGAGATTGGATAAATAAAGTTTACATCCAAAAGTTTTTGTAATTCAGCTTTCACAATATCTTTCGGGTAAGGGTTGAGTCTTCGTTGGGGTTGGCGAATGGGTCTAACATCTTTTTCTGTATAAATGTGGTGCGTACATAGCTGGGGATCAATTACCTTCATGTTGAGATAATCCCATGCAAAAGCTTCCTTGTATTTTCTCAGTAGTTAGACCAGCTTTTCTTCTTGTTCAGGAGTCAGGTTTTTGTTAATGTTTCGGTTTTTCCTGGCTCAATCTCTATAGTTTTTCTATTTGAAACAGAGGTAGTAGGTATTGATTGATCATGAGTGTCTTTGAGGGGATCTTCTTCTAGCTCATTGTCAAATTCTTCCTCTATCATGTGACATCGTACATGGGGTCTGGATTCAGGTTGGTTAATGAAGTTGTTAATAAAGTCATCCTATGTTTGGTCTTTAAAATCGAGGGCATCTTCTATGGTTAATGGGGACCTAATGTTTTTTGTGAGGTATGATATAGGTTGCTTGTTAGTTTCCATTATTGTTAAACTTGGCTAGGCTGGAGGGTATAGAGCTAGATTCTTGATATTATTGCCTCTAGTTATAGTCATACTGCCTTATCGGCAGCCAATGTAAGCATCAACAGTTGCAAGCCAAGGTCTACCTAAGATTAAAGGGTGTCCATCGAGTTGGTTTTTGGGGTTTATTATCAGAAAGTCGGCAGGGTATTCCCAGGAATCTATGGATAACATTACATCATGTAATGTACCTTCTGGCCTAACTATCGATCGGTCAGCTAGTTCCAATAAGGTGGAGGTTGGTTCCACTGATGTAACGCCAATTTTTTGACAAGTGGTGGTTGTTAAAATATTAATTGCAACCCCTAAATCAACTAGGGCATTCGAAAAGGTTTGTCCATTGATTTGCACCATCATTATAGGATTCCTTGGGTCTTCATATTTGACAGGTGCTTCTCTTCCTGATAACAGATCAGATAGGGTGCGAACTACTTGGACAATTGGGTTAGTTGTTATTCTCCTCTTTGGCTTTCTTATACATAACTCTTTGATGGTTTTTGCATATATTGGGATATCTTGGATAGCTTGGAGGAGTGGGACTTTTATACACAAATTTCTTAGTTCTCCGAGAATATCAAAGTCAAGATGTTCTATAGGGTGTGGTATGATTAATCGTTCTGGGAATGGGGGAGAAGACGTGGTTGCTTGGTTGTGAGTTTGTTGTTTGACCACATCCTCTTATTGTAGTGGTTGTTCTACCGGTAACAGATTTTCAACTTGATAATTTTTATCTTCCTCAGTTTCTATTATGTGCCCAGACCTTAATTGAAGGTTGTTGCACTCCCTTACGTTGGTTTCTAGTTCTGGTGTTTTGATTATATGAACAGATTGAACCGGTCTATTATTAGGGTTCGGGTTGGGTTGGGCTGGGAGTTGCGGCCTTAAGTTGGACTGGGGATTTTGTTGTAGTGTATATGGAACTAGCAGTGTGGGTTGAGGGAGAGGGATGGTTCCAACTATCTGATTCATTGGTCTTTGCCAGTTTGACTGCCAGGCTTGACTCTGCAAAGTGGGAGGGGACCATTGTGTTGGATATGCATTGTTTTGCCAATATGGTGGAGAGTAGGGAAAATTTGGCCAATTAGGTTGGCTTGTTTTATTTGGCCATGGTGATGAAGGAAATGGTTGTTGTGACTAGCTTGGAAAGGGAGGCTAATTTTGCCACATTGTATTATATTGCTGAGCATGATATTTTAGAGGTTGGAAAGAAGAAGATGGATCAGAGGGCATACTTGGTTGTTGTGGCTACCATTGACGGTGCTAATTGAGTAGGTACACTGGTTTTGGTTCTTCTTCCACTTCTTTGTACACTACTTTCAAACCTGGGAGTGAGGGGCAGTTTTCTATGGAGTGATCTTTTGTACAAATAGCGTAGACTTGAACTGCATCCAGTGGGCACTCTTTATGCTTGTCTTTCTTTCTGCATCTAGGGCAGAATATTGCCAAATTTTTCTCTTCTTTTGCTTGTTTCTGTTTAGCTTGCATAATATTCAGCTGCGTTGTTAGATTCCCCAATATATCAGTTTTGAAATCCTCCAATAAATTCTTGATTTTTGCACGGGTTACTCCTCCACTAGAGATCTTGTTATCCCTTGTGAGCATGTCACGTTCTGCTGGTTTTAGCCTTGTACTGCCTCTCGAACTCCTCATAGATAAATCAATAATGTTAGCAAAATTTTCTTGATAGATGTCACCTTTTCCCATAATATTTAGTGTTTCAACCCATTGTTCCTTCATCCCTTTAATTAATGTCATTTTTAATACATTGTCAAGTAAGGGTAATGATGCATAAGGAAATCTCTGAAGATTATACTGAAAACATTTAACATACTCTTCTAGTGTCTCATTAGGTCTGGCTACCATCTAAAATTTTCATCCTTTAATTCTGTAGACCTACAATAATCCTGATATTTCTTTAGAAAAGCACCTTTCATTTGATCCCAGTCATTTATAACACCTCCACCTAACCACATAAACCATTGTAAAGCTGCTCCTTTTAATGTGGAGGGAAATAGTTTTAGCTTTTGGGGATCGGTGGTATAGTCATACCCCCGGCACAATACATCAAATTCAAACAAAAATGTGTCTGGATCTTCCGATGTGAGGCCATGGAATGTAGGAATGTGCTGGAGAGGAATGGCCTTCATAGGTGCATTAACTGCAGTATCTACAATGGGATATTGCAGTGTGGAGGTTTGAGTTGTTTGCTGGTTCTGGTCCATTTGATCAAATATGTGCTAATATCCTTCTGGGATTTCTAGGGAGTTATTCCTAGGCTGACTAGAAGGAGCAAGAATGGCCTTAAGAACACTTCCTTGGTCTGGGATGTTGGGAGTTCCTTGCTGAACTAATATCTGGGGGGATCTTAGCTCTTCAGGTTCTTCAACTTTGTTCTGGATGATTTTGATAGCACTTCCCTTATCTGGGCTGCTTAGTGGTTGAACTATTCCAAGAGGAGATCCAGGTTCTTTTGTTTCCCCTGTTTCTCCTCCTCCTTCACAGAGATTAATAAGGTTCCCTTCTTGTAACGATTTTGGGCTAAAATTCTCAATTTCTTGAAAATCTTGCTCCTCTGTTTGGCTGTGCACCTCAAAAAAGGCTACAAATGGTGATTTTGTTGCCTGAAGGGAGCTAGTGGGTTATCTAGAAGCAACTTTTCTAGGGCCTACTGATGGCTGAGATTCTGCTTTTTTAATGATATCATCTATAAAGGTCGATCGACCAAGGGTCACTGGTCCCTTAGCTTTATTAGGTTTGGGTAGTGTTTTAGGATTCTTTTCAGGCTTTTTCTACTTCATCATGCACATAAATAAAATACTTATTTCTACCCAAAATAATCAACAAATCTGCAGGAAAGCGGGTGAGGGAGTAGAGCTGTTACATGCTCCGTATGTAGGTTCTTACCTTCCGTTTTTAAAACCCAACTCTCTCCTAGCAGGTGATCACACTACTCTCTTTTCAAAAGAAACAAATGGGTACACTCTCCTTGGCAATGGCGCCAAAATGTTGAGTGATAAAAAGGTGTCTTTTAACACCTATTTATCCTACATTAGTTATCAATCCAGGCACGATTTTTTATCTCAAGAGTGTACTCAGTCTGAGGCGGTCACTTGTTTAAGAGTAATTTTTGCAATATAGTGCTTGCAAAAGTAAATGAATGCTGGAAACAAAATCCAATTGTAATGGCAAGAAACTTAAATGCTCTGTAACTAAATCATTCATTCAAGAAACTACAACAATCATCAATCAAGGATGCAGTAATGATAACTTTTTACCCTGTAAACTAATGTAAATGAAAATCAATCACAGATAAGACCTCCAATCTAAGAACTTAGATAGTAGTAGTCAATGTTCGTTACAGTTGTAGATCTTTCTACTAAAGAAAATGCTGGAAAAAACAACTTGATTAGCAGAAAAGGAACAACAACTAAATCTGTTGAAAAGGTCTAACAACAAAGCTTAATCTACAGAAATGAATTGATCAGCAATCTTAACTGAAATGAATTGAATAGCAATCCTCAACTAATTAAGGAATAGCAAACCTAATTAAGTGTAAACACATAGTGACTATAGAGTAATTGAATTAGTAATCTTATTCTAGCATAATGGACATTAACCATAGGTCTAAAGGAACGACAATTGCAGTTATAATTGAACGACAATTAAATGAACAACAATCGCAACTATAAATGAATAGCAGAATCCAAATTAGACAATGCAATATTGTTTCAGAATGAACAACATGACATTTTAAGTTGTGAATAATAATCTTGCTATCCAATTATGATTTCAATATAACAGGGCAATTCAGTGAAATGTTCAGAAACAGAAGATTACTGAATAAAATGAATTAAGGAAATGCAAAGGAAATCAAACCACACACGACTGTAATTGTAAAATAGTGATACAAGAAGCATGTGGATCCACTAGGGCCGAGCCCTTAGCCACAAGGGAAGCACTGCTACGTTTACTCTAGTATCAGATAATGGAATAACGATTGAGTTATATATTAATCATATATGGCAAAGTTACAACTATCACTCTTCAAAGAGAGTTGATGATCAAAGTTGAGATTACAATAGTAAGTTATACAAATTGATAATAAAATCTGCCCCCTGGGCTACCAGCGCTGTCCCTTTTTATAATGGCTAGGCGGAAGTATCAAGAGTACCGATAAGCCTTGAAGTAGCAATCCCTCAGGATCAAAGGATCCTGAGGGATTTGTTATATCTTTGATCTCCAGTTTATCGTTTTGTCTTCTTGCATTGTTGCTGTGTTTTCTCTTCCTTTTCCTGGACCATGTGCTCCGATCTTGATCTTCTCGTCTGGATACGGCTTCCTGTCAAAGGGACAACAGTTTCTTCTGCTTTTTCTTTTCCTCTCGAATAGTGATTTTCTATTTCCTTCACTTTCTATATAGAAAAAGACAATAATTAGTTATTTTGTATCAATCACAAATCTCCTTAATTCTATCATAATTCTTTAACATATTACCATCTTGGAATGTGAAGGAATTATGATTCAAAGGAAAAGATAAAGAAATAAATGGTAAATACATACCTTTTCGAATGCTCAACACCGTGCTCTTCTTTATGTGGTATGCTCCCTTGTTCAGTAAGGTGTGGTTGCAGCCATGATAGCAGGGTTGCCACTCTTTCTAATGCAGTAGTAGGGCTAGCTAGCCTTGATCCCAACATGCTTAGTTTCTCGTGCCCCGCTTGTGTGACTTCGGTGTTCAGTTTGCCGATTTCTTCGTCCATTGTCACACTTCTCTTCCTTAGCCATGCCCACTCGTCATCGAGTTCACGAAGTCTCATGATCCCTCTCCAAAGGTCTTCTTGCAACTGCCTAATTCCTTTACCCTAGTCCTCACGTATTTTCCCTACTGTGGTCTGGGGCTTCTTCTCTGGCTTCTTGGTTTCCTTTCTTCTTGATACTGTCGCGCTCTAGTTTCTCCTTATGGTCCTGTAGGCCCATCGAACTGCTGGTACGTGCAGGTCCCAATCCATTCATCCCACCTAGTAGACTTTATTCATTATTCATGTATCCTTGTGAATTCTTTGTCGTGCGGGGTATTTGTGGTGTGTGTCGCTTTTCCTACTACTGCCTCAAGTTGATCCTTAGCCTATGATGTGCTTTCCCAGCACTCGTTTGTACCCATCAACATAGGTGGTCGCACAAACTGCTTTTCCTTGGCTACCCAACTTGCTTTCAACGCCAGGGACTTCCAAATCGTAAGTGCATCTGTCTCCTACATTCATGCCAGTTCCCAATATTTTTCTGGTGTGTCTACCACCATCATGCTAATGTCTCACTTAACGCCCATTCCATCGCACCGTACCTTTGCTGTTTTGGTAGGCACCATTTGAATTTGTCTAGGAATTCATCCACACCTATCTCCCCATTATATGTTGGCAGTTCCCTTGCTTCGAACCTCACACAGCATAGTGATCTAACCATCATGTTGCAACTGACCTTTGTTTCTTCGTGCAACCGATTCTGCCAGCATTCTATTTCTTCATCTAAATCCAAAGTACATGAACTATCGCGCTCCCATGAGATTCTTCCATCTTTAGTCGGGTTCACCTGATCCTGGTCTTGTGTCGTTATCTGATAGATGTAATCTAGCTCATCATCATTGTCATCCTCATGCATAGGTTCTGTGTAGCGCGCCACTTCGGCCGGATCAAGAAAAACTACTACGCATAGGGACTTTTTCTTGAAAATCATTTTCGCTTCTTCGGGTTGATGACTCCATTCATATCTGTGGCCCAATCTATCCCTAACAGTGTGGGGTAAGGGTTACTATCATCCACAATCTCTATTACTTCAAAGTCAGTATGCGTGCTCACACCTTCGATATCCACTGTTACCCCTTGCAATCTTCCCATGGGAACGATCTTTTGTTGGTTTTCCATCCATAGTTGAATAGGAGATGACTGTAACGCGAGCTTGCCCATGGGTTCCGAGGCCTCTTTTGGTAACACATTCACATCTGAACCCAAGTCTAAGATCACCTCATCCATCTCATATTCACTAATTTGCACCATCAATCGCATTTCCCTTCCGGTGCGCAAGGCATGCTTCCCAAACTTTCGAACTACGTGTGGTTCCCCTGACCCTATGCACCCAGTGATCAACTCTTGTAGTCATTTAACTACCTTATTGTCACGTAGTAGCTTCATGCATGTATCTAAAAAGGTAGTAAGCATAGAAGGATCCATTCTCGGCTCTGGTTGATCATTACTACCTGAAGTAGAGGCCTCCGTCAAGCTCTTCTTAGCTTCCATAAATGTGTCCTTTGCACGCTCCACGTTAAACTTAGGTTCCTTTATAGGAGCCTTGTGAAACCATTTATCTCCCTTGGGTTGCTTTCCCTTATCGTCCCATGTGGTCACGCCGCTTCTGAGTACCATGTTCACATTAGGGTCTCCTTCGCGTGGTTTCGACCTCATCATTTGGATATTTTGTGTCGGAGGAGGCTGTAGTACCCCTTTCTCGCACATCTGTGCAATTAACATTGGGAAATCTACTGCTTCATGGTCAAACTGATAGCAATACAAACAACATATTCTAGTCGGATTCATACAGTGACATGCGTAGTGCCCAAGGCCTCCACAATTGTAGCAGATTAATGATCTGCACCCTCATCTGGGTTCCATTCCTCCTCATCATCGTCTCTGCCCTTGGAATCCACCACACGCTATGACTGCAGATGGATCCTAACCTTGTGCCTCGATCTGCATCCTATAGGCAGGTGTTTGGTCCATGAACAATTCATAGCTTTGACATTTTCTCTCATCATGGCCTACTCATCTATAGAAGTTACAAAATAGCTACTGCGGAGTCTGTGTATACTTCTACAACAGGTGACAGTTGTCTGTCGTGTGCTTTCATCCCACTTGACAGATCGCACACCACAGCGCGGGTGCCGCGCTTGGGCTCGACTGTGCCTCTGGCCTCAATGGCATCGGTCCTCCTCTCACAAAATAGTTCGCAAATACTAGGCAATGATCCTTATCATGACCCTAGCCTTTAAATTCTATGCACCACACTTATTCACATGCTTCCGGCCGAGGTGCCCTATCCTACTTCAAACTCTACATCTCCAAGCATAGGTTCTATAGCTACGCATGGATTTGTTAGACTCCCAACCCCGGATCTTGTATCGGGGTTTCATGAAACCTCATTGCCATTTCTAATGCTTTAGCTTGGGTTGAGAGCTTCTATTGTGACAACGCCGTCCTTAGGTGTGGTGTCAAAGACATCATAAACCACATGCGGTGTTGCACATCTGTCAGTGTCATATTAGCCTCGCAGATTGTACTCTTCAACCTCTTATCCAGTTCCCAAGGGGTTTCACCTGGAAGCATTGCAATCTCCTTAAATCCGATGATCGACTGCGTTTCAGATTTTAGCCCACTAAATTCTCTATTCAATGCGATATGGATCTCTGTTATTCCTACATTTGGGTGACCATTTGAGTGCTTGATATACCAAGTCAGCACACGGTCCTGAAATGCGCTTACCAATGTGGCCTTCTTAATGTTGTCATCCGTGACCCTGTGTGCTTCCCATACTACTCTTACTACAAACCAAAATTGATCTGGATCTTCATTCCCTACTCCTATGAATACTAGCAGCTTGATCGTGCTCACCATGCTGAACTGTTGGTTTGGTGGAGGTGGTGTGGGCAAAGATGGAGGCGAATGAGGTGATGTGGGTGGCAGCATACGTGGGGATGGTAACTATGGAATGCGTTGCGTTATCAAACTAACTGCACTCCTCGGAGAAACCCACACGCACTCTTCCTCGCTCGCTCACGGAGGTGAAATTAAAGGACTGTTTCCTAACCCTTCGATACCTTTGTAGACCTTTCCACTCCACGTTGTTCCACTCATTAATGTATTCGCATCACCCGTTTTTCACATAACAACATCCTAATCCAGGTATTCAAATATTTGATGTAATTACCTCGCGGTCCCTTGAGAAAATGTCTTTCTACTTCACTGTAGCTGATAGTCATGTCTTTCGCAAATTCATTGATAAACCCTCCTATTATTCAATCCAGTCGATGGTCTACGGCCTGTGCGATCTTATCTTTAGATGCCTCTAGCCTATGCACAAACTCTTGAGTCCACACTATTGGTTGATCAAGCTTGCAACTTCCCTAGCTATCCGCTAGCCTCGTGATCCAATCATACAACTTTGAAGAGAAATATGCAAAGAATATCTCATGGATTTACATATATACGTTGCGATCCAGCCACGGGGTTTTTTTTCGTACTGGGTTTTTTTTCCTGTACCACGAACACATGAAGCTTCTGATTTAACCAATCTTCAATTTCCTTCTTCATAGGGTTCCAGTGTTCTGAAATCAGACATCCCTTAGGTAGATCCCGGTCCTGGCAATGGAACCATTTTTTGGCTTGACGGGGCCTGACCTGGGTTCGAAGTGTTATAGCCATACAAATCCTGAAACTACTGGCCCTTTCGATAACAGTCGGTGGAGCGCAGACTGAGGTCTCACCCGAGGTATTATGGGAGGGTGCTGGAACCAGGTTTCCGCACCCTAGGGATGTCTTGATGAGGTCTGGAGAGTTCATGAACTGATCCTACATGTTGTGCGACTTTCACATTGCCGTCTGTTCAGAGAAACAACCTTCGTGCAGCTAGGATGATTAGAGTGAATGTTCTTTACCCTTTCCGAGCTTAGTATTATTATAGATCTTGAATTAAGTAGGCCTGATAATTTCAGTTATCATTTAACATAAATAGACACACGTGCAATCATAAATGATAAACAGATGCATAGAACAAAATATAGAAATAGATACACAATATTCCAAACCCAACTTATCTTTATTAATGCTTTTCCTAGTTACAATCCACTTCCTACTCTGCGCATTCAACTGTAGGCGTCCGCGTACACAACTGTAGACTCTACTAGGCCTCTGCGCACACAGCTGTAGAGCCTCTTCTACTACTACAACCCACGACTCAGACTTACATACTTAGATCGAATATTATTTTTAGAAACCCATACACTTCTGATCTCCACAGAAGCTACCTTCTACACTTAGAGCCTCGCTCTATTTATAAATTCCCATGGTCCGTGGCCCATGGGTAGGCCGACACATTCTAGATTAATTTACAATATTTTAGGGTGGAATACCCTTAGACTTGACCGATTACAATTCATGCTCAACGCACTTCGCAGAACCTTTACAATACCAATACCCAAAATTGTGGGTTTTAAGCCCCAAAACGATTATGAGGGGGATCCGCTACCCAACATGTTGTAAGCACATATTGCATAAAACACAAAGTCCTCTCTGTAGTGATGGGTCTTGATACATCATACACATGTATCCCTTCCCATAATTCCTTCAATTCATCTACCAATGGTTGTGAGTAGACATCTGTATTATTCCCTTATCTTCTATCAGGGACTATGAGAGCCTGTTCATTCTTCACAGACAACCAAGGGGGGATATTGTTATTTATCACTACTATAGGCCAAACATAATAGGTGGTATTTTGGAGGGAACATGGGTTGATTCCATCCATGGATATGCTAAGTCATAGACTTCGTAATTCATCCTTTAATTTTTCAGGCCATGTATCCTCTATATGCTTCATGGATATTGAATCTGTTGGGATTTACATAATTCCCGACTCACTTCTGTGTGAGGAATGCCATCCTTGCAACGTAGCTAATTCTTTGCAATGAAAGAGACTTTGAAACCTTGGGATTATAGGTATGTGCCTCAATATATTATGAGGAGGAAAATGTGATTTACACATTCATTTTATTTACGGGACTTGCCATGCCCAAATTTCATACATATCTCTTTGTATGCATATTCTCCTCTCTATAGAATACAATAATTCCGAAATGCATGCTATGATATGTACTCAACACCCAACATTTTCAAAAAGTGTTTTGCCTCTTCACAGCTATCCAATGAGACATTATCACTCAGAAGAAACTTATCCTTGAATAACATGCAGTTGGAGGGGAATATAATTGTACAATGTCAATATTTAACGATCATAAAATCAACCATTTTTAATATTGATTATGTTACAATATTTCTCAAAATATAAGGGAATTGATGGATCATGCATGTGAATTACTTCAATATTGTGAAGAAACATGCATTCAACATGCCAAACATTTCTTTCAATTTGTACAGTAACATTGTTGTTCCTAGCTGGGTAGATTTCAACTTGCTTCCAGGTCTAAAGACGGGGGTCGTGGAAGTAGATTTCAGTCTTTCAAATAAGGTGTCATTGATATGAGCATCATCCATAAGCTCATCATCCTGGAATGCATCTAATAACATTGCCTTCATGGCAATCATATTCTATATGTAATCACCCATACCAACCTCAATTTGATTGCCTCCATTGCCAACTTGTGATGAAGAACTACTATTGTTGTAGTCATTCCTAATTCGTAAATCTCAACATAGTGGGAATTGAATAGGTGGTTGTTTCAACCATTCTTTGTATTCTTCCTCTTTGAGTCTTGTTTTTAATTCAACCTTCTCTTGATTTGATGTTGTATTGCGGTGCACCAGAAGATTGTAGATGGGCTACTCAACATCACTAGAATCCTAAATTCAAAAAATATTAAACATTAGTACATCAATGATATTAATAAGCATGTTAATGCAATTAGTTTGTTGAAATTACATTATACCAAACAATTATTACCATCGTAGATCCAGGATTGCGGCTGGAAGACATCATGTACGAATTGGAAAGTTAAAGTGGTTGTCTATTTTCATCTACCAACTGATTGCTATATGCTTCTCCTGATAAATTCTTCCGATGTTTCTGAAATGGAGGAATATTTTCTCCATTTGAACTCGATTCTGAATCAGGGTCCTGCAATTTTTGATACATTTTTATTCAGATTGACATGGATGAATAAAGGAGTTCAATTAGATATTCGAAATATAAATAAAATGTGAACTTACTAGAGATGGAAAGGGAGAACTTTGTGAAGGACTTTGATCAACAATATGGAACAAGATGGAATATGAAGAATTGACCATTTGATATTATGAGATTTTCTCCTTGCATTTAAGAAAAATCAGAAATAAAATTTTGTGTACATATCTAAATTAATTTCAAGAACAAAAAAAACACAATTTGAATTTCAATATAGTTTTCAAACCATTTTTTAAGAATAAGGCAACTTTAAGTGGAAAATGTATACTATGAACTACTGTAACTGATGTGGATGGGTCCTAAAGGATACTTTGAGATGAACATGTCATTTTATGTGAAAATAAAATTTTCGATAGCTCTTAAACTCTACCGATGGTCTTATGAGGACTAACCACACCAATTTGTTTCAATAATAACTGTACTGGGAATTAAAATTATATTCTATGATATCGATGCTCTTGTAATGATACATTTAAATAAAAAAAACACTGATCTACCCCTGTTTCCGAGATAAGAAAAATTCTAACATATCACTGCTCTTATAACTATTATAATGTTGATGCATATAAATACAAACTACAACGTTGCGTTAAAATATTAACTGCATCATTTTGGGATTTCAAAAAAAATAAAAATTCCATCATGTTGGCGTGATTAGAAAAATTGCCACCTTTATAATTTCGGCATGATTCACTTGTGAATGCACTCGTTCTCTCTACTATCGAACACACCGATGTTTGAATTAAGTGAAAAAAAAAAACGTGTTTTTCCCTTTATTTTTTTTTAAATTGAAAAATCAGTGACCATTGATTTTCAAAAATCTAATTTCTTAAAGTCTTTTAAATAGTAAAAGCTATTTCATTATTTCTCCCGAAATTTCAAGCAAGTGATTTGCAAGAGAGACATTCTTGGAGCATTGTGCAACAACAAAATATTTTGGAGTAGCAGAACTATTCAGAAGATTGGAAGCTGAAAGGTATGAAGATTAACTCAAAACCTTGAATAGTAAAAATTTTAAACTTTATTGTATATTTTACTAGTAAATATTTTTTCAATTTCTCTTAGGGTTTAATCAAAAGAGATATCGTTTGCAGGAGAGACATATTGGGAGCACTATGGAGTATAAGAATATTTTGGAACCGTAGAAAGATAAAAAAATTGAAAGGTGTCGTGATCCACTCAAAACCATACATTGCAAAAATTTTAAATTTTACTGTTAAAATTTTTTACAATTTTTGTTAGATTCATTCAAAATTCTGGAAAAAAAATAAAACCCTTGCAATGAGTGCTAAGTGAACTATTCAAAAATCATGAGAAATTAGTCGGTTATGACTACCTCTCATGGAAATGGTCATAAGTGAATGACTTACTTAATGTAGTTGAATCCCAGAATGATATCTAAAAAATTTACTATTGATTTTACTAGTAATTTTTTTTACGATCTCTATTCCTATTTAGATTTAATTAAAATTCAGAAAAATACTAAAAAAATCAATACTTACCTTAAACCCTTGCTTCTTCTTGCTTATGTGATTGAAAAATTTCACCTTAGGGTTTAACTCCCTCTACCACTTCACAATTAGGGTTTTTCATTTTAGGCATTTTAGATTTAATGGGTTTGTGTACTTACTATCTGTAGGGCATTTGACATGTAAATTAGGGGGATCACTTATTGAATTAGATCCAAAACCTGTCACCACAGTCCTTTTTTAAAATTATGTTTGTTTTGTAGTGCACCCTGTGTAATATAACGCACTGGAGCTAGTGGTGCTTCTATCGTTACATATCGCATCGAATCTTGTCGCTACTATCTAGTCAGTTTATCGGTGGATCCAGTGTAATATAACACACCAGCTCGCCTCTACCAAAGAGCACCATTAAGTGATGGCAGTGATTTATCGTTACAAATCACACCGTCATAATTTAAAATTATTAAAAAAAATCATTGTCGGTATTGAATAATTAAACACCAGGTGCATCTCGTAGATTAAACGCACTAGAGAATTTATTCAAATAACTGCACCAATTACCATAGCTCTTTTTGGCTGAAAATTATTTGATTTACTTTTGTATTGAATGGTATAGGTTGTATATTGATAAAAAAAATAGTCTTAAAAGTTGTCAAGTAATAGAAATATTGATCGACATAATGATAGCACGTATAAAAATGCAGAAAAGACAAGTTATTTATAAATTCTTTACCAAATTAATATGTTTGAACTATATGTAAGTTTAACTAATAGGTATTGGTTAGTTTGTGTCATGCAGAGCCACAAAATGAAGAAGGTTGATAAGATTATTTCTAATCTAAGTGTAGAAGAGTGTAAAATCTTGATAGAAAAATCGCAGAAGGATGAATCACGTGAATGAAAATACTATTCAAGATGAGTTTTTTCCTCTTTTATCTATTTACTAATAATATAATTAAGAATATTAGATAACATGTTTCAAACAATCTATTTATTCGTATATGTTTAATGTTCTACACGAAACAACAACGAAGGAAAATATTAATATCGTTCTAAGAAAATAAAAATTATAGAAGATGTAAATGACAATGAATTAGTCCTTAGCTAATATGGACTGGTGCTCGAAGTTAATGAAAGGGGGATATTTGTTTTGCAAAAACTATGAGGGATATAGTGGAACAAACATATAGACCCACTTTCCACTTACAATACAAATATCAATCCAATGATTCCAAAAACCAAATAAACTATAAGAAGCGTTTCCGGAGAAATGTTCAATGAGACCTGTTATAATTGCAATAACAAAAACATACAACAAGCAAAAGAATTAGTCAAAAGGTAATATTCCTATTTCAAATTATTTTATAGAATTATAGGTATAGATTACTACAAACCATTCATTTATGAATATCAATTTTTTTATATTTAGTTTTCATATACCAATATAAAAATAGTTTATTACTTTTTTTAGGAAGATTATGAAAATATCAAAGGATCAATAACTTGATATGTGAAACGTGCCAGTAGGAATGTCTAAAAAAGTGTAGAAGGAGATGGTCAAAGAAATGGACATAATTGCATCACAGGAGGAGTCATCTTAACAATAATGTGCTTCAAATGCATGTAATCATGATTAACTTTGTACATATAAACAAATAATTTAGCATTTTATATTATATTTCAAGTATTTTCTTGCAAAAAAAAAAAAAAAAATGGAACTCATTCAACACATGAAACAGGACGACAAGGAAGAAAATGGTTGATATCAAAATTTGTGAGTAATTGTTCATATTTTCTTATAACAACCCAAGGTTTCATTTTTGTATATTTTAAGTTGTTTTACAATAATGATCCTTGAATTTCTTCAAATAGGTGCTAACATACAAAGAATAGCCATCAAAAGAATTGATTGACATTGGGTTCAATATGGGTTGTGAGTAATGTTGGCATATCAAAACTTAATTGTGAAATTTGTAAGTATCTATGATGTTTTACTTCTCTGAGTTTATAATTAATAGAACAAAAAAATGCTTTATATTAAATCTATGATTTATAATTGGGGATAAAACTTGTAAGAAACAAAGTATGGAACTACGACAATAGAAGAGTTGTTGCAACAAGGCATGAGACTTGGTTTTGAAACCATGTGCATAGTTCATGAGTCACTTCTTGCTATGGTACACTGCTATTCGATTTAGATTTATGTATATTATTTATTTCAATTTTCACTATTCTTACCACTGTAGATACACCCATTACACTTTATTTTTACGTTTCTAGATGGAACAGGATCAAGAAGATGAAAACAATCGATGTGATCAACAAAAAATTCATCCAAATAACCCAAGTCATGAATGTAGCTTGAGTAATAACAACAATTACATCAAAGAATAATGATCTATTTGGATATGATTGCAAGTTGTTGTATTTTTTGAAATAATTGTCTATGAAAATCATAAATTTTGTTTAATGTAATGGACATAGTGTCACAATTGAAAGAAAAGGGGTTACCAATAACTATCCCATTTTGTATGACAAAAAGCCTCTTATTAATATCTAATAAAATACATTTTAATTTATTCTATTGTGTTATCTAATGTCGTCGTGAACTTTTACACCCCTGATTAAATATATGGATGATTAAATATTATAATGAAGAGATACAAAATCTGATAATATAACAAATTAATCCAAACATCATATACAAATGAGCTAAAAAAAATTTAATTTATACTAATATTTTTATAAGATATATGTCAATTTTTCAATGAATAACAAATTTAAAAAATCACAATAATTGCACTATCACAGGTCGATGTTTCTAAAAAAGAGAAAATTTCATACAGAAAACCAGTGTGTCCATAACATAAGAATGCACTGGTGCATTATGTTATCTAAAAGCACAGTTATGACATTTTTTTTGCATGGTTAGTTCCTTTTCTAAAATAGACAACACCAGGGTGTTATATTCTTTAAGCACTGGTATTGTTTGGATTTAATGCCCCGGTGCATTGTAATTCTTAAAGCACTAGTGCTTTCATAGAACTAGCACCTAATTGCTACAAAATATTATTTCCAGCCTTAATGCATTATTCAAATTAATAGCACCAACTCTTTTATATCAATATCGCACTGGTGATTTTACAAAAATCATATGCATCATAGTTGTGAGTTTAAATAAATGCACTGGGACTATAATATTTTTTGGCTACCGTGGTGTTGTTCCTAAAAAGAACACCCCAACGTGTTTTTTAATATATACAAAATGAGTGGTATACATTTCAGGCATCAATGTTCTTTGCATTCAACGCCTTGGTATTTTTAGTTATGTATACAACCCTCATGCTTTTATATTTTTAGCACACTCATGTTATTTTTCCATAAAGTCCACCATTAAAAAAAATCCTCTAAAACCTCTGGCCACCCATATTTTTTCAGTTATGTTGAATTTCCATTATAATATCCACATTCACTATTGCAAACTGATGTTTTAGTGGATGTTCCTTTGATTTTTTTTTTTTTAATTTTATAACACTAAAAACATTTGTTATAGCCGCTGCTAGAAGGTATTTTCCTTGTAGTGATATTAGGTATACATTCAAGGGATAACCATAACAAATATATCATATCATCCGTTCAGAGGGAAACCTTTATAATAATTTTTTCACAATCTCTCTACATAGAGCAAATCTAATATTGTTCACATTAACTCTACATCCTGTGACATTATTCACACTATTCTATAGATCCACCTGATGATGCTTCTTTTTGTCAGTTTACTTATATAGAAAATTTGGATAGAAAGTATGTTTTTTTATTTGCATAATTTTGGCTATGAGAAACATGTGAACCACTAAAAAACCATCTCTATGGATTTAATATTATCACCAACCTGTAGTTCAAGTCTTTAATGGAGCCATACCCTTCAACCTCATATACACTTACAAATCTATTAATCATTATGCCATCCTATATCATGTTTGACAACTATACAACCAAGCTCGAATCCTAGAAGATAGATATAATAGATAGTTTTATGATTAGTCACCCCCCCAACACACACACCAATATCTCTACACTAGTCACACCGTTCGTAACTATTAGAGTACATGCCTCTTTTAGCTATGCACATCCCAATCAATGATCTAGAAACTAACGTGTCATTTTAATAGAAATAATTAGCATTGGTTTTGATCATAGAATTTAAAAAAAGTGGTTATTTCATTTATGGTTATGAGAAAGTAGCTCAAAATTACACCAATGAAGTAATCATGTATCGAACTCACATACTAGAATGTATTTGCATGCCAAGGTAATTGTATCTCTTGAAAAGTATACTCAATACTTTTTAAATTATTATTTAAGGTGGTAATTGTATCTGTAACACCCTCCTCTAACATCCACCCAAGTAACCATGCCAATTGGGGTAAACATGAGATGAGATATTACTGGATCATATTTGACCTACTAGGTAACCTTAAGAAGCAGAATCAATAGAACATCACACAACTATCCAACATCATCAACATAACCCTTAGGAGACAAGTGAGCCACTTAGACAGTCTGTCCCATTGTCCCAATGTTTTTCTAGATAGTCGCTCTCATGCTATGGGCAAGGGAGCGACTAGATACCTAAAGTCACTCTCATAGGCCTGCAAGACAGTGACTGTGGATGAAACTTGCCAGTTATGTGATAGCGACTCTGGGATTTGAGCCATTTTTTCAGGCCCAGAGCCCAGGCCACTACCCACAATGGAATGAAAGCTTAGAATTCAGTAAAGTATAGGGAAACAATGATGTGAAAGTAAATAGTTGATCAATGCCTTAACTAGACCCCTACTAGGAATAATTGGAATTTCATCAAACATATCATTGACATATAACCTACAGGTGTAAACAAAAGAGTTAAGTATAGGGATCTCTTATTTTTCTGAGAATCACCATGAACCATTGTTTCCTCATGTCATTTGCTGCCTTATCACTTATTTGGTCATAGATACAATATCCATTCAAATACAAGTAAAAACCTACACTAAGATCCAAACATAGTTGCTTCCATAAAATGAACATATAACCAGAAAAATAGGAAGAGAATTACAATAAACATATCAGCCATCAAAATCCATATATACACTAGTACATTTACACATGAAAATCAATGGAATGAATTTCTCATTAATCAATTCAATGAACCGATAAGAGATGGGACTACCACGTTCCACTCGACCATAGATTGGCTAAGCCAAGTCTCTCTTGAACTAGTCACCCCCGTTTCATATTCCATGCATGAGTGTGGGACTCAAACCAAAAGAACTCAACGAGGGAATATCGAGGCTAAACCACCTCACCCTCATCAATAAAAACCAGGCTTTATCGCAATCCATCCTGGATCACTAGGCCAACATAATGAACACATCATAACAGGCTTTACCATGATCTCTACCCAATCACTAGGCCAAATAAGCATGGACGCAAGTAGATTTCTCCACCTACCTTGTGAGGAATTTTCTTGTCTCCTAGTTTCTTAGGCTTTACCACAACCCAAACCCAGATCACTAGGCCCTAAACCGTGACCCACTTTCTAGGCTTTACTGCATATCCCAAACCCATGATTACTAAGACCAATGGAGAGCAAGCCATCTCTAGGTTTTACAGTAATCCTGTCATTCACTGGCAAGGATTCTTAGGCCATTCGAGGCAACACAAAATCTAGTCTTACCACAACCCATAGTCTAGTTCAGTGGTTACTATGCCATGTTTTCTATCATTTTAGAGATCCACTTCACATAACTTCAAATCCATCTGACAATCTAGCTCAACCAAAAATGAGAACCCCATCACACCATGGCTATCTACAAATGGAAAGACTAGGTTGAAAAACACTGTTACACCTAGTAAAACCCATGCCATGATAGAAAAGAGCCACATGCAGTTCCATGCATGCCAAATATAGTAAGTAAATACACATGCAAGTCGATACTTGCAATCAAGGCAGTCGTAGTTGCTTGATCCTGCCTTTCCCCGATTGATATTTGTTTCCTCTTGCCTTCTTTGCCTTTCTTGCTCCAATGCTAAAGTGCTCCAAGAAAAAACTTTGAGTATCCAATAGTATGAGAGAGAGAGAATAATGAGAGTGCTCCAAAGCTAAACTAACAAAAGGTTACCAACTGATCCTCACAAGCCTTTTTATGAATGAGGCCTCTATTTTCTTCATTTTCCATTATTTTGCTTCATTTTCCTCGTCACATGCAACCTGTGATCTTTCACCTCCTTTTTCTCCTAATTTCCATTATTTTCATAAATAATTGTGCCAAAATGACATTTTTCCTTTCCAAAGGCTTGTCCATTTCCTATGCCAATTTCCTAGCCATAAACAATGAAATTCATTATGTCTTGCCCAACGTTCAACCTAGAATAAGTGTCCCAATCATCCATGGTTATTTCTTTTAGCATTTATTACATGGAATTTTCACCAGGGTTGTTACAGAACCCTCCCCCTTGGGGGACACCCTCCTCGGCGTTCAATCACACATATACCTCAACAACCTACTGAAAGAAGACATACTACTTATGGAGCTTTATAACACAACTTGATGCAATATTTACAAGGAAAGATCTGCTCAAGAGAAGAAAGTCATGACAAAATGACAACATACAACATAGTGGATCCTTATAACACAACTCATTATAGTATTTACAATGATCATCCTACTGAGTGCCAATCCATATGACATCATAACATCATGATAACATAACCACATGATAGCATAATAACATAACTGTAATAACATGACACCCATACCGCATAGTGGAGCTTTATAATAGCTTGTTATGGTATATACATCCATACATGGGTGTATATATTGAAACATCATCAAAATTATGTATACCAAAACATATGCCAAATCGTATACCAAAACATATATCAAACATATAGTCACATCATATAGGATATATCAAGACATCATAAAGGATATATCAAAACATCATATAGCATATATCAATAACCATAAAGCATATATTGATCACCATAAATCATATACTAAATCAACATAAAGAAAATACTAAACCACCATGAATCATATACCAAGCCATTATAAGCAAATACTAGACCACTATAAAGAAATTACCAAACCACCATAAGAAATCACCAACCCACCATAAACAATAAGTAAACCACCATATAAATGTTGCTTTGCATCAGTTAACAAACAAGGAAGGATACATAGCCCGCATCTAATATGCCATCTCCCATGTAGCTTCATCGGGCCCAAACTGCTTCCATTGCACTTTAACTTTTTCTATTGCTCGGTTCCAAAGCATGAGAACCTTTTTCAGCAATATACATTGATGCTCTACCTAGAATTCTCCATCTGGTTCCGCCTGCAATACAAACCATTCAATCACATGTTAACATCCTTAACATATTTCTTAAGCAAAGATACATGGAAAACATCGTGGACTTTCACTATTGGAGGAAGTGAAAGTCAGTAGGCTACTGACCCAATCCTCTCAATGATACTGAAGGGTCCACAAAACTATGGTATCAACCTGGCACATGAGCCAATCTGCAAGGAGCTCTTCTTCATTTTGATATGAAAGTACACCTGTTCCCCAACCTAGAAATCCTTGAACAATTTGTTCCTGTCTACATAAAGTTCTTATGCATATCATGTGCTTCCTTGAGATTCTCCTTGATCACCTGGATTTCTTGTTCCCTGTCTACCAACATATCTGGTCTAATCAATACTCTACTAATCAGGTCACTCCAACTAATGGGAGTGTTATAATTTTTCCCATATAATGCCTCAAAAGGACTCATGATAACCGTTTCTATATGAAAACTCGATGAAAGGGAGATACTCTTCCCAATTCCTATGTTGATGCATCACATACATCCTCAACATATCCTCCAATACCCTACTGATCCTCTGTGTCTATCCATCTACCTACGGATGATAAACTTTTTTGAAGGCCAACTCGGTGCCAAAACTTGAAATAACTCCTTCTAAAACATGCAAGTGAACTTTGCTTCCCTGTCTGAAACAATCTTCTTTAGAATGCCATGTATTCTAACCATGTCTCGGATGAATACATGTGCCACATCACTAGATGAGAATGTCCACTTTACCAGAACAAAGTGTGTAGCCTTTGTTAACTTGTCCACAATGACCGTGATGGCATCATGCTGCTTCATTGTCTTCAGTAACCCTGTAATAAAATCCATGGAAATGACTCCCACTTCCACTCGGGAATAGTGATCAACTATAGTAGTGCACCTTGATGTTTTCACTCTGCTTTCACTCGCTGATAGTCGAAACATCTCGCCACAAACTCTACTACATCCCTCTTTAGATTCAGCCAATAGGAATATCTCTTCACTGCTGTGAGTGACTTCTGATAAAATGGGTGACCCGAATAAGGTTTTGCATGAAATTGCCTTAGGATCACCTTCTTGAGTTCACTGTTATTCAGTGCATATATCCTGTCTCGAAACTTGACCAATCCCTATGGTGTAAGACAATAGTCCATGCCCTTTGCACCTGTACATGTATTGCCACTTGTACATGTACAACTTCATGTACCTGTACATGTACCTATACCATAATCTGTTCCTATAATATCACCTGCAGCTGTACCAACACCCTACTGTAACCTATGTACAATCTCCATATACTTGAAATCCTATTGTCCTGCCTGCAATATCATAGCCCGCATAAGTTCATCCCATAGGATCTCATAGCTTCCAAGTGATGTACTTCTACCCATATACTGAGAAAATCTTCCACCATGTTCTCTTTACCCTTGATGTACCTAATATCGAGGTCAAACTCGCTAATCATGGCCAACCATCTAGCTTTCCTAGCACTTAGATTCGGCTGGACAAACAAATACCTCAACCCGATGTGATCACTCATAAGGACAAACCACCTGCCAAGAAGATAATGTCTCCACATATTCAGTGCATGTATAATATTTCCTATCTCAATGTCATGTGTCGGTTAGTTTTTTTTATGCTTGTTTAGTTTACAGCACTCATAACATACCACCTGTCCATCATGCATAAGGAATCCACCAAGTCCTCTCTTGCAAGCATATGTACATACTACAATCTCCTTGTCCGATCTGCAATCTGTAGCACTGGTGCATGTGTCAACAACTACTTAGTTGCTCAAATATTGCCTCACAATCTTCGGTCCATTCAAACTTATTACCTTTCCTCTACAATGATGTGATAGAATAAGAAATTTGTGAGAAGTTCCTAATGAACCTCCTATAATATCCTGTAAGACCCATGATATATATCACCTCATCCACACTCTTAGGAGCTACCCACTCCATGATCGCCCTTATCTTCTCTGGATCTACTGTAATGCCTTCCTTGGAGACAACATGTCCCAAGTAATGTACCTCAGTTTGAAAGAAACTAGATTTGTTGAGCTTAGCATACAACTGATGCTCTCTCAACAATATCAACATTGCTACTAAATTCTAGACATTATCTTCTTCATTTTTATAATATATGAGTATATCATCAATGAAAACAATAATAAACTTATCCAAATATGGATGCAACACACTATTCATCAAACACATGAATGTAGCTCAAGCATTAGTTAAGCCAAATGGAACCACAACAAACTCATAATTCCCATACCTGATTGTGAATGAAGTCTTGTAAATGTCCTCCTCTTTGATGCGTACCTAATGGTATCTGGATCTCAAGTCAATCTTCGAGAACACTATTTCTCCCTTCAAATGGTCGAACAAGTCATTAATCCTTGGTAAAGGGTATCTGTTCTTGATAGTCACTTTGGTCAACTGCTTGTAATCAATGCATAATCTGAGGGTGCCATCTTTCTTCCTCACAAACAAGACCAATGCACCCCAAGGTGATACACTTGGCCTAATGTATCCCTTTTCCAACATTTCCTTTAGCTACAATTTCAATTCAACCAACTCAAGTGTGCTCATCCTATAAGGTTCTTTCGATGCTAGAGCTACCCCTGGCAATAACTCAATTGAAAATTCTACCTCCCTATGAGGTGGAAACTCTATAATTCCCTTAGGAAATACATCCCTGAACTTTTACAACACTGGGTACCTTTTCAATTCATCTACATCCTCAACCTCCTTACCCTTATCACTAGAAATTCATACAATAAATAACTTACACCCTTTCGTACAACTACACTTTCCTTGCATAACTGTCACCATCCTAGCTGATGTGACTTTCTTCTTACTATATAAGACTCTTGGTTATCCATTGTCATCAACACACTCAATATCTTTGTCATAATAGTTAACCTTGGTTCTATGAAGATACAACGAATCCATACCCAATAACATATTGTATGAACCCAATGGTAATACATTCAAATGGGCTACTGTAGGCATACCATTTAATTAAAATGGGCTATTGTAGGCATACCATTTAATTCAAATGTGTAAGCTCTTATCCAATTATGAACTTGCTTCTTTGTACCTATAGCCAACTACACTGCCCAAGTCTCTGCATGAAATTCCTTACTCAAACCACACTTATCCAGCAAGTCAAGACTAACATAGTTATAATTAGATCCAGGGCCAATCAAAATAGAAATCACTTGATCACAAAGCTTATCATCCATCTCAATGATAGATTCCTGGTGCTCTTCCTACCTATTGACCATTGTCACATAGATATATGGAATACTCTGACCAACATCCCGAACTGTCTGCACCTCCTATGCACTGTATATCTAAGCCTACCACCCTAATTTTGTGGACAATATATCTTAATTTGTTCCTTTCCACATGTCCAACACTCCTACCAACAAGTGCAAACACCTCTACGCTACTGTTGTGACTCATGTCCTTGTCTAGCTGCATTAAATCTCTTTTATAGTGCCACACTCTCTTTCTCATCTGCATGTTGAGGCCTTGTTCTCTTAGGCTACCATTTACCTCTACGTTTGTCCTTTCCTTTCCATCCGTGCTGAGATACATTCTTACAAGTTGATTGTTCATTGCAATGATTGAGTTTCCCTATAACTTCCTCAAGTAACTAACACTCAGCATACTGAATCCAATCTCTAAATGCTAATGGAAAACCACTGAAAAACTGTTGAAGTTTAGCCCTTTCATCAATAAGATACGATGCATACCTCAATAGCTCTAGAAACTTGGTCATGTAGTCTTTATCCGTCATTGAGCCCATCTTTATCTCATAGAATTCTTTTGCCTTAATTTCATAGTACCTTTTTGAGAAGTACCTCTTCCTGAAAAGTCTCTTGAACTCCCCTCAGCTCAAGTCATCTGTCTTGATGTCTCTAACCCACTTAGCATCTTCCCACTAAATGTCTGATTTACCTTTCAAGCTGAAAAAAACTATTATGGCCTTCATGTTATCTATGTACTCATGCAACTCAAATAATTTTTTCATGCCAAGTATCCAAGCCTTTTCATCTTCTGGTTTCCTCACATCTCCATCAAAATTAGGTGGTTTTTCTTTCTTGAATTCATTTGAAAAGTAACCCCTATCATTCCTCCTGTAAGGATGATAGTGACGACAATCATGATGTCTATCAAAACCAGAACTAGAATAATACTTGTACTCATCACCCCTCTTATCTGGAGTGTCCAACAACCTGCCATCTCTCACTATGTTAGATCTATCTAATCGGTGTCTACTTGGAGATCTACTTCCATATACTAATGGATCCTCATGTGCATGGCTGATCCAAAGTGGCCCTTATTGCTGCAAGTCTGACAAACTCTGAAGAAGTATATCATTAACCTCTGCTTTCTTCTCTTGTGCCTGTATGGTCCAGTCATTATCTTCCTTACAACTCCTTATATCTTCCTTCAAGCTCCTCAGTGTATCGCCAAATCAAAAGTATGCCCCACACTACGTTGCTCATATGATGTATAGGGAGATTCTACGTAGTCTACCACCTTGCTATCCATTTGACCTCTTTCGTCCTGCAACGCATAATATGCCATATAAGCCAAATCACAATAAATTGATGTACTTTAGTATAACTTAGCGAGGATACCTCATCTGAAAGATCAGAAAATTAGCGTGATACATGTATAAAATAATCATAGCAACGTATAGACATACACAATAAATGTATCAACACAAAAAAACCACTATCGATTCATTGATGCAAGGCCATATAAATAGTGTATGTTATGACCTCATGCATGACAACAACCATTACTCCATTGTACACATTTCTACATGCAACCAACAGTATGCATAAGGAATGCCTAACCAACTACAAATATGCATAATTGCATGTAGTCGAACATAATGGATCAGTTCTTGCAATCAACCTATAAGACTGACACATGTAATCAAAATACTCAAGGATGTAACCTAACATACAAGGATGTAAGTACGCAACATAAAATCAATGTGTAGGTGACAAATAACCATATGCAATCAGTAGCATACCCATCTCAATTACTCTTCATGAAATCAACATCAAATTCTCCATGATAACCATACTACAACCCTAATCCATCATCAAGAAAATGCAACAAGTATATAAGTGTAAGAGACACGCATGCAACTGACATGCATGCATGACCAACACATTCAACCCATCCAATTTGAGAGTTGAACCTTGCTTTGATACGACTCTCTAACACCCTCCTCTCACATCCACCCAAGTAACCATGCCAATTGGGGTAAACATGAGACGAGAGGCTATTGTGATCATATTCGACCTCCTAGGTAACCTTAAGGAAGTGGAATCGACGGAACATCACACACAACCATCTAACATCATCAATAGAACCCTTAGGAGACAAGTCAACCACTTAGACAACCTACCCCTGGGCCCCACTGCTATTTTGGACAATTTAAGGCTCAGTCACTCTCATGCTATGGGCAAGGGAGCAACTAAAGACCTAAATTCACTCTCATATGCCTGCATGCCAGTGACTATGGACAAAAATTTTCAGTTCTGTGTCAGTGACTCTGAGACTTGAGCCACTTTTTCAAGCGTAGAGCCCAGGCCACTCCCCAAAATGGAATGAGAGCTCATAATTAAGTAAAGTACAAGGAAACAATCATGTGAAAGTAACTAGTTGATCAAGGCCTTAACCAAACCCCTACTAGCCATGGCAAGCATTTCATCAAACATATCATCGACATATAACCTACAAGTGTAAACAACAAAGTTAATTGTTGGGATCTCTTACTTATGTGAGAATTGCCATGAACCATTATTTCCTCATGTCATACGCTGCCTTATCACTTATTACGTCATAGATACAATATCCATTCAAATACAAGTAAAAACATGCTAAGAGCCAAACATAGTTGCTGCCATAAAATGAACATATAACCAACATAATAAGAACATAAATAGAATAAACACATCAACCATCAAAATCCATATACACACTAGTATGTTTACACATGAAAATCGATGGAATGAATTTATCATTAATAAATGTAAGTAACCGACCGGGGATGGGACTACTATGTTCCACCCGACCATAGATTGGATGAGCCAAGTCTCTCTTTAGCCAATCACCCCCGTGCCATATTCCAAGCATGAATGTGGGACTCAACTAGGGCATACCAAGGCTAAACCACCTCACCCTGATCAATAGAAACTAGGCTTTACCATAATCCATCCTAAATCACTAGGCCAACACAATAAACACATCATAACACGCTTTACAATTATCTACACCTGATCACTAGGCCAAACAAGCATGCAACCTGTGACCTTTCACCTCATTTTTCTCCTAATTTCCATTATTTTCATTAATAATTGTGCCAAAAATTCCATTTTTCCTTTCCAAAGCCTTAACCATCGCCTTTGCCAATTTCCTTAGCCATAAACAACCAAATGAACACACCCTAGCATGTCTTGCTCAACATTCAACTTGGAATAAGTGTCCAAGTCATATGTGGTTATTGTTTTTAACATTTATTACATGGAATTTTCACCAGGACCATTACAATATCTAAAATAATTTTGGAAAACAATCCCAAGAAACTAACATTTTGATCTTATTTTTTCAAGAGAAATACTTATTATTTTCAGACCCTATTACTCTTTATTATTGGAAAATATTTTACTCATCCTTCTAAAGGATATAATTTTAAAGGAGAGCTAAATTATTATTGGGAGGATAATTGCATTTTTCTTGACAATATTCTATAATATCCACGAAAGTGAGTACATGAGCCATGGCTCAATGATGCTTGTTGATAGGGTGGAAAAGTTGGATAACGTCATGATGCTATTTTTTGCAATGGTTAACAAGATATCAATTAGCAAGCTATCCTCTTGGAATACCAAGTGTGACTTGCCTATCTATGATAGATCCACCAATTTAAAAGTCCATGATAATTGGATTCTCAATATGGACACCTAGTTCAACTATAACCTAATTCCCAATGAGAAGAAGGTTCCAATTACAAAAGAAAATATTACTAGACATGCCAAACACTTGGTTGAATATCACGCAACAAACCAATGTTTAGTTCTTGGATAGGACTTATGGAATCTTTTAGTCTCGTGTTCTATCCATCCAACTATAGACATGTTATGAATATCAAGTAGATTCATCTATTTCAAGGTTTCAATGCCCATATAAGAGTGGATTAACATACTCAAGTAGCTATGAATGCTTATTGGAATTCTTTATCGAGGTGAAAATGTTGTTCTTAAAATTTATTTACATGAACATTTGTATCAAGAGCTTAAGTAAATGGATATTTCCACCATTAATTCTACATGCACTCAAGCACAATTAGTTGAAGAGAAATTCTATAAAAACTTATTCTTCAACATCATTCTTAAAGATCTACATCTTTAAAGAATGGATGTAATACCCCCATGATCATCACTATCTATATCGTAGATATTATGTTTACTCTAGTGAGCCAAAATGTGTTGGGCCCATGTATTAATGTATATGTTAGTATTTTAGGGCTTTCCATGCTTATGTGATTTTAGGATAGGGATCATATGTGTCAGAAGACCAATGAGCCTAGCCATGTAAATATGCAATCACTCATACTAATTAAAGTACATCACTACTATAAATTGAGTCAAAGAAGAGAGTGTGGGGGACAAGAACTCCATGAGTGGGAAAATGGGCTTAAGGAATAAGTGATGAGGGTCTTATCCTAAGGGAGAAGCCATTAATAAAATGGATGTAAAGTGAAATGTGCACATGTTTCTATCCTAAGGTGGTAAAAGGGGTATCTTGATGAGTAACTTGTCAAAAAGGGAACATGCATATAAAACTATGGAGTATAATGTAATTCCCAATTATTTCATCCATTATACTCATTCAATTTTACCACTACGATACTGGGACTTCCCTTTGGAAGAGATAGAGACTAAGCTTAAATCTCAATATGTTACCATATTGATTCTATGTGGATCTAGGTGTGCACGTCTCCTTCGATAATGGGTATTTGGAAGGATAAGTGTAGGGAAACATTCACCTGGTGTGAGTCATAAAGTGTATTTTTAGACACTTGAAGGTATTTGGAACTCTTAGAGCAATATGGCTCTATGACTCACTATTCAGCCCACTCTAGAGCCATGGAAGGGTAGTTATACAAATTGAGGGATTGTAGGTGAAAAGAAGGTGTTGCACTACCTTGGGTTGTAGGATAATGGGAGAAGGGGGACTATAGGTTAGAGGTCATTGGAGTCATACCTTGGCTTGTTATATTATTGGTGTTATATATGGACTTTAGTCGGTTTGAGGAAGTATTTTCCCCTAGTTGAGTCATATCCCTAGTTTAGGGGTCACCAACTACTAAGATATTATGAGTAGTGTGGTCTATGTCTAGGAGGAATGTTTAATGTCTATAGATAATTGGTTCCTTTTCTAAAGAGAAGTGCTCTTCATTATGTTTTATAACCTTATTGTGTATATTGTTATGCTTGCATGCTATTTACAATTTATATGTTTATCCATGTGAAATCGTGTTGTTATGTATAAGTAAATGTTCCATTTCATGCTAATATGCACTAGGCATGATTATAAATGCATGATTAAAGTTCGAGGGGTGCCTTAAGGGTGGAATTCATCATGATATGAAAGAATGAAATATATGGATTTTGGAAAACTCTTTGGAAATAAGAGTTATCAAAGGTAGTAATGCACCCCAGTGGGAGGATAAGGGTGTTACAAAGTGGTATTATAGTGAATTTTATAGCGCATCCAATGTGTGGGTTAGAACCTTGATAACAAAAGAAAGCTACAGTTTTCTTTCTAACTATTTGAGGGATTTTTTAAAGGAGAAGAAAAGGGGAAATTTATGAAATTTGGCACATATGGTAAACGTTCAAGTTTTCTAAGGAGGTTTAGTGGGAGTGGATTTTTTTTGGAATTTGTAGATGTAGATTGTTAATATTGGGTTGGATTATGAATTTATTGAGTTGTTCATGGAAGAAGGTTATGAAATGGGGTGAAATATTCAAATGCCAAGTGAAATTTGGAGGAGAATTTTTCTCAGAAATAGGAAATTGTTAGACACATAATTGGATGTGCGAATTTTAGGTTCATACTTAGTAACTAAAGTTACCTGATTGCAAAACATTTTTCCAAATTTTCTGATGATAAAAAAGTTATAGAAGTAGTATTTATTGGTATAAATTACCAAAATTATGAAAATATGGAAAAAAGATTCAAAAATTCAGAATATACATGAATTATGACATTGACTGTGATGCCAAGTGGAAGTTGAATAAATAGGTGGAAAGGTGGGGACAAGTGTCATCATGAAATTAATTTGGAATAGAGGGACCCTATCAAGATTTGGGCACTTACAAGATTAAATAAAGTTTGATCCATTGATCAAATGAAATATACACGATTAGATATATCAAAATGAATTTGTTGCATTATCCAATGAGCACATTTAAGTCCAAAAACTGTTTATACCATTAAATTGTAATTATTCTTTGCTACTGTATTTTTTGGAATTGACTTATATGGTTAAGCCCAATCACCATCAAGTCTTAAGATGATCTAGACTACCATACATTAATCAACCTCCACTAAATAAAAATATAATATCCACTTTAAATTATGTTTGTATCGATGTGTAAAGGTTACATTTCATGCTAATATTGCCTAGTCATGATTATCAATGCATAACTAAGGAGCTAGGTATTCCTCAAGGATATAAGTCATCATGGTGTGAGAGAATGTATGAGATGGATTTCAAAAGAGCATTTGGAAATATGATTTATTAGAGGTAGTAATTCCCCACATTGGTGGTCTAGGGGTATTGTATTACATATCCTACTTCTACAATGTCCTCATATTCCTCTTCTTATTCTAAATTTTGCTAATATTGTAAGAAAAAAGGACAAGATAAGTTTGAATGTTTACAACTGAAAAAGAAAAATTTATTGTATCACCTTTCACTGAGGAAGATGTTGATGCTCTAATTGACGTTTGTGCTGAATACATAATTTATGGTGCATTGAATTTCCAACTCAATAAAGTCAACTTCATGTAGTAATTTAGTCTAAGATATCTTGAAATAGTCTATTCATGACACATAATCATTTTCTCATGATTTCTCCACTGTTTATATCCTTAATAATGGCTCCTCAGAATAATTGATTGCAAAATCTATTTTTTGATAAGTTTCACTTTCTAGTCAACTCTCATCCTCATCCTTATTTGTTTACTTGGAAGGATAATGACTCATCTACATAGAGCACACACATGCATTATGTTTTTATCATTGGTCCAAATTTTGTGGATAAATTTGCATGTTATGTGAGAAATATATATTGTTGTAATTTATTACTTAGATGACCTTATCAATATTCTTAGAAGGAAAAATATGATTCATTTTATCTAGTCCATAAAGATAACATCAAATAACTACAACAATAGGGTTCTCAAAATTATTCTTTAACTTTTATCTAGTAACCCTATCCACATTATTATCATTTTTTTGTCATTCATTGGACTTCATTTCGCTGATAAATTACTTCTAAAGGATATTCTACTAACTTTCAAAGCTTCTCAGGTCTTACAAAGTTTTTTCCTTGGAAGTTCAGATTTGGTAGCCTCTTCTCAGTAAGTTATTACCCTGTTAAAATTTAAAAATTACCTAAATTTTCCCTTCAAGTTACCAATTTATTTCATTCCAATCAATTGAACATCCTTAATACAATAAATTCATATCAATATTCAACATTCAACACCAAGATCTTGGCCAATAATTCAATCTATATTATTCCAATGATTCAACTTCTTTTTGCTATAGATAAAATTTTCATCATGAAGACATACCCAATTCAATAGGAATTCAACATTTCATACCATGTTTTTTAACATGGTAATCTTCCACATCAAGCATATTAGATTTACTGGCATTTGAGGCAACAACATTTTCCCTCTATCCCAAGAGAATTAGAGGAAAATGCTTATGTTTCTAGGAGGAATTACATGGATTCTAGAGTCTTAGCATAAGAATATTTTTCATATTTATTTCCCTATTGTTATTTGAATACAATATTATTATTGAGTTTGAGAGAGAAATTTTCTAAAACCTTGAATTAATCCTTCCTCAACAACTTGCTAACTTCATGGATTGGAAACGTTTCATGTTTAGTTTCCTTATCAAGCACAATATGAGTGTAATAAATGGTGGAACTTTGAGCCATTTTTGAGCCTCCAAAACGCATGTGATATTTTGCATGATGAGAGAATAAATTATGTAGTGAAAATAATTTGTTGTTACCTCTTTTTGACTTAGTATTTCTTTGCGACATTAACTTGAGGCTTTAGATATAGGAATGTTTCAATTAAACTATAAAACCAAGTTCTAGTGCCACAACCCCTTTATCTAGCAACATTTTTAGTGCTTTCAACCTGTTTTTACAATAACCTCTATAAATGGAATTGTGAAATATTATCTCATCCTTCATAGCAACTATTCTATTGACAATTTCTTCTTCTATAACTATTGTTGTAACAACTTCCATAACAATTATCTACTTTTCTATAACAACATAATATATATCAAAATATTAGAGAAACATCATTAACATTACTCAAACAAACAAAATCTATAAAATGCTTTTATGTACTAAAAATATTCCTGCATCATAATTATTTTTATTTAAATATATTAAATATAAAAAAAATTTGAAACAAAATAGGTCTATTTTTATAAATTGATGACCTTTTTTTTGTAATATTTATTATAGGATTACTTGTTACTATTTTGTTACGAATTGTATTTAACAAATAGTCTACTTTTAAATTATTAAATGATTTTAATGTACAAACATAAATGTACATCCTCAATCTCATGAAGGTGGGGAGGTGAATGAATTAAGGTGTGCATTTATGCATGCATTATTTATCCTATGCATTTGTAAATTTTTCTATCGATACAAACAATGTGTACAATTACCTACATTATTATAAAAATTATCCATCCTCAATGTGTACAATTACCTAGATTATTAATTATCCATCCTCTTTAACACGAATTAGTAATGTTTTCCATAAATACAAACAAAACCTGCACTTAGATACACTATTAGAAAACTTTATACAGTTTTATAAAACTTTATTTATCCTCATGTTACAAACAAAACGTGCACTATCATAAAAAAATATTCATGTTTTTAACCTAAGTTTGTAAATAATTCTGTAGATACCAACTAAGTATGCAATGACACTGTTATAAAACTTATTGTATGGACTTTTATTTAATTTTAAATGTGTTTGCACTATTATAGAACTTATTGTATAGACTTTTATTTAATTTTGAATGTGTTAGTTGTACATGGTCAAGTAATTTGTGGTTTCTTCGACAATAGTAGATGTGGTTAGCACAATAGATTGGGTAGTATTATTCCAACATGAAAGTACTTGTAAATAATTAGTTCACTTGTATTTATTTTACAATAGTATATGTGGTTAGCAGAATATATGTGGAAGAAGTATATGTGGAAGTATTATTTCAATAGGAAAGTTTTTCATCTTATATGAGTTTATAAATTTAATAGAATATTAAAATTATAATTAAGTGTATATGATTGTTTATGGTTTAGTGTTGAATTCTAGTTATAGAGATATAATAAAATATATTATAATAAAAAGGTGGTATATATATATATATATATATATATATATATATATATAATTTAGATAGTTATATAAATTAAATAAGTAATTAATATTAATAAATTTAAAATAAATAAAACTAGTAATTACATTAAATGTTCAAAATGAAATGTCATAAAATATAAATTTGAAAAGAACAATGACATATAAAGAATTATTGAAGGTTAAATATTCTATGGAGGTTAAATATTTACTATTCAGTTAATAATTATTAATAACTAAATTAAAATAGTATTTTTTTGTTAAAAAGATGTGCCTATCTAAATAGTTTGTTGTCAATGTTAACATGACCAACAAGAAAATGAGGGCAGATCCTACCACAAGTTACCCTGACAGGACTTGGTACGACTTATAGATTATATACAGGACAAATTGTCTTTGCCTTCAGAGATGGCATGAGCTACACAAACCTCAACATCATTGTAGTCCAAGCTTCAACATCACTGTAATCCATGTAACCAAACTCATCTTTGTTCCTCTGGATGGAAAATACAAATATTCTCCCATAGAACCAGAATCTTCTTAGGCTGCCAGCATGACTAACAGTAAATGCGAGAACATGTCCCTGAAAGTTGATGTTGATGTAATAATGTTGGTAGCATAGATGGAAGCCATGTATTGTTTCTCTTCTCTACATGTAATGCCCCAAAGAAGAAACTAATTGATTTCAAAAAGGTCTATATCTAATCAGGTGCCAGGAGAAACAGACACACTGAAACAAAGAACATCCATCAAATGATCCAATGCCATGAAGAGAAAGGGCTCTATGAATATGTATCCCCTCAAGATGTTCCAATTCTCTAAGAAGCCAACTAAAAATCTCCATTAGTGTGATACAAATCAGTGTGAAAATATAAAATGAGGAGGGTTTTTTAAGAAAAGGCAAGTGTGGTTATTAGCATAATGCAATACCAATAGTGCAAATAGCTTACCAGATATATTTTTTCAAGAGACACACGGTAGGCTCCAAGGGTAAGAGATTTGGATGTCACTATAAAACTATCTTTCTATATCCTTAAGCAATTCTTTTACCATAAAAGATTTGATTATGTAAGTTTCCACATTATGAGGGATAATTTTAGCATCTATAAATGACAATACTTTACACATCCTTGCAATCCTATTTGAGTGGATCAGAACAAAATTCATTCCGATGGATGAAAAGAAGCTACTGAAAAGACACTTATTATGCATTTTTCAAATTATTGAATTTTTTAAGCACATCTAAATTATTAAATAATTGTAACTCTCAAAATAATTATTTGCTATTTGTAAAGATATGAATTTGTAAATCCAAGACCATTGTAACTCTCAAAATAAGTATTTTCCATTTGTAAGCATAATAATTTATAAAGCCAAGACATGATTGGAGCTTTGAAAGTAAAAAATTATTTTTCAAACTCTTGGATCATGTATCATCCATAATTTGTAATATTTTAAAGAATTAAAATCCAAGCACCTGAATTCCAATATAGACAAAGCCTATCTGCTTAAAAAAATCTTTATAAAAATAGACATCTCCTATCAACTCCTCTATTTCTCTAGATTGAGCAGCTCTATGACAATACTATATTCAAAAAGTAATAGTCATTCATTTCCATCAATATGTTCTTCTGATCTCAAATCATTTTATCTAGTCTGTTCAATTAGGTAGTTGTCTTCTCTATTTGGGCTCTAGCGTACTCGAATTTTTCAGCATTTGGGTGAGTATGCATCGTCCAAAAGTGCATACAAGGTGAGGTAATTTTAGTGAAATGAAATTTCTGTGTGTGAATATAAGCGAGGGGGCTAAAGATGATGGTGAGTAATCTAACAGAGAGGCCCATGGTTTGGAGATAAGGGAAAGACCTTTGAGTGCAGAAAGATATATATGTCATATGCTCGTTTATGAAGTGATGGCATTGATACTATATACTATGATGAGGGTTTCTAGCTATGTGCTTGGATCCACATTCCCAATGACTTCACCAAGATGGTGAAACAACAGTATATTAGCTTTTAGGATTTAAGAGACTACTTTGAGATCAAGATTTACAAGGAGCTAGGGAGAGGCAGTTTTTTGTATACAAGAATCCTAGGTTAGATTTGTGTTGAGGATAAACAAATGGTTTACATCATCTTCTTGTATTGATAGTGATGCATATCAATGTGTTTTTCTTTGTTATATCCACTAGATAAAGAAGCAGATTATGTGTTTAGAACACAAGGGACACCTCCTGAGGATGTAGGGTTGAGGTTTTCAATGCATTATGGAATGTCTCTGCACCTATGATATTTTAAGTCACAAATGGGAATGCATATTTTTTCTTTTAAATCATATGTATTCCATATCTGGATGCTCTTGCTACAGTTTAGATATATAAAGTTTTGTTTTTGTTCATAAAATTGTCCAACTATTTTTGTGATTGGAGTTATGTGCTTCTCCATGTTTCTATTCATGCTTTCCATGTCGAATTTAATTCTCCCAATAATTATGCAGAAGTATTTGAATATGATGATACACAAGAGCCTCCATCTATGATGGATGTAGAAGTCTTCAACTTTAAAGGGCCTTTTGCGGAGGCTACATCTCTAGGGTATGTCCAGAACAATTTTATGAAATTTACTTCATAGTAATTGACTGATTTTTGGATTCCACTTCAGGGAAGATCGACAAAAGCCTGCTAATAAAATTTATACCTTACAATATTTTTGACAAATACAGAAGGTCCTGATGTGGTTACTTAGTACATAGCAAAGATGGAAAATGATGTTTGAAAAAATGTATTCCTTATGTGACATTAAAATCACAAGTAGATATCTGTATTTTTCTTGGGATAGTATAGCTCACTGGATTGCTCTATTTGTCTAGACATCACGAGAATGCGAAATAATTGTATGCAGACTTCTCGACACTCACCTCAGACAAATTCAACTTTCTAGAAGCTTTTTTTGAATTCCAAGCAAGGAACTTTTGGTTAAGGACTTTTCATGCTAATTGAAATGCAAAATGCCTCTTCATATGTGCATGGATTTGAGACAAGCTAGTTTCACATTTGAACAAAACTTGAAATACCTTTCTGGCCCATTCATGAGAAACTATGATTTATATGTCAAACAGGACAATCATGGCACTATGGAGGAATAGGGCACTTAGTCTTGCACAAAAGATGCAAATAGTAGAGGATGAAGAACCAACAGATTTAGGGGATCTTCAAAACAATGATTTTGGATACTTTTTAGTTGTCAAGGATTCAGGAAGCCACCATGACCAACGTCCATTCACAAACATTACGTTTCAACATAAGTAGCTCAATTCTAAGGTATTTCCCTGTTTTGCATTCTTTCCAAGTTATTGTTCCGATCATTACATTGTTTTGGAAAAACTATAGTGTCGATGTTTTTTTGGTAAGAGCATGCTACAAAACTAATATAATAAACAATAAAATTCAACAGCCTGTGGGAAGTGGCTCTTACTAATTTAGTCATTACCTGTTGCTCAGAAAGACATCCCTACTAAAATTATTTTTGCAATTCCTAATAACAGGTAGATTCACTCATGGAGTTATATGATGGGGCTTTCTTAGACAAAGATAATGAAGAAATATGGTTGTTTGAACTATTGAACCATGACATGGAAAATTGACAAATAAAAAGTATGCCAGAGATAGCTTTGGTAGAAGTTCAATGGAAGTATTTCTAGGTTTGGTGTTGAGATCACGAGTATCCACCAAAAGTTAACACTTGATAATGGAGATGGATGAAATATTAACGAAGTTATTATCCTTCACGATGTGCCTTTTGGAGACCATTTTTAGGTGCTTCCTCATCTCATTGATTATACCCATTACAATTTATTGTACATGGGTATTTTGAATAGAAAGTGGATATTTTGTTTCATTTTCTTTATTTTACCAATTTGCATAGCATCTTCAGTTTGCAAGGAAATGTGACTTGTTTTTTGAATGTCTATAGCTCCATGTAAGGAGAGAGCTTGAGAATCTAGTCTCTGCATCAGAAGCATGTAATGTCAGAGTATTTGTGGGCATTGCATGGCTTAATTGTACCGCATCTTAAAAGAAGATAACAAAAAACATTGTCGAAAAGTTCACTGACCATTTGAAAGAGATCCAACGTTTGGTGGAGGAGGAGATTCTTACCCAAGAAAAAAAAAGTTCAGTAACAACATGTTAAACAATGCAAACATTTTTTTTATGAGTATCTAATATTGGTCTTAGTGGTGCAGAACATGGAACATGGAACATACGACTTTCAAACATGACATAGAGATATGGGATTGCACTATAGACTTTGCTTGCCTTTTGATTGGATTGGATTGGATTGGCCATGGCACACATTTCCATAGTTTAATTTTGTTCATACAACAAATTCTTTAAAAGAGTGGAGGAAAAAATCCTTTTAGCCTAGTTGACAGTGAAAATGCAAAAATTTAGATTCAATTTATTCATTCTTTTAGTTACTTAATTGATCAACCTGCAAATTCTGAAGTGACGAGAAACCTATCAACATCAATATAACACTATGTTCTAGACTCCATTCATAATAATATTGCATGTTTAGTGAGGACATTGAACATCATATGGTAAACTACCAGGAAAAGATTAATGCTCGTCACTAAAAGAAATGCAGATGCAACTATCAAGCATTCTTTCCCTCTAATGGAAATTATACTCCTTAGAGATTCAAGGTTTCTTCTGGGGCGGGCTATGGGTGAGGAAGCAGAAAATGCACATCCGCATAAGAGAGCGAGTCCCTACAAGATAGCCCTTCCCAGACTCCCACGAAGGCCATCTTTCTCAAACAGTCAGAGCAACCTGTAATGCCTAGCTCGGAAGAACCTGCAAAAGTGCTGCCTAGATTTAGAAGAATGTCGGGTTATGGACACCGTAAGAAAATCTCGATAGAGAATCGTAACTAAATAATACCAATGAATAACAATTTTTAATCTAATGGTAGAGGCGATTTCTATTGTCTAACACTTAAATCAAAAACACATAAAGCGACAAGTGGCATTGGAGAGAGTTCTTCTCAAAAAAACACTTGAAGGGGTAATTATATTGTATCATCTTTTATATCAATGAGTTTTTCAACTTTAATCTTATTTGTGATAGAAAAAATATATCCTCAAGAGACATCTTTATATAAAAAAACAAAATAACACAAGAATCCAAAATAATGATTTCAAGTTTGACCTTATGGAAAGCAAGTTGGGCGATAATATTTTCGTTCATTCGACCACATTTTTTATGATTCATCTGCGTCCCCGTCGCCCATAAATCATCTTATTCAAAATTGTTGACTTCTTCCATCTCACAGCGCTCCACGTCAACACTGTATCGCAATACTAGGTGAATGTCTCTAGAGTCACAGGGCAAGCTACGAATTCTCCAGATATGTCGCTATTACTTCAATTATATTTTCATGATCCTTTCATCTCCAACTCCGTAACGTCGCCATCTCACCTATAACGTGGAGATTCAGTTCCATGAATCTTATTAGTGCTCAACAAGCCGGCTCACGGCTCTCTGAAAATATAACACACAAACACTAGCATTACTACACCACTCATTTGTCCAACATGACATGCTGGATATCAATGCTTGACTTTGATTTTGTTTCATGTATTAATGGCCGCGCGAGGTCTACCATATAACGTCGGTTTCTTCTAGAAGTTGACTCTGTCCATCAGCTTTCATCTAGCTATGAATAGGTGTTGTTCCTCTCAGGTTGGAGCTCAAGTATTTCTGGGCAGTTGCACTCTACGGTTTGAGATATATCCCTTTATAACAAACTCTACCCACCCTGAGATACAACCTCATGACTGAGCTTGCTGTTGGTATAAACACAGGCTTGCAACTGCTTCGCCTTTTATAGGATTTTCAGTACTATGTAGGCTTCAATGCTACGTATGGTTGATGTGCCGTGAAAAATAAGATTTATGTGAAGACGAATAAAGTGCCAAATACGTATTTAAAGTGCCCGTTAAATACGTTCAAAATTCATAGAAGAACGTTTTTCCTGATGTGTTATGAATTATGCAAACCGTAATTTTGACGGTTAATTTTTTTGGGAAAACGTTATTAATATTTCAATCGAAGCTGCGCGTTTATAAAAGGTACGCTGCGCCACAGTTTCCTGGACCGGGGACCTTAGTATGTCCTGTAACGAAAGTGAACAAAGCGACGACAAATCTGGTTACACAAGGCCGCGGTGTTTTCAATTCATTTGTTTGTGTTTATAAAAATGGAGTTAAGACCACTACCAATCGCTATGGACAAGGTAATTTCTCACGTAACTTCTTGAAATTATATAAAAAATTATCGCATCGGTATTTAACAATTTTTCAACTTAGCTGCTCCACAGAATATGTATAGAGAATATAACAATGGAGGAAATCATAACATAGTTCTAGAACATGATGTTAAAAGATTAGCAATATCTATTTGTTATAAGTTTAGTCTTTTAATTTTTAAGAGGTTCAAACACTATGCATTAAATTTTGACAATATTAATATATATTTATGATCCAAACCAATGCTAAAATATATGTTGTTAAATGTATATTTTATCTCTAAATCTTATATTATATATTAGATTATGTAAATAATAATATAAACCATATTATATAATGTCAATAATAGTATAAACCATATTAATTAATCTACTTTTGAGTTATTATTGGTAACATCAGTGGGTTTAATTTGTCTTTCTTATATGTCCTATAGGATATGCTTTCAAGGTTATCATGATTTTATTGTCAACTGTGCAATTTCAAACCAAATTTAACATTCAATAACATATTTTTGTTATGGCCATTTTGTTTTTTTTTAAATGATAAATATGTGAATTTTTTTTAATATAAATGTCTTATTGAAAAGTAATTTATTAATAAAACTTTTATTGTGAAAAGTTAATTTATTATGAAAAAGTGATTCTTGAAAAAGAAAAATTTTAAACATAACATTTCTTAATGTAAAACATTAAAATCTAAAATATTATATATATATATATATAAATAACAGGTAAAAAGAAAAACAAATTCCAACCCTACCCCGATATCATCTTCCATTTTGTTTAATTAGTTTACCATGTGTGCATGATGGTAGTATGGGAAAGCAACGATGGGTGATGGACCGTTTCATTAGCTTTGGCTGCCACCATCGCCTATGATGGCCGTATGGGTGAAGCAACGATCGGTGATGGATCGTTTCATTATCTTTGGCTGCCACCATCACCTTTTCTCCCATTAATTTTTTTTATTTTTACTATTGTTATTTTTCATTCAATTATATTATTTTTAATTTTAAAATTTTATAAATATAATAAAATATATTTTAATAGACAATAATAAAATTTGTTTCTCTTTATAATATATCTCTTCTATAGATATTTGTAATTTTATTAAAAATATAATATTAAAGTTTTTTCTATAATTTAAAAAATGTAAAATTATTTTTATATTTATTTATAATTATCAAAAAAATATATTTATTATTATTTTCTTTTTGTAGAGGAATTTTCAGTGAAAATCACATAGAAAAATTTTTGTCGACGCGTTTCGAACCAGTCAGTGTGGTTCATCTATATTTATTATTATTTTCTTTTCAAATACATTAATTTTATTTTTCAATTTCAAAATTTTATAAATGTAATTAAAAAAAACTTAATAAAGTTGTTGAATTTAAAAACTACTACCTTAATTAATTTTAGTAAACATAATACTTTAATTGGAAAAAATAGTTATGGTTTTTTATAATAATTTTCCTTTTAGTTTTAATGAAATAGAATATAAATTATATATTATTTTTAAATCTCTTAAATAAATTTATATAGTTTTAATTTTCTAAATTTTATTTCATGATTCTTTTAAAATATATTTTGTAATAATTTGTTTTTTATTTTTAATGGAATAGAGTAGATAATCTTATTGTAACATTATAATTTATTTATTAATAAAATGTTATATTTTTAGTTTTTTATCATTCTATTTTATTAAATTAAAAAAATATTTATTTTTTATTTTTTATTTACATAGAAAATTATTTTTATTATATGTGTGTAAAATTTAACTTTATCATAGAAAATTTTAGAGTTCAATTATTTAAAACAAGGATAAAGAGGAAAAGGAAAAAAAGTTAATCAATGTACAATGAGCAGACTAAAATGAGATTGAGATTTGTTCATTTTCTTTGATTTAAATAGTTGTCTTCCCTCCATGAATATAAAGAAGCACAACCACATTAATAAATTAATTACCAAATTTGATAAAACTTTAAAAAATCAAACATAATTAAAAAATAAAAATTCAAATAAAACATGTATCTATAAAAACTTCATAATTAAAATAACTGTATAACATAACCATCTAAATTATAACTACTTAAATTAATTATAAATTAGCACAATCATATTAGTAAATGCGATTATATATGTTGAAGACTTATGTAACACCCTTATCCACATCGTTAGAAATAATATAACTAAAATACAATTTTTTTTTTAATAAAAATCCTAAACTATTGTTACCCTACCGCAATACAATAGCACTTGGAATTTACATATTCAATCTTCGTGTAATTTGTATTAACATTGCTTAACTACTGCAAACATATGGTTATTAAATGTTTATTAAATCTGACCCAATGGTATGGACACCTTTGATTGATGCGAGCGATTCTCCATATCTCACATCATAGCTTGTGTTGACTTTCCCTGGCTCATCCGGACGACCCTTGGCTAGATGGCTGCTAGCTGCCAGAACTCATTATAGTCACCTACCAACTGTGGTCCGGTGCACAATGCGGGGTTGGCGATGGATTCAAGGTTGTGTCATGTCCCGAGGGTAAACCCTCTCCACCCGAAATTCAGGTGTTTTCCTTGTTCATTTGCTAGGCATCACTCTAGGGGTTGTGCTCTGGTTCCTTCTGTGACTTTCCTCTGCAACTCATCGAAATATATCTATTGTGTAAGGAAGAAGGTTCACCATACATACCTACCTACGGACAAGCTTGTATTGAAGTTGTATGTTGCCACCCAAATCAGGTAAGACCCAGTTAACAATTTGAAATCTGAGTTTGAATTTGGTTCACGGTTTCTACATTCAGTCCTGTTACACTGGTTATTTAGTCCTATTATGGTGTCCCACTAATGATGTTTTCGATTCTTGCAAGTTCTGCCTCTACATAATGTCTGGAGTCTCTGTTGCTGATACGCTCTTGCTTCACCTTCGCGGTCCTGGGTAAGTACTGAGGGTTTTGCATGCATTAATGGTGCAGGTCTTATTTACACATCTTTTGGTGGTTAGATGACTGTAAAAGGGTATTAACCCCGAGATTTTGGTGTAGGGTTCACCCAAATGGAAAATGGGTGCGGCATCCAGACCTACTCACAGTCATGCACCAACCAGCACGAGGCCTCCGGGTATGCGGGTTTTGTTTTCCTTGATAGTTGCTGGCCCCTCTTACCTCGAATGAGGGTTTTGCTCTGAACAAGTTTTCCCATTTTGGTTTCTGATTAAATTATGGACTGTGCTATACACGGCCTCTATGGTCTGAATGGTGACGACTCCCTGTTCCTGGGATTACATGGCACATAAATGTAATTTTATCCTTGGGTTTTGTTTTGTAAACATTTTAAGTGAATCATTGTCGTTAACAGTTTTATAAAGTGTTTTCTATTAATACAATGGAGAATTATGTTATGTTTCTATTTAGGTTCCTTTTATCGCTGAGTTGCTCTCTAAAATTAGTTTGTGGATTGGTGAATCTTTAGTTTATGTTGTCCTCAGAACGTCGTTCTAGGGCGTCCTCTTAGGTTGCCCTCAGAACAAATCTGAGGACCGAGACCACTAGAACAATGTTATTATTTTTACAAGGAAACCCTGTTTCCCCAGGTCTCCCATTTCTATATAAAGCACTATGTTTTTCTCTTAAATCGCTTATCACGTTGGGACAAATTATGGTAATGAATTTCCGCTTTCTATTATGATTCCTCGCCAGAGGTCCATCAATTAAATTCCAAAATTATAACTATTGTAAATACACACTTACCTTTTGCATGGGTATTTGTTAACGTAACTCATTCTTAAGGTTCTGTTATGCTAGGTTATCTGTCAAGGTTACAATTGCAGTCACATAAACAAGTTTGGTCAGTTCCTGGCCATATCACACAAATCTAAATGTAATTTCGTGTATTCTTTCTTCCATAACATAAGCAGGATACCCACCTCAATTCGTTTAGTTTTTCTCTTTTTAGTGATGCTTGGCTAACTCTAGGCATTCTGTTATATGTTCAAGTTTGTTTCTCTTTTCTTAGAATCATTCTATGCTCAGGTTTGGTTGCACAGTCTTACCCAGATTGCTAAATTTGGCATACATATTTAATGCATTCAAGTTTAAGATATAGATCATGTGCATTTGTTTTATTTGTACTATAACATGCATGTTTTCAATAGTTTGTTATCTGCACATTTTCTATAATTAACTTGTATCTAATTTAACATTCATTTAAATTAATTTACCCCTAAATCTTAGCACTACTTTTTCAATTTGATACAGGATTAAACAAAACAGTATAAATCCAATTCCAAAATACCTATATCCTAAAGTTTACACATTATTTAAACAAGATGTACTTATCTAGATTGTACTTATCTGCCATGGTGAGACCAATCTATAATCAATGAACCTTTTTCCACCCTTCCTATGAGAACATGGCAATCACGTCCAGGGTTCTCCCCCCAAGCTCCTCTTTCACCCAGTCAATCAGTTATTCACATGTAGCAATTTATGCTACTTGGCCTCAAGACTCCAGGTCCAGCCAACAATCACTCTTACTTCCTCCAGGGAAGTCTTTTAGTTTTCAAACTTATTCCCACTGAATCCTCCTTCTCTCTTCCTTTTGTAAAGGAAGAGTAGAGGGAGGGTAACTATTTCTTTAACTAATAACTGATAACTGATAACTACTGGGTGAAAAAGAGTTACTAAGGTTCATCAGTGATTCTTTTAGAATTCCCATAGAATACCATATCTGTCATAATTATTTATTTATTTAATAAAACTATTATTATTACTGAATCTATTTAATGTCCACTTCCAAAAGTAAAAACAAGAGTTCATTTCCTTACTGTAAAGTAAAAACATACAAGTAAAAGTAACTTGAAGTATTGGGATGTCAGAACTTATGATCATTGTGATTGTTATTATAATTATTTAACATTAATCAACATTATTACTATTATCAATTAATATTAATTTTTTTAATTAAATAATTAAAATTTTAAAAAATAATTAATTAATTAAAAAATAATAATATTGGTTATAAATTAAATAATAATATTAATTAATTAACTAATAATAATATTGGTAATTAATTAAATAAAATATTAATTAATAATAGTAATAATGTTAATACTAATAATTAATAAATATGTGTTATTTTTTGAATTCAAGTTTTTGTGATCCATATTACATTAAGAAGAGTTTTTTCGGTAGAAATCACATAGGAGGAAAATTTGCCGACACGTTTTGAATCAGCTAGTGTGGCTCATCATCAGGACCAGATGAAGATGTAGATCATGGCACAAGCTTAAATAGAGGGCGATTTAGAGACCAAAAGATCATATAGCAGCTAGTTTATGAAAATTAATATTTTAATAATGATTATTAAGATCAAATAATATTCCTATAATGGAAGAAAACTCACACAGAGCAATATCTTCATGCTAATTCTAATCATTTCCTCGTTCAAAAGCTTGGTGTTTTCAATACTTTAGCAACTATAGCTTTAAGGGTTTCTGATGATAACCATCTCAATGAGGAGAAAGCACACCTCTTGAGTGTTTTCTTTCATAATGGGTATAGTAGACACCAATGTACTAAGGCTTTCCTAAAAGTTGAAAAAGGTCCTAAGGCTAAGAAAGAAACCAATGATCGTTTTTATGGGGCTCATCTTCCTTCTATCCAAGGAACTACATACAAGATTGTGAGGATACTAAAGAAGAATAAGATTCCTTCAACATTTAGGCCTCTAAATACCATCTAAAGCTCGCTAAGATCCGTTAAAGACCCTATGGACCCCAAAAATATGAAAGGTGTTTATGTTATCCCTTTGTCTTATGGGACTCCCTCCATTGGTGAGAAAGGTCGCTCAATTAATCAAAAGATTCACAAGCATGCAACTGACATCAAACATGGCAAGACCCACTCCTCTACTTTGGCAGAACATGCAGAAAAATCTAGGCATCACATTTGCATTGAGGAAGCCCATGTCATTGGCAAGGTTAGTCATTTCCATCATCATAAATTCAGGGAGGCCTTGGAAATCAAAAAAAGGCTCAATACTTTAAATAGAGATGATGGTTGGAATATTAGCAGAAGCTGGGTCCCTGCCTTGTCCTCCTAGTTTGTTTATGTTTGTGGATTATTTTGTTTTTAAGGGTTTGACATTTCTATTTATGATTTTTTGTTTCTATATAGGTATTTGCATTTATTGTTAATATCTTTTTGATCCGTTTTCTTACCTTAAAAGATAAATAAATTAAATAAAATTTACCCTCCCTTTTGATTGCTTTTATTTTATTTTAGTCTCATTTAATTATTATTTTTGTTATAGGATCTTGACCATTAATCAGGCCTTGATTCCTTATAGATATATAGATATATATTTATATTCTTTTTTTTTACCATGTTCCTTATTTTTGGTTGACAAGGATTGTTTGTTTCTTATTTCTGTTTACGTTTTTTTATTTTTCTTAATATATATATATATATATATATATATTGATTATTATAAATTATAATATTACTATTCTTATATTAGCCATTATAGGAATATTATTTGATCTTAATAATCATTATTAAAATATTATTTTTCATAAACTAGGCGTTATAAAATAATAATAATAATTTTACCTTCCCTTTTGATTGCTTTTTTTAAATTTTAGTCTCTTTTAATTATTATTTTTGTTGTAGGATCTTGACTCATTAGTTAGGTCTTGACTTTTATTTATTTATTTATTTTTAACTCTATTCCCTCTTTTGGTTGACTTGGATTATTTGTTTCTTATTAACTTTTAGGTTTTTTGATATTTCTTAATTAATATTATTATTAATTTTTTTTTTTATCTATTTTTTTTCCAAAGGAAAAATCGTAATCTTTCATTATTTTTGAAAAATTACATATAGTAGATGCTTGGTAGCATATGCAACAGTTGGCCCTTAGCCATATCAGTGTGCACAAGTCAAAAATATATACATCCATGTCCATTTCAAAAATGGTGCTGAGAAATAAACATATTCACCATGCAGGGCGATAACATGATACTGTCTAAAATATAAAACCATAACTGAGATATCTACCATATGGATTCACCACGTAGGGCGATAGCATAATAGATAGTCTGAAAATAAAAACATACTATGATATATACAATGAAAAATATTATGTCTAGATATGTCCCAAAAATATTTAGGGCCTATCTTCCCTATGATATGCCTGATCAATATAAGGCCTGTGGTAGTATTGGTACTAGGTTGTACCCCTCTGCTCCTGAATCATCCACTGGCCTCTAGGTAGTAGCGTGGTCTCCTTGGAAAGCCTATCAATGCTTTTGTTATGTTTCCTGTAAATGTGATGACATGAGATGGAGTTAAACTGAGATTTGAATATGACCACTTCATCCAAAATATTTCTAAGAGTGTGTGCATGGCAGGAAGTGATGTTATTGAACCAATTTATAATGATTTTTGAGTCTCCATAAATTTGTAGATTGATGCAGTCATGGCCTAGTGAGAAATGCAGTAAATGTCGGAGGGTGATTAATTCAACATAATTGTTTGTCCCTCCTCCAAGTCCCAGCTTGATCTTGAAATGATGATGATCAGATAGATACAATAGGAAACCTCCCCCACACCCATGTTCCTATGCAACACCATCAAAGTATGCCTAAGGGATAGATTTATGAATGGGATCAGGTGCAAGTGGTCGTCGAGGAAGAGGCACTGTGAAATTAGGTAGTTCATGGTAGAAGGAGATTATCTTAGCAGAAATAATCTACCATCTAGCAACACCGTCCTCAAAGATAATTCTGTTTTGGGTCAGCTAGATAGACCAACATATAAGCAAAGAGAAGCAAAGTAGTTTTGATCCTTGCTGTGTGGCATACCAGTTTCTCCATGCATGATTTAGGTTTTTTGCATCCCACCTGCTAGCAAATTGGGTTGATGTAGAAATGGACTGCCAAAGGCTTACAGTAGAACCACATTTTAGAAAAAGGTGTTCAATCGTTTCTGAGGCCTGCTTATAGAGGACACAACAGTGTGGTCCATATATGGCATGATGGGTTAAATATTCCCCAGTGGGGACTTTTATACTAAGCACACACAAGAAAAAGAGTCTGGTTCTCGATGGAGTTTTAAGCTTCTAGACAGTCTTCCACCAATCTTGAGTAACCTCCAGCTATCTGCTATTAATCAACCCGAGATAACTAACTTTTGGAGTATATACTCCATTATCAGCTAGGCACCAAATAAGTTCATCAGCTATCTTAATTATTATTATAAATTATAATTTTATTATTCTTAAACTAACCATTATATTACCCATTATAAGAATATTATTTGATCTTAATAATCATTATTAAAATATTAATTTTCATAAACTAGCAGTTATATAATCTTTTTGTCTCTACATCAACCTTTATTTAAGCCTCTACCATGACTTGCATCTTCATCTAGTCCTGATGATGAACCACACTAGCTGATTCGAAATGCGTTGGAAAATTTTTCTCCTATATGATTTCTATCGAAAAAACTCTTCTTAATAAATGTCTTAGTCAATAATTTAGTAGCATTATTGATTAATAAATATTAATAATAATTAATTCATTAATTTATATTTCATTCATTATTAATAAATTCGTTAAATAATTCGATCATTAAAAATTAATAAATAATACTAATAAAACCATTATTGATTAATTTAACAATATTAAATTAATTTAATATCATTCCCTTGGGTTCATAATCCTTTGAGGTTGTAATATTAATCACTTGGGTTTATAATATCAATCATGGTCAACCATGATCAATCATAGCCAACCATGGTCAATCATAGCGAACCATGGTCAACCATGGTCCAACGTCGCATTGTGACAAAGATTTTATCAATATGAAAATAATCATGGTCAACCATGGTTCAACGTTGCATTGTGACAAGGATTGTCTCAATATGGAAATCCACCATGGTCAAAGACGATCAACCATGTGTTTTCGGGGTTTATAATATTTATCTTAAGGTTTATATACCTCGGGTTTATAGCTTTTATCCCTTGTGTTTATTATTCCCTTCGGTTTATATTATCAATCCCTTGGGTTTATTAATCTAAAGGTTCATATTCCTAAGGTTTAATATTATTCTCTTAGGTTTATAATCACTTGGGTTTTTAGTATTGATCCCTATGGTTTATTATTCTCTGGGTTTTTAATATTGATCATGGTTAACCATGGTCAACCATGTTTTATAAATTCAATCATGGTCAACCATGGCCAACAAAATTTTATAAAATCAATCGTGGTCAACCATGGTTAATGATGGACAACCACTATTCTACTCGCATTGTGACAAAGATTGTCTCAATATGAAAATTAATCGTTGTCTCAATGATGGTCCACCGTCGCATTATGACAAAGGTTATCTCAATATGTTAATCATGGTCAACCATGATAAACCATGACTAATCATGGTCAAACATGATAAACCATGTTCAACCCGTTTTATAAAATCAAACATGGTCATCCATGATCAATCATGGTCATATGTCACATTGTCACAAAGATTGTCTTGATATGAAAAGCAACCATGATTATGCATGGTCGACCAAGGTCCAATGTTGCATTGTGACAAGGATTGTCTCAATATGAAAATTAACCATGGTCAACCATGGGAAACCATGTTTATTTTAGTGTTTATAATATTTATCTTAGGGTTTATATACCTTGGCTTTATAATATTAGTCCCTTGGGTTTAATATTATTCCCTTTAGTTTAAAATCCCTTGGGTTTATTATTCCCTTGGGTTTATAATATCAGTTATGGTCAACCACGACCAATCATAGCCAACCATGGTCAATCATAGCCAACCATGGTTGAATGTGGCATAGTGTTAATGATTGTCTCAATATAAAAATCAACTATGGTCAACCATGGTCCAATGCCGCATTGTGACAAATATTGTCTCAATATGAAAATCAATGATGGTGAAACATGGTCCAAATTTGCATTGTGACAAGGATTATCTCAATATAGAAATCAACCATGAGCAATCATGTTTATTTTAGGGTTGTAATATTTATTTTAGGGTTTATATACCTTGGGTTTATAATTTTTATCCCTTGGGTTTATTAATCTAAGGGTTCATATTCCTAGGGTTTAATATTATTCACTTAGGTTTATAGTCCCTTTACTTTTTAGTCTTAATCCATAGGGTTTATTATTTCCTTGGGTTTATAATATCAACCATGGTCAACCATGGTAAACCATGTTTTATTCATTCGATCATTATCAACAATGGTCAGCCATATTTTAGAAAACCAATCGTGGTTAACCATAATTAATCATGGTCAACCATAGTCCAATGTTGCATTGTGAAAAAGATTGTCTCAATATGAAAATCAATCATTGCCTCAACCATGGTCCAACATCGCATTATGACAAATATTGTCTCAATATAATAATCATGTTCAACCATGGTGACAAAGATCATTTTGATATGAAAATCAACTATAGTTAAGCATGGTCAACCATCGTCCAATGTCGCGTTGTGACAAGGTTTGTCTCAATATGAAAAACGACCACGGTCAACAATGGAAATCCATGTTTGTTTTACTCTTTATAATTTTTATTTTAGTGTTTATATACCTTGGGTTTATAATATCAGTCTAGTGCATTTAATATTATCCCCTTGGGTTCATAATGCCTCGGGGTTTTAGTATTAATCCCTTGTCTTTATTATTCCCCTGGGTTTATAATATCAATCCCTTGGGTTTATAACATATTTTTGCTTAACCAAGAGACGGTCCTTCTATTGACTTAGATAAGAAAATAAATTACAAAGGTTACAACAAGCGCGCAGAGGCACAAACCCCACAAAGGAAGAGGGAAAAATACACAACATGCCCATAAAAAACCCACCCATAGGCAAACTAAAACCAAGGCCAAGCCAGCCCTAGAACCTTACATCTCTACCCCAAAGTCGGCTTACAAGGTAGTCACTGATGATCTGTCTCCTTTTTATCAGGTGATCTAAAACCAAATCTAATGGAACAGTAGCCCGTGGAAAACCCCTAAACTGCTCGACCACCGCTCGCCGCCGATCTTATCCTTCTGATCCGACTGCTAGAATCCATATCGCGCAGCTTAAAAGAACGATAAATACCATGCGATGAGGGTGGTTTACCTTTCCCGTCCCATGCCACATGTTGCTCACTGAGTGGCATCACTGGCTTTCCAAGAAAACCATATTTTGGTTTGAGGGTGCTTGATGAAGATGGTAAACCATAGCAATTTTGACCTTCCAGACCAACAAACTTGCAGTACAAACCTCGACAGTTGATTTCCCCCCTCCTGATCTGACGGCCACAATCAATATTGGGCCTCCTATAAGCCCGAGGAATACCGTGATGAGGACCATATTCTCTCTTCTTCCCCTGCCACGCGTCACTTACTAAGTGGCATCACTTACCATCGGGAAAACCACTCATGGGGCAAAGGGCGCCTGATGCGAGTGGTTTCTCTCAGGCAATTTTTTATTCCGGTTTCCTAATCTACTATCCTCCAATGTATTGCGCATGGCTGACATGCCCGGAAGGGTCACCTTGTGCATGGGATGTCCTAGGATTTGTGATGGCCTCTCTCATCCTTCTTCCTCATAGCTATTTCCTTTTGAGTAGAAATCCCTTGGCCCGATGACTATCTCTATCCAGGATTCCTGTGAGAACTTACAGTGCTCATTCTGTGGGAAATACTTATACTTCATTGACATGGAGTGAAACACTGTATCGTTGTCTATTATGATAATGTTGTCTGTCACTGAGGGCCCTCGCTGAGCATTCATGTCTCATTTTGTCATTTGTTACCTCCTCCCACCAGCAACACATGCCAGTAAGTTTGCTTCTAACCCCCTCATTGGCAAGCCAATCCACCACTTTGTTGGCTTCCGTGCGAACATGTACAAACCTAAGAGTTCTTAGAATTCTTAGGTGTGATTGAATTTTTTGGTAGACTCGCAGAAGCTACCAGTGAACTGAGATTCTTTTTGGTGTTGCTCCTGCGCTTATCCGCTTGACCGAATTAATTACTAATTATGAGTCAACCTCAATGATGACATTATGTATGTTGTGCTTGAACAATATTTCCAAGGAAAGCTCCATTGCCATGAGCTCAGCCATATTGTTGGTTCCTTCCATAGATAACTGTAGAAAATGACTTGTATGTTTCCCTCCTCATCTCTCATGATCCCTCCATAACCTGCTTCTCCAGGATTTCCTTTTGAGGCTCCATCTATGTTAAATTTTAAAAAACCTTGAGAAGGGGGTTGCCAGAAAGCCTTACCTTATGAGGTATTCTTGTTGAACAACAAAGGACACTCAGGGAGATGAACCTGAAGCTCCAACTTTTCCAGGATTTTGGCCTCTTTATGTCCTATGGGTTTTTGGGCCCATTTTTTGGGCCCTTGGGTTTATAACATCAATCATGATAAAGCATGGTCAGTCATAGCCAACAATGGTTGAATGTTGCACTGATATAATGATTGTCTCAATATTAAAATCAACCATGATCCAATCTCACATTGTGACAAAGACTCCCTTGATATAAAAATCAATCATGGTCAAGCATTGTCAACCATAATTAACAGAGTTTATATTTATAAATATTTTTTTATTTAATGATATTTATGTTAATAAAATAATACTAATAAATAATAATAATAATAATAATTAGTTATTTATTATTATTATCTATTAATTAATGAATTAATTATTATTAATATTTATTACCTAATAATGCTACTAAAATATTAATTAACAAATATTTATTAATTATTAGTATTAATTAACATTACTACTGTTATTAATTAATATTATTATTTAATTAATTACAAATATTATAAATATTTATTTAATTAATATTATTATTTAATTTATAACCAATATTATTATTTTTTAAATTTTTTATTATTTAACTAATTAATATTAATTAATAATAATAATGCCAAGCAAGCATAATAATAATCACATTAATCATAAGTCTTTGGCTTATATTAACAACATTTACTTATAATGTTTCTTCTTTCTTCAAATTAGATTGGGATTGGAGTTTATACCTAGGTTAATTTTTTTATTGGGCCAAAGAATAAGCATTTTATATTAAAATGTTCTCATCAAGCCGGTCTTAAGCGGGATCAAGGAACATTAAATTTTTTTTTTGTAGTTTAATGTTTTAAAAAGTAATTATATTCTTAAATCTCTTTAAATTTAAAAACTTAATGAATACTGAACCCCAAAATAAGTAATTAATATTCTTTAGGCTGTGGTTCAGCGGTTATGTGAAAGTTTGATCCCACAAATCAGGTCCCTTAATCCACACAACCCTGTGCAGGACTATGAAAGCTGCTGCAGCGATTTACAAAAGGTGGACACAGTCTAAGAGCAGACACGGTTTAATTTTATATTCAGCGGCCTATTATCATATGCCTCAGCCCACGCCAACAGAGACGCATTCAGAGCCGTAGTTCTTACGACATGTTCACTCCCTTGTTTCGACCTCTTCAAACGTCCAATAAATCGGTGACGCCAACCACAATTAGCGGCTGCGCATATGCACTCCACTGATCTGATCAGATCCGGTCCACGCCAATACCATCATAACAGCTGTTCGCCATTATTCTAGAAGTTGACTATGAACTTTTGTGAATATCCACCACTAATTGGCTTGCTGTCCTTGCCTGCGGATAGCATTCTCCATCTATAAATTATTTGCCCAACCTTGGAAAGATTCACAAGAAGGCGAATAATATTAGAGAGCCTTTTATTCACTATACTTATTGGAAAATGGGAAAGATGGAAAGCGTGATAATATGGCGTTGCTGTTTCATGGCATTATTCTTACTTGGACTGCTCCACCTTAATGCCATTTCAGTTTCAGCTTCCATTTCAGGTTGGGGCTCAAATGTATCTGGTACTGTGGTGTTTGTTTGAAAGAAGCGATTACGGCCATGAATCAGTGTTGCTCTTCACAGGTTGGGGCTCAAATGTATCTGGGAAGTTGCGCAGTGCGCTTCGAGATATATCCAGTTTATGACCACCCTACCTATCAGCCATGAGAGATAAGCAACCTGAGCTCACGTACTGTTTTGTTTAAAATAAATAAAGGCCTGCAATCCACGTAACAAAGGCCTGCAATCCACGTAAGGATAACCCCTGCTATATGCCTGAACTTAACTCTTCTTAATTATCGTTTCTCTTGTTTCTACGCCTCTATTGAATGTGAGATCTGTTAAATGAAATATAAAAATAAAATGCTTATTCTGAATATATTTTCGGATTTAGTAGGGTATATTTTCCATTATAGTAAATAATGGATACATATCAAGGCATATTGCAAGATATCCGTTGATGCTGTGTGTTGATGCTGTTATTGCTATAAACAAGAGTTGCAAGCAATGGTAGGCCCCGCATGAGTGTGATATAGATTAATTTTATTTGTTACGATTATAATCCGCAGGTGTAATTGTCCTAACTTTATATGACACATACTTGTTAAGTGAACAATCTAAAATGATATATATATATATATTTTTAATCAATTTTATTTAAAATTTGATCAGAAAGAATAAGAACTATAATGTTCACTTATTAAATAAGTTAAATTTAATTGAACATTTCAATTTAAAAATACAATTTTAATAATAAAAAATATATATTTTTAAACCAATTATAATAAAAAAATTAAACCAATTATATTAGTGATAAATTCTAATATTAAGAAAATTAAAAAAAATCAATATTATTACAAATTTATTAAAAAACTATTAATAAACAAAATTATCTATATATAAACTTAAGAAACCAGAAAAACAAAATTATAAACAAACATATATATATATATATATATATATTTGTTGGTTAGAGTGGTAAATGTAATATATATTTTAGTATGTAATTGATTTAGTATTTTAATTTAAAAGAAAAATGATTTAAAAATAGAAAAAAAAGATAAGATAAAATTATAAGATTTTAATAATTGTTTTGAGTAGTAGAAAGATTGCATTTGTTCAACAATTTTAAATAAAAATAAAGTTTGTGATATATATATAAAATCAAAACACAAACTTCATGATTTATCTCATATTGCCAATAAAAAAATCATAAAAAATATTTAAATTATTATTTTATTTTAAATTATTATTTGTTAATAAAACCTATATATATATATATATATATATATATATATATAACCATCTAAATGAACTACTTTGTTATAAAAATTAACTTCCTCTTTTAGTTATAATATTATGCCTTATGTCATGGCTTATAAATACTATAAATGGAAAAGAAATATCATGCATATGGTCATTTAAAATAAATAATCGTACTAGTAATAATAATATTTATTTTTGTTAGTCCCTTGTAATATTCAGCTTTTAACTTTGCAATTTATTATATTATAATTGCCTATATGTGTAACAGAATGTGATTTTTCTTCACAAAGTTTTCAAGAGAACTAAAATAATATTATTGTGTTTTTCTATATGAAATGATTTGAATGTTTACCAATATAGATCCATCTAACTCTCAGTATTTGGTGCAAAGAGAGAGAGAGATCAAATGGGTGCAAATATTTCCTCAAGTTCCAATTTCCAAAATACCTTTTAATGATTGATTCATATAACTTCATGAGATTGATATATATCTCGAAAAGGGTATTGGGGTCGTTTGTTATTTGGTGAAAAAATTTCAAATTTTTTATTGAGATTCTATTAAAAATTATATTTTTATTATAGATGCAAAATTTGATTGTCCTTTTTTCAAAGTAATAAAAGTTTATAATCTTAATGTACAATTACATTATCACGTGCAAATTACATTATTTTCTGTACAATTACAACAATTTTAAGGTAATGCTATCATCTGTAGTTGTTTCTCATTTGGCAACATTACAACTACTCCCCACATGCTACAATTTTCTAGCAAACACCTTCTCATAAAGCATTTCTCAAAAGGCGAGTTTTTGCAAAATAATGACTAGTGACTCTATCTATTAACACCATCATTTAATTTATGTTTTCTCAGAGGAGAAAATTGACTTTATTATTCACAACATATAATTTTATACACAAAATTAAGAGTGCAAATGTTCTGTAAAATTAGGCAAACTCATTTGGATCCATCATAGCTATTTCCCCTTATTTTTCCAACGTGATTGAAGGCAAACAATGTAAAATTAGGCAAACTCATTTGGATCCATCATAGCTATTTCCCCTTTTTTTTCCAACGTGATTGAAGGCAAACAATAATTCTTATCAATAACTATGTTATCTCAATTTCTACAACCCTAAATAACCATTTCCTGACAATTTGTTCTTGACCCTTCCAAGTGCATGTGATGGTTAGCACATTGAGATAATAACTTCCATAGTAAATATCAAGTTTTGTTATCTACTATACAACCTAGTATTTCTTTTGCAACACTAACTTGATTTTTCCGATTGAAGAATGTTTCAATTGATTTATATCACGAAATTCCAATTCCAAAGCCAATAAGGATTCTAGTCCTTATCCTTAGTATAAGTATATTCAGCATATGTATTTCTCATTATTATTTTATTAGAATATTATTACTGATTTTGAGAGTTATGAAACCTATTGATTTTTTATTTTCATATAGTAGTTGATATCATTTCTCCCATGATTTCTAGTATTCTGCTTAGATGCTAGGTTTTAGGATCTAGTGAAAATTTATATCCTAAACTTTTTGAGTTAATTTTTTAGTGTTTGGATTAATAAAACATATATATAAATTTTTATATTTGTGTGTTGGAGTTAAACTATTCTCATGAGCAGCTAAATCTAGATCACTAGAATCAATGCTTTTTTTAAATGTGGTTTTGGGTTTGGTAACTTTCTATGTAAATTTTAATTAGGTTTTGCTTAACGAAGTAATCTTGTGATAAATTTCTATATGATATTGAATTGACATTATTTTCAGTGTGTGAGCTTGTTCATAATCAATGCTATGGTTTTCTAGTGTAGCATTTTGTAAATATGGTGGAGGGTCCGCTTTATGGGTTTCTAGTATTATGATTTCTATTATAATAGGCTATAAGGAAATGATCCTCTAGTGGAGGTTTTTGCGGAAGCCCCTATAAAAATAACACAAAAATCTTTTTGTAGCGAAGGTCACTAACGGAGGTGGGCAAGTGGATATTTTAGCAAATGTTTTTTAACTATGCATCTATGATATACAAACACATTGGTGCTTTACTATACATATAAACACTCCCTAATAGAACATGGTGCATCATGAAAAGTTTATTTAAAAAGAAAAAGAAAAACAAATGGTGTGCTAAATAAAAAGGTGCACCAATGCATAATCTACATGATAGCACTGGAAAATGGTTAAATTTACGAAAATGTTAGTTGTAAAATTCATTTTTCCCTATCTAGTGATAAACTAGTATGTTAACACCCCAGTGTGTACACAGTATAGCGCACCATGGAAATGTTATTTGAAACAACAATGTGCCACTTATATATAACGCACCAATGCTTACACTACTCAATAGCATCGGAGAAAGGTTAAATTAAAAAAAAATGTCCTAAAATTACTTTCACCATATCAATGCTATATACACTAGAATCACTAGTGTTGTTCTCGAATTATAATTCCGCAGTGCATACTTAAAAGGAGCACCACTATAGGGTTTTTAATTTAAAAAAATATATAGTGTTATATTCCCATGAAGCACCGATTTTCATGTATTAAAATGCCCCATTCCATCTTAAAAAGAGCACCTCTATAGGGATTTTAATTTAAAAAAAATTGTGGTTCTATATTCCCACGAAGCATGGTGCAGTTTATGTATTAAAACATTTTGGCTTGTCTTAAAAAGAGCACTGTTATAGGGTTTTTAATTTTTTTAAAAATGTGGTGGGATATTCCCATGAAACACCGTTAATGTTCATGTATTAAAACACCTTGGTGCATCTTAGAAAGAGCACCACTAGGGGGATTTTAATTTTAAAAATGAGGTGCTATATTCCCACGAAGCATTAGTGCAGTTCATGTATTAAAATGCCCCGTGTGTCTTAACAAGAGCATCGCTATAGGGTTGTTAATTTAAAAAAAACAGTGCTCTTGGCGATAATATGCACCAGTGTTGTTATAATAACACACCGAAATAGGATTAAATAAATAAATAAATAAAATTGTCGATCATAAATTTCATTTTTACCATTTGTGGTGCTATAAATCTCTAAAGCACTAATTCCACTCTTGTCTCACGCAAGTGCCCTATCTTCAATGCTTCTCTTGCTCATCATCCTTCCATACCATGCTTAGTGCATGGCTTTCCAATTTTATCAAACATTGGTGAAATTTGTTTTTCTATTTACGTGTCAACTATGGCTGCCTAATGACCAAATGTCTAGGCAATGTCTATGTTTCTCTCTAATTTAATTTTTTAGTGGAACAAAATTTCAAAATAGGTCCAAAAGACCACTGTTTTGGAATTCACTTTTCCTACGTGGTGTATTCGATAGGTTTGGCTTGCACTGATAGTGGTGCACCTTGTAAATTTATAAGGTGCACCGCAATTCAGTGCGTGAACCTAACCCACGGTGGTGTTGTTGGTGCGTCTCATAAATTACAATGTACCAAGAAAACCTATACATTGTACATCGATGCATACATTTTTAGCTTACTCCTAGTGCATTTATGTTTACCAAACACTCCATACACATAATATTAAAAAAATATAGCTTGGTGTGTTCGATAACCTGAACATTCCATACCAGTACAAAAAGGTTATAGCTACGCACTAGTGAATAAGGTTGTCTCGACGCACCACTATGAAAATGTAAGTATGTGAATCAAAAGTGGTGTGTCATATGCATGAACACACTAATGTCGGTGTTGTTCTATTTGATAATGCACTGGAGCTGGTGCATTACTATTTTTTGAGCCACCAGGATGATTTTTTATTTTTTTTAATTGAAAGCTATGTGTCCATATTTATAAATACACTTTTCATTTAATAAAAAAAATGTATGGTTTATATATGAGGTTGGTGTATTTTATATGTTATTCATGTAACAGAGATGTCAAAAAAGGGAGTAGCAGTAGGAATAGAAGAAAATGATAGACCAATAGAATGTGGTCTTACCAAGGGAGGCATGAGAGAGGGAGAGGGATTCATACCCTCACCCTATTACCGCAACTACCTGAGAACTCTTGAGGAATGTAGGCCTCCTTAAGTACTATGAGGAGGCTACATCCCTGAAGGTTCACTATGACTTATTGGCACAGTTGATCCATCGATGGAATGTCCACCAACTATCTTTTCATGTCTGTCCTAACACGTGGTATAGGCCCTCTGAGGAGGACATATATTTTATCACTTGCCTATTTAGGAGGGAAATATTTTCCTGAGCTCCCTGATATCCCCCATGGGGTTGTAACATAGAGTTAGCTTGTCTACTCTGGGAGATATGTTGGGGGTCATGTAGTCCATCCAACATATTTTCAGGTGTGTGGTGGAGAGCTACATATTGCTTCTTTTGCTACATAGGAGGTTAGGTGCCTCTCATTACTAGTGACCACCATTTCACACTATACTACTGATGGTAAGCACATTAGTTTCTATCTTTAATTTTATGTCGATTCTTTGATTCAGGCACCTCATTGTATCATATGGTCTGCCATTATTTTGAGGTAGTTTTGTAGGGTTTTAGATAGATGTCATTCAATGATACATGGGATGATGAAATTCCCTTTCGATTTAGATATTTTTACTTTATTTTTTGTGAGGTTTCCAAAGATGATGCCTACATTTAATTGTGACCCTCCTAGACTGATGACTTGGGTGTAGATGTGCATGTGGGGCTAGATGATGCCCAAGAGGGGCATGTCAGAGTATCCAACCAAGACCACATGTTTATTTAGTTGTCATGTTCATATGCGGGGATGGATTGGATAGTGTGTCCCAACATCCTCTTCACACCAGATGAGCATGTAGAGGATAGAGGTAATATTATTGTTTTATTTAAATTAATCTAGTTTCATTTTATTATCTTAATTAATTAGAATACAATTTATTATATCATGTTATTTAACTTGTTTGATTAAATTGTTTAATGAAATTGCCTAATTATTGTTGTGTACTATATATTTTGTAGACATCGACACACTCATTGGTGACATGCCTTCTCCCCCAATAGAGGGATCAGATGCAGATATGGGTGAGGCCCAAGAGGGTGAGGCACATCCTCAAATGTAGAGGGGTATGGGCATCTGGGCCTGTAGGGCTAGTCTCATATTTAGGATAGACTACTACGACCGACTATCTAGATTTTCGGTTGAGGAGAGAGTCCTCCCTGCGAAGGCTCAAGACATCAGGGTAAATCTGAGGCTCTTGGAGCTCTTGAGGGATTGTCCACACAATATAATGACTCTTATTCGTCCTACCATTAGAGCTAGAAGGCTAATAGAAGTGATGAGGGATGTAGGGCATGTTGCAGATACATGACATGAGTCTTCACATAATGCTATCCCGTCGGATCATAATTATGAGGGTGGTGATCATGCTTCTGGTAGTACTAAGCCATTTGATCATGTTCAAGGTGTCGGTGATGCTTGTGGTAGTACACCTCCTCATCATCCTTCTGATGATCATGTCCTAGTAGTGAGAAAGGTGCCTCATGTTTCTCTTGAGAGAGCAGACCAGCCACCTTCTCCTCCACTTGATAGTTCAACTGTTGAGGAAGTACTTGACCATCCATTGTATTCTTCTACAATCCAAGATGCCACTACTACGTCTGTTGTATCATATATTCGATACAACTTATATGAATTGATGCAGTTGTTTGAATTGTTTATATATATGGTGCATTTATTTTTTCATGTTTATGTACTTAGTTTATATGTTATTGTTGATGTGCATATTGTTAGGCCCTATTATATATGTTCATTTAATGTGCCTGCAGATAAATGTGTATGTGATAATATTTATTTGACATGAGATGTATATTAATTTGAGGATGTGTGGTGATGATGTTAGATTAGAAATATTGTGTTTTGTTAGATGTAATCACGATGATGATGCTTTGCTAGATTATTAGATTCTTGTGCTACCTAATGATGGTTATATATTCTAGAGGTGTATATACATAGATGATAGTGAATTTGAATGTGTATTTTAGATGATATTTATGTTTGTTAGATGGTTATCATCATGATGTTTATTTATATGAAATAATATTTATTATAGATCATTATTGGTGAACTTATGTCAAAATTTTATATATGAAATCACATGCAAAGTGACTTACTTTAAAAAAAAAAATGCAAAGACATTTTTATAAATTACAAAGCTTAGTACGGTTAAAACTATAATTGTAAAATTACCATAAGTATTTTTTTATTTCTTAGATAGTTTATTCATATTAATTCTAACCTAATTAGTAAAATATTTCAATACTCACAAGGAAAAAATAATTAAAGGTAAAAAAAAATAGTTACTTCTTATTAAGACGAAAATGTGTACCTCATTTAATTTTCAATATAAAATATTAATAATAATAAATTATTCAAAAATACAATTTAAACATTGAAAAATTACACTATGATAGACCTATATATAGAGATAGAAAGCCACTGTAGATGATTCGCATCTTAATCATAGATTTATCAATCACTACAAGAGATTAAATCTTTTAACATGTACATCATTTTGGTGATATTTTGGTTCTTTATTTGCTATGCTGGTTTAAATTTATCATTTTCAAATAGTAAATGTGAGTTAAATAATACAAAAATCATATTATATTAGATTTAACTTTTTGAAAAATAATATATTTGATTATTTCTTGACGAACAACTCAAGAAATATTATATTTTCCACATACTTATCATGGGATAGTCACTAAAATTCATGTTTTCACATTTCTCCTACGTAATATTACATCATGTTCACAATGATATATACATGTCTACTTTAAATAATTTACTTATAAATACATAAAAATGGATATTTATTTTACATAATCTAAATATGAAAGAAAAATGCATCACCAAATCTATTAGAAAGTCAAACAAATGCCTTTTAATCATCATCACATTATTTATCATTTAATTTTTAGCCATAAAATATTTATTAATTCAACTTTTATTTATAATTACCATTGAAAGGAAAAGTCAAAACTCTTCCATTATCCATGAAGAAAAAATTAAAACCTCTCATGCATCCACGTAAGCTCATTTGTTTCTCTTATGATCTATAAAAAGATGTAATCAACATCTTATACATGCATAAGACCTCCTTTTAGTTTACATAATGTTGCAAGAAATGAAATTTAAATATAGTAAACATGACTTTACCTTTCATGTCAAGAATTTAATCTTACATATTAATACACAATTTTTTCATTGTTAAAGTCCTCATAGATTTATCACTACATGATTTATATTGATTTTGAAATAAACAAGAATAAAAAACATGTGAACTGATTAATAAACCAATAAGTATCTAAATCTACAATAAATCTTCGATGTTGTTTCCAAATTCCCTATTTTCTCATTTTGGTTATATTCTTCTCATTTCTCTATTTGAGAAGGATTGTGACCTTGAATCCTTATTAATAGATATTTTACACCATGTTTTAAAATGCATTTATATATATGGGGATATGTTGCATAGTGAAAGTAAGGGAGGTTATTTTACTATATTGAAACAAATTGATGATAGTTGTAGTAGGCATTTTAGTACACATATATAACACATATATGATTTTACTTCTCCATTTTCTATCACTTTGTGAGTTATATTAGATTGATACTCACAATGTCCTTTGAGAAAAGGACATAATATGAGTATATTTAGATTGATATGTTAATAAATATAGTTATAAATTGATAACTCATGCTTATAATTACAATATTTTGATCCATCCTAATGTATATCCAAATCCTATACAATAAGTCTACTATAAAGTAGATTTAAACACATTAAACAAATATGTTAAAATTTTAATTTTTAAATTATAAATTACACAATTGGAAATACTTAGTTTTAAGTGTAAAAATGTTTCCACTACAAAAGAATGTGTAAAAACCTTTGTGAATCTTACCAATTATATAAAATGGAAATAAGACAAATAAAAAGGTACTATAATTAGCAAAATAGAGAAAACAAAAACATACAACAATAGTATAAATGATGAAATAACACAAGTACATATCACTCTCTATTGTCATCACCGTAATTATCTTCCTTGCTTGGCATGATAACATTGTTGTTTTCCAAAATATGTTTTCATCAAGGGTCATGTCTTAATACAAACCACCAATCTCTATCCAACACATCTGGGTAAAAAAAAAAGTTGGTTGCAATGTTTAGGGAAAACATAAGGCTCCCTATCTTCATGCCACATCTTTCTAGAGTTGATATATATTAACCCACTATCAAGATCTTCCTTTACATTATTCCGATCGAAGGTTTCCCACCACTTTCACCTAAAAATAACATATTCAAATGAAGAGAAGTCCACTTGAATGATCTCTTGTATATTTTTGACATAACCCAACGTTCCTTGTATTAGGTTTTAATCATGATGGCTAGCACGAATATATTGGTCGAAATCATCTTCCACTCCATATTCTTGTGTCATAGATTAATCATCAACATCCTCCGTGTGAAAATGAAATCCATATGCCCACATAGGTGGGAACAAATGCACATATAAAAAAGTGAAAAAATCACAGTGTCATGTGTCTATGAACCTGAACATAATTAAAAATATAAAATATAGATGTTACAATTGAAAGGTGCATTATGAAGTTAAAAATGTATAGAAATATATTATTACCAAGTTTTTTTCACCCAATCCCTATGTTTAGTGCATCCTCTTCACCATGCGGGTAATGACCCGATGCACCATATTTCTCTCTGACTTGATCAACAACCCAACTATTAGGGAATGTCGTTGGCATATTTTCTTTTAAATGATCAGGATAATGTACACCTCTACCATTCAACCATTTGAATTATTTCTTCTCACTATCCCATTTCCTCCTCTTCTGCTCATGCAATGTGACCCACGGTTGTGCCACTTCCATATTGTAAAGAATGAATTTGTTGATGGCTTCAATTTATGAATTCATTGATGAAATCAAACCCATACATAGAGTACATATGAGATCAAAATATGAATTAATATGAAGTTCAACGTGAATAGTTACTTTGTATAAATTTGACAAATGAGGAGCGACTTACTCTTTATAATGTGCCTCTTTACATTTCCTTGGAGAAGCTCCCTTTCTCTTTTTGTTAATCCCTTTCATCATCCCAAATCACCACACCTGGTATGTTTTCAATCTATTTGATGTACTCACTAGAATAATAGAGATACTCATATGATATATGCTCCTCTGTCATACACCCCTTAGGTTTTTTCCCTTGTCGAACAAAACCTTCAAATTTATTTATTTACCTATCTAATAAGAACATCCAACAACAAGAAATCATCCTAACTAATTCAACCTCGTCTACTAGGTGAATTAGAAGATGAACCTCCAATTCCATGAAAGTCGTCGGCAGTTCCTTCTCAAGCATACAAATAATCTTAGCTATCTCTTGATGCCACCATGGAATTCTAGCTATATGAATCTCCTTTGATGCGATTCAGTGTAAAAATGTAGATAATTATATATGGAAAGTCGTAGGTCTTTGTGGAAGTCATGGTCCACACACCCACGTATGATTAGAGAATAATGACACTGCATAGTAAATAGTACTTTATACAAAAATTATTTATAAAATATTTGATTGCATAAAAATAACATCAAATAATAAAATCGTGTTTTTGACATACATACTCTTAGAAGGTTCAAATGGTATTCCACAGTGAAGTAGTGCCACAGTGAAGACCCATATAAACAAGGTACCCTCATACTCATTATAAATTCCTTTGCCAAAGAAGGATCATCTTTCTTTTAAATCCATGGGACATCACCTTCTTTGAAAGACCAAGAGGGACCAACATCTGAGCCTCTTGTTTCTTCTCTTGGAAAATATTTCTTTTTAGTTCTTGAATAAAGAGCTCTCCTAACAAACAATGCGTCATTTTATTTCGATGATATGTGCCTCCATAAAGAAGAGGAAATTTTTAAAAATATATGCATGGATTCTAGTGACTGGGAAATCTTAAGATTCTCCCAATAAGAGAGCTCATAAAAGACAAATTTCATTTTCATCCCAATGGGAAATTTCTCAACATAGGTGTCGAAAAATTATGGATTATCAAGCATAGGCTCCCAATTTGAATCAAACATTTCTACAAACTCCTTATCCTTCTTTCTCTCACATATGTTCTAATACATTTAGTTGGTGTCATTATTGTAGGCCTTTGGGTTCTCTCTAGTTTACCATTGAAAGTGGGTGTCACTCTTTTGTAAGGTTGTTCTTTTGGGAGGAATACCCTGGAGTAGTCATGCATTTCTTTTCATAGGTGGTTGGACCACCTAGCCTTTAGAGAAGGTCCGCAACATTTACATCCATGATACCCTTTTGTTACAACACCTAAAAAATATTTTATATAGGGCATGTTAATGATCATGAAGATCAAAGCAATTTCAACAAATTAAATTAATATGTGAAACAATGTTATTACGTATATAAACAAATCAATAGAAATGTAATTTACTAGAGAAAAATTTTAATCCTGGATAATCATGTATGGTGTAAGCACATATTCCATAAAACACAAAATTCCTCTCTATATTGATGGGTCTTGATATATCATACACATGTATTCCTTCCCATAATTCCTTCAATTCATCTACCAATGGTTGTGAGTAGACATCCATATTATTCCCTTGTCTTCTATGAGGGACTATGAAAGCCTATTCATTCTTCACAGACAACCAAGTGGGGATATTATTATTGATCGCTACTATAGGCCAAACAGAATAGTTGGTGTTTTGGAGGGAATATGGGTTGACGCCATCCATGGATACGCTGAGTCATAGAATTCATAATTCATCCTTTAATTTTTCAGGCCATGTATCCTCTATATGCTTCATGGATATTGAATCTGTTAGGATTTTCATAACTCCCAACTCACTTTTGTGTGAGCCATGCCATCCTTGCAACGTAGCTAATTCTTTGCAATGAAAGAGACTTTGAAACCTTGGGATTATAGTTATGTGCCTCAATATATTATGAGGAGGAAAATGTGATTTACACATTTGTTTTATTTACGGTACCTATAATGCCCAAATTTCAGACATTTCTCTTTGTATGCATATTCTCCTCTCTATAGAATACAATAATTCAAAAATGCATGCTATGATATGTGCTAAACACCCAACATTTTCAAAAAGTGTTTTGCCTCTTCGTAACTACCCGACGAGACATTATCACTCAGAAGAAACTTGTCCTTGAATAACATGTAGTTGGAGGGGAATATAATTGTACAATGTCCATATTTAACGATCATAAAATCAACCATTTTTAGTGTTGATTATGTTACAATACTTCTTAAAATATAAGGGAATTGATGGATCATGCATTTGAATTACTTCAATATTGCGAAGAAACATGCATTCAACATGCCAAACATTTCTTTGAATTTGTACAGTAACATCGTTTTCCCTAGCTGGGTAGATTTCAACTTGCTTCCGGGTCTATAGAGAGGGGTGGTGGAAGTAGATTTCATTCTTTCAAATAAGGTATCATTGATATGAGCATCATCCCCAAGCTCATCGTCTTGGAATGCATGTAATAACATTGCCTTCATGGAAATCATATTCTATAAGTAATCGTCCATACCAACCTCAATTTGATTGCCTCCATTGCCAACTTATGATGTAGAACTACCATTATTGTAGTCATTCCTAATTGGCAAATCTCAACATAATGGGAATTGAATAGGTGGTTGTTTCAACCATTCTTTGTATTCTTCCTCTCCTAGTCTTGTTTCTCATTCAACCTTCTCTCAATTTGATGTTGTATTGGGGTGAACCAGAAGATTGTAGATGGGCCGCTCATCACCACTAGAATTCTAAATTCAAAAAGTATTAAACATTAGTACATCAATGCTATTAGTAAGCATGTTAATGCAATTAGTTTGTTGAAATTACATTATACCAAACAATTATTACCATCATAGATCCAGGATTGCAGTTAGAAGACGTCATGTATGAATTGGAAAGGTAAAGTGGTTGTCTATTTCCATCTACCAACTGCTTGCGATATGATGCTCCTGATAAAATCTTTCGATGTTTTTGAAATGGAGGAATATTTTCTACATTTGAATTCGATTCTAAATTAGGATCCTGCAATTTTTGATACATTTTTATTCAAATTCACATGGATGAAATAAAAAGTTCAATTATATAATTGAAATATAAATAAAATGTGAACTTACTGGCGATGGAAAGGGAGAACTTTGTGAAGGACTTTGATCAACAATATGGAACACGATGGAATTTGAAGAATTGACCATTTGATATTATGAGATTTTATCCTTGCATTTAAGAAAAATCAGAAATTAAATTTTGTGTACATATCTAAAATTAATTTCAAGAACAAAAAAAACACAATTTGAATTTCAATAAGAATTATTATTGTAATTTATTAAGTAAATTAAATTTATTTAAAAAATACAATTTCAATAATAAAGAAAATAAAAATTTTCAAACAAATTATATCACTAAATTTTAATATGAAATCAATATTATTATAAATTCATTAAAAAACCATGAAAACAATATTATAAGCAAACTTATATATATATTGGTTGGTGAGATGTCAATAGTTATATATGTATGAGATAAAATCATAAAATATTAACAATTACTTTGAGTAGTAGAAAAAGATAGTATTTGTTCAATGATTTTAAATAGAAATAAAATTTCTATTCATGTAATGGATGATAAATGTTGATATACATCAATTCATAAGAAGAATCAAAACACACATTTCATGATATATGTATCATCTTTTGGTGAAAAGCAAATATTTAATCTAATTTTACTGTAAAGATTTGGCTAATCACAGGCTGTGTGGAAAGTCTAGTGGGAAACTTTAATGTTTAAAGTTTATTTTAATTTTATATAAAAGGGGTTATGACAAGCCTTGGAATTCACGTGAAAAAGACACTATATGAGAATTTTTTAACTCACCAAACAGTTAAAAGACAGTTATACCTCTCCATAGAGATAAATAATCTTAGTTGGGACAAGGCAACCAAGAAGGGGGAGAGGAGAGGGAACTTGAGGAAACCTTGATGACTTCATACCTAGTGGGAGGAGGTCCAAGTGAGGAGAATTATGTTGTAGGCTTGTGAACCTACAATGGGAAAATGTTGAAAGATGGAAGGATGATGTGAGTCAGGGTATTCTTAAGCTGGTTGGAGCGAGTGGAATCCCTACAAAATACTTGTGAGTCTGTGAGTTCTTGGACTAGATTTGTACAATCTTGATTCCTATGAATAGACCTTGTTAGGTCTTTGTCAAGTAACTATTCTAGGAGTGACAAGCTGGCTCGAGGGGAGAACTAGACGTGATTTCCATTCTCATTGGTTTGGAGGAGTGATATTTCCCCTTATGGATCCCCTAATAGTCTGAACCTAAAACATATAAGTATTTTGATTTGATTGACTTCTAGAACTAATTTTTTTCTTATAACTGTAGTAATATGAGAAATTTTGTTGTGAATTACTAGCTATGACATAACTTGTCTCAAGGAAAATTGTGTTGTGACTGAATAATTATAAAAGGTTGATATGTAAGATGTAAAAGTATTACTGTTTAAATAATAAAAATTGTTTTTTAAATAGGTTAATTTCAAGATTATAGACTGAAGTCCATATTGGAAACAATTTGTTCTTTATATATACCCCAGTCATACAGAAGGGATTTGCAGAACCCAAAAGTTAATTATGTCCCACTCCCTTGTAAGACTAGTATTACCATGGTGAAGAAAGAGTGAATGAGTCAAGACAAGCATTTCTTATTTCAACTTTAGACTATTAGATAATAATTAACAAAAAAACAATGAATAATTGAAGGATTTCCTTTTTGTATAGTTGCACAGAGTCTATTTATGCTGAACCAGTTTATTTCCTTGGCTAACCAACAAGAACTAGTAGCCAGGAACCGGTCTGGACTTAATAAACTTATGGTCTGGAGAATGGAATGAACTGGTGCAACTTCTCTAAGAAAACTATCTTGGAGCAAGTTCGGTAAGCATAAGCGAGTCATAAAAAGAAGAAATACATGGTTCCCTTATTGTATGCCTGAATAATTAAGACCACAACAATATAACATTAGAAAAAATGACTTGAAGTCTCAACTCTTGAAATTATACTTAAATGTAAACCAAAAGCACATCTACTACATAATTGTTGGGACAAATCTAGTCAGGTTGAAGACCATTTAACTTATATTTAAAAACACACAAATTCATGATAAACAAGGAAATATTTACAGAATTGATGGTTCCAAACCCTAAAGATAATATCTATAAAAAAAAATTGTGAACACCTCGAATGGGTCTTTTAATTCATTCATAAAATAGGAAAATTCATCCATTAAACATGGTAGCTTCTCGCCACACATTGTCATGAACTTGCGAGGAAAACCCATCCCTAGAGAAAAAATTCTTTTCCTTTTTAAACCTTTGGGTCAAAATAATTATAAAGTATAGTCTATGAATATAATTTATAAATTCTACAAGTTGTAATCTAGAACTATTTATAACTATAGTTTTATCTTGAAGCGAAGCCAAATGACCAAAATCAAGAACCTGTCAGAATGAGGATAAGAGTTAAAATAATCTGGGACTAGGTGGGCGAGGAGGACAGAAAGAAGCAAATAACTCCATAATAATAGCTTCATTGGAAATTTTACCAACAACATTATGACAACCATGAATGTATATATATCTATACTTGTGCGGAAGCAAGATAAGAAAAGCATAATCTAGGGAATGAGACAAAGATATACTACCTTTAGAGATCGTCGACAAATCAATAGAAAATATACTAAGAAGAAGCCAAAAGCTAAGATTATTAAAGAAAGGAAACCATAAAAATATACCCAGTCTAGGGTCGCTTTAAAAAAAAAAGAGAATCAATTTACCTCATGGTTGTGGGTAGGTACTCCAAATCCTTAAGCTCCCTGGTAGATACCAACCCAAATTTGGGTGTAGGGCTGCAAACAAAAGTAGTCAAATCATGTAACCTCATAGACAAACCAATAGGATGGAGGAACACTAGCTGGAAAAATGTGATTCTCAATAACCAGAAAGAACATTGACATGCATTGTTAAGTGATAATACATGTTAGGGTTTAGTCTAGAATTGCATAGTTCTCCCACTGAGAATGAAAATCACAAATGCACTTCTGCTGCGATGTAGGGAAGGGTTTGGTTACCTTAACCATCTTGTTCACATCGAGATCATTTGATTTGAAGCCCTAAGAAGTGACAACAAGGGTCAAATATTTGTCGAGTGCAAACATATCACTAGTCCCTTCTTTGCATAACATGTGGAATTTCAGAAGTTCCATGGAACCATAGGTCATAACGTTCAAGAGAATTACATTTAGACATAGGTATAATGTTTGGTCATATGAAACTATGAGATATTTGAGAACATGTTGGACAGACGATTTCAACTAATTCCACATAAGAACCAAAAAATATCCAAAGTTAGACTGGAAAGTAGATTGGTAACCTATAATAAGTCATAATGCTCTGAATTAATTCGGAACATGCATAACATGATGGGAGAGGTGGCTAGTGACATTATAACGTAGTGAAATATTAGACATGTATATACATATAGTGCATAGTTTTGTTCTATGTAAAATCATAGAGTAAGAATCTACCAACTTTGAGTTTATATATAAAATGTAATTAAAATATTTTCCTTGACAATTTATGGAAATAATTTATAATCTAGTCATATCTAATAAATTTGATTTAAAAAAAAAAGTCAAGAAGGATATGTTACGAAAGGGACGTTACAAGTGGTACCAGAGCTTAAGGGTTCAACATTGTGGCATATCAAGGGAATATAATAGCAATTTGTGTCATGTTCTACAAAAAAGAAAAATTTAAAATATGGCCACCCTCCCTACAGAGACGTGCACTGACCAAATCAAATCTTGAGTTATGGGTACATATAGGTGAAAAACCTTGGTCCATATCCATTATGTTGTTTTAGAAGAGTGCATAATTGAGGACATAAAATATCAATTAAGAGCTTGCAATAAATAGTAAATGAAAATTTTAGTAAATTTCTATGTTATAAAACAAGGGCAAGGAGAAGTGAAAAATCCTGTCATGGGTAATTGAAAAGAATTATGTTACATAAATTAAGTTTTCAAATAATAATTGGATTATTGATTGGGATGCCTTACTCACAAGAACTAATACGTTGGGTGCTTAGGAGAGAAAGAAATTGTTTGCACACCCTACTCACTAACACATTAGTAAATCGTCTCCCGTGATTGGTGAATAGTGAATAGAGAAAGGTTATGATCTATAATGTTAGGGAAAGGTATGGGTAGATAAATAAAGGGATGTATACAAGTAAATAAATTATTGAATTCCATAATGTTAAAAATACTATAAAATATCTTATGGGTATGTTATACCAGAAGGCAGGGAGTTGCACATGTAATCACCCTAAAACGTTGAGGGTTATCTGCATGATGTTAATCTATTTTCTAGTTGCAAGCTTCTTTTGGTTAGTTTAAAAAGAATTATTAGATATTATGTTTCGATACATAATTAAACGTCTTTTAACTTAAAATATGGTTTGTCAAGGAAGGAACAGGTACGAAAAGTGGGTGTACACAGAATAAAGTGTATACAAGAATTGGGGACTAGAAATTTTGTAATACATAAGTAATAAAACCATGTAATAAAGAAATGGAAGGGACCAAAACTGCCTCAACTTGCTTAATGATAGTTTTCAAAGATTGAATGAGGATATGGAACACTTAAGATTACAAATACATGTATGGATATGAATAAATTGGAAATAATTGGAATTATCTTGGGTGATTATTGTCAATGACTGGAATCCCTTTTCATAAACCTAAGCAATGGATATGACCAACATCGATAGTGGTTATAATAATAGGTAAAAACTTACATTTCAATAGTATAATTCAGATATAAATGAGTCGAATATAATAATAATGGGTTGTTATAGATTTTAATGAATGATGACGACAAAATAGTAAGATCATTAATGAACTTCCCCATTGAAAAGTCTCCCCATGAGCAGAGTAGAGCCATAGGAAAATGGGTCACAATAGTAGAATAATTGGCCTAAATCATAATATAAGGATTTCCAATATCAAGTAATTGAGAATTGCAATTGAGTCACTCAAAATATTGTTTTTAAAGTGAAATAACATTATGTTGTGATAAGCGGTCATAATAATTGTAATGAAAAGGAGACTAGTGATGCAGGAGCATTTAGCCCAAGAGAAATCATTGTAAATAGTAGACATAGGGGGTCATGCATTTTAGGAATTAGTTTCCTAAGTTCCAAGTCAAAGTAATATTTAAGTGTGATTTAATTAGATGTTCCCAAAATAACTAAATGAGAACATAGGAACTAGGGACTCGGGAGAGATTTTAGGCATAAAAGGAATGGATGTGGATCATTAAGTGATAAGGAGGCTTTTCTGCTTTAGAACAGATAAAAGATGGAATAAAGCCTCAAGAGGCTTTTTTCCATATATGCATGCATGTAGAAGCTTTAGGATTTTGATCGGACCTCAAGGATCCGATTCAATGTTTATTATATATATGTATGTAAGCCTACGGGCAGGAGGAGGCCACTAGTACTGAGAATTTGGCTTGTGAGGAGAGGTCACTAGTGTTGAGAATTTGGCTTGTGAAGAGAGGCCATTAGTAAGGAAAATCTGGCCTGTGTGTGTGGGTATGCGAGAGCCCAAAGTCTCTCGAATGTAAACTTATGCTTTCATATTAATATATACAGAGTTCTTGATTATGTTAGAACGTATGAAATGCCCGCCTCGTGATTGTTTATGATGTGAAACAGTAGGGTGGAAATAATTGTAAGAAACCACACTCGAGGGTGAAGCATAGAGCGAGAGGAGCCGGTGCCGGAAGCATTATTCTTGAAAAACTTTTCTTTGTGTATCGGAATTAATGGTGTTCTGTTAATTGACAATATGTATGCATGTATCTAATAACTTGTTGATGGATTTGCCTTATATTTTCCCGCATGATGTTTGATTAAGCCTTTATGGTTGTTTCCCTTTCATTGTGGCGTACGCAGGCTTCCTGAGCTATCTTCTAAAGTTTTGTGGTTACTTTGTTAACACAGAGGATTCATAACATTTTCATTAAGCAGAACGTAGTTCCAGACGTGAAATCTTGTTATATTGGTTCATGCCCATATCGGGTCCGAACCAAATATCGCATCAGAGGGCCTTTAGAATTTCTATGTGTGAGCTCCGACATCCCAGAGCCGAAACTTTATAAAGAGGAATATAAGGGAGTTGTTGGGTTCGCAGAACCCATCACATCATAGAGCGGAGAGGCTGCGACCCGATATCCCGAACCTGAAACATTATAACGAGGAGTGTAAAGAAGTATCGGGTCCGTGAGGCCGATCGCATCGCAACCATGGTAACGATTACCAACCCCGATATTTCAGACCCGAAGTCGTTATAGGAAGGAGCATAAAGGGTTGTCGGGTCCGCGAGGGCAATCGTATCGCGTCGGAGATCGGAGGATTGAGATTATTGCAATCGCCGAATGGGCGGACCCGCCGATATTTATAAAGGTGGGTGTATAATGTTTGAAGTCCGTGTATGTGAAATGGAGCAGGTTTTATAGTGTTTTCCCATGTATTTGTATATGTGTGGCCGCAGGGCTTTAAAGCTCCAATAATTAATAAAGTGGATGGGGTGGCTTCCGATAGTTATATTGGGGAAGATTTTAATGTAAGTCCATGGTTTTAAAAAGGCTTAAAGCCTAGAATGCTTCCGATAGGGCTTTGTGGGTCTTAAACACATGTCCAAGGTTTGGGATTTTTACAAGAAAGGGGATTTTGGCCGATACCCAAGATCTCTTTTCATCAAGTGGTATCAGAGCAGGTTAAGTTTCCTGCGGAGAGAAGGATTCTAGAGAGTAGAAGTTGGTATCAGAGAAGAATTGAGGTCAAAGCAGCATTACTGTCAGAACATAAATAAAGTAGGGAAGATTTCTTTAAAAAGAAACATGCACACAGGAAAAGGTAATGTGCTGAATGATAAAAGACTACAGTGGGAGATTGTAGCAATTCCAGCAGAGGCTTGGATCAAACAGGAATAGATAATTCTTTAAAGGAAAGAGAAAGCAAGATTGCTTAATGCAAGTTCTGAAGGAAAAAGGACTTGAGAAACCAATCAGAGGACAAGCCATTCAAGTGCAGAAGAATGGGTGAAACAAGATCATGTTGAGATCTTGAAAGAGAGGTAATATGTTATGTTCTGTTTTAAATTAAGAATGTGTGTTTTATGCTAATGCACAGGGATAGCAAGAGAAGCTGTGAGAGAAGAACCAAGTGAGTTCTTAAAGATAGAGTAAGGAGAATACTCTAAAAGGAGAAGTGGCAGTGAACCTAAAGAATCCAATAAGAAATTGGATAGAGAGGACAACTGAAGTGTTCTCAAGAGAGAGTGAGAGATTGCAGAAGCCTAGAAGGAGAAAAGGTGTTGCTCAAGAAGAGGTTCTAGATAGAGGACCGTGCTTACCAAAAGACTGAGTGAGGAGAGCTTAGTGAGGTAAGATTGCAGCCAGGAGGACTAGCTGTTGCAGAGGCTTGTTGCAAAGGAGCTCATGAAGAAAGAAGAGAAGAAGATGACTATTGATAGTCATAGCAGAGGTTCAGAGAAAAGCCACAGTAGAGGATATGAGAAAGAGGATGCCAAGGCAAATGGCAAGAAGATGAGTCAAGAGGAAATTGACAAAGAGGTTGCTGAATTAAAAGAACAACTCAATACATTAAGGAGAATGCTTGAGGAAAGCCAGAGACTAGGTTGGGTCTTAAGTAAGAAGCCAGTAAAGTGGCATAAGTTGCAGAGAAGGCTGCAACAAAAGGAAGTGAAGTGGTTGAAGGGAAAACTCAAGGAAGTTGAAATGGAAGAATCCATTTGTGAACCAGAACAAGGAGAATTTCTGGGAGAAAGTGAAGATGAAGACTTGAAGACTGAAACTTCAAGTAAGACCGAAGAGTCACATGGTTTTAAATCTGACAATTTGTGTATGTTTGCAGGTGAAGGACAATTGGCTGATATTATCCAGCAGAATCTAAATTCTGTTCTGGAAGAAGATGAGGTAGATAGATCTCATATACAGCTGGTGGAAGATGTCAAGAAACTAAGTGAAGGGCTTGAGGAGATTGAAGAGGAGACCATCGAAGAATTTCTGAATCATATGAATGATTTAGAACAACAAGGAGATATGATGGCTGAACCATCAAGTGAGACCATAGGGTCTTATATTTTTAAAACTGATAGTTTGTGTATGATGGCAGATACTGCAGGAGAAAAACAACCATTTGAAGATATCTTCAGAGGAGATAAATAGCCAGGGACTGAAGGGAAACTTGAGGAAGAGACTATGTTAGCTGAAAACATAGTAAAGGATCATCAATTCACTATGATGATAGGCACAGTGGAGATAGCCATGGAAACTGTTGAGACAAACAGTAGGAAAGAAGAACATCTACTGAAAGATGTTAAGGAAGAGGAAGTCTATGGGAAAGACTTAACAAAGAGAAAAGGAACACTAACAAAAGAGTGTTTTGAAGAGGATGGACAGTCTTTTGGAGGTGTCAAAAGTTTGGAGGAGTACTCTAGAAAAACAGAGTATGATGGAGAAGACCTCTTGAATGAGGGAAGTAGTGATTTGCCACAGCAGAAAGACCTTGAGACTACAAGGATCAAAGGAAGACAATGTTTTAATACTGTAACACAGCATGCAAAGGATGAAGCTGGAAGAAAAGAGCAGTGTGATGGAGTTCTTGCTAAGTGTGAAGAAGAGATTAAACTGTTGGAGAAACTGATGAGAGAACCTGATGGTAGAACAGAAGCTGCAGTTATAGTTTCTGAAGAAGAAGAAGATGTGTCTCGAGAAGGCATGGAGACAAGAAGATGCAATAATTTGTTTGCAGGTTCATTAACCAACATGAATGAGTATGAGTCTGTGATCAAAGAGATTGAGCAGAGATTGTTTGAAGATGGTAAAGAGGCAAGAGGAAGAAAACAATTTCAAAGTGAAGATAATCAGCAACAGTTTAAGGGAGAAGAAGTTCACTACAGTGGACAAGAGCAGGAAGGCATCATTAGGACAGATGGTGTGGAAGAGAGACTAATGGACAGTCCCATGAATTCTGCTAAGAATTTGAATCAGCATGTTGATATGCTGACAGAGGAGAAGGAGAAAATAGAGCAACAAACTAAATTGTTGCCAAAAGAAGATAAGGCACAATAGCCTTATGTTTTTAATTTTAACAAGTGTTTTGTGAATGCAGGTGATGTAGAAGACAATCCATCACTTGGAATTGGCTTGAGGGAAGAAGAACTGTTGCAGAAAGAAGGTGAGACAGTCATGTCTCATATGCAGAAACTTGTTTCCATGGGTGACAATAAAGAGTTGGCTTGCCTAAATAGCCAAGAGAGAACTGTGGGGCAGAATTTTGAAACTACTACAGTGATAGAGGATGAAGCTACAGTGTTTGAAGAACTTGATTTGATTGCCAGAATCAATCAAGATGATGATGGACAATTACTGAAGATTGTCGAATGGGAAGACGAAGGTGATGAGCCAAAGAATGTTGCAAAGGGACAGGAAGTTTGGGAGGCAGCAACATCAATGTCAGCAACATCTATGGTGGCAGCTGAAGCAACATGTGGGGTGACATCTGCAAGAATAAACCCAATGTTATCAACCATCGGGGAGATGACAGCTGAGGCAACATTGAAGGCAGCAACATCAATGTTGGCAACAAGAAGAGCAGTAACAACAGTCACAGCAAAAGCAGCTACAACAGCTGAATTAACAGAAATTGGAGACAGCAGCAGTAACTTGAAACAAAGAAAAGAAGCAGGAGATAGACCAATTCAAAGATATGCTGGACATAGACATTGAAGAAATATGGCAACAGATGATGAAGCAATTCAAATGGAGGAAAATGGTAGCAACAACAAGAAAGATCAATCAGAAGTTGAACCTGATTGACAGGAAGAAGAGAATGGAGCAAAGGACAACAGAAGTGCAGCGGTAGCAAAAGAATAAAGCATTTGGACAGTTACAGAACAAAGTGTGGGATCCAGGAAGACCAAGACCAGAAGACACATGATCAGGAGATCATGAATATTTTCTACTTTGGGAGTCTAATGCAGGAGCATTCAGCCCAAGAGAAATCATTGTAAATAGTAGATATAGGGGGTCATGCATTTTAGGAATTAGTTTCCTAAGTTCCAAGTCAAAGTAATATTTAAGTGTGATTTAATTAGATGTTCCCAAAATAACTAAATGAGAACATAGGAACTAGGGAGAGCTTTTAGGCATAAAAGGAATGGATGTGGATCATTAAGTGATAAGGAGGCTTTTCTGCTTTAAAACAGATAAAAGATGGAATAAAGCCTCAAGAGGCTTTTTGCCATGTATGCATGCATGTAGAAGCTTTAGGCTTTTGATCGGACCTCAAGGATCCGATTCAATGTTTATTATATATATGTCTGTAAGCCTACGGGCAGGAGGAGGCCACTAGTACTGAGAATTTGGCTTGTGAGGAGAGGCCACTAGTGTTGAGAATTTGGCTTGTGAAGGGAGGCCATTAGTAAGGAAAATCTGGCCTCTGTGTGTGGGTGTGCGAGAGCCCAAAGTCTCTCGAATGTAAACTTATGCTTTCATATTAATATATACAGAGTTCCTGATTATGTTAGAACGTATGAAATGCCCGCCCCGTGATTGTTTATGATGTGAAACAGTAGGGTGGAAATAATTGTAAGCAACCACGCTCGAGGGTGAAGCACAGAGCGAGAGGAGCGGGTGCCAGAAGCATTATTCTTGAAAAACTTTTCTCTGTGTATCGGAATTAATGGTGTTCTGTTAATTGACAATATGTATGCATGTATCTAATAACTTGTTGATGGATTTGCCTTATATTTTCCTGCATGATGTTTGATTAAGCCTTTATGGTCGTTTCCCTTTCATTGCGGCGTACGCAGGCTTCCTGAGCTATCTTCCAAAGTTTTGTGGTTACTCTATTTACACAGAGGATTCATAACATTTTCATTAAGCGGAACGTAGTTCCGGACGTGAAATCTTGTTATATTGGTTCATGCCCATATCAGGTCCGAACCAAATATCGCATCGGAGGGCCTTTAGAATTGCTATGTGTGAGCTCCAACATCCCGGAGCTGAAACTTTATAAAGAGGAATATAAGGGAGTCGTCGGGTCCGCAGAACCCATCGCATCACAGAATGGAGAGGCCGCAACCCGATATCCCGGACCCGAAACATTATAAAGAGGAGCGTAAAGAAGTATCAGGTCCGTGAGGCCGATCGCATCGCAACCGCGGTAACGATTACCAACCCCGATATTCTGGACCCGAAGTCGTTATAGGAAGGAGCATAAAGGGTTGTTGGGTCTGCGAGGGCGATCGTATCGCGTCGGAGATCGGAGGATTGAGATTATTGCAATCGCCGAATGGGCGGACCCGCCGATATTTATAAAGGCGGGTGTATAATGATTGAAGTCTGTGTATGTGAAATGGAGCGGGTTTTATAGTGTTTTCCCGTGTATTTGTATATGTGTGGCCACGGGGCTTTAAAGCTCCAATAATAAATAAAGCGGATGGGGTGGCTTCCGATAGTTATATTGGGGAAGATTTTAATGTAAGTCCATGGTTTTAAAAAGTCTTAAAGCCTAGAATGCTTCCGATAGGGATTTGTGGGTCTTAACCATAGGTCCAAGGTTTTGGATTTTTATAAGAAAGGGGATTTTGGCCGATACCCAAGATCTCTTTTCATCAACTAGTCTCAGAAATGGTGAAGTGAGTGGCATCTATGAGACACGTAAATAGAACGTAACATGAAAATAGTATATGGGTTATTCCAAGACATCAAGTAAGCACAGAGGCACATTGGAATAATGTTGTTGATACTGGAAAGGATATCAGCCTCAGTAAGTATATAGAAAGCAAGATTAGAATCAATTTTATCAATATAGAATTTTCAACAAAACGTATGCAACGACCCCTAAAATATAGAAAATAATGTTGACAATTCTTGAATTTCCTATAATTGATTGAGGGGGGGTGAAACTCAAGAAGGTGCTATTTACAAACTTGTTACACTAAATCATTGGTTGATTCACTAATTAGTTTACTTTATTACCTCAGAATTTGAATGATCAAGTTTGACAAAAAAACAAAATGATAGGAGGATTTTCATTAAATGAAATGACTATTGGTACAACAAGATGAGCAGGAAGAGATGTAAGTGAGATCCCTTGGGAAACTTAGTAGGACTGTAGAAAGTTATATATATGATAAGACCAACGATACAATAGTAAATAACAAGGGAAGACTCTGATTTGGAAATTACCATAAGTTGGAAAAGGAAAACCTGTGAGAACACATATCTATATATGTAGAGATACACATGATAATGAATGGGTATATTCATGTTCTATGAATTTTTTTTTTTAACATGAATTGAAAGATTGATAGTGAGCATAACTGTGATATGATCAAGTAACATGCAGACAGTTGAGTAAGGTAATCACATGAAAATGTGTCATATAAAAAAAAATTATTAGTTGGGGTAAAGAAAAATGTTGATACGATATTGGGACACAAGCTATATGTGTCTATAATCATATGATGTCTTGCATGTAAAGTGAAGCATAGAATAGAGAAGGATGCAAACCTTGAGAAAATAGTGGATAAAACTCATAAGTGAGGCATCCCAGAAGAAATGACAGTAAGAGTTGGTAATTTTTTGCCTAGATTTTGTTGATTTAAAGCATGATTGTACCCTTGAATTATGATAGTGGGTTATTTTAATAGTACCTTATGCTTCTACCCTTAATGTTCTACTGGAAAATATCAGAAGGAAAATGATACATTAAATAAAACAAACTGAATTATAGAACCCTGATTTTTGCATGAAACAACTGGTGGGTAATTAATGTGGACATGATTGGGTCCACTTGAGCAAAAGACAAGATAATATTACCGCGAAGGTGGTAAGTCGAAGTAATTATTGTAGAACTTGGGAATGTTGGAGATGACATATTGTGATCGAGAAATTACAATGGTGCCTAAAGAACAAATCATTGTTACAATCAATCATGGGGACAAGGTAAGGAAAAAATAAACCTTAAACACACACACACACACACACACACACACACACACATATATAACAAGTAGGACTATTATGCATGTGGTATCATAAGGTAATTAGTTATTCTTATGACTAGGATAAAGTAGTTTTATATGAACATTGCACCAGACTTTACATGATATATGTATCAATATGTTGTTGAATGAAGTAAATAACATGTTGTGAACTTAAATACAAGGAAAATAACTATGCTATAGTAACATAATGAGTATGAGACAATTGATACACATACAAGTGCAGAAGGGAGAAATCCTCTGACTGTATTTGAAAGTAGAATTATTCATAACCTTCAACAAGGATCTATAATGCAAGATGACCATGGGCCAAAATTGAAGGAATGTTGTAAAGTGGTCTCTTGGCTACGCAAAAAAAAAAAAACATAGTAGAGCAACGAGGATGGGTAAAACTAAGTTACTTGTACAAATAGACATAATTATGACAACCTTGAACATGGAAGGAATGGTATTTCCATGGTTTAACATTTACAGTATGACCACAAGATGGAGTCTTTGTCGATTGACCTAACAATTGGATAGCTATAAAAACATAAATTTAAAAGAGGGAGAAAGAGAGGAAATTCATTGTTAATTTTGATAAATTCGCATTGATGTTACTAACTCCTAGTGAGTGCAAGTTACTAACCCTTGATGGGTTATGATGCATGTGGATAACCCCTACCAGGTACATAAATAACAACTTCTATTCTTTGTAATAAAGTTGGAAATGATATATAAATATGTGTTTTTAAATAATGATTGTTGGAAACTAATATCAACCATCATGATTGTGGATGCAGGTTGAACTAGATGGACTATTCTTGATCGAACCATGGCAGAGGAAAAGTATGCTACAAAAGAAAAGAGTTACCCAGGTTAAGTGCAGTAGAGCACTTTAGCTGGGAGAGGCTACCTGGAAAGATGAGAACAAAAGATCATAAGCACAAGGCATATTCCGACATGTTTTGAAGCCCAGAAAACACCAAGGATGATGTTTTGCTCGATGGGGAGGAGATATAACACCCCTTAGTGAAAATAAAATATTTAATTTACTTTTATTGCAAAGACATATTAAATCATGGGATATGTGCAAAGCCTAGTGGGAAACTTTAAACTTTAAACTTTATTTTAATTTTATATAAAACCAATTATTTCTAGCCTTGGAATTCACGGGAAAAATACACTAAATGAAAAAGTTTTCACTCATGAGACAGTTAAAATATAGTTATTCCTCTCCCTAGGGATAAATAATCTCAGTTTGGACAACGGAGCCAAGAGGGGGGAGAGGAGAGGGAACTTGAGGCAACCTTGAAGACTTGGTACCTAGTGGGAAGTGGTCCAAGTGAGGAGAATGAAGTTGTAAGCTTGGGAACCTACAATAAGACATTGTTGAAGAATGGCAGGATGCTATGAGTTAGGGTATTCTTGAGGTGGTTGGAGCCAGTGGAATCCCTATGACAAACTTGTGAGTCTATATGTTATTCAACCTTTTTTGTACAGTATTGATGCCTATGAACATACTTTGTTAGTTATCTATTAATTAACTATTTTGGGAGTGAAAAACTAGCTCAGGGGGAGAATCAGATGTGATTTCCATTCTCATTGGTTGGGAGGAATGGTATTTCTCGTTCTGAATTCCCTGGAAGTTTGAATCTAAAACATATAGGTATTTTGATTTGAATGACTTCCAAAAGCAAGTGTTTTCCTATAATTGTATTAATATGAGAATTTTTTTTGTAATTTACTGGATATGACATAACTTCTCTGAAGGAAATCTATGTTGTGACAGAATAATTATAATAGGATAATACGTAAGATGTAAAAGTATTTTTGTGTAAATAATAAAAATTATTTTTGAAAAAGGTTAATTTCAAGATTATAAACCGAAGTCCATATTGGAAACATTATTTGTTCTTTATACATAACCAAGTCTTACAAAATGGTTTTGCAAAACCCAAAAGTTAATTAAGTCCCACTCCTTTGTAAGACTAGTATTACCATAATGGAGAAAGAGTAAATGAGTCAAGAGAAGCAATTATTGTTTCAAATTTACACTCTTAAATAATAATTAACAAAAAAAGAACTGATAGGTGATGGAGTTCATTTTTTATAGTTGCAAGTCTATTTATACTGAACCAGTTCATTTGCCAACTTGTAAGAACCAGTAGCCAGAAATTGTTCTGGATTCAATACACTTATGGTCTAAAGAATGGAATGAATGTGTGAAAACATCTCTCACAAAATTATCTTGGAGCAAGTTCGGTAAGCATAAGTGAGTCATAAGAAGAAGAAATACATGGTTGCCTTGTTATATGCCTGAATAATGGAGACCACAACAATATAATGTTAGACAAAAACGACCTGAAGTCTTAACTCTTGAAGCTATACTTAGATACAAACCAGAATCAAGTCTACTACATAAGTGTTGGGACAAATCTAGTCAGGTTCAAGACCATTTAACTTATATTTAACAACATGAAAATTCATGATAAACAAGGAAATATTTATTGAATTATTGGTTCCAAACCCTAAAGATAAGAACTAAATAAGAAAAAATAAAAAATAATCGTGAACACCTCGAATGGGCCATTTAATTCATTCACAAAAGTGGAAAATTCATCCATTAAACATGGTAGCTCTTACCACAAATTGTCATGAACCTGTCGTGCAGGAAAATCCAACCGTGGGGAACAATCTATTTTCCTTTTTAAACTCTCAGGTGAAAGTAATTACAAAGTATAATCTATGAATAGAATTTCTAGATTCTACCAACAATAATATGGAACTATTTATAATTATAGTTTTATCTTGAAGCTAGGCCCAATGACCCATGTCAGAAACCTATCAGAACGAGGGTAAAAGTTAGAAGAACCTAGTATTATGCGGGCCAAGAGAGAAAAAAGAAGCAAATAACTCCATAATAATATCTTCTTTGGAAATCTTACCTACAACATCAAGACGACCATTAATGTATATATATCCATACTTGTGCTGAAGCAAGATAAGAAAAAGATATTCTAAGGAATAAGACAAAGATATACTACATTGAGAGGTCATTAGAGAACCAATAGAAAAGATACCGAAAAAGGGAAAATTTTGTGATTAGTACATAAAGGAAACCATCGAAAATATACCCAATCCAAGGTTACTTTTGTATAATAAAAAAAGAGAATTACCTCATGGTTATGGGCAGGTACTCCAAATTCTTAATCTCCCTGGTGGATACCGACCCAAATTTGGGTGCAGTGATGCGAACAAAAGTGTTTGAATAATGTAACCTCATAGACAAGCTTGTAGGATGTAGGAACATTGTCGGGATAAATGTGATTCTCAATAATCTGACCAGAAAGAACACCGACATACATTATTAAGTGATAATACCTATTAGGGTTTGGTCTATAATTGCAGAGTTCTCCCACAGAGAACGAAAATCTCAAATGATCGTAAGTGAGCTTATGCTGCGGCGGAGGCAAAGGCTTGGTTACCTTAACTGTCATACTCGCAACAGGACCGTCCGATTAAAAACCCTAAGAAGTGACGAAAAGGATCAAACACCTGTCTAGTGAAAACATATCACTAGCCCCTCCTACGCATGACATGTGGAATTTGAAATGTTCCAAGGAACCGTAGGTCATAGCGTTCTAGGCATTTACATTTAGGCATGGGTCTAATGTTTGGTCATATGAAATTATGAGATATTTGAGAACATGTCGGATGGATGATTTCAACTAATTCCACATAAGAACCCAACAATACTCAACGTTAATCCAAAGTCACACTAAAAGTAGATTGGTAACCTATGATAAGTCATAATGCTTTGAATTAATTCGGAACGTGCATAACATGATGGAAGGGGTGGCCAGTGACATTATAGCACAACGTAATATTAGATGTGTATATACATATAGTGCATAGTTTTGTGCTATGTAAAATCATAGAGTGAGAATCTACGAGCTTCGAGTTTATATAGAAAATGTAATTAAAATATTTTCCTGGATTATTTATTGAAATAATATATGACTAATAATATATAATCTAGTCATAGATAATAAATTTGATATAAAAAATAAAAATAAAAAAAATCCAGGAAGATATGTTACAAGAGGAAGAGGGATGTTACAATATATCTCACATTACCAAAATATAAAAAAAAAAATTATAAAAGATAACTAAATTATAATTTTATTTTAAACTATTATTTATTAGCAAAAATATATATATATATATATATATATATATATAACAAAATTTTTAACCATGAAAATGAACTACTTTGTCATAAAAGATCATTTCCTCTTTTAGTTACATTATTATGCCCTATGTTATGGCTTATGAATACTATAACTATATATATATATGCTTATGGTCATTTAATTTAGATAGTTGTACTAATAATGATATTTTTTTGTGTTAGTCACTAGTAATATTCACCTTTCAACTTAGCAATTTATTATATTATAATTGCTTATGATGTGTAATGGAATGTGATTTTTCTTCACACAGTTTTCAAGAGAGATAAAATAATATTATTGTGTTTTTCCATAAGAAATGATTAGAATGTTTACCATCCTAGATCCATCTAACTCTTGGTCTCTCATGCAAGGAGAGAGATCAAATAGGTGCAAATATTTCCTCAAGTTCCAATTTCCAAATTATCTTTTAATGATTGATTCATATAAGTTCACGTGATTGATATATATGTCAAAAAGGGTATTGGGTGTGGTTAGTTATTTGGTGAACAAATTTCAAATTTTTGATTGAGATTTTATTAAAAAATATATTTTTTTATAGATGCAAAATTTAATTTCCCTTTTTTCATAGGAAACTTTTATAATAGTGGATAGTAGGTCTAGTTTCAGTTGATTTAATCTAAAGACCTTGATGTACAATTACATTATCATGTGAAAATTACAATTTATTCTGTAAAATTACAATAATTTTAATGTAGTGTTATCATCTCTAGTTGTTTCTCATTTGAAAACATTACAACCACTCCCCACATGCTACAATTCACTAGCCAAAAACTTCTCATAAAGCATTACTCAAAAGGTGAGTATTTTCAAAATAATGATTACTGACTCTATTTATCAACACCATCATATAATGTATGTTTACTCAGAGTTGAAAATTTACTTTATTATTCACAACATATAATTTTATACACAAAATTAAGAATGCAAATGTTCCAAACCATTAGTCTAACTCATTTGCATTCATCATAGTTAATTCCTCTTATTTTTCCAATGTGGTTGTAGGCAAAAGATAATTCCTATCACTAACTATGTTTTCTCAGATTCTACAACCCAAAATAATCCTTTCCTGACAATTTTCTAACTTCATAGTCTACAAACCTTCCATGTTTAGTTTCTTTATCAACCATAGAAAAAGTGTAGTCAATCATGGAACTTTGAATTGTTCTTGAGCTCGCCAAGTGCATGTGATGGTTCTCACGTTGAGAGATTAACTTCCATAGTAAATATCAAGTTTTTCTATGTATTATACAACCTAGTATTTATTTCACAACACTAACTTGAGGTTTCTGAGTGAAGAATGGTTCAATTGAACTATATCACCCAATTCCAATACGAAACCCAACAAGACTGCAATGTAGTGGAATACCTGCCGAATATTAGATGCGATTTTGGGTGTATGGATAAAATGTCGATGCCATGAATATTAATATTGTTATAAAACCAAGCTTCTTTGTTATCGGTGGCTGCTTGTCTCCAAATGCTTGGCATAATGGTCAAACCAATCATGTATTATGTATCAAGATTAATAATGTATTGCTTTGAAAGATTATTACAAAATATTTTGCTTGGTTGGTAATTTTTGGGCATTGATCATTGTTTGAACTACCCTGTGTATAGTGTAAAGTCTATAGTCCTAAATGGACAACCTCTTTTTACTGCCAACAATATCCAACGATACTATTTATTAAAAAATATGCTCCATACCATTTCAATCACTGCCATACTGTAAGCCAAGTATGGTAATCGTCAAGCCAATCTATCTAAAAATAACTTTTATTTCTATTATCATTTTATGTGTTTCCTGTTCTCTTGAAAATTGTGTTGTCCCAACTTTTATTTCTATTAGCATTTTACGTGTTTCCTGTTCTCTTGAAAATTGTGTTGTCCCAAGTCTAGTTTGTTGGACGATAATAATTATATGGGAGGTTGAGGGTGTCAATCAAATAGCTAGTTCAGCACATCTAACTTTTGTTTTATTTTTTCCTTCCTCATGGGCACGTGACTTGCTAATGTATCCTCACCTTTAACCCCAATTTTTCCTTCTTGATCTTCAACTAGATGTCAATGAATGGCAGAATTGGTAGGTTGAGTACTTGTTTTATCAAGCTAAGGTAATTAAAAAATCTTGCAATCATCTTTTAATCAAACAACTTGAAGCCATTGTCACTAACGATATTGATAATATGCGTGCATACTTGTACTGAAATGGGGATGCCAATGAGCTCAACACGGAATTCAACAATTCTTTTCTTGGATCTATTCGACATGAAACGTTTGTAAAGGATCTTAAGATGATATATGGATTTTTACCAAAGACCAAATTGGATCACAATAAAATTTGGTGGCCAAGTTCTCAATCACATTCATTTGATAATCCATGGATCCTTCTTACCCTGAGATTTATTGAAGATCAAGCTTTAGAATGCTCACTATTATTGAATGTTGAGTTTGTTTGAAGCTATTAATGGTACACATTAATTTTTTTGTTGATACCGAGAACATAAGAAGTGTGCTAAAACGTTTTGGAAGTTATGTAATATTCTCAAACAGATTGAAAGATCCATATAGCAGTGGAGGGTAAAACATTTTACAATTGCCAATGACTATCTAAGTGTGGCCTCTGTCTAATATCTATGTCAGAACTAGCATGACATATTTTTTATTTTCCTCAAAATCCATGAGAATGGTAATCAAACATGTTTTTAACACACTTTAATTGTTCTTTTGATGTACTTTTCAATATCTTCATCGACCCCTGTCTATAATAAGCAAATCATGTTCTAAATTTAGCACCCTTGTCTATAATAAATAAACCATGTTCCAGATTCACCGTGCTATTTATAAAAATGACATTGATAGTCACAGTAGAAAAAATGAGACAACTGGAGCACCCATAACAACAAAAATAGAAAATCCATTGCGAAGACATAAAACAAGTACTTAAAATATAATTATTTTACATAGATATAAAACTAAATATTCTATAGAAACCTCCAAAAAGTTAAGATTGGAAGAAATGAGGACTGGAAAAGTTGTGAAGGATATGTTTTGACATGGCAAAAGGAATCAGAACATTACCAGATGAAACAAGGAGGCTTCCTTGCTTTCTTGTGCCCTACTACCCACTTGTTTACCTTTTCCTGGTTTGCTGATTTAATTCCATCATCCGTGCCCAAGCCAGGGCTTGCAGTGCTTACAAATTCAAAGTTAACTTTTTTCAGATTCAAATGAAGTGTTTTTCCAACTGCTCTTTGTTACTGGACAACCCAGCAAATCTCAACCTCTACCACATTAAACTTGGTGAATTGGTTAAGCAGGAGCACATACACAATGGTTGGGACAATGAATTTATGTTTGGTGACAGGTGGCCAAATTCTGAGAGGTCATGGCAGCTAGTAGCTGATAGGTAGCAGCAAGCAGTGGCATAGTTGAATGGTAACACGGTGACACAGTTGCCTAGAAATCTAGTGAGCAACATTGTATAAAAAAATTTCCATCCAAATGAATTTAACAGAAAATGTTATGAATTAATGCTAACCAAGGCAAGCTTTAGTTAGAAAGGTAGTGAGCAACTTTGTATAAAAAAAAAAATTCCATGCAAATTAATTTAACAGAAAATGCTATGAACTAATGCTAACCAAGGCCAACATTAGTCAACTTCATCTTTGATTATGTTTTAACTTTATCCTAGCTTTATGTCAAAAATTGAGCTTTTCCCTGCAATAAGACTCCAAAGGGTTCAAGGTTATGGTTGGCCAATGAAAACACCTGTCAATATTTAATAGGTTGACAAAAGCGTTTATAAAATATGAATAGAAAACTTTATGTTAAAATTATCATTTTGATTGAAAGCAATGATAGGGAAAGCGACATCGATCGCTATATACCTGCTACTTTTGGCAGGTATAATAAGGACTTAGTCTTAGTATAAGTATATTGAGGACATGTATTTCTAATTATTATTTCATTAGAATATTATTATTGATTTTGAGAGTTATGAATCATTCTGATTTTCTATTTTCATAGAATAGTTGAGATCATTTCTCCAATGATTTCTAGTATTGTGCTTAGATGCTAGCTTTTAGGATATAGTGAAAATTTCTATCCTAAACTTTTTGGGTTTCATTTCTTTATATAATGATATATAACCTAGTGTTTGGCTTAATAAAATCCATGTACAACTTTTTCTATTCACGTGTTGGAGTTAAACTATTCTCATGAGGAGCGAAATCCACAACACTAGAATCAATGAATTTTTTAATTTGGTTTTGGCTTTCATAACTTTCTATGTAAAGTTTAATTTGGTTTGTTTAAGGAAGGAATATTGTGATAAAATTCTATACGATATTGAGGTTGCATTATTTTTGGTGTATGAGCTTGTTCATAGTCAATGTTATGGTTTTCTAGTCTAGCATTTTGTAAATATGGTCGAGGGTCCCCTTTATGGGTTTCTTGTATTATGATTTCTATTGTAATAAACTATAAGGAAATGACCCTTTAGTGGAGGTTTTTGTGGAATCCCCTATAAAAATAGCCCAATAATCTGTTTGTAGTGAAGGTCATTAATGGAGGTGGGCAGATGGATGTTTTCGTGGACATTTTCTTTAACTGTGCTTCTATAATATACAAATGTACTAGCGCTTTACTATACATATAAGAACTTCCTAATGGAACATGGTGCATCATGGAAAATTTATTTAAAAAGAGAAAGAACAATAAAAAATAAGTGTGCTAAATAAAAAAAAGTGCACTGATACATATTCTACATGATAGCATCGGAAAAGGGTTAAATTTACAAACATGTCAGTGTAAAATTCGTTTTTCCCAATCTAGTGCCAAACTAGTATGCTAACACCCCTATGTGTACATAATATAATGGACCATGGAACATTATTAAAACAATTGTTTTCCACCTATATATAACGCACTGGTGCTTACACTACTCGATAGCACTAGACAAAGGTTAAATTTAAAAAAATTCAGTCCTAAAATTATTTTCACTATATCAGTGTGATATCCACTAGAAGCACCAGTTTTGTTCTTTCCTTTAAATTCCCTAGTGCATACTTAAAAGTAGCACAACTACAGGGTTTTTAATTTAAAAAATGTAGTGATATATTCCCATGAAGCACCGATGTTGTTCATGTATTAAAATGCCTTGTTTTGTCTTAGAAAGAGCACCACTACAGGGTTTTTAATTTTAAAAAAAATTGGTGCTATATTCCCATGAAGCATGAGTTGATTTTATGTATTAAAACATCTCAACTCGTCTTAACAAGAGCACCACTAGAGGGTTTTTAACATAAAGACAAAATGTGGTGCAATGTTCCCACGAAGCGCTGATGTTGTTCATGTATTAAAACACCTTTGTGCGTCTTATAAAGAGCATTACTAGTGGGATTTTCATTTTAAAAAATGAGGTGTTATATTCCAATGAAACACTGATGTGGTTCATGTATTAAAATTCCTTGGTGCATCTTAACAAGAGCACTACTATAGGGTTTTTAATTAAAAAAAAAAAGTAACACTCTTGGTGATAGTATGCACCAGTGTTGTTATAATAACACATTGAAACAAGGTTAAATCAATAAAAAAATCTACCGTCTGTAAATTTCAATTTTACCATTTGTAGTGTTGTAAAGCTCTAAAGCACCGAAGCCACTCTTGCCTCACATAAGCACCCTGTCAATGGTGCTTCTCTTGCTCACCATCCTTCTATACCATGCGTAGTGCATGTCTTTCAATTTTCTCAAAAGGTGATGAAATTTGTTTTTCTCATTTACATGTCAACTATGCCTCCCTGACAACAAAATTTCTAGGTAATGCTTATGTTTCTATCTAATTTAATTTTTGAGTTGATCAACATTGCAAAATAGGTCCAGAAGTGTATTGTTTTTGAATTTTTTTTCCTATGCGGTGTGTTCGATAGGTTTGGTTCCACTGATAATGGTGCACCCTCTAAACTTTTAGGGTGCACCATAATTCAGTACATGAACCTAACACATGAAGGTTTTTTTGGTGCATCTCGTAAATTAAAACATACTAAGAAAAGCTATAAATTGTACATCAATGTGTACATTTTTAGGTTACTCCTAGTGTGTTTATGTTTACCAAACACTCCACACACATAATATTAAAAAATATAGCTTGGCATGTTCTGTAACCTAAACGTTTGGTACCGATGTGAAAAGGTTATAGGTACACACGAGAACGTAAGGATGTCTCTACACACCATGCTGAAAATGTATGTATGTGAATCAAAAGTGGTGCATTGTATGTATGAACACACTATTATTGGTGTTTTGTTGTTTGATAACGCACCGAAGCTAGTGCATTACTATTTTTTGTGTGCACTGGAGATGTTTTCTTTATTTTTTAATTGAAAGTTATGAGTCGATATTTATAAATAAATTTTTCATTTAATAAAAAAAATTATGGTTTATATATGAGGCTGATGTATTTTATATGTCAATCATGTAGCAGGCATGTCAATAGAGGGACGAGCAGTAGGATCAAGAGAAAATGTCGGTTAATACAATGTGGTTCGACCAAGGGAGGCATGAGAGAGGAAGAGGGATTTATACCCTCACCTTATTTGTGTAGCTACTTGAGGGATCTTGAGGAATGTACGCCTCCTTAAGTACTTTGAGAAGGTTGCATCCCTGAAGGAACACTATGGATTTTTGGCACAATTGATCCGTTGGTGGAATGTCCACCAACAATATTTCTGTGTCAGTCCTAAGATGTGGTATAGTCCCTCTGATGAGGACATATATTTTATCACTGGCCTATCCAAGAGAGGGGACTATTTTCCCGAGTTCCCTGATGTCACCCATGGGGTTGCAACATACATTTAGCTTGTCTACTCTCAAAGATATGTTGGGGGTCATGTATTCTGTCTAACATATTTTTAGGTGCGTGGTGGAGAGCTAAAAATTGGTTATTTTGCTACATAGGAGGTTAGGTTCCTTATATTAATAGTGACCAGCATTGCCCATTATACTAGTGATGAGAAACCTATTAATTTCATTCTTTTATTTTATGTCGATTCTTTAATGTAGGCACCTTCTTTTATAGATGTTATACAATTTTTCTAAGGCAGTTTTTTATGGTTTATATAGATGTTATGTAATTATACGAGGGAGGATGAACATCCCTTTTGCTTAAGAGATTTTTTTCTTTAGTTTTTGAGAGGTTTCTAGAGACGAGACCTACATTTGACTATCACCATCCTAGGCCAATGAATGAAGTGACGATGTGCATGTGGGTCTAGATGATTCCCAAGAGGAGCCTATCAGCATATCCAACCAATATTTCTACCTAGGCATTGGCGCTACTAGTTAGTGAGGATAACCACATGTTTATTTAGGTGTCATGTTCCTATATGGGTATGGATTGGATACTTTGTCCCAACATCTTCTTCAGCCCAGATGAGACTGCAGAGGATAGAGATAATATTACTATTTTCTTTAAATTAATGTAGTTTCATTTTATTGTCTTAATTAATTAGAATAAAATGTATTCTACCACATTATTTAACTTGCTTTATTAAATTGTTTGATAAAATTATCTAATTATTGTTCTGTATTATATATTTTGTAGACATCGACACATTCATTGGGGACAAGCCTCCTCCCCCACTGGAGGGATCATACACAGAGATGGGCGAGGTGCAGGAGGGTGAGGCACATCCTCAGATGCTGAGGGGTGTGGGCATCCGGGCCCATAAGGCTAGTCTTAGAGTTAGGATGGACTACTATGGTTGACTGTATAGAATTTTGGTTGAGGAGGAGTACGCCCTACAAACATTCGAGACATCAGGCTAGATCCTAGGCTCGTAGAGTTCTTCAAGGACTTCCCATGTGATATGATGACTCTTATGCGTCATATCAAAAGATATATCAGGATATTGGTAATGAGAAGTGATGCAGGGCATGCTTCAGATACGAGACATTAGTATTCATAAAATGCTAGCCTGTTGGATCATGATGATGGGGGTGGTGATCATGGTAGTACTACCCCATCTGATCATGGTCAAGGTGTCGGTGATCCTTCTAGTAGTACAACTCCTCATCATTCGGCTGATGATCATGTCCCAATATTGGTAGACGTTCCTCATGTTTTTCTTGAGAGAGCATACTAGCCATCTTCTCCTCCACTTGATAGTTCGATTATTGAGGAAGTACTTGACCATCCATCGTCTTTTGCTACAGACCAAGATGCCACTAATACGTCTGTTTTATAAGATATTTGATAACAATTATTTAACTTGATGCAGTTGTTTGACTCTTATATATATATATATATATATATATATATATATATATATATATATATATATATATATATATATATATATATATATATATATATATATATATATATATATATGGTGCATATTTTTTGTTCGTGTTTATGTAATTAATTTATATGCTGTTGTTGATGTGTATATTGTAAGGACATGTTAGATATGTTCATTTAATGTTCCTACAGATAGATGTGTATGTAATAATAATTATTTGACATGAGATGTATATTAATTTGATGATGTGTGTGGTTATGATGTTAGATTATAATGCTTGCATTTTGTTAGATGTGATCACGATGATGATTCCCTGTTATATTATTAGATTTGTGTGGTAGCTAGTGACGTTTATATATGATAGAGGTGTATATAATTAGATGATCGTAGTGAATAAGTGTATATTAGATGATATTTAATTTTGTTATATGGTTATCATCATGATGTTTATTTCTATGAACTAATATTTACTATAGATTATGTATTGATGAAATCATATCAAAAAATTATATATGAAATTAAATGCAAAATGACTTACTTTAAAAAAATATGCAATTTTTTTTTTTTATAAATTACAAAGCTTAGTACGGTTGAAACTATAATTGAAAAATTACCATAAATATTTTTCTATTGCTTAGATAGTTTATTCATATTCTTTCTAAGGTAATTAGTAAAATATTTCAATACTGGATAATCTGGATCATGAAACTACAAAAAACTTCCACAGAAGCTTAAAATCTAACATAACTTCCCTGTACGGAGGGGAAACATGGAAGGAGATCTGTCTTCTCGAAATCCTGAGGATAAAAATTGAGAGGAGAATTGCAGACCTGCAATTTCTAAAGCAATGTAGGAACAAGAAAATCATTCCTCCTTTTGCCAGGGTAAATCATAGACTATTTAATCATTATAATAATAAGTCATTTCTGAGATTAAGTTTGGCCCTAATTCGGAGTGAAATTAAAAGAACCAGGGCAGCTTTAGACAGGCTCAATCGCTTGGCCCTTTCCTCCCATCTGAAACTAACTATGAAAATTAGCTTTGATCTTTGGAAAATTATTGATGCGAAAGCTGCATTGAAGGCCCAGTCAGAGGGTAGAATCGCCAGGGAAAGACAGTCCAGGAAGCTGGCCAAGTTGGAGGAAGGCGTGGGTTTTAATGCTGTAAGCAGAAAAGAGTTGAGCATGCCAATCTCCTGCTCGGTTAAAACTTCCTGCGCTGTTCCCAATGCCATAAAGATAACAGCAGAACAGGTGATCCCTTACTATGACAACGCTTCACCAGCAGAAGATCTGGACAGCGTTGATACTGAAAGAGAATACGCTGAAATAAAGGTTCCAGCAGAATGCAAGAACGCTGGATGGGCTACCCACGCTGTTCAACCAATCGATATCATGGAGCATGCTCAACCTGTAACTTGCAATGTGGAGCACGCAGTAATTTGCAATGTTCAGCCAGTAATTCAACCAATCGATATCATGGAGCACGCTGTTCAACCTGTAACTTGCAATGTGGAGCACGTAGTAATTTGCAATGAGCACACTGTTCAACCAGTAATAGATGAGCACGCTGTTCAACCAGCAATCGTTTCCAGCAGCAATGATGACAATGTGGAGCACGCAGGCAGCATGGTCTCCTACTTTGTTCAGCACACTTCCAACAGTAACTGCGCTATGGAGGAACACGCAGGTAGTAGGGTCTCTTACGCTGTCCCTGAGGGTGATTCCAGCAGCAATAAGAAGAATCGCATTGAAGGTCCATCAGAATTCGTTAGTAAGGATGTGGAAGTTAGTAAGGATGGTGAAATTAATGATACCAACAACATTAATAGTGATGCTATAAGAATCATGGACGATTATAATTTATTTAAAGATGTTGGAATTAAGTATACCGAGAACATTAAAAGTGATGCTAATAGAATCATGGATGATTATAATATTTATAAGAATGGAAGCAACTTTGATGGTAAAGATCTTGATGCTGAAACCAATTCAAGCCATAGAGCTACCAGTGATAATTCTGACAATGATAGGTTTGTTATGGGGAACCCCATTGTTCCCAATAAGCATGATAAGAGAGTCGTGAATCTCTCATCCATAATTCTCAGCTCTGAAGAGATCAAAATCCTGAGCAAGGGATTGGGATTTGCGGTCTCACCTAAGAACATTCCCTTTGAAAGCATCATTTGCAACATTGAGAATGGGACTCAAGGTCTTTCCTCAAACGACAGGGAGATATTAAGACAAGAATGTTCCCTAGCTATGTTGAAGTCTAAACGCCCAAAGAGTAACTTGAATAAAGAAGGGTGAGAGGCTCTTAGATCTCTCCAAAATAATGATAAGATAGTTGTTCTTAAAGCTGATAAAGGTGGCGCCACCGTTGTGTTAAATAAAGAAGATTACATTCACAAAATGAATGAGCATTTGAGTTGTGGAAGTTACAGAAGAGTCAACTCCAACCCTATTCCCAAGGTGATAAAGTAGGTCAAGAAAGCCATCATGGAGACCAACCTGGAAGATAAAATAAAAAAGAAGCTGATTCCCTCCTGTGAGGTTATTCCTAGAATCTATGGATTACCAAAGATCCATAAGGAAGGGGTCCCCCTTAGACCAATTGTTAACACCATTGGTTCCCCTACCTATGAATTAGCCAAGTATGTAGCTAAGATCCTAAAACCTTTGGTTGGTAACACTGACTCTTTTATAAAAGACTCAAGTGATTTTGTAAAGCTTATTAAGAATAAAAGGGTGCATAAAGATGATATTCTTGTAAGCTTTGATGTCGTATCTTTGTTTACGAAGATTCCTCTTGATGAAGCTGTTCATGTTATAAAGATGGCCACTGATCCTGAAACAGCGAAGCTTGCAGAAATCTGTTTGCGGTCCACTTTTTTCAGTTTCCAAGATCACTATTATGAACAAATTTCTGGAGTCGCCATGGGTTCCCCGCTCTCACCTATTGTCGCCAACCTATACATGGAGTACTTTGAAAGAAAAGCCCTTGGTTCATTCCACTTGAAGCCAGCATGGTGGAAAAGATTTGTCGATGACACCAACCTGAATTGGACTCATGGTAAGGCAGAGCTTGAGAAGTTCTTCAATCACCTTAACTCTATATCTTCCGAAATCAAATTTACGATGGAGCTTGAGGAGAATGGTAAGATCCCCTTTCTAGACATTCTGATCAGTAGAAAAGAGGATGGTACTTTGGGACACCAGGTCTACAGGAAGAAAACTCATACTGATAGCTATCTTCATGCTGACTCTTACCATCATCCCTCCCAAAAATCTGGCGTCTTAAACACCCTGGCTGTGAGGGCTTTCAGGATTTCTGACCCTGATCACATAAAGGATGAGATTGAACACTTAACCTCTTTCTTCAAAAACATTGGATACAAGGAGTGGAGTATCAAGAAAGCTATAAGAAGGGCTCAGGATAGGGCCCTCTCTGAGCATCCCCCTCGAGACAAGAAGGAATATCAAGGGAAAGTTTACCTTCCATTCATCCATGGGATTACTGATAAGATTGCAAAATTTTTAAGGAAGAATAACATAGACACTCAATTTACAACATGTGGAACGATAAGGCAAATGATGAGGTCGGTTAAGGATAGCATTGATCGACAACAACTCAAGGCAGTGTACAATATCGATTGCTCATGTGGCAAGAGTTATATTGGGGAAACAGGTCGGTCTCTGAAAATAAGACTTAAAGAGCATGCCGCTGACATAAAGAATGAAAGATCCCGCACATCGGCCCTTGCAGAGCACTCGTCCAAGACCAAACATCATGTGTGTTTGGACGACGCCAAGGTAATTGCAAGAGAGGACAACTATCATAAAAGAAAAATCAGAGAGGCCATTGAAATTATGAAATTTCCTCAAAACCTCAACAGGGACAATGGGAGTGAAATCAGTGGAAATTGGCTTCCCCTGATCAAGCAAATAAACCCCCCCGGACCCTTGGAAGCATAAGATCGGAACTAAGGGGTCTTTCATTTCGGAAGTTTAATTTAATTTAATTAATTTAATTTAATTTAATTAATTAAATTAAATTAATGATTTAATTCTTAAATAAAATAAATAAAATAAAATTTGAAATTAATCATAACCTTTCCAATAACAAATCAATAACAAATCAAATGATTAATAATATTCCAAAAATTTCTGAAAAAATATAACTAAAAATAACATTGATTATAAAAATTTAATTAATAAGAATAAGATGTAATTAAGATTTTATTTGAATAAATATTAATCAAATAGATAATTTAGAATTATATTAACATAAAACATTAGGATGTAATATGAATTAATTGATTTTAATTAAATTCAAAAATCAAAATCAATTAAACAATATAAATTAATAAATTAATTTGATTTAATCTATTAATTATAGAAAAAGAAATTAAAATAAAAAATTTTAATCAAATAAAATTTAAATGAAATAATAATTTTAATCAAATAAAAATTCAATTGGAATAAAAATTCTAAATAAAAATTTTTTGAAATAAGAATTAGAGCTTTAGTATTGTAAATTAATTTCTTTAACAATTTTTATTGGATTTTAATTAAATTTAATAGGGACTTATTAATTTATTAAAAACAAATTTATTTTATTAATTTAAAACAAATTTATTAATGCACCCAGCGTGCATGATAAGACGGCTGGGGCGGATGGCTTTCGCTCTCCCCAGCTGAGTTCAAACCCTGCGGAGGTCCCCCTTCGGCGATATGTGACGGCTTTGCCGTATCTGCCGGTGGCCGTATTCTGACTGGCTTCGGCTATATTGTAATCATGAGGGCTTCGGCCATATATGGATTTTCTCTCTGAAAAAAAAAACTGATTGTTTTAAAAAAAAACAAATTTATTAATTAATAAATTTATTAATCAAATAAAAACAAAAGATTAAAAATTAATAAATTAATTAATTTGATGAATTAATTACTTAATTAGTTAATTAATTAATTAATTAACCAATTAATTAATTGATTAATCAATAATTGATTAATTGAAGGAAGGTTAAAATAATTTAATGTAAATTATTTAATTAAATAAAAAAGGAATTAATTAATTAGACTAATAAGGAATAATTAAATAATTAATTAAAGTTTTTAAAAAAATTATGTAATTATTATATAGGAAAATAATAAATAAAAATAAAATAATAATTAATAAAAAATTAGGAATCATGTGTCGGCCTTTATAAAAAATTAGGGTTCTTGGTTTATTTATATCCAGGTCGCAAGGCTCTCTTCTCTCAATAATTTTTCAATCATATTCTTTCTGATTTGTCCTGATGATGGACCCCCTTTGGGGTTTGAAACGTTGGCAGAATGAACTGAAAACTGTGGATAATCCGGATCATGAAACTACAAAAAACTTCCACAGAAGCTTAAAATCTAACAAAAAAATAATTAAAGGTAAAATATTTTAGTTAGATCTTATTAAGACGAAAATGTGTAACTCATTTAATTTTCAATCTAAAATATTAATAATAATAAATTATTCAAAAATACAATTTAAACAATGAAAAATTACGCTATGGTCGATCTATATATAGAGATAGAAAGCCACAGTAGATCCATCTTAATCATAGATTTATCAATCACTAAAAGAGATTAAATATTTTGACATGCACATCATTTTGGTGATATTTTGGTGCTTTATTTTCTATTGAAAATTAATATATTTTGGCACTTTATTTAACTTTTGGAAAATAATATATTTGATTATTTCTTAATGAACAACTCAAGAAGTATTATATTTTTCAAATACTTATCATGAGATAGTCACTAAAATTCATGTTTTCACATTTATCCTACCTAATGTTACTTCATGTTCACAATAATAAAGATATGTCTACTTTAAATAATATATATATATATATATATATATATATATATATATATATATATATATATATATATATATATATATATATATATATATATTTATTTTATATAATTTAAATAGGAAAGAAAAATGCATCACCAAGTCCATTAAAAAGGCAAACGGATGCATTTTAATCACCATCACATTATTTATCATTTAATTTTTAGCCATAAATATTTATTAATTCAACTTTTAATTATAATTACCATTGAAAAGAAAAGTCAAAACTCTTCCATTATCCATGAAGAAAAAGTCAAAACCTCTCATGCATCCATGTAAGCCCATTTGTTTCTCTTATGGTCCAAAGAAAGATGTAATCAAAAATTTATACATGCATAATACCTCCTTTTAGCTTACATAATGTTGCAAGAAATGGAATTTAAATATAGTAAACATGACTTTACCTTTCATGTCAATAATTTAATATTACATATTAATACACAAATTTTTCATTGTTGAAGTCCTCATGGATTTATCACTACATGATTTATATTGATTTTGAAATAAACAAGAAGAAAGAACATGTGAACTTATTAATAAACCAATAAGTACCTAAATCTAGAATAAATCTTCGATGTTGTTTCCAAATTCCCTATTTTCTCATTTTGGTTATATTCTTCTCATTTTCCTATTTGAGAAGAATTGTGACCATGAATCGTTATTATCATAGATATTGTACACCATGTTTTAAATTGCTTTTATATTATGGGGATATGATTCATAGTGAAAATAAGGGACATTACTTTACTATATTGAAAATCTTTGAGGATGGATGTAGTAGGCCTTTTAGTATACAGATATAACACAAATATGATTTTCCTTCTCCATTTTCTATCACTTTGTGAGTTATTTTAGATTGATACTCACAATGTTATTTGCGAAAGGATATAATATGAGTATATTTAGATTGATATCTTAATAAAATATAGTTATAAATTGATAACTCATGCTTATAATTACAATCTTTTTATCCATCATGACGTCTATCCAAATCCTATGAAAGAAGTCTACTATAAATTAGATTTAAATACATTAAACAAATATGTTATACCTCTATTTTTTATGTTACTTTTCTGTAAATTATAAAAATATGTTATAGGGTCTATTATAAATATTCTCTCTCTCTCTCCCTATATATATATAGATAGACTCAAACACGCATACACTCACATATATCATAATCTTAAAATATATTTCTCTTTTATTTATATTTGTATTCATTTTTTGTCTTAACCACTTGAGAACAAAATTAAATTATGTCGTACAATGGTAGATATTAAGACCTACAAGTAGATATCAAGACCTACAATTTAGATAAATAAATATATTCTTTAATGTTAAGAAAAATTTATAGAATACTAAGAAAATACCTTGTAATTTGAAGGATGTAATGAATTTAATAATTATAAAAATAAAATAAAATTTAATACTCTAAAACATGCAAAAATAGTGGTGCACAATAAAAATGTGTTATCTACAATTCTATAATTTCTTGTACTCAAATTTCTTGTTTTGCTAACACTAATAAAAACATATAGATATTTTGCACGAAAAATAACATACTATTATTAAAAAAAAATTAAATATTAATATAATTACACACAATTCCTATAAATAAAGTTTATGTATTCCAAAAGCTAATTCGTTTTACTGCATTTCGTCTTTTACACGATTTTCACATTTTGCTGCATTTCGTCTTTTACACGATTTTCAAATTTATTGTGGATTTTCCTCGAATATTCCATCCAAAATAACATATATCTACTTTTGTAAACATTCAGGACATGATGTATCATTATCTTTCAGCAACCTATAGTTGATTAAGTAATGACCGCATGACCCAATAAATACATGTTCCTTTCAGACTATCTCTATATGGCCCATGTTACCATTAAAAAAATATATATTAAATAAATTTATTATATATTAAAGTTGAAAATACAAAATAATATCACCATGGCCTGTTATTAGTGTACATGGTCTTTCAAAGATAATAAAGTTGTTTCCATAAGAAAACATATTCAAATATTTAGACACCTAATTCTTTAGAGATGCCTTATACATGCATCTAACTCTTTAGGGACCTGTAAGGCATGCATCTGAAATCCAGTATCTTATCTCACAGGATGCGTGGCCGTTATACTTTAAAAATAATTAAAAGACTTATTTTATGTTTTTTATTTAATTAAATAAAAATTACAATAGGGAAATGTGCTTATGTGGTCTGTTCTATCTAATAAAGATTTTAACGTTATAATGTCTATCATTCAACGTGAGTAGCTTATAAAACTTTTATCTTTATTTGTATAGTGAGTTCGAAGAACACTTTGTCTGCACGCGCAATGAAATTTTATGGTCATTGGAGGCATCGTTGATTTGGATGCACTTGCATGTGTGATATAGATTAATTTTAATGGTTATGATTATAATCCGCACGTGTAATTGTCCTAACTTTATATGACAGATACTTGTTAAGTGACCAATCCAAAATGATATCTGTAAATCTACTTTTTTATTTTTTATTAATTTGATTTAAAATTTGATAATAAGAATTATTATTATAATTTATTAAGTTTATTTAAAAAATACAATTTCAATAATAAATAAAATAAAAATTTTCAAACAAATTATATTACTAAATTTTAATATAAAATCAATATTATTACAAATCTATTAAGAAAACCGTGAAAACAAAATTATAAGCAAACTTTCATATATATATATATATATCAATAGTTTAAAAAAAATAAAAAAATTATATATATATATATATATATATAAAAGATAAAATCATAAAATATTAAAAATTATTTTTGAGTAGTAAAAAAGATAGTATTTGTTCAATGGTTTTAAATAAAAATGAAATTTGTAGTCATGTAATGGGCAATAAATGTTGATATACATTAATTCATCAGAAAAATTAAAATACACATTTTATGATATATGTAACACTCCTTGGTGAAAAGTAAATATTTAATTTAATTTTACTGCAGAGATTTGGTAAATCATGGGCTATCTAGAAAGTCTAATAAGAAACATTAATGTTTAAAGTTTATTTTAATTTTATATAAAACGGGTTATGACTAGCGTTGGAATTCATGGGGAAAAGACACTAAATGAAAAAGTTTTCATTCAGCAAACAGTTAAAAGACAGTTATACTTCTCCCTAGAGATAAATAATCTCAGTTGGGACAAGGAAGCCAAGAAGGGGCAGAGGAGAGGGAACTTGAGGCAACTTTGATGACTTGGTACCTAGTGGGAGGAGGTCCAAGTGAAGAGAACGAAGTTGTAAGCTTGTGAAGCTGCAACAGAACACTGTTGAAAGATGGAAGGATGCTATGAGTTAGGGTATTCTTAGGATCATTGGAGCCAGTGGAATCCCTAAGAAAGACTTGTGATTCTGTGAGTTCTTGGACTAGATTTCTACAATCATGATGCCTATGAAAAGACCTTGTTAGGTCTCTATCAAGTAACTATTCTAGGAGTGAGAAACTGGCTCAGGGGGAGAGTCAAACGTGATTTCCATTCTCATTGGTTTGGAGGAGTTGTATTTCCCCTTGTGGATTCCGTGGCAGTCTGAACCTAAAACATAAAGTATTTTGATTTGATTGACTTCCAGAACTAAGTGTTTTCCTGTAACTATAATAATATGAGAAATTTTGTTGTGAATTACTGGCTATGACATAACTTCTCTGAAGGGAAACTGTGTTGTGATCGAATAATTATAAAAGGTTGATCTGTAAGATGTAAAAATATTACTGTGTACATAACGCAAATTGTCTTTGAGATAGGTTAATTTCAAGATTATAGACTGAAGTCCATATTGGAAACAATCTTTGTTCTTTATACATACCCAAGTCATACAGAAGGGATTTGCAGAAACCAAAAGTTAATTAGGTCCCGCTCCCTTGTAAGACTAGTATTACCATAGTGAAGAAACAATAAATGAGTCAAGAGAAGCAATTATTATTTCAACTGTACACTGTTAGATAATAATTAACAAAAAATAATGAATAATTGAAGGATTTCTTTTTCTTATAGTTGCACAGAGTCTATTTATGCTGAACCAGTTTAGTTCCTTGGCAAACTAACAAGAACTAGTAGCCAAGAGCCACTCCTGACTCAATACACTTATGGTCTGAAGAATGGAATGAACAGGTGCAAAATTCTCTATGAAAATTATCTTGGAGCAAGTTCCGTAAGCATAAGTTAGTCGTAAAAAGAAGAAATACATGGTTTCCTTGTTGTATGCTTGAATAATTGAGACCATAACAATATGACATTAGACAAAAATGACTTGAAGCCTAAACTCTTGAAGTTATACTTAGATGCAAACTAGAAGAAAATATACTACATAATTGTTGGGACAAATCTAGTGAGGTTCAAGACCATTTAATTTATATTTAACAACATGAAAATTCATGATAAACAAGGAAAGATTTATAGAATTCATGGTTCCAAACCCTAAAGATAAGATCTATAAAAAAGAATTGTGAACACCTCGAATGGGTCTTTTAATTCATTTACAAAAGAGGAACATTCATCCATTAAACATGGTAGTTCTTGCCACACATTGTCATGAACCTTCTAGGAAAACCCTTCCCTCGAGAAAAAAATATTTTCCTTTTTAAACCCTCAGGTCAAAATAATTACAAAGTATAGTCTATGAATATAATTGCTAAATTTTCAAGTTGTAATCTCGAGCCATATATATGAATATAATTGCTAAATTTTGCAAGTTGTAATCTCGAGCCATTTATAATTATAGTTTTATCTTGAAGCGAAGCAAAATGACCAATCTCAAGAACTTGTTGAAATGAGGGTAAAAGTAAAAATAATCTGGTACTGGTGGGCAAGGAGGACGGAAAGAAGCAAATAAATCCATAATAATAGCTTCATTGGAAATTTTACCCGCAACATTAAGACACCCATAAATGTGTATATATCTATACTTGTGCTAAAGAAAGATAAGAGGGAGATAATCCAGAGAATGAGACAAATATATACTACCTTTAGAGATCATCAACGAATCATAAAAGAAGCCAAAAGCTAAGATTATTAAAGAAAGGAAACCATAAAAAATATACCCAGTCCAGGGTTACTTTTATAAAAAAAAAAAGAGAATCATTTTACATCATGGTTGCAGGAAGGTACTCAAAATCCTTAAGCTCCCTGGCAGATACCAACCCAAATTTGGGTGCAGGGCTATGAACAAAATTAGTCAAATCATGTAACCTCATAAATAAACCAATAGGATGGATGAACACATGTTGGAAAAATGTGATTCTCAATAACCTAACCAAAAAGACCCCTAAAATATAGAAAATAATGCTGACAACTCTTGAATTTCCTATAACTGATAGATATGGGGGGGGACTCAAGAAGGTGTTATTTATAGAATTGTTACACTAAATCATTGGTTGATTCACTAATTAGTTTATTTTATAATTACCTCACAATTTGAATGATCAAGTTTGATTAAAAAAACAAAATGACAGGAGAATTGTCATTAATGAAATGACTGTTGGTACAACAATATGAGAAGGAAGAGATGTAAGTGAGATCCCTTGGGAAACTTAGTAGGACTGTAGAAAATTATATATATGATAAGACCAATGATAAAATATTAAATAACAAGGGAAGACTCTCATTTGGCAACTATCATAATTTGGAAAAGGACAACCTATGAGAACACATATCTATATATGTACAGATACACATGATAATGAATGGGTGTATTCATGTTCTAAGAAAGTTGTTGTTTTAACATGTATTGAAATATTGATAGTGAGCATAACTCTGATATGATCAGGTAACATGCAGACAGTTGAGTAAGGTAATCATCGGAAAATGTATCATATAAAAAAAAATTATTAGTGGCGATAAAGAAAAATGTTGACACAATATTAGCACACAAGTTATATGTGTCTATAATCATATGATGTGTTGCATACAAGGTGAAGTGTAGAATAGAGAAGGATGCAAACCTTGAGAAAAGAGTAGATAAAACTCATAAGTGAGGCATGATGGAATAAATGACAGTAAGAGTTAGTAATTTTCTGCCTAGATTTTGTTGAATTCAACCATCATTGTAACCTTGAATTATCATAGTGGGTTATTTTAATAGTACCTTATACTTCTACCCTTAATGGTCTACTGGAAAATATAAGAAGGACAACGATATATTAAATAAAACCAATTGAATTATAGAACCCCAATTTTTGCATGAAACAACTGGTGGGTAATTAATGTGGACATCATTGGGTCCACTTGACCAAAAGACAAGATAATATTACTGTGAAGGTGGTAAGTCAAAGTAATTATCTTAGAACTTGGGAATGCTTGTGATGAGGAAATTACGATGGTGCCTAAAGAACAAATCATTGTTACAAGCCATCCCCAAGGAAAAAAAACGAACCTTAAAAACACACACACACACAGATATATATATATATATAACAAGTAGGACTATTATGTAAGTGGTATCATAAGGTAATTATTTATTCTTATGACTAGGATAAAGTAGTTTTCTATTAACATGTATTAATATGTTGTTCAACGAAGTAAATAACATGTTGTGAACTTAAATACAAGGAAAATAACTATGCTATAGTAACATAGCAAGTATGAGACATTTGATACACATACATGCGCAGAAGGGATGAATCCTATGACTATATTTGAAAGTAGAATTATGCATAACCTTCAACAAGAACTTATAACGAAGGATGACCATGGGCCAAAATTGAAGGAATGTTGTAAATTGGTCTTTTGGCTACGCGAAAGAAAAAAAAAAATAGCAGAGCATCAAGGATGGGTAAAAATAAGTTACTTGTACAAATAGACAAAAATATGGCCACCTTGAACATGGAAGGAATGGTATTTCCATGGTCTAACATTTACAGTAGGACCATGAGCTAGAGTCCTTGTCGATTGACCTAACAATTGGATAGCTATAGAAACATAAATTTAAAAGAGAGAGAGAGAGAGAGAGAGAGAGAGAGAGAGGAAATTCATTGTTAATGTTGATAAATTTGCAATTATGTTACTAACTCTTAGTGAGTGCAAGTTACAAACCCTTGATGGGTTATGATGCATATGGATGACCCCTACTAGGTACATAAATAAAAACTAGTGTTCTTTGTAATAAAGCTGGAAATTATATATAAATATGTGTTTTCAAATAATGATTGCTAGAAACTAATATTAACCATCATGATTGTGGATGTAGGTTGAACCAGATGGAGTATTCTTGCCATGGAAGAAGAAAAGTATGCTACAAAAAAAATAGTTACCCAAGTTAAGTGCAATAGAGCACTTCAGCTGGGAGAGGCTACATGGAAAGATGAGAACAAAATATCATAAGCACAAGGCATATTCCAGCATCTTTTGAAGGCCAGGAAACATCAAGGATGATGTTTCGCTCGATGGGGAGGAGATCTAACACCCCTTAGTGAAAAATAAATATTTAATTTACTTTTACTACAAAGACTTAGTAAATCATGGGATATGTGGAAAGCCTAGTGGGAAACTTTAATGTTTAAAGTTTATTTTAATTTTATAAAAATGTTGTTATGTCTAGCCTTGGAATTCACAGGAAAAGGACACTAAATGAAAATGAAAAAGTTTTCACTCACGAGATAGTTAAAATATAGTTATTCCTCTCCCTAGAGATAAATAATCTCAGTTTGGACAAGGGAGCCATGAGGGGAAGAGAGGAGAGGGAACCTGAGGCAACCTTGAAGACTTGGCACCTAGTGGGAAGAGGTCCAAGTGAGGAGAAGGAAGTTGTAAGCTTGGGAAATTGCAATAGGACATTATTGAAGAATGGCAAGATGCTATGAGTTGGGGCATTCTTGAGCTGGTTGGAGTTGGTGGAATCACTAAGACAGACTTGTGAGCCTATGAGTTATTGGGCCATATTTCTACAATCTTAATGCATATGAACATACCTTGTTAGGTGTCTATCAATTAAATATTCTAGGAGTGACAAACTGGCTCAGGGGAAGAATCGTACGTGATTTCCATTCTCAATGGTTGGGAGGAATAGTATTTCTCCTTGTAGCTTCCGTGGAAGTCTAAACCTAAAATAGATAGGTATTTTGATTTGATTGAATTCCAGAAACAAGTGTTTTCCTATAATTGTAATAATATGAGAAATTTTTTTGTGAATTACTAGTTATGACATAACTTCTCTGAAGGAAATTTGTGTTGTGACAGAACAATTATAGAAGGCTAATATGTAATATGTAAAAGTATTACTGTGTAAGTAATACAAATTATTTTTGAAAAAGGTTAATTTCAAGATTATAGATCCAATTCCATATTGGAAATAATATTTGTTCTTTATACATACCCAAGTCATACAAAAGGGATTTGAAAAACCGAAAAATTAATTAAGCCCCACTCCCTTGTAAGACTAGTATTACCATAGTGAAGAAAGAGTAAATGAATCAAGGGAAGCAATTCTTGTTTCAAATTTACACTGTTAGATAATAATTAACAAAAAAGAACTAATAGTTGACAAAGTTTGTTTTTTATAGTTGCATCGAGTCGATTTATACTGAACCAATTGAGTTCCTTGGCCAACCTACAAGAACCAGTATCCAGGAACCATTCTCGATTCGATACACTTATGGTAATACCTGGTTGCCTTGTTGTATGCCTGAATAATTGAGAGCACAAAAATATAGCGTTAGACAAAAATGACCTGAAGTCTAAACTCTTGAAGCTATACTTAGATACAAACCAAAATCAAGTCTACTACATAATTGTTGGGACAAACCTAGTGAGGTTCAAGACCATTTAACTTATATTTAACAACACACAAATTCATGATAAACAAGGAAATATTTATTTAATTAATGATTCCAAACCCTAAAGATAAGAACTAAATAAATACAAATAAAAAATAATGGTGAACACCTCGAATGGGCCTTTTAATTCATTCACAACAAAGGAACATTCGTCCATTAAATGTGGTAGCTCTCACCACACATTCTCATGAGCCTATCGTGCAGGAAAAACCAACCATGGAGAACAATTTCTTTTCCCTTTTAAACCCTCGGGTGAAATTAATTACAAAGTATAGCCTATGAATAGAATTGCTAAATTCAACCAGCGGTAATCTTTGAACTATTTATAATTATAGTTTTATCTTGAAGCCAGGCCAAATGACCCATGTCAAGAACCTATCAAAACGAGGGTAAATTTTAAAAGAACCTAGTATTATGCGGGCCAAGAGAACAAAAAGAAACAAATGACTCCATAATAATAGCTTCTTTGGAAATTTTACCTACAACATCAAGACGAGCATAAATGTATATATATCTATACTTGTGCTGAAGCAAGATAGGAAAAAGATAATCCAGGGAATAAAACAAAGCTATACTATATTCAGAGGTCATTAGAGAACCAATAGAAAAGATACCCAAAAGGGGAAAATTTAAGGGGAAAATTTTGAGATTAGTAGATAAAGGAAACCATAAAAAATATACCCAATCCAAGGTTAATTTACATAATAAAAACAAGAGAATTACCTCGTGGTTGTGGGCAGGTACTCCAAATTCTTAATCTTCCTGGTGGATACCGACCCAAATTTGGGTGCAGGGATGCAAACAAAAGTGTTTGAATAATGTAACCTCATAGACAAGCTAGTAGGATGTAGGAACATTGTCAGGATAAATGCGATTCTCAATAATCTGACCAAAAAGAACACCGACATGCATTGTTAAGTGATAATACCTATTAGGTTTTGGTTTATAATCGCAAATGAGCTTCTGCTGCGGCGGAGGGAAGGGTTTGGTTACCTTAACCGTCATGCTAGCAACAGGACCGTCTGATTAAAAACCCTAAGAAGTGACGAAAAGGATCAAACACCTGTCGAGTGAAAACATATCACTAGCCCCTCCTACACATGACATGTGGAATTTGAGATGTTCCAAGGAACCGTAGGTCATACCGTTCTAGACATTTACATTTAGACATGGGTCTAGTGTTTGGTCATATGAAATATGAGATATTTGACAACATGTCGGACGAATGATTTCAACTAATTCCACATAGGAACCCAACAATACTTAACGTTAATCCAAAGTCACACTAGAAAGTATATTGGTAATCTATGATAAGTCATAATGCTCTGAATTAATTCGGAACGTGCATACCATGATGGAAGGGGTGGCTAGTGACATTATAGCACAACGAAATATTAGATGTATATATACATATAGTGCATAGTTTTGTGCTATCTAAAATCATAGAGTGAGAATCTACGAGCTTTGAGTTTAAATAGAGAATGTAATTAAAATATTTTCCTCGAGCATTTATTGAAATAATATATAATCCAGTCATAGATAATAAATTTGATATTAAAAGAAGAAAAATCTAGAAAAATAGGTTAAGGGGGATGTTACAATATATCTCACATTATCAATATAAAAAAATAATAATAAAAAATAATTAAATTATAATTTTATTTTAAATTATTATTTATTATTAAAATATATATATATCAAAATTTTTAACCATAGAAGATAATGAAAATTTTTACTATAGAAATGAACTACTTTCTCATAAAAAAATCACTTGCTTTTTAGTTATAATATTATGCCTTATGTCATGGCTTATGAATACTATAAATGTAATATATATATAGATGCTTATGGTCATTTAATTTATATAGTTGTACTAATAATGATATTTTTTTGTGTTAGTCACTTGTAATATTCACCTTTTAACTTAGCAATTTATTATATTATAATTGCCTATGATGTGTAATGAAATGTGATTTTTCTTCACACAGTTTTCAAGAGAGATAAAATAATATTATTTTGTTTTTCCATAAGAAATGATTAGAATGTTTACCATCCTAGATCCATCTAAATCTTCGTCTCTCGTGCAAGGAGAGAGATCAAATAGGTGCAAATATTTCCTCAAGTTCCAATTTCCAAATTATCTTTTAATGACTAGTTCATATAAGTTCACGTGATTGATATATATGTCAAAAAGGGTATTGGGTGTGGTTAGTTATTTGGTGAACAAATTTCAAATTTTTGATTGAGATTTTATTAAAAAAAATTTATAGATGCAAAATTTAATTTTCCTTTTTTCATAGGAAAATTTTATAATAGTGGATAGTAAGTCTAGTTTCAGTTGATATAATCTAAAGACCTTAATGTAGAATTACATTATCATGTGAAAATTACAGTATATTCTATACAATTACAACAATTTTAAGGTAGTGTTATCATCTCTAATTGTTTCTCTTTTGAAAACATTACAACCACTCCCCACATGCTACAATTCACTAGCCAAAAAATTCTCATAAAGCATTGCTCAAAAAGTGAGTATTTTCAAAATAATGATTAGTGACTCTATTTATCAACACCGTAATTTAATGTATGTTTACTCAGAGTATAAAATTTACTTTATTATTCACAACATAAAATTTTATACACAAAATTAAGAATGCAAATGTTCCAAACCATTAGTCTAACTCATTTGCATTCATCATAGTTAATTCCCCTTATTTTTCCAATGTGGTTGTAGGAAAAAGATAATTCTTATCACTAACTATGTTCTCTCAGCTTCTAGAACCCAAATAATCCTTTCCCAACAATTTTCTAAATTCATAGTCTACAAACCTTCCATGTTTAGTTTCTTTATCAACCATAGAAAAAGTGTAGTCAATCATGGAAATTCGAATTGTTCTTGAGTCCACCAAGTGCATGTGATGGTTGGCATGTTGAGAGAATAACTTCCATAGTAAATATCAAGTTTTTCTACGTATTATACAACCTAGTATTTATTTCACAACACTAACTTGAGGATTCTGAGTGAAGAATGGTTCAATTCAACTATATCAGCCAATTCCAATATGAAACCCAATAAGGACTTAGTCTTAGTATAAGTATATTGAGGATATGTATTTCTAATGATTATTTCATCAGAATATTATTATTGATTTTGAGAGTTATGAATCCTTTTGATTTTCTATTTTCATAGAGTAGTTGAGATCATTTCTCCAATGATTTCTAATATTGTGCTTAGATGCTAGCTTTTAGGATATAGTCAAAATTTCTATCCTAAACTTTTTGGGTTTGTTTTCTTTATATAATGATATATAACCTAGTGTTTGACTTAATAAAATCTATCTACAACTTTTTCTATTCACTTGTTGGAGTTAAAATATTCTCATGAGCGGCTAAATCCACAACACTAGAATCAATGAATTTTTTAATTTGGTTTTAGCTTTCGTAGCTTTCTATGTGAATTTTAACTTGGTTTTGTTTAAGGAATATTGTGATAAATTTCTATACGATATTGAAGTTGCATTATTTGTGGTGTATGAGCTTGTTCATAGTCAATGTTATGGTTTTCTAGTCTAGCATTTTGTAAATATGGTCGAGGGTCCCCTTTATGGGTTTCTAGTATTATGATTTTTGTTGTAATAAACTACAAGGAAATGACCATTTAGTGGAGGTTTTTGTGGAATCCCCTATACAAATAGCTTAAAAATCTATTTGTACCAGAGGTCACTAATGGAGGTGGGCAGATGGATGTTTTCATGGATGTTTTTTTTAATTGTGCTTCTATAATATACAAACGTGTTGGTGCTTTACTATACATATAAGAACTTCGTAATAGAACATGGTGCATTATGGAAAATTTATTTGAAAAGAAAAAGAAAAATAAAAAAGAAGTGCCCTAGATAAAAAAACGCATTGATACATGTTCTACACGATAGCATCGGAAAAGGGTTAAATTTACAAACATGTCAGTCGTAAAATTCATTTTTCCCAATCTAGTGCCAAACCAGTATGCTAACACCCCTGTGCATACACAATATAACACAGCATGCAACGTTATCTAAACAATAATGTGCCACCTATATATAATGCATCGGGTCTTACACTACTCGATAGCACTAGACAAAGGTTAATTTAAAAAAAAATGGTCCTAAAATTCTTTTCACTATATCAATGTTATATCCACTAGAAGCACCAGTTTTGTTCTTTTATTTAAATGCCCCAGTGTGTACTTAAAAATAGCACCACTGCAGGTTTTTTAATTTAAAAAAATGTAGTTTTATATTCCAATGAAGCACCAATGTTGTTCATGTATTAAAATGTTTGTTCATGCTTATGTACTTAATTTATATGTTGTTGTTGATGTGTATATTGTTAGTTCATGTTAGACATGTTCATTTGATGTGCCTGTAGATAAATGTGTATGTGGTAGTAGTTATTTAACATGAGACATATATTAATGTGAGGATGTGTGTGGTGATGATGTTAGATTAGAATTCTTGTGTTTTGTTAGATGTAATCACTATGATGATGCCTTGTTAGATTATTGGATTTGTGTGATAGCTAATGGTATTTATATGTGCTAGATGTGTATATAATTAGATTATGGTAGTGAATTTGATTATGTATCTTAGACGATATTTATGTTTGTTAGACGGTTATCATCATGATGTTTATTTTTATGAAATAAGATTTATTATAGATTATGTATTGGTGAACTTATATCAAAATTATATATATGAAATTACATGCAAAATAACTTACCTTAAAAAAAGTCTAAAGATTTTTTTATAAATTAAAGAGCTTGGTATGGCTGAAACTATAATTATAATATTACCATAAATATTTTCTATTGCTTATATAGTTTATTCATATTGATTCTAACCTAATTAGTAAAATATTTCAATACTCACAAGGAGAAAACAATTAAAGGTAAATTATTTTGGTTAGTTCTTATTAAGATGAAAATGTGTAACTAATTTAATTTTCAATATAAAATAATAATAATAATAATAATAAATTATTCAAAAAAACAATTTAAACAATGAAAAATTACACTATGGTCGATCTATATATTGAGATAGAAAGCCACTGTAGGTCCATCTTAATCATAGATTTATCAACCACTAAAAGAGATTAAATCTTTTGAAATGTACATCATTTTGGTGATGTTTTGGTTCTTTATTACTTATTGTGGTTTAAATTTATCATTTTTTAATAATAAATGTGATTTAAATAATGCAAAAATCATATTATATTAGATTGAGCTTTTTGAAAAACAATATATTTCATTATTTCTTAATGAACAACTCAAGAAATATTATCTTTTCTACATACTTATCATGAGATAGTCACTAAAATTCATATTTTCACATTTACCTAATATTACATCATGTTCAAAATGATAGAGACATGCCTATTTTAATTAATTTACTTTTAAATACATAAAATATATATTTATTTTAAATAATCTGTATAAGAAAGAAAAATACATCACGAAGCTTATTAGAAATTCAAACAAGTGCCTTTTAATCACCATCACATTATCTAACATTTAATTTTTAGCCAAAAAATATTTATTAATTCAACTTTTATTTATAATTACCATTGAAAGCAAAAGTTAAAACCGTTCCATTATCCATGAAGAAAAAATTAAAACCTCTTATGCATCCATGTAAGCCTGTTTGTTTCTCTTATGGTCCGTAAAAAGATGTAAACAACATTTTATACATGCATAAGACCTCCTTTTAGTTTACATAATGTTGCAAGAAATGGAATTTAAATATAGTAAACATGACTTTACCTTTCATGTCAAGTATTTAATCTTAGATATTAATACACAAAAAATTTCATTGTAAAGTCCTCATAGATTTATCACTACATGATTATATTTATTTTGAAATAAACAAGAAGAAAAAACATGTGAACCGATTAATAAATCGATAAGTATCTAAATCTAGAATAAATGTTCATTGTTGATTCCAAATTCCCTATTTTCTCATTTTGGTTATATTCTTCTCATTTTCCTATTTGAGAGGGATTGTGACCTTGAATCCTTATTATCATAGATATTGTACACCATGTTTTAAACTACATTTATATTTATGGTGATATGTTGCATAGTGAAAATAAGAGAGGTCATTTTACTATATTGAAAAAATTTGAGGATGGTTATAGTAAGCCTTTTAGTACACATATATAACACATATGATTTCACTTCTCCATTTTCTATCACTTTGTGAGTTATTTGAGATTGATACTTACAATTTCATTTGAGAAAGGATATAAGATGAGTATATTTAGATTGATATCTTAATAGAATATAGTTATAAATTGATAACTCATGCTTAAAATAACAATCATTTGATCCATCCTTATGTCTATCCAAAGCCTATAAAAGAAGTCTACTATAAATTATATTTAAATGCATTAAACAAATAAGTTAAAATTTTAATTTTTAAATTATAAATTACACAATTGGAAATACTTATTTTTATGTGTAAAAATGTTTCCACTATAAAAGAACATGTAAAAACATCTGTGAATCTTAGCAATTATATAAAATTATAAAATGCTAACAAGACAAATAAAAAATAATATAATTAGAAAAATAAAGAAAACAAAAACATACAACATCAATATAAATCATGAAATAACGCAAGTACATATCACTATCTGTTTTCAGCGCCCTGATTATCTTCCTCACTTGGCATGATAACACTGTTGCTATAAAAAATATGTTTTGATCGTGGTTAGTGTCTTCCTATGAACCATTAATCCATATCCAACAAAATGTGTTTAAAAAAACACATGGTTGCAATGTTTGGGGAAAACATAAGGCTCCCTAACTTCATGCCACATATTTCTAGAGTTGATAGATATTATCCCACTATTGCGATATTCTTTTACATTATTTCGATCGAAGGTGTCCCACAATTTGCATCTAAATATAACACATTGGAATGAAGAGAAGTCCACTTGAATGATATATTGTATATTTTTAACGTAACCTAACGTCCCCTGTATTAGGTTTTAGTCATGATGTCTAGCACGACTAGATTGGTCGAACATGACTTCCAATTGAGAGTCTTGTGTCATGCATCCATCGTCAACATCGTTCGTGCGAAAATTATGTACATATACGCACATATATGGGAATAAATGCACCTATAAAAAAGTGAAACAATCGTAGTGTAATGTGTCTATGAACCCGAACATAATTAAAAATATAAAATATATATGTTACAATTCAAAGGTGCATTATGAAGTTAAAAATGTATAGAAAGATAATATTACCGAGTTTCTACACCCAATCCCTATGTTTAGCACATCCTCTTCAGCATGTGGGTAATTACCTGATGCACTGTATTTATCTCTGACTTGATCAACAACCCAACTCTTAGGGCATGTCATTAACATATTTTCTTTTAAGTGATTATGACAAGGAACACCTCTACCATTCAACTATTTGAATTCTTTCTTTTCATTGTTCCATTTCTTCCTCTTCTATTCATGCAATGCAACCCACAATTGTGTTGCTTCCATATTGTAAAGAATGAATTTGTTGATGGCTTCAATTTATGAATTCAATCATGAAATCAAACCAATACATATAGTATGTATGGGATCAAAATATGCATTGATATGAAGTTCAGCGTGAATGGTTACTATGTAGAAATTTGACAAATGACAAGCCACTTACTCTTTATCATGAGTCTCTTTCCATTTGCTTGGAGAAACTTCTCTTCTATTTTGTCTTCATCCCTTTCCTCATCCCAATTCGTTGCACCTAGTGTGTTGTTGTTCTAGCATAATAGAAAGACTCATATGATATATACTCCTCTTTCATAGACCCCTTGGGTTTTTCCCTTTGTCGAAAAAAACTTTCAATTTCTTCATGTACCTTTCTAAGAAAAACATCCAATGACAAGAAACCACCCCAGCTAATTCAACCTCATCTACTAGTTGAAATAGAAGATGAACTTGCAATTCCATGAAACTTGTTGGTAGTCCTTCTCAAACATAAGAAAAAATCTCAGTTATCTCTTGATGACACCATGGAATGCTAGCCATATGAATATCCTTTAATGTGATCTAGCATACAAATGCAAATAATTTATATATGGAATGCCATAGGTATTCGGGGAAGTCATGGTTCCCACACCCACAAATGATCAAAGGATAATGACACTACATAGTAAATAATACTTTATAAAAAAAAATATTTATAATATATCCCATTGCATAAAAATGATAACAAATAATAAAATCATGTTTTTGACATACATACTCTCAAAAGGTTCAAATGGTCTTCCAAAGTGAAGTAGCGCTATAGTGAAGACCCATATAAAGAAGGAACCCTCACATTCATTATAACTTCCTTTGCCAAAGAAAGATAATCTTTCTTTAAAATTCATGGGACATTACCTACTTTGAAAGACCAAGAGGGACCAACCTCTCCTCTTGTTTCTTCTCTTGGCCAATGTTTATTTTTATTTTTTCAAGAAATAATATATCTCCTAATAATCAATGTGTCATTTTCTTTTGATGATATGTGCCTCCATAAAGAAGATGAAACATTTTTAAATATATGCATGGGATCCAATAATTGGGCAATCTTGAGATGCTCCAAATATGGGAGCTCATAAAAGACATATTTCCTTTTCGTCCCAATGGGAAATTTCTCAACATAGGTGTCGAATAATTCTAGATCATAAAACATAGTCTCCCCATTTGAATCAAACATTTTAGCAAACTCCTTCTCCTTCACTCTCTCTCATATGCTCTAAGCCATTTAGCTGGTGTCATTATTGCAGGCCTTTGGGTTCTCTCTAGTTTACCATTGAAAGCAGATTTCACTCTTTTGTAAGCGTGTTATTCTAGGAGAAATACCCTAGAGTATTCATACATTTCTTTTCGTAGGTGGTTGGACCACCTAGCCTTCAAAGAAGGTCCACAACATTTACATCCATGATACCCTTTTGTTACAACACCTGCGAAATTATTGTATATAGGGAATGTTATCAATCATGCAAATCAAACCAATTGCAGCGAATTAAATTAATATGTGAAATAATATTGTTATGTATATAAACAAATCAATAAAAATATAATCTACCAGAGAAAAATCCTAAGTCAGGGAAATCATGTATGGTGTAAGCACATATGCCATACAACATAAAAGTCCTCTTTGTAGCGATGGGTCTTGATACATCATACACATGTATCCCTTCCCATAATTCCTTCAATTCATCTACTAATGGTTGTGAGTATACATCCATATTCTTCACTTGTCTTCTACCAGGGACTATGAGAGGCAACATAAGATGTTCATTAGGGAGAATTTTAAGAATGGAAATTTATTTTAAATTTTAGAAACCTTGGTGAATCTAACTAGTCCATAATACAAAATCTGTAAAATGTTTCGAAATATTTTGGTAAAAAAGTTCAAATTTCTAATAATTTTATGTAGTCTCTATATAAAATTTTGATGATTTTTAAGGTAAAACAATTTTATACTATAAAATTTGGGTGAATAATTTTCAGAATGGAAATTAGCAAATCTATTTTTTGGAAAAAACGTGGAAAATTAGTCCACTTGTGAATATTAGCCCCTAAAATTTTCCTTGATGTTCATTCTTCATGGACAACCATGGGGGGATATTGTTATTGATCACTACTATAGGAAAAATATAATAGTTGGTGTTTTGGAGAGAATATGGGTTGATTCCATCCATGAATATGATGAGTCGTAGACTTCGTAATTCATCCTTGAATTTTTCAGGCCATGTATCCTCTATATGCTTCATGGTTATTGAATCTGTTGAGATTCGCATAACTCCTGACTCACTTTTGTGTGAGGCATGCCATCCTTGCAACAAAGCTAATTCTTTGCAACAAAATGACCTTTGAAACCTTGATATTATAGGTATGTGCCTCAATATCTTATGAGGAGGACCATGTGATTTACCAATTTTGTTTATTTACAGTATCTGTTATGCCCAAATTTCAAAAATATCTATTTGTCTACATATTCACATCTATATAAAATACAATCATTTAGACATGCATGATATGATATGTGCTCAACACCCAACATTTTCAACAATTGCTTTGCCTCATTGCAAATACCCGACAAGACATTATCATTTGGAAGAACCTTATCTTTGAATAACCTGCAATTGGTGGGGAATATAATAATACAATGCCAATATTTAACATTCGTAAAATCGACCATTTTTAGTGTTTATTGTGTGACAGGATTTCTCAAAATATAAGGGACTTGATGGATCAAGTATGTGAATTACCTCAATATTACCAAGAAATATACATTCGACATGCAAAACTTTTCTTTCAATTTTTAGTGTAACATTGTTGTCACAAGCTGAGTAGGCGTTGACTTACTGCCAGGTCTAAAGAGAGGAGTGGTGAAAGTAGATTTTAGTCTTTTGAATAAGCTATCATTGATATGAGCATCATCCCCTAGCTCATCATTCTCGAATGCATATAACAACATTGCCTCCATGGAAGTCATATCCTGTAAGTAATCATACATACTAATCTCTATTTGATTGCCTCCATTGCCAACTTGTGGTGAAGAACTACTATTGTTGTAGTCATTCTTAATTGGTGAATCTCGATCTAGTGGGAATTGAATAGGTGGTCTATTTAACCATTCTTTGTATTCTTCCTTTCTGATCCTTTCTCTTAATTCAATGTTCTCTCAATTTGATGTTGTAGTGAGGTGCACCGTAAGATGGTAGGTGGGTCACTCATCATCATTTTCAAAAAATATTTAACATTAGTTTGTTGAAATTACATTATACCAAACAATTATTGCCATTGTTGATCCAAGATTGCAGCTGGAAGACATCATGTTCTAATTGGTAGAGGAAAAATGGTTGTCCATTTTCATCTACCAATTTCTTGTGATATGTTTCTTCAGATAAGAGGTTTTGAATTTTTTGAAATGGAGGAGTATTTTCTACATTCAAACTCGATTCTGAATTAGGATCCTGCAAATTTTGATACATTTTTATTTAAATTGACATGGATGAAAAAAAAAAGGTTCAATTAGATAATCTAAACATAAATAAAATATGAAATTATTGGAGATGTAAAGGGAGAACTCTATGAAGGACTTTGATCAATAGTATGGAATGAGCTGGAATTTGAAGAATTCACCATTTGATATTATGATATTTTCTCCCTACATTTGAGAAAAATCAGAAATAAAATTTTGTGTACATATCTAAAATTAGTTTCAAGGACCAAATAACTACAATCTGAATTTAAATATAGATTTCAAACCATTTTTCAATAATAATGTGACTTTAAGTGGAAAATGTATACTATGAACTATTCGAACTCATGTGGATGCATCCTAAAGGATACTTTGAGATGAATATGTCATTTTGTGTGAAAATAAAATTTCAGATAGCTTTTAAACACTATCAATGCTCTTATCAAGACTAATCGCACCGACGTGTTTCAATAATAACCACATTGGGGCATTAAAATTATAACCATACAATCTTTTAGCAGTTCGAAAGTAAAAAAATATTCTATGATATCGGTTCTCACACACCGATGCGTTTAAATAAAAGGAACACCAATACGTACCTGTTTCTAGGATAAAAGAAAATTCTACGATACCGGTGCACTTATAACAATTAAAACAATGATGCACATAAATACAAACCACATCATTGCATTAAAATATTAATCGCACTATTTCGGTATTTCAAAAGAAAAAATCGATCATGTACGAGTGTTTAGAAATTTTGGCACCCTGATAATTTCAATGTGATTTACTTGTCAATGCACTGGTGCTCTTTACTATCGAATGCACCATTTTTCAAATTAATTGAAATAAAGTGTGACAATTTCTTATTTTTTTTAATTATTAATTTTTTATTTTTTTTAAAGTTGACAAATGAGCGACAATTTATTTTTCGAAATCTATTTTCATAAGGTCTTTTAAATAGTAAAATTGTATTCACTATTTCATTATTTTTCACAAAATTTCAAGGGAATGAATTGTAAGAGAGTCATACTCGGAGCACTCTGAAACAAAAAAATAATTTGGAGCAACATAACTATTCAGAAAATCAGAAGTTGAAAGGTATGAAGATTCACTCAAAACCCTACATAGTAAAAATTTTGAATTTTATTGTATATTTTACTAATATATATATATATATATATATATATATATATATATATATATATATATATATATATATATATATATATATATATATATATATATATATATATATATTTCAGTTTCTGTTAGTTTTAATTAAAAGAGAAATCATTTGCAAGAGAGACATAATGGGAGCATTGTGGAGTAGAAAAATATTTGGGAACCACAGAAATATCAAAATTTGAAAGGCATGGTGATTCACTGAAAACCATGCATAGATTTTTTTTTAAATTTTACTGTTAAATTTTTTTTACAATTTTTGTTATATTTATTAAAAATTTTGGAAAAAAAATTAAAAACCTTTCATAGTAAAAAATTTACATATTTATATTAAATTAAAATTCAGAAACAAAAAGAAAAAATCAATAGTTACCTTAAACCCTTACTCCTTATTGTTTATGTGAATGTAAAACTTCACCATAGGGTTTAACTCCCTCTACCACATCAGAATTAGGGTTTTTCATTTTAGGCATTTTAGATTTAATGGGTGTGTGTACTTACTATATATAGGTATTTTGACATGTAAAGTAGGGGGATCACTTATTGAATTAGATCTAAAACCTATTGCCCTTGTCCATTTTTCTAAAAATGAGGTCTATTTTGCGGTGGTGCACCCTGTGTAATATAACATGCTGATGCTAGTAGTGCTTCTATCGTTACATATCACACCAAATCTTGTTGCCACTTCTAATCAGTTTATCAGTCAACCCAGTGTAATATAATGCATTGACTCACCTCAGTGAAATAGCACTGTTTAGTGATGGTAGTGCTTTTATCATTACAAATTACAAGTTTGTCACAATTTAAAATTATTTAAAAATAGTAATTTCCATTATCAATGCTGAAAAATTAAATGCTTGGTGCATTTGGTAGATTAAATGCACCAGAGCATTTATTCAAATAACTGCACCAATTACCATAGTTCTTTTTGGCTGAAAATTATGTGATTTACGTATAAAATATATTTTATGGGTTCTGTATTGAATGGTATAGGTTGTATATTGATATAAAATGTCTTAGAAGTTGTCAAGTAAGAAAAATATTGATTGACACAATGATAACACATCCAAAAATATAGAAAAGGCAAGTTCTTTGTAAATTCTTTACAAAATTAATATGTTTGAACTATATGTAATTTTAACTAATATGTATTGGTTAGTGTGTGTCACGTAGAGAAAAAAATGAAGAAGGCTGATAAGATTATTTCAAGTCTAAGTGTAGAAGAGCGTAAAATCCCAATAGAAAAATTGCAGAAGGATGAATTAGGTGAATGAAAAAAAATTATTCAATATGAGTTTTTTATTTTATTTTCATTAATAATATAATTAAGAATATTATATAACATGTTTCAAACAATATATTAATTCATATATGTTTAATTTTCTACAGGAAACATCAACGAATGTAAATATCAATTTCTTTCTAAGAAAATAAAAATTATGGAAGATGTAAATGACGATGAATTGGTCCTTAGCTCACTCGGAGTGGTGTTGGAGGTAAATGAAAGGGGGGATTTTGGATTTTACAAAAGTATGAGGAATGTGGTGGAACGAACTTATAGACATATTTTCCACTTACAACACAAATATGAATCCAATGATTCCAAGAACCAAATTATATATCAACTATAGGAAGTGTTTCTAGAGAAATGGTCAATGAGGCCTGTTAGACTTGCAATGAAAAAATACAAGAACCAAAAATAATAATTCAAAAGGAAATGTTCCCAACTAAAATGATTTTCTAGAATTAAAATGATTTTCTAGACTTAAACCATTCATTTATGAATATCAATTTCGTTATATTTAGTTTTCATATATTAATAAAAATAGTTTATTACCTTCTTCAGGAAGATTATAAAAATATCAAAGGATCAATGAAATGATATGTGAAACATGCGAGTAGGAATGTCCAAAAAAATTGTAGAAGGAGATGGTAAAAGAAATGGATATAATTGCATCATAGGAGGAGCCGTCTCAACAACAACGTGCTTCAAATGTATGTAATCATGATTGAATTTGTACATATAAAAAAATAATTTAGCATTAAATACTAATTTTCAAGTATTTTCTCATAGAAAATAAAATAAAATAGAACTTATTCAGCACATAAAACAAGACGATAAGGAAGAAAATGGTTGATATCAAAATTTATGCGTAATTGTTAATATTTTATTATAACAACCAAAGGTTTCATTTTTGTATGTTTTAGGTTTTTTTTATAGCAATGATCCTTGAATTTCTTCAAATAGGTGCTAACATACAAAGAAGAGCCATGAAAAGAATTGATTGACATTGGGTTAAATATGGGTTGTGAGTATATGTTGGCATATTGAAAATTAATTGTGGTATTTGTAAGTATCTATGTTGTTTTACTTCTCTGAGTTTATATTTAGTAGAACAAAAGAATCCTTTATATAAAATCTATGATTTATAATGGGGTATAAAACGTTTCGGAAATAAAGTATGGAACTATGCCAACAGAAGAGTTGTTGCAACAAGGCATGAGATTTGGTTTTGAAACCACATGAACATTTCATGAGTCACTTCTTCCTATGGTAAATTGTTATTTTATTTACAATGATATATATTATTTATTTCAATTTTCATTATTCTCACGAGTGTAGATATACTCATTACACTTTTTTTTTATGTTTGTAGATGGGACATGACCAAGAAGATGAAAACAATCAATGCGATAAAAAGAACATTCATCCAAATAACCCAAGTCATGGAAGTAGATTGAGTATTGACCACAGTTTGATCAAAGAATGAGATCTATTTGGATATCAATGCAAGTTGTTGTTGAAATAATTGTCTGTGAAAATCAGGAATTTTTTTTATTGTAAAGGACATAGTTTCCCAATTGAAAGACAATGAGTTACCAATAACTGTCCCATTTTGTATGACAAAGAGCCTCTTATTGATATATAATAAAATACATTTTAACCTATTCTATTGTGTTATCCAATGTCGTCGTGAAATGTTACACCATTGATTAAATATATGGATGATTAAATATTAGAATGAATATATGTGAAATATGATAATATAACAAAATAATACAAACATCATATACAAATGCACTAATCAAAATTTAATTTATATGAATATTTTTATAAGATATATGTCAATTTTTCAATGAATAACTGATTTAAAAAATCATAATAATTGCACTATCACATGTCGATGTTTCTAAAAAAGAGAAAATCTGGTACAAATAACTGATGTGTCCATAACATAAGCACACACTAGTGCATCATCTTATCTAAAAGCACTGTTACGTTTTTTTTTTTGCATGGTTGGTTCCTTTTTTGAAAGCAATAGCATCGAGGTTTTATATTCTTCAAGAACATGTATTGCTTGGATTTAATGCCCTGATGCATTGTAATTCTTGAAGCATCAGTGCTTTCATAGAACTAATGCACAAGTTCTATAAAATATTATTCCTTACATCAGTGCATTGTTCAAGTTAATAACACCAAATCTTTTATTTCAGTATCACACCAATGCTTTTACACAAATCATATGCATCGAAGTTGTGAGTTTAAATAAAAGCACCGGGTATACAATATTTTATGTCTACCTTGGTTTCATCCCTGAAAAGAACACCCCAGGGGGTTTTTAATATATATACACACCGGGTTGTATGCATTTCAAGAACCGATGTTCCTTGCATCAAACGACTTGGTGTTTTTAGTTATGTATACAACCCCATGCTTTTATATATTTTGCACACTCATACTATTTTTCTATGAAGTGCGACACTAAAAAAAATCTATTAAAACCTCCGGTTGCCCATATTTTTTCAGTTGTGATGAAGTTTTGTTATAATATTCTCTAGAACATTTTCTACCCCAAACTAATGTTTTAGCAGATGTTTTTTTGAAATTTTTTTCCAATTCTATAACACTAAAATCCTTCGCTGTAACCTCCACTATAAGGTATTTTCCTTGTAGTTATATTAGGTATATATTCAAGGGATAACCATAACATATATATCATATCATATTCATTTAGAGGGAAACCTTTATAATCAAGTTTTCACCATCTCTCTACATATATCAAATCTATCAATGTTCACATTAACTCTACATCACACGACATTGTCGACACTATTCTATAGATCCACATGATGGTGCTTCTTTTTGTCAGTTTACTTATATAGAAAATTTTGATACAAAGTATATTTTTTTGTTTGCATAACATGTGAACCACTGAAAAACCCTCTCTATGGATTTAATATTATCACCAACCTATATTCCAAGTATCTAATGGATCCATACCCCTCAACCTCATATACACTTACAGATCTGTTAATCATTATGCCATCATTTCTCACATTTGACAACTATACAACCATACTCAAATCTTAGAAGATAGGTATAATAGATAGTTTTATAATTAGTCTCTCCCCCCTTGTTACACAACATTTTGTCATTGTCCTTGTACTCCTCGTTCCATGATCGTGGATGACCTCTACAATAAACCCTACATGCTTTTCCTTCATGAAGAAACTCCCATTGTGTCCCTCCTCATGAGCAGATCATTTCCCTTTTGCACCATTTCCCCTAAAACTTCTGTTTTGCCCAGTTTACAAGACCGACACTAATGGGCTTTGTCTCGCGTGCGCCGATGTGCAGAGATCAACACTACTCCTCATGCCGACTAGAGTGACTGAGCGGTGTTTCAGTCATGCCGATCTTGTTATGGAAAGTTCTTAAAATTAGAGTCGAAGCTTCTAGCTCTAGAAGCTTCGTAACAGACGTCTCATAATTGGTTTGGCCGGATGGGGTCCAGGATAATATTTTGGGCTCCTTTCCCTATAATTATGGAATTACCTCAAGGGATAAGTCCTTCTCCCATGAGAAGAGGATCCATCTCCCATCCATATTTCCTATATAAACCTCCCTTCTTCCGGAGCACAAACTAGTACTAGTGTTATAGTTGTAGAGTTTTGGTTGAGTGTTGATGCTATTTCGGTTTGGAGTAGAAAAGCAAGCCATTACTAGTTGTAGCTATCTAGTTGTGTGAGGGAGAAGTGTATTTTGGTTTGGAGTGAAGCCTAAAGGGAAGAGCTTTAAACTATTGTTGTTTGAAACCATCCTGGAATGCTAGCAGAAGTGCGTGGGAACCTGGTCATGTCAGAGGAAGACTGCAACATCAAGAAGAATGGTTGTAATATCTCTTTGATATTAATGTATGTAACTATCAATTGATTTCCTACATGTTTTGTAATATTACATATTCATGGCTTAATGTTTCTTGACTTGTTAAGTAGGTTGAATTGAAATTTGTCTATTATTATGTTTGTTGTTTGTTGTTGTTTACTTGTTTCAGGAGCTTGATGAAGGAAGTGAGAGATATCTGGAGTGAGCAAGCGAGGACATCATCAAACAGGATAAGTGACCAAGAGGTAGGCCCTCTTGATTGATTCTAACCTACGGAAATCTTCCATAGACTGTATATGTTGTGGCTAGACCCATTATTGGCCTAGAGGAATTTGTTCGTGTCCGCACTTATAATTTTACTTCACCACAGCCCCCACTCCCCCCCCACACATACACAAAAAAACATGCACACACATAGCTCTAGACTAGTGATGCCCTTCACAAATATTAGAGTACATGCCTCTTACAGCTATGCACATCCCAATCAAGGATCTATAAACTAGTGTGTCCTTTTAATAGAACTAATTAGCATGGGTTTTAATAATATAATTAAAAAACAAAATGTTTATTTTCATTTATGGTTATGAGAAGGTAGCTCAATAGTACACCAATGAAGTAACCATATATTGAACTCACATACTATAATGTATTTGCATGCCAAGGTAATTTTATCTCTTGAAAAGTATACTCAATACTTTATAAATTATTATTTAAGGTGGAAAAGTATCTAAAATACTTTTAGAAAAAATCCCAAGAAACTAACCTTTTGATCTTTTTTTTTAAAGAGAGTTACTTATTATTTTCCCCTATTACTCTTTTATATTAGAAAATATTTTACTCATCCTTATAAAGGATATAATTTTAAAGGAGAGCTAAATTTTTGAGAGCATGATTGCATTTTTCTCAACAATCTTCTATAGTAGCCAAGACGATGAGTACATGAGCCATAGCTCAATGATGCTTGATGACAAGGTGGAAAAGTTTGGGTAACATCATTATGCCATTTGTTTCAATGGTTAACAACATATCAATTAGAAAGCTATCCTCTTGGGACACCAAGTGTGAGGTATCTATTTATGATTGATCCCCCAATTCAAAAGTTCATCATAATTGGATTCTCAATATGGACACCTAGTTCAACTAAAATCTAATTCCCAATGAGAAGAAGGTTCAAATTACCAAAGCAAAGCTTACTAGACATGCCAAACACTTGGTTGAATCTCATGCAACAAACCAATGTTTAGTTTCTTCTTGGATAGGACTTGTGGAATCCTTTAGTATTATGTTCTATCCATCCAATTACAAATATGTTATGAATATCAAGTACATTCATCTATGTCAAGGTTTCAATGTCCATACAAGAGAGGATTAGCATACTAAATTAGATATGAATCCTTATTGGAAATTTTGGTCGAGGTGGAAAGGTTGTTCCTAAAAATCATTTACAAGAACATTTCTATCTAGAGCTTAAGTAAATGGATATTTCCACCATTGATTCTACATGCAATAATGCATAATTAGTTGAAGATAAATTTTGTAACAACTTATTCTTCAACATCATTCTTAAATATCTACAAATTTAAAGTCTATATGTAATACCCCCATGATCACCCCTATCTATATTGTACATATTATGTTTATTCTGGTGAGTCGAAATGTGTTGGGCCTGTGTACTAATGTATATGTAATTATTTTTGGGGTTTCTATGCTTATGTGATTTTAGGTTGGGGATCATACTTCTCAAAAGACCAATGAGCCTAGCCATGTAAATATGTAATCACTCATATTAATAAAAGTCCATCACTACTCTAAATTGAGTCAAAGAATAGAGTGTGGGGGCTGAGAACTCCATGAGTGGGAAAAGGGGCTCAAGGAATAAGCGATGAGGGTCTTATCCTGAGGGACAAGCCATTAATAATATTAACCTAAAGTGAAATGTGAACATGTTTCTATCCTAAGGTGGGAAAGGGGGTATATTGATGTGTAACTTGTCAAAAAGGGAACATGCATATATAATTTTGGAGTATAATGTAATTCTCAATTCTTTCTTCCATTATGCTTGTTATCACTCAGGTTTTCCCAAAAGTTGTAAGAAAGCGAAAGGAGGCCGAGGTAACCACAAACCAATCTTTTAGATACAGAATCTAGCTCATCTATATCCAGATAGGGCTCTCTTTTTAGGATTTAGCTTTGTTTTTAAAGGTATTAGGTTAGTTATGAAGTTCAAGGGTTTTGTTTGAGTTTGGGTGGTGAGATTCAATAGAGCAGAGAGGTAAGATAGAGTAGTTCAGTCCATTGGGATAATGGAGTCAAAGAAGATGGCTTTCTAGATTTGGTTTCTTAACAGAGGATGGTTTCACAGAGCAAGGTAGTTAAACAGGGAACAAATAAAGACTTGGAATAGATGGAATGGGCTCAAATGGGGTGAAGGGAAGTTGAGAATCCTTCAGCCTATTTAAAGAGGGAAATTGGATGATTACTGATAAGGATTAGTTAAGTATTCTTTAAAAAATAATCAACATGAAAGAATTAGGAAATAGAAGCAATTAAGATTTCACTGCTTATCCTAATTTTGAAGAAAACACAGAGAACAATAATGACTGAAAATAGAGTGCAATCAAGCATATTCTGAAATTAAATCTTTTCTTTATCATATAGATTGTGAAACACAGATGATATAATAAACTAAGAAAACTTTAAAACACAAAGATATAGAGGACTTATTGGTCCAATGGTTGATTCAAGAAGTTTGTGACAAATCCTCTACTTCAATTCTTCATCCAGTAAGCCATGCAACAGTTGATTCCAACAACTCTTTATTCCAAAAAATCAATATTACAGCAAAGTCTAGGAATCCACCCTCAATACTCCATTTGAGGGGTATTTATGCAGAAAATTATACAACAAATATCTTAGTGAGATAATATCTAGGATGACTAAAAATAGTTTACAAAAAATAGAAATAGCTAGCCTTGAAAATAGGGAAAAGATGAACTGATGTTGTGCTGGTCCTGTTTTTGTTGAATGTGCTGGAGGCAGGCCCTAGGATTCGGCTTGCAGCTGTCTTCTTCAGTTACTCTGCGCTGGCTACCTGTCTTAACTGTTACTCTTTAACCCTTGATTCGACACACTTTGACCATGTTTACCTCTATTCATCTTTGTTTACCTTCTTGTGGTTGATTTCCCAAAATTCTCATTTTACCAAGGGTAACCGCACAACTTTGGATAATACCTATTGTAGGTTGTTCTGCGCCTTCCAATTCGTTTTCTTTAGACCTTTCTGTGGCTAGTATGCTAATTTCCTGTAGATATTGCTGAGAATTTTGAGCAATTGATGCACCAATAACTGATTGTTTGAGATAGTTTGAAAGGTGCCTTTTTTATAGAGGAAAACTGTATACTACAGGTTGAATGGCCGGCTCGGAGTTCATCGCTATAGCTTTTTTGGTCAGGTGGCAGTTGAGGAACTGGAACATTGATTTCAGTCTTTATTTTGTAGGAGAGCATAGGGCGCAATGCATTACAGTGAAAAAATGGTTTTTTATTGTTTATTTGACAAAACTAAGGTTTGGCGGGAGTTTTTGTATTCAACCGGGTGGATGACGTAAGCGGTCCCCAGCCTGACGTCAGCGGAGGGCGGATGATGTCAGAGGATGGAATCAGCAGAGGGTGGATGATGTCAAAGGATGATGTCAGCAGAGGGTGGTAAGTGGTTTACCCTGCACCGCTTTTGGGGCTGGGAGGTATTGAGCAGGGAGGGAGTGAGCACACTGGCGAAGTGACGCATGGCGGGAGTACGGGGGCAAAACCGCTGGCCGATTGCAAGTTAAAGTGCAACGATGAAGGGGGTTGCGATATTGATGTAGATCGTCGGATGAGCGAGCGAGGATCGAACAGCGGACGGGCAGGTGACATGGCGAAGGTTTAACTGCTGCGGGCCCGGCATAATAAACAATGCTTTTAATCATATCGGGCATGTTTTGATTGGTTCATAGGGTGTTTATTAACTAACCACGATGGTTAATCAAATCCTTTGTTGCGCAAGGAGGGTTCTTGATGAACTTTGGATAAACTTATTAATTCCCGACAAACACATTTACGATATATTTCAACTGGGGCGGGGATACATTAAGAATTAGGGTTTTTTATATAACTAAGTAATATGGGGAAGGGTAGTATGGTTATCTAGGATTTATATATTATAAATGTTAAAATTTAATATGAAATAAAACGAAAATAAGCGATAAGCCAATGTTCACAAGTTACATTAAAACTTAGGCTAAAGTTGAAATGGAGTTTTTTGGTGATATTATGTATTTTCCTAAGTAAATTAGGAATTTACTTGAGAAATATTTATAAAATGAGATGAAGTGTTTTATGAGTGATATTAAGAACAAAACTTAATACTTTGGGGAAATTAGTGAAATATTCAGGGAAAAGTATGAAGGGGAGTTAGTTACTTGATCTTGTCTTGCTTGAGCTACTTCAAGTATACAGTCTGCTTTGCACTTGTGATAGAGATAAATATTAACACTTTTAGAGACATAATCTATCACAAGTATCATTCTGCAACACCATCTACCTACCCTGCCTACTTTAGCCTAGCATTTTTTCCTTTCCTTACTTGGGTGCACTTACACTGGCAAACCCTTATCAACTTTCATTTTCTTTTCATGGTAAGCCTACCTAAGTCTACACTTGTTACATCCAAGGGCTCAGATTTAATTGTTGAGCTCCTTTTTATTTACTCTACCTATCTACTTATCTGCCAAGATTAAACAGTTTGGTCAGATTTTATTCTCTATCTCTAAAATAGGAAATTCAAATATGAACTAGCCAAGATTAAGCTGTTTGGCCATTCATCAATTGTGGCATAAATTAACATGTTGCACACAATGCTTATTATAGAAAATGAAAAGGTAGTGGCATTTTGGACTTGCACACTTTCCTGGTCTATTTTTCTTTGGGGTTCATTTCTTTCACTTTTTTGACCATTTTATTTATTTTTTTACCCTTTGATTTTTCTTTTATGGCATACCCTCTTTACATTTTTTACATTTTTTGTTTTTTGGATAATATGGAAACCTTTGGAACAAGCAAAGGGATGAACTATTATAGAGCTCATCAAGTCAATCATGAAATATGACACCTATTGGTATAGGAGTATAATAGTGGCTGCACTTGGAGATGGCTTTTCATGGTGGAAAGTCAAGAACAACAGGTCAAATGGCCTTCCGAATAACTTAGACTATGCTCTGAAATCTCCTTTTGCTGGTTGCTTTATTTTATATATGACAGTAACACTTGTGAAGCTTAGGGCCTTCACTTCGGGCTTCAACTCCAGCAAGTTACTATCCAATCAACACCAAACCTTTATTCTTTCTACTTGAATCCTACTTGAGCACCTTGTCACTTGGGTAGGAACTTTTAACCATGGTCCTTTTATCAAAATCTTCTTAACCTTCTCCTGCACAACTTGAGATCTAACTTGAAACCAAAAGGTGTTGTAATATTCAAACCAAATTAGTAAATCCTCAAGATCTTAGGGCCTTTTGATTGGATTCAAATATTTAACGATTTATTTCATAATCTACTAAAAGTGAATTAAATCAAACTAAAATCCTACCTACTTACTCTAATCAGTTTTCAGACTACTGGTTAGGTAAAATGAAACAACCAATGCAACCACTCAAGCATAATATGCATTGGTGACTTTTGTTGCTTGTGCTTGTTGGTGTTTAAAATTGAGATCTTGCAATCAAATATAGATTTGTTAACCTTTGAGAAGATAAGGAAATTCCTGATCTCCTTTGTTGAATCTAGAAACTGTACAAAAGGATCTTGTAAAATATATACACTATTCTTGAGCTGATTCAAACAACTATATAAATGTTCTGGATAGCCTACCTGCCATGAAATTGAAATAACACTTTTATCTTTATCACCCTACATGTTTTCAACTGCTCTTTATGATGATATTTCTACTGATTGTACTGTCTGTCTTGTAAAACCGTTATCATCTTTATTTTGACTCTCATAGTCTGTTAATGGAGATAAATTATGATTGCTTTCATCATCCAACCTGTCAGCTATTGGATCATAAGGAACTTGGAAGGATTGTTTCAACTTAGTACATATAGGTTCAAATGGAAAGTCATAGATTTCTACAAGCTGCTCCTCCTTTTCTTTAAAAAATTTACACCACCTTTCCTTTAGAAATTGAAATGATTCAAAACAAAGAGGTAAAGAAGTTTCACTTATTTCAAAATTTTCTGCATTTTCTTCCTCACTTTCATAACTGAAATGAACAAGCTGATCACTTTTCTCAAGTTGGTGAAACGGGATGTCCTTATTCCCAAAATAGCCTCTAATTGCTCTGTAAAGTTAATTTGGATTTGAAGAACATAATTGTCATCATATTGATCATATTTGGGCAAATCATCAAAAGAAGTAATGTCATTAAACACACATATTAGACCAGGAGCTTTCTCCTCCACATATTGCTTTATAAATCTATCTTCTGATCTGTGTTAGTTGGAATTAGTGGAAATTTGTTCATGATTATTAATCTCTTCTTGCTCTGATGGCTGCAGTATATTGACCAAAGGATAATGGTAATCCTACCATATAAGATCTTCTGGATGATTGGTATCAGGAAAACAAACCTCATTCCAAACTACTACTTGATTCAAGTGATTGGTCGATCGTTTCTCCTCTTTATTCTCTATTGTATCCAAGTGCTCTGAATACTCTTGATCTTCATCAAATATAACAACCTTATCACATACAATAGGAAAATCCTCATCATTTCCTTTTTCATATAGAAGCTTGCAAGGGAGTTGCAAACTCTCATTAATTTTAGATGAAAGATCATGATTTTTCAAAGTATGTTGTCTCATTTCATTTGCATGCAAGGAAAGAAAATTTGTGACATGGTTTTCATCAAATAGTTTTGAATGGTCTTTCATCTTTGAAGGAACCACTACTTGTTGAAGATGGTCTTGTGGTTCAATATTTTTAAGCTCTATCACCTCTACCTCTAGATCTCTGGACTGTTGTTGGTTTTCATTAATATTTTCTATTTGAGCAATTTCAGGGAACTGCATTTCTTCTTTATTCTGATTAGTTTGTAGTGATGCAAGAATTTTTTCCTGTGGGGAAACTTCATGGGTTTCTAAACAACATACATCATCTTTTTCTTTCTAAGGGGAAGATAATTCAAGCAAGTCATCCACTTTTTGAAAATGCTTTTCTTCTAAAACCTCTAATATTTCATGATCATGAACTGATCATCATCATCATAGTAATTTTCTAGATATTGAATAAAACTTTCAAAATTGTCATGGTAGTCTTGAATTAGCAATAGAGATGAATGCCTTTCCTTGTATTTGTCATGAAATGTAGCATGAAACTGCTTGAAAGAACATATTCTAGAGGCTGGTAAATTTTCATACCAAGATCTAGCTTTTTCTTCTAAAGTTACCATAAATATTTTCATAAGACAATCTAAATGGAATTTAACTTTAAACTTTCAAATGTGCATATGAAATTTTAATAAATGTAAAGAATCATCATCTCCTATTTCATCTTAAACAATGGAAGATTTTTTTACCAATCAAATTTGGGCAAAGGGTTTGGAAAACTTGGAATCTTTGACCTGTCCAAAGGAGCGTACCTGCGTTGATTTGTTAAATTCATCTTGAAGACACTTAATGCTAAAATGGGGTCACCATAGATTCTCAACAACTTTAGATTCTTTTAGTAGTGGAGTCTTGAGTATTTGAGGCTTCTTGATTGGAAAGTGATTATCATAAGATTCAAAACGATGATAAATATTTGCAATTTTCAAAAGAAAATACTTGAAAATTAATCTAATTTTTTTTTTAAAAATACAATATTCATTGGAAACCTCTATCAATTTAGAAAGAACATAAGGTCTTGGATAACAATCCAAGTTAAAAGCCTGATCTTTTTGTATCGTTCTTTCAGGTTCGTCCCTCCAGTGGAGTCTTAGTTGTGAAATTGATGTGGAGTCGCCAGGTGGATGATTTTAACCTTTGTGTGTTTGATCCCTATCCACCGTCATAGATTAGATCTAAACCTATAAAACATTTCTGAAGAAAAAGTTAGTTTCTCCAAGGAACCAAATTTTTTAGTTTTTTAGGATTATTTTGTTTTTTATGAATTTTCAAAACAACTTCTATGATTTCTTTAAGAGGCTTTAGGTATGGGATTTGAAATTTCTTAAAGACTTATTTGACAAGAGGAACTGATCAAGTATTTGGAACCAGATGTTCAATCCATAAACTAGACCGGAGATAGACTGAAGCAGCATTCATTTACTTCTGCAATTGCAAAGAAAAATCATTTCAAAGGCTACCTGGCTAACTTCAGGCTCCTTCTATAGTTTATATAGTAAACAATAGTAACAAACAAATCATTCAGTTCCCCAGTGGAGTCGCCATTGATGTTATCACTCAGGTTTTCCTAAAAGTTGTAAGAAAGGGAAAGGAGGCCGAGGTAACCACAGACCAATCTTTTAGATACAGAATCTAGCTAATCTGTATCTAGAGAGGGCTCTCTCTTTATGATTTAGCTTTGTTTTTAAAGGTATTAGGCTAGTTATGAAGTTCACGGGTTTTGTTTGAGCTTGGGTGGTGAGATTCAATAGAGCAGAGAGGTAAGAAAGAGTAGTTCAGTCCATTGGGCTAAAGGAGTCAAAGAAGATGGCTTTCTGGATTTGGTTTCTTAACAGAGGATGGTTTCATAGAGCAAGGTAGTCAAACAGGGAACAAATAAAGACTTGAAACAGATGGAATGGGCTCAAATGGGCTGAAGGGCAGTTGAGAATCCTTCAGCCTATTTAAAGAGGGAAATTGGATGATTACTGATAAGGATCAGTTAAGTATTCTTTAACAAATAATCAACATGAAAGAATTAGGAAACAGGAGCAATTAAGATTTCACTGCTTATCCTAATTTTGAAGAAAACACAGAGAACAATAATGACTGAAAACAGAGTGCAATCAAGCATATTCTGAAATTAAATCTTTTCTTTATCATTGAAATTATGAAACACAGATGATATAATAAACTAAGAAAACTTTAAAACACAAAGATATAGAGGACTTATTGTTCCAGTGGTTGATTCAAGAAGTCTGTGACAAATCCTCTGCTTCAATTCTTCATCCAGTAAGCCATGCAACAGTTGATTCCAACAACTCTTTATTCCAAAAAATCAATATTACATCAAAGTCTAGGAATCCACCCTCAATACTCCATTTGAGGGGGAATTTATGCAGAAAATTATACAACAAATATCTCAGTGAGTTAATATCTAGGATGACTAAAAATGGTTTACAAAAAATAGAAACAACTAGCCTTGAAAATAGGGAAAAGATGAAGTGATGTTGTGCTGGTCCTGTTTTTGTTGAATGTGTAGGAGGCAGGCCCTAGGATTCGGCTTGCAACTGTCTTCTTCAGTTACTCTACACTGGCTGCCTGTCTTAATTGATACTCTTTAACCCTTGATCTGATACACTTTGACCATGTTTACCTCTGTTCATCTTTGTTTACATTCCTGTGGTTGATTTCCCAAAATTCTCCTTTTACCAAGGGTAACCACACAACTTTGGATAAATACCTATTGTAGGTTGTTCTACCCCTTCCAATTCGTTTCCTTTAGACCTTTCTATGTTTGGTATGCTAATTTCTTGTAGAGATTACTGAGAAATCTGGGCAATTGATGCACCAATAACCGATTGTTTGAGATAGTTGGAAAGGTGCCTGTGTTTACGGAGGAAAACTGTATACTGTAGGTTGAATGGCTGGCTTAGAGTTTATTACTGTAGCTTTCTATTCAGGTGGCGGTTGAGGAACTGGAACATTGATTTTAGTATTTATTTTGTAGGAGAGCACGCGGCGCAATGCATTACAATGAAGAAATGGCGTTTTATCATTTACTTGATAAAACTAAGGTTTGGCGGGAGTTTTTTTATTCAACCGGGTGGATGACGTAAGCGGTACTTGGCCTAATGTCAGCGGAGGGTGGATGATGTCAGAGGATGACGTCAGCAGAGGGTGGATGACGTTAGAAGATGACATCAGCAGAGGGTGGTAAGCGGTTTACCATGCACTGCTTTTGGTACTGGGTGGTATTGAGTGGGGAGGGAGTGAGCACATTGGTGGAGTGACGCGTGGCGGGAGTACGGGGGAAAAACTGCTGGCTGATCACGAGTTAAAGCGCGGTGATGAAGGGGGTCGTGATATTGATGCGGACCGTCGGATGAGCGAGCGGGGATCGAACGGCGGACGGGCAAGTGACATGGCGGAGGTTTAACTGCTGCAGGCCTGGTGCAATAAACAATGCTTTTAATCATATCAGGCGCGTTTTGATTGGTTCGTGGTGTGTTTATTAACTAACCCCGATGGTTAATCAAATCCTTTGTTGCACGGAGGAGGGTTCTTAATGAACTTTGGATAAACTTATTAATTCCCGACAATACGGTTATATTTCAACCGGGCGCGGATACATTAAAAATTGGGGTTTTTTATATAACTAAGTAATATGGGGAAGGGTAGTGTGGTTATCCAGGATTTATATATTATAAATGTTAAAAGTTAATATGAAATAAAACGAAAATAAGCGCTAAGCCAATGTTCACAAGTTACATTAAAACTTAGGCTAAAGTGGAAATGGAGTTTTTTGGTGATATTATGCATTTTCCTAAGTAAAGTAGGAATTTACTTGAGAAATCTTTATAAAATGAGATGAAGTGGTTTATGAGTGATATTAAGAACAGATCTTAATACTTTGGGGAAATGAGTGAAATCTTCAAGGAAAAGTAAGAAGGGGAGTTACTTATTTGATCTTGTCTTGCTTGAGCTACTTCAAGTATACTGTCTGCCTTGCACTTGTTATAGAGATAAATATTAACACTTTTAGAGACATAATCTATCACAAGTATCATTCTGCAACACCATCTACCTACCCTGCCTACTTTAGCCTAGCATTTTTTCCTTTCTTTACTTGGGTGCACTTAGACTGGCAAACCCTTATCAACATTCCTTTTCTTTTCATGGTAAGCCTACCTAAGTCTACACTTATTACATCCAAGGGCTCAGATTTAACTGTTGAGCTCATTTTTATTTACTCTACCTATATACTTTTCTGCCAAGATTAAACAGTTTGGTCAGATTTTATTATCTATCTCTAAAATACGAAATTCAAATATGAACTAGCCAAGATTAAGCTGTTTGGCCATTCATCAATTGTGGCATAAATTAACAAGATGCACACAATGCTTATTACAGAAAATGAAAAGGTAGTGGCATTTTGGACTTGCACACTTTCCTGGTCTATTTTTCTTTGGGGTTCATTTCTTTCACTTTTTTGACCATTTTATTTATTTTTTTATCCTTTGATTTTTCTTTTAGGGCATACCCTCTTTACATTTTTTACATTTTTTGATTTTTTGATAAGATGGAAACCTTTGCAACAAGGAAAGGGATGAACATATTATAGAGCTCGTCAAGTCAATCATGAAATATGACAGCTATTGGTATAGGAGTATAATAATGCTCATTCAATTTTACCACTTTGATAATAGGACTTTATTTTTGGAAGAGATAAAGAATAAGTTTACTATGTTACCGTATTGATTCTATGTGGATCTAGGTGTTCACATCTCCATCGGTTTCCTTCTATAAGGATGGGTATTTGGAAGGATAAGTGCAGGGTAAATTTTACCAGGTGTGAGTCCTAAAGTGTATTTGTAGACTATTGAAGGTGTTTGGAACTCTCAGAGAAATAGGTCTCTAAGACTCCCTATTCAGCCCACTCTAGAGCCATGGAAGAGTAGCGGCACAACTTGACAGATTGCAGCTACAGAGAAGGTGTTGCACTACCTTGGGTTGCAAGATATCGGGACAAGGGAGACTATAGGTTAGAGGTAGTTGAATTAATACCTTGGCTTGTTATCTTGTTGGTGTCATACATGGACTTTAGTTGGTTTGAGTAAGTATTTTCCCCTAGTTGAGTCATAACCCTATTTTAGGGGTCACTAACTACTAAGATATTATGATTAGTGTGGTCTATGGCTGGGAGAATGTTTAATGTCTATAGATAATTGGTTCCTTTTCTAAAGATAAGTGCTCTTCATTATGTTTTATAACCTTATGTTGTGTATATTATTTTGCTGGAATGATATTTACAATTTATGTGTTTATCAATGTGAAATCATGTTTTTATGGATAAGTAAAGGTTTCCTTTCATGCTAATATGCACTATGCGTGATTAAAAAAGTATGATTAAGGTTTGAGGGGTGCCTTAAGGGTGGAATTCATCATGATATTAAATAATGTAATATTTGGATTTTGGGAAATTCTTTCGAAATAAGATTTTCAAAAGGTAGTAATGCACCGGAGTGGGAGGATAAGGGTCTTACAAAGTGGTATTATAGTGAAGGTTATAGCCCTTGAAATCTATGGGTTAAAAGCTTGATAACAAAAGAAAGTTACAATTTTCTTTCTAACTATTTGATGGATTTTTTCGAGGAGAAAAGGAGAAATTTGGGAAATTTGACACATATGGGAAATGTTCAAGTTTGCTAAGGAGGATAAGTGGGAGTGGCCCTTTTTTGGAATTTGTAGATGTGTACTAGTAATATTGGGTTGGATTATGAATTTGTTGAGTTGTTCATTGAAGAAGGTTATGAAATGGGGTGAAATCTTCGAATTCAAGGTGAAATTTGGAGGAGACATTTGTTCAGAAATAGGAAATTGTTAGACACATGATTGGATGTGATAATTTTAGGTTCATACTTAGTAATTAAATTTAGCTAATTGCAAAACATACTTCCAATTTTTTTGATGAAAAAAAAAGGTTATAGAAGTAGTATTTGTTGGTATAAATTACCAAAATTATGAAATTATGGAAAAAATTAAAAAAATCCAAATTTACATGAATTATGACATCAAATATGATGCCAAGTAGAAGTTGAAACAATAGGTGGAAAGGTGGGGACAAGTTTCATCACGAAGTTAACTTGTAATAGAAGGACCCTATCAAGAGCTAGGCACTTGCAAGGTTAAATAAAATTTGATCCATTGATCAGAGGAAATATACACTATTAGGTATATCATAATAAATTTGTTGCATTATCCAATGAGCACATTTAAGACTCAAAATGAGTTATACCATTATTTTGCAATCATTCTGTGCTACTATATTTTTGGAATTGAGTTATATGGTTAACGCCCAATCACCATCAAGTCTTAATATGATCTAGACTATCATACATTAATCAACCTCCACTAACTAAAAATACAATATCCACATTAAATTATGTTTTTTATGGATGAGTAAAGGTTACATTTAATGCTAATATTGACTAGTCATGATTATCAATGCATGACTAAGGAGCTAGGTATTCCTTAAGGATATAATTCATCATGGTATGAGAGAATGTATGAGATGGATTTCAAAAATAACATTTGGAAATATGATTTATTAGAGGTAGTAATTACCCACATTGGTAGTCCATAGGTGTTTCATTGCATCTTCTACTTCTACAAGTTCCTTATCTTCTTATTCTTATTCTAATTTTTACCAATATTGTAGGAAAAAAGGATAGGATAAGTGTGAATGTTTGTAGTTGAAAAAGAAAAAGTTAATTGGATCATCCTCCATCGAGGAAGATTTTGATGCTCTGATTGAGGTCTGTAATGAATACATAGTCTATGCTGTGTTGAATGGTCAACTCAATAAATTCAAATTCATGTAGTACTTTAGTGTAAGATAGCTTGAAATAGTCTATTCATCAAAAAGAATCATTTTCTCATGATTTCTCCATTGTTTATATCCTTAATAATGGCTCCTAAGAAGAATTTATTACAAAATCCATTCTTCATAAGATGAACTTTCCAGTCAACTCTCATCATCATCCTTATGCATTTACTTGGATGGATAATGGCTCATCTACGTAGAGGACATGAATGCACTATGTTATTATCATTTGCTCCAAAATTTGTGGATAAAGTTGCATGTTATGTGAGCAATATATATTGTTGTAATTTACTACTTGGATGACCTTATCAATATTCTTAGGAGGAACAATATGATTCATTTTACCTAGTCCATAAAGATAACATCAAATAACTACAACAATAGGTTGCCCAAAATTATTCCCTAACTTTTATCTAATAACCCTATCCACATTATTATAATTTTTTTTGCTCACCCATTGGACTTCATTGCCCTGAGACATTACATCTAAAGGATATTCTACTAACTTGCAATTCTTCTTAGGCCTTACAGAGTTCTTTCCTTGGAAGTTCAGATTTGGTAGCCTCTTCTCAGTAGGTTATTACCCTGTTAAAAAATAAAAATCACCCAAATTTTCCCTTCATGTTACGAATTTTTTTCATTCCAACCAATTGAAGATCCATAATACTATCGATGCATATTAGGATTCAACATTGGACACTAATATCTTGGCCAATAATTCAATATATATTATTCCAATTATTCGACTTCTATTTACTATAGATAAAAAATTTCATTACGAAGACATACCCAATTCAATAGGAATTCAACACTTCCTACCATGTTTCTTAGCATGGTCATCTTCCACATCAAGCATATTGGATTTACTAGTATTTGAGGCAATAACATTTTCCCTCTCTCCCAAAAGTGTTAGAGGAAATTGCTTATGTTGCTACGAGGAATTGCAAGGATTCTAGAGTCTTAGCATAAGTATATTTGTCATATGTATTCCCTATTCTTAGTTAATTACAATATTATTATTAATTTTGAGAGAGAAAATTTCTAAAACCTTTAATTAATCCTTCCTCAACAATTATCTAACTTCATGGATTGGAAACATTTTATGTTTAGTTTCTTTATCAACCACAATATAGGTGGAATAAATGGTGGAACTTTGAGCCATTTTTGAGCCTCCAAAATGCATGTGATAGTTGACATGATGAGAGCATAAATTTTATATTAAATATCATCTGTTGTACCTCTTTATGACTTAGTATTTCTTTGCGACACTAACTTGAGCTTTGACATCTAGGAATGTTTCACTGAAACTGTAGCACCAAGTTCTAGTGCCACAATCCACTTATCTAGTAATTATTCTAGTGCCTTCAACTTGTTTTTACAAGAACCCCATAAGTAGAATGATGAAAGGCTATCTCTTCCTTCACAGCAACTGTTCTATCAACAACTTCTATAACTATTGTTGTAACACTTTCTATAACAATTATCTATTCTTGTATAACAACATAATATCTACCAAAATATTCGAGAAATGTCATTAACATTACTCAAACAAAAAAAATATAAAATACCTTAATATGCTAAAAATATTACTACAACATAATTATTTTTATTTAAATGTATTAAATATAGAAAAAAAAGTTGATTCAAAATATTTCCATTCTTATGAATTATAACCTTTTTCTCATACTTTTTATTATGGGGTTATTTGTTACTATTTTGTTATTGAATTGTATTTAACAAGTAATCCACTTTTAAATTATTGAATGGTTTTGATGTGCATTTATGCATGCATTATTCATCTTCATGAGTTTGTAAATTTTTCTATAGATACAAACAATGTGTACACTTACACTTATAAATTTATTGTATAGACTTTTAATTAGTTTTAAATGTGTTTACACTATTATTATAAAAACTTAATTTTTAGACTTTTGTTTAACTTCAAATGTCTTGGTAGTATTATTCAAACATGAAGATGTGGTTAGCACAATATATGTGGGAGTATTATTTCAACATGAAAGTATTTTTTATCTTATATGAGTTTGTAAATTTAATAGAATATTGAAATTATAATTAAATAGATATGATTGTTTACCTGAGTTATTATAAGAAGAGTTTATGGTTTAGTATCGAAGAGTTTGTAGTTTAGTATTGAATGTCTAGAAACATTATAATAAAATATATTATAATAATAAACAATAATTTTTTTCCATTTAAAATAATTATATAAATTAAATAATTAATTAATATTAATAAATTTAAAAGAATGTATATTTTTTATATTAATTATTTTTTTACTTTAATTTTATTTTTTAATAATACTCTTTAAATATTATTATTAAAATAATTAAAATAAAACGACAAAGGAAAAAATGACTAACTTATTTCATCCTTATGTGTGATATAAAAAATATATCGTCACGAGATATTTTTCAAAAACCCTAAATAATCACACCACACCACCCTTATACGCTAACTAGCCATCCAAGAATTCCAATAAATGCGCTCAGCTGCTCATTACAGAAAGTATTGAGGCTTGACCTTCTAGATTTCAAGTTTGACCTCATGGAAGGCAAGCTGGGCGATAATATCTTCGTTCATCCGAACACATTTTTTTTGATGGGAGGTGGACGAATTTCTTGGATGGTCAAAAATGTTTAGAATAGGGGTAAAAGTTTTAAAAATATTTTGTAGAAGCAGTGTTTGAATTATATTTTTGATGGTGGAAATAGATTCAGTACTAGTAAAAACATTTAACACACTTAAAATTTTGAAGCTTAACAACTATAATATTTATAAAAATCCTTGCCAGATTTTCTCTAAATATAACTAAAATTTCCATTACTTTCCAAACAACTCCTCCACTACTTATTAGGGTACCAATTTTTTATGCGTCCCTGGGGCTAATAAATCGTCTTATTCAAAATGTTTGACTTCTCCCGTCTGACAGCGCTGGTCTAGTAGTTGATGTTTTGTATAGTTGGCTGTCAGACTCAATTCCATCTCAATTGGTGTTGACTCTGTTATCATTCGTCTCCGCTCCACGTCAACGCCGTATCGCAATACTGGGTGAATGTCTCTAGAGTCACAGGGCAAGCACACGAATTCTCCATATATGTCGCTATTACTTCTATTATATTTTCATGACCATTTCATCTCCAACACTCTTACGTCGCCATCTCACCTACAACGTGGAGATTCAGTTCCATGAATCTTATTAGCGCTCAACAGGCCGGCTCACGGCTCTCTGAAAATTTCGGACGGTGTGCGCTCGCATTACTACACTCATTTGTCCAACTCGACATGCTGGATATCAATGCTTGACTTTGATTTTGTTTCATGTATTAATGGCTGCGGTATGTATTAATTATAAATAAATATGGTAATTAACGATTAATGATTATTATAAGTATTATTGGTAAAAGAAATAAATATTACAAACCAAATTGATTGATACTATAAACTGAAAAAATATTATAATAGATTGATACAATAATATCAATCATATTATTAAATGTGGTTGGTATAGAGTAATAGGCATCAATAGATATAATAATAATACAATAATAATAATTATATTATAAAACATTATTATCATTCTATTATAAATGTGAAAATAATTATAACAGTTATAATGGTAATTTATAATAAGTATTGTTATATTATAATAATATGATATTATTATTGAAATTATCAATAATATAATAAATCTTGATATTATTAATAACCCAAAGGAATTGTTATAAACCCAAAAGATTTATATTAAACTCTAAGATTAATATTATAAACCTGATGAATAATATTATATCTTATGAATATGAACCCTTAGATTAATAAATCCAAGGGATTGATATTATAAAGCCAATGGACTAATAAACCCAAGTGATTACAAAATCAACAGAATAACATTAAATGTAAGGGATTAATATTATAAGCCCAAAATTTATAAAACCTAAGATAAAATGTTATAAACACTAAAAGAAGCATGGTTGACCATGTTTAATTTTCATATTGACATAACTTTGTCACAATGCGAAAGTCGACCATGGTTAACCATGGTTGATTTTCATATTGAGACAATCTTTGTCACAATGTGATATTGGACCATAGTTGACCACGGATGACCATGGTTGTCACAATGTGACATTGAATCAAGAGACAACATTTATCACAATGTGATAATGATTGTTGACCATAGTTGACCATGGTTAATTTTCATATTGAGACAATCTTTGTCACAATGTGATGTTGGACCATTGTTAACCATGGTTAACCATGATTAGTCGTAATTGACCATGGTCAACCATGTTTGACCAATGTTGACAATGATTGACCATAGTTGACCATGGTTGATTTTCATATTGAGAAAATAAACCCCAAGATAAATATTATAAACCAAGGTATATAAATCCTATGATAGATATTGTAAACAATAAAATAAACATGGTTGACCATGGATGATTTTCATATTGAGATAATATTTGTCATAATGCGACATTGAACCATGCTTAACCATGATTTATTTTCATATTGAGACAATCTTTTTCACAATGCAACATTGGACCATGTTTGACCATGGTTGATTTTCGTATTGAGATAATATTTCTCACAATGTGACGTTGGACCATAGTTGACCATGGTTGATTTTCATATTGAGACAACCTATTACAATTTGATGTTGGTCTAAGGTTGACCATGGTTGACCATGATTATAAACCCAAGAGATTCATATTAAACCTTAAGATTAATATTATGAACCCCATGAATAATATTATACCATAAGAATATGGACCCTTTGATTAATAAACCCAAGGGAAGAATAAAACGAAGGGATTAATATTATAAACCTAAGGTATATAAACCCTGCGATAAATATTATAAACCCTAAAATAAGCATAGTTGACCATGGTTATTTTCATATTGAGACAATCACAATGAGACGTTGGACCATGGTTGACCATGATTGACTTTCATATCGAGATAATCTTTACACAATGCGGTGTTGGACTATGGTTGGTTTTCATATTGAGACAATCTTTGTTACAATGTGACGTTAGACCATGGTTGACCATGATTGACCAGGGTTGAGGATGATTCATTTTCATATCAAGAAAATCCTATGATAAGCACTAAGATAAATATTATAAACCAAGTTATATGAAGCCTATGATAAACATTATAAACGGAAAAATAAACATGGTTGACCATAGTTGATTTACACATTGAGATAATCTTTGTCACAATATGATGTTGGACCATGGTTCACCATGGTTGACCATGATCGATTATCATATTGCAACAATATTTGTCACAATGTGACAATGGACAATGGTTGACCATAGTTTATTTTCATATTGAGATAATATTTGTTATAATGTGATGTAAGACCATGGTTGGCCATGATTATAAACCCAAGGGATTTATATTAAACCCAAGGATTAATATTATAAACCCTATGGATTAATACTAAAAGCCCAAGGGACTAATACTAAAAGCCCAAGGGATTATAAACCCAATGGAATAATATTAAACCCAATGGATTAATATGATAAACCCAAAGTTCTATAAACCCTAATATAAATATTATAAACCCTAAAATAAACATGGTCGACCATGGTTTACCATTATTGATTTTCATATTAAGACAACTTTTATCACAATACCATGTTGGACCATGGTTGACCATGATTGGTTTTCATATTAAGACAATATTTGTCACAATGGGACATTGGACCATGGTTGCCAATGGTTGTCACAATGTGACGTTGAACCATGACACAAACTTTGTCACAATTCGACCATGGTGATTGACCAAGGTTGACCATGATTGATTTTCATATTGTGACAATCTTTCTTAGAATGTGACATTGGACCATGGGTAATCACATTGACCATGGTTGATTTTCACATTGAGACAATCTTCATCACAATGTGGCAATGGTCCATGGCTCACCATGATTAGTTCTCATTTCGAGACAATCTTTGACACAATGTGGCATTGGACCCTAGTTGACCATGATTGATTTCCATATGGAGACAATTTTTGTCACAATGCAACATTGGACCATCATTGATTTTCATATTGAGAACATGTTAGACCATGACTTACCATGACTATAAAGCCAAGGATTAATATTATAAACCCCATGATAATGTTATACCCTAGGAATATGAACCCTTAGACTAATAACCCAAGGGATTGATATTATAAACACAAGGGATTATACAAAAAATCGAAGGTATTATATACTCAACGAAATAATATTAAATCCAAGGTATTAATATTATAAAACCAAGATATATAAACCCTAAAACAAACATAGTTTGGCCATGGTTTAATATCTCCTTTGTGTTTAATATTATTCTCTTATAATCACTTGGGTTTATTAATCTAAGGGTTCATATTCCTAGGGGATAATATTTGCCATAGAGTTTATAATATTATTCTGAAGGTTTAATATAAATCTCTTGGGTTTGTAATAATCTTTTTGGTTTATTAATAATATCAAGGTTTATTATATTATTGATAATATCAATAATATTATCATATTATTATAATATGACATTAATTATTATAAATTAATGTTAAAATTGTTATAATTATTTTTACATTTATGGTATAATGATAATAATGTTTTATAATATAACCATTATTATATTTATATATTTATTTTAATCAATATTAATATTATTATTATTATTATATCCCTTCTGTTTATAATATCAATCCATTTGGTTTGTAATATTTATCCCTTTTAAAAACAATTATTATTATTATTAACTATATTTATTTAAGTTATTAATTATTACTAATTATTAATAATTAAAATTAAAAATCAATATTAATTATAAACAATTATAATTATTATTGATTGTCAACAATTATGATTATTCAATATTAGTAATTAATATTACTTATTAACTATTAATATTTACTATCTATCAATATTATTATTAATTATTAATTATTTATATTTATATTTATATTTATATTATTTTTATTTATTAATATTAATATTAATATTGTTTATTTATTAGTTAATTAAGAGTGCTAAATAATAATAATGAGAATATATAATTTATAAATAATAATAAATGTGGTTGATATATGTTTATTGGTGTTTATCAACCACATTTATTAATGTAGTTGTGCTAGTCTTTTTATATATATATATATATATATATATATATAATTTATATTAACTAAAAAAAATCTACAATATTTTTTTTCTATTTTAATTAAACAAGTTTCTTTCCGAAACAACAAGCACATAAAATTCTATGTTTAATCTATTAAGTTCTTAAATAAAAAATACATTAAAATTATGTTGTGTTATTTATATTCTATATATTGATTTAAGTTTTCTCTATCGATTTCTAAGTCCATATGGAAGAATGAAAAAATAAATCTATTACTTAAAAATGTTAGCAAACGAATCTTATATGACATATGCATTCCCCATGGCCTACAAATCATTTTCGCCAAAATGCCAACATATTTTTGTGACGTTGCATTTTAATGAACACAGGAAACACAACTTATTTAATAAGAATCTAGGTTTCAAAATATTTTTCAGCATATTTCAACATGTTGTCGAACTTTCTAGAGAGACAATTGCGATCCACCTGTTGATGGTGGTGGACCCACCAACATGTTAGGGGATCACCTCGGTAAGAAGTCCCAACTAGACCTCAAAACATTTGATATAGGAGTCCCAACAGTGGGTCGTACAATATCGCCTTGATTGTGGTTGTGTGTAGAGGCAAGCAAGATGTCCTTGTTGGTAGCAAGGGTGTGACCAATGAAAAAAGCCAAGGAAGGTGCATGAAGGGTTCTAACACACAGAAAGGGGAATGAGTGCGCCCCTTGGAAACCTATAGAAACACACGGCTTGGAAGGGAGCACACGAGCAAATATACATCACAAGCTGGAAGGCAGGTAAACCAACGATCCAAAGTGATGGTTAAATCAACATCACATCTCAATAAGATTCATACTGACATATATAAAAGGAGTCCATAAATATATGTGTAAGAAAACAACTACATATATCATTAGAGTAACTAGTAAAACTGAAATACAATAATAACATATGCATGAAATATGTTGGCTTTGTTATATTAAGAGTGAAAGATCCAATCATACATTACAACCATGGCCAACCGCTAGTTCCAACAGTGGCACATTACAGTCACTGTAGCCTGCTCTTCCAAAGAGATGTACTAGCTCTGCATTGTCGAGAAGCCAAGGCTTGTTGCAATACACTCCAAGCTTTCTCTAAGATACACCTATAGGAATTTTGGCTCCCAAAAGCCTCTACATTGAGTTATGAGGTTCTATAAATAGAAAAGGGTAGGATGATCCTTGACATTCCCCTTTGTGACTCTTCATCTACCCTCATGACTCTTCAACTACTACATGACTGTTACATTCGACCATCGACACGTGGTCTTTCACTTTTACAAGATGTTATATTACAATTTGTACATGTACCCATGTGAGAAAAAATAGGCTTGAGCAAACCATGCAATACACTATTAAGACCCAGAAAACAATGGGAATACCAACTCTTCGACATCCTTGTGATGGTCGACGATGGCGAACTAAAGCCAAGTTTGGTAGTCCATGATTATGTCCGCATGCTTAATGGTGAAATCGTGCAAAAAGCGAACTCTCACCTCTGTTGCATCTGGGTACACTGATCTGGCACCTCTGTCCAACTTGTTTGACAACATGTGCATCATAGCCTTCAACACAGCCAGACCAGCAACATACTAATGCATAGTGTCTGTGCTAGTGGATACATGCGTCAACTCATCAATGTACATGTCCAGCTTTGTCCAAACTTGGTTCTTTGATTTTGCATCAGTGGGTGTGCCAATAGATGGGATCATGTGCATGTGCATAATGGCATCCACACTTCTAAACACCCGTGCATGAGAAGCCTACAAACTGGTGATGAACTGCTGGAGTTCCTCATAGTTCTGGATATGACTTCGGATGCGTGCCTTCAACTCTACCGCATTGGGATTCATCATCTTTGGAAAGTACAATTTGGATCCTTTGTACCTTATTTTCCATGTTCGCATGCGGTCAACAACAGTGTGCAAATTTGACAAGATGTGTGCTCTCCTAGCACAGTGTTGCTACCAACCGTTGAGATGGACAACTACCTTATGCACGATGCCGAATATGGAATACAACATTTGCATGATTGTTTCAAGGGATGATACTTCATCCAGTATCACTCTCTTCAACTCTACTCTAGTGAATGATGTAACTCCTTGGCTATGCACTCATTCTCTGTTATGAAGAATCAAATACTCAAGCTGGTGGCCTCGACATATGTTCTGGTAGCATCGACCAATGCTACTGGATGCTTGTGCACATCAGATACAATAATTCATTCTTCAAACTGTGTCGGAGATGTTTGGACATCTGGAGTAGGCACTCTGCACAACTTCACAACTTTGTGTTGCAACTCGTCGAAAGATATGTTGTGCATCTCCACTTTAGGATTGTCTTCAATGATCTCTATGTCTCCTTGATCGCTTGGGACTTTCCCTTCTTCCAAATCTCGTAAAGCCAACGGGGTGACCTCTCGATTATGAGGCATGAGGTCAATATCCTATTTGAACTTTGGCTGCATCACATCCATATCCATCTACTCTAGCATCTATTCAATTTCTTGAGCTAAGCCCTTCCCCTATGACTGCTCACCCTTTCTGCTATGTGCCAGCTACTCGGAGGGGTCTATAGCCTATATGGGCACAGTTTCATCGATCTATGCATGTTGCGCCTACTGCTGTGTCTGTTCCTGCTACACTTCTTTCTCTCTTATGCGCAACTCTTATTCTTCTTGGAGTTGTTGCTTCAACTCTTGCAACTCTTTTTCTATTTCCTCCATCCTCTGTTTATCTCTTTGCCTTTACCCATTCCCCTTGTTGCATTGTTGCCTCTTAGCCTCAATCTCCAAAGCTTCTTTCATCATGAGTGGATCTGCTTTGAACTTGTGGCTTTTTTCTACCTCTGCATTGTCAACAACCTTTCTCTTGCCTTTGTCATGCTCAAGTTTGTTGCCCTTTGCTACTACTAATGATAGTGCTCTCTAAGATCCTGCTTCACGCTCCTTTTCCAACTATTCCACAGCTATGCCGACCAGTTTATTGAGTGAGGAGAAGTTGTGATAGTATCTCCATGGGTCTTCCATAGGCCAATGATACGCCCCATGGATCTACAGAAATTGCACTCTCACATAGTGGTCCTTTACAAAGTAATGCGGGTCATACAGGTTGAAAATTCTAGTGCCGAAAGTGAACCTTTTGAACTCTTCCATCTCGACATCAGCATACTTGAGATCTGTATCTTGTACAACCTAATTTGTAAAGGAAGAGTGGGCCAAGGTGCCTTCTTCTTCCTGTGCAGATTAGCTGACAACCCTATTGAGATATGATATGACACTTCTTGCATGACGAGCTTATCCATGGAAAACATTGGTAAAACATGTGGAGGCTTCTCCTTGATGTACATCCATATTAGGTGCCAAGGGGTGAGGCATACCAATCTCATACATCAATCAATGACTCCATTGCTGCCTGTGACATGCAAGGTGGATCTTGCTCAAATATCATTTTGTACACTGGGGTGACAAAGTAGTCTGATAAGTGTGTGATAACTCCACGGAAGCTACATTCAAAGAACCATCTGCAATAATTGTGCACATAGGTTGCCAAAGGTGTACATGCTCACTTCAAACTTGGGAACTTTTGACGAGCACAAATTGCATCCAAAATATAATTGGACATGTATATTTCTGCTTACTAACCTTTGGGCAGATGTTGGGCTTCTATCGTCTGTTCCTTCAACCTAAGAACCAACATGTCAAACCAATTGCATGGCCTTCTTTCATTGGCCAATTGGTCCAACGCAATCACCCAACTCTGTAGGAAGGTCTCTATGTTCTCTTATCCATATAAGCGACATGAAAAGATGACAGAGTATTAATATGCCTTTTGCAGTATCTTCATCCTGTAAACCAGGCTGGGTGCTGTCCTGAACTTAGCTAGCTCTTTCACCCAACTCTTCAAGATATCTCTGGAGTTTTCATTGTTGTGTATGCTGAATGGTTTCTACATTGTGATCACTAGTTGTGGAAAGTGATACATCTCCTGATATTCCTTCGACCTGAAGGTAGCAAGCTTTCTCCTGCTGACACTGCTCAACCTCATCATCTCAAGATCAATGTGCGAGACAATCCAATGTATCATGTCTGCACATGGAAACCCGAGATAGATGCATGCAATTCGATACAAGCCACATTTGTGGATGTTAACATAGATCCTGAGATCTTCTGGATCTTCCTCAAATGTGCCTAAGAATGTACCATTGATGTCCTGCCATTGCATCTTTATATCTCTATCTATGACCATCTTGGTGTCTCTGTAAATAGGAAAGCTCATAGACACTTGTTCAACTGCATCTCTTGTTTCACTTCCAACGGTGTCCTTTGACCCTGCTCTCTTGGAGGCAATTGTACCTATACTACTGAGAGACGAACGAACACTTGGTATACCTAGAGACATAGTGACACTCATGGCAAGAAATCTATTAGTTGAAAATGAAAACAAATCTGAGGATTGACTTGGAACACATCTGAGTGACTGGAAGTAAAGATTGCATAATTTTCACCGAGAGGCTGGGAGATTGATTATTGAAATTGTACAAGGCACAGTCCAGGTTGTCAGGAGGTTGACTGACTGTTGAAACTATGCAATGCATAGTTTGGACTGGCAGGAGGGTGAATGACTATTGGAACTACACAATTCATAGTCCAACTTCCCTTCTTAGGGTTGAAATTACGTAATTTTAGTCAGCAAGGGCATGCATGCCCAGAGACTGCATTATGAAATTTTATGGGTCAGTAGGACATTGCCTCCTAGAATTGCACAATGCAAGCATGGAGTTCAATGCTGGCCAGATTTGAGCAGTTTCTAGAGGGAAGAAAGAGCCTTCAATTCCATAAATGTGCATTACTGTCTAGGCAAGGCAAGATCCCATCTAATGCAGCCTAGACCCACTGACGGGTGACTAAAAACATGGGAAGGTATGGATGCATGGAAAGACTGAGTGTAAGCGAGAGTGAATGTAAGATTCAGAAAATGGGAATGCATGCATGTGTGTGAAACGAGTCACTGCAACAACGACCGTTAGTGAAAAATCATGTCATGCATGTGACAATAGTGAGATGTAAATAAAAACTGAAATGGTGCTTCTACAAGCTAATCTACACTAAAATGACAACAGACTTTCAACAAAAGGAAGCAAACAACATTCATACATAGCGAAATAAAAAAAGCGATAGAACAGCAACAAATGACATGAAAAGTAGACTTACTGAGAAAAGGTTGAGCTGAATGTACCGAAGACTCCTAGATGTGTTGTGGGATGTCAGAGCTCCAAGATCGATGTGAGTAATGAGCTCTACAACGTTGAATAAATCATTTTGAGGCTTATGATGCACATGCCACAAATATAGGAAAAAGAGACTTGGAGGGAAGTTTCTAAAACGATCTTTTCATGTAACCTCCAACTACTAAAAATATATCCCTAAAATTTAGGGATGCTTTTTGCATGTTGATTTTTTATATTTCAGGAAAAGCATCCCTTGCATGCAAATCATAATTGCTTAGTCCCGAAGGGAACCGGTCAACCTGAAGGCACATGCAGCAGTTTGCAAGCATGGGAAAGGGATTTGCACATTTTTTGGGTTGAGGAGGGCTAGCTATCCCTCAAGCATTGGACAATTTCACCAGAAAAGAAATTAAATGCCTCATTTTTTTTGCGGACAAAGAACTAACTTGTTTCTAGCAAATAAATTCTTTTCTGGCTAATCAAAATTTTGTTAATGCAAATATTCACTTGTAGCGAATATATATATATATATATATATATATATATATATATATATATATATATATATTTTATTATTTTCTTTTTATTAGTTTTAATATTCTTTTCTTTTCTAGAAAAGAACAATTCCAATGTCTGAATATCTCCTTACCTCACTGCAAAAACATTTCAATGTCCGAATATGTCCTTTATTTATTGCAAAAAAAAATTCAATAATAATCACTTGGACATCTTCACTAACGAAGAGGGTGAATTAATCTTGTGATCGCATGTATGAAACCGCTAGGTCTTCCACTTGATCACCTTGATGCAACTGGCGGAGAAGCACCATGATGCAACCACCTGAGAAATACCATGATCACCATTATGTGACCATCGGATAATGGAACATCCCATTGATTCAATCGCGGGACAAGCACCATGATCGCCACTAGAGAACCACCAAAGAATGTTAGAGGTGGATCCTCCTTGTGGATAACCACTAATGAATGGAAATGGTAGGTCTTCCCTACCAATTCACAATGACAGGTGGCCATATTTCTTGTTCGACAGTTCATATCTTTTGTTCAATGGTTTAGGGTTCATATTTTTTTGTCAAATATATACCAAAGGTATATCTGGCATATTCTCTTCATAATTTTTCCTTACACATTAAAATTTAGAAAGCTGAAATAGATAAACCTATCAAAGAATTAACCTAAAGACAACCTATTATACAAGTTGGATTTTCCCTAAACACAATTTATTATATAAGTTGGATTTTCTTTTCTATGTGCTCTATGAAACTTATAAAATGTCTAAAATTCCAATAAGATTGTTAAACTTCGTAGAAGATGGAATGATTTCTAATATTATATTAGAAATATGATGATAATACAAAATACTAACCACTATGATCCAAGGAATTCTAAGGATGTGTAATGAATATTTGTGTCATTTCATTTTAAATTTCATGTTTGAAATATTCAATTTGATTTTTTAAATTGTTATAAATAAATAAATATTTATAAATATATTAATTTTAGTAGTTTATTATATATATATAGATATATGATTTGATATTTTTTTTTAAATGTTTAATTTTTTTACAACAAAAAATTTCAAGTATGTTATTTAGGTTAGATCAATTTATTTGATATATAAATATATATACTATAAAATTTATGGTCATTAATTTGATTTTAAAATAATATAATATGAAAAAGTGGATGTCTAAAATTCAAATGAAGGATCAATTTTTTTAAATGAATTTTAGTTATTATATTAATCAAGTCTTTTTATTTTTTTTAACTAACTTTTATTTGCCACTACCACTTTCAAACAATATTGCCTTTTTCTTTATTCATCATAAAGAGTGTTGTTTATTCCATTTGCACATATAGAAATTTATCGATATCTTAATTTAAAGTTATAGTTTGTTGGATTTTTGTTTTTTGTTGTACTTTTTCATCTAAAAGTGAATTTACATCTTTTCGATTCTGGCTTATGTCATTTTACTCATCTAATAGTGAATTTAGATACTTTTGATCTTGGTATATGTAATTCCTTTCTCTTAAAATAATGTCCTCAAAAACATGAACCTTGCAAATGTCTTGCTTGGTGACAAACATGACATTATAATATATTTCATAATCCATGACATTATAATATATTTCATAATCCAATTTATGTGACTATTTATAGACTTTGTTTTTAAGTATAATTTTGTTTGGTAATCTTTCACTAATGTCAACCTCCACACATATACGTGCACTGACAAAAAAGACTATGCTAAATGCTACATATGTGTATGTTCAAATTTCTACCTAAGATATTCCTCATGTCTTCAAAAACTATTAAATCCCAAAAGTATATTGGCATATGCACTTTGGAGATAATCATATTGAATGGGTTAAATTCCAAGAACCATCGGGTAAAAAAACAAGTCATTCTTGCCTAGAGCCAAAGGCCCCCCTTGAAAAAAATATAATAAGTAGTGAGATTGTACAATTGGAAAATAAGAAAACGTATGGAAATAATATATAACTAACAATCCGTTATCCAATTCAAATATAGAAAATGGTACAAATATAATATAGCAGTTGGAAAAACATTAAATTGGTAGTATTTCCTTGCACTCATAATATGAAATATGGCCATAAACTATCCTAAAATATCTTCTCTAGTACTACAACCTTGATAAATTACCGCATTTAGTTTCTTCATGACATACATACTAGGTAGATGAGTTCAAACAATTGTAGATGGTTTGCTATTGACCACATCCTAAAAGTGACCCTTGGGTAAGTAGCATACATCCTTACCTCCTCCACTCCATGAAGTTGAAGGATGAAGGATAACACTAAATTTTTACTAATTTCATTATATAAAATAAAATATATGATGATGTAGCTAGTTACTAGCATATAGAATTATTATCCATCATGTGAGATCCCTGGTTTTTTAATCTAGTTTCAATTTAATATATAATATATTTAGAAACTAAACATATAATGTGATGGTATTTCTCTTATACAAACTCTCTTATACTTGAAAGTTCGGCCGATGATCACCACTTCTACTTGTGAAGCCTTCATAAAAATCATCAATCGATACACATCTTACACATTTTAGTCCCAAAGGGCACATTTGATTTAGGTATTAGCAATTATGCCAAGCACTTTGAATTCTTCATTAATACTTTTGGAACAGAGAACACATATTAAACATATATACTAGGTAGGCACTCATATCTAACATTAATAATGTGAGCATGAACATGCTTCCCTTAATTGAAAGCATGGCTATTACACCACATCCTTTTGTCATTCCCCACCACCACTATCATTTTTCCTAAACATTAATTGTAAAAATGAAGCTTTATCATATTGCATAGTAAAATTTAGATGTTTTCAAAATACTATAAAGAAATCTTGATTATTTCATCATTATTAAATATCTTAACCATAAAAATATGATGATTTTCCACAAACAATCTAACCTTAAAAAGTAATCTCATTATAGAAAATGCAACAGTTTTCATCAAAATATAAAAGACAAATATTTCAATTACAATGAGATTAAGTGTTATACAACGGTTCATCATAAAATTGTTTTCAATAAAGTAACAATTATGTTGTTTTACAACTCTTAATTTTATATTTCTATTTTAAAAATTACACTACTCTATATAATTTTTTACAATCAATTTTATAATCATACATAACATCTTACTCAAATTAGCACTTGTCCTATATCTGGTTCTGATAATACACATGTGGATAGCATCATAACATCAATACCCAAGTTAGATCTGAACTGTGAGGGGACTTTTGGTGAAGAGGAGGGGGTGGGGGGAGGTCCTCTCCCGGGTTCAAATTCTTATAACCTTCTATCTCGTGACAGAAAAACGCCACCTTGGGAGGCTGTGGGGGGTTTAGGTATGGACCTTCCCCTAAGTAGTAAGAGGAAAGCGAGAGGTAGGAAAACTAATTTGTCAAAAGCTCAGGTGCAAGCTAATATTGATATAGTCGATGGGAAACAAATGTCAATTTCTGGGGTGCTTAGAGCAGTGAAGCCCTGTGTGGAGGTTGAAAAATGATCTTTCTCTCTTGGAACTGTAGGGGTTTAGCCAGTAAACCCAAAAAATTGGCTCTCAAAGAGATCGCCCATCGGTACAATCTAGATGTCCTTCTCTTACAGGAAACTTTGGGCAGGGGTGAAGAAGTCACAAAATTTTTATCAACCCTTCTCCCAGGGTGGTATTTTTTGGCTATGGATTCCATAGGACACTCTGGAGGTATAGCCATGGGTTTCAGGGAAGGGAAATTTTAATTGAGGAATCTTTGGGGGATGGATCATGCAATAGAGATGGAAGTCCTATCCTTAGAGCTAGGTTTCCCCCTGTTGATAGTCAATATTTATGGTCCGTGTCATGGAAGAGTTTCATTTTGGAATTCTTTACTTTCCAAATCTGGTGGTAGGTGGAGACCACAATTTCTCTATTGGAATCATAGAAATTTGGGGTCCATTAGCTAGCGAAAACTCATTATCGTAATTTTTCTACAATCTATTTAGTTCTCACAATTTGATGGATATTAATTTGTTGAAAGTAAGGGCCACATGCAGGAATCGAAGAACAGGGGAATCCAGAATTGCAAAAAGATTGGATCGTTTCCTTCTGTGTGAAGAGGTCGCTTCAAAGATTCCACCCTTTCGCCAATGGGTAGGAGAGGGAGGAAACTTAGATCACCTTCCAATTCTCCTTGAGCTATCCAAGCCTCCTAAAAAGTCTACAGCCCCTTTTAAATTCAATCCTTCTTGGCTGCAGGACAACTCTTTTAACAAGCTTTTTAGAGAAACCTGGAAACCATCAAGAACCAGTGATCTAGAAGGAAAAAGCTTCCTGTTCATGGAAAACCTTAAGCGCTTGAAAAAAGCAACAGTGGAGTGGGCGAAGGCTAAGAAACAAAAAGAGGATGAAGATCTAAACAAAATTGTTCTCGAACTCCAAGAATTGGAAAGTCCTGAATCAGATTGCTATGAAACCCAGGAGAAAAAGGATAGAATATTGTTGCTGGAAGGACAACGAAGTAAGATCCTTCTAGCAAGAGAGGAGGAATAGAGACTGAAAAATAGAGCCATTTGGCTTAAGGCAGGAGATGAAAACACAAAATTCTTCCATAATTATGCTCGAGGAAGGAAGAACTCAAACACTATTTGCAAACTGAAGGATGAAGAAGGCAGAGAAGCAAATTCTTTTGAAACTCTTTCACATATGGGGAGAAGTCATTTCCAAAAACTTTTCACAGGACAAGTGGAAGCTACACTAGTAGAGGTTATCAGGACAACTGAAAGCTTTCCCTACTATGTGGATGAGGAAGAAGCAGAGGATCTGATGGGAGAAGTCACGAAGGAGGAAGTAGAGAGAATCATAAAATCAATGGCAAAGGACAAGAGCTCGGGTCCAGATGGGTGGACAATTGAACTATTCCAACATTTCGTCAATCAAATTGGATAGGAATTGATAGGATGCCCCCTTTTGCCTCTGCTCTTCCTTCTGGTTGCTAAAGTTCTGAGCCAATTAATGCAGAAGGAAAAAAGGGATGGAGCTATAAGAGGTTTGGAAGTGGCGATAAATCTGTTTATATCTCATCTATTATTTTTTGATGACATATTGCTCTTCAGTAATGGGAATATAAATGAAATAAAGGAATTCAGGAGGATTTTAGACCTATTTATGAAGGCCACAGGAATGCAAGTGAACCAAAGGAAATCTCAACTGATCCTGGAAGGTTTTAATAGGTAGGAGATAACCCAAACTTTAGAAGTTTTGCCTTTTGAAGTTCACAAACTTGATGATCCATTCAAATATTTGGGTTTCTGGTTGAAACCGAATGCCTATCGGAAACAGGACTAGAATAGGCTAATAGCAAAAATAGAAGCTAGGATCACACATTGGAGTTTCAAGTGGATTTCGAGGGTAGGAAGGTTGAACCTTATCAAATCTATCATTCTAGCAATCCCAGTATATTGGGCAGCTTTGACATGGGTTCTGAAAGGCATTTTGGAGAAAATAAGAAGGATTTGCAATAGATTTCGATGGGTAGGGTCTAAGGAGGAATCAGTACTACCTTGGGTAGCATGGGAGAAGGTGGCAAGGCCAAAGGAATGGGGAGGCTGGGGAATAAAAGATCTCATAGCTTTCGGGCCTTCATTAGCAGCAAAATTAGGGTGGAGGATTATTAAGATGGAGAACCTATGGACGATGGTGGTTAGGAGGAAATATATAGACCATGTCCCATTAGAAGATTGGATAAGAAATCCAATTAAGAAAAAAGGGAGTGTATCTATTGTTTAGAAGGCTACCATAGACGCTTTCAAGATCACTGAGCAAGGTCTTTCTTGGAAGGTAGGGAATAGGGAGAACATACGGATAGGGAAGGACCCTTGGGTAGGCTGTAATGAAAACTTTGCACTATCCCCGAACTTCATTATACAACTCGACTCTAAAGGTATTCACTTCCTCAACCAAATCGAGAAACAAGGTCACTCCACTGTTTGGGGACAAGCGTGGCTATCAGGGAGGGAATTGGATCTGTTGCCTCAATGGTGGGAAGAATGGATTGTTTTTATTCAAGAGCTATCTAGGTCAAATGTGAGACTAAGAGACAGACCGGATCATTTGGTTTTGGCTGATGCAGACTCTGGATCCTATTATGCAAAATATGGATACAAGTTCCTTATGTCGAAGAAAGGATGGGGGAATCCAGATTGGTGGACCAAACACTTGTGGAAGCTAAAAAGTCCTGCAAAAGCTAGACTTTTCTTTTGGTATATACTCAAGCAGAAGGTCCCAACATGGGACATTCTACAAGGCAATATACAAGTCAGGAACTGGGAGATGCTCGCTATGTAAAAATGATTCTGAAACAATAAGGCATCTATTTATAGATTTCCTTATTGTCAAAAGGGTGTGGTCAGAGGTAGGGAAGCTGATCTAAAAGAATGAAGTCTAGGAAGGGGAATCTTTCCCAGAAGTTTGTCAAAAATGTTGGCAACTCTACCCGGAAGGGAACCTGCGGAATCTACCCCTCATCATAGCATGGGGCATTTGGATAGCTAGGAACAGGTGCATATTTTTGGATAAGCACACCCCTTATGAGGCTATTGCAATACAATGTACTTCAATATACACCAATATACCTGAGCCTGTTACAGAAAATGCTCCAAGACAACCTAGAGTGGAACACATTAAGGAAGGAATACCGTGGGCATGTTTTGATGGGGCTTCCGAAAATAACATAGCAGGATCCAGGCTAATAATACACATAAATCAAAACAGGTGCCTTAAAGCCTCTGTGGGCCTAGGAACTGGAACAAACAATTTTGCGCAGTTGTCTGCCCTTAAATTGCTTCTATGCTAGCTTATACACGTGAACATTTTCATGGTTCAGATCTTTGGGGACACAATGAATGTTATCAAATGGTTCAATGGAGAGAGCACATGTCAAAATTACATTTTGTTACCTTTATTAGAAGAGACAAAATAATTAAAGTACTCCTTTAATGTTTTTTCCCTTTGCCACATCTACAGGGATTGCAATGATGCAGCAGACAGGATTTCTAAAGAGGGTCCGCAACAAGATTTGGGCAGTTGGAGGATAGAGATGAGGACCAGGGAGAGATCCATGTGTTGGATTAGCCACCATATACATAGCCAATTTTTTTCTATGGACTTTTTGGGCCTATCAAACAGACTGTTTGTGTTCAGTTGTCTATATGTTTTTAACTCACATGACATAGTATATGATGTTGTTTTATTTGTAGACTACTATTATGGGTTGTTTCCTTCCTATTTGGGTTGTTTTCCACTATGAGGTGACCCGAGAAGTGAAAGCAACATTTTTCTTTTTGGATACTTTTCGATATTAAAGTAAATTGTTATTCACTGTTTTTTGAGCTAGGGATAGGGGTTGTTTTCCTCGATATGAGGAGGATCATGCTTCAGATCAGTGGTTTTTTTCCTTCATGGTTCTTGGACATGATTGTTAGTCTCATCCTATGGAGCTCTATGATTTGCAAATCATACAGGAAAGTGAATGCTTAGGCATATACTATGTAACTTTTTATTTTGGTTACAAAAAGCTCGATTTTTTCTTTTGGAAAAAGAACATCTTACTCATGAAAACTTATTATTTCATAATTATGAAATAATAAATAATGTGCTTAATGTATTTTCATCTTCAAAAAATCTTTAATTAACACACTCTCTTTCATATATATATATAATTAATTAATTATAATTTTATCTCAAAAAATGTTAATCAATGTTAATTTTTATTATATTCATTCAATAGACTGATAATATATATAAATATAGATATATATAATATTTTAATTAAAAATATATTTTTTTAATTAGAAATTTTAGGAATCTATTTTCAATAATGTATTTAATTTTTGTACTTAATATATATTTCTTTGGTTTTATAATTTTGAAAGATTATAATTTTTTAATAAATATTTTACTCATCATCATGAATTTAAAACAATTTAATGTGTAAATAAAGAGGGAGAAAAAAATATATAAACAGTTTTAAAAATAAATAAAAATGGGATTTTATTTTTATTTTCCCTTGAATTGTTATTAAGGGGAAAAATGTTACAAAAGAATAAAAAGGAAAATAGAATATAAAAATAAATAAAATTGAATGTTAATAAAAGGATTATTAAAATAAATCATAAAAGAAGTAAAATTAACTATATATTATAAAAATTGCATCAATATCTAAATAATAAGTTAAGCTTTTATAACATTAAATTATAAAATAGAAATATTTAATCATAATTAATAAAAAATTAAGCTTTTAGAACATTAAGTTTTAAAATCATAATTAATTTAAAGGAAAAAATATAAAATTTGATAACAAACCAAGAAAATTTCCAAAGATAAGGAACCGTTGTAAGAGAAAATGTTTGGAAAATGAATTCTATAAAATTAATAATAATTTATAATTTATAATAAAAGTTTAAAAGGAGGGTTGTAAGAGAAAATGTTGGAAAAATACTTTTATAAAATTAATAATGATTTATAATTTATAATAAAATATTAAAAATGAAGACGAGATGGTTAAGTAAGAAAAAAAATATTGGTTGAGGTGGTAAATATTAGGTTTTTTTAGTGATCTTCATTATTAAAGTTATTCGTTTCTTTTTTAATTTCAATGGCTTCTTATATAATGCACGAAGCCTAGTGGGGATTTGAGGTTCACATTTTAGTTTAGTGAAAGGAAAAAATATTTTCAATTAGAGAATTCTCATTAATCATAGATATGCAAATATTAGAGTTATTCGTTTTTTTTTCCAATTTCAATGGCTTCTTATATGATGCAAGAAGTATAGTGGGGATTTGAGGCTGCGCCTTTAGTTTAGTAAATGAGAAAATGTTTTCAATTAAAGAATTTTCATTAATTATGGATATGCATATCTCACTGTGACAGTGATATGTTTTTTGAGATTTGTTTTAAAAATAAACATTGTTTTGGATAATAGAGGTAGGAATTTTGTAAACTTTTAATTTTGGTATATCTTTTTAATTGTCTTTATATTGAATTAATTGATTAAAAGTTGTATCAAGTTTAAAAATGGTTTTGATATTTTTGTTAAATAATTTTTAGAATTAATAATTATAGTATTTTGAATTAATAAAAGTTGTATCACACTCTTCCCCACACCCCAATATCTTTCTTTCCCTTTCTCTCTTCCTTCCCTTTTCCCCTATAGCCCTCTCCCTCTCTCCTCCTCACTTCCCTCTCTCTTTCTCCCCACCTCATCCATTTCCCTTTGTAAGACTTCTTAGCTCCAAGAATGCATGCATTTCACCAAATCTAGGAATTTCTAAATGTTTCTAGAGCTAAGAACCTACTTGCATTATGAGAGCTCAAAATATGCACCCATTCCTAGCTCTAGGAAGGTACACATGCTCTATTGAAATCAATTTTTTTCTAGCTAAAAGCATATGTGTATGATGAGTTGGTTGCTTTGGATATAGATTTGGGATAATAAAGTTCATGGTTTGGGAAACAAATACATGAAAACATCTATTTTTGGAAAAACTCTCTTTATACCTCTATTTTTTATGTTATTTTTCTATAAGTTATAAAAATATGTTATAGGGTTGACTATGAAATATTTCTCTGTGTGTGTGTGTGTATATATATATATATATATATATATATATATATATATATATATATATATATATATATATATATATATATATATATAGATAGATAGACTCAAACACGCATACACTGACATATATCATAATATTAAAATATATTTCTCTTTAATTTCTATTGTATTCATTTTTTGTCTTAACCACTCGAGAACAAAATTAAATTATATGGTGCACTGGTAGATATTAAGACCTACAATTTAGATAAATAAATATATTCTTTGATAATGCTAAGAAAATTTTATATAGCACTAAAAAATACCTTGTAATTTGAAGGATGTAATGAATTTAATAATTATAAAAATAAAATAAAATTTAATACTTTAAAATATGCAAAAATAGATGTGCACAATAAAAATGTGTGGTCTACAATTCTATAATTTCTTGTACTCAAATTTCTTTTTTTGCTACTTAAAATTAGCACCAGTGGAAACATATAGAGTATATTTTGCACGAAAAATAACATACTATTATTAATGAAATTAAATATTAACATAATTACACACAATTCCTATAAATAAAATTTATGTATTCCAAAAGCTAATTCATTTTACTACATTTCGCCTTTTACCCCATATTCAAATTTTTTGTAGATTTACCTTGAATAATCCATCCAAAATAACATATATCTACTTTTGTAAACATTCAAGACATGATATATCATTATCTTTCACCAACCCTATAGTTGATTAAGTAATGACCATTACATTCTTGGAATAAGAAGAAATGGCTTTATTAGGGAAAAATAATTATCCTAGATCTTCCCTCTAGCGGATTTCCTTGTGAGTCTTCATTTAAGAAATCATAGCGGATTATTTTTTTATTTCACATCCTAATATTTTATCAAAAGCAGGGATACTAGAGAAATGAGGAAATGAACCTAATATATTGAGATTTTGAGAATCATAATTAAAAGGCAAAGTGACCTTACCCTAAAAAAGATTTGTGTTTTGGGCGAGTCATATTCCCTAGGGTATGGTAAGGGGACAAGATTTGCAAGTTTTTATGTCCTTGTTTTGATTCCATTCCCTTACTACTTCTTTTATAGAGTCTCCTTGCCAAATATTTTTTAGTTTAGAAATGCATTCCATTTCATTGTAAATTTGATTTGAGAAAGGACTAAAGAGGATCATTTAGTTATTTGTCTCCGTGACTACTTTGAAGAGGTTTAATATAATTAGGACTTCAAAGCTTTGTTTCTACAAAACATCGTGGGTTAAATCCATATTATTTAGGTGAATGCACATAATTTTATGTTGTGGCTAACCATATGTATTTCCAAATAGATTTTGACCATTATATTTGTGGATGATTGTTTTTTTTTGTGGCTAGAACCTTACAACATATCTTTCATTCATATTCATGTAGATGAGTCAAAATTATTATTGCTTAGAATGAAACTACATTTTTCAATACTATCTTTTTAGGTTCTCCAAATTTCAACATGCTCCTGACCAAGTTCCAAATCTTTCCATGGGGGTTATTGTTGTTGTTTAATGTTTACCATGACTGCATGAAATGTGATTTAGAGTAAAGTATCATTCATATATATGAGGTATTGAATAATGGGTAAAGGTAGCCTATGCGATATCTTACTCCTAATCCATGGGTTAAGTCCAGCCTAGACCTTAAACCCCTATCCCACCCTCCAAATCAACCAATTTCTAATAATAGGGTAGGCTATTTATATTTATTTCCAAATGATGAGATTTTTTATTAAGTAATAAAATACATTCCTCAATGGATAGGTGGGAAATATACTATTATTTCATTATTTGAATCCCGAGGCCTTGTTTGTGGAGAAGTCTCCAGTTTTTTTTGGATACCAAAGATTTGAGAAAAATAAACAAATTCTCAAATCCCCAACCTCCTCGAAATTTCAAAATAATGAGTGTTTATTAGGATACCAATTCCATTCCCTTATTTTCTTAAGCTCTTGACCATATGAAATGATATCAATGATGTTTAATCCATTAATGATGATCTGGAATTTATCCAGGACAAAGAATTAAAGGTATACAGACTCATGTGCATGGATGTGCCTATGTTACTTATGCAACAGATCAATAAAATTGCTAGTATACATAGACACTGAGACAATCAGAGAAAACATAATAGTTAAACATGTAAGCAAAACAAGTTTAATAAGGAGTTCACCCAATGCTCCTGGGCTACGTCTCTTGGTCCAACCTTTCAGTGGTGGCATCTCTATCATGTTTTCAAGTAGAGTGTAACAACAGTGAGCTCGATTTGAGTCTCACTAATAGAATGAAGTCAGTAGGAATGGAGTGCATAGACTCTCCTTACTAAAACTCGACCTCTAAGGGTCACAGTAGTATGACAGTCCTATACTGAGGAGCTTACTTGAACCTCTCAAGCCTTCAATGGAGTACACAGACTCTCTGACTCTCTCTAGCTCTGTCTGGCTCGATGCTGCCTTTAGGTTAGCTCGGCTTCTACTCTCTGTTCTCTGCTATTAGTTTTCTACATCTCTGTGTGTTGCCTCTCTGTATGTTGCCCCTCTGCTTCTGTCAGTTTATGGCTTTAAAGCCAATCTGTTCTTCGATTGCTCGTTTCCGCTTCCCGGCCTTCTGGTTTCCTTTCCTCTATCCGTTCAAATTCCTCTGCTCTACGTCATCATCATCGGGTAACACCTCGTAGGAAGGTGGCCACCTGTTTGTTAATGAACTAGGTGTCAGATTCCATGAATCATATTCAAATGGTTATTAAATCTGTTTGCTTCAAGATTGTCCGCGAACACGAATCATTTACCAACCCATCATCCACATCAGACTTCAAATCCCCTATCATCTTGCTTTTTAACCTGTCAAATCCAGTTAGTCATCAGGACGTATCTCTGCCATCGATCTAGGCCCCCCAGATCCTACGGTCATCCTTCATATTGGGCGGACAAGTCACATGGTGTTTACGCATCCGATGCAGGCAGTTTTCTCTATCATCTGCCAGACGCGTGTCACTCAATGTGTAGCATCGGGCGGGACTCAGTCAAAACTACTTAGCGCCTCGAAGCCTTTCGATTTCCTTCCAGTTTGGGGAATCCTGTGCTAAGGAACCAAAACAGTTGATTTTCTAATTTTTATAGTGATTTCGGGTCTGGGCGCTTCGGGGATTTTCTTCACTGAGGGGGATGCCTTGCGATATGCTATCAGAATCCACCTCTGTTTCCCAAACTAGCCTCCAGTTTTTGCTAGTTTTGTGCCATTGCAGTTTACCATGGGTCAACGGTCTGCGCGCTTGACTGAGGGTCCTCATTGCTCCGTTCTGGCCATAAATGAAATTGTTATGAGGATTCTTGCTGATAGCTTTGATCTTTTCTAGGACTTGAATCTTTTAGCATAATTTGAAATAGTCATGGAAACATAGAGAGTTTCTAGGATCCAATTCGGATCACAGCCTTCCCACTGAAAAAGATTTTGGACCACCAAAAGTTGGTTTTCTTTCAAGCATCAATCAAGTGAGGGTATTTCTCCCTCGCTTTCTCAATTTCTATCCATTTCACACTGCTTGGCTTTGAACCTTTGAGTCCGATCCTGAGGTACTCAACATCCCCTCTACGTGTAGTTCTTACCTTCTTTTCGAAAAATGTATCTTCCTGCAACTCATTAAGATATTTAGGTAATAGATCATCAATAGAAGACAATTGACTTTGCTCTTCAGAATCTTCAATTGATGAAGGTTCAAATAGTCTCAAGCTGTCTGCATTAACAACTGAGTAGATGTGCATGTAAGCTGGTAGATCAAGGCGAAAAGCATTCTTGCAAATTTTCTCAAGTATCTTGAAGGGTCCATACCTTATTGGCTTCAGCTTCTTACCTTCTCCTTGCATTCGGTCTTTTCTGATATATAGCTAGACTTAATCACCAACTTGGAAACTATGCTCTATTCGATGCTTTCATGCCTTGCCTTGTACTTGGCTTGGCTCTTTTCCAGCTGTTCTTGTACTGCCTGGTGAATCTCTTGGATTTGTTCAATGAGCTTGGTTACCTTGTCCACATCACTGTGTCCATCAACTGCTATGTCTTTACCAAAGACAAAATCCAAGGGAGACCTTGGTGTGAAACCGAAACATGTCTCAAAAGGAGATCTTTGTGTAGAAGAATGTTTAGCTCAATTGTAAGCATGTTGCACATAACATAAATGTTCATCCCAAAGTTTGGGATGCTTGTTGCAATAGCCTCTGAGCAACTAGATCACTGTCTTGTTGACCACTTCTGTTTGACCATTTATTTGCAGATGAAAAGTTGTGCTTTTCTTCAATCTGGTGTCCATCAATTCCAACAAACTTGACCAAAATTTCCCAACAAATCGGGTATCTCGATCAGATATTATGGAAGTTGGTAATCCAAAATGAACCCATACATGCTGAAAGAAAAACTTTTCAGTCTATTCAGCTGTAATCTGTTTGTTACAAGGTATTAAAATACACATTTTGCTGAACCTATCCACAACAACATATAGATAGTCGTGACCTTTCCTAGATTTCGGTAGTCCTCCAACAAAGTCCATGGAAACACTTTCCCAACGATGAGAAGGAACTGGTGGTGGAGTGTACAAGCCTAGTTTTCTATTGATGGGCTTGTTTTTAGCACACATGATACACCCTCTTACGTATCTAGAAACTCTGTCTCATTCATTTTTGGCCAATAACAAAATCTTTGCAGCTGTGCAACCATTTTACTTACACCAAAGTGACCTGATATTAGAGAAGTGTGTGCTTCTCAAATTATCTTTACTCTTTCAGTTTGTGGAATGCATAGCTTCCCACAATGATACAAGAGTTGGTCCTTAATATGATAATCCAATTCTTCTACTTGTTTGCCTTGACTTAAAGTTGCATATACATCTTTAAAACCTATATCTTGAGCATATTGTTCAATGTAGCTTTCATTCAATATTGAATTATGCTTAAGTATAGTAGATGCATTTATAATTGGTCTAGATAACATATCTGCAATTTTATTTTGTATGCCTGTTTTATATCTGATGGCTAAATGAAACTTTTGTAGAAAACCCATCCATCTATAGTGTCTTGTTTGTTGCAACTTAGCTTGCAAGTGTAGATATTGAAGTGGTTGATGATTAGTATGTATAACTGTCTCTTTGCCCATTAAGTAATGTTTCCTCTTTTTCACACTCTATACTAATGCATACAATTCTTTATCATATGTGGGATAGTTAACTACTGCAACAATAAATGTCTCAGAATGATAACATATGGGTTTACCGTGTTGCATGAACACTGCTCCCATGGCATAGTCACTGGCATCCATTTCAATCTCCAATGGTCTTTGAAGATTGGGCAGTGCTAGTACTGGTGCTATACTAATCTTTTCTTTCAAGGCGTCGAAGGCTTTCTGCTATTTGCCTCCCCACTGAAACATCTTGTTCAATCCTGTTAAAGCATGTAAGGGAGTTGCAATTAAGGAAAACTTAGAAATAAACTTTCTCCAATATTGTGTTGCTCCTAAGAAGCTTCTAACATTTGTAGCAGATTTGGGTTTAGGCCAATTTATAATGACTGCAACCTTAGAGGGATCTATCTTCAATTCACCACCCCCTACTATATGTCCCAAATAATTCAAAGATGTTTTGCCAAATCCACATTTTGAGAGTTTAACATAAAGTATTTCTCTTTCCAAAGCATCTAGTGTCTGCTTAACATGATTTAAATGTTCTTGCCACGTTTTGCTAAATATAAGAATATCATCCAGATATATAATAACAAAATCAGCAAGAAAAGGTCTGAGTACATCATTCATTACTCTCATGAAAGTAGCAGGAGCATTAGTTAAGACAAAAGGCATAACTAGCCACTCATACAATCCCTGCTTCATTTTGAAAGTAGTCTTCCATGCATCTTGCTCTGTGACTCTGACCTAATGATAGCCACTATTCAAGTCCAATTTGGAAAAATAAACAACCTCTTTCAACTGATCTAATAGATCATTTATGCGAGGAAGGGGATAACGATTTTTTATTGTTATCTTATTCAATGCTCAGTAATCAATGCACATTCCCCACAAGCCATCTTTCTTTTTCACCAACACAATTGGAGACCCACATGGTGATGTTCTAGGTCTGATGAACCCTTTCTCGAGCAGCTCCTATACCCGCTTCTTGATTTCTACATTCAAAAAAGCGGACAACCTTTGGCTGCGATTATTGCTTCATCTCCTGAGTCTGACCCCAAATCCTTTTGAATAGCTGCAATAGTCTTCTTCTTCTTGCCCTTGAACTTCTTAGGTTTCAGCTCCGTAGTAGAATTCAACAGTGTTCATCATCATGCCCATCCGTATTGAAGTGAGTGCATGAAGACTTTCTTTTCTGTACAGTGTTTTTCTTCCTCTCTTTCCATTTCTATTTTCTTTTCTCCTTATTTTTTCTTGCAGTGGGTTTGGATGATCCCCTAACTTTTGGGTTCCCATTCTTACCTCTAGCTTCGAGATGCATAGCCTGAACAGATACTTCATCTATACTAGTGTGATTAAACATGAGGATAGTGTGCCTCATGTAGCTGTGTAGAACACCTCTATACTTCAATAGAGTCTGAGGTGAGTCTAAAGAAATTCCTAGAATCAAAGATCTTTTCATAAATTATTGGGTGTAACCTTGTACACTTTTCCCTTTTAGTTGTCGAAGAGTTTGCCAACTCATCATGGCTTGCTGCATGTAAGCTAGTGGATATAATTGCCTTTTAATTACAGAAACAAATTCATTCCAGACAAAAAGCATTTTACCATGTTTCTTCATGTTAGCTTGTGTCCTGCCTTCCCACCATACCAAGGCAATGCCTCGAAGGTGTAGGCTAGCCAGCTGAATCTTACTCTTGTCTGAGTCAATGCTCTGCACTCTACAATAAACATCAATCTGTCTGATCCAATTATCCAGATTCTCTGCATTCAACTCTCCATCATATATTGGTAAATCAAATTTAACATCTAATTTAATCAAAGATGTCTTCTTTTTATTTTCAAGGCTATTAGGAGGCGTGAGGAATTTTTCTTCTTTCCCTTTGCCTTTAGAGTGCTCATGGAGAAGAGATTCTTCTACTCCTTTGTCTTGTTTGGAGCTTCATGAATCTTCATCTCTATGTTTCTTATAGTCCCTATACATTTCCTCCACCATGGATTTCAAGGTGATAAAAATATCCATGAACTGGGGGTCTAATTCAAAGGGATTTTCTCTTGACATTTTCCTCTTAGAATAGACTCTTACAATTTCTGGGTTAATTTCAGCCAATTCTCCTTCTCCTAATTTAAACTTTGATCTAGTTAGCATTCAACAACAAAATCCAGCACAAGCTTGTCTAACCTTAGTAACCTAGAGCTCTAATACCACTTGATCTGGAATTTATCTATGACAAATAATTAAAGGTATTACAGACTCATGTGCATGGATGTGCCTATGTTACTTATGCAATGGATCGATAAAATTTCTAGTATACATAGACATTGAGGCAATCAGAGAAACCATAATAGTCAAACATGTAAATGAAACAAGTTTAATAAGGAGTTCACCCAATGTTCCTGGGCTACATCTCCTGGTCCAGCCTTTCAGTGGTGGACTCTCTATTATGCTTTCAAGCAGATTTTTACAATAGTGAGCTCGATTCGAGTCTCACTAATAGAATGAAGTTAGTAGGAATGGAGTGCACAGACTCTCCTTACTGAACTTGACCTCTGAGGGTGAGAGTAGTATGAAAAGCCTATACCGAGGAGCTTGCTTGAACCTTTCAAGCCTTCAATGGAGTACATAGACTCTCTAACTCTCTCTGGCTCTATTTGGCTTGATGCTGCCTTCAGGTTAGCTCGGATTCTACTCTCTGTTCTCTACTATTAGATTTCTATGTCTCTGTGTTTTTCCTCTCTATATGTTGCCCCTTTGCTTCTGTGATTTTATGGCTTTAAATCCAGTCTATTCATCAATTGCTCGTTTCTGCTTCCTGGTCTTCTGGTTTCCTTTCCTCTATCCCTTAGAATTCCTCTGCTCTGTGTCATCATCACCAGGTAATGCCTCGTAGGGAGGTGGCCACTTGTTTGTTAACAATCTGGGTGTCAGATTCCCTGAATCATATTCAAATGGCCGTTAAATCTGTTTTCTTTAAGATCGTCCACGAACACAAAACGTTTACCAACTCATCATCCACGTCGGACTTCAAATTCCATGTCATCTTGCTTTTTAACTTGTTAAATCCAGTCAGTCATCGAGACGTATCTTCGCCATCAATCTGGGTCCCCCAGATCCTACGGTTTTCCTTCATATTGGGCGGACAAGTTGCACATTGTTTACCCATCTGATGCGGGCGGTTTTCTTTCTCATCCACTGGACGCATGTTGCTTGATGTGTGGCATTGGGTGGGACTTAGTCAAAACTTCTTACCACCTTGAAGCCTTCCGATATCCTGCCGGTTTAGGGAATCCTGCACAACGGAACCGAAACAGTTGCTTTTCTGAATTTTATAGTGATTTTGGGTTAGGGCGCTTGATGGCTTTCCTTCACTGAGGGGGATGCCCTGTGATACACGATTATCAGAATCCACCTCTGTTTCCCGAATTAGCCTCCAGTTTTTTCCAGTTTTGTGCCATTGCGCTTTACCATGGGCCAACAGTCTGCGCACTTGACCTGGGTCCTCGTTGCTCCACTTTGGCCACAACTACAATTGTTATGAGGATTCCTTCTAATAGCTTTGATCTTTTTTAGGACTTCAATCTTTTAGCATAATTTGAAATAGTCATGAAAACTTAGAGTGTTTCTAGGATCTAATTCGGATCAAATGATTCCTTTTGGGATTTAGAAAAGAGACCACAGTAGATTAGACTAGCCTCAATGATGTATTTTACTAAGATAAATTACTACATTAGGAGAACCATATATTGCAACAAATATTCATTATTTTTTCAATCATGGATATTGATGGGTTTTTCAATTACCTCTTGATTACTTAGTATATAAATGAGATATTGCACATTTAATTATGAATAAGGTTTTCATATGGAATTCATGAACTATTGTGCATTGTATATGCTAGTACAATATGTTTTCTTCCAAACAAGATTGTAGTGTCCTAAAGGAGTGTTACATAGAAATATATTAATGCTCTTCTACAAGCCACCAATGATTAAAAACCACACTTGCAATAGCTTAAAGGTCACACATGCAGAATTGAAATTGCACGCTTATACCTAGTGGGATTAGGGAGCTTAACATCATAATTGTTGAAAATTATGTTGTCACTGATGTCAAAGGAAGTTTTTTCTAAGTCCTTACTAGAAATGTGTTTTCATTTATCATCAAAGAAAATATTGTGTTACTCTATAATACCATTGATGTTTAAGGAATCACTTTTGTTGTTGATAATGTTTATTCTTAATGCACAAGGAACCTTAGGTGGATGCCTACCCAAGATTAAGTAGAAGAAGGCCAAGTAGTTTGATGAAATGAAATTTGGTTTTTCCATAGTGTGTGCACATGAAACGAAATTTGATTTTCTTCACAATGCACCTAGAATGAAATTTGGTGTTTCCACAATGCAAAAAGGTTTGGTGTTGGTATATAGGATTTGATGGTATGTGATATAATCCCAGATATGGTGTTTCCACATAAAAAGATAGGAATAATACCTGTACATAATCCTAGGTGGTGCATAAAATCAAAACCCTTAACACTAAAATCATTATGAAAAAATGGTGTTCTTAATCTTTCCCACTAACGCATGATTAAAATAGTGATTAAACAATGATTAGTTGGTACCAAATAGGTTAAGCTTGTTAAAAAATATTGGTAACAAATGGGGTGATACTGAGGTATCGGGCACCAAATAGTATATAGTATAAACAATGAAAAGGACAAGTTGGTATCAGGTGTGACGTGGAAATAGTATGACTTGATAGAGATATGATGTGGCACCACATCAATGATAGGTGAAATATCTGATGAAATGGAAACAACAATGAGTGACACGTGGCATAAATAAATTGAGTTTTGGGTCAACTAATAGGGATTCGTTGAGTTACACATGGTAGCGTCAGAGGAAGCCATGTGGAAAATTACATGGTAGATGAAACTTATGGTAGATGGTGATTGGTCCACAACTGTTTGACACAGCAAACCTAAAGGTCTTAAGACTCGTGCCAGGACCATGTTTGGAAAGGTATTCCCATGTTATTATATTTTGTCGAGAAACCCAATAATCATGGTTGTGGGTCATGTGTAGGTTCGATATACTAGAGTACTCGGGTACGAGGAGTAGAAAACAAGCTTAAGAACCATAGTATGTGATGTCCTAGTGTGACAAGGAGATTAACATTAGTTACAAACTCTTGTGAAAAGTTCATTCGTCAACGAGAACTAGGGTACAGGGGTATAAGAATGGACAACTATACCAAAGCTCTCAAGTATGTAATTGTCTGGTATGGAAACAAGGTTCTATCTTGACATAATTTTGCATAGAGGACAAGGTCACAATGCGTGGTCATGGATGCTTGATGATTTATCTCTTGAGCTAAGGTGTTATGAAATAATCCAAGTAATATGGGTATCTAGACATCCATTTATATAAAAGTGGACCCTGTCTAGTGGATGCAATCTCTGGATTTACCATAAATACTATTAAGAAATATAAGAATTTGGTAGTCTAAGTGTTTTTCAAACTCACTTTATTAACATGGAATCAAATTCTAAATCTATCAAAACTAATTGTTTAAGAACATGGTCTTAACACAAGATCTTTTAGGTTTGATAGTTGAGCCTCTCGAGCTAGGATTAGAATTGGGTAATTTGGTTAAAAAGGACACATATAGGTGTCCATATATCTATTTCACATAAGTGGACATGGAATTTGGATGTAATGGAATAGTTATTTTAGCACATGGTCACACCGCATGATCATTGATTTTTGATGGTTTAATCTCAAGTTCCAAATAGTCATGAAATTTGATAAAGTATTCCAGGCCATCTAGATCATATCTCCATGGCGTTTCAACCCACATCCAAAAATGTGTGTCTAATATGATCATGTTTCTCTAATGTTGTGTTGATCAAGTTTGTATTAGCTTACATTTGGAGATGTGCTGGTGATGCCAGAAAGGTGTGTGATGGTGATATGATGAATTGATCAATAATAGATCAGCAAGGCAGATCATAAATGAATCTAAGGATGAATTCTAATGAGGGTTTGTAGAGTACAAATAGTCTATCTAAAAATATGAGCATAGATAAGTGAAAATTCATAGGCATTACATAGTCTATGATGTGAAATAATAGAAGAATAGAGAACATTGTAATTTTCACTGTTATGAATATTAGAGCTAATACCATGTGTAGAGTTGAAAAGTATAGAGTAGAGATTAATGCATATAGTAGAAGAGAAGTGTACAAGAGTTGTAAACAAAGTAGAAAATAAAACATAATCATTACACCTTAGGGGTTAGGATTCTCCTTTGGGTTGGTTCGTGTAAAATCATGGTATAGGAATCCTTCATATTGGTTCCTATAAAACAAGGGATAAGAGTATCCTTTAGGTTGGTTTTTGTAAAATTAGGGGATAGGAATCTCCTTTAGTTTAGCACATGTGAAATCACCATATAGGAGTTTCCTTAAGGTTGGTTCCTATAAAATTAGGGGACATGAGTCTCCTTTAGGTTAATTCCTATAAAATTAGGGGACAAGAGTCTCCTTTAAGTTGGTGCCTATAAAATTAGGGGATAAGTGTCTTGTTCAAGTTGTTTCCTATAAAATAAGGTGATGGATGTCTTCATTTGGTTGGTGCCTACAAGAATATTCAAACAAATAAGTTTGATTGTTTTCTCCCTTTAATAGTTTCCAGATGTTTCCAGGTACATCTGGGTACATCTGGTGTTCTTATAGGTTGGCTATATGATTGATTCTTACACGGCTTAAATGTTTTAAAATTACCATTACAATGATTCATCTCCCTCTTCGTGGTTTGAGGTGGAAGGCCACGAAGTGAGAGGCCAAAATTGGATGGAGAGTGGAATCTTGCCTACCAGTGGACTTGGCTGGAGGTCATTGAAACTGAAGAGACAGGCAATTCTGGAGTTAGATGTGAAAATTTGATCGTGACAACTCTTGTCTCATTAGATCTCTTGTCACAACTCTGGTCTCGTGATCTAACCCTGAGCAAGACCATAAACATTCCCATTTTATATTCAGCGGCATTTTATCATATACCACGTGCAGACGCCAAGGGAGACGTATTCAAACCCGTAGTCCTCACAACTTCCTCACTCCCTTGTCTCGACCTCTTCAAAAGTCCAATAAATCGGAGATTTCCACCACAATTAACGGCAGTGGATATGCACTACACTGACCCGATCCGATCCGGTCAATCCAATACCATTATAACAGCTGTTATTCCAGAAGTTGAGTTACCGACCTTTTGTGAATATCCACCCGTAATTGGCTTGCCGACCTTGCCTGCGGATAGCATTCTCCATCTATAAATTATTTGCCCAACCTTGGAAAGATTCACAAGAGCCTTTTATTCACTATACTTATGGGGAAATGGGAAAGATGGAAAGCGTGATAATATGGCGTTGCTGTTTCATGGCATTATTTTTACTTGGACTGCTCCAACTTAATGTAATTTCAGTTTCAGCTGCCCTTTCGAAATCCGATCCGTTCATTTACGGGCTCTGCAACGTAAACAAATACAGTAATGGCAGTGCGTATGAAAGGAACGTGAACGCCGTATTGGAGTACCTGGTGAGGGCCGCTGCCCCACGAGGCGGATTCGCGACATATTCTTATGAAGGAGTCAACGGCCTTCTACAATGCCGGCCCGACATCTCTCAGCAGGACTGCCAAAAGTGTTCCGCTAAAGCCTCACAGATGGCTTATCAAGACTGCCCTAATGCCATTGGAGCTCGGATTCAGCTGGAAGTCTGCTTCATTCGTTATGAGAAATATACTTTCGCCTCTGTTCTCGATACCGTTGAGGCCGCTGCTCTTGAGAATGTGAAGAGCAACGGTGATATTGAAGGCTTCAATCAGACTCTAGGGAATCTTATGAACACTCTTTCTGGCAAAGCTCCCTTAACAGTAAATAGATTCGCCACCGGATCGTTGGCGGTGAATTCTTCTGTCACCATCTATGGATTGGAAATGTGCTCAAGGAGTCTTTCAGGACGTGACTGTGGTGTTTGTTTGAAAGAAGCGATTACGGCCATGAATCAGTGTTGCTCTTCACAGGTTGGGGCTCAAATGTATCTGGGAAGTTGCGCAGTGCGCTTCGAGATATATCCAGTTTATAACCACCCTACCTATCAGCCATGAGAGAGAAGCAACCTGAGTTCACGTACTGTTTTGTTTCAAATAAATAAAGGCCTGCAATCCACGTAAGGATAACCCCTGCTATATGGCTGAACTTGACTCTTCTTCATTCTCGTTTCTCTTGTTTGTACGCCTCTACTGAATGTGAGATCTGTTAAATGAAATATAAAAATAAAATGCTTATTCTGAATATATTTTCGGATTCAGTAGAGTATATTTTCCATTATAGTAAATAATGGATACATATCAAGGCATGTTGCAAGATATGTGTTGATGCTGTAATTGCTATAAACAAGAGTTGCAAGCAATGGTAGGCCCCGCATGAGTGTGATATAGATTAATTTTATTTGTTACGATTATAATCCGCAGGTGTAATTGTCCTAACTTTACATGACACATACTTGTTAAGTGACCAATCTAAAATAATAAATATATATATATATATTAAATTTTGATCAATTTTATTTAAAATTTGATCAGAAAGAGTAAAAAGTATAATTTTCACTTATTAGATATATTAAATTTATTTGAACATTTTAATTTAAAAATATAATTTCAATAATAAAAAAATATATATTTTTTCAAGCAAGATAAATTCTAAAATAAAAAAATTAATATTATTACAAAGTCATTAAAAAATAATTAAAAAACAAAATTTATATATATAAACTTAAAAAAATTAAAAAAAAATTTATAAGCAAATATATATATTATGATGTTGATGATAGTTAATGTCTACTGAGACCAAACTTTGGTTTATTGGACCTAAAGAAATGAATTATTTAGTTTGATTTAAGATTTTATTCATATGCTCAAAAATCTTGGAGAGAAGTCTCCCGAGCTCACTATAATTTTGACATCGTAAAATGCTAGGAAGGTTAGTTTTGCAACAAAGATTTTGAAACTAAGATCTAATGTGGTTGTACGTGGGACAGGAAGTGATTTTCATCCTCGATGTTCTTATTCTCACAGAGATGGAAAAACCTTTCCATCCATGGTGTTTTACAAATTGCAGAACGACCCATTTCACTATGGAACTCATGGGAGTTTGTTCTAATCTTGGCTATATTAATTTTCTTCTTTGAGCTAGTAAAGACAAAGAAATAATTTTGATTTTCTAGGGTGGGGTTGATGACCTCGTTATAATATTTTAATTTTCTTTTAGCTGCTAAATCTTTCTCACACCACATTTTTTTTTGAACTTAGAAGTAACAATATTTTTAATGTTATTAATGTTTTGCAATACAACATTCTCGTCAATCTCCCAATGGTTTAATTAGACCCGGTGTCTTTATATAACAAAATCATAAGCAAACATATATATATAAATTTGTTGGTTATCGAGTGGTAAATGTAATACATATTTTAGTAACTAATTTATTTATTATTTTTATTTAAAAGAAATTTGATTTAAAAATAGAAAAAAAGAATGTAATCATATTTTATTTCATATTAATAGAATAGTTTTACTTAGAAAAAAAATATTATGCCTTATGTCATGGCTTATGAATACTATAAATGGAAAAGAAATATTATGCATATGTTCATTTAATTTATATAATTGTAGTAGTAATAATAATATTTATTTTTGTTAGTCCTTTGTAATATTCAGCTTTTAAGTTAGCAATTTATTATATTATAATTTCTTATGATGTGTAACAGAATGTGATTTTTCTTCACAAAGTTTTCAAGAGAGCTAAAATAATATTATTTTGTTTTTCCATATAAAATGATTTGAATGTTTACCAATCTAGATCCAACTCTTGGTCTCTGGTGCAAAGAGAGAGATCAAATAGGTGGAAATATTCCATCAAGTTCCAATTTCCAAAGTACCTTTTAATTATTCATTCATATAAGTTCATGAGATTCATATATATCTCAAAAAGGGTATTGGTAGTGGTTAGTTATTTGGTGAAAAAAATTCAAATTTTTGATTGAGATTCAATTAAAAAATATATTTTTATTATAGATGCAAAATTTTATTATCCCTTTTTCAAGGTAAGTAATTTTATAATCTTAATGTACAATTAAAATATCACGTGCAAATTACATTATTTTCTGTACAATTACAACAATTTTAAGGCAATGTTATCATCTGTAGTTGTTTCTCATTTGGCAACATTACAACCACTCCCCACATGCTACAATTTTCTAGCAAACACCTTCTCATAAAGCATTTCTCAAAAGGCGAGTTTTTGCAAAATAATGACTAGTGACTCTATCTATTAACACCATCATTTAATTTATGTTTTCTCAGAGGAGAAAATTGACTTTATTATTCACAACATATAATTTTATACACAAAATTAAGAATGCAAATGTTCTGTAAAATTAGGCAAACTCATTTGGATCCATCATAGCTATTTCCCCTTATTTTTCCAACGTGATTGAAGGCAAACAATAATTCTTATCACTAACTATGTTATCTCAACTTCTACAGTCCTAAATAATCATTTCCTGACAATTTGTTCTTGGCCCTCCCAAGTGCATGTGATGGTTAGCACATTGAGATAATAACTTCCATAGTAAATATCAAGTTTTGTTATCTACTACACAACCTAGTATTTCTTTTGCAACACTAACTTGATTTTTCAGAATGAAGAATGTTTCAATTGAACTATATCACCAAATTCCAATTCCAAAGCCATTAAGGATTCTAGTCCTTATCCTTAGTATAAGTATATCGAGCATATGTATTTCTCATTATTATTTTATTATAATATTATTATTGATTTTGAGAGTGATGAAACCTTTTGATTTTTTATTTTCATAGAGCAGTTGACATCATTTCTCCCATGCTTTCTAGTATTCTGCTTAGATGGTAGCTTTTAGGATCTTGTGAAAATTTCTATCCTAAAATTTTTTAGTTATATTTTTATATAATGATATATAACCTAGTGTTTGGATTAATAAAACATATCTATAATTTTCTCTATTTCCGTGTTGGAGTTAAATTATTCTCATGAGTAGCTAAGTCCACATCACTAGAATCAATGCATTTTTTTAATGTGGTTTTGGGTTTGGTAACTTTCTATGTAAATTTTAATTAGGTTTTATTTAAGGAATGAATCTTGTGATAAATTTCTGTACGATATTGAAGTTGCATTATTTTTGGTTTGTGAGCTTGTTCATAATAAATGCTATGGTTTTCTAGTCTAGCATTTTGTAAATATGGTGGAGGGTCCCCTTTATGGGTTTCTAGTATTATGATTTCTATTATAATAGACTACAAGGAAATGATCCTCCAACAGAGGTTTTTGTGGAAGCCCCTATAAAAATAGCACAAACATCTATTTGTAGTGAAGGTTGCTAATGGAGGTGGGCGGGTTGATGTTCTAGCAGATGTTTTTAAATATGCATATATAATATACAAACAGACTGATGCTTTACTATACATATAAACATTACCTAATAGAACATGGTGCATCATGGAAAATTTATTAAAAATAAAAAATAAAAAAATGGTGTTCTAAATAAAAAGCGCACCAATGCATATTCTAGATGATAGCACTGAAAATGGTTAAATTTACAAAAATGTTAGTTGTAAAATTAATTTTTCCCTATCTAGTGATAAACCAATATGTTAACGTCCCGGCGTGTACATAGTATAGTGCACCATGGAAACGTTATTTAAAACATTAATGTTTCACTTATATATAATGCACAAATGCTTACACTATTCAATAGCACTAAAAAAAGGTTAAATTAAAAAAAAAAAGGTCCTAAAATTATTTTCACCATATCAGTGCTATATACACTAGAAGCACTAGTGTTGTTCTTGAATTACAATTCCCCAGTGCCTAATTAAAAAGAGCACCACTATAGGGTTTTTAATTTAAAAAAAATATATAGTGCTATATTCCCATGAAGCATCGATTTTCATGTATTAAAACACCCCATTCCATCTTAAAAAGAGCACTGCTAGAGGGATTTTAATTTTAAAAAAATGTGGTGTTATATTCCCACAAAGCATGGGTGTAGTTTATGTATTAAAATGTTCTAGTTCGTCTTAAAAAGAGCAATGCTATAGGGTTTTTAATTTTTAAAAAAATGTGGTGTGATATTCCCATGGAGCACTAGTAATGTTCATGTATTAAAGCACCTTGGTGCATCTTAGAAAGAGCACCACTAGGGGTATTTTAATTTAAAAAAAATGAGGTGCTATATTCCCATGAAGCATCGGTGCGGTTAATGTATTAAAATGCCCCAGTGCATATTAATAATAACACCACTATAGGGTTCTTAATTAAAAAAAAAATGGTGCTCTTGGAGATAGTATGCATCAGTGTTGGTATAATAACACACTGAAACAAGGTTAAATAAATAAATAAATAAAACTATCGACCATAAATTTCATTTTTACCATTTGTAGTGTTGTAAAGCTCTAAAGCACTTATGCCATTCTTGTCTCAAGCAAGCACCCTGTTGTCGGTGCTTCTCTTGCTCATCATCCTTCCATACCATGCTTAGTGCATGGCCTTCCAATTTTCTCAAACATTGGTGAACATTTTTTTTCTCATTTGTGTGTCAACTATGGCTCCCTAATGACCAAATGTCTAGGTAATGTCTACGTTTCTCTCTAATTTAATTTTTTTGTGGAAGAAAATTTCAAAATAGGTACAAAAGACCACTGTTTTGTAATTTGTTTTTCCTACGTGGTGCGTTTGATAGGTTTGGCTTGCGTTGCACCCTGTAAATTTATAGGGTGCACCACAATTCAATGCGTGAACCTAACGCACAGTGGTTTGTCGGTGCGTCTTGTAAATTACAACATAACGAGAAAACCTATACATTGTACATCGATGCATACATTTTTAGCTTACTCCCACTGCATTTATGTTTACCAAACACTCAGTACACATAATATTAAAAAAATATAGCTTGGTGTGTTCGATAACCTGAACGTTCCATACCGGTGCAAAAAGGTTATAGGTACGCACTAGTGCATAAGGTTGTCTTGACACACCACTGTGAAAATGTATGCATGTGAACCAAAAGTGGTGTGTCGTATGCACGAACACAATATTGTTGATGTTGTTCTATTTGATAATGCACTGGAGCCGGTGCATCACTATTTTTTGAGCCACGAAGATGATTTATTTTTTTCCTTTTAATTGAAAGTTATGTGTCCATATTTATAAATACATTTTTCATTTAATAAAAAAAATTATGGTTTATGTATGAGGTTGATGTATTTTATATGTTAGTCATGTAACAGAGATGTCAACAGAGGGAGTAGCAGTAGGAGTAGAAGAAAATGGTAGACCAATACAATGTGGTTTGACCAAGGGATGCATGAGAGAGGGAGAGGGATTCATACCCTCACCCTATTAGCATAACTACCTGAGAACTCTTGATGAATTTAGGCCTCCTTAACTACTATGAGGAGGCTACATCCCTGAAGGTGCACTATGACTTATTGGCATAGTTTATCCGTAAGTGGAATGTCCACCAACTGTCTTATCATGTCAGTGCTAACACGTGGTATAGGCCCTCTGAGGAGGACATATTTTTTATCATTTGCCTATCCAGGAGGGGAATGTTTTCCCGAGCTCCCTGATATTCCCCACAAGGTTGCAACATAGAGTCATCTTGTCTACTCTGGGAGATATGTTGAGGGTCACGTGGTCTGTCGAACATATTTTTAGGTGCGTGGTGGAGAGCTACATATTGCTTCTTTTGCTACATAGGAGGTTAGGTGCCTCTCATTATTATTGACCACCATTTCACACTATATTAGTGATGGTAAGCACATTAGTTTCCATCTTTTATTTTATGTCGATTCTTTGATTTAGGCACCACAATGTGTCATATGGTCTACCGTTATTTTGAGGCAGTTTTGTAGGGTTTTAGATAGATGTCATGTAATGATACATGGGACGATGAACTTCCCTTTCGCTTTAGAGATTTTTTCTTTATTTTTTGAGAGGTTTCCAAAGACGATGCCTACATTTAATCATGACCCTTCTAGGCCAATGACTCAGGTGCAGATGCACATGTGGGGCTAGATGATGCCCTAGAGGGGCATGTCAGAGTATCCAACCAAAACCACATATTTATTTAGGTGTCATTTTCATATGTGGGGATGGATTGGATAGTGTGTCCCAACATCCTCTTCACACCAGATGAGCATGTAGAGGATAGAGGTAATATTATTGTTTTATTTAAATTAATCTAGTTTCATTTTATTATCTTAATTAATTAGAATACAATTTATTATATCATGTTCTTTAACTTGTTTTATTAAATTGTTTAATAAAATTGTCTAATTATTGTTGTGTACTATATATTTTCTAGACATCGACACATTCATTAGGGACATGCCTCCTCCCCTAATAGAGGGATTAGATGCAAAGTTGGGTGAGGCCCAAGAGGGTGAGGCACATCCTCAGATGCAGAGGGGTATGGGCATCCGGGCCTGTAGGGATGGTCTCATATTTAAGATGGACTACTACGACTGACTGTCTAGATTTTTGGTTGAGGAGAGAGTCCTCCCTACGAGGGCTCGAGACATCAGGGTAAATTTGAGGCTTCTAGAGCTCTTCAGGGATTGTCGACGCAATGTGATGACTCTTATTCATCCTACCATCAAAGCTAGAAGGCCACTAGAAGTGATGAGGGATGCAGGGCATGTTCCAGATACATGACATGAGTCTTCACATAATTCTAGCCTGTCAGATAATAATTATGAGGGTGGTGATCATGCTTCTGGTAGTACTAATCCATTTGATCATGGTCAAGGTGTCGGTGATGGTTCTGCTAGTACACCTCCTCATCATTCTTCTGATGACCATGTCCTAGTACTGACAAAGGTGCCTCATGTTTCTCTTGAGAGAGAATACCAGCCACCTTCTCCTCCACATGATAGTTCGATTATTAAGGAAGTACTTGACCATCCATCATATTCTTCTACAGTCTAAGATGCCACTAGTATGTTTGTTGTATCATATATTCGATAGAAGTTATTTGACTTGATGCAGTTGTCTGAACTGTTTATATATATGATGCATTTTTTGTTCATTTTTATGTACTTAATTTATATGTTATTGTTGATTTGTATATTGTTAGGCCCTGTTATATATGTTCATTTAATGTGCCTGCAGATAGATGTGTATGTGATAGTATTTATTTGAAATTAGATGCATATTAATTTGAGGATGTGTGTGGTGATGATGTTAGATTAGAAATCTTTTTTTTTGTTAGATGTGATCACGATGATGATGCTTTGCTATATTATTAGATTTGTGTGCTAGCTAATGACGTTTATATATGCTAGAGGTGTATATAATTAGAGGACAAAAGTGAATTTGAATGTGTATCTTATATGATATTTATGTTTGTCAAATCATTATCATCGTGATGTTTATTTATATGAAATAATATTTATTATAGATTATTTATTGGTGAACTTATATCAAAATTTTTTATATGAACTTATTGGTGAACATTTTTTTATTTCTTAGATAGTTTATTCATATTCATTCTAACATAATTAGTAAAATATTTCAATACTCACAAGGAAAAAAATAATTAAAGGTAAAAAAAATTAGTTAGTTCTTATTAAGACGAAAATGTGTAACTAATTTTTTTTCAATATAGAATATTAATAATAATAAATTATTCAAAAGTACAATTTAAACAATGAAAAATTACACCATGGTCAATCTATATATAGAGATAGAAAGCCACTGTAGATGCATCTTAATCATAGATTTATCAATCACTAAAAGAAATTAAATCTTTTGACATGTACATCATTTTGCTAATATTTTGGTTCTTTATTTGCTATTGTGGTTTAAATTTATCATGTTTAAATAATAAATGTGAGTTAAGTAATACAAAAATCATATTATATTAGATTTAACTTTTTGAAAAAAAATATATTTGATTATTTCTTAATGAACAATTCAAGAAATATTATATTTTAGTCACTAAAATTCATGTTTTCACATTTCTCCTACCTAATATTAGATCATGTTCACAATGATATAGACATGTCTACTTTTAATAATTTACTTTTAAATACATAAAAATGGATATTTATTTTACATAATCTAAATAGGAAAGAAAAATGCATCACCAAATCTATTAGAAAGTCAAACAACTACCATTTAATCACCATCACATTATTTATCATTTAATTTTTAGCCATAAAATATTTATTAATTCAACTTTTATTTATAATTACCATTGAAAAGAAAAGTCAAAACTCTTCCATTATCCATGAAGAAAAAATTAAAGCCTCTCATGCATCCATGTAAGCTCATTTGTTTCTCTTATGATCTATAAAAAGATGTAATCAACATTTTATACATGCATAAGACCTCCTTTTAATTTACATAATGTTGCAAGAAATGTGATTTAAATAGAGTAAACATGACTTTACGTTTCATGTCAAGAATTTAATCTTATAGATTAATACACAATTTTCTCATTGTTAAAGTCTTCATAGATTATCACTACATGATTTATATTGATTTTGAAATAAACAAGAATAAAAAAACATGTGAACTTTAATAAATCAATAAGTATCTAAATCTAAAATAAAGCTTCAATGTTGTTCCCAAATTCCCTATTTTCTCATTTTGGTCATATTCTTCTCATTTTCCTATTTGAGAAGGATTGTGACCTTAAATCTTTATTATCATAGATATTGTACAACAAGTTTTAAACTGCATTTATATATATGGGGATATGTTGCATAGTGAAAGTAAGGGAGGCTATTTTACTATATTGAAAAAAATTGATGATAGTTTTAGTAGGCATTTTAGTGTGTGTAACACATATATATGATTTTCCTTCTCCATTTTCTATCACTTTGTGAGCTATATTAGATTGATACTCATAATGCCATTTGAGAAGAGGACATACTATGAGTATATTTAGATTGATATCTTAATAAAATATAGTTATAAATTGATAACTCATGCTTATAATTACAATATTTTGATCCATCCTAATGTCTATCCAAATCCTATACAGTAAGTCTACTATAAATTAGATTTAAACACATTAAACAAATATGTTAAAGTTTTAATTTTTAAATTATAAATTACACAATTGGAAATACTTAGTTTTAAGTGTAAAATTTTTTCCACTACAAAAGAACATGTAAGAACCTTTGTGAATCTTACCAATTATATAAAATGGCAATAAGACGAATAAAAACATAATATAATTAGAAAAATAAATAAAACAAAAAAATACAACAACAGTATAAATGATGAAATAGCACAAGTACATATCACTCTCTATTGTCATCACCCTAATTATCTTCCTTGCTTGGCATGATAACATTGTTGTTCTCCAAAATATGTTTTGATTAAGGGTCATGTCTTAATACGAACCACCAATCTCTATCCAACACATCTGGGTAAAAAAAACACCTGGTTGCAATGTTTAGGGAAAACATAAGGCTCCCTAGCTTCATGCCACATCTTTCTAGAGTTGATATATATTAACCCACAATCACGATCTTCCTTACATTATTCTGATCGAAGGTTTCCCACCACTTACACCTAAAAATAACACATTCGATTGAAGAGAAGTCCACTTGAATGATCTCTTGTATATTTTTGACGTAAGCCAATGTTCCTTGTATTAGGTTTTAATCATGATGGCTAGCACGAATAGATTCATTGAAATCGACTTCCACTCCATATTCTTGTGTCATACATTCATCACTGACATTCTCTGCGCAAAAATGAAGTCCATATGCCCACATAGGTGGGAACAAATGCACCTATAAAAAAGTGAAAAAATCATAGTGTCATGTGTCTATGAACCTGAACATAATTAAAAATATAAAATATAGATGTTACAATTCAAAGGTGCATTATGAAGTTACAAATTTATAGAAAGAGATTATTACCAATTTTTTTCACCCAATCCCTATGTTTAGTGCATCCTCTTAAGAATGCGGGTAATGACCCGATGCACCATACTTCTCTCTGACTTGATCAACAACCCAGCTGTTAGGGAATGTCATTGGCATATTTTCTTTTAAATTATCAAGATTATGTACACCTCTACCATTCAACCATTTAAATTATTTATTGTCACTGTCCCATTTCCTCCACTTTTGCTCATGCAATGTGACCCATGGTTGTGCCACTTCCATATTGTAAAGAGTGAATCTGTTGATGGCTTCAATTTATGAATTCATTAATGAAATCATGCCCATACATATAGTACGTATGAGATCAAAATATAGATTAATATGAAGTTCAACGTGAATGGTTACAGTGTAGAAATTTGACAAATGAGAAGCCACTTACACTTTATCATGTGCCTCTTTACATTTCCTTGGAGAAGCTCCCTTTCTCCTTTTTGTTTATCTCTTTCATCATCCCAAATCATCACACCTGGTATGTTGTTGATCTATTTGATGTACTCAGTAGCATAATAGAGATACTCATATGATATATGCTCCTCTGTCGTAGACCCCTTGGGTTTTTTCCCTTGTCGAACAAAACCTTTCAATTTATTTATTTACCTATCTAATAAGAATATCCAACAACAAGAAAGCACCCTAATTAATTGAACCTCATCTACTAGGTGAATTAGAAGATGAACCTCCAATTCCATGAAAGTCGTCGGCAATTCCTTCTTAAACATACAAACAATCTCAGCTATCTCTTGATGCCACAATGGAATTCTAGCCATATGAATATCCTTTGATGTGATTCAATGTAAAAATGTAGATAATTTATATATGGAAAGTCGTAGGCCTTTGTGGAAGTCATGGTTCAAACACCCACGAATGATTAGAGAATAATGACACTGCATAGTAAATAGTACTTTATACAAAAATTAATTATAAAATATTTTATTGCATAAAAATAATAACAAATAATAAAGTCATGTTTTTGACATACATACTCTTAGAAGGGTGAAATGGTATTCCATAGTGAAGTGGTGCTACAGTGAAGACCCATCTAAAAAAGGCACCCTCACACTCATTATAACTTCCTTTGCCAAAGAAAGATCATCTTTCTTTTAAATCCATGGGACATCACCTTCTTTGAAAGACCAAGAGGGACCAACATCTCCCCTCGTTTCTTCTCTTGGCAAATATTTACTTTTAGTTTATGAAGAAATAATATCTCTCTTAACAACCAATGTGTCATTTTATTTCAATTATATGTGCCTCCATAAAGAAGATGAAACATTTTTAAATATATGCATGGATCTAGTGACTCAGAAATCTTAAGATGCTCCCAATAAGAGAGCTCATAAGAGACAGATGTCATTTTCATCTCAATGGGAAATTTCTCAACATAGGTATCGAAAAATTATGGATCGTCAAGCATAGGCTCCCCATTTGAATCAAACATTTCTACAAACTCCTTCTCCTTCTTTCTCTCTCATATGCTCTAATACATTTAGTTGGTGTGATTAGTGTAGGCCTTTGGGTTCTCTCTAATTTACCATTGAAGGTGGGTGTCGCTCTTTTGTAAGGTTGTTCTTCTGGGAGGAATACCCTGGAGTAGTCATACATTGCTTTTCATAGGTGGTCGGACCACCTAGCCTTTAGAGAAGGTCCCCAAAATTTATATCCATGATACCCTTTTGTTACAACACCTGAAAAAATATTGTATATAGGGCATCTTAATGATCATGAAGATTAGAACAATTTCAGTGAATTAAATTCATATGTGAAACAATGTTATTACATATATAAGAAAATCAATAAAAATGTAATTTACCATAGCGAACTCCTAAGCCTGCATAATCATGTATGGTGTAAGCACATATTCCATAAAACACAAAAGTCCTCTCTGTAGTGACGGGTCTTGATACATCATACACGTGCATCCCTTCCTATAATTCCTTCAATTCATCTACCAATGGTTGTGATAATAAATCCATATTATTCCCTTGTCTTCTATCAGGGACTATGAGAGCCTATTCATTCTTCACGGACAACCAAGGGGGGGTATTTTTATTTATCACTACTATAGGCCAAACATAATAGGTGGTGTTTTGGAGGGAGTATGGGTTGATTCCATCCATGGATATGCTAAGTCATAGCCTTACTAATTTGTCCTTTAGTTTTTCAGGCCATGTGTCCTCTATATGCTTCATGGATATTGAATCTGTTGGGATTTGCATAACTCCCGACTCACAACTGTGTGAGGAATGCCATCCTTGCAACGTAGCTAATTCTTTGCAACAAAAGAGACTTTGAAACCTTGGGATTATAGGTATGTGCCTCAAAATATTATGAGGAGGAAAATTTGATTTACGCATTCGTTTTATTTACGAGACCTAATTCAGAAATGCATGCTATGATATGTACTTAACACCCAACATTTTCAAAAAATGTTTTGCCTCTTCACAACTACCCAACGAGACATTATCACTTAGAAGAACCTTATCCTTGAATAACATGCAGTTGGAGGGGAATATAATTGTACAATGCCAATATTTAATGATTATAAAATCAACCATTTTTAATGTTGATTATGTTACAATATTTCTCAAAATATAAGGGAATTGATGGATCATGCATGTAAATAACTTCAACATTGCGAAGAAACATGTTCTCAACATGCTAAACATTTCATGCAATTTGTACAGTAACATCGTTCTCCCTAGCTGTGTAGATTTCAACTTTCTTGGGGGTGGTGGAAGTAGATTTCAGTCTTTCAAATAAGGTATCATTGATATGAGCATCATCCACAAGCTCATCATCCTAGAATGCATCTAACAACATTTCCTTCATGGCAATCATATTCTATAATTAATCATCCATACCAACCTCAATTTGATTGCCTCCATTGCCAACTTGTGATGAAGAACTACTATTGTTGTATTCATTCCTAATTGGTATATCTCAACATAGTGGGAATTGAATAGGTGGTTGTTTCAACCATTCTTTGTATTCTTCCTCTCTGATTCTTGTTTCTAATTCAACCTTCTCTCGATTTGATGTTGTATTGGGGTGCACCAGAAGATTGTAGATGGGCCGCACAACCCTCATGCTTTTATATTTTCAGTGTACTCGTGTTATTTTTCCATAAAGTGCACCGCTAAAAAAAATCTGCTAAAACCTCTGGCCGCCCATGTTTTTTTAGGTATGACGAATTTCCATTATAATATCTGCTAAAACATTTGCTATTGCAGACTGATGTTTTTGTGGATGTTCCTTTGATTTTTTTTCAATTTTATAACACTAAAAACATTTGTTATAGCTGCTGCTAGAAGGTATTTTCATTGTAGTGATATTAGGTATACATTTAAGGGATAACCATAACAAATATATCATATCATCCATTCAGAGGGAAACCTTTATAATAAAATTTTCACAATCTCTCTACATAGATCAAATCCAATATTGTTCATATTAGCTCTACATCCCGTGACATTATTCACACTATTCTATAGATCCACATGATGGTGCTTCTTTTTATCACTTTACTTATATAGAAAATTTGGATAGAAAGTACGGTTTTTTATTTACATAATTTTGGCTATGAGAAACATGTGAACCACTAGAAAATCATCTTTATGGATTTAATATTATCACCAACCTGTAGTTTAAGTCTCTAATGCAACCATACCCTTCAACCTCATATACACTTACAAATCTATTAATCATTATGCCATCCTATATGATGTTTGACAACTATACAACCATGCTCAAATCCTAGAAGATAGTTATAATAGATAGTTTTATGATTAGTCACCCTCCCAACACACACACCAATATCTCTACACTAGTCACACCCTTCATAACTATTAGAGTACATTCCTCTTTTAGCTATGCACATCCCAAGCAAGGATCTAGAAACTAGTGTGTCATTTTAATAAAACTAATTAGCATGGGTTTTGATCATAGAATTTAAAAAAAAAATGGTTATTTGTATTTATGGTTATGAAAAAGTAGCTCAAAATTACACCAATGAAGTAATAATATATCAAACTCACATACTAGAATGTATTTGCATGCCAAGGTAATTGTATCTCTTGAAAAGTATACTGAATACTTTTTAAATTATTATTTAAGGTGGTAGTTGTATCTGTAACACCCTCCTCCTACATCCACCCAATTAACCATGCCAACTAGGGTAAACATGAGATGAGAGATTATTGTGATCATATTTGACCTACTAGGTAACCTTAAGGAAGTGGATCGACAGAACATCAAACACAACTATCCCACATCATCAACAAAACTCTTAGGAGACAAGTGAGCCACTCAAACAGTCTGTCCCATGGTCCCAATGTTTTTCTAGACAATTTAAGGCTTAGTCGCTCTCATGCTATGGGAAAGGGAGTGAGTAGATACCTAAAGTCACTCTCATAGGCCTACATGCCAATGACTGTGGATGAAACTTACTAGTTATGTGCTAGCGACTCTGGGATTTGAGCCACTTTTTTAGGCCTAGAGCCCAAGCCACTGCCCAGAATGGAATGAAAGCTCATAATTAAGTAAAGTATAGGGAAACAATGATGTGAAAGTAAAGAGTTTATCAAGGCCTTAACTAGACCCCTACTAGCCATGACATGCATTTCATCAAACATATCATCAAGATACAACCTACAGGGGTAAACAACAGAGTTAAGTGTAGGGATCTCGTATTTTTTTGAGAATCACCATGAACCTTTGTTTCCTCATGTCATTTGCTGCCTTATCACTTATTAGGTCATAGATACAATATCCATTCAAATACATGTAAAAACCTACTAAGAGCCAAACATAGTTGCTTCCATAAAATGAACATATAACTAGAAAAATAGGAAGAGAATTACAATAAACATATCAGCCATCAAAATCCATATATACACTAGTACATTTGCACATGAAAATCAATGGAATGAATTTCTCATTAATCAATGCAATGAACCAACTAGAGATGGGACTACCACATTCCACTTGACCATGGATTGGCTAAGCCAAGTCTCTCTTGAACCAATCACCCCCATGTCACAATCCAAGCATTAATGTGGGACTCAAATCAAAAGAACTCAACTAGGACATATCGAGGCTAAGCTACCTCACCCTCTAAAAACTAGGCTTTACCGTAATCCATCCTGGATCACTAGGCCAACACAATGAACACATCATAACAGGCTTTACCTTGATCTCCACCTGATCACCAAGCCAAACAAGCATGGACACCACTAGATTTCTCCACCTACATTGTGAGGAATTTTCTTGTCTGCTAGTTTCTCATGCTTTACCACAATCCAAAAACAGATCACTATGCCCTAAACCGTGACCCACTCTCCAGGCTTTACCACATATCCCAAACCCAAGATTGCTAAGCCCAATGGAGAGAAAACCACCTCTAGGTTTTACAGTATATCCTGTCATTCACTGGCAAGGATTCTTAGGCCATCCGAGGCAACACAAAATCTAGTCTTACCACATCGTACAGTCCAGTTCTCAGGTTACTATGCCATGTTTTTTATCATTATAGAGAACCACCTCACATAACTTCGAATCCATCTAACAATCTAGCTCAACCAAAAATGAGAACCCCATCACATTGTGGCTATCAAGAAATGGAAAGACTAGGTTGAAAAACATTGTTACAATTAGTAAAACCCATGCCATGATAGAAAAGAACCACATGCAATTCCATGCATGCCAAATCTAGTAAGAAAATACACATGCAAGTCGATACTTGCAATGAAGGCAGTTGTAGTTTCTTGATCCTGCCTTTCCCCACTTCATATTTGCTTCCTCTTGCCTTCTTCGCCTTTCTTGCTCAAATGCAAAAGTGCTCCAAGAAAGAACTCTGAGTATCCAAGAGTATGAGAGAGAGAGAATAATGAGAGTTCTCCAAAGCTAAACTAACAAAAGGTTACCAACTAATCCTCAAAAGCCTTCTTATGAATGAGGCCTCTATTTTCTTCATTTTCCATTATTTTGCTTCATTTTCCTCCTCACATGCAACCTATGAACTTTGGCCTCCTTTTTCTCCTAATTTCCATTATTTTCATAAATAATTGAGCCAAGAATGACATTTTTCCTTTCCAAAGCCTTAGCCACTTCTTGTGCCAATTTCCTAGCCATAAACAACCAAATTCACACCACCTAGGATGTCTTGCCCAACATTCAACCTAGAATAAGTGTCCCAATAATCCGTGGTTATTGTTTTTAACATTTATTACATGGAATTTTCACCAGGGCTATTACAGAACCCTCCCCCTTGGGGGACACCATCCTTGGCGTTCAATCACACGTATACCTCAGCAACCTACTGAAAGAAGACATACTACTTATGGAGCTTTATAACACAACTTGATGCAGTATTTACAAGGAAAGATCTGCTCAAGAGAAGAACATCATGATAACATGACAACATACAACATAGTGGAGCCTTATAACACAACTCATTACAGTATTTACAATGATCATCCTGTTGAGTGCCAATCCATATGACATCACAACATCATGATAACATAACCACATGATAGCATAATAACATAACCATAATAACATGACACCCATACTGCATAGTGGAGCTTTATAACATAGCTTGTTACAGTATTTACATCCATACATGCGTGTACATATAGAAACACCATCAAAATTATGTATACCAAAACATATGCCAAATTGTATACCAAAACATATATCAAACATATAGTCACATCATATAAGATATATCAAAACATCATAAAGATATATCAAAACATCATATAGCATATATCAACAATCATAAAGCAGATATTGATCACCATAAATCATATACTAAACCAACATAGAGAAAATACTAAACCACCATGAATCATATACCAAGCCATCATAAGAAAATACCCAACCACCATAAAGAAAGTACAAAACCACCATAAGAAATCACCAACCCACCATAAGGAATAACTAAACCACCATATCAACGCTACTTTGCCTCAGCTAACAAATAAGGAAGGATACATAGCCCGCATTTAATATGTCATCTCCCATGTAGCTTCATTGGGCCCAAAGTGCTTCCATTTCACTTTAATTTGCTCTATTGCTTGGTTCCAAAGCATGAGAACCTTTTTGAGCAATATACATTGATGCTTTAGTTGGAATTCTCCATCTGGTTTCACCTGCAATACAAACTAGTCAATCACATGATCAACATCCTTAACATATTCCTTAAGCAAAGATAGTAACATGGAAAACATCGTGGACTTTTACTATTGGAGGAAGTGCAAGTTGGTATGCTACTGACCCAATCCTCTCAATGATACTAAAGGATCTACAAAACCATGGTATTAGCTTAGCACATGAGCCAATCCACAAGGAGCTCTTCTTCATTTTCATATGAAAGTACACCTATTCCCCAACCTAGAACTCCTTGAACAATCGGTTCCTGTCTGCATAACTCATATGCATATCATGTGCTTCCTTGAGATTCTCCTTGATCACCTGCACCTCTTATTTCATGTCTGCCAACATATCTGGTCCAATCAATACTCTACTAATCGGGTCAGTCCAACTAATGGGAGTGTTATAATTTTTCCCATATAATGCCTCAAAGGGACTCATGATAACTGTTTCTATATGAAAATTCAATGAAAGGGAGATACTCTTCCCAATTCCTCTGTCGATGCATCACATACATCCTCAACATATCCTCCAATATCCTACTGAACCACTGTGTCTATCCATCTGCCTGTGGATGATAAACTATGTTGAATGCCAACTCGATGCCAAAACCTGCAAATAACTCCTTCCAAAACGTGCAAGTGAACTCCGCTTCCCTGTCTGACACAATATTCTTCAGAATGCTATGTATTCTAACCATGTATTGGATGAATACATGTGCAACATCACTAGATGAGAATGTCGACTTTACCAAAATGAAGTGTGCAACCTTTGTTAACTTGTGCACAATGACCATGATGGCATCATGCTGCTTCACTGTCTTCAAAAACCCTGTAATAAAATCCATCAAAATGACCTCCCACTTCCACTCTGGAATATCGATCAACTATAGCAGTCCACTTGGATGTTTTCACTCATTGATAGTCGAAACATCTCACCACAAACTTTGCAACATCCCTCTTTATATTTGGCCAATAGTAATATCTCTTCACTGTTGTGAGTGTCTTCTGATAAAATGGGTGACCTGAATAAGGTTTCGCATGAAAGTCCCTTAAGATCACCTTCTTGAGTTCACTATTATTCGGTACATATATCTTGTCTCGAAACTTGACCAATCCCTATGGTGTAAGACAATAGTCCATGTCCTTTGCACATGTACATGTATTGCCACTTGTACTTGTACAACTACACATACCTATACCATGACCTGTTCCTCTAATATCACCTGTACCTGTACCTGCACCCTGCTACAACCTGTGTACAATCTCCATATACCTAAAATCTTGTTGTCCTGCTGCAATATCCTATCCTGTAAGTCCGTCCCATAGGATCTCATAGCTTCCAAGTGATGCATCTTTACCCATCTGCTCAAAGAATCTTCCACCATGTTCTCTTTACCCTTGATGTACCTAATCTCAAGGTCAAACTCACTAATCATGGCCAACCATCTAGCTTTCCTGGCACTTAGATTCGACTGGTCTAACAAACACCTCAACCCGATGTGATCACTCATAAGGAAAAACCACCTGCCAAGAAGATAGTGTCTCCACATCTTCAGTGCATGTATAATCTTTGCTAACTCAATATCATGTGCCGGGTAGTTTTCTTGTGCTTGTTTAGTTTACAGGACTCATAACATACCACCTATCCATCATACATAAGGAATCCACCAAGTCCTCTCTTGCAAGCATATGTACATACTACGAAATCCTTGTCCAGATCTGCAATCTATAGCATTGATGCATGTGTCAGCAACTACTTAAGCTGCTCAAATCTAGCCTCACAATCTTTGGTCCATTCAAACTTCTTACCTTTCCTCTGCAATGATGTGATAGAATAAGAAATCTATGAGAAGTTCCTAATGAACCTCCTATAATATACTGTAAGACCCATGAGATATATCACCTCATCCACACTCTTAGGAGCTACCCACTCCATGATGGCCCTTATCTTCTCTGGATCTACTGTAATGCCTTCCTTGAAGACAACATGTCCCAAGTAGTGTACCTTAGTTTGAAAGAAGCTAGATTTGCTGATCTTAGCATACAACTGATGCTCTCTCAATAATATCAACACTGCTACTAAATGCTTGACATTCTCTTCCTCATTTTTATAATAAATGAGTATATCATCAATGAAAACAATAACAAACTTATCCAAATACAGACACAACACACTATTCATCAAACACATGAATGTAGTTGGAGCATTAGTTAAGCCAAATGGAACCGAAACAAACTCATAATTCCCATACCTGATCATGAATGATGTCTTGTAAATGTCCTCCTCTTTGATGCGTACCTGATGGTATCCAGATATCAAGTCTATCTTCGAGAACACTATTTCTCCCTTCAATTGATCGAATAAGTCATCTATCCTTGGCTAAGGGTATCTATTCTTGATAGTCACTTTGGTCAACTACTTGTAATCAATGCATAGTCTGAGGGTACCATCTTTCTTCCTCAAAAACAAGACCAATGCACCCCAAGGTGATACACTTGGCCTAATGTATCCCTTGTCCAACATTTCCTTTAGCTGCAATTTCAACTCAACCAACTTAAGTGTGCTCATCCTATAAGGTGCTTTCGATGCTAAAGCTACCCCTGGCACTAAATAAAAATTTCTACCTCCCTATGAGGTGGAAACTCTACAATTCCCTTAAGAAATACATCCCTAAGCTTTTCAACACTGGGTACCTTTTCAATACATCTACATCCTCAACCTCCTTACCCTTATCACTAGAAATGCGTACTGCAAATAACTTGCACCCTTTTGTGTGGCTACGCTTTACTTGCATAACTGTCACCACCCTAGCTAATGTGACTTTCTTCTTACACTATAAGACTCTTAGTTCTCCATTTTCATCAGCACACTCAATATCTTTGTCATAATAGTCAACCTTGGTTCTATGAAGATACAACCAATCCATGCCCAATAACATACTGTATGAACCTAATGGTACTACATTCAAATTGGCTACTGTAGGCATACCATTTAATTCAAATGGGCTACTATAGGCATACCATTTAATTCAAATGGGCTACTATAGGCATACCATTTAATTTAAATGCGTAAGCTCTTACCCAATTATGAACTCACTTCTTTGTACTTGTAGCCAACTGCACTAACCAAGACTGCATGGAATTCCTTACTCAAACCACACTTATCCAACAAGTCAAGACTAACATAGTTATAATTAGATCCAGGGCCAATAAAAATAGAAATCACTTGATCACAAAGCTTATCATCCATCTCAATGATAGATGCTTGGTGTTATTCCTACCTATTGGCCGTTGTCACATAGATATGTGGAATACTCCGACCAACATCTCGAATTGTCTGCACCTCCTATGCACTGTATATCTAAGGCCTACCACCCTAACTTTATCGACAATATCTCTTAATTTGTTCCTTTCCACATGTCCAACGCTCCAACCAGCCAATGCAAACACCTCTATGCTGTTGTTGTGACTCATGTCCTTGTCTAACTGCATTAAATCTCTTTTGCGGTGCCACACTCTCTTTCTCATATGCATGTTGAGGACTTGTTCTCTTAGGCTGCCATTTACCTCTATGTTTGTCCTTTCCTTTCCATTCATGCTGACATTCATTCTTACACTTTGATTCTTCATTGCAATGCTTGAGTTTCCCTTTAAATTCCTCAAGTGACCAATGCTCAGCATACTGAATCCGATCTCTAAATGCTAATGGAAAACCACAAAAAAACTATTGAAGTTTAGCCTTTTCATCAGTAAGATATGATGCATACCTCAATAGCTCCAGAAACTTGGTCGTGTACTCTTCATCTGTCATTGAGCCCATCTTTATCTCATAGAGTTCCTTTGCCTTAATTTCATATTCCCTTTTTGAGAAGTACCTCTTCCTAAAAAGTCCCTTGAACTCCCGTTAGCTCAAGTCATCTGTCTTGATGTCTCTAACCCACTTAACATATTCCTACTAAATGTCTGCTTTACCTTTGAAGATGAAAATAACTATTATGGCCTTTATGTTATCTATGTACTCATGCAACTCAAATAATTTGTTCCTACCAAGTATCCAAGCCTTTGCATCTTCTGGTTTCCTCACATCTCCATCAAAATTAGTTGGTTTTTCTTTCTTCAATTCATCTGGAAAGTACCCCCTATCATTCCTCCTGTAAGGATGATAGCGACAACAATAATGATGTCTATAAAAACCAGAACTAGAATAATAATTGTACTCATCACCCCTCTTGTTCGATGTGTCCAACAACCTACCATCTCTCACCATGTTAGATCTGTTCGATTGGTGTCTACTAGGAAATCTACTTCCATATTCTCCATTAGTACCATCTTGATGTGCCTGACTAATCCAAAGTGGCCCTTATTGTTGCAAGTCTGGAAACCTCTGAAGAAGTATATCATTAACCACTGCTTTCTTCTTTTGTGCCTGTATGGTCCATTCGTTATCTTCCTTACAACTCCTTATATCTTCTGTGAAGCTCCTTAGTGTATTGCAAAATCAAAAGTATGCCCCGCACTATGTTGCTCATATGATGTATAGGGAGATTCTACGTAGTCTACCACCTTGCTAGCCATTTGACATCTTTCTTCCTGCAATGCATAATATGCCAGATAAAACAAATCGCAATAAATTAATAAATTGATGTACCTTAGTATAGCTTGGGGAGGATACCTCATCTGCAAAATCAGAAAATCAGCATGATACATGTATAAAATAATCATAGAAATGTATAGACATACACAATAAATGTATCAACACAAAAAAATCACTCTAAATAGGATCCATTCATTGATGCAAGGCCATATAAATAGTGTATGTTATGTCCTCATGCATGACAACAACCATTACTCCATTGTCCACATTGCTACACGCAACCAACAATATGCATAAGCAATGCCTAACCAACTACAAATATGCATAACTGCATGTAGTCGAACATAATGGATCAGTTATTGCAATCAACCTACAAGACTGACACATGTAATCAAAATACCCAAGGATGTAACCTAACGTACAAGGATGTAAGTAGGCAACATGAAATCAACATGTAGGTGACAAATAACCATATGCAGTCAGTCACATACCCATCTCAATTACTCTTCATGAAATCAATATCAAATACTCCATGATTACCATACTACAACCCTAATCCATCATCAAGCAAATTGAACAAGTATATAAGTGTAAGAGACATGCATGCAACTGACATGCATGTATGACCAACACATTCAACCCATCCAATCTGAGAGTTGAACCTTGCTCTGATACCACTCTTTAACACCCTCATCCCACATCCACCCAAGTAACCTTGCCAACTGGGATAAACATGAGACGAGAGGCTATTATGATCATATTCGACCTCCTAGGTAACCTTAAGGAAGTTGAATCGATGGAACATCACACACAACCATCTAACATCATCAACATAACCCTTAGGAGATAATTCAACCACTCAGACAACCTAACCCTGGGCCCCACTATTGTTCTGGATAATTTAAGGCTCAGTCACCCTCATGCTATGGGCAAGAAGTGACCAAAGACCTAAAGTCACTCTCATAATCCGGCATGCCAGTGACTATGGATGAACCTTTTCAGTTTTTTGTCAGTGACTCCGAGATTTAAGCCACTTTTTCAAGCCGATAGCCTAGGCCACTCCTCAAAATGGAATGAGAGCTCATAATTAAGTAAATTACATGGAAACAATGATGTTAAAGTAACTAGTTGATCATGGCCTTAACCAGATCCCTACTAGCCATGGTAGGCATTTCATCAAAAATATCATCGACATATAACCTACAAGTTTAAACGACAGAGTTAATTGTTGGGATCTCTTACTTATGTGAGAATTGCCATGAACCATTATTTCCTCATGTCATTTGCTGCCTTATCACTTATTAGGTCATAGATACAATATCCATTCAAATAAAAGTAAAAACATGCTAAGAGACAAACATAGTTGCTGCCAAAAAATGAACATATAACCAACAAAATAGGAACATAATTAGAATAAACATATCAACCATCAAAATCCATATATACACTAGTACATTTACATGTGAAAATCGATGGAATGAATTTGTCATTAATAAATGTAAGTAACCGACCAGGGATGGGACTACCACATTCCAGCTGACCATAGATTGGCTAAGCCAGGTCTCTCTTTAGCGAATCACCCCCGTGCAATATTCCAGGCATGAATGTGGGACTCAACTAGAGCATACCTAGGCTAAACCATGTCACTCTAATCAATAGAAACTAGGATTTACCATAATCCATCCCGAATCACCAGGCCAACATAATGAACACATCATAACACAATTTATAGTGATCTACACCTGATCACTAGGCCAAACAAGCATGGATGCCACTGTATTTCTCCACGTACACCGTGAGGAATTTTCCTATCTCCTAGTCTCTCAGGCTTTACCGCAATCCAAACCCGAATCACTGCCCCTAAACCGAGACCCATTCTCCAGGCTTTATCGCATATACCAAACTCAAGATTACTAGGCTCAACAAAGAGAAAACCACCTCTAGGATTTATCATATATCTGGCCATTCACCAGCAAGGATTCCTAGGCCATCTGAGGAAACACAAAATCCATCTTTACTACAACCCACAGTCTGGTTTAGGGGTTACTAGGCCATGTATTCTATCATTTCAGAGATCCACGTCACTTAGCTTCAAATCCATCTGGCAATCTAGTTCAACTAAATGAAAGAACCCCATCACACCATGGCTATCCGGAAATGGAAAGGCTACGCTTAGAAACACTTTTACACCTGGAAGAACCCAAGCCATGATAGAAAAGAACCACATGCAATGTCATGCATGCCAAATCTAGCAAGGAAAATACACATGCAAGTCAATACCTGCAATGAAGCCTGCTATAGCTGCTTTATCTTGCCTTTCCTCGCTTGATTTTTGCCTCCTCTTGCCTTCTTTTCCTTTCCTAATCCAATGCGAAGGTGCTCCAAGAAAAAACTCTAAGTATCCAATAGCACTAGAGGGAGAATAACGAGAGTGCTCGAAAAATGAATTAACAAAAGGTTACCAACTGATCCTCAGAAGCCTTTTTATGAATGAGGCCTCTATTTTCTTCCTTTTCCATTATTTTCCTTCATTTTCCTCCTCATATTCAACCTATGATGTTTCACCTCATTTTTCTCCTAATTTCCACTATTTTCATTAATAATTGTGCCAAAAATTCCATTTTGCCTTTCCAAAGCCTTAGCCATTGCCTTTGCCAATTTCCTTAGCCATAAACAACCAAATGAACACCCCCTAGCATGTCTTGCTCAACATTCAACTTGGAATAAGTGTCCCAGTCATCTGTGGTTATTGTTTTTAACATTTATTACATGGAATTTTCACCAGACCTGTTACAGTATCTAAAATAATTTTGGAAAATAATCCCAAGAAACTAACATTTTGATCTTATCTTTTAAAGAGAGTTACTTATTATTTTCCCCTATTACTCTTTATTATTGGAAAATATTTTACTCATCCTTCTAAAGGATATAATTTTAAAGGAGAGCTAAATTATTATTGGGAGGATAATTGCATTTTTCTTGACAATATTCTATAGTATCCAAGACAATGAGTACATGAGCCATGGCTCAATGACATTTGTTTATAGGGTGGAAAAGTTGGATAACATCATGATGCTATTTTTGCAATGGTTAACAAGATATCAATTAGCAAGCTATCCTCTTGGAATACCAAGTGTGACATGCCTATCTATGATATATCCACCAATTCAAAAGTCCATGATAATTGGATTCTCAATATGGATACCTAGTTCAACTATAACCTAATTCCCAATGAGAAGAAGGTTCTCATTACCAAAGAAAATATTACTAGACATGCCAAACACTTGATTGAATATCATGCAACAAACCAATGTTTAGTTACTTCTTGGATAGAACTTATGGAATCCTTTAGTCTCATGTTCTATCCGTCCAACTACAAACATGTTATGAACATCAATTAGATTCATTTATTTCAAGGTTTCAATGCCCATACAAGAGTGGATTAACATACTGAAGTAGCTATGAATCCTTATTGCAATTTTTTATCGAGGTGAAAATGTTGTTCTTAAAATTTATTTACATGAACATTTGTATCAAGAGCTTAAGTAAATGGATATTTCCACCATTGATTCTACATGCACTCAAGCACAATTAGTTGAAGAGAAATTTGTAACAACTTATTCTTCAACATAATTCTTAAAGATCTACAACTTTAAAGCATGGATGTAATACCCCCATGATAACCTCTATCTATATCATACATATTATGTTTATTCTAGTGGGCCAAAATGTGTTGGGACTATGTACAAATGTATATGTAAGTATTTTGGGGCTTTCCATGCTTATGTGATTTTAGGATGGGAATCATATGTGTCGAAAGACCAATGAGCATAGCCATGTAAATATGCAATCACTCATACTAATTAAAGTAGATCACTACTATAAATTGAGTCAAAGAAGAGAGTGTGGGGGACGAGAACTCCATGAGTGGGAAAATGGGCTTAGGGAATAAGTGATGAGGGTCTTATCCTAAGGGAGAAGCCATTAATAAAATGAACCTAAAGTGAAATGTGCACATGTTTCTATCCTAAGGTGGGAAATGGGTATCTTGATGTGTAACTTGTCAAAAAGGGAATAGGCATATAAAATTGCGGAGTATAGTGTAATTCCCAATTATTTCATCCATTATACTCATTCAATTTTACCACTGTGATATTGGGACATTCTTTTTGGAAGAGATAGAGACTAAGCTTAATATGTTACCCTATTGATTCTATGTGGATCTAGGTGTGCACGTCTCCTTCGGTAATGGGTATTTGAAAGGATAAGTGTAGGGAAACATTCACCTGGTGCGAGTCATAAAGTGTATTTGTAGACACTTGAAGATATTTGGAACTCTTAGAGCAATATGGCTGTAAGACTCACTATTCATCCCACTCTAGATCCATGGAAGGGTAGTGGTACAAATTGAGGGATTGTAGGTGTAGAGAAGGTGTTGCACTACCTTGCGTTGCAGGATAATGGGAGAAGGGGGACTATAGGTTAGAGGTCATTGTAGTCATACCTTGGATTGCTATCATATATGGACTTTAGTCGGTTTGAGGAAGTATTTTCCCCTAGTTGAGTCATAGCCCTAGTTTAGGGGTCACCAACTACTGAGATATTATGAGTAGTGTGGTCTGTGGCTAAGAGGAATGTTTAATGTCTATAGATAATTGGTTCCTTTTCTAAAGAGAAGTGCTCTTCATTATGTTTTATAACCTTATGTTGTGTATATTATTATGCTTGCATGCTATTTACAATTTATGTGTTTATCCATGTGAAATCATGTTGTTATGTATAAGTAAATGTTTCATTTCATGCTAATATGCACTAGACATGACTGTAAATGCATAATTAAGGTTCAAAGGGTGCCTTAAGGGTGGAATTCATCGTGATATGAAAGAATGAAATATATGGATTTTGGGAAACTATTGCAAATAAGAGTTATCGAAGGTAGTAATGCACCCCAGTGCGAGGATAAGGGTGTTACAAAGTGGTATTATAGTGAATTTTATAGCCCTTGCACTGTGTGGATTAAAACCTTGATAACAAAAGAAAGCTACAATTTTCTTTCTAACTATTTAAGGGATTTTTTTAAGGAGAAGAAAAGGGGAAATTTATGAAATCTGGCACATATGGGAAATGTTCAAGTTTTCTAAGGAGTTCAATGGGAGTGGATTTTTTTTTGGAATTTGTAGATGTAGATTGGTAATATTGGGTTGGATTATTAATTTATTGAGCTGTTCATGGAAGAAGGTTATGAAATGGGGTGAAATCTTCGAATGCCAAGTGAAATTTGTAGGAGAAATTTTCTCAGAAATAAGAAATTTTTAGACACATAATTGGATGTGCGAATTTTAGGTTCATACTTAGTAACTAAAGTTAGCTAATTGAAGAACATTTTTCCAAATTTTCTGATGACAAAAAAGTTATAGAAGTAGTATTTATTGGTATAAATTACCAAAATTATGAAAATATGGAAAAAAAATAAAAAATTTAGAATATACATGAAGAAGTTGAATAAATAGGTGGAAAGGTGGGGACAAGTGTCATCATGAAGTTAATTTGGAATAGAGGGACCCTATCAAGAGTTGGGCACTTACAGGGTTAAATAAAATTTGATCCATTGATCAAATGAAATATACACTATTAGATATATCAAAATGAATTTGTTGCATTATCCAATGAGCACCTTTAAGCCCAAAAATGGTTTATATGATTAAATTGTAATTATTCTTTGCTACTGTAAATTTTGGAATTGACTTATATGGTTAAGCCCAATCACCATCAAGCCTTAAGATGATCTAGACTACCATACATTAATCAACCTCCACTAACTAAAAATATAATATCCACTTTAAATTATGTTCGTATGGATGCGTAATGGTTACATTTCATGCTAATATTGCCTAGTCATGACTATCAATGCACGACTAAGGAGCCAGGTATTCCATAAGGATATAAGTCATCATGGTATGAGAGAATGTATGAGATAGATTTCAAAAAAACATTTGGAAATATTATTTATTAGAGGTAGTAATTCCCCACGTTGGTGGTCTACGGGTGTTGTATTTCATCTCCTACTTCTACAAGGCCCTCATATTCCTCTTCTTATTCTAAATTTTGCCAATATTGTAAGAAAAAGGACAAGGTAATTTTGAATGTTTACAGTTGAAAAAGAAAAAGTTTAATGTATCATCTTCCATTGAGGAAGATGTTGATGCTCTAATTGAGGTTTGTATTGAATACATAATCTATGGTGTGTTGAATTTCCAACTCAATAAAGTCAACTTCATGTAGTAATTTAGTCTAAGATATCTTGAAATAGTCTATTCATGACACATAGTCATTTTCTCATGATTTCTCCACTGTTTATATCCTTAATAATGGCTCCTTAGAAGAATTGATTGCAAAATCATTTTTTTTTATAAAAATCACTTTCTAGTCAACTCTCATCATCATCCTTATTCGTTTACCTGGAAGGATAATGACTCATCTACATAGATCACACACATGCACTATGTTATTATCATTGGTACAAATTTTGTGGATAAATTTGCATGTTATGTGAGAAATATATATTGTTGTAATTTATTACTTGGATGACCTTATCAATATTCTTAGAAGGAAAAATATGATTTATTTTACGTAGTCCATGAAGATAACATCAAATAACTACAACAATAGGGTTCTCAAAATTATTCTCTAACTTTTATCTAGTAACCCTATCCACATTATTATCATTTTTTTGTCACTCATTGGACTTCATTTCCCTGATAAATTACCTCTAAAGGATATTCTACTAACTTTCAAAGCTTATCAGTTCTTACAAAGTTCTTTCCTTAGAAGTTCAGATTTGGTAGCCTCTTCTCAGTAAGTTATTACCCTGTTAAAAATTAAAAATTACCTAAATTTTCCCTTAAAGTTACCAATTTATTTCATTCCAATCAATTGAACAACCTTAATAGAATAAATACATATCAAGATTCAACATTCGACACCAGGATCTTGGCCAATAATTCAATCTATATTAGTCCAATTATTCAACTTCTTTTTGCTATAGATAGAATTTTCATCATGAATACATACCCAATTCAATAGGAATTCAACATTTCATACCATGTTTCTTAACATGGTAATCTTCCACATCAAGCATATTAGATTTACTGGCATTTGAGGCAACAAAATTTTCCCTCTATCCCAAGAGCATTAGACGAAAATGCTTATGTTGCTAGGAGGAATTACATGGATTCTAGAGTCTTAGCGTAAGAATATTTTTCATATTTATTTCCCTATGGTTATTTGAATACAATATTATTATTGAGTTTGAGACAGAAATTTTCTAAGACCTTGAATTAATCCTTCCTCAACAATTTGCTAACTTCATGTATTGGAAACATTTCATGTTTAGTTTACTTATCAAGCACAATATGAGTGTAATAAATGGTGGAACTTTGAGCCAATTTTGAGCCTCCAAAATTCATGTGATATTTGGCATGATGAGAGAATAAATTATGTAGTAAATATAATTTGTTGTTACCTCTTTTTGACTTAGTATTTCTTTGCGACACTAACTTGAGGTTTCACATACAAGAATGTTTCAATTAAGCTATAACACCAAGTTCTAGTGCCACAACCCCCCTATCTAACAACATTTTTAGTGCCTTCAACCTGTTTTTACGATGACCTCTATAAGTAGAATTGTGAAATATTATCTCATCCTTCATAGCAATTGTTCTATTGACAACTTCTTCTTCTATAAGTATTTTTGTAACAACTTATATAATAATTATCTATTTTTCTATAACATATAATATTTACCAAAATATTAGAGAAACATCATTAACATTAGTCAAACAAACAAAATCTAAAAAAACTTTTATGTACTGAAAATATTCCTACATCATAATTATTTTTATTTAAATCTATTAAATATAAAAAATTGACACAAAAGAGGTCTATTTTTATAAATTGATGACTTTTTCTCATAATATTTATTATAGAATTACTTGTTACTATTCTTTTACCAAATTATATTTAATAAATAATCTACTTTTAAATATTAAATGATTTCAATGGACATACATAAATGTACATCCTCAATCTCATGAAGGTGGGGAGGTGAATGAATTAAGGTGTGCATTTATGCATGCATTATATATCCTCATACATTTGTAAATTTTTCTATCGATACAAAAAAAATGTGTACAATTACCTAGATTATTAATTATCCATCCTCTTTAACACGAAGTAGTAATGTTTTCCATAAATACCAACAAAACCTGCACTTAGATACACTATTATAAAACTTTATACAATTTTATAAGACTTTATTTATCCTCATGTTACAAACAAAACGTGCACAATCATAAAAAAATATTCATGCTCTTTAACATGAGTTTGTAAATAATTCTGTAGATACCAACAAAGTATGCACTGACACTATTATAAAACTTATTGTATAGACTTTTCTTTAATTTTAAATGTGTTAGTTGTACATGGTCAAGTCATTTGTGGTTTCTTCGACCATAGTAGATGTGGTTAGCGCAATAGATTTGGTAGTATTATTCCAACATGAAAGTACTTGTAAATAATTAGTTCAGTAGTATTTATTTTACAATAGTATATGTGGTTAGCACAATATATGTGGAAGTATTATTTTAATAAGAAAGTTTTTCATCTTATATGAGTTTCTAAATTTAATAGAATATTAAAATTATAATTAAATGTATATGATTGTTTAGGGCCGTTATAAAAAGAATCTACGGTATGGTTTAGTGTTGAACGCTAGTTTTAGAGATATAATAAAATATATTATAATAAAAAGATGATATATATTTTTGTTATAATTAAGATAGTTATATAAATTAAATAAGTAATTAATATTAATAAATTTAAAATAAATAAAACTAGTAATTGTATCAAATGTTAAAAAGGAAACGTCATAAAGTATAAATTTGAGAAGAACAATGATATATAAAGAATTATTTGAAGGTAAAATATTCTATGGAGATTAAATATTTACTATTCACTTAATAATTATTAAGAATTAAATTAAAATAGTAATTTTTTGTTAAAAAAATGTGCCTATCTAATTAGTTTGTTGTTAGGTGTTAACATGACCAACAAGACAATGAGGGTAGATCCTACCACAAGCTACCCCGACAGGACTTGGTAGGACTTATAGATTATATACATGACAAATTGTCTTCGCCTTCGGAGATGGAATGAGCTACACACACTTCAACATCATTATAGTCCAAGCTTCAACATCACTGTAGTCCATGTAACTAAAATCATCTTTGTTCCTCTGGATGGAAAATACAAATGTTCTCTGTTATGAAATCAGCTCAAGAAAAGATAGGAAAGATAGATCAACGCCTTAGAATTCAGCCTCTTTGAGGGGGCAACTTCCTTTACATTACATAAATGAGCAATTATTGGATGATACAAATGAAAAGACATCCTTTCTATATATAGGAGTCTAAGGGGTCATAACATAATCAGAGCCGACATAACAATAATAATGTAAGGGCACAATAATAACAATAGTGGGCTTCTATGGGGCACAATAGTAACAATATGGGCACTACATGGGTACATCAATATAATAAGTGGGTTATACTAATAACAATAAGGGGTTACACTAGTAGTATAGGGGCCTTGTAGGAATTTACAGGTAAGTTCCTCAGAAAGAACACCAAAAGGACACCGCTCACAACCAGATCTCAAATCAATACACCAGTATTTTTGACGTGGTTAAAACCCTCAAAGTGCAAGGAGGGAAACAGTCCACGGCCTGCGCCAACGTGGCTACTACAGACAATTTATTAATCAAAAAATGAAAATTTACATAAGCTTCTCTCATGCACAGATTACCTGAACAATGACCCTCCATGCGCTTTAAATAGAACTCATGGACCAATCGGGTGTCAAGCCACGGATCAAGTGTCGGTAATACCGAGGTGAGAGTGAACCGTCGGATCACTACATATCGTGACCGTCGGATTGTAAGTTACAAAATGTACAACGGTAAAGAAAGACACTTTACCTAACTCTATACTTAACTCTATACTAGACCAAGTTGAACTTAACTATATCCTATGTGTCGGAATATCCTAACATCCCCCCTTAAGAACAACTTGGGATAGGATTGAAGGATTTACAAATATGACACAATAGGAGAAGGAAGGAGGCACTAGAGCCTATCCCCCCTTAGTGACAACTTCCTGAACTCCAAGCATATATCGAAGTTTAGTGAACTTCACCTCTGTGAGAGCCTTTGTGAAGATGTCTGCAACCTGATCATCTGTTGAACAATATTGCATTTCAAGAACATGGTCATGAATGAGCTTTCTGATGAAGTGCATGTGTAGTTCAATGTGTTTGCTGCACTGATGCTGGACTGGATCTTTGCATAGCTGAATGGCACTTTGATTATCACACCAAAGTGTGGTAGGATGCTGCTGCTCAAAGCCAAACTCTGATAGGATCTGACGAAGCCACAAGGCTTCCTTACTAGCTTCCACGGCACCACGATACTCTGCTTCTGCTGACGAAAGAGAAATGGCAGCCTGTTTCTTACAAGCCCATGTAATAGGTCCTGAACCAAGAGTGAAGACATAACCGGCAGTGGACTTCCGATCATCAGGGTCACCAGCCCAATCAGAATCAGTGAAACCAACTAATAGAGGAGCTGCTTTGGCACTGTAATGAATCCCAAACTGTACTGTACCTCGAACATAACGAAGTATTCTTTTAGCTGCTTTCCAATGACTTTCACGGGGGTTTTGCATAAAACGAGCAACAAGGCCAACAGCAAAGGAAAGATCAGGACGAGTATGGGTTAAGTACAAGAGTTTTCCTACAAGTTGACGGTATAAGGTAGCATCAACTTCAGGAGAAGTGCAAGAGACTGAAAGTTTGACTCCAGACTGAAAGGGAGAAGGGGCTTGCTTACAGTCTTCCATGTGAAAATGATGAAGAATATCACAGGCATACTTGGACTGGGAAAGGGAAATACCCTCCTTGGATTGCAAGACTTGAAGACCGAGAAAATAGTGTAAGTGTCCTAAGTCTGTCATTTCAAATTTCTTTTTGAGGCTAGACTTCACATGGTTTATAAGGTTGGGATCACTACCAGTAAGGATAAGATCATCAACATAAAGAACAAGGATGATAAGAGAGTTGCCCACTTTCTTGGTGTAGACAGTATTGTCAGAATGACACCTAGAAAAGCCAGATTCTAAAAGAAAGCTATCCATTTCGGCATACCAAGCCCGAGGAGCTTGCTTGAGACCATAAAGGGATTTCTTGAGTCGACAAACAAGGCTGGAGTCTGTTTGTATGAAGCCAATGGGTTGTTCCATATAGATTTCTTCCTTCAAGTCCCCATGCAAGAAGGCAGATTTAACATCCATCTGATGGACTTCCCATTTTAAAGAGGCAGCAAGGGAAAGAACAAGGCGGATAGAGTTCATTTTGGCAACAGGGGAGAAGGTTTTAGTGTAGTCAATGCCTTCAACCTGTGAAAAGCCCTTAGCAACAAGACGAGCTTTATGTTTATCAATTTTCCCATCTGGTCCATACTTGGTTCTATAAACCCATTTACATCTTACAAGTTTGCGTCCCTTTGGTAGAGGAACAAGATCCCATGTATCATTTGTCATCAATGAATGATATTCTTCATTCATAGCTGCTTCCCAATGTGGATGGCCTGAAGCTTCTGCAAAAGTGTCAGGATCATGATTTACTGGAGCTTGAGCCAGTAAAGAAGAGGCTCTTTCAAACTGAGAATGTGTATGTCGTTGATCTGTAGGATCACCGGCAAGATCACCTGCTGCATCCCGAGTAGCACGGACCCATCTTGGAAGTTGAGGATCCTGAGAAGGTGGGGGAGGATTATCATCCTCGCTTTCATCATCTGAAGAAGAAATGGTTTCAAAAGTAGAAGAGATAGGAAGAGGTGGCACATCCGCCGGACTAGGCTCGCAGGCCGATTTATTTTCATCAAATTTTACATCTCTTCTAATGATAACATTTTTGGACTTAAATGGAATAAGTCTATAACCTTTTACATCTTCAGAATATCCAACAAAAGTACATTTCTCACTCTTAGGTTCTAAAGCTTTATGCTTTTCATCTGGAATATGGGCCCATGCTTCACTTCCAAACACACGAAAGTGACTTACATCTGGTTTAATGGAACTCCAAGCTTCTTCTGGAGTGATATTCTCTAGAACCTTAGTAGGAGTGCGATTGATTATATAATTTGCACAATTAATTGCTTCGGCCCAAAAACTAAGACTGAGTCCTTTAGATTGCAGCATACAATTAGCCATTTCCTTTAAGGTGCGATTTTTCCTTTCAGCTACACCATTTTGTTGTGGAGTGTATGGAACAGTATGTTGCATTTGAATTCCATTTTCGGTGCAAAAGTTGATGAATGTGTTTTTAACATATTCTCCACCATTATCAGTTCTTAGCTTAAGAATTTGATGTCCAGATTGTTTTTCAACAAAGGCTTTGAAGGCCAAAAATGTGTTAAATACTTCGCTCTTGAGTTTTAAGAAGTATACCCAAGTGCGTCTGGAGAAATCATCAATGAAAGTTAAGAAGTACTTGCAGCCAGAGAATGAAGCAACAGGAAGAGTACCTCATAAATCACTGTGCACAAGCTGTAAAGGGGCTGAGGCGTGCCAAGAGGCACGTTTGTCAAAACTGTCCCGATGATGTTTTCCGAGTACACATCCGGAACAAACACCATCTCTGCAAGATACCATAGGAAGACCTGTCACCATATTTTCTTTACATAGATGCTGAAGGGAGCGATAGTTTAAGTGACCAAATCGCTCATGCCAAAGTTTGCTCACTTCATCATTATGAGCAACAAATACTGAGGGAAGACTGGATAACCCAAAGTTGTGAAACTTATACAACCTTGTGGAATCATCAGCAAGACCAGTAGCTAGAATCTGTTTAGGATCTTTTAGATCCTTGATTACAACATCATGAGGTGAAAATTCAACAATTTTACCTTCACCTGAATGAGTTATCTGATAGACAGATAGAAGGCTGCAGGATAAGGTTGGAACACATAATACATCATTAAACTGACCATTGTCTAGATGAACAGTTCCAGTCCCTACAACATTAAGAGATCTATCATCACCAACATATATATTTTTGGTGTTACAATCATTTAAAGAAGAAAACATGGCTTGGTTTTTGGCCATGTGATAAGAGGCTCCAGAATCAATGAGCCACTCATGAGAATGAGAAGAAGAAGAAGATACATTTAATGCATAACCAGACTGAGATGATTGACAACGACATGCAGAGAGTGCCATTGCGGAAGTTGAAGTTGAAGTAGGCTCCACATGGATGTTATGTTTCTTCATTGCGGCTTCCAAGGCTTCCATCTTCTTAAAGCATTTAGATTCTAAGTGGCCATCTCGATTACAAAAGTTACAATGTCTATCAGTCTTCTTCCATTTGTTTTTATTGGTCTTATCATTTTGCTGAAATGATCTTTCATTTTGAGGCTGAGTTGGTTTAGGACCATTCTTTTGAGGAAATGACTTCTTAGGATTCTTTGAATTTGGTTGCTGCTGGGCGGCTAATGCTTTCGTGGAAGAGTTTCCAAGATTAAGAAGACCAAGGTGTAAGAGTTTTTCTTGTTCTCTTATTAAGGAATCACAAAAGGAGTCAAAGGAAGGGGCCTTGTAGTCTTTTCCTTGACAAATGAAAGCTTCCCTTGTAGAATGGAAAGTGGAAACAAATACAGAGTAGGCTGGTCCCAACTTAGTAAGGATGGAATAAATAAGGTTACCATCTTCTTTCTTAACTTTAACACCTTCCAAGAGATATCTAAGGGTCTTGAATTTGGACAAGAAATCTTCAATGCAAGAAAAATTATTAGGATCCAAAGTAAGCAACTCATTTTCAAGTTGATGGGCTCTAACTTCATTTTTAATCCCAAAAACTTTAGCGATTTTTTCTAATGCTTCATGAGGAGTCTCAAGTTCTGCAATGTGGAATCTAAGATCAGGAGAAATAGACATCCCTATCAAACCACGTGCTTGATCTTGTCTATTTTCCCATTTTGCAGCCTTGTCTTCATCTTTTGGTTTCTTCTCTTGGTCTGTGGCTATTCTGAAGAGACCTTTACTTCTAAGTAAATCTTCCATGTAGGCTACCCATTGGAAGTAGTTAGTGCTGTCAAGAATGACTTGGCATGGACTTTCCATTTTTAAAAAAACTGAAGCTGAAGATGCTGAAAGTAAGTGTTCCAATGGATAGATCTCGAAAAAATAGATGGTTTTAAAAAAAACGGCTCTGAAAAAGGCTTCCGGATGAAGAAGTTATGGCTTTTTGAAAAAAAAAATGTTGATGTTGCCGGCGAAGTGCGCGAATGTGCGGGAATGAAAAAATCCGCCCCCACAAAATGGAGACTTGAACCCAAGACCTCTACTCTCTAAAAATAGCTTTGAACCAATTGATCTATACAAAAAATTTGAGAGAGAGAGAGAGGGGGGGGGGCTTGGTTTGCGTGCTTGCCTTGAGAAAGCTCTTTTTCCCTACAAAACACAAAACACAAAACCCAACACGAATATGCAAAGAAAAAAACGAACCTTGCGGCTCGAAGTTAGCTTTAGCCAAAAAACTAGAAATTTAAAAAAAAAAAATCTCAAAGTTAGCTTTAGCCGAAAAACTAAATATTTTTCTCAATGTTTCTGATTTTCCGAGATCACACTGAGGTGCAGGGAAAAGAGCATACGCATGAGAAAAATCCTTCCTTTCTGTTTCTGATTTGCCCAGATCGCACAGAGTCGCAGGGCAAAGAGCATACGCAGAAATGAAAGGTATAGATCCGGTTAAAAAAAAGGCTAAATAAACCGAAACGAAATAAGCAGAGAGAAAATAACAGTGAACTGCAAAAAAAACACTGTATACCTCCCGATCTGAAAAATGACGCAGCTAGGGCTACCGGAAACCTTTTTGCGTGAAACGAAAGGGGTTCCTCACTGGAACAGATGCTCCGAACGCAACAGAGCAGTCCTCTCGGCCCGAAAGCAATCAGAAACAACAGATCTAGGAAACGACAGCCGCATGCAGTTCTACCGGCTTCAGATTTGGATCACCAACGGACGCGGCCCTCAAATTGCTCTGATACCATGTAGGAATTTACAGGGTAAGTTCCTCAGAAAGAACACCAAAAGGACACCGCTCACAACCAGATCTCAAATCAATACACCAGTATTTTTGACGTGGTTAAAACCCTCAAAGTGCAAGGAGGGAAACAGTCCACGGCCTGCGCCAACGTGGCTACTACAGGGAATTTATTAATCAAAAAATGAAAATTTACATAAGCTTCTCTCATGCACAGATTACCCAAACAATGACCCTCCATGCGCTTTAAATAGAACTCATGGACCAATCGGGTGTCAAGCCACGGATCAAGTGTCGGTAATACCGAGGTGAGAGTGAACCGTCGGATCACTACATATCGTGACCGTCGGATTGTAAGTTACAAAATGTACAACGGTAAAGAAAGACACTTTACCTAACTCTATACTAGACCAAGTTGAACTTAACTATATCCTATGTGTCGGAATATCCTAACAGGCCTAACATGCCCCTCTCCTTCAAAAAGCGTTGTCCTCAATGCTTGAGTAGTTCTTGATGCTTCTGTATAAAATTCTTGTCCTCCCATGTGGAATATTCAGCCGGAAAGTTCTTCCACTTGATGAGATACTCTGAAATTGATCTATTTCGTAGCTATCGGGTTCTTGTTTCTGTGACTGCTCCAGGTTCCAATATGATTTTTCCTTCCTCTTCAATTTCTAGCAATATTATTTGAATTGGGATCTTTTGCAACTTTTGAATAAGTGGCCGTACTTCTTCGTCCTTCTTCCATTCATCCCTTGCTTCATTTATCCAATCCTGTTGGATAATATAAATAGAAAAAAAACAATGCTTCCACATCCTCATCCTTGAAGAGTCTTCCCATTCAGTAAGGTCGCCATTTTTTAAGTGCATGTAGTATTGCCAACATTTCCTTCTCATAAATAGCTTGCTTGAGATGTAGCAGTAAAAATACTCAATCACCTACATCAAAAAAAAATTCACTACGATGTTGATCTACCTGTTGTTTCGTTTGATTTTGCATCGAAGTGGCATTATCCTTTAAAAGTTGGAGAACTTGTTGTTGATGCTCGATGTGATCTTTCACTGCTTGAACCATTTTCTTCTTTATATGTCCTTCTATCTCTAGAGTTTGAGGAGTGGTAATTTCTTCCAATCCTTTACAAGATATGGTTGGATTCATTTCTTGATGCTCGATGTGATCTTTCACTTCTTCAACATTTTTCTTCTTTATATGTCCTTCTATCTTGATAGTTTGAGGAGCGGTAATTTTGAACAATGAATTACAAGATATGGTTGGATTCATTTCTTATTTATCGATGTGATCTTTCACTTCTTGCACTTTTTTCTTCTTGATATGTCCTTCTATCTTGAGAGTTTGAAGAGTGGTAATTCTTTCCAATGCTTTACAAGATATGGTCTAATTCATTTCTTCTTTCTTTGGGGTGGGGTCCTGGTGTATATCTTCTTCTTTTGATGTTTCTTGATCCTTTTTTTCCTCCTCTTCATATTCTATGTAAAATAATTTCTTCTCAGCACACTTATGATATTTAGTGCATTTGCTATCACAATTATAACGAAGCCCTTTTTCTCTTTTTTCTTCCAATTGTTGTGGTGTAACCCTTGTAGGTTGTGGAAGGCTAGGAGAAACAACACTTCCATCTTTATAGTTGTGAGGGGTACGCTTCCTGGTTTCCATAATTTTGCTTTCCACTATGTCACAAAGCCCTTTTACTCTTTCCAATTGTTGTGGTGTTGCTCTAAAGAAGGTGTTGCTCTTTGTATCCTCAAAATGTTCTATCATTTCCTCCGTGAAAATTGACCACGTAACAAGTTGTTTACAAGAACAAAGCCCTTCGTACCATAAATATTGATCTGGTTCTAAATATGAAGATGCAATACATACCTTTTCTAACAGTTGTACACCATGTAGATCAAAATATTGCTCCATCTGAAGTATCCAATTTATCGGATCCTTGCCACCAAACTTCCTCATCTTGTTTTTTCTTGATTTTAGGAGCTCTACCTTGAAACGATTGTAACTCTATACTTTCGGATCTTGAAGTTCTGAAATTGTGGTCTGTAGTAGCCCTCTATGTCCTCTTTCCAATGCCACTAGTCTGATCCAAATTGGATTCTCTAAGAAAGAGTTATGCACAATCTCCCAAGATGACCTGATTATAGACCTTTCCAGAAGAGCGAAATTGTATGAAGTGCCACGTGTCACTGTTTCGACCTTTGGATCTGAAAAATGCATACAAGAAACTATAGTCCGTCCTCTTTCTGTACCTTCTTACAAAATTTCAATTCGATCCCCAGAGAGAAAGTTATGACGATTTTCCCCAGGTCACCTGTTTGGAATGTAATTTAGGAGTCTGCAAAAATACCAACTTCCTCAGATAATATCTCTGCAAATATAGTGCAAAAAGCTCTGAAATTCGGACCCAAGGTTCAGCGAAATTTCTTCTCAAATGGGTTTTTTTTTCAACTTCTGAAACATCGCAGAAAAAAAGTTATAGCGAAAATTCCACGATGACCTGTTTGGAGTAGCAAAACCCTAAAATCCATAGCTCTGATACCAAATGTTATGAAACTAGCTCAAGAAAAGATAGAAAAGATAGATCAACGCCTTAGAATTCATCCTCTTCGAGGTGGCAACCTCCTTTACATTACATAAATGAGCAATTCTTGGATGATACAATTGAAAAGACCTCCTTTCTATATATAGGAGTCTAAGGGGTCATAACATAATCAGAGCCGACATAACAATAATAATGTAAGGGCTCAATAATAACAATAGTGGGCTTCTATGGGGCACAATAGTAACAATATGGGCACTACATGGGTACATCAATATATTAAGTGGGTTATACTAATAACAATAAGGGGTTACAATAGTAGTATAGGGGCCTAACATTCTCCCACAGAACCACAATCTTCTGAGGCTGCCAGCATGACTAATAATAAATGCGAGAACATGTCCCTGCAAGTTGATATTGATGTAATCACATTGGTAACATAGATGGAAGCCATGTATTGTTTCTCTTCTCTACAGTGAATGCCCCAAAGAAGCAACTAATTGATTTCAAAAAGGTATATATCCAAGTAGGTGCCAAGAGAAACCAAACTCACTAAAACCAAGAAAATCCATCAAATGATCCAATTCCATTAAGAGAAAGGGCTCCATGAATATGTATCCCCTCAAGATGTTCTAATTCTCCAAGAAGCCAACTAAAAATCTCCATCAGTGTGATACAAATCAGCGTGAAAATATAAAACGAGGAGGGTTTTTTAAGAAAAGGCAAGTGTGGTTCATAGTATAATGCAATACCAATAGTGCAAATAGCTTACTAGATATATTTCTTCAAGAGACACACAGTAGGCTCCAAGGTAAGAGATTTGGTTATCACTATAAAACTGTCTTTCTATATCCTTAGGAAATGTGTTTACCATAAAAGGTTTGATTATGTAAGTTTCCACATTGTGAGGGAGAATTTCAGCATCTAGATATGACAATACTTTACACATCCTTGCAATCCTATTCGAGTGGATCATAACAAAATTCATTCCAATGGATGAAAAGAAGCCATTAAAAAGACACTTATTATGCATTTTTCAAATTATTGAACTTTTTAAGCACATCTAAATTGTTAAATAATTGTAACTCTCAAAATAATTATTTTCTATTTGTAATGATATGAATTTGTAAATGCAAGACCATTGTAACTCTATAAATAATTATTTCCCATTTGTAAAAATAATAATTTATAAAGCCAAGACATGATTGGAGCTTTGAAAGTAAAAAAACTATTTTTCAAACTCTTGGATCATTTATCATCCATAATTTATAATATTTTAAAGAATTAAAATTCATGCACCTGAATTCCATTATAGACAAAGCCTGTCTGTTTAAAAAAATCTTTATAAAAACAGACATCTCCTATCAACTCCTATATTTCTCTAGATTGAGGAGCTCTATGACAAGGCTATATTCAAAAAGTAATAGCCATTCATTACCATCAATATGTTCTTCTGATGTTAAATCATTTTATCTTGTCTGTTCAATTAGGTAGTTGTCTTCTCTTTCTGGGCTCTAGCATACTGGAATTTTTCAGTGTTTGGGTGAGTACGCATCATCCAAAAGTGCATACAAGGTGAGGTATATGCTAGCGCAATGACATTTTTGTGTGTGAATATAAGCGAGGGGGCTAAAGATGATGGTGAGTAATCTGATAGAGAGGCCCATGGTTTGCAGATAAGGGAAAGAACTTCGAGTGCAGAAAGATATACATGTCATATGGTCGTTTATGAAGTGATGGCATCGATACTATATACTATGAGGAGAGTTTCCAGCCATACGTTTGGATCCAAATTCCCAATGATTTCACCAAGATGGTGAAACAACACTATATTAGCTTTAGCTTTGAGGATTTAAGAGATTACTTTGAAATCAAGATTTACAAAGAGCTAGGGAGAGGCAATTTTTTGTATACAAGAATCCTAGGTTAGATTTGTGCTAAGGATAAACAAATGGTTTACATCATCTTCTTGTATGGATAGTGATGCATATCGATGTGTTTTTCTTTGTTATATCCACTAGATAAAGAGGTAGTTTATGTGTTTAGAACACAATGGACACCTCCCTAGGATGTAGGGTTGAGGTTTTTCAATGCATTATGGAATGTCTCTGCACCTATGATATTTTATGTCACAAATGGGAATGCATATTCTTCTTTTAAATCATATGTATTTCATATCTGGATGCATTTTGCCTGTTAAATACGTTTAAAATTCATAGAAGAACGTTTTTCCTGAAGTGTTATGAATTATGCAAACCGTATTTTTGACGGTTAATTTTTTTTGGAAAACATTATTAATATTTCAATCGAAGCTGGGCGCTTATAAAAGGTACGCTGCGTCACAGTTTCCTGGACCGGGGACCTTCGTATGTCCTTTAACGAAAGTGAACAAAGCGACGACAAATCTGGTTACACGAGGGCGGGGTGTTTTCAATTCATTTGTTTGTATTCATAAAAATGGAGTTAAGACCACTACCAATAGCTATGGACAACGTAATTTCTCATGTAACTTCTTGACATTATATAAAAAATTATCGCAATGGTATTTAACAATTTTTCAAACTAGCTGCTCCAAAGAGTGTGAAAAACTTTTAATTTTATATCCTTGAATATACTTAAATAATGATTCTATTTAGAAATTTATTTCATTAATACTCTGCAGTCCAGGAAGGTAGCGACTCTACAATTTTGAAAGATTTTATCATATTTAAATAACAGGGATGAATTAAATGTTGAACTTATAAGAGATTTTATTGGATTTAAATGACATATATAATGAAAGGGATTAAATTTTTATTTATTTATTAAGTTAGAAGAAAAACTTATATTTAAATAATAATGGTAAATTATATAAATTTTAATCAAATTTATATATTACAAAATATTTATATATATAATAAATACTTATTAATATTTATATATATAATAAAAACTCATTTTTGAGTATTTTCATATGAGAGATCATTTCAATGTTTTTTTTGTCACAAATGGTTTACATGCCAAAATATATTATTAGAAAAGGTTTAATATAAGGTTTTATTATTACATTTAGATCCAAGTATCTTCATTTAGGAAGGAATTTAGATTAAAAACAACTCATTTGTTTGACTACAAGTTTTATAGAGTAGTGAGATTGTGAGTGTAAATTCTAAGTTGTTCATTTGATTTTGTTGTTTACTTATATGTTCGTAGTATTATTAGAGTGAGTTTGTTATGATTGTATTCGATATTATTTTGATATACAGTAGTTTTGTTGTATATATATAATTTTAGTTGCCTTGAGTTCTTGTGGTTAAAGCACTTTTGCTATTAAGAAGTCACTAATGCAATTTTCTTGACACTCTCGGGGTGAGGCTCTATGTGTGGGCTAACAAAAAATGATATACTTAGTGGTTACCAATCTCTAGATATATATATATATATATATATATATATATATATAGAATATGTGTGTGTTTAGTTGTTTATATATGTGTACAATAATTTATATCTATATTGATTTTGCTAAATTTTTCTCTAACAGAATGTAACAATGGAGGAAATCATAACATAATCCTAGAACATGATGTTAAGAGATTCACAATATCCATTTGTTATAAGTTTGGTCTTTTAATTTTTAAGAGGTTCAAATACTATGCATTCAATCTTGTCAATATTAATGTATATCCATGATCCAAACCAATGCTAAAATATATGTTGTCAAATATATATTTTATCTATAAATCCTATATTATATATTAGATTATGTAAATAATAATATAAATCATATTAAATTATGTAAATAATAGTATAAACCATATTAATTAATCTACTTTCGAGTTATTATTGGTAACACTCAATAGTTTTTAATTTGTCTGTCTCTTATATATCCTATAGGATATGTTTCCGAGGTTATCATGATTTTATTGTGAGCGTTCAGTGTAATTTCAAACCAAATTGAACATTCAATAACACATTTTTGTGATGGTCATTTTGGTTTTTTTGTTATGATAAATATGTGAATTTTTTTAATATAAATGTTTTATTGAAAGGTAATTTTATTAATAAAATGTTTATTGTGAAAAGTTAATTTATTGTTAGAAAATGATTCTTGAAGGGAAAAATTTTAAACATAACGTTTCTTGATGGGAAACATAACGTTTCTTGATGGGAAACATAAAGACCCAAAACGTTCAAAAAAATTGCTTGTCAGGTAAAAAGAAACCCAAATTCCCACCCTACAACGCACATCATCTTCCATTTTATTTATTTTGTTTAATTAGTTCACAGTGTGTGCAGATCGCCATATGGGTGAAGCAACAACAAGTGATAGATCATTTCATGAGCTTTGGCTGCAACCATCACCTTTTCTCCCATTATTTTTTTTTTTATATTTAGCATTATTATTTTTCTTACAATTATATTAATTTAATTTTTTAATTTTAAGTTTTATAAATACAATAAAATATATATTTTAATAGAGAATTATAAAATTGGTTTCTCTTTATAATATATCTCTTCCATAAATATGTGTAATTTTGTTAAAAATATAATATTAAAAAAATTCTTTATAATTTAAAAAATACAAAAATATTTAAATATTTATTTATAATTGTTTAAAAATATATTTATTAGTATTTTATTTTCAAATACATTAATTTTATTTTTCAATTTCAAAAATTTATAATAATAATAATAATATCCATTTTTAAGGAATTGGTGTATAAGATCCCTTTGCTTGTGGGACAAGGGACCCACCTTCGCGTAATGATTTGACTCCTAAAGTCTACGAAGGTATACATACTCTACCCCCTCTCGTTTCGAACCTGTGACCTCTTTGGAGGAAACACATGCTCTTAATTAAAAAAAAAAAAAACACTTAATAAAATTGTTGAATTTAAAAACTACTATCTTAATTATTTTTATTAAACATAATACTTTAATTCAAAAAAATAGTTATGTCTTTTAGTTTTAATGGAATAGAGTACAAATTATATATTATTTTTAAATCTTTCAAATAAATTTATATAGTTTTAATTTTCTAATTTTCTAAATATTAAATTTTATTTCATAATTCTTTTAAATTATATTTTGTAATAATTTGTTTTTTATTTTTAATGGAATATAGTAGATAGTGTTATTGTAAAATTATAATTTATTTATTAATAAAATGTTATATTTTTTAGTTTTTTATTATTCTATTCTATTAAATTAAAAATATTATTTATTTTTTAATTTTTATTGACATAGAAAAATAATCTTATTATATATGTGTAAAATTTAACTATACTATATAAAATTTTGGAATTCAATTATTTAAAACAAAGATAAAGAGGAAAATGAAAAAAGTTAATCAATGTACAATAAGCATTAACTAAAATGAGATTGAGATTTGTTCATTTTCTTTGACTTAAATAGTTGCCTTCCCTCCATGACTATAAAGTAGCACAACCACATTAATAAATTAATTACTAAATTTGATAAAACTTTAAAAAATTAAACATAATTAAAAAATAAAATTCAAATAAAAAATGTATCTATAATAACTTCATAATTAAAATCACTGTATAAAATAACAAAAATTATTAAAATAACCATCTAAATTATAACTACTTAAATTAATTACAAATTAGCACAACCATATTAGTAAATGAAGTTATATATGTCGAATACTTATGATCGTTGTGATTATTATTATAATTATTTAACATTATTGATCATTATTACTATTATTAATTAATATTAATTTTGTAATTAAATAATTAAAAAAAAAAAAAAAAATAATATTAATTAATTAAATAATAATAATATTGGTAATTAATTAAATAACAATATTAATTAATAATAATAATATTGTTAATGCTAATAATTAATAAATATGTGTTGTTTTCTGAATTTAGGTTTTTGTGATGCATATTACATTAAGAAGAGTTTTTCCGGTAGAAATCACATAGGAGAAAATTTTACCTACGTGTTTCGAATCAGCTAGTGTGGTTCATCATCAGGACCAGATGAAGATGCAGATCATGGCACAGGCTTAAATAGAGGGTGATGTAGAGGCCAAAATATCATATAGCGGCTAGTTTATGAAAATTCATATTTTAATAATGATTATTAAGATCAAATAATATTCCTATAATGGAAGAAAACTCACATAGAGCAATATCTTCATGCTAATTCTTATCATTTCCTAGCTCAAAAGCTTGGCGTTCTCAATACTTTAGCAACTAGAGCTTTAAGGGTTTCTAATGATAACCATATCGATCAGGAGAAAACACACCTCTTGAGTGTTTTCTTTAATAATCGGTATAGTAGAAACCAATGTACTAAGGCTTTAGTCAAAGCCGAAAAAGGTCCTAAGGCTAAGAAAGAAACCAGGGATCGTTTTTCTGGGGCTCATCTCCCTTTTATCCAAGGAAATACAGACAAGATTATGAGGATACTAAAGAAGCATAAGGTTCCTTCAACCTTTAGGCCTCTAGATACTGTCTAAATCTCCCTAAGATCCGTTAAAGACCTTATGGACCCCAAAAATATGAAAGGTGTTTATGTTATCCCTTTCTTTTGCGGGACTCCCTACATTGGTGAGACTGGTTCCTCGATTAATCAAAGGATTCGTGGGCATGTAGCTGACATCCAACATGGCAGGACCCGCTCCTCTGCTTTGGTAGAACATGCAAAAAAATCTAGGCAACACATTTGCATTGAGGAAGCCCATGTCATTGCCAAGGTTAGTCATTTCCATCATTGTAAATTCAGGGAGGCCTTGGCAATCAAAAAAAGGCCCAATAATTTAAATAGAGATGATGGTTGGAATATTAGCAAAAGTTGGGTCCCTCCTTGGTCCTCCTAGTTTGTATGTTTGTGGTTTTTATTTTTTAAGTGTTTGATGTTTCTATTTATGATTTTTTTGTTTCTATATACGTATTTGCATTTAATGTTAATATTTTCTTGATCCATTTTCTTACCTTAAAAAATAAATAAAATAAATAAAAATAAAAGAAAATAAATTTTTCCCTCCCTTTTGATTATTTTTTTTTAAATTTTAGTCTCATTTAATTATTATTTTTGTTATAGGATATATATATATTTTTTACCATGTTCCTTATTTTTGGTTGACCGGGATTGTTTGTTTCTTATTTATGTTTATATATATAAGAAACAAACAATCCCGGTCAACCGAAAATAAGGAACATGGTAAAAAAAAGAGAATATATATATATAGATCCTATAACAAAAATAATAATTAAATGAGACTAAAATTTAAAAAAAAATAAATAAAAGGGAGGGCAAATATATATATATATATATATATATATATATATATATATATATATATATATATATATATATATAGATATATATAATTTTTTATTGATTATTATAAATTATAATATTATTATTCTTAAACCAGTCATTATAGGAATATTATTTGACCTTATTAATCAGTATTAAAATATTATTTTTCATAACCTAGCGTTTATAAAATAACAATAACAACAATAATAATAATAATAATAATTTTACCCTCCCTTTTGATTGCTTTGTTTTAATTTTGGTCTCTTTTAATTATTATTTTTGTTATAGGATCTTGACTCATTAATCAGGTCTTGACTTCTATTTATTTGTTTTATTTTATTTTATTTTTATATTTTTTAACTCTATTCCCTGTATTTGGTTGATTCGGATTGTTTGTTTCTTATTAATGTTTAGGTTTCTCGATATTTCTTAATTAATATTATTTATTTATCTTAATTATTATTATAGATTATAGTATTATTATTCTTAAACTAACCATTATATTACCCGTTATAGGAATATTATTTGATCTTGATAATCATTATTAAAATATTAATTTTCATAAACTAGGAGTTATATAATATTTTTGTCTCTACATTAGCCTTTATTTAAGCCTATACTATGATCTGCATCTTCATCTGGTCCTCATGATGAACCACACTAGTTGATTCGAAACATGTCGGAAACTTTTTCTCCTATGTGATTTCTACCGAAAAAACACTTCTTAATAAACATGTTAGTCAATAATTTAGTAGCATTATTAATTAATAAATATTAATAATAATTAATTCATTAATTTATATTTCATTCATTATTAATAAATTCATTAAATAATTCAATCATTCAAAATTAATAAATAATAATAATAAAACCATTATAGATTAATTTAATAATATTAATTAATTTAATATTATTCCCTTCAGTTCATAATCGTTTGAGGTTTTAATATTAATCCCTTGGGTTTATAATATCAATCCCTTGGTCTTATAATATCAATCGTGGTCAACCATGGTCCAACGTCGCATTGTAACAAAGATTGTATCGATATGAAAATAAACCCTGGTCAACTATGGTTCAACGTTGCATTGTGACAAGGATTGTCTCAATATGGAAATCCAAGATGGTCAACCATGGTCAACCATATGGTTTTAGGGTTTATAATATTTATCTTAAGGATTATATACCTCGGGTTTATAACTTTTATCCCTTGCGTTTATTATTCCCTTGGGCTTGTATTATCAATCTCTTGGGTTTATTAATCTAAGGGTTCATATTCCTAAGGTTTAATATTATTCACTTAGGTTTATAATCCATTCGGTTTTTAGTATTGATCCCTATGGTTTATTATTCCCTAGGTTTTTAATATTGATCATGGTCAACCATGGTCAACCATGTTTTATAAATCCAATCATGCTCAACCTTGGCCAACCATATTTTATAAAATTTCAACCATGGTCAATCATGGACAACCGTTATTCCACATCGCATTGTGACAAAGATTGTCTCAATATGAAAATTTATCATTTTCTCAACGATGGTCCAACGTTGCATTATGACAAAGATTATCTCATTATGTTAATCATGGTCAACCATGATAAACCACAACTAATCGTGGTCAAACATGGTAAACCATGTTCAACGAGTTTTATAAAATCAAACATGGTCATCCATGATCAATCATGGTCATACGTCACATTGTCACAAAGATTGTCTTGATATGAAAAGCAACCATGATTATGCATGGTCAACCATGGTCCAATTTTGCATTGTGACAAGGATTGTCTCAATATGAAAATCAACCATGGTCAACCATGTTTATTTTAGTGTTTATAATAGCTATCTTAGGGTTTATATACCTTGGCTTTATAATATTAGTCCCTTGGGTTTAATATTATTCCTTGTAGTTTATAATCCCTTGGGTTTATTATTCCCTTGGATTTATAATATCAATCATGGTCAATCATGGTCGACCACGGTCAATCATAGCCAACCATGGTTGAATGTCGCATAGTTTTAATGATTCTCTCAATATAAAAATCAACTATGGTCAACCATGGTCCAACGTCACATTGTGACAAATATTGTCTTAATATAAAAATCAATGATGGTCAAACATGGTCCAATGTTGCATTGTGACAAGGATTATCTCAATATAGAAATCAACCATGAGAAATCATGTTTATTTTAGGGTTGTAATATTTATTTTAGGGTTTATATACCTTGGGTTTATATTTTTTATCCCTTGGGTTTATAATATCAATCCCTTGGGTTTATTAATCTAAGGGTTCATATTCCTAGGGTTTAATATTATTCACTTAATTTTATAGTCCCTTCGGTTTTTAGTCTTAATCCATAGGGTTTATTATTTCCTTGGGTTTATAATATCAACCATGGTCAACCATGGTAAACCATGTTTTATTAATTCAATCATGATCAACAATGGTCAACCATATTTTATAAAATCAATCGTGGTTAACGACGATTAATCATGATCCAACGTTGCATTGTGACAAAGATTGTCTCAATATGAAAATCAATCATTGCCTCAACCATGGTCCAACATCGCATTATGACAAAGATTGTTTCAATATAATAATCATGGTCAACCATGGTGACAAAGATCGTTTTGATATCTAAATCAACCATAGTTAAGCATGGTCAACCATGGTCCAATGTCGCATTATGACAAGGATTGTCTCAATATGAAAAACAACCACGGTCAACAATGGTCATCCATGTTTGTTTTACTCTTTATAATTTTTATTTTAGGGTTTATATACCTTGGGTTTATAATATTAGTCTAGTGGGTTTAATATTATTCCCTTGGGTTTATAATCCCTCGGGGTTTTAGTATTAAACCCCTGTCTTTATTATTCCCCTGGGTTTATAATATCAATCCCTTGGGTTTATAACATCAATCATGATAAGGCATGGTCAATCATGGAAAGGGCTAACCAGCCATATATTGGGTATTTAATGCCCTCAGAGCAGCACGCGACTTAACGCGATAACACGGGAGCAGGCAAATTCGGCATTAAATAATATTTGCCCGCTCCTGTGTTATCGGGCTAAGTGGCGTGCTGCTCTGAGGGCATTAAATACCCAATATATGGCTGGTTAGCTCCAGCCGTCAATCATAGCCAACCATGCTCGAATGTTGCATTGTTATAATGATTGTCTCCATATTAAAATCAACCATGGTCCAATCTCGCATTGTGACAAAGACTGTCTTGATATAAAAATCAATCATGGTCGAGTATTGTCAACCATGATTAACAATATTTATATTTATAAATAATTTATTGAATGATATTTATATTAATAAAATAATATTAATAAATAATAATAATAATTAGTTATTTATTATTATTATTTATTAATTAATAATGCTACTAAAATATTAAGTAACAAATATTTATTAATTATTAATATTAATTAACATTACTAGTATTATTAATTAATATTATTATTTATTTAATTACTATTATTATTTAATTTATAACCAATATTATTATTTTTTAAATTTTTTATTATTTAATAATAATAATAATTTGGCTTATATTAACCCCATTTACTTTATAATATTTCTCCTTTCTTCCAATTAGATTAGGATTGGAGTTTAGACGTACGTAAATTTTTTTATTGGCGAAAGAATAAGCATTTTATATTAAAATGTTCTCATCAAGACGGTCTTAACCTGGATCAAGGAACATTTTTTTTTTGTAGTTGAATGTTTTAAAAAGTAATTATGTTCTTAAATCTCTTTAAATTTAAAAACTTAATGAATACTAAACCCCAAAATAAGTAATTAATATTCTTTAGGATTAATATTCTTTAGGCTGTGGTTCAGTGGTTATGTGAAAGTTTGATCCCACAAATCAGGTCCCTTAATCCATACAACCCTGTGCAGGACTATGAAAGCTGCTGCAGCGATTGGAAAAAATGGACTCTGTCTAAGAGCAGAAACGGTTTAATTTTATATTCAGCGGCCTATTATCATAGGAGTTGTCTATAATGCGACTTTTTGAGATTCCGGTGACGGAATCCGGCGGAAGAAATTGAGATGAAATCATGATTTGTTGCAGTTAAAATGGTTTTTTAACTGCATATTCGGATTCAGCACCCTGAAAAACCCCTGGGACGGTTTCATTGTGCAGAAATTAGCTATCAAACTTGGATTCCAATAAATCACTGCCGGATTTTCACCGGAAAAAATCGCCGGAAAGACTTTCAAAAAGTCGCGTTAAAGACTACGTCATTATCATATGCCTCTGCCCACGCCAACAGAGACGTATTCAAAGCCGTAGTTCTTACGACTTGTTCACTCCCTTGTTTCGACCTCTTCAAAAGTCAAATAAATCGGAGACGCCAACCACAATTAACGCCTGCGCATATGCACTCCACTGATCTGATCAGATCCGGTCCACGCCAATACCATCATAACAGCTGTTCGCCATTATTCTAGAAGTTGACTTAGTGAACTTTTGTGAATATCCACCACTAATTGGCTGGCCTGCGGATAGCATTCTCCATCTATAAATTATTTGCCCAACCTTGGAAAGATTCACAAGAAGGCGAATGCTATTACAGAGCCTTTTATTCACTATACTTATTGGGAAATGGGAAAGATGGAAAGCGTGATAATATGGCGTTGCTGTTTCATGGCATTATTCTTACCTGGACTACTCCACCTTAATGCCATTTCAGTTTCAGCTGCCCTTTCGAAATCCGATCCGTTCATTTACGGGCTCTGCAACGTAAACAAATACAGCAATGGCAGTGCGTATGAAAGGAACGTGAACGCCGTATTGGAGTACCTGGTGAGCGCCGCTGCCCCACGAGGCGGATTCGCGACATATTCTTATGGAGGAGTCAACGGCCTTCTACAATGCCGGCCCGACATCTCTCAGGAGGACTGCCAAAAGTGTTCCGCTAAAGCCTTACAGATGGCTTATCAAGACTGCCCTAATGCCATTGGAGCTCGGATTCAGCTGGAATTCTGCTTCATTCGTTATGAGAATTACAGTTTCGCCTCTGTTCTCGATACCGTTGAGGCCGCTGCTCTTGAGAATGTGAAGAGCAACGGTGATATTGAAGGCTTCAATCAGACTCTAGGGAATCTTATGAAGACTCTTTCTGGCAAAGCTCCCTTAACAGTCAATAGATTCGCCACCGGATCGTTGGCGGTGAATTCTTCTGTCACCATTTATGGATTGGAAATGTGCTTAAGGAGTCTTTCGGGACGTGACTGTGGTGTTTGTTTGAAAGAAGCGATTACGGCCATGAATCAGTGTTGCTCTTCACAGGTTGGGGCTCAAATGTATCTGGGAAGTTGCGCAGTGCGCTTCGAGATATATCCCGTTTATGACCACCCTACCTATCAGCCATGAGAGAGAAGCAACCTGAGCTCACGTACTGTTTTCTTTCAAATAAATAAAGGCCTGCAATCCACGTAAGGATAACCCCTGCTATATGGCTGAACTTAACTCTTCTTCATTATCGTTTCTCTCGTTTGTACGCCTCTACGGAATGTGATATCTGTTAAATGAAATATAAAAATAAAATGCTTATTCTTAATATATTTTCGGATTTAGTAGAGTATATTTTCCATTATAGTAAATAATGGATACATATCAAGGCATATTGCAAGATATCTGTTGATGCTGTTATTGGTATAAACAAGAGTTGCAGGCAATGGTAGGCCCTGCCGATTTGACAGGAGACTGAAGAAGTTTAATGAAATGTGTTAATTTGAATAAAATTTGTAATTTAAATAAATTTTATTAATTAATGCATATTATTCATAACTTTGATTTTTGGTGATTAAATAAGATTGGTGATTTTTTTTGTTACATCTGAACGCTAAATTTTAAAATTTAATTACAGAAGATTTTAATTTTAAAATGGATGACTTTAAAAAGTACTTTTCTTTTTTGTGATATCCATTATTAATTTTTTTACTTTTTCTTACATGTTATAGATTTCAAAATTTTATATGCAATCTATCAATCCCATCGCTGACAACTGCTCTTAATGTCCATTAACTCTCAGCTTGACATTATGTAAAGAGAATCTTCGCCCTGAGTAACTAGAATATTAGATTTTTGTTGTTGTCTACTACAGTGTACACGTAGAGACTTACCAAAGCTTTATATGGTGCATAAGCTGTAATCAAGAAGCACGGAAAATCTAAGAGAAGTTTCAGAAATCAGAGAACTACAGATGAATTGCACATCATGACCCAATAAATACATGTTCCTTGGCATTGGGGGCTCGGGCGTGAACTCAACTGTCTCTATATGGCCCATGTTGCGATTAAAACAAAATAAAAAATATAAATAAATTTATTATATATTGAAGTTGAAAATACAACGTAATATCACCATTGCTTGTTATCAGTGTATATGGTCTTTTAAAGATAATGAAGTTGTTTCCCTAAGAAAATATATTCAAATATTTGGAAACCTAATTCTTTAGACATATGTAACGCATGCATCTAACTCTTCTTTAGAGACGTGTAAGGCATTCATCTGAAATCTAATTTCTTATCTCACAGGATGCATGGCCGTTATGCTTTAAAAATAATTAAAAGAATTATTTTATGTTTTTTATTTAATTAAATAAAAATTACAATCTACAGGTCTGCTTGTTACATATACGTTTTGTATTGATCTATATGGCTAGAAAAAGGTGTACTTCATCACAGTGCAGGTGATAGCAGCATTTTCCTTCCCGTACGATATGCATGCAATAGTGCAGCTGCCTGATAGGCTTCCTCGTCGTGTCATTTTTTTTTCCCGTAAGAAAAAAGTGTAATGTATTATCATATGAGATGAAAATATATTTTTAGTCATCACCCATCCATATCCAATATCAACCTATTTCAATTTGGGTAAGCAAGCATGCTTCTCAAAAAAAAAAACTAGATAGCACTATATATATCATATATCAAATTATGGCGTAAATGTAGTGTAGCCATATAAAATAGGGTGCAAATATAGTGAAATGGATGAAAAAGTTGTAAGTCATCCAACGGTGTAGCCAATGAGGATATACATAGTGATCCATAGTACCCCACATCATTTATATATAATCACATACATGTGGACTATGAGGCCTGCAGATACAAAAAAGTAAAAGATAGACACAAGTATATAAAAAAAGAAACCACAAAAATTAGGAGGAAATGGAAATTCCCCAACATCCAGTAAATTTTCTCCCAAATTGATTTCAATGTGCATACCACCTAGGTTTTCCTCAAGACCCCTCTTTGAAAGTTCATATGCTAGTTGGTTGTGTTCTCTTCGGATGTGCATAATTGTTGAATTACTGAACTATGTCCATAGATTGTAGATTTTCTATAGCCATCCAAAGAGAAATTGTTGGTTGATTTTTGCACATCCATTGACATGATCAATAATAATCTTGGAGTTCCCAAAAATATGGATGTCAGGGATATTGAGGAAGTTTGTGAACCATATAAGGCCCCAGAGGGCCATTTCTTCAACCCTTGTATTTGTGCCACTTCCCGCATTCCAGTGAATCTTGTATTCCAATTGTTTGGATATAGCTATCCAAAAGCCGCATCCACAAGTGTTTCTTTATGCTGTGCCATCTTACCGGGTACTCGAGCTCTGGGTCTGTTCACTTGCATTGTTATTTTTTATTTCTAGTATCAAGTGAAGTAATCATAGAGTGACATGATACCGTGCATTCATATACCAGCATGAAATTATCTATTGAGTTTTCAAATATGTATTTGTTCTGCCATTTCCATATTGCCCAAAAAAAGATTTGGGGGAATGATCCTCCATGTTAGCTTCTGTGTACTCCACCATTTCATACAATCCACAATGCTGTCAAAATGATTATAAGGAAAACCAAAATAATTTGCCCATTTTTCCCATACCTGGACCGTGAAGAGACAATTGAGAAACATATGATCGTTGTTTTCCAATGCCATTCTACAAATTGGACAACTAATGGGTCCATGCGACTGTCTCTTTTGTAGATTTTCCCAAGTGAGATTTTTTATTTTGTAAACCAACCAGAAAAAGGATGATTTTGATGGGAATTTTAGTCTTCGAGAAAGCATAAAATACAGGAATACCCCCAGGCAGAACCTCCCTACCACAGAGGGTGTTATATATATCGGCAACCATGATATTCCCGACCTTTCATCTTTCCCATCTAGACAAGTTGATCACAATTCCCTTCACGACATATACAAAGTAGTTTCATGCCGGCACATATCCAGTTCCACTCCAGCGTCGATTGCCCATCCAGTCCCAACTCTTGTGCGCTTTTCCAAGCAGGACAAGGACCTCGCCAAGTGGATAATACTTGGCTCCAAAAGTATATACCACAACCATTTAAGCATCGAATGAACTCCTCTGATATGTTGCATTCCACTCTCACACCTAGAATGTGATCAGCGCCAATGAGGATCGTGTGACCCGACCCCATAGACCAAGCAAGATATTGTAAAATAAATTATGTATCTTTTTGGAAGCTAACCCAGAATGTTGAGCCCGTCGTGATGCCTATACTTCCTATGCGGTACCAAAATAGAAAATCATGCTCCTTTTGGTATTTATATCTAATCATCTTACCCCAAGTACCAACACCGAAAATTCCCCTCCATAATGATTTCAGCAGTAAAGACCATCCAAAATGTCAAATATTCAAAAATCCCCCAACCCCCCATATGCTTTGGAAGTGTAATGTGGGACATCTTGACCAAATGAAATTTATTTTGTTGACTGCTACCCGCCCAGATGAAGTTGGCCATAATTCTATTTAGACTATTTATAATAGAGTGGGGGATATGAAATAGGTGAGTCCAGTATACCCCAAACTGCGAGAGAACAACTTGTATTAGGAGTATGAGACCTCCCAGAGATAGGCAAATAAAATCCCATCCATAAATCCTTTTATAGAAACGGTCCACAAGCCATTGCCAATTGATGATCCTGTAGCTACATGGTTTGATATGATAGCTAAGATATTTCATACCACTCATCATATTCTCTATATCTATCCCAAATCAGCTTTTAATATAAGCAGTAACGTCCATATCACATATGTCATGATAAATAATAAACTTTTGTAGATTCATATGTAATCCAGTGGCTTTAGCAAATTTAGAAAAAACATGAAAAAGAGTCATCGATGCAAATCGGTTTAACATACCCATAATAAGCACATCATCAATGGAGAAACCATGTGAAATTTTGACGTCATTCATCATGTGTAGTACTTGAAACTGTCCATCCAACACCACTTTAATTATGTGCATACTCAGCCCATCCATCGCCAAAATAAATAAGAGTGGGGAAAGTGAACATCCCTAGCGAAGCCCTCAACCAGCCCTAAATAAATGTGTTGGATATCCATTGATGATCACAACATAATTTACATTTGAAACACATGCCATTATCCATACCATGCGTCTGGGCTGTAAATCAATCTTATGAAGAACCAGTCGAGGTATCCCCAGTCCAAACAGTCATAAGCTTTCTGTAAATCCACCTTCATAATGGTGGCATTTAGATGCTTTGTGTGAATCGAATGGATACATTCTTGTGTGATAGCAACAAAATCATGAACTTTTCTGTCTCGAAGAAAACCAAATTGTTCTAGAGAAATATAGCGCGACAATGTACTCCTCATACAATTAGCAATAGTTTTTTATATGACTTTATAGATAAGATTACAAAGTGATATGGGCTGGTAATTTGAGAAACTGGCAGATGGGCACCACTTCGGAGTGAGAGCAATATAAGTGGAATTTATATGCTTATGAATGTCCCCTGTGACCCTCGACTCCTCCACCATGTCAAGGAGGTCACTTTTAAAGAGGTCAAAGAAATGAGTAAAAAGCTCCACCGTCCACTAGTCTGGGCCCGGATTCTTATCACCTCTAAAGTATTTTAAAACCTCAAGAAGCTCACCTTCAGAGACCACTTTAAACAATTCAGAATTTGTATGAGCATCAAACATGGTGGGCTAAAGATCCACACCCCATAATAGATCCTACACTTCTAAACCCTCATTACAGCCATAAGACTTTTGGAAATGTGAGACAATGTTCAACATTACAAATATCCCCCTGCGACTGAAAACGTTGTCCATTAGCATCAATAATATCCCAGATAGAATTTATTTTGCACTTGTGGTTTGCAAATTGATGATAAAATTTAGTGTTTCGGTCCCCTTCTCTAGTCCATAAATCTTTTCTCTTCAGGCGCTAGGAGGCTTCTTTGATAGATAGAATCTGCTTCTTTTTGAGTTCTAATTCGTGAATACGATTCCGAGTAGAATTAAGTAGATAGTGTGTATTCAGCTGGGGACAAAGAGCATCCAGTTCATGTTGTATATTGTGCAATTCCTAATGCAATTGGTGTGTCTTCTGTTTGTGCCATGCTTTTACCTCCCCACGAATGATTTCTAGCTTATCCAGGATGTGCACCATGCGAGATGACCCCCAACCATCGTCACGGGTCCATACAAAGCGCAACAGTGCATTGAAATCCGGATCATTCAGCCAAATCCGGTTGAACTTAAAAGGCAACCCATATCTAAACTCCGCCCTCCTCCATTGTAAAATAATGGGCTGATGATCAAATAAAAGATTGTTGATAACCCGTGCATGTACTTCTCCAAGACGCTCCACCACCTATTCATGTATTAAAAACTGATCTAGCCGCTTTGCAACATATGCCAACCCCACTCTGCCATTGTCCCATCTAAGAACCATATATTTAGGGCATATATCAACAAAATTGTGGTCCATAATCACGTCACGGATCAACCTCGCCAGTGTGTCAATTTTCGTGGACTGATCCCAAACTTCGTCCAAGCCAGTAGTATAATTTAAGTCTCCCACAATGATAAGTGATACCAGCTCCATTATCTTAGATGAAAACAACTTATCCCAAAAAACAACCCTATTCTTATATGGGGCATACATTTAAGACTGTGAATACGCCCACTTAGACAATGAATATGTCCTTCAAGCAGGATACCAACAAAACATGAGAAAGCCTTGACCTTAACCCATCGAGGGTCCCATAGGGCCACAAGACCACCAGATAGACCAGTAGCAGTCGTGGTAGCTATATGCCAACCCTGGAACATTTTCCAGATATATTAGATCACATGAGGAACATAATGCATTGTTTCCTCTGGGAGAATAATGTAAGGATGAACAGAGAGAAAAAGTTGCTAAAGGGCCAAAAATTTTGAGGTAGCCCCCAATCCCTGAATGTTGAGAGAAAGGATGAAAGTCATGATAACCCCTTTGTGGGCATCCGTGCTCTAAGGGCCCGAGAAGAAGGTATGTCATCAATAGCAACCTCAACAAGGAATCGATCAATAGGGGAATTAAGAGGGATTGGTCTAGGTCGTCCCAGGAAATGTTGACTGCAACAGTTTTTCTTTCGCCGGATAGTTATATTACCGGTGGAGGTAGGGCTGATGTGGGGATAAGGGGAGCCAGGTGGTTTATGTATAGTGAGAGAGTGTAAGTCCAAGTTCTTTCTTTAAAGGACAAAGTCTAGATCACTACCAATAGAGTTTGTGGGGGAGGCAAGTGGCAAGTTTGGTGCAGTAAGGCTATGTCTAGGCCCCTATGACCGTTGTGGAAAATGTGTGGGTGACAAAGTAGGTACGTAGGTAATATGAGAGGTTTAGGGAATGTCAAGTGATGAATAAGGGGCCATGATGTCATGACAGGGAGGAGTGATTCCCGAAGGGGCATTTCGAATACATGGGGATGGAATATTTGTGACAAGGATGTCTGACTTCATAGAAGACAATGGGGATGATGGAACAGTGATGGGCGAGGAGCCATAATTCGAGGATCTGTTAACAGGGGGACGTATAGAAAAGGGACCGTGTAGAATACCTATGTTTCACCACGAATCATCCCCATGTTGTTGCACCACACCATATTGGCTAGGAGGACCATCGCCATATTGTGACTACTCTGACGCACCAAAACAATTCCAACCATGGGATTGATGTCGGCCACCCGGTCAGTGAGGGCGATGAAACAGGAGGTGCCTAGTATGGTGACAATTTGAGCATTTGCAATGTACTCCTCATAAGTCGAGACGCTGAGATAAGTGAGTCTCCCCCTAATGCAATTCGATGTTATCCGCAAAGCCACCCTGATATTCCTTGTCTATCAATATCCAGGCGACTCTTTTGTCTGGAGCCCCCAAACACGTGGATCGACATATACAAACTTACTGATGGCGTTTCCGATGTCCTTGAAAACCTTCTTTGTCCAGAATTCGATTGGAAACCCAAGGAGTTTAACCTAAATAAGATTGTTCTATGGCATATTGTTAAGAGGATTAAACCCAATATACCAGGAGTGAAGCGCCAAAAAACTTCTGCCATTAATCCACAGAATGGCCTTGATTTTCAAAAGATTATCTTGGATGAGAAAATGAAAGTTATACCAACCCCGCAGCAACCGCACCACAGTCGACATGTAGCCCAGAATGGTTTTCCATTTCTTGTCCACCCAAATTCACATATCAGAATCACTTAGCTCCGCAAAATGCCACCTACCGACGAGATCACACTTTTGTAAACTGGTTATACGATCAATCAATAGTTCATGGTCAAAAACTAGAGCAGGTTGCGGGATGGTAGTCCTGATAGAACATTACCGATCCCTAGATCATCATTCAAATCCCGCATGATCGACACCATGGAAACAAGGGCCGCATGTCCACCATCTGGCACTGGAACATCGCCTGGAATAGTGTGCCAAGAATCAAGAGAACGTGTGCCACCTCAGCGATCTACCCCAGTTGATGGAAATAAATGTGACTCGACACCTATGGTGTGCCAAGCATCAAGAGACCGTGTGCCACCTCGATGATGTACCCCGGTTGATTGAAATAAATGTGATTCGATATCCATGGTGGAACGAATGAATGCCTCATGGGTTGACATGTCAGAGCACGTCCATATCCCCAAAATGGAATGTCAAACCAAAATGTATATAATGACAAAAGGAGATAGCCACATCAAGAATAAAGGGGATGTCAGAGTGGTAGATGGAAATAAAAAGGAATATGCGCTGAAGAAAACCACCCGAATCTAGGGATCATACAAATCACATACCATGAGGATGTATGGTGTACAGAAAATAAAACCCACATCTAGCATAAGGAAAGGACCGCCATTGTTTCTTCGTCCAAATCAGGATAAAAGGTGGTGCACCAAATATAAAATTTGTAAGCCAGATATGGGACGGAGTACGAGGGCCCCAATTCACATGGATATGAGGGCTGGATGGCAGATATAATTAAATGGTAGTAGATCCAAGACCGAACCGGGGATAATTACCACCCACCACCTCAGAGAAATTGAATACCACCGAAATATACAGGATCCTGACATCGAGAAAACAAGCCAGTTACAGAGCCGAAGTTAGACGGGAACTAGTGAACCAAATGGACATACAAGAGAAACCCTCACCACAGCTCATGTGGGAGGAGAGAAGTTATAGATCAACAACAACAGCAACCCATGCAGATCAACCAACTATTGGAAATGCGGAAACCAAAATATTTGCATGGTCGAGAAATTACGAAAGAGTTTAGCCACCGATGCCAGAGAAAGTGTAAACTATTTGTATACAGACAAGAACCCTCCCGGAAAGAGGCTTGAGGACATGCAAGCATAAAAAATTCAGTATGGAAAGGCATTTGAGCGCTTTGACAGAGGTGGGGAATGAGTTGTGAAGATACAAAAAAAGATGTAAATCGCGATAGCAATTAACATCAGAATCTGAAGAAATTTTGACTGTAAAAAACTGAGAAAGAACATGCTATTCATACCGAGAAAAATATCCCAAAAACAATAGAAACACCGCTTATGGAATTAAATACAGAAACATATAAAAACCATGTCCCTCATCACTAGAAGAAAACATTCCTTGAAAAGATAGCCTCAAACGAGAAATGAGCCAATCATTTTAGAAAATCCATTGTATAGCAAAATCTGTCCATCCTAATTACCACCAAATAGACCAGATAGCAAGTAATGTTAGAAGCTATTAATGTAGGACACTATATTGACAGCCATTGAAAGATATAGTTGTCGACTTCTATGACAACCATTGAAAGATATGGTTGTCGACTTCTAGTACATAGCATCACGGACAACCTCCCATGTTTTGTAAGTGTTTCTGTATAACAATGGTGAAAAGAGAATTTAAGTATTTATGGGTAACAAAATTGGAAAGAGAATTTTAGATGAAGACATCTTTTGACTCAATTGTAAGATAATTTTAAATGAAAGCATCTTTTGATTTAGTTGTAAGATAATTTTAAATGAAAGCATCTTTTGATTCATTTAGAGATTCATAAAATTATCCATATATGCAAGAGTATACCTTCAGCGGTAAACTGATCCAGTGGTAAAGTACAATAACTCATTATTTGAATCCTAATTGTTAGGGCTTTCATTCAGTAACCATTTTAGAACGCTGGTGACCTTTCATAAAGATATTGATTTATATGCTCCCACATAGTGTGACCTTTATTATAGATATTGATTTATATATTCCCACATAGTGTCCTCAGGATTGTAGCAGGTCCATTGAACCTTTACTAGGCGATGGCTCAGTCTTGGAGCACCTTGATTTTCCTAGTTTAAGCACCATTTCCATAGCATAGACAAGCAGACCCAATTGAATAAGCAGTTGATTAAGGCATTGACGCCATTGATGCAGTGGCTGTAGGATAGGAGGGGGCTCGGGCCCGGGATGTTGTCCGCCTGGCTTGCCCACCTTCCTGCCAGTAAGAGCAGATAGAGAGCTTGTTCAATAACTAATCGCAGAGCTAGTTTCAGCGGGATCCGTTTCATATATATTATATAGTTTTAGTAATTGAATTTGAACGGCCATCAACATTTGACCCAGAACTAGTTTTTTTATCCAGTAGATCCACCTAGCCGGTAGCAGCAATACTAGGAAGATAAATTTGCAACGTCTAAATGGAAAGATAAATCTTCAGCAGCTGTAAACTGGTCCAACGTATAAATGGGAAGATATATGCAAGAGAATACCTTCAGTTTGCAGCAGCAACAACATACATTTAGTTTGCAGCAAACTTTAAATGGGAAACCACTTCTAAATGTGAAACTAGATAGACTTCCATCTATACAAGAAGAAGAAATATCATCGCATCATTGCAGACTGAAGGGATTATGATTTAGAGTTTCGGGCAATGCTAGTCAGGTGCCAACGTCTAAGCAGTCAACGTCTAAATCATAATCCAAGTGATGCCAATGCCAACATGATTTAGAGTTTCTCGCATCACTACAAGCTGAAAGGGATTATGATTTGATCAGAAAGAATAAGAATTATAATTTTCACTTATTAAGTATATTAAATTTATTTGAAAATTTTATCTTAATTTAAAAATACAATTTCAATAATAAAGAAAACATATTTTTTCAAACTAATTACCTGATGAATTTTAAAAATAAAAATTTAAAAATCAATATTATTACAAATTTATTAAAAAAACCATAAAAATATATATATATATATTAAAAAAAATCATAAAAAACAAACAAATATATATATATATATATAAATAAAACTAACAAACATAAAAAAACCCCAAAAAACAAAATTATAAGCAAACTTATATTTATAAAAATGTGTTGGTCAGAGTGGTAGATGTAATATATATTTTAGTAAGTAATTTATTTAGTATTTTTATTTAAAGGAAAATTTATTTAAAAATAGAAAAAAAAATATAAGATAAAATTATAAAATTTTAACAATTATTTTGAGTAGTAGAAAAGATTGCATTTGTTCAATAATTTTAAATAGAAATAAAATTTGTAATCATATAATGATGATAAATGTTTATATATATATTAATTTATATATATATAAAAATGTATTTCATGATATATCTCATATTACTAATAAAAAATAATTAAATTATAATTTTATTTGAAATTATTATTTATTAGTAAAAAGAATATATATATATATATAAACCATGAAATGAACTACTTTGTTATAAAAAAATCACTTCTTCTTTTAGTTATAATATTATGTCTTATGTCATGGTTTATGAATATTATAAATGGAAAAAAAAATATTATGTATATGGTCATTTAATTTATATAATTGTACTAGTAATAATAATATTTTTTTTGGTTAGTCCCTTATAATATTCACCTTTTAACATATCAATTTATTATATTATAATTGCCTATGATGTGTAATGAATGTGATTTTTCTTCACAAAGTTTTCAAGAGAGCTCAAATAATATTATTGTGTTTTTCCATATGAAAGGATTTGAATGTTTATCAATCTAGATCCAACTCTTGGTCTCTGGTGCAAAGAGAGAGATCAAATAGATGCAAATATTTCCTAAAGTTCCAATTTCCAAAATACCTTTTAATGATTGATTCATATAAGTTCATGAGATTGATATATATCTCAAAATGGGTATTGGGTATGTTTAGTTATTTGGTGAAAAAATTTCAAATTTTTTATTGAGATTTTATTAAAAATTATATTTTTATTATAGATGCAAAATTTGATTATCTTTTTTTCAATGTAGGAAAATTTTATAATCTGAATGTACAATTACATTATTATGTCCAAATTACATTATTTATGTACAATTACAACAATTTTAAGGTAATGTTATCATCTCTAGTTGTTTCTCATTTGACAACATTATAGCCACTCCCCATATGCTACAATTTGCTAGCAAACAATTTCTCATAAAACATTTCTCAAAAGGTGAGTTTTTGCAAAATAATGACTAGTGACTATATCTATCAACACCATCATTTAATGTATGTTTACTCAAAGTAGAAAAGTGACTTTATTATTCACACAATATAATTCTATACACAAAATTAAGAATGCAAATGTTCTGAACCATTAGTCTAACTCATTTGGATTCATCAGAGCTATTTCCCCTTATTTTTCCAACATGATTGAAGGCAAACAATAATTCTTATCACTAACTATGTTATCCCAGCTTCTACAACCCTAAATAATTATTTCCTAACAATTTGTTCTTGAGCCTGCCAGGTGCATGTGATGGTTAGCACATTGAGAGATTAACTTCCATATTAAATATAAAGTTTTGTTATCTACTATACATCCTAGTATTTCTTTTGCAACACTAACTTGAGGTTTCCAATTGAAGAGTGTTTCAATTGATTTGTGTCACCAAATTCCAATTCCAAAGCCAATAAGGATTCTAGTCCTTAGCCCTAGTATAAGTAAATTGAGCATATGTATTTCTCATTATTATTTTATTAGAATATTATTATTGATTTTGAGAGTTATGAATCCTTTTGATTTTTTATTTTCATAGAGTAGTTGAGATCATTTATCCCATGATTTCTAGTATTCTGCTTAGATGCTAGATTTTAGGATCTAGTGAAAATTTCTATCCTAAACTTTTTGAGTTAGTTTTTTTAATATAATGATATATAACCTAGTGTTTGGATTAATAAAACCTATCTATAAATTTTTTTATTTGCGTTTTGGAGTTAAACTATTTACATGAGTAGCTAAATCCACATCACTAGAATCAATGCATTTTTTGAATGTGGTTTTGGGTTTGATAACTTTCTATGTAAATTTTAAATAGGTTTTGTTTAAGGAAGGAATCTTGTGATAAATTTCTATACGATATTGAAGTTGCATTATTTTCAGTGTGTGAGCTTGTTCATAATCAATTATATGGTTTTCTAGTCTAGCATTTTGTAAATATGGTGGAGGGTCCCCATTATGGGTTTCTAGTATTATGATTTCTATTATAATAGACTACAAGGAAATGATCCTCTAGCGGAGGTTTTTTAGGAAGCCCCTATAAAAATAGCCCATAAATCTGTTTGTACCGAAGGTCACTAACAAAGGTGGCGGGTGAATGTTTTAGCGGATGTTTTTTAACTATGCGTCTATAATATACAAACACACTGGTGCTTTATTATACATATAAACACTACCTAGTAGAACATGGTTCATCGTGGAAATTTTATTTAAAAATAAAAAGAAAAAAATGGTTCGCTAAATAAAAAAGTGCACCAATGCATATTCTACATGATAGCACCAGAAAAGGGTTAAATTTACAAAAATGTCGGTTGTAAAATTCATTTTGCCCTGTCTAGTGATGAACCAGTATGTTAACGCCCTAGTGTGTACACAGTATAGCACACCAAACCATTATTTAAAACAACAGTGTGCCACCTATATATAACGCACCAGCGCTTACACTACTCGATAACAACAGACAAAGGTTAAATTTAAAAACTTTCGGGCCTAAAATTATTTTCACCATATCGGCGCTATATACACTAGAAGCACCAGTGCTGTTCTTGAATTAAAATGCCCCAGTGCTACTTAAAAAGAGCACCGCTATAGGGTTTTTAATTAAAAAAAAATATAGTGCTATATTCCACTAAGCATCGATGTTCATGTATTAAAACACCCCGTTCCATCGTATAAAGAGCACCACTAGAGGGTTTTTAATTTTAAAAAAATGTGGTGCTATATTCCCACAAAGCATGGGTGCAGTTTATGTATTAAAACATTCCGGCTCATCTTAAAAGAGCACTGCTATAGGGTTTTTAATTTTAAAAAAATGTGGTGTGATATTCCCATGAAGCACTAGTAATGTTCATGTATTAGAACACCTTGGTGCATCTTAGAAAGAGCACCACTGGGGGGGTTTTAATTAAAAAAAATGAGGTGCTATATTCCCACAAAGCATCAGTGTGGTTCATGTATTAAAATTCCCTTGTGCATGTTAACAAGAGCACCGCTATAGGGTTCTTAATTAAAAAAAAAAAAAAACAGTGCTCTTGGAGATAGTATGCACCAATGTTGTTATAATAACACACTAAAACAAAGTTAAATAAATAAAACTACAGACCATAAATTTCATTTTTACCATTTGCAATGTTGTAAAGCTCTAAATCATTGATGGCACTCTTGTCTCACTCAAGCACCCTATTGTGGGTGCTTCTCTTACTCATCATCCTTCCATACCATGCTTAGTGCATGGCTTTCCAATTTTCTAAAATGGTGGTGAAATTTGTTTCTCTCATTTACGTGTCAACTATACCTCCGTAATGACCAAATGTTTGGGTAATGTCTATGTTTCTCTCTAGTTTATTATTTTAGTGGATCAAAATTTCCAAATAGGTCCAAAAGACCATTGTTTTGGAATTTGTTTTTCCTGCATGGTGCATTTGAAAGGTTTGGCTTACACTCATAGCGGTGCACCTTGTAAATTTATATGGTGCACCACAATTCAGTGCGTGAACCTAACACATGGTGGTGTTGTCGGTGTGTCTCGTAAATTACAACATACTGAGAAAGCCTATAAATTGTACATTGATGCATACATTTTTAGCATACACCTAGTGTGTTTATGTTTACCAAACAGTCCATACACATAATATTAAAAAAATATAGCTTGGTGTGTTCGATAACCTGAACATTCCGTACCAGGAAAAAAAGGTTATAGGTACGCACCAATGCATAAGTTAGTCTTGACACACCACAATGAAAATGTATGTATGTGAATCAAAAGTGGTGTGTCATATGCATGAACACACTATTGTTAGTGTTCTATTTGATAGCGCACTGGAGCTGGTGCATTACTACTTTTTGAGCGCACCAGGATGATTTGTTTTTTCTTTTTAATTGAAAGTTATGTGTCCATATTTATAAATACGTTTTTGATTTAATAAAAAAAAATCTACGGTTTATGTATGGGGTTGATGTATTTTATATGTCAATCATGTTGCAGAGATGTCAACAGAGGGAGTAGCAGTAGGAGAATAAGAAAATGGTATACCAATACAATGTGGTCTAACCAAGGGAGGCATGAGAGAGGGAGAGGGATTTATACCCTCACCCTATTAGTGCAACTACCTGAGCACTCTTGAGGAATGTAGGCCTCCTTAAGTAATATGAGGAGGCTACATCCTTGACAGATTGTCCATAAAAAGCCTTTTGATGTCAATCCTAGCATGTGGCATAGGTCCTCTGACGAGGAAATATATTTTATCATTTTCCTATCGAGGAGGGGAATATTTTCCTGAGCTCCCTGATGTCCCCCATGGGGTTGGAGTATAAAGTCATCTTGTCTACTCTGGGAGATATGTTGGTGGTCATGTAATCCATCCAACTTATTTTCAAGTGTGTGGTGGGGAGCTACAAATTTCTTATTTTGCTACACAGGAGGTTAGGTGCCTCTCAATACTAGTGACCAACATTGCACACTATGGTAGTGGTGGGAAGAACATTAGTTTCCATCTTTTTTTTAATGTCGATTCTTTGATATTGGTGCCATGCTGTATCATATGGTCTACCATTTCTTTGAGGCAGATTTGTAGGGTTTTAGATAGATTTCATGCAATGATACATGGGACAATGAACTTCCCTTTCGCTTCAGATATTTTTTCTTTATTTTTTGAGAGGTTTCGAAGACAATGCCTACATTTGATTGTCGCCCCCCTAGGCCGATGTCTAATGTGCAAATGCACATGTGGAGCTAGATGATGCCCAACAGGGGCCTGTCGGAGTATCCAACCAAGACCACATGTTTATTTAGGTGTCGTGTTCATATGCGGGGATGGATTGGATACTGTGTCCCAACATCTTCTTCACACCTAGCATGTAGAGGACATAATATTATTGTTTTATTTAAATCAATCTAGTTTCATTTTATTATCTTAATTAATTAGAATACAATTTATTATATCATGTTTGTTAACTTGCTTTATTAAATTGTTTAATGAAATTGTCTAATTATTGTTGTGTACTATATATTTTGTAGACATCGACACATTGGTTGGGGACATGGCTCTTCTACCACTAGAGGGATCGGATGCAGAGATGGGCAAGGCCCAAGAGGGTGAGTCACATCCTCAGATGCAGAGGGGTATGGGCATCCGGGCCCATAGGGATGGTCTCAGATTTAGGATGGAATACTATGACCGATTGTTTAGATTTTTGGTTGAGGAGAGAGTCGTCCTTGCGAGGACTCGAGACATAGGGGTAGATCCAAGGATCTTGGAGCTCTTCAAGTATGTCTACACAATATGATGACTCTTATTTGTCCTACCATCAGAGCTAGCAGGCTACTAGAAGTAACGAGGGATGCATGGCATGTTGCAGATGCATGACAGGAGTCTTCACATAATTCTATCCCATCTAATCATAATTATGAGGGTGGTGATCATGCTTCTAGTAGTACTAATCTATTTGATCATGGTCAAGGTGTCGATGATTCTTATCGTATTAGACCTCTTCATCATTCGACTGATGATCATGTCCCAGTACTGGTAAAGGTGCCTCATGTTTTTGTTGAGAGAGCAGACCCACCACCTTCTCCTCCACCCGATAGTTCAACTGTTGAGGAAGTAGTTGACCATCCATAATGCTATCATGTCAGATCATAATTATTAGGGTAGTGATCATGCTTTTGGTAGTACTAACCCATTTGATCATGGTCAGAGTGTCGGTGATGCTTGTGGTAGTACACCTCCTCATCATTCGACTAATGATCATGTCCCAGTACTGGAAAAGGTGCCTCATGTTTCTCTTGAGAAAGTAGACCTGCCACCTTCTCCTCCACCTGATAGTTCTACTGTTGAGGAAGCACTTGACCATCCATCGTATTCTTCTACAATCCAAGATGCCACTACAATGTCTATTATATCATATTTTTGATAGAAGTTATTTTCCTTGATGCATTTGTTTGACTTGTTTATATATATGGTGCATTTTTTTGTTCATGTTTATGTACATAATTTATATGTTATTGTTGATGTGTATATTGTTAGGCCTAGTTATATATGTTCATTTAATGTGCCTGCCAATAGATGTGTATGTGATAGTATTTATCTCACATGAGATGTATGTTAATTTGAGGATCTGTGTGGTGATGATGTTAGATTAGAAATCTTGTGTTTTGCTAGATGTGATAACGATGATGATGCTCTGTTAGATTATTATATTTGTGTGCTATCTAATGACGTTTATATATGCTAGAGGTGTATATAATTAGATTATGATAGTGAATTTGAATGTGTATCTCAGATGATATTTATGTTTGTTAGATGGTTATCATCATGATGTTTATTTATATAAAATAATATTTATTATAGATTATGTGTTGGTGAATTTATATCAAAATTTTATATATGAAATCACATGCAAAATGATTTACTTAAAAAAAAAAAAACATTTTTTTTTTTTTTTATAAATTACAAAGCTTAGTACGGTTGAAACTATAATTGTAAAATTACCATAAATATTATTTTATTGCTTAGATAGTTTATTCATATTCCTTGTAAAACAAAATTAGTTAGTTCTTATTAAGAAAAAGATATGTAACTCATTTAATTTTCATTATAAAATATTATTAATAATAAATTATTCAAAAATACAATTTAAACAATGAAAAATTACACTATGGTTGATCTATATATAGATATAGAAAGCCACAGTAGATGCATCTTAATCATAGATTTATCAATCACTAAAAGAGCTTAAATCTTTTGACATGTACATCATTTTGGTGATATTTTGGTTCTTTATTTGCTATTGTGGTTTAAATTTATCATTTTTAAATAATAAACATGAGTTAAATAATACAAAAATCATATTATATTAGATTCAACTTTTTTTAAAATAATATATTTGATTATTTATTAATGAACAACTCAAGAAATATTATATTTTCCACATACTTATCACGAGATAGTCACTAAAATTCATGTTTTCACATTTCTCCTACCTATACATCATGTTCACAATGATATAGACATGTCTAATTTAAATAATTTACTTATAAATACATAAAAATAGATATTTATTTTACATCATCTAAATAGGAAAGAAAGATGCATCACCAAGTCTAGTAGAAAGTCAAACAAATGCCTTTTAATCACCATCACATTATTTATCATTTAACTTTTAGCCATAAAATATTTATTAATTCAACTTTTATGTATAATTACCATTGAAAACAAAAGTCAAAACTCTTCCATTATCCATGGAGAAAAAATTAAAACCTCTCATGCATCCATGTAATCCCATTTGTTTCTCTTATGATCTATAAAAAGATTTAATCAACATTTTATACATGCATAAGACCTCCTTTTAGTTTACATAATGTTGCAAGAAATGCTATTTAAATATAGTAAACACGACTTTACCTTTCATGTCAAGAATTTAATCTTACATATTAATACACAATTTTTTCATTGTTAAAGTCTTCATAGATTTATCACTACATGATGTATATTGATTTTGAAATAAACAAGAATAAAAAGCCATGTGAATTGATTAATAAACCAATAAGTATCTAAATCTACAATAAATCTTCAATGTTGTTTCAAAATTCCCTATTTTCTCATTTTGGTTATATTCTTCTGATTTTCCTATTTGAGAAGGATTGTGACCTTGAATCCTATTTTTTATAGATATTGTAAGCCATGTTTTGAATTGCATTTATATTTTATGGGGATATGTTGCATAGTGAAAGTAAGGGAGATTATTTTACTATATTTAAAAACTTTGAGGACGGTTGTAGTAGGCCTTTTAGTACACATATATAACACATATATGATTTTCCTTTTCCATTTTCTATCACTTTGTGAGTTATATTAGATTGATATTCACAATGTCATTTGAGAAAGGATATAATATGAGTATATTTAGATTGATATATTAATAAAATATAGTTATAAATTGATTAGTCATTCCTATAATTACAATATTTTGATCCATCCTAATGTCTATCCAAATCCTATACAAGAAGACTACTATAAATTAGATTTAAACACATTAAACAAATATGTTAAAATTTTATTTTTTAAATTATAAATTACACAATTGGAAATACTTAGTTTTAAGTGTAAAAATGTTTCCACTACAAAAGAACATGTAAAAACCTTTGTCAATCTTACCAATTATATAAAATTGCAATAAGAAGATTAAAAGAATGATATAAATAGAAAAATAAAGAAAACAAAACCATACAACAATAGTATAAATGATGAAATAACACAAGTACATATCACTCCCTATTGTCGTCACCCTAATTATCTTCCTTTCTTGGCATGATAACATTGTTATTCTCCAAAATATGTTTTGATCAAGGGGCATGTCTTAATATGAACCACCAATCCCTATCCAACACATCTGGAGAAAACATAAAGCTCCCTAGCTTCATGCCACATATTTCTAGAGTTGATATATATTAACCCACTATCACGATCTTCCTTTACATTACTCTGATCGAAGGTGTCCCACCACTTGCACCTAAAAATAACACATTGGAATGAAGAGAAGTCCAATTGAATGATCTCTTGTATATTTTTGATGTAACCTAACTTTCCTTGTATTAAGTTTTAATCATGATGGCTAGCACGAATAGATTGGTCAAACTCAACTTCCACTCCACATTCTTCTGTCATACATTCATCATCAACATCCTCCATGCGAAAATTATGTCCATATGCCCACATAGATGGGAACAAATGCACCTATAAAAAAGTGAAAAAAATCACAGTTTCATGAGTCTATGAACCTGAACATAATTAAAAACATAAAATATAGATGTTATAATTCAAAAATGCATATGCTCTACAATAATGACAACAACTAGAGAGAACCCAAAGGCCTACAATAATGACAACAACTAAATGTATTAAATGATCAGGATAAGGTACACCTCTACCATTCAACCATTTGAATTATTTCTTGTCACTGTCCCATTTCCTCCTCTTCTTCTTATGCAATGTGACCCACAGTCATGTCACATCCATATTGTAAATAATGAATTTGTTGATGGCTTCAATTTATGAATTCATTGATGAAACAAAACCCATACATATAGTACGTATGAGATCATAATATGCATTAATATGAAGTTCAACGTGAATGGTTATTGTGTAGAAATTTGACAAATGAGAAGCCACTTACTCTAAATATCATGCGCCTCTTTAAATTTCCTTGGAGAAGGTCCCCTTCTCTTTTTTGTTCATCCCTTTCTTCATCCCAAATCACCGCACCTAGTGTGTTGTCGATCTATTTATGTACTCACTAGCATAATAGAAATACTCATATGATATATGATCCTTTGTCGTAGACCCCTTAGATTTTCCCCCTATCGAAAAAAACCTTTCAATTTCTTCATGTACCTCTCTAATAAGAACATCCAACAACAATAAAGCACACCAACTAATTCAACCTCGTCTACTAGGTGAATTAGAAGATGAACCTCCAAGACCATGAAAGTTGTCGACAGTTCCTTCTCAAACATACAAACAATCTCAGCTATCTCTTGATGCCACCGTGGAATTCTAGCCATATGAATCTCCTTTGATGTGATCTAGTAAAAATGTAGATAATTTATATATCGAATTCCATAGGTTTTTGTGGAAGTCATTGTTCACACACCCACAAATGATTAGAGAATAATGACACTGCATAGTAAATAGTAGTTTATATAAAAATTAATTATAAAATATTTGATTGCATAAAAATAATAACAAATAAGAAAATCATGTTTTTGACATACATACTCTTACAAGGTTCAAATGGTATTCCACAGTGCAGTAGCAATACAGTGAAGACCCATATAAAAAAGGCACCCTCTCAATCATTATAACTTCCTTTGCAAAAGAAAGATAATCTTTATTTTAAATCCATGAGACATCACCTTCTTTGAAAGACCAAGAGGGACCAACATCTCCACTCATTTCTTCTCTTGGCCAATGTTTCTTTTTAGTTTTTGAAGAAATATGATGTCTCCTAACAACCAATGTGTCATTTTATTTTGACGATATGTACCTCCATAAAGAAGATGAAACACTTTTAAATATATGCATGGGATCTAGTGACTGATCAATCTTAAGATGCTCCCAATAAGAGAGCTCATAAAAGACAGATTTCATTTTCATCCCAATGGGAAATTTCTCAACATAGATGTTGAAGAATTATGGATCATCAAACATAGGTGCCCCATTTGAATCAAACATTTCTACAAACTCCTTCTCCTTCTTTCTCTCTCATATGCTCTAATACATTTAGTTGTTGTCATTATTGTAGGCCTTTGGGTTCTCTCTAGTTTACCAATGAAAGTGGGTGTCGCTCTTCTGTAAGGGTGTTCTTCTGGGAGGAATGCCATGGAGTAGTCATACATTGATTTTCATAGGTGGTCGTACCACCTAGCCTTTAGAGAAGGTTTGTAACATTTATATCCATGATACCCTTCTGTTACAACACCTGAAAAATAATTGTATATAGGGCACATTAACGATCATGAAGATTGGAACAATTTCAACGAATTAAATTAATATGTGAAACATTATTATTAGGTATATAAACAAATCGATAAAAATTTAATTTACGAGAGAAAACTCCTAAGCGTGGATAATTATGTATGGTGTAAGCACATATGCCATAAAACACAAATGTACTCTCTATAGCGATGTGTCTTAATGCATCGTACACATGTATCCCTTCCCACAATTCCTTCAATTCATCTACCAATGGTTGTGAGTAGACATCCATATTCTTCCCTTATCTTCTATCAGTGACTATGAGAGCCAATTCATTCTTCATGGAACACCATGGGGGGATATTGTTATTGATCACTACTAAAGGCCAAACAGAATAGTTCATGTTTTGGAGGAAATATGGGTTGACACCATCCATGGATATTCTCAGTCATAGACTTTGTATTTCATCCTTTAATTTTTCAAGCCATGTATCCTTTATATCCTTTATGGTTATTGACTCTATTGGGATTTGCATAAATCCTGACTCGCTTCTATGTGAGGCATGCCATCCTCACAACGTAGCTAATTCTTTGTAATGAAAGAGACTTTGAAACCTTCAAATTATAGGTATGTGCCTCAATATATTATGAGGAGGAAAATGTGATTTACACATTCAATTTATTTATGATACCTGTCATGCCCAAATTTTAGACATAACTCTTTGTATGAATATTCTCCTCTATATCGAATACAATCATTCAGACATGCACACTATGATATGTACTCAACACCCAACATTTTCAAAAATTGCTTTGCCTCTTCGCAGCTACCCGATGAGACATTATCACTTGGAAGAACCTTATCTTTGAATAACCTGCAGTTGGAGGGGAATATAGGTGTACAATGTCAATATTTAACGTTCATAAAATCAACCATTTTTAATGTTGATTATGTGACAATATTTCTCAAAATATAAGGGAATTGATGGATCATGAATGTAAATTACTTGAATATTTCCAAGAAACACGCATTCAACATGCGAAACATTGCTTTCAATTTGTACAGTAACATCGTTGTCCCTAGGTAAGTATATTTCAACTTGCTGGCAGGTCTAAAGAGAAGGGTGGTGGAAGTAGATTTCAGTCTTTCAAATATGGTATCATTGATATTTGCATCATCCACAAACTCATCATCCTGGAAAGCATCTAACAACATTTCATGCATGGCAATCATATCCTATAAGTAATCATCCATACCAACCTCAATTTGATTGCCTCCATTGCCAACTTGTGATGAAGAACTACTATTGTTGTAGTCATTCCTAATTGGTAAATCTCAACATAGTGGGAATTGAATAGGTGGTTGATTCAACCATTATTTTTATTCTTCCTCTCTAAGACTTGTTTTTAATTCAACCTTCTCTTGATTTGATGTTGTAGTGGGGTGCACCAGAAGATGGTAGGTGGGCCACTCATCATCACTAGAATCCTATATTCAAAAAATATTAAACATTAGTACATCAATGATATTAGTAATCATGTTAATGCAATTAGTTTGTTGAAATTACATTATACCAAACAATTATTACCGTCGTAGATCCAAGATTGCGATTGGAAGACGTCATGTATCAATTGGAAAGGTAAAGTGGTTGTCTATTTTAATCTACCAACCGCTTGCCATATGCTGCTCCTGATAAGATCTTCCGATGTTTTTGAAATGGAGGAATATTTTCTGCATTTGAACTTGATTCTGAATCAGGATCCTGCAATTTTTGATACATTTCTATTCAAATTGACATGGATGAAACAAAAAAGTTCAATTAGATAATCAAAATATAAACAAAATGTGAACATACTAGAGATGGAAAGGAAGAACTTTGTAAAGGACTTTGATCAACAATATGGAATGAGATGGAATTTGAAGAATTGGCCATTTGATATTATTATATATTCTCCATGCATTTAAGAAAAATTAGAAATAAAATTTTGTGTACATATCTAAAATTAATTTCAAGAACAAAAAAAACACAATTTGAATTTCAATATAGTTTTCAAACCCTACCGGTGCTTTTATGAGGACTAACTGCACCAATGTGTTTCAATAGTAACTGTAGTGGGGTGTTAAAATTATATTCTATGATATCGATGCTCTTGTAATGATGGAATTAAATAAAAACAACACCGATCTACTCCCATTTCCAGGATAAAAACAAATTCTAAGATATCAATGATCTTATAACAATTATAATATTGATACATATAAATACAAACTGTATTGTTGCGATAAAATATTAACTGCACTGATTCAACATTTCAAAAAAAGAAAATTCCATCATGTCAGTGTGTACAGAAAATTTGGCACATTGATAATTTCGGCGTGCTTTACTTGTAAATGCACTGGTGCTCTTTACTATCAAACACACTGATGTTGGAATTAAGTGAAAAAAAAACATATTTTATTTCTTTTTTTTTTAAATTGAAAAACACTTGAAAAATCAACGACCATTGATTTTCCAAAATCTAATATCTTAAAGTCTTTTAAATAGTAAAAATTTATTCACTATTTCATTATTTTTCCCAAAATTTCGAGTGATTTGCAAGAGAGACATTCTCGGAGCACTGTGCAACAACAAAATACTTTGGAGCAACAGAACTATTCAGAAGATTGGAAGCTGAAAGGTATGAAGATTCACTCAAAAACCTGAATAGTAAAATTTTTAAATTTTATTGTATATTTTACTAATAAATATTTTTTCAATTTCTCTTAGGGTTTAATCAAAAGAGAGATCACTTGCAAGAGAGACATTGGGAGCACTATGGAGTAGAAGAATATTTTGGAACTATAGAAAGATCAAAACTTGAAAGGTATGGTGATTCACTCAAAACCATACATAGCAAAAATTTTAAATTGTACTATTAAAGGTTTTTACAATTTTTGTTAGATTCATTCAAAATTGTGGAAAAAAAATTATAAACCTTTCATAGTAAAAAATTTACTATTGATTTTACTATTAAAATTTTTTATAGTCTCTGTGCCTATTTAGATTTAATTAAAATTCATAAAAAAACGAAAAAATCAATACTTACCTTAAACCCTTGCTCCTCCTTTCTTATGTGACTGCAAAATTTCACCTTAGGGTTTAACTCCCACTACCACTTCACAATTAAGGTTTTTCATTTTAGGAATTTTTATTTAATGGGTTTGTGTACTTACTATATGTAGGGTGTTTGACATGTAAATTAGGGGGATCACTTATTCAATTAGATCCAAAACTTGTTTCCCTTATCCTTTTTTTTAAATTACGTTTATTTCATGGTGCACCCTATGTAATATAACACATTGGTGCTAACTATGCTTCTATCATTACATATCGCATCGAATCCTGTTGGCCCTGTCCATTTGGTTTATTAGTGGATCCAGTGTAATATAACACACCAAATCACCTCTGCCAAATAGCACCGTTAAGTGATGGCAGTGATTTTATCATTACAAATCGCACCGTCATAATTTACAATTATTAAAAAAAAATCATTGTCGGTATTGAACAATTAAACACGAGGTGCGTCTGGTAGATTAAACACACTAGAGAATTTATTCAAATAACTGCACCAATTACCATAGCTCTTTTTGGAGAAAATTATTTGACTTATCTATAAAACATATTTGATGGCTTCTGTATTGAATGGTATAGGCTATATATTGATAAGAAAATGTCTTTAAAGTTGTCAAGTAACAAAAATATTGATCGGCATAATGATAACACGTCTAAAAATGTAGAAAAGACAAGTTCATGGTAAATTCTTTACCAAATTAATATGTTTGAACTATATGTAAGTTTAACTAATAGGTATTGGTTAGTGTGTGTCACGCAGAGCCACAAAATGAAGAAGGTTGATAAGATTATTTCTAATCTATGTGCAGAAGAGCGTAAAATCCTGATAGAAAAATTGCAGAAGGATGAATTAGGTGAATGAAAAATATTATTCATTATGAGTTTTTTTTTCTCTTTTACTTATTTATTAATAATATACTTAAGAATATTAGATAACATGTTTCAAACAATCTATTTATTCATATATGTTTAATGTTCTCCAGGAAACAACAACAAAGGAAAATATCAATATCGTTCTAAGAAAATAAAAATTATAGATGTAAATGACGACGAATTGGTCCATAGCTCATATGGAGTGGTGCTTGAGGTTAATGAATGGGTTTTTTTTTTTGAAAAACCTATGAGGGATATAGTGGAACAAACGTATAGATGCACTTTCCACTTACAATACAAATATCAATCCAATGATTCCAAGAACCAAATAAACTATAAGAAGTGTTTCCAGAGAAATGGTCGATGATACCTGTTAGACTTGCAATAACAAAACCATACAACAACCAAAAAATTTTATTCAAAAGGTAATATTGCAATTTAAAATGCTTTTATAGAATTATAGGTATATTACTACAAACCATTCATTTATTAATATCAATTTTTTTATATTTAGTTTTCATATATCAATATAAAAATAGTTTATTACTTTTTTTCAGGAATATTATGAAAATATCAAAGGGTTAGTGAGCTAATATGTGAAACATGCCAGTAGGAATGTCCAAAAAAGTGTAGAAGAAGATGGTCAAAGAAATGGACATAATTGCATCACAGGAGGAGCCATGTCAACAACAACGTGCTTCAAATGAACGTAATTATGATTAACTTTGTACATATAAAGAAATAATTTAGCATTAAATATTATTTTTCAAGTATTTTCTTGCAAAAATAAAATGGAACTCATTCATCACATGAAATAGGACGACAAGGAAGAAAATGGTTGATATCAAAATTTCTGAGTAGTTGTTAACATTTTCTTATAACAACCCAAGGTTTCATTTTTGTATATTTTAAGTTATTTTACAACAACGATCCTTGAATTTCTTCAAATAGGTGCTAGCATACAAATAATAGCCATCGAAATAATTGATTAACATTGGGATCAATATGGGTTGTGAGTATATGTTGGCATATCAAAAATTAATTGTGGAATTTGTAAGTACCTATGTTGTTTTACTTATTTGAGTTTATAATTAATAGAACAAAAAAACCCTTTATATTAAATATATGATTTACAATGGGATATAAAACTTGTAAGAAACAAAGTATGGAACTACGCCAATAAAAGAGTTGTTACAACAAGGCATGAGACTTGGTTTTGAAACCATGTGTATAGTTCATGAGTCACTTCTTGCTATGGTACACTGCATTTTGATTTAGATTGATGTATATTATTTATTTCAATTTTCATTATTCTCACCAATGTAGATACACCCATTACACTATACTTTTATGTTTATAGATGGAACGAGATCAAGAAGATGAAAACAATCGACGATCAACAAAATATTCATCCAAATAACCCAAGTCATGAATGTAGCTTGATTACTAACAAAAATTACATCAAAGAATGGTGATCTATTTGGATATTATTGCAAGCTATTGTATGTTTTGAAATAATTGTCTGTAAAAATCAGAAATTTTGTTTAATGGACATAATGTCACAATTGAAAGACAAGGGGCTACCAATAATTATCTCATTTTTTATGACAAAGAGCCTCTTATTGATATGTAATAAAACACATTTTAATTTATTCTATTGTGTTATCCAATGTTGTCATGAAATTTTACATCACTGATTAAATATATGGATGATTAAATATTATAATGAAGAGATATGAAATCTGACAATATAACAAATCAATCTAAACATCACATACAAATGCATTAAACAAAATTTAATTTATATGAATGCTTTTATAAGATATATGTCAATTTTTCAATGAATAACAAATTTTAAAAATCACAATAATTGCACTATCACAGGTCAATGTTTCTAAAAAAGAGAAAATCTCATACAAAAAACCAGTGTGCCCATAACATAAGCATGCACTAGTGCATTATGTTATCTAAGAACACAATTATGACATTTTTTTTGCATGGTCGGTTCCTTTTCTAAAAACAACAACACAGGGGCATTATATTCTTTAGGCACTGATATTGTTTGGATTTAACACCTCACTGCATTGTAATTCTTAAAGCACTGGTTCTTTCATAGAACTAGCACCCGAGTGCTACAAAATATTATTTCCAGCTGCGGTGCATTATTCAAATTAATAGCGCCAACTATTTTATAACATTATTGCACTGGTGATTTTACACAAATCATATGCATCGTAGTTGTCAGCTTAAATAAACACACTGGGTCTATAATATTTTTTGTCTACCCTGGTGTCATTCCTAAAAAGAACACCCCAAGGTGTTTTTTTGAAATATACACAATGAGTGGTATACATTTCAGGCATCGATGTTCTTTGCATTCAATGCCTTGGTATTTTTATTATGTATACAACCCCCATGCTTTTATATGTTTAGCACACTCGCACTATTTTTCCATAAAGTGCACCATTAAAAAAATCCCTTAAAACGTCTGGCCACCCATATTTTTTCAATTATGATAAAGTTTTGTTATAATCTCCGATAAAACATTCACTGTCGCAAATTAATGTTTTAGTGGATGTTTCTTTGATTTTCTTTTTTCAATTTTATAACACCAAAAAAAATTGTTATAGCCTCTGCTAGAAGGTATTTTCCTTGTAGTGATATTAGGTGTACATTCAAGGGATAGCCATAACAAATATATCATATCATATTCATTAAGAGGGAAACCTTTATAATCAAAATTTCACCATTTCTCTATGTAGATCAAATCTAACATTGTTCACATTAACTCTACATCACATGACATTATTCACACTATTCTATAGATCCATATGATGGTGCTTCTTTTTGTCACTTTACTTATATAGAAAATTTGGATAGAAAGTATGGTTTTTTATTTGCATAATTTTGGCTATGAGAAACATGTGAACCACTAAAAATCCATCCCTATGAATTTAACCTTATCACCAACCTATAGTTCAAGTATCTAATGGATCCATACCCTTCAACCTCATATACACTTACAAATCTATTAATCATTATGCCATCCTACCTCATGTTTGACAACAATACAACCATGCTCAAATATTAGAAGATAGCTATAATAGATAGTTTTATGATTAGTCACCCCCCCCCCCCCCCCCAAAACACACACAAATAGCTCTACACTAGTCACACCCTTCATAACTATTAGATTGCATGCCTCTTTTAGCTATGCACATCCCAACCAAGGATCTAGAAACTAGTGTGTCATTTTAATGGAACTAATTAGCATGGGTTTTGATAATAGAATTTGAAAAAAAATGGTTATTTTCATTTATGGTTATGAGAAAGTAGCTTAAAAGTACACCAATGAAGTAACCATATATCAAACTCACGTACTAGAATGTATTTTCATGCCAAGGTAATTCTATCTCTTGAAAAGTATACTCAATACTTTTTAAATTATTATTTAAGGTGGTAATTGTATCTGTAACATGCTCCTCCCACATCCACCCAAGTAACCATGCCAACTGGGGTAGACATGATATGAGAGATTACTGTGATCATATTTGACCTCCTAGGTAACCTTAAGGAAGTGGAATCGACAGAACATCACACACAACCATCCAACATCATCAACAAAACCCTTTGGAGACAAGTCAGCCACTTAGAAAAACTATCCCTCGGTACCATTGTTTTTGTAATAAATTTAAAGCTTAGTCGCTCTCATGCTATGGGCAAGGGAGTGACCACAGACCTAAAGTCACTCTCATAGGCCTGCATGCCAGTGACTATGGATGAAAATTGCAATTTATGTGCCAGTGACTTTGGGATTTGAGCTACTTTTTCAGGCCCAGCGACCAGGCCACTACCCATAATGGAATGAGAGCTCAGAATTAAGTAAAGTACAGGGAAACAATGATTCAAAAATAAATAGTTGATCAAGGCCTTAACTAGACCCCTACTAGCCATTACAAGCATTTCATCAAAAATATCATCGACATATAACCTATAGGTCTAAACAACAGAGTTAAGTGTAGGGATCTCTTACTTATCTGAGAATCACCATGAACCATTGTTTCCTCATGTCATTTTCTGCCTTATCACTTATTAGGTCATAGATACAGTATCCATTCAAATACAAGTAAAAGCATGCTAAGAGCCAAACATAGTTTCTTCCATAAAATGAACATATAACCAGGAAATAGGAAGAGAATAAAAATAAACATATCAGCCATCAAAATCCATATATATGCTATTACATTTACACATGAAAATCAATGGAATGAATTTCTCATTAATCAATTGAATGAATCGATCAGAGATGGGACTACCACGTTCCACTCGACCATAGATTGGCTAAGCCAAGTCTCTCTTCAACCAATCGCCCCCGTTCCATATTTCAAGCATGAATGTGGGACTCAAACCAAAAGAACTCAATCAACGCATATCAAGGCTAAGCCACCCCACCATCATCAATAAAAGCCAGAATTTACCGTAATCCGTCCTAGATCACAAGGCTGACACAATGAATACATCATAATAGGACTTACCATGATCTCCACCCGATCACCAAGCTAAACAAGCATGGATTCCACTCGATTTCCCCACCTACATTGTGAGGAATTTTCCTATCTCCTAGTTTCTCGGGCTTTACTGCAATCCAAACCCATATCACTAGGCCCTAAACTGTGACCCAATCTCCAGTGTTTATTGCATATCCCAAACCTGGGATTACGAAGCCCAATGGATAGAAAACCACCTCTAAGCTTTACAGTATATCCCACCATTCACCGGCAAGGATTCCTAGGCCATCCGAGTAAAAAAAAAAATCCATCTTTACTGCAACCCACAGTCCGGTTCATGGGTTACTAGGCCATGTGTTCTATCATTTCAGAGATCCACCTCACTTAACTTTGAATCCATCCAGTAATATAGCTCAACCAAACATGAGTACCCCATCACACCATGGCTATCTGGAAATGGCAAGGCTAGGCTGAAAAACACTATTACACCTGGAAAAACCCATGCCATGATAGAAAAGAACCACATTCAATTTCATGCATGCAAACTCTAGCAAGGAAATACACATGCAAGTTGATACTTGCAATGAAGCCTATTGTAGCTTCTTGATCCTGCCTTTCCCTACTTGATCTTTGCTTCCTCTTGAATTTTTTTCCTTTCTTGCTCCAATACCAAAGTGCTACAAGAAAAAACTCTAAGTATCTAAGAGTATGAGATAGAGAGAATAATGAGAGTGCTCCAAAACTGAACTGACAAAAGGTTACCAACTAATCCTCAGAAGCCTTTTTATGAATAAGGCCTCTATTTTCTTCATTTTCCATTATTTTACTTCATTTTCCTCCTTACATGCAACCTGTGACCTTTCACCTCCTTTTTCTTCTAATTTCCATCATTTTCATAAATAATTGTGCCAAAAATGACATTTTTCCTTTCCAAAGACTTAGCCATTTCCTTTGCCAATTTCCTTAGCAATAAACAACCAACTGAAACCCATTAGGATGTCTTTCCCAATATTCAACTTAGAATAAGTGTTGCAGTCATGCGTGGTCATTGTTTTTAGCATTTATTACATGGAATTTTCACCAGAACAATTACAGAACCCTCCCCCTTGGGGGACATCTTCCAAGGTGTTCAATCACACATATACCCCAACAACTTGCTGAAAGAAGACATACTGCTTATGGAGCTTTATAACACAACACCATGCAGTATTTACAAGGAAAAATCTGCTCAATGGAAGAACATGATGACAACATGACAAAATACCACATAGTGGAGCTTTATAACACAACTCATTGTTGTATTTACAATGATCATCCCGCTGAGTGCCAATCAATATGACATCATAACATTGATAACATAACTACATGATAGCATAATAACATAACCATAATAACATGACACCTATACCACATAGTGGATCTTTATAACACAGCTTGTTATGGTAGCTACATCCATACATGGGTGTACTTATAGCAACATCATCAAAACTATATATACCAAAACATATGCCAAATCGTATGCCGAAACATATATCAAACATATACTCACATCATATAGCATATATCAAAACATTATAAAGGATATATCAAAACATCATATAACATATATAAACCATCATAAAGCATATATCAATCACCATAAATCATATACTAAACCAACTTAAAGAAAATATTAAACCACCATGAATCATATACCAAGCCCTCATAAGCAAATACTAGACCACCATAAAGAAACTACCAAACCACCATAACAAATCACCAACCCACCATAAGAAATCACTAAACCACCATATCAACATTGTTTTGCCTCAACTGACAAACAAGGAACGATACATAGCCCGCATCTTATAAGACATCTCCCATGTAGCTTCATCGAGCCCAAAGTGCTTCCATTACACTTTAACTTGCTCTATTGCTTGGTTCTGGAACATGAGAACCTTTTTCTGTAATATACACTGTGGCTCCAGCTGGAATTCTCCATCTAGTTCCGCCTGCAATACAAACCAGTCAATCACATGATCAACATCCTTAACGTATTTCTTAAGCAAATATACATGGAAAAAATCATGGACTTTCACTATTGGAGGAAGTGCAATTCGGTAGGTTACTGTCCCAATCCTCTCAATGATACTAAAGGGTCCACAAAACCATGGTGTCAGCTAGGCACATGAACCAATCTGCAAGGATCTCTTCTTCGATTTGATATGCAAGTACATCTGTTGCCCAACCTGGAATTCCTTGAACGATCCGTTCCTGTCTACATAACTCTTATGCATATCTTGTGCTTCCTTGAGATTCTTCTTGATCACCTACATCTCCTGTTCCATGTCTACCAACATATCTGGTCCAATCAATGCTCTACTAATCGGGTCACCCCAAATAATGGGAATGTTACAACTTCGCCCATATAATTCCTCAAAAGGAAACATCCTCAGTGACTCATGATAACCGTTGTTTTATGAGAACACGACGAAAGGGAGATACTCTTCCCACTTCCTCTGCTAATCCATCACATACATCCTCAACATATCCTGGAATATCCTATTGACCATCTCTATCTGTTCATCTATTTGTGGATGATAAGTTGTGTTGAAGGCCAACTCAGTGCCAAAACTTGCAAATAACTCCTTCTACAACGTGCAAGTGAACTTCGTATTCCTATCTGACACAATATTCTTTGAAATACCATGTATTCTAACCATGTCTTGGTTGAATACATGTGCCACATCACTAGATGAGAATGTAGACTTTACCGGAACAAAGCGTGAAACCTTTGTTAACTTGTCTACAATGACCATGATGGAATCATGCTGCTTCACTGTCTTCGGAAACCCTGTGATGAAATCCATGGAAATGACCTCATACTTCCACTCGGGAATAACGATTAGCTGTAGCAATCCACCTAGATGTTTGCACTCTGATTTCAGTCACTGATAGTCAAAACATCTCGCCACATACTCTTGTACAACCCTCTTAATATTCGGCCATTAGTAATATTTCTTCACCATTGTGAGTGTCTTCTAATAACCTGGGTGACTCGAATTAGGTTTCACACGAAATTCCCTCAAGATCATCTTCTTGAGTTCACTATTATTTGGTACATATATCCTATCTTGAAACTTGACCAATCCCTATGGTGTAAGACAACAGTCCATGCCCTTTTCACCTGTACTTGTACTACCACCTCTACCTATACCACTACATGTACCTTTTGCTATACCTGTACCATGACCTGTTCCTATAATATGACCTATACCTATACCAGCAACCTGTGCACAATCTCCATATACCTGACATCCTGTTGTCCCACCTACAAGATCCTATCCTGTAATTCTATCCCATAGGATCTCATAGCTTCTAAGTGATGTACTTGTACCCACCTACTGAGAGCATCTACCACCATGTTCTCTTAACCTTGATTTACTTGATCTCAAAGTCAAACTTGCTAATCATGGCCAACCATCTAGCCTGCCTAGCACTTAGATTCGGCTGGTCAAACAAATATCTCAACCCAATGTGATCACTCATAAGCACTTACCACCTGCCAAGAAGATAGTGTCTCCACATCTTCAGTGCATGTATAATCGTTTCTAACTAAAGATCACATGTCGGGTAGTTTTTCTTATGCTCGTTTAGTTTACGGGACTCATAACATACCACCTATCCATCATGCATAAGAACTCCACCAAGTCCTCTCTTGCAAGCATCTATACATACTACGAACTCCTTATCTGGATTTTCAATTTGTAGCATTGGTGCATGTGTCAGAAACTGTTGGCAACTGCTTAAGCTACTCAAATCTAGCCTCACACTCTTTGGTCCATTCAATCTTCTTACCTTTCCTCTGCAATGATGTGATGGAATAAGAAATTTGTGAGAAGTTCCTAATGAACCTCCTATAATAGCCTGTAAGACCCATGAAATATTTCACCTCATCCACACTCTTAGGAGCTACTGACTCCATGATGGCCCCTATCTTCTTTGGATCTACTATAATGCCTTACTTGGAGACAACATGTCCCAAGTAGTGTACCTCAATCTGAAAGAAGATACATTTTCTAAACTTATCATACAACTGATGATCTCTCAACAATATCAACACTGCTGCTAAGTGCTCAACATTCTCTTCCTCATTTTTATAATATACCAATATATCATCAATGATCACAACAACAAACTTATCCAAATACGGACAGAACACACTATTCATCAAACACATGAATGTAGCTGGAGCATTAGTTAATCCAAATGGAACCAAAACAAACTAATAATTCCCATACCTGATTGTGAATGAAGTCTTGTAAATGTCCTCCTCTTTGATGTGTACATGATGGTATCTGAATCTCAAGTCAATCTTCGAGAACATTGTTGCTCCCTTCAACTGATCGAACAAGTCATCAATCTTTGGAAAATGGTATCTTTTCTTGATAGTCACTTTGGTCAACTTCCTGTAATCAATGCATAATCTAAGGGTACCATCTTTCTTGCTCACAGACAAGACCGATGCGCCCCAAGGTGATACACTTGGCCTAGTGTATCCCTTGTCCAAAATTTCCTTCAGCTGCAATTTCAACTCAACCAAGTCAGGTGTGCTCATCTTGTAAGGTCCTTTCAGTGAAGGAGCTCCCCCTGGCACTAAATCAATCGAAAAGTCTGCCTCCCTATGAGGTGGAAACTATGTAACTCCCTTAGGAAATACATCCCTGAATTTTTGCAACACTGGGTACCTATTTAATATATTTGCACCCTCAACCTCCTTACCCTTATCACGAGAAATGTGTACTACAAATAACTTGCACCCTTTCATGCGGCTACGCTTTGTTTGCATAACTATCACCATCCTAGCTAATGTGGCTTTCTTCTTACCCTATAAGACTCTTGATTCTCCATTGCCATAAACACACTCAATAGCTTTGTCATAATAGTCAACCTTGGTTCTCTGAAGATATAACCAATCCATGCCCAATAACATATTGTATGAGCCCAATGGTAACACATTAAAATAGGCTACTGTAGGCATACCATTTAAGTCAAATGCATAAGCTCTTACCCAATGATGAACTCACTTCTTTGTACCTGTAGCCAACTACACTAACCAAGACTCTGCATGTAATTCTTTACTCAAACCACACTTATCCAGCAAGTCAGGACTAACATAGCTATAATTATATCCAGGGTCAATCAAAATATAAATCACTTGATCACAAAGCTTATCATCCATCTCAATGATAGATTTCTGGTGTTTTTCCTACTTGTTGGCCACTATCGAATAGATATGTGGAACACTCTAACCAACATCCCCAACAGTTTGCGCCTCCTATGAACTGTATATCTAGGCCTACCACCCTGATTCTGTGGACGGTCTCTCTTAAGGTGTTCCTTACCACATGTCCAACACTCCAACCGACCAGTGTCAACACCTCTATGTTGCTGTTGCGACTCATATCCTTGTCTAACTGCATTAAATCTCTTTTGCGGTGCCACACTCTCTTTCTGATCTGCATGTTGAGGCCTTGTTCTCTTAGGCTTCCATTTACCTCTACCTTTGTCCTTTCCTTTCCATCTATGCTGAGATTCATTCTTACGCTTTGATTGTTCATAGAAATGCTTGAGTTTCCCAATAACTTCCTCAAGTGACCAAGCTTAGCATATTGAATCCGATCTCTAAGTGTTAATGGAAAACGCCTGACGAACTATTGAAGTTTAGCCTTCTCATTAGTAAGATATGGTGCATACCTCAATAGCTCCAAAAACCTGGTCATGTACCCTTCATTCATCATTAACACCATCTTTAGCTCTTAGAATTCTTTTTCCTTACTTTCATAGTACCTTTATGAGAAGTACTTCTTCCTGAAAAGTCTCTTGAACTCTCATCAGCTGAAGTCATCTATCCTGATGTCTCTAACCCGCTTAACATCTTCCCACCAGATGTTTGATTCTTCTGCCTTCTTCACATATCCATCAAAAGTAGGTGGTTTTTATTTTTGAATTCATCTAGAAATTACCCCCTATAATTCCTCATGTAAGGATGAGAGCGACAACGATCATGATGTCTATGATGTCATGTGCATGGCTGATCCGAAGCAACCCTTATCGTTGGAAGTCCGAAAAACTATGAAGAAGTATATCATTAACCTCTTCTTTCTTCTCTTGTACCTGTATGGTCCAATCATTATCTGCCTTGCAACTCCTTATATCTTCCTTCAAGATCCTCATTGTATCGTCCAAATTAGAAGTATGCCCCAGACTATGTTGCTCATCTGATGCATAGGGAGATTCTGCGTAGTCTACAACCTTGCTAGCCATTTGACCTCTTTCTTCCTACAATGCATAATATGTCAGATAAACCAAATCACAATAAATTGATGTAGCTTAGTATAGCTTGGGGAGGATACCTTGTCTGCAAGATGACCAAATCAATGTTATACATGTATAAAATAATCATAAAAATGTATAGACATACACAATCAATGTATCAACACAAAAAATCACTCTAACTAGGAACTAGTCATCGATTCAAGGTTGTATCAATAGTGCATGTTATGACCTCATACATGATAACAACCATCAGTCCATTGTACACATTGCTACATGCAACCAACAATATGCATTAGCAATGCCTAACCAACTACAAATATGGATAACTACATGTAGTTGAACATAATTGATTAGTCGTTGCAATCGACCTACAAGACTGATACACGTAATCAAAATAATCAGGGATTTAACCTAACATACAAGGATGTAAGTAAGTGACATAAAATCAACATGTAAGTGATAAACAACCATATACAGTCAGTCACATACCCACCTCAATTACTCTTCATGAAATCAACATCAAATTCTCCATGACAACCATACTACAACCTTAATCCATCATTAATAAAATGAAACAAGTATATAAGTGCAAGAGACACACATGCAACTAACATGCATGCATGACCAACAAATTCAACCCATCTAGTCCGAGAGTTGAACCATTCTCTAATACCAATCTCTAACACCCTCCTCCCACATCCACCCAAGTAACCATGCCAACTCAGGTAGACATGAAATGAGAGGCTACTATGATCATATTCAACCTCCTAGGTAACCTTAAGGAAGTGGAATCAATGGAGCATCACAAACAACCATCCAAAATCATCAATAGAACCCTCAGGAGACAAGTCAACCACTCAGATAGCTTGTTCGTGGGCCCCACTGTTGTTTTGGATAATTTAAGGCTCAGACACTATCATGCTATGGGAAAGGGAGCGACCAGAGACCTAAAGTTTCTCTCATAGGCCTGCATGCCAACGACTGTGGATGAAACTTGCTAGTTCTATGCTAGTGACTCTGAGATTCGAGCCACTTTTTCAGGCCCAAAGCCTAGGCCACTATCCAAAATGGAATGAAAGCTCAGAATTAAGTAAAGTACAGGGAAACAATGATGCGGAAGTAACTAGTTGATCAAGGCCTTAACGAGACCCCTACTTTCCATGGTAGGCATTTCATTAAACATATCATTGACATATAACCTATAGGTGTAAACAACAAAGTTAAGTGTAGGGATCTCTTACTTATATGAGAATTTACATGAACCATTGTTTCGTCATGTCATTTGCTGCCTTATCACTTATTAGGTCATATATATGATATCCATTCAAATACAAGTAAAAGCATGATAAGAGCCAAACATAGTTGTTTCCATAAAATGAACATATAACCAACATAATAGGAACATAATTAGAATAAACATATCAGGCATAAAAATCCATATATACACTAGTGCATTAGACATGAAAATCAAAGGAATAAATTTATCATTAATCAATGTAATGAACCGACCAAAGGTGGGACTACCAAAGACGAGATATTGGCTGAGCCAAGTCTCTCTTCAACCAATCACCCCTATGCCATATTCCAAGCATGAATGTGGGACTCAACCAAGGCATAACGAGGCTAAACCAACTCACCCTCATCAATAGAAACTAGGCATTACCATAATCCATCCTATATCACTAGGCTAACACAATGAACACATCATAATAGTCTTTACCGTGATCTCCACCTGATCACTAGGCCAAACAAGCATGGATGCCACCAAATTTCTCCACCTACCCCATGAGTAACTTTCCTGTCTCCTAGTCTCTTAGGCCTTACCACATTCCAAACCCAGATCACTAGGCCCCAAACTGAGACCCACTCTCTAGGCTTTACAACATATCCAAAACTCGGGATTACTATACCCAACAAAGAGAAAACCACTTCTAGGATTTATCGTATATCCTGCCATTCACCGACAAGGATTCCTAGGCCATCCAAGGCAACAAAAAAATATGTATTTACCACAACCCACAATCCAGTTTAGGGGTTACTAGGCCATGTATTCTATCATTTCAGAGATCCACCTCACTCAGCTTCGACTCCATTTGGAAATCTAGTTCAACCAAACATGAGAACCCCATCACACCATGGCTATCCAAAAACTAAAAGGCTAGGCTAAAAAACACCATTACACCTGGAAAAACCCATGCCATGATAGAAAAGAATCACATGAAATGTCATGCATGCCAAATCTAGCACAGAAAATACACATCCAAGTCGATACCTACAATGAAGCCTCTTGTAGCTGCTTTTTCCTTCCTTTCCCTGCTTGATCTTTTCTTCCTCTTGCCTTCTTTTCCTTACTTTCTCCAATGCCAAAGTGCTCCAAGAGAAAACTCTAAGTATCCAAGAGTATGAGAGAGAGAATCAAGAGTGCTCCAAAATTGAACTGACAAAATGTTACCAACTCATCCTCGGAAGCCTTTTTATGAATGAGGCCTCTATTTTTTTCCTTTTCCATTATTTTCCTTCATTTTCCTCCTCACATGCAACCTGTGACCTTTCACCTCATTTTTCTCCTAATTTCCATTATTTTCATTAATAATTGTGCCAAAAAATCCATTTTTCCTTTCCAAAGCCTAAGCCATTTCCTTTGCCAATTTCCTTAACTATAAACAATGAATTGAACACCCTCTAGCATGTCTTTCTCAACATTCAGCTTGGAATAAGTGTCCCAGTCATCCATGGTTATTGTTTTTAACATTTATCACATGTAATTTTCACGAGGCTTGTTACAATATCTAAAATACTTTTGGAAAACAATCCCAAGAAACTAACATTTTGATATTATTTTTTTAAAGTGAGTTACTTCTTATTTTCCCCTATTTCTCTTTATTACTAGAAAATATTTTACTCATCCTTCTAAAGGATATAATTTTAAAGGAGAGCTAAATTTATTATTCGGAGGATAATTGCAATTTTCTCGACAATATTCTATAGTATCCAAGATGATGAGTACATGAGCCATGGCTAAATGATGCTTGCTGATAGGGTGGAAAAGTTGGATAACATCATTATGCCATTTTTTGCAATGGTTAACAATGTATCAATTAGCAAGATATCCTCTTGGAATACCAAGTGTCACGTGCCTATCTATGATAGATCCCCTATTTAAAATATCCATGATAATTGGATTCTCAATATGGACACCTAGTTCAACAATAACCTAATTCCTAATGAGAAGAAGGTTCCAATTAGCAAAGAAAATATTACTAGACATGCCAAACACTTGGTTGAATATCATGCAACAAGCCAATTTTTAGTTACTTCATGGATAGGATTTATGGAATCCTTTAGTCTCATGTTCTATCCATCCCACTACAAACATGTTATGAACATCAAGTGGATTCATCTATATCAAGGTTTCAATGCCCATACAAGAGTGGATTAACATACTCAAGTAGCTATGAATCCTTATTGGAATTTTTGATCGAGGTGAAAGGGTTGTTCTTAAAATTTATTTACATGAACATTTTTATCAAGAGCTTAAGTAAATGTATATTTCCACCATTAATTCTACATGCACTCAAGCACAATTAGTTGAAGAGAATTTTTTTAACAACTTATTCTTCAACATCATTCTTAAAGATCTACAACTTTAAAGCATGTATGTAATACCGCCATGATCACCCCTATCTATATCGTAGATATTATGTTTATTCTAGTGAGCCAAAATTTGTTGGGCCTATGTACTAATGTATATGTAAGTATTTTGGGGGTTTCCAGGCTTATTTGATTTTAGGATGGGGATCATATGTGTCAAAATACCAATGAGCCTAGCCATGTAAATATGCAATCACTCATATTAATTAAAGTACATCACTACTATAAATTGAGTCAAAGGAGAGAGTGTGGGTGACGAGAACTCCATGAGAGGGAAAAGGGGCTCAAGGACTAAGTGATGAGGGTCTTATCTTAAGGGACAAACCATTAATAAAATGAACCTAAAGTGAAATGTGCACATGTTTCTATCCTAAGGTGGGAAAAGGGTATCTTAATGTGTAACTTGTCAAAAAGGGAACGTGCATATAAAACTGTGGAGTATAATGTAATTCCTAATTCTTTAATCCATTATACTCATTCAATTGTACCACTGTGATATTGGGACTTTCTTTTTGGAAGAGATAGATACTAATCTTAATATGTTACCCTATCGACTCTATGTGGATCTAGGTGTGCATGTCTCCTTCAGTTTCCTTCTGTAAGGATGCATATTTGGAAGGATAAGTGTAGCGAAACATCACCTGGTGTGAGTCATAAAGTGTATTTGTAGACACTTGAAGGTATTCGGAACTCTTAGAGCAATATGGCTCTAAGACTCCCTATTCAGCCCACTCTAGAGCCATGGAAGAGTAGTGGCACAAATTGAGGGATTGTAGGTGCAGAGAAGGTGTTGCACTACCTTGGGTTTCAGGATAATGGGAGAAGGGGGACTATAGGTTAGAGGTCATTGGATTCATACCTTGGATTGTTATCTTGTTGGTGTCATATATGGACTTCAGTCAGTTTAAGTAAGTATTTTCCCCTAGTTGAGTCATAGCCCTAGTTTAGGGGTCATTAACTACTGAGATATTATGAGTAGTGTGGTCTATGGCTAGGAGGAATGATTAATGTCTATATATAATTGGTTCCTCTTTCTAAAGATAAGTGCTCTTAATTATGTTTTGTAACCTTATGTTGTGTATATTATTGTGTTTGCATGCTATTTACAATTTATGTGTTTATCCATGTGAAATCGTGTTGTTATGGATAAGTAATGTTTCATTTCATGATAATATGCATTAGGCATGATTGTAAATGCATGATTAAGGTTTGATGGGTGCCTTAAGGATGTAATTCATCATGATATGAAAGAATGTAATATATGGATTTTGAGAAACTCTTTGGAAATAAGCTTTATCAAAGGTAGTAATGCACCCTAGTGGGAGGATAAGGGTGCTACATACTGGTATTATAGTGAAGTTTATAGCCCTTGCAATGTGTGGGTTATAACCTCGATAACAAAAGAAAGGTACAGTTTTCTTTCTAACTATTTGAGTGATTCTTTTCAAGGGGAAGAAAAGGGGAAATTTAGGAAATTTGACACATATGGGAAATGTTTAAGTTTTCTAAGGAGGTTGAGTGGAAGTGGATTTTTTTCTGGAATTTGTAGATGTAGATTGGTAATATTGGGTTGGATTATGAATTTATTGAGATGTTGATGGAAGAAGGTTATGAAATGGGGTGAAATCTTCAAATGCCAAGTGAAATTTGGAGGAGAAATTTGCTCAAAAATAGGAAATTGTTAGCCACGTTATTGATTGTGCTAATTTTAACTTCATACTTAGTAACTAAAGTTAGCTAATTGCAAAACATTTCTCCAAATTTTCCAATGAAAAAAAAGTTATAGAAGTAGTATTTATTGGTATAAATGACAAAAATTATGAAATTATGGAAAAATTCAAAAATTCAAAAATTCAGAATATACATGAATTATGACTTTGACTATGATGCCAAGTGGAAGTTGAATAACTAGGTGGAAAGGTGGGGACAAGTGTCATCATGAAGTTAACAGGGAATAGAGAGACCCTATAAAGAGTTAGGAACTCACAAGGTTAAACAAAAATTGATCCATTGATCGGATGAAATATACACTATTAAATATATCAAATGAATTTGTTGCATTATCCAATGAGCACCATTAAGCCCAAAACTGGTTTATAACATTAGATTGCAATTATTCTTTGCTACTATATTTTTTGGAATTGACTTATATGGTTAACCCCAATCACCATCAAGTATTAAGATGATCTAGACTATCATACATTAATCAACCTCCTCTAACTAAAAATATAAATTATATCTACTTTAAATTATGTTCATATGGATGCGTAAAGGTTACATTTCATGCTAATATTGACTAGTCATGATTATCAATTCATGACTAAGGAGCTACGTTTTCCTTAAGGATATAATTCATCATGGTATGAGAGAATGTATGAGATCGATTTCAAAAAATCATTTGGAAATATGATTTATTAGAGGTATTAATTCCCCACATTGGTGGTCTAGGTGTGTTGTATTATCCTACTTCTACAAGGTCCTCATCTTCTTCTTCTTATTATAATTTTTGCCAATATTGTAAGAAACAAGGACACAATAAGTGTGAATGTTTGCAGTTGAAAAAGAAAAAGTTAACTATATCATCTTCCATTGAGGAAGATGTTGATGCTCTAATTGAGGCCTGTATTGAATACATAATCTATGGTGTGTTGAATTTCCAACTCAATAAAGTCAACTTCATGTAGTACTTTAGTCTAAGATATCTTGAAATAGTCTATTCATCACACATAATCATTTCCTCATGATTTCTCCACTGTTTATATCCTTAATGATGGCTACTAAGAAGAATTGATTGCAAAATCCATTTTTGATAAGCTGCACTTTCTAGTCAAATTTCATCCTCATCCTTAAGCATTCACTTGGAAGGATAATGGCTCATCTACATAGATCACACACATGCACTATGTTATTATCATTGGTCCAAATTTTGTGGATAAAGTTGCATGTTATGTGAGAAATATATATTGTTGTAATTTATTACTTGGATGACCTTATCAATATTCTTAGAAGGCAAAATATGATTCATTTTACCTAGTCCATAAAGATAACATCAAATAAGTACAACAATAGGTTGCTAAAAATTATTCTCTAACTTTTATTTCGTAACCTTATCCACATTATTATAATTTTTTTTTGCCACTCATTCGACTTCATTGCCCTCAAAAATTACCTCTAAAGGATATCATACTAACTTTCAAAGCTTCTTAGGTCTTACAAAGTTCCTTCCTTGGAAGTTTAGATTTGGTAGCCTCTTCTCAGTAAGTTATTACCCTGTTAAAAGTTAAAAATCACCTAAATTTTCCCTTCAATTTGACTATTTATTTCATTCCAATCAATTGAACATCCTTAATACAATAAATGCATATCAAGATTCAACATTGGACACCAAGATCTTGGCCAATAATTCAAGATATATTATTCCAATTATTCAACTTATTTTTGCTATAGATAAAATTTTCATCATGAAGACATACCCAATTCAATAGGAATTCAACATTTTGTACCATGTTTCTTAACACGGTCATCCTGCACATCAAGCATATTGGATTCACTGGCATTTGAGAAAACAACATTTTCCCTCTATCCCAAGAGCATTAGAGGAAAATGCTTATGTTGCTAGGAGGAATCACATGGATTCTAGAGCCTTAGCATAAGTATATTTTTCATATGTATTTCCCCATTGTTATTTGAATACAATATTATTATATAGTTTGAGAGAGAAATTTTCTAAAACCTTGAATTAATCCTTCCTCAACAATTTGCTAACTTCATGGATTGGAAACGTTTCATGTTTAGTTTCCTTATCAAGCATAATATGAGTGTAATAAATGGTGGAACTTTGAGACATTTTTGAGCCTCAAAAATGCATGTGATAGTTGGCATGATGAGAGAATAAATTTTGTAGTAAACATCATTTGTTGTTACCTCTTTTTGACTTAGTATTTCTTTGCGACACTAAATTGAGGTTTCACATACAAGAATGTTCCAATTAAACTATAACATCAAGTTCTAGTGCCACAACCCCTTATCTAACAACCTTTTTAGTGCCTTCAACTTGATTTTACAATAACCTCCATAAATAGAATTGTGAAAAATTATCTCACCCTTCATAACAACTGTTCTATTGACAACTTCTTCTTCTATAGCTATTGTTATAACAACTTCTATAACAATTATCTATTCTTCTATAGCCGCATAATATCTACCAAAATATTAAAAACAAAATCTATAAAAAAAAAAATTATGTTCTAAAAATATTCTTACATCATAACTATTTTTATTTAAATCTATTAAATATGAAAAATTGACGGAAAAAAAAATAGAAAATCCATTTCTATGCATTTATGATCTCTTTATCCTAATATTTATTATGGGATTACTTGTTACTATTTTGTTACCAAATTGTATTTAACAAGTAATCCACTTTTAAATTATTAAATGATTTTGATGTGCATACATAAATGTACATCCTCAATCTGATGAAGGTGGAGAGGTGAGTGATATAAGGTGTGCATTTATGCATGCATTCTTTATCCTCAGACGTTTGTAAATTTTTCTATCGATACAAACAATGTGTACAACTACCTACATTATTATATTATTCCAACATAAAAGTACTTGTAAATAATTAGTTCACTTGTATTTATTTTACAATAGTAGATACGGTTCCCACAATATATGTGGGAGTATTATTTCAATATGAAAGTTTTTCATCTTATATGAGTTTCTAAATTTAATAGAATATTAAAACTATAGTTAAATGTATATGATCGTTTACAGTAGTTATAAAAAGAATTTATGGTTTAGAGTTGAATGTTAGTTATAGAGATTATAATAAAATATATTATAATAAAATGATGGTATATATTTTTTTAATAATTAAGATAATTATATAAATTAAATAAGTAATTAATATTAATAAATTTAAAATAAATAAAATTAGCAATTGCATTAAGTGTTGTAAAGGATACGTTGTAAGGCATAAATTTGAGAAGAACCATGACATATAAAAAATTATTGAAGATAAAATATTCTATGGAGATTAAATATTTACCATTCATTTAATAATTATTAATAATTAAATTAAAATAGTAATTTTTTGTTACAAAAATGTGTCTATCTAAATAGTTTGTTTTCAATGTTAACATGACCAACAAGAACATGAGGGTAGATCCTACCATAGGTTTCCCTGACAGGACTTGGCAGGACTTATAGATTCTATACAGGACAAATTGTCTTCGCCTTCGAAGATGGAATGAGCTACACAAGCTTCAACATCGCTGTAGTCCAAGCTTCAATATCACTGTAGTCCATGTACCCAAACTCATCTTTGTTCCTCTGGATGGAAAATACAAATGTTCTCCTAAGACTGTCAACATGACTAACACTAAATGCGAGAACGTGACTAACACTAAATTTGGGAATGTCCCTGCAAGTTGATTGATGTAGTAACATTGGTAACATAGATGGAAGCCATGTATTGTTTCTCTTCTCTACAACAAATTCCCCAAAAAAGCCACTGATTGATTTCAAAAAGGTCTATGTCTAAGCAGGTGCCAAGAGAAGCCAAACTCACTGAAACCAAGAACATCGATCAAATGATCCAATGTCATCAACAGAAAGGGCTCTATGAAGATGTATCGCCTCAAGTTGTTCCAATGCTCCAAGAAACCAGCTAAAAATCTCCATCAGTGTGATAAAAATTAGCATGAAAATATAAAATGAGAAGGGTTTTTTAAGAAAATGAAACTATGGTTATTAGAATAATGCAATACCAATAGTGCAAATAGCTTACCAAGTATCTTTCTTCAAGAGACACGAAGTAGGCTCCAAGGGTAAGAGATTTGGTTGTCACTTTAAAGTTATCTTTCTATTTCCTTAGGCAATGCTTTTACAATAAAATATCTGATTATGTAAGTTTCCACATTGTGAAAGAGAATTGCAACATCTAGAAATGACAATACTTTACACATCCTTGCAATCCTATTCTAGTGGATCAGAACGAAATTCATTCAAATGGATGAAAAGAAGCCACTCAAAAGACACGTATTATGTATTTTTCAAATTATTGAATTTTTATAAGCACATCAAAATTCTGAAATAATTGTAACTCTCAAAATAATTGTTTTCTATTTGTAATGATATGAATTTGTAAATCCAAGACCATTGTAACTCTCTAAAAATTATTTTCCATTTGTAAACATAAGAATTTATAAAGACAGGACATGATTAGAGCTTTGAAAGTAAAAAACTATTTTACAAACTCTTGGATCATGTATCATCCATAATTTGTAATATTTTAATGAATTAAAATTCATGCACCCGAATTCCAATATACAAAAAGCCTATCTGCTTAAAAACATCTATATAAAAATATACTTCTACTATCAACTCCTCTATTTCTCTAGATTGAGCAGCTCCGTGACAAGACTATATTAAAAAGGTAATAGCCATTCATTTCCATCAATATATTCTTATGATCTTAAATCAGTTTATCTAGTCTATTCAACTAGGTAGTTGTCTTCTCTATTTGGGCTCTAGTGTACTGGGATTTTTCAGTGTTTGGCTAAGTACACATCATCCAACAGTACATACAAGGTGAGGTATATGTTAGTGCAATGACATTTACATGTGTGCATATAAGCAAGGGGGCTAAAGATGATGGTGAGTAATCTGACAGAGAGATCTATGGTTTGTAGATAAGGGAAAGACCTTCGAGTGTAAAAAGATATGCACGTCATATGATATTTATGAAGTGATGGCATTGATACTATATACTATGATGAGACTTTCCAACCATACGTTTGGATCCAAATTCCCAATGACTTCACCAAGATGGTGAAACAACAATATATTAGCTTTGAGGATATAAGAGACTACTTTGAGATCAAGATTTACAAATAGATAGGGAGAGGCATTTTTCTATATACAAGAAACCTAGGTTAGATTTGTGTTGAGGATAAACAAATGGTTTACATAATCTTCCTATATGGATAGTGATGCATATTAGTGTGTTTTTGTTTGTTATATCCACTATCTAAAGAGGCAGATTATGTGTTTAGAACACAAGGGACACCTCCCTAGGATGTAGGGTTGAGGTTTTTCAATGCATTGTGGAATGTCTCTACACCTGTGACATTTTATGTCACAAAAGGGAATGCATATTTTTTCTTTTACATCATATGCATTTCATATCTGGATGCTCTTGCTATAGGTTAGATATATAAAGTTTTGTTTCTCTGCATAAAATTGTCCAAATATTTTTTTGATTGAGGTTATGCACTTCTCCATGTTTCTATTCATGAATTCCATGTCGAATTTCATTCTCCCAATAATTATGTAGAGGTATTTGAATATGATGTTACAAAAGAGCCTCCATCTATGATGGATGTAAAAGTCTTCAACTTTAAAGGGCCTTTTGCAGAGGCTACATCTCTAGGGTATGGCAAGATCAATTTTCTGAAATTTACTTCACAGTAATTGACTGATTTGTGGATTCCACTTCAAGGAAGACCGACAAAAGCTTGGTAATGAAAGTTATACCTTACGATATTTTTGACAAATACAGAGGGTCTTGATGTGGTTACTCAATACATAACAAAGATGGAAAATGAAGTTGGAAAAAATATATTCATCATGTGACATTAAAATCTCAACTAAATATTTGTCTTTTCCTTAGCATAGTATAGCTCACTAGATTCCTCTATTTGTTTAGACATCATGAGAATGAGAAATAATTCTATGTAGACTGCTCGACACTCACCTCAGATAAATTCAACATTCCAGAAGCTATTTTGACTTCCAAGCGAGGAACTTTTGGTTAATTATTTTTCATGCTACTTGAAATGAAAAATGCCTCTTCATATGTGCATGGATTTGAGACAAGCTAGTTTCACATTTGAAAAAAACTTGAAATATATCTCTTGCCCATTCATGAGAAACCATGATTTATATGCCATAGAGGACAATCATTGCACTATGGAGGAATAGGGCACTTAGCCTTGCACAAAAGATAAAAATAGTAGAGAATGAAGAACCAACAGATTCAAGGGATCTTCAAAATAATGTTTTTGGATACTTTTTACTTTTCAAGGATTCATGAAGCCAACGTGACCAACATCCATTCACAAACATTACCTTTTAGTGTAAGTATATCAATCTAAGGTATTTCCCTATTTTGCATTCCTGCCAAGTTATTGTTCTGATCCTTACGTTGTTTTTGACAAACTGTAATGTCAATGATTTTTTGGTAAGAGCATGCTACAGAAATAATATAATAAACAATGAAACTCAACAACCTGTGGGAAGTGTCTCTTACTAATTTATTCATTACTTGTTTCTCTGAAAGACATACCTACTAAAATTATTTTTGCAATTCCTAATAATAGGTAGAGTCACTCATGGAGTTATATGATGGGGGTTGCTTAGACAAAGATATGGAGAAATATTGTTGTCTAAACTATTGAACCAAGACATGGAAAATTTACAAACAAAAATTATACCAGAGATAGATATGGTAGAAGTTCAATGGAAGTGTTTCTAGGTTTGGTGTTGAGATCACATGTATCCACCAAACTTTAAAGCTTGATAATGGAAATGGTTGAATTATTAACGAAGTTCTTATCCTTCATGATGTGTTTTACTTTGTTATATCCACTAGATAAAGAGGCAAATTATGTGTTTAGAAGACCACAAGGGACACATCTCCCCAGGATGTAGGGTTGAGGTTTTTCAATGCATTATGAAATGTCTTTATAAATGTGACATTTTATGTCACAAATGGGAATGCATATTTTTTTTTTAATTTTAAATAACACGTATTTCATATATTTAAGCTCTTGCTACAGTTTAGATATATAAAGTTTTGTTTTTGTGCATAAAACTATCCAGATATTTTTGTTATTGAGGTTATGTGCTTCTCCATGTTTCTATTGATGATGTCCATGCTGAATTTCACTCTCCCAATAATTATGCAAAATTATTTGAATATGATGTTACATAAGAGCATCCATCTATGATGGATGTAGAAGTCTTCGACTTTAAATGGCCTTTGGTGGAGGCTATATCCTTAGGGTATGCCAAGATAAATTTTCTGAAATTTACTTCACAATGATTGACTGATTTGTGGATTCCACTTCAGGGAAGACCGACAAAAGCTTGCTAATCAAAGTTATACCTTACGATATTTTTGACAAATACACAGGGTCCAGATGTGGTTACTCAATACATAACAAAGATGGAAAATGAAGTTGGGAAAATTATATTCATCATGTGACATTAAAATCTCAACTAAATATATGTCCTTTCCTTGGCATAGTATAGCTCACTGGATTCCTCTATTTGTCAAGACATCATGAGAATGAGAAATAATTGTATGTAGAGTGCTCTACACTCACCTTAGACAAATTCAACATTCCATAAGCTATTTTGACTTCCAAGCGACGAAATTTTGGTTAATGATTTTTCATGCTACTTGAAATGTAAATGCCTCTTCAAATGTGCATGGATTTGAGACAAGCTAGTTTCACATTTGAACAAAACTTGAAATATATTTCTTGCCCATTCGTGAGAAACTATGATTTATATGTCAAAGAGGACAGTCATGGCATTATGGAGGAATAGAGCACTTAGTCTTGCACAACCAACAGATTCAGGGGATCTTCAAAACAATGATTTTGGATACTTTTTAGTTGTCAAGGATTCAGGAAGCCAATGTGACCAACATCCATTCATAAACATTACCTTTCAGTGTAAGTATCTCAATTCTAAGGTATTTCCCTGTTTTTCATTCCTGCCAAGTTATTGTTTTGATCCTTAGGTTGTTTTTGACAAACTGTAGTGTCGATGATTTTTTGGTAAGAGCATGCTACAGAACTAGTATAATAAAAAATGAAACTCAATAGCCTGTGGGAAGTGGCTCTTACTAATTTAGTCATTACTTGTTTCTTTGAAAGACATACACACTAAAATTATTTTTGCAATTCCTAATAACAGGTAGAGTCACTCATGGAGTTATATAATGGGGGTTGCTTAGACAAAGATATGGAGAAATATTGTTTTCTAAACTATCGAACCACGACATGGACAATTTACAAACAAAAAGTATACAAGAGATAAATATGGTAGAAGTTCAATGGAAGTGTTTCCAGGTTTGGTGTTGAGATCACAAATATCCACCAAAAGTTAAAGCTTGATAATGGAAATGGTTGAATTATTAACGAAGTTCTTATCCTTCATGATGTGTTTTGCTTTGTTATATCCACTAGCTAAAGAGGCAGAGTATGTGTTTAGAAGACCACAAGGGACACATCTCCCCAGGATGTAGGGTTGAGGTTTTTCAATGCATTATGAAATGTCTCTATACCTATGACATTTTATGTCACAAATGGGAATGCATATTTTTTTCTTTTAAATCATATGTATTTCATATTTTTATTCTCTTGCTACAGTTTAGATATATAAAATTTTGTTTTTGTGCATAAAAATGTCCATATATTTTTGTTTATGAGGTTATGTGCTTCTCCATGTTTCTATTGATGATGTCCACACTGAATTTCATTCCACCAATAATTATGCAGAAGTATTTGAATATGATTCTACACAAGAGCCTCCATCTATGATGGATGTAGAAGTCTTCAACTTTAAAGGGCCTTTTACGGAGGCTACATCTTTAGGGTATGCCAAGATCAATTTTCTGAAATTTACTTCACAGTAATTGACTGATTTTTGGATTCCACTTCAGGGAAGACTAGCAAAAGCTTGTTAATCCTAGATATACCTTACGATATTTTTGACAAACACAGAGGGTCATGATGTGGTTACTCGGTACATAACAAAGATGGAAAATGAAGTTGGAAAAAATGTATTCATCATGTGACATTAAAATCTCAAGTAGATATCTATCTTTTCCTTGACATAGTATATCTCACTGGATTTCTCTATTTTTCTGGACATCATGAGAATGAGAAATAATTGTATGCAAACTTCTCGACACTCGCCTCAGACAAATTCAACATTCCAGAAGTTATTTTGACTTCCAAGAGAGGAATTTTTGGTTAATGATTTTTCATGCTACATGAAATGAAAAATGGTTGTTAAGATATCTATGCCTTAGATACGTTTGCATAATTTACTGCAAGTAACAAACTAGAACATAAAGGTCTCAAGTGAATTTATGTTTTGCAGGGTAACTTACTCTTATCTGCAAGGATGTTAGGTTTCTAGGCAAATCTCTAAAACATAAAACCAAATTCTCCTTCTTGTTGGAACATATAGAGGAAATAGTGGTTTCACCTCCTTTGTTAGCATCAATGGGTAGTCCATCTCTGGCCATGTTCCTTCGTAGAGGCAGAAGCCTTGATGCTAGCCATGGTGAAAAGTACATAGATGCCAAAGGAAGACTCAAGTTCCATTTTCAATCCTTTGTTTCATTCAATGTTCCATGTAGGTACACATTGAGTTCTTTTCTCATTAGAGCAACCATACATTGTCTTCTGTCACTTGTAAAAATGGGAGAATTAATATCATATCACCAAAAGAGGATTGATCTGCATTAATTCCCATGAAGCAAATAGAAAAGAAAGAGTGGATGCGCATGGATTTGAGATAAGGTATTTTCACATTTGAAGAAAAATTGAAATACCTTTCTTTCCCATTCGTGAGAAACTATGATTTATATGTCAAACAAGACAATCATGGCACTATGGAGGAATAGGGAACTTAGTCTTGCACAAAAGATGCAAATAGTAGAGGATGAAGGACCAACGGATTCAAGGGATCTTCAAAACAATGATTTTGGATACCTTTTAATTGTTAAGGATTTAGGAAGCCAACGTTACCAAGGTCCATTCACAAACATTACCTTTCAGTGTAAGTATCTCAATTCTAAGGTATTTCCTTGTTTTGCATTCCTGCCAAGTTATTGTTCTAATCCTTATGTTGTTTTGGACAAACGGTAGTGTCAATTTTTTGGTAAGAGCATGCTACAAAACTAATATAATAAACAATGAAACTCAGTAACATGTGGGAAGTGGACCTTACTAATTTAGTCATTACCTATTGCTAAAAAAGACATCCCTACTAAAATTATTTTTTCAATTCCTAATAATAGGCAGAGTCACTCATGGAGTTATATGATGGGGGTCTCTTAGACAAAGGTAATGAAGAAATCTGATGTCTAAACTATGGAACCATGGCTTGGAAAAATTACAAACAAAAAGTATACTAGAGACAACTCTAGTAGAAGTTCAATGGAAGTGTTTCTAGGTTTGGTGTTGAGATCACAAGTATCCACCAAAAGTTAAAGCTTGATAATGGAAATGGATGAATTATTGACAAAGTTCTTATCCTTCATGATGTGCCTTTTGGAGACCATTTTCAGGTGCTTCCTCATCTCTTTGATTATACCCATTACAATTTATTGTACATGGATATTTTGAAAAGAGAGTGGATTTGTTGTTTCATTTTCCTTATTTTACCAATTTGCATAGAATCTTCAATTTGCAACACAATGTGAGCTATTTTTTGAATGTGTATAGCTCCAGGTAAGGAGAGAGCTTGAGAATCTAGTCTTTGCATCAGAAGCATGTAATGTCAGAGTATTTGTGGGCATTGCATGGCTTAAGCATGTCGCATCTCAAAAGAGGATCACAAAAAACATTGTCGAAAAGTTCACTGACCATTTAAAAGAGACCCAACGTTTGTTGGAGGAGGAGATTCTTACCCAAGATTAAAAAAAAAGTTTAGTAACCACATGTTAAACAACAAAAACAATTTTTTTAGAGTATCTAATATTGGTCTTATTCGTGCAGAACATGGAACATGGAATAGACAACTTTCAAACATGACACAGAGATATGGGTTTGCACTATAGACTTTGTTTTCCTTTTGATTGGATTGGATTGGCCATGGCATTCAATTTCCACGGTTTAATATTTGTTCATACAACAGATTCTTTAAAAGTGTGGAGGAAAAATCCCTTTGGCCTAGTTGACGGTGGAAATGTAGAAATTCAGATTCAATTTATTCATTCTTTTTGTGACTTAAATTATCAACCCGCAAATTCTGATGTGACGAGAAACCTATCAACATAAATATAACACTACGTTCTAGACTACATTCATAATAATATTGCATGTTCAATGAGGACATTGAACATTCTAGGGTAAACTACCAGGAAAAGATCAATGCTCGTAACTAAAAGAAATGCAGATGCAATTATCAAGCACTGTTGCCCTCTCATGGAAATTATGCACCTCAGAGATTGAAGGTTGCTTATGGGGCAGGCCGGGAGCAAGGAAGTGGAAAACGCACATCCGCAGAAGAGAGTGAGTCCCTGCAAGAAAGCCCTTCCCAGACTCCCACGAAGGCCATCTTTCTCAAACAGTTGAAGCAACCCGTAATGCCTAGCTCGAAAGACCCTGCAAAAGCACTGCCTTCAGTTCCTGGATTTAGAGGAACGTCAGGTTATAGATGTTGTTAGAAAATCTCGTTATTGAGAGAGGAACTAGGCCAACTAGGCCAACTCAATTGGTATAATTAGGCGATTTCTATCGTCTAACACTTAAATCAAAAACACATAAAACAACAAATGCCATTGGAGAGAATTCTACTTTATAAAAACACCTTACAACGTAATTATATTGTATCATCTTTTATATCAATGAGTTTTTTAACTTTAATCTTATTTGTGATAGAAAAAATATATCCTCACGAGATATTTTTTATATAAAAAAACAAAATAACACAAGAATCCAAAATAATGACACCACCCCTATCCGCTAACTGGCGAGCCAAGACGATCAATGAATATGACATAGGTTGCTACTCCACTAAATGCGCTCACAGCTGCTCGTTACAGACAGTATTGAGGCTTGACCTTATGGAAGGCAAGTTGGGCGATAATATCTTCGTTCATTCCCCCACATTTTTTTATGATTCATGTGCGTCCCTGTAGCCCATAAAGCATCTTATTCAAAATGGTTGACTTGTTACATCTTAGTAGTTGACTTTTTGGATGCGTTGCTGTCAGACTCAACTCCGCCTCAATTGGTGTTGATTCCGTTATAATTCGTCTCCGTTCCACGTCAACACCGTATCGCAATACTGGGTGAATGTCTCTAGAGTCACAGGGCAAGCGCACGAATGCTCCAGATACGTCGCTATTACTTCAATTATATTCTCATGACCCTTTCATCTCCAAGTCCATTACGTCGCCATCTCACCTATAACGTGGAGATTCAGTTCCATGAATCTTATTCAAGCCGGCTCATGGCTCTCTGAAAATATAAGACACAAATCTCGGACGGTGTTCACGAATCACTGGCATTACTACTCCACTCATTTGGCCAACTTGACATGCTGGATATCAATGCTTGACTTTGATTTTGTTTCATGTATTAATGGCTGTGCAAAGTCTACCATATCACATCGGTTTCTTCTAGAAGTTGACGCTGCCCATCTGATTTTATCTAGCAATATCCACCACTAACTCGTGGTGACTTTAATCCCTGCGCATCCCTGCATCTTCTTCTATAAATTCTCTTGCAATACATAGAACAAAACAATATAACTTCTCGCCTTCTTCATCTGTATTCACTGGAAACGTCGAAGATGGAAGGCATGATAAGATGGCCGTGGTATTCGATGCCGTTATTGTTACCTGGCCTGCTGCAGCTTCATTTGATTTCAATTTCACCTGTGGATGGGAAATCCGATCCGTTTATTTATGGTCTCTGCAATGTAGAAAAATACAGAAATGGCAGTGAATTCAAGAGCGACGTGAACGCAGTAGTGAAATACCTGGTGAATGCCGCTGCCCGCAGTGGGGGATTCGCCACATATTCACCTGGTGAAGTCAACTGTCTTCTTCAATGCAAAGGCGACGTGTCTGAGGAAGCTTCACAGATGGTTTATGAAGACTGTCCCAACGCCATCGGCGCACGGATTCAGTTGGAGTTCTGGCTCATTCGTTATGAGAAATACAGTTTTTTTCAATTTAAACACAATTTAAACAATAATAAAATTTAAATTTCGTGAGAACTTATATAATAAAAATCCCAATTTAAAAGAAAGGAAAAAAATCAATCTTTATATTTGCTTATCAAGAAAATTAACCTAAAATATTTAAGTAATTTTTATAGTAATTTCATTTCATAGGGTTATTAAGTAAATGTGAATTAAGTAATTTTTATAGTAATTTCATTTCATAGGGTTATTGAGTAAATGTGAAAAAGGTAAAAATGGATTTATAGAATTTTATTTATTTTTATTATTCTATTAAATATATGTGAAAAGATAAATATGAATTTGGAGATACAAGAAAGTTGATATTTGAAATATTATGAGTCAATGGCTCTAATGGTTCTAATAAATGTGACAAAATCAGAAAATACTTTAAGCTTCTGTGGTAGTTTTTTGGAGTAGCATGATCTGGATTATCCACAGTATTATGTTTCTTATGTCGATGTTTCGAACCCCAAAGGGGGTCCATCCTCAGGACCAAATTTGATAGAATATGAATGATAGTTATTTCGAAATAGCTGTCATTCATATTCTATCAAATTTGGTCCTGAGGATGGACCCCCTTTGGGGTTCGAAACGTCGACATAAGAAACATAATATTGTGGATAATCCGAATCATGCTACTCCAGAAAATACTTGCAATTCCCAAATTGTTATTCAGTGTTTCCAAATAGAAATAAAATTACTGGTTACTATTATGTCTTTGAATGTCAAATGATTTAGTTTATTATGTCGTAGTTGAACATGTAACAATTTCTTACTTTGATTATGTTGTCTCTATAAAGATGCAATATAACACCAACATACAATTTCCATTAGTGTTAATTTTTGTTAGAGTTGGCTATTCTAACACTTCATTTCCCTATAAGCTAAGTATGGTGAGTTGTAAGCTCACATAGCATAGAGTCTACAAAGGTAATATTATTATCTTATTATGTTAGTACTTATAATGGAAAATTCATTTTCTATTTGGGAAGAGTATATGAAAGTAATATTATTATCTTATTTTGTTAGCACTTATAATGGAAAACCTTTCTTGCACTGTTGCGCATCAAGAATTTGTCAAAACGTGAAGCTAGTGAAGGTTCAAGAAAATTCTAGAAACTAAGCATTCGAGACCCAATTGGAAGAAACGGGGACGCACTCTTAAAAAATGAAAAAAGTAAATAGAATATAGATTGTTCTTTAGAAAAACATGGATAATTTATTTTCCCAATTTTTTAAAATAAATAGTTGAAATGCTCTAGAAAAATCTAGAAGTGAAGGCTCTAGAAAATCCATTCCTATGTAAATAAGTGATTGTAAGTTGCTCTCGCCAAGTCATTGAGGCTTGTGAATAAGAGTAACACAAAAACATAAGTTTGGCTCTTTGTGTTGTTTCTTTTTCTGTTGTGGGCTTATTTGATGTGTCTTCTCTTTATAATTTATTTATATATTGTGGCTCTTCTATCCTGTAATTAACTTGGAGTCTTTGTAAAATAAATTTAGATTGTTCACAGTTTTTCAACATTCTTTTTTTTAATCTAACAATTGGTATGAGAGAGCCAAGTTATTTATTTATTTATTTTTGGGTTCCAAATTATTGTTGAGGAGAGTTACGAGCATGGGGATAGTCACATTAAGTGATATGGAGAAATTAAATGGGCTATTTTTTCCCCATGGAAGGCACAAATGGAGGACATACTAATTTTAAAGGATCATTATTTGTCGATTGAGGGAGTAGTAAACAAGCCCTCATTGATGATGGATGAAGACAAGAATAACTTGGATAGAAAGGCCATCGCCACAATTCATCAATGTTTGGAAAACAACATATATTTTAATGTCGCTTGAGAGAAGACAAAATAAGGGCTATGGAAAATGTTGCATGATATATATGAGAAATACATGGCATCAAACAAAGTTTTCTTGATGAAAATGTTGTACAATCTCAAGAGGAAGGAAGGTGCTTCATTGGAAAATCATTTAAATGAGTTTAATATAATTACAAGTCAGCTTGCCTCTGTCAAAATTATTTTGGATGATGAGATTAGATACATCTTATTATTGTGCTCTATGTCAGATAGTTGAGAGAATTTGATAGAAGTTATCGACATTAAACACTTGCAAGGACCTTGAAGTTTGATGACATCAACAATAGTTTAATGAATGAGGATTTTCATCGCAAGTTAATAACAAAAAAACAGGGAGGAGAAGCTCTAACCTTCACTAATCGTGGAAGGAAGATTGATTGAGCTCATTCAATGCATTCGAGGTCAAGAGGAAAATTGAAATCAAAGGAATGGAGAATCACAGATTTTGGGAAGCTGGGACATGTGAAAAGGGAATGCCAAATTTGGAATCGATAGCAGAAGAAACAAAAATCAGGTAACGCAAATCATAAATAAACTAGCACAAATGAAGGGAAACCACTATTGTAGCTTCAGAAAGTAATGTTTTATTTACGATCTCACTAGAAGATGCATGATTATATACCTCTAGCTGTAGCATTCATTGCATCCTTGATTCTAGGGAATCTCACCATGTAACTCCAAGTAAAGGTAATTTAAATACATATGAGACTGGTGATTGTGGTAGAATACATATTGGAAACAAACATTTATGTAAAATTGTTGGAGTGGAAGATGTTGAGATCGAAATGAAGGAGGGAAAGTATATTTTGTTGAAATAGGTCAGACATGTTCCAGAAATGCACATGAGCCTAATCTCTATGGGACAAATGGATGATGAAGGTTGCACCACAAGCTTTGGGAAAAATGGCTAGAAAATCAATAAAGGAGCATTGGTCATGGCTAGAGGATCGAAGAAAGGAGACCTATATATATTGACGGAAAAAACAAAAAAATAAGGTGTTGTTGTTATTACAAAAGAAGGAGACTCAACAGATTTATGGCATAAGTGCTTCAATCACATGAGCAAGAAGGGTCTAAAAATCCTTACCGGGAAAAATCGAATTACAAGTTTCAATCATATGAACTTGACTTCTGTGAGCATTATATATATAGTAGGAAATGAAGGGTTTCATTTCTTAGAAGTGGCCATGAATGAAAGAAAAATCTATTAGAATTAGTACATTCTGAAGTATTTCGGTCTGTTAATATTAAGTCACTACGAGGAGCCTCATACTTTGCGACATTTATAGATGATGCATCCATGAAATTTTTGGCCTTCTCCATGAATGCTAAAAGAGAAGTATTTGAAATATTCGAAAAATTTCATGTTTATGTTGAAAGGGAAGCTAACAAATTATTGAAATCCTTAAGAACATATAATGTTGGACAATACTGCTAAAATTCTTTTAAGGATTACTGTAGCAAGTTTGGTATAATGCATGAGAAGTCTATTCTTAATAGTACTCCTAAATTGGTTGGTGTTACAGAAAGTATGAACCCCACTATCATAGAGAATGTTAGAAGTATGTTATCAAATTTTGGATTGGAAAAACACTTTTGGGAAAAAGTTTTATGGACAACATGTTACATCATAAATTGATTTCCTTCTGCAATCTTGGATGGTGGGATCCCTGAAGAATTCTGGACTTAAAAGAAGGTAAACTATTCTCACCTCAAAAGTTTTGGATGTGAAGCATTTGTGCATATTCCCAAAAAAAAAGAAGAAATTAGCTAGATGATAAATCCATGAAATGCATTTTTCTGGGATATTTTAATGGTGATTTTCTTTAGAGACTATGGGATCTAGTTAAAAATAAAACTATTAGAAGCATAGGTGTCATATTTAATGAATCATAAATATTTAAAAGGTCTATAGGAAATATGGAGGTAAACAAAGTTGTTGACAAGTCGACAAAACAACAATAAAATTTTCCACCACTGCAAGGAAATGAACATGATGGACATCAATATGAACAAGGATGAGAAAAATTGCAACAACCATTACAAGAATTCCAACCACAACAACCATTGCAACAGGTTCAATTGGAAAAAAATCCACCACATCTAGTTCATAGATCTACTAGGACTCATAATCCATCACAGGGGTATCCTCCCTCAAACTATATTTTTTTCATTGATGAAGGAGAGCTTGATTGCTTTTAGGAAGCTTGTAAAAATTCTCATATCAAAGAATCGAAGAAGGCCATGAAAGAAGAAATCAAAACCCTTTTAGAAAATCAAACCTAGGAGTTAGTGATGCTTCCAAAAGGAATAAGTGTCCTACATAGCAAATGGGTTTACAAAATCAAGCATGAGGGTGAAAGAAAGAAGAGGTACAACGAAAGACTTGTAGTGAAGGAATTTTCCCAAAAACGAGGTATTGATTTTAATGAAATATTATCACCTATTGTTAAGATGTCATCCATTAGTGTCATTATTGGTCTTTTTTTTGCCTTGGATTTAGAATGTGAACAACTAGATGTAAGCATTATCTTCCGTCATGGTGAATTAGAGGAGGATATTTGTATGGAGAAAACCTGAAGGTTTCAAATTAAAAGGTAAAGAGAATCTAGTTTGTAAATTGAAGAAGAGCCTTTATGGGTTGAAATGAGAACCTCACCAGTGGTATAATAAATTTGATATATTCGTGTTGATACATAGTTTTAAAATAATAGAAGCTGATCATTGTGTCTATATCAGGAAGTGTGACCATGAAAATTATATTATACTACTGTTGTATGTGGATGACATGAATTGTTGGACATGACAAGATAATGATTAACAAGTTAAAAATGATGTGAGAAGGCATTTTGTGATGAAGGATTTGGGTTGAGCACAATAGATATTAGGAATGAATATTATTCGTATTAGAAATAACATAAAGCTATGGTTGTCAAAAGAAAATATATTGAGAAGGTTCTTGATAGGTTTAATATGAAGGATTCCAGGCGTGTCAATACTCTTGTATCCCACTTTCAGATAAGCACTAATTTATGTCCTTGTGATGACAAGGAGAAATAATAAATTAGTATGGTTTCTTATGCTTCAGCAATCAACAGATTGATGTATGACATGGTATGTACATGGCCATATATTGCACATGTGGTGGGAGTAGTGAGTAGATTCCTTGCTAATCTGGGCACACAACATTGGCAAGTAGTAAAATGGATTTTGAGGTGTCTGAAAGATATTAGTCATTTTTATTCGTGTTTTAGAAATAATGATATTATGCTTGAAGGATGTACAGATGTAGATATGGATAGGGATGTGGACACTAGAATGTCCACCACTGATTATGTGTACACATTTGCATGTGAAGATGTGTCTTAGGTATCTAGGATACAAAAAATAGTAGCTCTATCCACAACTAAGGTAGAATACATAAATGTGAGAGAAGCTTGCAAATAAATGTTGCGAATGCAATAGTCCCTTGGTGAGCTACGAATAAAACAAGGAAAACTTGTGTTGAATTGTGACATTCGAAGTGTTATTCATTCAAAAAATAATCCAACATTCCATTCTTGAACCAAGCACATTGACTTCGTGTAACATTGGATACGATAAGTGTTGGAGGAACGACATTTCAATCTAGAAACAATTCATGTGGCGAAAAACCTACTAAGATGCTCACCAAGATTTTTCCAAAAGATAAGCACGAGTTATGTAGAAGCTTGGTAGGCATTGGAGTGACTTGATGCGCAAACTTAGGCAAGGATCATCTAAATATACCTTCATTTAGATTCAAGTGGGAGAATGTTGAAATTCGAACCTAAATAAGGTTAAGGAAAATTCTAGAAACCAGAAATTCTAGACTTTGCTAGAAGAAACAGGGATACACTCTAAGAAAAATACATAGAAGTCAGATTGTTCTCTAGAAAAATCTAGATAATTTCTTTGCCCAATTATGTAAAAGGAATGGTTGAAATTCTGTAGAAAAATCCAGAAGTGAAGGTATTGGAGAATCCATGCCTATATAAACAAATTATTGTAAGCTTCTCTCACCAAGTCAGTGAGGCTTGTGAAGAAGTGTAATACACAAATATAATTTTAATTCTTGTGTGTTGTTTCTTTTTATGTTGTGGGGTTCCTTGTTATGTCTTCTCTTTATCATTTATTTGAATATTATAGCTCTTATATCTCGTAATTGAATTGGAGTATTCATCCATTTTTTTTTAGATTGTTCATAGTTGGTCATCGTTCTTTTTTCTAATCTAACAAAGTTGGTGAGTGGAGTCCAAAACCTGAAACCAACATCAATCCCTTATTATTACATTTTATTTCTTTCCTCCCTGTCAATCTGTTTCACAAATAATTCATTACAAAACCTTTCTACCTTCCTAATCTAGCAAGATTTAATCATGTTATTAGTTAATAACCTATGTTTTCTTTTTTTGTTCAAATGTTCAAGTCACGCATGCTCAGTGTGTTGAAAATGACTACTTTTTGGAGCATAGGCTTGTAATCTACAATAATCGATTCCAAGGCCTCTGCAATTTGTCAGAATCATTTAGGTCATAACTGCTTAGTCCATAGTAGATCATCAATTTTTGGAGCATAGGCTTTTAATTTACAATGCTCCATACTATGGCATGTGAAATTTAAGATAATTTTTGTCTTATGAGAGTTCTATTTCCCCAAACAAATTTGGGTGAATGAATGAAAGGCCTACTAATTTTCATCAATTATGGTTGTTGTGATTTTTATTAATGCTTGGTAGGTTGGCTATTGTTATTTGTATTAATGTTGGGTATGGATACCCTAATCCACCTTCCATACATTTTTGAAGAGCATTAAAAGGTGGAAAATGATGTCAATAGGCATATTTCAACCACTTTATTAATGTGTCTATGCTAGTTGATTGCAAACTTGTGTGAGGAGGATTACTAGGCCATCACTCACTATGGCTAAATATTTTCAAGTTATTCATGTAGACGGTTTATTATGGTCAACCTGTAGTTTCCAATGGATGATCACGATTGTCCATATCTAGCTATTGCTGACTATGATAGATGATGATGGATTATGGTTCATCATGTTGTTTATGTTTGATCATGGTTGACTATAGTTACCCATGGTTAACAATGGTTAACCAAGGTTTTCCATAGTCGACCATAGTGACCATAGTTGACTATGGTTTACTAGTTGACCATGATTAACTATGGCTCACCTAATAAGCCTAGCAAACATAGGTGAACCTAGTAAAACTAAGTCTAACCTAGTAAACCTAATAAACATAAACCTAGGTATCCCTAGTAAACTTAATTAACCTAGGTCAAACTACTAAACATATGTAAACATAGTCAACATATTAAACCTAGGTCTACCTAGTATCCCTAGGTTAATCTATTAAACCTAGGTAAACCTATTAAACCTACTAAACCTATGTCAACCTAGGTCAACCTAAATCAACCTAGTAAACCTAGGTCAACTTTTTAAGCCTAGTAAACTTAGGTTAGCCTAGTAAACCATGGTTAAACTAGGAAACATCGGTCAATTAGTAAACCAACGTCAACCTTGTAAACATAGAAAACCTAGGTCAGCCAAGTAAATGTAGTAAACCTAGTAAATGTAATCCAACCTAATAAATCTAGTTCATCCTTAAACACAGTAAACCTAATAAACTTAATAAATGTTTATAAGAAATGAAAACAATGGTCAACCTAGTCAACCTCTTAAACCTAGTATGTCTAATAAAAATTGGTTGACCATGGTTGACTATGGTTGACCTTATAAACCTAGTGAACACACCCAACTAACCTATTAGGTATTAAAAACAAGGATGTTGTTTTTCTTACTCAGGAAGAACAGGAATTGTACATGTTACAACAATTACAATTGGAATCTGGAGAGTCCTTTGATCACAAACAAGGCTATGAATCTACTATCTATGAAGTTCACAAATAGTATAGCCTTAGAAGCAAAAGGAATACTGAAGTTCCCACTAAGAAGTTAGTCCAAACCCAAACTAAAAAAATAACAGAAGCTCCTGTGACCAAAGTTCTACAGATTCTCCCTAGAGGGACTCAGGAGACTTCCAACCCAAAAATTGTAGACATAACTTCAGCTGAAACTCAAAGTTCAATTGTTACTCAGACTATTCCAAATAAGAGAATTTAAAACAAAACTGCTGATACATAAACTGATTTTCCAAGTGCTGATAAAGAAGATGAAAGTACACAGACCACAATTGCTAAGGAAGATCTCATACAGTCAGGCAAAACTCAATTGCCATTCAACGTTAAGACTGAGATAGCCAAATTGAAAATATTTGTTCTTTTGAGAGAGCTAGTGAAAAATGAATCATACAAAGCACAAATCACTGAAGCATTAAACATAGGTGAAGGGGAAGATGCTATAAAACTTTATGATGATCAACCTGAGTTATTATTTGGTCTAGAAGTAAATGGCAAGAATCAACAAGGGGGTATCCCTCCATTCTACATTAGCTTAAATGTTCATGATAAAATCTTACACAATGCTATGCTAGATTCAGGAGCATCCCATAACCTAATGCCTAATTCAATCATGGGGAGATTAAACTTAGATATCACTAGGCCATACAAGGACCTGTTTTCCTTTGATTCTAGCCATGTCAAATGCCTTGGCCTCATTAAATATTTGTGTGTGACTCTAGTCTAGTGCCCAACAAAGAGTATTGTTATAGACATAGTAGTTGCTGATATCCCACCCAAGTATGGAATGCTATTATCTCGCTCATGGGGAGAAAATTTGCAGGGATCTCTACAGGTAGACATGTCATATTCTACCATTTCTGTATTTGGTCAGCAAAGAAAGCTTTACAGAGAAGCATTCATAAAATACATGGTAAGCAGTTCAGAAAAACCATAGAATTAGCCTATATACTCCATGCATTCTTATGTGGACTCATTTATCTTGCATAATTCAGACAATGGAAAAAATGAGATCACAACTGTAGAAGAAAAATACAAAGCACCTGATAGTGAAAACATATTTCATGAGTCTCTATGGCATTTAGATTTTGATGGCTCTGTAAATAGATTAGGAGCAAGTGCAGGAGTTTGGATTCACAACATGGAAAATAATCATTCTAAAGGTCATGCCTTTAGATTAAACTTTAAATGCACTGACATCGTGGCAAAGTGTGGAGCTTTAATCTTAGGACTACAAATTGTAAGAAAACTTGGAGCCAAGAGAGTTTCTATCATGGGAGACTTGGAATTGATCATAAAACAAATTAAAGGAGAATACTTTGTGAATGATCCTAGACTTAGCCAATATAGAGAGACTATTCTAGATCCAATTAAGGAATTTCTTGAAACTTATTTTGCTGCTATTCCTAGGAAACAGAACATGCAAGCTTACAGTTCGGCTAATTGTGCTAGCACTTGTAGATTTCCTTTTCAACCCAACGACTAGTGCAATGTAGAAGTAAGATACAGACTTGTTATACCTGATAATCTGAAATATTGGCATATTGTTTCACAAGATTCTCAAATCTATGATTTCATGAATGCTGAAGGAGAGTTTCAAAACTATAACATAGATACTGATTGCACAGTAAATAACATCATAAACAGTGAGTTAGATATAAATGCTTTAGATGTAGATAAACCCACTAAATTCACTAAAGTATAAATAGATAACTTAGAAAAAGTAGAAATAGAAGAAATAATCAATGATGATTCTGAGATTTTAAACCTTAAAAATAACTTTTTGCCTAAAGTATCTGTCCCATTAGAAGATTTGTTTGACTCAAATGATGTAGCAAGGAAACAAAAAATGGAGCCTGTAAAAGCAGACATAGGAGAATGTAACATAGGAACAGAAGAAAAACCCAAGCTTATCAAAATATCTAAAGCATTACCTCCAGATGAAAAGCTGAAATACATAAGTCTGTTCAAAGATTTTCAAGACGTCTTTGCCTGGAGTTATGAAGACCTTAAGTCTTATGATACTATCATTATTCAACATAAGATATCCATCAAAGAGGATCAGAAACCCTTGAAACACAAGCTTAGGAGAATTAATCTAGTTCTTATGCCATTAATTGAAAAAGAAGTGAAAAGGATGTATGATGCACAAATCATAGCACAAATTAGATATTCATATTGGGTCTCTAATTTATTCACTACTAGAAAGAAAATAGGAGAAATCAGACTCTGTGTTGATTTCAGAAACTTGAACAAAGTGTCATTAAAAGATAACTACCCTCTCCCTAAAATGGACCACATTCTCCAGAAGGTAGTAGGATCATCCATAATTTCATTGCTTGATGGATTCTCTGGATACAACCAAATCTTAGTTCAACCAGAGGATCAAGAAAAGACCGCATTTACAACTCCTTAGGTTCTTTCATGTATTTAAAGATTCCTTTTGGATTAACGAATGCTGGAGCAACATTCCAAGGAGCAATGGACATAGCTTTTGAAAAAGAAATCCATGACATTCTAGTGGTTTACCAAGATGACATCACAGTGTTTTCCAAATCAGATAATGAACATCTAGATCACCTAAGAAGAGTTTTAATTAAATGTAGAAAATTTGGCATTTCCTTGAATCCCAAAAACACACTCTTTGGTCAAGAAGAAGGTAAAATATTGGGGCACATAGTATCAAAAGATGGAATTAGAATAGATCCAGCTAGAATAGAGGCAATCCTGAACATCACTCATCTTAGAAACATCAAAGAATTACAATCATTCCTATGAAAAATAAATTTTCTTAAAAGATTCATTTCTAACTTAGCAGAAATAATCAGAGAATTAAATAACATGTTAAAGAAATATTGAGCACATAAGTGGATAGTAGAGGCTAAACAATATTTTTAAGCAATCAAAGAAGACCTTACTAAAACACCAGTCCTCATAAGTCATGATTTCAAAAAAAGATTTTATAATTTTTTCTTTTGCCTCGAAACATACTATTGCAGCAGTCTTGTTGCAAAAGAATGATCAAGATTATGAGCAACCTATTGCATTTTTCAACAAAGCTTTGAGAGATGCTACACTTAAGTACAACATAATGGAAAAACAAGCACTTGCTTTAGTGAATGCTATTAAAGATTTCATAGCGTACATCTTGTACTCACACATCATTGCTTATGTTTCAAATTCAGTTGTAAAGGAAATTACGACTCAAAATGGGCCTGAAGGAACGACAGGCAAATGGATTGATGACATAGAAATAAAGCCTACAAAACTTATCAAGGGCCAAGGTTTAGCTAAACTCATGGTTGAATCGAACTGTCAAGCCTTAGATATAAATTTCATTGGTGCCCTAGATGATCAATAAGAGATGGTGACTCCACAGATTAGTGAAGCTTTCATAGATTCACCTTGGTATGCATATATCATATTTGTTTTACTAAACCTGCAAGCTCCTCCTCGTTTATCTAGAACTAAAAGTAGATTTTTGAAAATGAAATCAATGAAATATTATATCATAGACAATGCTTTATTTTGGAAAGATAATGGTGGCATTTTATTGAATTGTTTATTAAAACATGAAGCTGACAAAGTTTTGCAATAATTTCATGCAAGAGATTGTGAGGACAACTTTACTGGAAAACCACTGCTGATAAGATTTTAAGGGCAGGTTTTTACTAGCCCACCCTTTTTGCAGATGTTAAGAAATATGTGACCTCCTGTCACAAATGCTAAATATTTAAAGGAAAAAAGAAACTCTTACCGTTACCTCTCAAACCCATCTCCACGGAAATACCTTTTCGACAATGGGGTTTGGAGTTTCTTGGGAAAATTCACCCATCCTCCTCAGCCCAGCATAAATGGATTCTGATAGCCACTGACTACTTTATTAAATCAATAGAAGATATCCCTTCTAGACAAGCCACAGAACTTTTCATCATTTCATTCCTTGAGAACAACATCCTTTCTAGGTTTGGATGTCCCCAAAAGCTCATTACTTATAATGTAGTTGCTTTCAACTCTAAGAAAATGGTAGACTTTTGTAATAGATATCACATTACCATTGGCCATTCCACTACCTATTACCCTCAAGGTAATGGACTGGCAGAGTTCAAACACAAGCCTTGTTAATATCATCAAGAAACTGCTAGAAGACAAGAAGACCTAGAACAAAAAGTTGGTTAATGCCTTGGGCAGATAGACTAACTACAAAAAGTCCATTGGTACATCTCCTTACCAGCTAGTAAATGGAATGGATGTTGTTTTTCCGTCCTCTTTAGGAGCACCGGTTATGAAAATAATTCAAGAATTGCAAGTGGAACCAAACAATATCCAAAGGAGGATAAATTAGAAAATACATTTGCAGCAAACCAAAGAAGAAGTCTATGCCAAATCACAAGTGATCTAGGATAAAATCAAAAATATTTTTGACAAGAAAACCAAAGCTAATGATTTTTACATAGGTCATAAAGTACTCAAATCGGATTCAAGAAGAGAAGAAAAGGGTAAACATGGTAAATTTGATTTCCTATGGCAAGGCCCTTATATCATTTATGGTTACAGAGGTAACAATGCATTTTCCTTGAGACAGTTAGATGGAATAGATCTACTAGAAGGACCAGTCAATGGTAGAATGTTGAAGCATTACTTATCCATAGATTAACAGTAGTTCATTTTATTTCGCTCATTGTATATACGATTGCGATGTTTAGATTAATTTCCCCTCATTATCCTTTCATTACTCAAAAAAACCATTTCCCCTCATTTTTACCTTTTATCCCTTTGTTTCACACATTTCCCTAGACATTACCCTTCAAAAATCATCCCCCCTTCCCAAAACCCCTTTCTCCTAGTGTGAAACACATTCCCATAACAAATAATACATTCCCCCATTATTAATTTCCCCTTTTTCCCTTAAAAACCCACTAAACGCCTTTTATCCTAAGTTATTTCCTAAACTATACCCCTCTCTTTAAGTATTTAATGTCTCCCACGTTATAATTCCCATACACCATTTTAACTCACCAGAATTGGGTCTCTAATTTAGTCACTACTAGAAAGAAAATAGGAGAAATTAGACTCTATATTGATTTCAGAAACTTGAACAAATTGTCATTAAAAGATAACTACCCTCTCCCTCAAATAAACCACATTCTCTAGAGGGTAGTAGGCTCATCCATAATTTCATTGCTTGATGGATTCTCTGGATACAACCATATCTTAGTTCAACCAGAGGAGCAAGAAAAGGCTGCATTTACCACTCGCTGGGGTACTTTCATGTATTTAAAGATTCCTTTTGGATTAATGAATGCTGGAGAAACATTCAAAAGAGAAATGGAGATAGCTTTTCCAAAAAAAATCCATGAATTTCTAGTGGTTTACCAAGATGACATCACAGTGTTTTCAAAATCAGATAATGAACATCTAGATCACCTAAGAAGAGTTTTAATTAAGTGTAGAAAATTTGGCATTTCCTTGAATCCCAAAAGGACACTCTTTGGTCTAGAAGAAGGTAAACTCTTGGGGAACATAATATCAAAAGATGGAATTAGAATAGATCCAGCTAGAATAGAGGCAATCCTAAACATCACTCATCCAAGAAACATCAGAGAATTGCAATCATTCCTAGGCAAAATAAGTTTTCTTAGAAGATTCATTTCTAACTTAGCAGAATTAATCAGAGAATTAAATAACATGTTAAAGAACGATTCAACACTTAAGTGGATAGTAGAGGCTAAACAGGCTTTTGAGCCAATCAAAGAAGCCCTTACTAAAACACCAGTCCTCATAAGTCCTGATTTCAAAAAAGATTTTATAATTTTTTCTTTTGCTTTAGAATATACTATTGCAACAATCTTGTTGCAAAAGAATGATCAAGGTTATGAGCAACCTATTGCATTTTTCAGCAAATCTTTGATAGATGCTACGGTTAAGTACAACATAATGGAAAAACAAGCACTTGCTTTAGTGAAAGATATTAAAGATTTTAGAGTGTACATCTTGTACTCACACATCATTGCTTATGTTCCAAATTCAGTAGTAAAGGACATTTTGACACAAAATGGGCCTGAAGGAAAGAGAGTCGAATGGATTGCCACTATTTTGGAATATTAGATAGAAATAAAGCCTAAAGAACTTATCAAGGGCCAAGGTTTAGCTAAATTCATGGTTGAATCGAACTATCAAGCCTTAGATATAAATTTCATTAGTGCCCTAGATGATTAGGATGAGATGGTGACTCCACATATTAGTGAAGCTTCCATAGATTCAGCTTGGTATGCAGATATCATATTTGTTTTACTAAACCTACAAGCTCCTCCTCGTTTATCTAGAACTAAAGGTAGATTTTTGAAAATGAAATCAATGAAATATTGTATCATAGACAATGCTTTATTTTGGAAATATAATGGTGACATTTTATTGAATTGTTTTATTAAAAGATGAATCTCACAAAGTTATGCAAGAATTTCATGTAGGAGATTGTGGAGGACACCTTTAATAGAAAACAACTGCTGATAAGATTTCAAGGGCGGGTTTTTACTGGCCCACCCTTTTTTCAGATTTCAAGAAATATGTGACCTCCTGTCACAAATTCTAAATATTTGAAGGCAAAAAGAAACTCTTACCATTACCTCTCAAACCCATCTCCACAGAAATACCTTTTCAACAATGGGGTTTGGACTTCATTAGGGAAATTCACCCATCCTCCTCAGAGCAACATAAATGGATTTTGATAGCCACTGACTATTTTACTAAATGGATAGAAGCCATCCCTTCTAGACAAGCCACAAACTTTGTCATCATTTCATTCCTTGAGAACGACATCCTTTCTAGGTTTGGATGCCCCCAAAAGCGCACTACTAATAATACAGCTACTTTCAAATCTAAGAAAATGGTAGAATTTTGTAACAGATATCACATTACCCTTGACCATTCCACTGCCTGTTAACCTCAAGGTAAAGTACTTGCATAATCTTTAAACAAAAGCCTTGTTAATATCATCAAGAAACTGCTAGAAGACAGCAAGAAGACTTGGAACAAAAAGTTGGCTAACGCCTTATGGGCAGATAGACTAACTACCAAAATGTCCATTGGTACATCTCCTTACTAGATAGTATATGGAATGGATATTGTTTTTCCATTCTCTTGAGAAGTACCAGTGATGAAAATGATTGAAGAGTTGCAAGTGGAACCAAATGATATCCAAAGGAGGAGAAATCAGACAATACATTTGCAGCAAACCAGAGAAGTAGTCTATGTCAAATCACAAGTGATCCAGGAAAAAATCAAAAATATTTTTGACAAGAAAACCAAAGCTAATGATTTTTACATAGGTGATGAAGTACTGAAATGGGATTCTAGAAGAGAACAAAAGAGTAAATATGGTAAATTTGACTTTCTATGGCAAGGCCCTTTTATCATTTATGGTTATAGAGGGAACAATGCATTTTTCTTGAGACAATTGGATGGAACAGATCTACGAGGAGGACTAGTCGATGTTAGAATGATGAAGCATTACTTATCCACAGATTAACAGTAGTTCAATTTACTTTGCTCATTGTATATAACATTGCAAAGTTTAGAGTGGATTGGATGGTAAGGTTTTGAGGTTGAAGCTCGAAGAGAAGGCCCTGAGCTTTGAGAGGTGTACCATCATATGTATGAATAAAACAGATCACAGAGGAGCAATCACAAGCCAACCATAGTTGAAGTTTCAAAGGCTACTGATCTTAAAGTTCTTGACATTTCACCAAGAAATGTCATCCCCATGTGGAGTCACTGTTAGGGTCCTATAATAATAGGATTCATAATTTTGAATTGGCTATGGTTAGTCTTGTAATATTGTACATATTTTTACTTTCTACAAAATGTTTCCCAATATTAAAATTAAAAATTTAAAGAGGGCATGTCATAAAAGAATAATCAAAGGAAAAAAAGAAAGAAAAACATAAAAAAAGATGAAGAAAAAATATGAACCCCAAAATGGGATAAAAATAGATCATGATAGTGTGCAAATTCAAATGCCACTCCTTTTACTTCTCTTTTCAAAATAATATTGTGTACAACTTTTCAAAAATACCACAATCCATGATGGTCAAATAGCTTAATATTGACTCATTCATGCTTTAAATTTCATGTTGATAGATAGAGAATAAAGATCTAGCCAAACTGTTTAATCTTTGGCAAATCAATAGTTAGGTAGAGAATAATAATGAGCTCATTAGTTTAATCTGAGCCATTGGAAAATATAAGGTTAGAATTAGATAGCTTTCTTATCAAAAGAGAAAGAAATGAAGTGCCGACAAGCTCAAATTCTCCCAATGAATGAAGAGAAAATCCTAGGGTAAAATAAGGGTAGGTAGAAGAAGTTTTGCAACTGCACAAGGTTGCTAATTCAAAAGCACATTCATCATGCTTAATCCTATGTTTCATGTGCAGGACGAATTGTGAAAGAAAAAGGATATTCACTAAAGCTTATTTACTAATTTCCCCTCATCTCACTAGACCCCCAATATACTTATTTTATTAATTTCCCCTCATTATCCCTTGATTACTTGCAAAAACCATTTCCCCTCATTTTGACCTTTTATCCATTTTTTCACACATTTCCCTAGACATTACCCTTAAAAAATCATTCCTCCTTCCCAAAACCCCTTTTCTCTAGCGTGAAACACATTCCCATCACAAATAATACATTACCCCCTTATTAATTTCCCCTTTTCTCCTTAAAAACGCACTAAACCCCTTTTATCCTAAGTTATTTCCTAAACTATACCCCCCGCTTTAAGTATTTAACATCTCCCACATTATAATTCCCTGACACCCTTTTAACTCACCAAACCTTGGTGTATAGTTAAAACCCCCACCATATAACCCATGGTCCCCACCTTTTATTAACCTGCTACTTATATTAAAATCCCATCATTATCTCTTAATTAATTACAATTCATTGTAATTAAACCCCGGGCCCCGCAAACCATTTTCCAACTCCGTCCATGCAACTTCACCACGCGATATCCCTCTGATCTCCCACCTCTAGATCCAATGACACACATCCATATCATGCAGATTCATTGTCCGATATTTAATGGTCCGAGAGTATGCGAGTTTCACGGTTTTGACTGGGCACTATTTTGCTACGTGACGGCACCAGGTTATATCGCGTACTCACGAAAAATACCACCCCCCACCCAAAAGCAGTGCTATATGGCCTAAAACCACCTCCCCGCGTAAACCAAAACTGCCCAATGTTCATTTGCCAAAATCTTGCACCAAAATCTAACTGTTTTTGGTTAAAAGACCGAAAGAGCCCCAATTTTATCTTTTCACTCATTTTCGTTGCAAACCTCTGTTAACGAATTCTGATACATTGCACCTCTGCATGACCATTTTAACCAGTTTTTGCAACCAAAAGACGCTACAGACACCAAATTGAAGCAACAAATACATAATTGAAGCCTCTGAAACCTTTGAAACCTCTGCTGCTACCATAGAATCCTATATGCGTGCCAAATCAGAAATTTCCAACTATTCTTGATAGAACCAGAACAACCCTGTAATTTAGAGCTATACACAGTAATTATCAAAGGTTAATTATTTAAAAATCCTTCCTGAACTGAAGAGAAACCTACTATGCATCCAAGCCCTTTTTTACAAATCGAAATTACCCTCCCACTGTTCCATCCCTTCTAACCTTATTCCTAAAGCCACAGAAAGAGTAATTTAGTTGAATAAATCAAATTATGGCTTGCCAAACCTCTCTGAATGTAAGAACTCTGCAAACCCCTCACCTGGATATTGACCACCTTCCATTAGCCGACAAAGAATTTCAAATCAAGGACACTGCTTCCCCTAGCCACTTACTGAAACTCCACTACTAGAATAAAGACAAACTTTTAAACCAGAATGATGACATTCACCTATGGGAGTAAAATTTTCCCAAGTACTTGTTCACATAGGTACACCTATCCTAGAAATAATCCACTTCTACCAAGCTTGCTATATTCCTAGTCAAAGAGCCATAGTCACCCCTAACCAACAGGCTTTATTCACTATTATTGTAGACTCAATAAATCAAATCCTACAGATCCAGCCAGGCCCAAATGAGACCCCACTTTCCATTGAAGGCTTACTTGAACTCTACACCAAGCTAGACCTTCCCAATAAAGCTTAGATCTTTCAAACTTTCATCATTGAAGAGTCTCATACTCCAACAGATAGTACTCCATATGCTACCACCATTTTTTCTAAGAGAGGAAGAAAAATCATAACCATGCTCTCTTCCATTCTATGGTACACCACTGATGAACATGTGGATGAGGTTGTTCTTGCTTTCCTTTCTATCTTTTTCCTAGGCAAGCCTCCTGCTACAATTTACAACTTTGATTAGTTCATAGCAGACAGAATCCATGAACAGTTTATCAGATTACCAAATGAGAGAGTCTTCAAGTATTCATCATTATTATTTCATATGTTCTTATACTTTCAGTTAGAAAGGTTTCCAGTCAGCATCCAAAAGTTAGACACCAAGGGAAATCCAAGATCTATCATCTTTTGGACACCATTGATCCAAAGATATTCCACCATTTTTTCTTATAAAGAGTTCATTGATTCATCTTTTCATCCAGTTATAAACATGCTAACCAGTAGCTATTAGCCTAGAATAAGTGAGGAGATTAATAGAGTTTTACAGTTGGCTAAGAATATTAGAGTGGGAGACTAGTATCTATACCAGGACCACACATAAATTAGGATATATGGATGCCAACTCACTCTCTAAAATATGCCCAAATACCTCCCCATGAGGATATTTGCATTAGAGTATTTCAGGCAAATCATAAAATCTGATGAAGTTAATTTCCCGTCTGCTAGGAAGAAGTCTCAGTTTAAATTGAAAAACCAATTGGACCCTTTTATATGTAATAATAGGGAATCTGGACCAAAAGCAGACAAAATCCTAAAGCTGATGAACTTCAAAACCAGTTTCATGTGGTAGTATGACCCTAATGGAGTCATAAATAAACTAAGTCTCAAATTCAAATTGAGTCCTTTCATACATGATCTCAGGCCAGACATTGAGAAATTTGCTAATAAGTCAGAATGGTTGGAAAACACTTTGATAGATGTGGATAATATTGTAGTAGATGTGGAGAATAATTTGATGGATGTGGAAAAGCATATTGATACTTGTTCCTTTCTGCAGGTTCCATCCCTACAAGAACAAATGACTATTACTCCCATTCTACAGACTCCAGCCAATGAGGAAAAAAATGTGAAAAGAACCAGGGAATAAGGTTCTAGCTTAGGGATGAACACTACAGATGATAGGTTTGAGATTAGTTATAGGAAGAGGCCCAAGATTAATCCTGTAACTGAACAAGAAGACACCATTGAGACAGTGGAAATCACTCACAATGACAAAATGGTTGAAAGGAGTAAAGGCCTAGTAGTTTTAGAGGAAACTCACCAGCCTTCTACTTCAAACACTCAACTTATTGAAAAACAACTTAGCATTGAAGCCTCTTCATCCAGAAATCTAGTGGATAAAGAGAAAGATATAAAAGAGAAGTACAAGGAAATTAAGTTAAGGAATGAGGCATTAAAGAAGTACAAGGAAATTAAGTTAAGGAATGAGGCATTAAAGTGTGATACTTATGCCCAGTATTTTAAACAAACACCTGTCAATCAAAATAGATTAATGTTAGCCTTTGACATTAAGACTGGCAAGATGCAAATGACATTCATGCAACCTACAATCTAGCAGCCCAAATCATCAGCAGACTACAGGAAAACATATTTTGAAGTTTTGGCTAGACATGTTCACCCTATTGACCAAATTGAGTTCCATAAATAGGCAGGTGATATGATTTACTCCATAATGACCAATAAAGCAATGACTGTGCACAAACTTCAAAGCTCACTGGATAACATCACAACACAGTATAAGCTAGAAAAGGCAACCTCACAGGCCATGGATAACAGAATCAAGTCACTAGAAGACTTGGTTATTGAGCTTGGATTTAATCCCAATGATGTCAAGGCTGCAGAAAAACTAATAAAAAAGAAAAATGAGGATATTTCTGCTTTGAAGAAGAAACTGAGGCTGCCTCATTTGGAACATCCACAAACCAAGGAGGTCCTAGAGAGCCAAACCCAATAGGAGGAAATCATGGATCTCATCCTTCAACTGAATGCTCAGATGAAAGAAATGGAGAATGATTTGGACAGTTAAGACTGTTGAAACAAGCCAGAATTGAGACAACCACTGCCACTGTTATTCCCACAGGAACTACAACAGTTCCATCAACCTTGGTAGGTTCATTGGCCCCAACAGCTCCATTAGCTACAACACTTCCAGCTGCAACAACAACTACATCAGCAACAAGTTCAACAACAACAGCAGCTCAACCAAGTGATGAGGAAAGTAAAATGGTCAAATCCATGGAGGACATGTCCATTTAGACCATTGAAATAAATAGACTTAAAGAACAGATAAGAATTCTAGAGGGTGAGGAGAAACTGGCTCAGATTATGTAGAAAAATGAAGTACAGAAGTCAAACAGGTTGACTAAGAGGACAAAGAACTTGGATAAATAATTAACATTGAAGGAGCCACTTGCCCAAGCAAAAGAAAAACTATGGGCCAATATCATTGACTCTGTCAATGATATTTGGCCTTCTATACAGGTCATCTTTGAACAAAATGATTTAGTCAAAGAGGCTACTGAAGCAATTCAGAGAGTTAAGGTCGAACTTGGATACATGCTAGAAGAAGCCTCAAGAATAATCCAATTCCTTAACTCTAAAAATAAATATGAATTGCAGGAGTTGGACATAGCTGATAGGACTAGCACTATACTCGAGGTAAAGAAAGTGATCACCAAGAGAAACTTAATGATGCAGCTTGAAGACAAATGCCAAACCATGGAGCTGGCTATAGGCGGGTTCATGGTTAATTTTGATGCTTTAAGGCAGAAAGGTCTACCAAATCCCTTGGTAATAAATGAAAGATTAATGCCACATGAAGACTATAACAGGAAAATCATAGAAGTGGCAAGAGATCAAGCCAATAATTCTTCTATCCAAGTAGGGAATCCTTCATTGCTCCCTAGTTTCGATTGACCCCTAACAATTTTTCCATTATCCGGTTTGAGGAACCCTTAATTTCTCCTTGACCCTGATTGAAAACCACTGCGCCATCCAACCTAAAAGATCTGAATTTACTCAGCTACCTTGCCCTGTAAACACTATTTTTAGAACTTGATCCAGTAATGTTTTCTTGAAACTTCACCCGATATCCCAATGGTAAAAGACATGCCTCTATCCATATAAGTCTGCGATTCCACCACAAAATCAAAATCAAAACCCAATCAAAGCCTAAATAACTAGCCTAAAATCAATTAACTAAACAAAGTTAAATCATAAAGAGAGAGCCCTCTCTGAGCATTAGGAAAGCTAGATCCTCATCTTGGAAGTAGGTTTGTGGCTACCTCTATCATTTATTTCATAACTCTAAGGAAATTTTACAGTGATAACAAGGTGAAAGAATGAGCAAGACAATCTTAAATATGGTTCACTCAATGATGTTTTTCAAAAATGTTAAAATGATGTTCTAGGATGATACATTCCTATATGTAGTGTATATTAAAAATAAATTTCCATCTCATGTTCTCACAAACAAGACTCCTTATGATTCGAGAGGGAATCTCGGGATCTTTGGTTTCACCTATTATGCCTTGATTCCTAAGGAACAAAAAAACAAACTTGGTGCAAGGAGACAAAAGTGTATCTTCTTGGGTTGTTGAAGAAAGTGTAACTAGGTTCGGTCTTCATAAATATAATTTTGATCTTTGTATTTATAAAAGAAAAGAAATATTATTTTGGTTATTTATATCAATGAGTTTCTTGTTCATTGGATAGGTCTAGCACACATCAATGTGTTATAAGGAAGTAAAAGAGTCAAAATAAATGTTTAAGACCCTTAATTGCATTTTAAACCATGTATATATATGTATTATAGTCCAAGAAATACCTCCAAGCAAAGTCACAAGTCTCCTCCATGCAACTACATCACTAAAATAAGAAATCCGAGGTATAAATGATAAGTCGGCCTCAAGTCAGCCTAAACAAGGGGAAAGCCTCTATATATAAGAGGTTTTCCACTCCTCTGATGACAACGAAGATCATTTCTAAAATCAGCAAGAAGAATGAACAAGTTAAGGGTGAGAAAGGGATGAAGAAAGGAGCCTCTAGTGCAGTGAAGGGGGAAGAAAGAGTACCGAGCCTTAGAGGATTGTTCTAAGGTCAATTGTAGTCACACATGTGAAAAAAAGGAGGGTCTCTCTTCTTTCATAGCATCCCTCAACCACAGTCATACATATCTTATTGTTTGGGCTAGAAAAGTAGGCCTATAAGGCCACTCACTCAAGAGAAGAAGAAGTTTAGTCAAGCGAAGAAGGTAAGAGGACTTTAACATAAGGTTCTATTAGGAATCCCCTCACACGTGTAAAGAAATAGGGTCACACCATTTTCAATTAGACCTGCAACTATATCTCAAGAAAGAGATCGGTTGGAGAAGGGATAAATTACTCTTCATATGTGAAGGAATATACTAAGGATCAAAGAGGAATATCTCTTGTAGAACAAGCATAACAAGGAATATTATTAGTTGCCGAAAGAAGGAGAAAGTCCCAAAGGAAGGAGGAAGAAGTACTGGAAGACGAAGGACAAAGGCTTGACTTGTTCCTAGAGGATATTCTTATCAAGGGTCTAGGGTTTTGCATTTATCAATAGAAGATTCAATAAGAGAAATTTGAGAAAGGGTTTTCCTCTCTAAGAGAGAGAGGTTTTTCCCTGGCATAGAGCCAACATCTTGTGTTCTTGTCTTTTGTATTTTGGTAGCAGCTTGATGAAGTAAAAGAACATACACTAATAATAAGAAGAAAATCAAGCTAACAAGAAAAGTAAAAATGCCTCACAGATAGTTATCATTCTAGAAGAATCCTATCATAACTAAAAGCCCTAGATTCTTGAACATGGTATGAGAGCTAAGGTGACACATCAAGGAAGGGCATCTCAAGAACAAATACAAGATTGAGGCATCAAGGTAATAGTTTCAAATACATCAAGGACAAGGAGGTCTACCATCTGATATCCATCAAGGAAGACTGCAAAGCAAGAAGAGAAGCCTTTCATATAAAGGAACCTACAAGAAGATCCATTCAAAGGAGAACCTACTTCAAGTTACATCATCTTCAAAAGAAAATAACTCCAAGTCAAGCTTCACACTCCAAGAATTCTTCATCGTCAAGCAATCTCTTTGAAGAAGAAAATTTGAAGATCATCAAGATTTAAGAAGGAAAATCATCAAATCTTCAAGAAGGAAGCACGTCTTCTTCATCACCAACACTATCAAGTAATTATTTGTATGTCCCCTTCCGAACATATCTCAATGCCTTTTTGCAAGGAAAGCAACAAATTGGCTGGGACTAGTAATTTCCTTGCATGGAAAAATAGGATTGATTTATTTCTAAAGGAGAATGAACTTCTAGACCACATCAAAAGGGATGTCACGGTCAATACTAAGGAACAAACTGAAGCATTAGAAAAGTACAATAAGGATGAAATAAGAGATCAAAGGATTTTAATATAATCCATTAAGGACTCTCTCATTCCTTATGTTTCTAATCTTGAAACATCAAAAGAAATCTATGATAAATTGATAGAGCTATTCTTGGTTAGCACAACTGGATGAAGATATCCAAGGAAGGAATAACTCCCTACTTCATGAGAATCTCTTATATGAGAGATAAACTTCAAGCACTAGGAGAAGTCATGTTTGATAGAGAAATGACAACTATAGTACTCCATGCTCTACCTAAGGATTGGGGAAACTTCACATCAAGTGTATATGACAAGAAGGAAGCTACCCCACTAAGTGAACTTTGGTTTCTATGCAAAATTGAGGAGACTAGACTCAAAGCCAAAGATGATGTAGGATCAAAAGAGCAAGCATTCACTATTATTGACAAGAGAAAGGGAACATTTGGCAAATTTGGTCCATGAAGGACAAGCAACAAAGATATGTCTAAAATCCAATGCTTTGGCTATCAAGAATATGGAAACTACAAAAGGTATTGTCCCAATTTTGAGAAGGATAACAACAAGAGGAAAAGAGGATAAGCTCACATTATTTAAGAAGTGAATGAAGAAGATAAGAAGTAGGAAAAGGAGGACCGTTCAGATCCCTACCATGACTAAGTCAACTTCTTTACATAAGTCTTCTTTCAAAGTTTTGAGTATCATAAGAGAATATAGAAATATGATAGAATGCATGGTTTAGTGGCATCTTCTAGAATATAAGAGCATGATGTAGAAATATCTCAATATGTTCATGTAGGAAGGATGTAGCTAGTGAATAACCTCATCCATGATGAAATAAAATCACCATGATAAAATCTTAGAAAGCCTCCATCGTCAACAAAAAATAAGGATTTGCAGGATAAGGGTCATCAAGATCCTTCGATAGAATCTTCAGTAGAAGGTTCATAAAAATAGAAATGTCTCAATAGGAGCTCCCTTCATGGGTTTCAAGAAAGGATGATATGCAGGAAAGAAAAGATAAAGCAAAAGAAATTGAGGCAATCTAGATCTAGAAGGACCAACAAAGGAAGCTAAGATGATAAAAATAAAAACTAAAGATGAGGTATGTATGAATCTCTGTTAAGTCATGTCATCATATGTATTATTGGATCATGAGGAATGGTTCTAAAACATGATCAAGAATAGAAAGATCTCTTTCACTAATAACATGCTCAAAGGCATGATTTACATACCAATGAAGGTCAACATGAAGAAATGTCCTCATAAGGAGTATGAGGTGGTTGACTAAACACTATATGAAGAAGCATATGAATGAATATATCAAATATTAAAAGACACTATGGTCACTAAGAATCATTATTTGACATATTCATTGAAGATATCTCCCTAAAGAAGGCACAAGAACTCTGACAAAGGAAGAAAAAGATCAAAAGGACCCTTGACACTTAGAAAGGCCTTGGAGATATGAAGATACATGTCACCGATTCAAGTCAAATAGATGTCATGATGGAAAGCCATCTAGATAGGTAGTATTCTAATTTTTAATTAATATCAGGATGATGTCATGAAGGGTTGCTAGAATGAAGTATTGAAATAGAAATCACAACTAATCATTGTCATGATGAATATTCAGGAAAAAAATAAATATGACAAAGGAATAGAAAGATGACGAAAGATCCAGACATGTATCAATAAATCCACTTTCGACCAAGGAAGGAATGACATGAAAAACTAAGAAGGAAAGTGATCGATGGTTGATGCCATAAAAAGAAGGAGCACAAAAAAACTTCATGACATCAAGGAACAAAGGAGATCCAGTAGTTGAAGGACCCACAAAGAAGAAATTTCTGATATGTAGAAGAGTCCCTAGCTAAGAGGAATCTCTAACAAGTTCCTGATTAAAAGGGAGCCTGGGAAAGTTCCTCGTCAAAGGGAGCTTTGGTACATTCCTTCAAGGAATGGGCATATCTTCCCTAGTTGAGAGGGAGAGATAGACACAACATTCTTGTCTTCACTTTGGAAGAAAGAATGGAGGATTGGGTAATCATTTGGCATCCGATGCACTTTGAGGATGTGTAGGGCATCGAAGACAAGAGTAAGCAAGAGGACCGATATTCTTTGAGGGGCTGGGAATCCAAGATAAGAATAGTCCTAGAAGGTCATACTCACTGAACACCCAGGTGGGTATTTACCTTGAGAGACATTGATGAAGGTGTCTATAGTCATTGGTATTGGCAACAATGTGTTCTAATCTAATAAGAGATAGAGTTGGCAGTCAAGGGTTTGCCATGTAAACAATGTTGGTTACTATGATGCTATCACATGTGTATTGCCAATCTGGTTTCTCTTACGCTAATTCTTCAGATTGAAAATTGCCAAATAGCTTGTAATGACTTATGAATACCTCCCTAGTTAAGATGGAGTGTTGAAGAAAGTGTAACTAGTTTTGGTCTTCATAAATGTAAGTTTGATCTTTGTATTTATAAAAGAAAATAAATATTTTTTGGTTATTTATATCAATGAGTTTCTTTCTCATTGTATAGGTCTAACACAAGTGAAAGTGTTATATGGAAGTCAAAGAGTCAAAATAATTTTTGAAGACACTTAAGGGCATGTTACACCATGTATATATATGTATTAGAGTCCAAGAAATACCTAAAAGAAAAGTCACAAGTCTCCTCCATGCAACGACATCACTAAAAGAAGCAATCTGAAGTATAAATGACAAGTCGACCTCATCTCTACAAATTGGCCTAAAGAAGGAAAAATCCTCTATATATAAGAGGTTGTCCACTCGTCCAATGGCAACGAATATCACCTCTGAAATCAGCAAGAAGAAGGGACAAGTTAAGGGTGAGAAATGGATGAGGAAAGGAGCCTCTAGTGCAGCGAAGGAGGAAGAAAAAGTATTGAGCCTTAGGGGATTGTTCTAAGGTCAATAGTAGTCACACGTGCAAAGAAAAAGAGGGCCTCTCTATTGTCATAACATCCCTCCACCACAATCATACATATCTCATTGTTTGGGCTAGAAACGTAGGCCTATAAGGCCTCTCACTCAAGTGAAAAAGAAGCTCACTCAAGCGAATAAGGAAAGAGGACTTTCACATAAGGTTCTAGAAGGAATACCCTCACACGTGCAAAGAAATAGGGCCACACTGCTGTCATATCATACCTGCAACTATATCTCAAGAAATAGCTCAGTTGGAGAAGGTATAAAGTAATCTTCATATGTGAAGGAATTTACTAAGGATAAAAGAGGAATATATCTTGTCTAACAAGCATGAAAAGGGCTACTATCAGTTTTTGGAAGAAGGACGAAGTGCCAAAGGAAGGAGGAAGAAGTACCTGAAGAAAAAGGACAAAGAATTGACTTGTGTTTGGATGATATTCTTGTCAAGGGTCTAGGGTTTGGCATTTATCAATAGAAGCTTCAATAAGAGAAATTTGAGAGAGGGTTTTCGTCTCTAAGAGAGAGGGGCTTTTCCCTGGTAGAGAGCCAACATCTTGTTTTATTGTATTTTGTATTTTAGTAGCAGTTTGATGAAGTAAAAGAACATACACTAATAATAATAAGAATATCAAAATAACAATAAAATTAAAAGGCTTCACAAATTGTTATCATTTCCAGAAGAATCCTATCATAACTATTTTCCCTAGATTCTTCAACATGGGGTACTCAGATACATCCAAACCATATCATCTCTATGATGAGGTAAACAATAAGTTTGTACTATCTAAAGATGTCATTTTTCATAAATATTCCAAGACTCTTAATAATTTTGAGAAACAAATTTATCATTTGGATAGATTCAATCATGTGAAACCTTTTTAGGAATTTGATAATGTGATTCCACATCTTGAATGGGGATCCCTATCCTAGATCAATTTGTTTAATCTCCTTCTAAAGCACACTCTGCCCCTCATGAACTTACAAACACTTCTTCAGATCAATAAGACACTTTGAGTGATGTGATTAAGAGGACTGAAAGGATAATCCTTGATGCAACCCAATATCGGTCAACAGAACAGCTTGGACCATCTCAGAAAGGTCCCCCAAAATGGGTCACTAGGACACTTGAAAGTTCTTATCTCGATGAAGTTGCAAAGATAAGAACTAAATGTTCCAGTAGACAAAATGGATATGATGTTGATGATTCAGATTCAACTGCTGGTATGGATGTTTCTTAGGATTGTGAATTAAAGTTTTCTACTAATTTTGAACCAAATTCCCTTAAAAAATATGCTTCTTGTGATCAATGGAAAGAATCAATGCAGAATGTGTCTGATAATATCATAAAGAATGGAACCTGGAAGTTGGTCGACCCTCCATTTTTAACCAAACAAATTGGTTGGAAGTGGGTCCTCAAGAACAAATATAAATCAAATGGATCACTTGATAAGCATAAATAAAGGTTCGTGGAAAAAGGATTTGCATAGAAATAAGGGGTTGACTATGAGGAAAATTTTTCCCCATAGAAAAATATGCTACCACCTAGATTCTCTTTTCCTTGTCAACTCCGAATGGATGGAAATGTCATGAAATGGATGTAAAAATTTCTTTCTTGAATGAAGATCTAAAATGGTTTTTTTAATGTCCTAGGTAAAAGGTTTTGGTGTGAACAAACAAGAGCATAAAGTATGTAAAATTATCAAATCCTTCTACAACCTAAAACAATCACCGCTAGCCTAGTATGAAAAATTGATTGAGCATTTTCTGAAACTAAATTTCAAACACTTTGATATTGATGATGAAACTTTATTTGTCAAAAAAATTGGGAAATTTGTTGTATACCTTGTGGTATATGTAGATGATCTATTAATGATAGCGGAAAATGAAAGTTATATTGAATCCATAAAAAAAGAGTTGAATAAAGGATTTGAGATGAAATATTTGGGATATGTTCACTACTATTTGGGTATTGAAGTAACCCAACATTATAAATTTATGTTCCTCTCTCAAAATAAGCATATTGGAGATTTGTTGAAAAAATTTGGCATGGCTGAATGCAATCCTTTGTCCACTCCAATGGAACAAAATTTAAAGCTCACAACCAAAGAAGGAAAGGAATCTGAGGATGCAACTAAGTATAAAAATCTCGTAGGAATTATTAAGTACCTCAGTACTACCAGATTAGGCATTTCTTTTTCTATTGGAATCCTTTCCATGTTTATGAAAAAACTTTGTGAGGGTGATTGATCTACTACAAAAAGAGTTATAAACTACTTGAAAGGAACTCAAGACTTTGGACTCAAATATACAAAGGTGGATGACTTCAACTTGATTGGATACTATTATGCAAACTTTGATAGGGACAAAAGGAAAATATATGAAAAAAATAAAAATAAATGTCCCAAATAAAGTGCACTAGTTTAAATGATGCACTAAACCATTTTATTGATTTTAATCTTTTTTTATTATTGGAGGATTATTATTTAATTTGTAAATAAATCGATTATTTGATGGTTTTTTCCTTTTTGATAAAGTGATTTCATGAACGAATGGACAAGATTTTCCCCACCCATATCAACGACGGAGGACAAGTTCACCCCCCCCCAACGCCCCCTCCCACCCCCCCCCCCCCTCCCCCTCCCCCCCCAACACTTTCATAAGTTAACAAAGTGGGGGCTCTGAGAAGCATCTTTTTCAAAACCACTAAACCATACAAGGCAGCCACACAATGATTTCGGGGCCCCCTTCTCTGAAACAACTTACCACCTACTCGCCCTCTGAAAACAACTTTCCCGCTCCCACTCAATTCACATTCCACCACTTGTCATTCTCCCTTCTGCCCCCACCATATAACCATTTAAACCATTAATTTTACCCTCCAATAGTCATATGAACGTTTAAATGGTCAATGCTTCATGCTAATGTCTAATTTCCCTAATGAGATGTGCCAAAATGGTTATTCTCCTATTTAGCCATTCACCCTCCCATTTAAAAAGCTACGCATCACCCAACTTACATTCCTTTCGCTATTTCATTTCTTACAAGTGCAAGTTGAGTCCCAAATTTCACGAGAATGTCATCATCCTCCTACACCATTTATTATTGCAATCCGGTAATTTGATTCCCTAGCGTCTAATTTGCAGTCAGAAATTTCGTCCCACAAAGAAAAATCGAATTTGTTTGTAGAATTCCCTACATTTTCCGCTGTTATAAATCTTGATGAAACTCCCTTGGTTGACATACAATATAAGATATCAGACCCAGTGTGAGTTTGATCTATACAGACTCCATAATTGGGAAAGTTCTTAGATACCAGCGATGAATTGTGCGTTTGGGAATCATTCTTAGCTCAATTCATTTTCCCCCAAACTCATATTTTTCCAGAATTTTTTACATGGTGTCATCTAAGATATCTCCATAGCCAGAGGGTTGTACTTGCCCAAAACAATGAAACTTTATTTGCAATTACACCTAAATCTATCTATCAAGCACTCTAAATTGATCCTCAAACCCCCTTGTCTCCCTTTTCCACTGATTCACTCATGGAAATATATCAGAAATTCACTTTCCCTTAATGGGCCTGTATTTTTGGGTCTTTCTTTCTAGAGATTTTTGAGTTACCTAGAACTAATCCCCTATATTCTGCTTCTATATTTCCTAAAATGTCAAGGCAAGTTATTTCTATGGTCGCTTTCTTATTAGGTTATCCTACAAATCAACGACTAGATGAAGCAATATTAGGATTTTTATCAGTGTTCTCTATTGGTCAGAAGCCCTCAATAATTTTTAGTTACAATCAATTTCTATCATATCTTATTCATGACCAATTTTTAAAACTTTCTGCTGAAGTTTCATTCAAACACTAGTTAGTTCTTATATATTTTTTGTTATTTCATCAAGCAGACACATTCAAGTTTCAATTACAAAAGTTGGATGCATAGGGAAGACTGCAGTCAGTCATTCACTGGACTTCCTTGGTGTGGAATAATTCCGAAGAACACTCCTTTAGTAATTTTGTATATCATTTCTTGCATGTGTCCTTATGTCTTCTTAGCAGTGATTTTATACCAATGATTTCAAAAGAAATCAAGAGAGTTTTACATCTTACTGAGCAAGCGAAGGTTGGAGACTTGTATCTTTACTAGAATTATACATAAATTAGGACATATGGATGTGAAATCCCTGCTTACGGGTTGCCAGTTTTTGTGCCAATAAGAACCTTTGCCTTAGAATACATCAGGAAAATGATGAATATGGATGACTTTCATTTTGTATCAAGAAATCAGAAGGCATTGTTTAAGCTGAAGCCACAAATTGACCCTTTCATCATCAATATTAGAGCAAATGAAAATTCAAATTAAGTTTCACATGGTCTTATGATCCTTTAAGGATAATTTCAAAATTAAGAGTGGAGCAGAGGACCACACATTATGTACATACACCTAGACCAGAAATAGAGCAATATACAAATCAAGAGGAGTGAACAAAGAATACACTACATGAAGTTGAAGAATATATTGTGAGTCAGAAATCCCTACAAACTCCTATCTCAAAAGAAAAATAAACTAAAAGGTCAAGGGAAAGTATGTCTCCTACAAAATCAGAATCTCAAGTTGCATACTTTCTAACTTTCAAGAGAAGAAAGAAAACAAACACTCAGGAGGAATCCTCAAAATAAAAAGGCCCATAAGAGTAAACTACAATCTTTCTAATAGGTTTTCCCACTACTTTCTTTGCGCATATTGAAGAAACAATAGAGTCTCTTGTGGCTTCTACTTCTTAGATTGCAACACAAAAAAATATTTTTCCCAGGTACAAAGAGATTAAGAGGAAGAATGAAGCATTGAAAGTCACAACTTATTCAAAATTCTAGATGTAGTCTTCTACTACACAGCACAAACTGTTGTTTGCACTTGACATAGAGAAGGGATAGTTCCAATTAGCTTTCTTGGAACATACAGTTCCAGTCCCTAAAAGTGCAAAAGATTACAAAAATCTTGTCTTTCCTTTTGACACCAAGAAGATTCATGCAATTGATCAAATTGAATTGCATAAACAGGCTAGTGAGATGATATATTCAACATTAGCAAGTTCAGCCATGGCAGCCTCTAAACTACAAGCCTCTCTGAACAATATTCATTCATAGTTAAAGATAGAAAGAATGTCATCCTTGGCCAAAGACACCAAAACTAAAGTTCTTGAATATTTCGTGATTAAACAAGGATATGATCCTAGTGACATTAAAGAAAGTGAGGAAATGATAAGAAACAAAAATTATAATATTCAATCCCTGAGAAAGAAGATCAAGCTTCCAACTACAAAGCACCCACAAACCAAAGAAAGTACTCAGTTGGAAATAGAGAAAGAAAATTTGTTCAAGTTGATAGTTGAGAAAAATGTTCAAATTTAGAAAATGGATACATATATGGAGATACTTTTGAAAGAAAATGAATAGTTAAAAACCACATATACATCATCACAAAAAGCATTGGCGACAATCTCAACAGAAAGAATAGAGTCAACTACTACAAATTCCTCTGAAGAATTAGTGAAATCTCTGGGAGATTTATGATTGACCAATAAATCAAATGAAAGTATGTTAGCAGCATTGAAAAGAATGGAAAAAAATAAAATTGAAGTTGGTAATGAATATTTACCAAAAGTGTAGAAAAACTTCCAGCTTACTCAATAGCTTGAAAATTATGAAGACCAATCATTAATAGTAAAAATATTGGGAGAAGCTAAGAGAAACATATGGTATAATATTAATGCCAATATCATAGAGATATGTTCATCCTTTCAAATTATATTTGATCAAGAAGAGTTGGTATAAAATGTCAATGCAACAATTGAACAAACAAAAGTTGAGATCGAACACATTCCAGCAGAAGGGCACAGAATGATCAAGGTGTTGGACTCAAAAACCCAAGATGAGCTTGAAGAACTACAAATTCATGACAAAATAGACACAATCATGGAGGTAAAAATATTTCTAACAAAGAAAAATCTTATGGTACAACTAGAAAACAAGTGTAAAGAGTTAGAGCTACAAGTAAGAAGATTCAACAGAAAATTCAATCTATTGCAAGAGAAATGGCTTCCACCTTTGAGAGCTTCTGATGGAAAATCGATTCCATTAGAAACTTACCAGGACCAGTTGTGCAACATAGCTATGGATAGATGTAAATTTTTGAAAGTGAGAGGGATAATAAGTGCACATGCTTTGATTGAATGTTTACAATATGACTTGTTTATCCAACATAAAATTCATCACATTTTCCTTAATAAACCGACTTTTGAAAGATATACAGAGGTGGGTGAATGATTTATAAACATGGTAAACTTCACTATTTTGAGTGAAAACAAATGGGAGAAACTATAGGACCTCATCGAGTAAATCAAGCAAAATTCTATTGACGGGTTGTAACAGCCCTGGTGAAAATTTCATGTAATTAAAGTTAATGAAGGAAAAATATGACCACGGTTAAGGGACAGTTATTCAAAGCTGAATGTTTGGCAAAGATATCCTAGTGGGCATCACTAGATGTGTTTATGGCTGAGGAAATTGGCGAAGGAAAAGGAAAAGGAATTAAAAGCAAAAAATGCATTTTTGGCACATTTATTTATGAAAATAAAGGAAATTAGGAGAAAAGTAAGGTGAAAGGTCACAGGTTTCATGTGAGGAGGAAAATGAAGGAAAATAATGGAAAATGAAGAAAATAGAGGCCTCATTAATAAAAATGCTTATGAGGATGAGTTGGTAACCTTTTGCTAGTTCATGTTTTGGAGTTATCTCATTAGTATGTCTCTCTCCCACTCCTGGTCACTTAGAGGTTTCTTGGAGCACTCTAGCTTTAGATCAAGGAAGGAAAAGAAAGAAAAGGGAAAGGAAGAAAAGAAAGGATTAAGATAGTAAGATCATGATTAGGCAGTTGCACCAGGAATACTTGCAATTAACATATCGCATGTGTGATTTCATAACTAGTTTTGACATGCATGCCTTTGCATGTTGGTGTATGGTTCTTTTGTTGTCGGTGGCATGGTTTTTCCAGGTTATGACAATGATTTTCAACCTAACCTTGCCTTTTTCCAGATGACATGGTATGTTGGGATGTTTATATCTGTTTTAAGCTTTGGTTTTCTAGATGGCTTTCAGAATCCGATATGGAGGTGGTCTCAAGGTTCATTCCCAAATGCCTAGAAATCCCTTGACCACTTTTGGAGGGATACACAATAGAACCTAAGGGAGAGGTATCGGTTTAGGGCCTAGTAATCGAAGTTTGGATAGTGGTAAATCTTGAGAGATTGATTTTGGTTTAGGGCCTAGTGATCCAAGATTAGATTGTGGTAAAGCCAGAGAGACAAGGAGATGGAAAACGCCTCAAAGATGGTGATGGATTATAGATGGCATTCCAAGTTCGGTTCAGTTTTGTGATTGGAGCACCAATTTTTGTGTGATCATGATTTCGTGAGGGTGGAGGTGGTTTAACCTCTAGATTCCCTTGGTTGTTTTTGGATTGGTTTATCAATGAGATCCCACATTCAAACATGGAATATGACACATGGGTGACTGGCTACAAGAAAGATTTGGTTTAGTCATGTTTATAGTCGGGTGGTATGTGGAAGTCCAAAACCTGCTCAGATTTTCCTATGATTAATGAAAGTTAAGTTCTCTTGCTTTTGCACGTGTTTATATGTGGATTTAATGGTTGTTATATCTCTGTTATTTACATGGTTTTATGCTCGTTATAAGCATGGTTAATTAATTGGTCCATGCCATGGTCATTTCATGTATTTACTTGTAATTGTTAAAATGAAGGATGCAAGACCTAATTGATGTCATAACAGTTCAAGGGAGAAGGTGGTGATCCTTCTTGTCATCTTTCTTAACAGTTTTCAGTCATTCATGCTCTGTCTTATATCCTAGACCTATAGGTTGCATTGATGCCAAGTGTTTGACAGAATGTAAGTCTCAGTTGGGGATGTTTGGACCTATTCCTGAGGTTGATTTTTGGTTTATTAGTCTTGTCATCATGTCTTTGATGGATTCTGAAAGTTATAACAAGTTTCGGGAAGCGTCCAGAATTCTGTGCTAGAAAAGTGCCTTGAATTCTATGGACGCTGGCACATGTTTACTAGGAAAATTCCCTAGATGTTGGCTTGCAGGCCTGTGAGAGCATCCATAGGTCCCTAGACATTGGCATGCCCATAGCATGAGAGCATCTAGAGGTTAAGAGGTCTAAAAAATCAGTGGTACCCAGGGGCAGGATGTTTGAGTGGCTGAGATGTATCCTGGGGGCTGTCACACAGAATGAGTCGATCTTGCGGACAAGATAGACCTTCCTAGAATCTAACGATATCTAGTGACAAGCAAGCCAATCAAAAACTATCTTTCTCTAAATATGCATTTATAAACAAAGGCAAACAAGTGTTTAGGCCTACCTTGGTTCCAATGCAAGTTTGTGGAAGCCTCACTCCTTTGATCCAAATGAGCTCCCTTGTTGTGAATCTGCAAACACAAACAAGCAAAAAAATTAAATAGCACCTGAAAAGCCAATATCATAAAGCATACCTAACATGATGATCAAGGAATTCATGAAACAAATGACATAAGACAATTTGTTGAGAAAAATGAATCTGATTGTATTAATTCAAATCAAAGAAGAACTTTACAACCTGTGCCTTGATGCTGTACAAGCTCCTCCCAGGGTCCAACAAGAAGTCTCCTCTACTTTGACAAGTTTCACTCTCTTCCCAATGAAGCCAAAAAGGTATGTGATCTCTCCTCTCAAGCTTAACTAGGAAGTCTCAACTCCACCAGCATTTACCCTCAAAAATGTTCAGCTTCTAACCTCCTTAGCAACCATCCCCATGCCTTAATTTATAGTGCAATGGAGGGAAGTTACTAGGTCCTCCTTCAATGGGATAAAGTCCTCCTTCAAAGGGATAGCTCCTGTCATCAAGGGATTAGCTCCTCTTTTGGGATGCATGAACCACCTAAGAGCGACCAATCCACATCAAAATTCCTTCTAGAATCATTTAGAATTAACCCAAAATGAGTTTTTTAGAATAAACTTGCGCCTTTTTTACTTTCACAGGGGTCCGCACCCACTCCTTTAGGGACAGAGCGGGCAGGTCCGCAGTTTTTGTGAACAGGAGGTGCGGGACCGCAGGCAACAGTGAGAGAAAGTGCAGAACCAGAGCTTTGTTGATTTTCAATGTCTTTCTCTCATTTTCAAAGCTTGACTTGAAGAGCTAAGGTTTGAGACTTGCTTAGGAGGACAGTACAGGTGATGATAGACCCATACTGACTGCAAATAATCATGGTGACGATATTTTTGTGTAACAGATTGCCCCCTAAAGTGCGAAGTCTGTAGTAGATGAGGATTTCATTTATCATTTAGGAAGAGTGAAGTACTTTATCATTTCGAGGATCATCTTGTGGAGAGCCCGGTCAGAACCTGTAAAAACATTCAATGCAAGATATATATATGAGATCATATGATCGCTGAGGTAGGCATTCCCATACTCAGATCAAAACTGACTTAGAAAACTAGCTACTGCTCTGATATAGGAATGATCTTGTAATACATCACAAGTATAGACTCAGGTAGACATAGTATGGACACAGCCATCTGTTTATGAATAGTCCACAATATAATGAATACAAAATTCCTTGCAGCCTAGATTGAGGGAACTAGATCCAGGGTCTTCATTTCTAGTTCCCGAAACAGTACGATTCTATCCATGCGAATGAATGTGTTGAAGTCGAACATGGTAGAAACCACTTGATTACCAGTCAATGATGTAAACTGTTAACAAGTGTGAGAGAAACCACCAGTGATGTCAATGGCTCTCAAAGTACCCAATACAATCCATGAGATGTGAATAGATGTGTTGATGTCGAACATGTCACGGAATCCTTTGATCGAAGGTCAATGATGCAACCTGTCGTCAAAGGCGAGAAACCTGCCATTGAGGCATGCAGATCCCAAGGTACTGACGATTTCTAGATCATCTTTCTAGATAATGAGCTAAAGTTGATAGAAAGCGATCCGTCACAGGCAAGCCCACAACACGAAATCATAGATCAAGTTGAAGAAATTTAGTTGCAAGGACTGACTCAGGGATGGTCAAGATGGATGACAGATATTTTGTAGATGAATGGCTTATTGGCACTGAACTCTTGAACACATAACGACACAACAGATGGTTTGGTGACAATTGACCCAAAGTTAATACTCAGAAATTGGCTGAAGACTTTCAATGTGGTTTGATCAACTGTTAGGCAAAGGATTTCCCAACCCAGGTGAATAAAAGTGTCGTGTTCAAGAGTGGTTACAAAGTATGACAAACAGGCTCATTTTTCTCTCTTTCCCCCACCATTTCTGGCAAGTACCTCTTTATTTTTGACAAGCTTGAGGAGGATAACATTTGCTTGATTATAAGCTCATCCTTCGGATGAGTCCAACTTAGTTTAAATTCGAACCCTAAGAAGGAGTGGTTCGTTCCTGTTTGTAATTGAATAGGTCCTTTAATGTGGAATTTTAACGAGTCCAGTATACGAGAAACTCGGCGTTTTTAAATTTTAGAGAGTCTGAAAAAACTTAAGAAGACTCCAGGGTTGACCTTTTTCGTAAATTTGTGTCTCCCAAGCCTGAAAAAGTATAAAATAATACTTGAGAGAACTGCTTGATCTTTACGACCAAGGAGTACTTTTCGTAATTAGTGCCCCTGATCCAAAAAAGTAAAAAAGCGATCAACAACACATCGTTTTATAACCAATATCGAATTTGAAACGACAAAAATCCGGCAATATTTTCATGTTTTTACGGTCAGAAAAGAGCTGTAAGTGGACTGTATTTTTAGTTCCGTTTTAACGAGTTAAAAAGAAAAACTCGGCGATCTTTTCATGTTTTAGGAGTCAGAAAAGAGCTTAAAGGTGACTCTAAATGTTTTTTCGTCGAAAATGATCGATTTCGCCTGAACAATCCATTATCCTGAACAAAAAATGCAAACATTACTCATACCTGTTTGAGATGGATAAAAATGCTGCAAAAGTTACCTTTCTAAAGTGAAACATAAACAAATTTACAATTCATTTATTCAAAAAACTTATAAAAAGGGCTTTCGTCAATTCATTTTTACCGTTTAAGATTTGGGTGAGAAAATAGTGCTTTTGTTCAGAAACTTCCCGTGAAGATTGCGGAAAATCCATCCATTAGAATCGAACGCCGTCTTCTCCAGGTAATCCACATCATCCTACTCTTCAATTTCAACCGTTTCAATTTGTATTTCAGGGTTTTCTTTCATTTTTTAGAGGGTTTCTAGGCTAGAAACCGCGCGCGGGGGCCCGCAGGCATAACACTGGCAGCCCGCGGACCCCGACTTTTTCTCAATGGGGAAAAAGTCAGGGGTCCGCACCTTCCATGAAGGCAAGGTGCGGACCCACGCACTGTCTCTAATAGAGAGGGTGCGGTCCCCGCAGCAAGGGTTTTTAACCCAAAAATTCTCAAAATTGACCCAAACAATTTAATTTCTTGCATTCTAATTTGCCTTTTTGTTGGATGTAGAGTGTACATCATGCTTGATTGGCAAGAACGGGAGCATGAGGATGTAGATCTTGCCACGTTAAATCACCAACCTTCGATCGATGCATTGAAGGCATGCGGCTTGTACAAATTCTGGGCCATACCTGGCATGAGGGCCCAGGTGGACTTCTTGCAGTGGCTGGTAGACAGGTGGAGCATACAGGACCAGTGCTTCTTCATTGGTGGCCACCAGCTCGAAATTGAGCCGGCAGACATATACTTTTTGACTGGTTTGCCTAAGAGAGGCGAAGACTTGACTCTATTCGAGACTAGGCTAGGTGGCCAGTCTGTCGATAGCCTCCGGCTAGAGTTCTGCAACAACCAGGCTAGAGACAAAGGGATAGACATTAAAACCATATCCCGTCCTGAACTCATGGTGATCGCGTTTACTGTTACCAGACTTTGCGGGAGTGCCGCACTACATATTGCCACCGGATCCCAGATGCGGATGGCAGTTGACTGCTTTTGAGGCACCATCTTCAACTGGTGCGATGTTGTGTTGGCTAATGTAAAAGGCCAACTGACCAGAGCCAAGAATGGACAACTGAAGACCTTTGGTTATGGGGCTTTGGTTGTGAGCTTTGGTCTGGAGAGGGTCCCAATGTTGGTCCCGCAGCACCTTACTGTTGGAGCTGGGCTTCCTCGAGAGCCCAAACTGATGCGATGGGTTGCAGTTATGGCCCGTCATCCTGACGAGGGGACAGAGGTCGTTCGATTCAAACCTGAGTATTTCCATTGGTTGGAAAACCAGGTTTTTGCTATTCAAGACTTCCCTTATGCTGGGGTAGATTTTCGCGGTGACCCAGACATGGCTCTTCCACCAAGAGAGCAATGGGATGATTCAGGTAAAATCATTTTCAACATTTTCCTATTTAATTTTTTTTTTTTTTTTTATGTCGTCCCAAAACTGATAGTAAAAGTTTCAATGCAGATGTGGGTCCACAACGACCAGCCGCTCTTCGGCCTTACGAGAGGAAACAACCAGCTACAGTGGCGCCAGCCCCACAGGACAAATCAACAGAGACCTTGGCTGAGTTGGAGAGTCATCTAGAGCGCTTGACAGGGGACATTCCAGAGACCGGCATAGATGACATTCCTCGTCGACTATAGCGCTATGTGATTGGGGTCCCAGGACCTTTTAGGAGGTTCCTTTGTAAGGTGGCCCGTACAGTGGTTTCTTATCGAGATCATCACCAGTGATAGGATGATCGCCTATTGTAAACACATATGACATTTTTGCTTTTTGTACTTATCATTTTTGCCGATCATAAGATGTTTTTCAACCTATGATCGAGGACGATGTATATTTTGACACACTCCTATATATATCACTATTAACGACTTATCTTGTAAATCATGTTATGGAATGCTTTTAAATTTACATGTATGATTATTGCAAATGTCTACTTAACATTCGAGAAGCAATTGCATCTGCTAATGTATTTAAAGATCTTGGAATATGCTGATATTCAATATAAACAAATTCACGTTCCAAGAGACGCACTCTCAAAAATAATCTCAATAACACTGGATTTCTAATGGCATACACTCTATTAAGCTGTAATACAACGAGTTCAGAATCTAACCTCACTATCAAACTCCGAATCCCAAATGAAATAGATTCAGATAATAACTCAATCACTGCACTATACTCGGCAATGTTGTTCGTTGTTTGACCGAGGCTTACCCCATGCATAGATACCAACTCGTCAGAGGGCGAATAGATAACCCAAGCTGTGGAAGAAATGTTCTGTGTATTACGACAAGCACCATCAGCGAAACCAATGTATGTTTGGAGAGGCATCGACATCTGCAATATCAAGAGTAAAACCAAGATAAGCAGGAATAATGACGAAAAACACTCTCTAAGCTAAGCACACTTTTTAAGCTAGAAAGAAAACTATCCTAACTAAAAAAAAATCTCCATACCCATTCCTTAAGCATAATACCTCTTCAGGTAAAGGCCATTTCTGGGTTTACCTAAAGAGTCCCCGTCAAAGTCTACCAATTCATAGGCCCCTTTTGCTATCTTTCGCTTGACAACATAGGGACCATGCCACATAGGAACGAATTTTCCAGTGCCTAATTTATCATTAGCATGATCGTACAATAAGACTAGGTCTCCTTCCGAAAAATTTCGAGGGGTCACATTTCGATCATACTGAGCTTTAATACGTTTTGTGTGAGTTTCGATCGCCAATGCAGCATCACGTTGATTCTCATCTAATTGAGCCAAGTATAACAAACTTTTTTCCTCTTCGGAAGTGGCTGGAAGTAACTCGATGGCCATTTGCAATGACGGGATTTCGCATTCAATGGGTAACATAGCTTCCAGACCATAAACTAGTTGGAAAGGAGTGAACCCTGTTGACATTTTTACTGAGGTTTGATATGCCCAAAGCGCTGAAAATAGCATGTTATGCCAATTCAACCGATGAATCCCAATGATTCGTCGGATCATGATGACTAAAATTTTGTTGATGGATTCAACCAGACCATTAGCTTGTGGATAATAAGGAGTTGAACTATCGTGACGCAAGCCAAGCTGGCCTGTAAGTTCGGTCATCATAATGTTTCGAAAATGACGCCCATGATCAGTGATAATCACTTGTGGAACACCAAACCTAGAAATTATATGATTGAACACGAAAATTGCAGCTATTTTGTCATCTGCCTCAAATGTAGGCATCGCCTCGGCCCACTTGGTAAAATAATCACCGCAAGGATGATACATGCATGCCCCCCGGCCGAGTGAGGGTTACATGTAATAAAATCGATACCCCATTTGGCAAAAGGACCAACGGAAATTATAGGGTGGAGAGGAGCAGGAGGAGCGCGCAACTTGCGATAAAAATTTGGCAGTTTTGGCATTTTTGGACCGCGTTAATACAATCTTTAAACAAAGATGGCCAGAAGTAGCCAGCGCGCAATATCTTTTGGGTTGTGGCATACCCAGACATATGACCGCCACATGCTCCAGAGTGACAGTCATTTAGAACCCTTTTAGCTTCCTCATGAGTTAAACAACGTCGAAAAACAGAGTCCGCCCCACGGCGATAAAGAGTATCTCCAATAATTTGGAATTCTTGGGACTGGAATCGTATTTTTCGACGTTCTGAACTTGAAATTTCTGGCCGAAAGGATTGGGTCTGGAGATAAACGATGATATCCCCATACCATGGATCTAAAGTGCTGATTAGAAACAAGGATTCGTCCGCAATGGGCTCCTCTGCCATAGTTTCTGTGTCAGCACGCGGGAAGTCACACATTAACTCCGCAAAAACTAAAGCTTTCTTAGACTTAGATTTTTCGAATTCCAAGTCAAACTCCTGCAGGATCACAATCCATTTGGAGTACTTTCCCCCTAGCAATTTCTTGGTCAAAATGTAGATCATAGGGTTGCAATCAGAAATCACTGTAGTTTTACGTAGTAAAATGTAGTGACAAAAATGTTGGACAACTTGAACAGCTGCCAATGCCAATTTCTCCACATGTGAGTATTTTAGCTCAGTTGGATTTAAAGTTCGACTAAGGTAATATATCACATGTTCAATACCAAATTCATCTTCCTGAACTAAGACCATTCCAATGGTGGAATGAGAGGTGGCGAGATACAAGAAGTAGTCCTGGTTGTAGTTGGGCGGATGCAATAAAAGTGCATGGGTCAACGCGTGTTTTAGTGCATCAAAAGATTTTTGAGCTATCTCATCCCAATAGAATGGAGTATTCTGTTTCAACAACCGGGTAAAACCGTTTGTAACCTCGGCGTAGTTAGGAATGAATCATTGTAAAAAGTTTGCTTTCCCTTGCAAACTTTGGAGTTGACGAAGACTCGAAGGAGGAGGCAATTTGACAATAGCTTCAACCTTCGAGGGATCGACGCGAATGCCGGCTTTCGAAACAACAAACCCCAGCAATCGACCCATTTCTATACAGAAAACACACTTGTGTGGATTCAACCTAATCCGATAATGCTTACACCTCATAAAGATTGCTCGTAAATGGATGAGATGATCAACTCGATGTAATGAATGAGCAGGCAAATCATCGAGATAGGGTTGCACAATGTGCTTGATGTCATGAAACACATAAGACATGGCCTTTTGAAAAGTTGCCCCGGCATTCTTGAGCCCAAAAGGTAATTTTCAATAAGCAAATGTCCCCCATGGACAAATGAAAGCCATTTTTGGTTGATCGGCAGGTAGAATATTGATTTGATTGTATCCAGAAAAACCATCCATGAAGGAGAATATTTCGCTGCCGGCACAATCATCAATGATTTGATCGATATAGGGAGTTGGGTAATTGTCCTTTGGACAGGCTCGATTAATGTCCCTATAATCGATACATATTCTTATTGTCCCTTGCTTTTTGTTAACTGGAACAATATTCGATACCCAATCCGTTAACGGAATCAGATAAATGAAACCTGCTTTGAGTAATTTTTCAACTTCTGCTTTAATAGCAGCAGCTTTTCTTGGGTGAATCTGACACAAACGTTGCCGGACGGGTTTAGCATCCGGGTAAGTCTTGATTTCATGAAAAACAATTGCAGGGTCAATTCCTAGCATTTCCTCATATGACCAAGCCAACACGTCGCGGAATTCTTGAAATAGGGCCTTATAGATTTGAATTTCATCTTCTGTAGACGAGGCACCTATATGAATGTTTTCAACAATTCCAGGCTTAACCAAAATGTCAATAGGAATAGTTCGAGATATGTTTCCCAAATTTAACTCTGAATCAGGATTTTTCATTGGATTCTGAGGTTCCTTGACATATTCAGTTGTAAAAATTGATGAAAAATCATTTTCAAAACGATCATTCTCGGGTAAGAACGAAGATCTGTGATGGAGATCTTCCCATGGTAAATCATCTACACATAGGATTTCACGAATTTGCTCATCAGAGTGAACAAGTTCGGAAAACGTTGTTGCATCCGAGCTTGATGTGAAAAGTGATTCCTCACGGACCACATTCATTAAGTCAATTTTGGTTGAAGATGGGTCGGAAAACGATTGCACGACCTCATACGCAATTTCATATGGACTCAAAGGCATAACATCACCAAATGAGTCTATCTCAGATTTAGAAGGTACGATCCAAGGATCATCATAAACAATGGTGTCTGACGAAATCATATGAATGGTTGCAAAAGAAGACGATGCGTTGATCGGAGGAAAAGGAAAAGTTCCCAGTAAACCGGCATCTTTAACTAGTCCTACTCCAACATCCTTATATGGGATAGTCGTTTTACCGACATGCTAAATGCTTTCAGAAGAGGCTGGGTCGGACGAAAAGTAAGCCAGCTGGTCTATAGTTACGATCTTTCCATTATGAGGAAACTTTATAACCTGAAAGACCGATGAAACGATAGCTGTCATAGCGTAAGACCAACTACGACCCAAGAGAAGGTTGTAATCTAGAGGGGCATCAACCACCTCCACATCTAGATTAACAGTTTTTCCTTCAACCCCTATAGGTAAATCCTGTAGAATGCCAAAAGGATGAAACCCACGGCTATCAAAGGCCTTTAGAATTGTTGGGGATTGATTTAGTGAAGGAGAACCAAGCGATCTCCAACACTGTATCGACATAATACACGTTGAGGCTCCCTCATCAATTACAGTCCTATGAATAGGCCTGTTTTTTACTATCACTAGGATCTGGAAAGCCATTTGATGAGGTAAGCGCGGTGTACTATTTTCTAGATCGAAAATTATTAGGTTCGAGTCCTGAACGTCAACAGCTCCTATAGCTGACAAAAGTAATTTACGCTGTGCTGGACATGATTGCAGCACTTCCAAAGCCAACATTGCTGAAGGTGAAACAGCTAAATCCTCAACAATGTTATAGTTCTGAGCCGCTCTCGCATGTGGATTGAAAGCTGACTTTCGAAGTATACCCTTGGTAGGCGGTTTGATTACTAAGTCTGGATTAGGTTTCTCGATCTGTAGTGGATCGGAACCGGGAGCTGAGGTTGATGGGTTAGAATGAGAAGATTCTGCTTCTTTACCATCAACAGGACTTTTACTACCATAATCATGTGATCGAGTCACAATCCTAACATGGGACATCATCAGTATGGGTTCTTCATTGGCATTCGAGGAAGAACCTATCATCTTACTGTCTTGACTTGGAAAAGGATCCTTCAAAACAGCAGGCGTTTGGGAACCTTTGACAATCTTCGCAACCTCTGCATGATGAGGGCAGTCTCTTGTAAAATGCTCTTCATCACAAATGAGACAAGGATAATGAGGTTTGCATTTCTCATCATTTGATTCCGCTTTTTCTGGTTTCTCTTTTGAATTTTTGTCTGTTTTATTTTTCTTCTTCCCTTTCTTCTTACCACCAGATTTTGATTTGGCTGTAGATGACTCTACAACATGAATATCGGCGGAAATCTCCGCGGAAGAATCTCCTGTCGGGGAATCTGGCAAGGTTATGATAGGAGAAGAATTCTTGGAAGACTTCTTCTTACTTTTGGTGTTAACCGTACCAATCATACCATCAGCGGCATGAGACCCTGAAGGAGATGCAGCGATTTGATTTTGATTAGGAAGATCGGGGATTTTCTCGTGTAACGTACCTGACTGAATATAAACCAAGTCAAGGTACTGTGCTTGAGCAATTACTTGCTCCTCAGTAACGACTCCGGCCTTCGCTACATCTTCAGTGATCTTTGGCAATAAAGATTTTACAAACCATTCAGCTAAGATCTGATCCGGAATAAAAACCTTCACTAAACGCCGTCGACGTCTCCATTCATGAATGTGATCTAAAATGTAAGTGGACATCGACTGCTTTAATGAAGTTAGTAATTCCATGCCATTTTCATATCTGACTAGCAACTGAAAATGAGTTAAAAACGAGGTAGCTAACTGACTAAAGTTATAAAAATTGGCTCGCGGTAACTCAATGTACTACTTGGCTGCAAGACCAATTAGAGTGTGTTGGAAAAGCCTTAGATGGATTGAATCATCTGAAATGGAGTTAGACGCACACCAGAGGTGATAAGTCATCACATGGTTCGACGGGTCCTCTCCTGATTTGCCTTCAAACTTAGGAATATCACTAGGCAACTTATTCGACATTGGCGGCCAAAATGGAAGATAGTTAATGGGATCGTTTGTTAGGCGCGACAAGTCAGGCAAGTCCAAAGTTGCGATAAACGGTAACTGACGATTAGGGTCCCTAAAACTCTGGGTCATGAGACCAGCCCGAGGAGGAGGATATCCAGGATAACTAGGAATAGGAATTGCATTTGGGATATTGTATCGTCCCAGAAAACCAGGATTAACCGGACCGTAGTGGGGTTGTTAAGGTTGTTGATATGTATACCCAGGGTACGGTTGATACTGATAGGTTGGCTTCTGCACAGCAGGACCAAATTGGTACTGTCCCTGGTACGGTTGATAAGTAAATTGTGGTTGACTTGTGACAACCGTACTTGAACCAGGTTGTCCTCCAGGCATCTGAACCGAAGTTTGAATTGTGGATCCAGACTGAGGTAAAGATGTCTGAGGAGTAGATACAGGAACAGTAGAAACTGGAGCTATCAATACTCCAGAAGTAGGTGGGGTAGATTGAACAGATGTTGCGGCAGTTGCAGCAGCCGTTTGGGGCAGAGTACGAGGCGTACTAGGCTGAGGCTGAGAAACTACCGAAGGTACAGAAGTTTGAATAGTAGACTGGACAGGTTTCTGGGGTGAACCAGAAACTAAGGGTTGTCCAGTTTGAGATGACAACTGTACATTCGGTTGCAAGACCTGTTGAGTTTGCGATGGATCCCAAACTAAGTTCATTTCGGGGTACGGACCCATAACAGGTTGAGAATATTGAGGACCATAACCGGGTTGAGGGTAGGGTTGATAATTCAACGGTACATTTCCCGTTCCTTGAACATATGATTGACCGGAGGGTGATTGGAAACCTTAGTTCGAGTACTGACCTTGGGGTTGATACCCTTGAGGCACGTACTGATACTGGGGTTGACCTTGAGGTACATATTGATACTGGGGTTGACCTTGAGGTACATATTGAGTCTGGGGTTGACCTTGAGGAACGTACTATCCCGTAGGTATGTATTGTCCTTGAGGTTGCCCCCCAGGCGCAAATTGGGTGCCTTGAGGTTGCCCCCCAGGTGATAATTGAGGATTTTGAGGCTGCCCCCTAGGCGGTAACTTGCCACCTTGAGGTTGAGGATTAGGAATAGTACCTGACATCATGAGAATATCTTCTACACTTAACGGCTTAGTACCATTGTTTCCAGTAATAACCCTTGTTCAATGGGTTGAGGAGATGCTCCCGCAAAAGTACCAGAAAGTGACTGATACCCAGAGGGAACAGAAGGGCCGCCGTACAAAAAGGATTCTGGTGATTGAGTAAACATGGACGACTATCTTGACATATTTAACGGAGGATAGTAACCTATAGGTGTTGGGTGATAAGGAATACGAGGTGGTGAAAAACTTAGCCCTAGGTTTTCCAAAAAATTAGTCAATGAAAGATACCAAGCACTGCTCCTAGGTGGACTGTAAAAAATCGATTCACGCTCCCTTAGTTCAATAACAGGTTGATTTTCAGGGATAGGGATGCCTACTTCTTCTTCCGGAGTAGCAAGTTCTTCGATAGCTATAAGTCCAGAAGGAAGATTTTGGGTAATTATTCTTTCTACCCTGGGTGAACCAGGACCACTAGAAGTTGGAGAGGTAAACCCCGATGTTGGGGTAGTAGCAAATTCACTTTCAGGTTCAGATATTTCAGGTTCCTCACCTATATCACTAGTAGATGAAAAGCTAACAGTAACTCCGGAAACAGACACTGATTGTGGATTATAATCTGCTACTAAAGCTTGAAAATCAGGATGTACCACCAAAGAAGACTCTCGTTCTTCAGGTGACCCAACTCTACTGTCTCTAGGAGTTATGAGGGCTCTTAACCCTTCAGGCTGGCTCGGTGAAAACTCAGGAGGTTGGCCCCGAAGTCTACGGGACTTCCTTTGTAATTCAGCCACGATTAAAAATTTTAACTACTTCACAAGCAAACAAAGTAAAATCTCAAAGAAAACCACCTAAAGCCTCTAAAGAACCAAACAAATTTGAATCACACGCCTAAAGAATCTAGGAGATCAAACACACACAAACAGTAACTTTCCGTACTGAAAACACTAGTTGGTGATGAAGCCCAACGTCGCAGAGTTCAATACAGAAATTGCGGTTGGAACAGTTACCCCGGAAACCTGCTTAATGAATAGACTAGCACAAGTTCCTCCACTAAACCATCTCGAGTGAAGAGAACCCCCCAGAAAATCCAAGTGAGTCTAGCCAATGTTTGCTCCAGGTACAGTGGGATCTTCCCACCACTGTCACCTTAGGAAGAATCCTATAGAATATGGTCACTAAGGTTACCAACGGAAACAAATATATCTGGGGGAACAGTCTACGATCCGATACGCACGCAAGGGCAGAGTAACAAGCTCAATCCCCTTGAAGGCTCCTTGACATAATCCAAGGTTTACCAACAAGTGACCCCAGGCTCCTCGACAATGGTTAATCCGAGGTTTACCATTTTTAATACATGAATATCTGGCATCATTCCCAATGAGGAATGATTGATTCCCACATTTGTTCGGACACGATCTCGTGCTTCTCCTTTAAGAGGAGCTTTGCCAGAGCATAAATGCAACAATTGGATTTCTCTCCTACCGCAAGATATAGCTACTTGTTTGTTTTACTATCTTGGAGAGTTAATTACTCCCTACTCCAAGACACTAGCCTAAGCTATGTTGGTGTATCAGAGCCTTAGAAATAAAAATATTACTAGATAGATTTTACTTTAAGCGTTATTTTTATTAGTTTTTGTTTAATTCAAGAGGTGCGGAGATGAAACTCGTGGTGTGAAGACTCTACTGGAAATCACTAAAAAATGCACTTAAGATGATTAAGCAATCTTTTCCCTTCAATGAACTTCTAGCTAGGAAAGAGTTTGAGAATGCAAATACTTGTAAACACAAATCTTTCTTAACAAACAAATTAAAAGAAGAGCTTTTTGTCTTTTCCAATGCACTCAAAACGAGACAACTAGTTATTTTCACAAAAATTTCCCTTTTCTTTCAAAACACTCAACCACTACAAAAACAAACTTTTTCCAAAAGAGATTTTTCTATTTTTTATAAAACACTCAAAACTATGGAAATGACTAATCTTGAGATCTATAAACTATCAAAACCTATTTGAAGTCAAAGCTTACAAGATGTCTTTTTCAAGGATGTTTTACTTAGCTACAAGAAAACTAAGGACTAATTTGTCCAGAATCACAAATCAGTCAAAAAACAACCAATTTTTGTTTTCTTTTCTAAAAATGAAATCCAAACTTTTAACACAAGCTTTTTCGAAGTTTCGTAAAGAGAAAACTCAAAGTGGATTCCTCAACAAAGGTAGATTTTGCAAATGGTCAGACTCATAAGAAGGCTAGTAAAAACCAAGGCGATCTGAGGTTTCTACAGCTTCTAAGCTCAGAGCTACTACAAGACCAAAATGAAAACCAAACCCAACAATCAAAACTTCTAGGAATTTCAACTAAAACCCTAACACCAATGGAATTAACCTAAAAAAAGCTTCTGACAAGTTATATGCAGGTCTGGGCAGGGGATAATAACATCTAAACAAAAACTAAGCTGACTAACAGAGAAAATCTTAGGTTTTCCAAAATTTTGACAGGGTCCGCAGGCCCACAGTTAACACAGGTGCGGTACCGCTCTGTGCTAAAAGAAAAAGTGCAGATAGGTCCGCAGTGTGTCCCAAGCCGAGGGTGCGATCCTCTCCCAAAGTTATGAAAAACAAAAAATAATCCTAGATCTACTAAATCTACCCAATTCCACACACAACAAGCCAAAAACAGAAACAAAAACACAGTTTCTCAGGTCAAAGTAAAAACAAGGAAAAAATCAAGTCCCCAGTATGGTCACCATTTTGTCACATGGAATGAGTCGATCTTGCAGGCAAGATAGACCTTCCTAGAATCTAACGATATCTAGTGACAAGCAAGCCAATCAAAAACTATCTTTCTCTAAATATGCATTTATAAACAAAGGCAAACAAATGTTTAGGCCTACCTTGGTTCCAATGAAAGTTTGTGGAAGCCTCAATACTTTGATCCAAATGAGCTCCCTTGTTTCGAATCTGCAAACACAAACAAGCAAAAAAATTAAATAGCACCTGAAAAGCCAATATCATAAAGCATACTTAACGTGATGATCAAGGAATTCATGAAACAAATGACATAAGACAATTTGTTGAGAAAAATGAATCTGATTGTATTAATTCAAATCAAAGAAGAACTTTACAACCTGTGCCTTGATGCTATACAAGCTCCTCCCAGGGTCCAACAAGAAGTCTCCTCTACTTTGACAAGTTTCACTCTCTTCCCAATGAAGCCAAAAAGGTATGTGATCTCTCCTCTCAAGCTTAACTAGGAAGTCTCAATTCCACCAGCATTTACCCTAAAAAATGTTCAGCTTCTAACCTCCCTAGCAACCATCCCAATGCCTTAATTTATAGTGCAATGGAGGGAAGTTAGTAGGTCCTCCTTCAAAGGGATAAAGTCCTCCTTCAAAGGGATAGCTCCTCTCATCAAGGGATTAGCTCCTTCTCTTTTGGGATGCATGAACCACCTAAGAGCGACCAATCCACATCAAAATTCCTTCTAGAATCATCTAGAATTAACCCAAAGTGAGTTTTTTAGAATAAACTTACGCCTTTTTGACTTTCACAGGGGTTCGCACCCACTCCTTTAGGGACAGAGCGGGCAAGTCCGTAGTTTTTGTGAACAGGAGGTGCGGGACAGCAGGCAACAGTGAGAGAAAGTGCAGAACCAGAGCTTTGTTGATTTTCAATGTCTTTCTCTCATTTTCAAAGCTTGACTTGAAGAGCTGAGGTCTGAGACTTGCTTAGGAGGACAGTACAAGTGATGATAGACCCATACTGACTGTAAATAATCATGGTGACGATATTTTTGTGTAACAGGGGTGTTGTTGCTGATGTGGAAGGTATGGTTGATGTGTAACATCAATTCCATTTCCTTAAGGTAACCAAGGAGGTTGAATCCCTTCATAGTGGCCTCTCTCATCACATGTTTACCCTAGTTAGCTAGTTACTTGGGTAGATGTGGGAGGAGGGTGGCTACACCGGTGACAAAAAAAAAAAGGAAAACAAAATCCTAAATATCAGGAGAAATCAATAAAAGAGAAAAAATATAGATACAATCATCAACAACAATCCTCGAAGTGTGTGCAAAACATCTAAATCAATCAAGAATTGCTACTATTTAGTTCTATTTTTGAAATATCTACATCATTTTAGTAGATATTATTTTTGTAATAATTTTTTTTCAAGATTGAATATTTTCAGACAGACTCTATAAATATTTTCTAAAAAATAGTGGAAAGGGTTGATTGTGGAGAAAAGAGAACATCTGATTGTAAGCTGCAGAGTTTCATTGATGTAATCACTTCAGTGATACAAAGGAATTTTGTTTCAGGATTCTTGTGTCAGATAAATGGTGATGTCTCTCTCTTTGTAAATTTTCCTTTCCTTCTAGTTTATACATTGATGCACCTTCTTAATTGTTTACAAGAAGATTATGAGTAGAATTTACCCCCAGTACTCTGTTGTGGCTTGTTAAGCAATCTAAATGTTTTCCTTCTGAAATTAAATATAAAATTCATATTTGTATGATTTATATTTAATAGATCCTAATTCTCACAAGCCACTTTGGATGGCTTGAAATGTCGATTCTAAAAATAATGGATGTGATAATTCCAGGAGAAAATTCGACACAAATTTGTAAGATCCAGGAGTTTTCCTACCTGGCCCTGTTTTAAGCTTCTCTGTATATTTATGATTGATTTATAAAATAATTATGATTCCATCCCCAATGGACCTCTCCTTCATCTTGCAACCACAATTTTAAAACCAATTTTTTGATCTTCATAACTAGCCTAAAACCTAAGATTGTGATTGAAAAGTTAGATAGAGAGAGCCCTCTCTAGGCCAAAAGGGCTAGATTCTAGATCAAAAGAGGTTTGTGGTTACCTGTGCAATTTTCCTCGTCTATCTAGGAAAACTACGAAGTGCTAACACATTCTAATGTTAATTTTTTCTTAATACATTATGAAATTCATATTTATTTGTCACATTGTGATTCCATTTTTTGAACATGGTTGTTTATATTCAACTATGGCTCAATGTGGTTGAACATTATTGACCATAGTTTCCAATGTTTAACTATAAATGAATATGTATATCCCTATTCACTATGGGTGAGCATGTTAACCATGGATGACCATGGTGACCATGAATGATTGTAGTTGAGCTAATTCGACCATGGTTGAATATTGTTACACTGTTGAATTCTTTTATAATTTATTGATATTATTATCATTATTATTAGACCATTTTAAACCTTGAATATGGTTTGATATGGTTTCCATTGTTGACTAAGGTTGACTAAAATTGACTATGATCAACCATGGTTGAGTATAATTGAACATGGTTGAATAAGGTTGACAATGTCTATATTGTGCATGATGTCTATGGTTAACTATAGGCATGTTGAACACAACACCTATTGTTAATTATGGCTAAACATGATGTCCATGTTGATTGTGGTTGGCCAATTCAATCATGATTGAAATGTATTAATATATAGATTAGTATATTAATGTATATTTTAATATTTTAATGTGTAGATCAAGATATTATTAGTGTGTTATTATGTGTAGATAGATACATTATTACAAAGTTATTAAGGTTTAAATAATATTATAAAGTTATTAATATTTTTAATAAAGTTAATAAACCTTAATATTAATATTATTGATAAACCTCAAACCTTATTAATAGTATTATTATTAAACATTAAACTTTATTCCTTTTGTCAAACACGGAAAACCATAGTCAAGAACACTCAATGATGGTTGATTATGATTGAGTTTAGTTTGTTAGTGTTTTCCTCTAGGTATACAAAGATCCCTATAATGACTATGGTGCACCATGGCACTTGGATTGACTATGGTTGTCTTTGATGCCCACGTTGACTATCGATGGCTATGTTAACCATAGTTAACCATATGTGACGTGTGACTATATATTTAATGTGTTAAGAATGTGTTGATATGTAAATTAATGTATTATTAATGTGTTAGTGTGTTATTAATGTATATATTAATGTGTCAATATGTGGAGTAATGTGTTACTAATATATTTATGTGTAGATTAATGTATTAGTAATGTCCATGATTTCTTTTCTACATTTTAATATCATTTTTCATGAAACTATGTATATATATCAAACCTTACCTCTTGCTCTTGTTCTAGATTTAAGATTCTTTACTTTCCTCTATGTTATCTATATCATGAACCTTTTAGCTATATATTTACAAAAATATTGATTCATTATGTTTTAAATTTTGTTAATACTTGAATGATTTTAATAAACCTAAAGTGCTTTTGTTTCACAAAGGACTAAGTAAATAGAAAGATTGAAAAGTGTCGAAAAAAGAATTCCACTACTCTAATAAAAATTTCTGATGGATAAATGAATTTAACAACAATAATTCATACCCATGTTATTCTCTCTAAAATTCAAAAAAACATTTCAACTTCTTCATATTATAATTATGTACCCTTTTTCAAAGGACAATATCTCAAGTGGAAGCTATTATGTTTAATTCCCCCTACACTTGGGTTCTATTCACTGGAGACATGTTAGCCCATGTGGCAAAAAAATGTGCAAGTTGAACATTTATGTTGAGAAAAAATATTATAAACCTAAAAGGGTAGGATTATTTAAATATATTAAAATTGAGGTTAATAGTGGCAGTCTTTGTATGAATATCTTGAAATTGAAGTTAATAGTGGAAATCATTGTGATTTGATCCTAGGTATCGCCTAAACTAGTCATTTGAATTTTAAATTGAGGTTAATAATGGCATTCATTATGATTTGATTCTAGATCTCACCTAAATTAATCCTCCAAAATTATGGATTCACCTATTACTATTAAAAATAATAATATTGTTCCCCGATGTGGGTGTTTCCTAGGATACAATCGGCACATAATAATATATTCCCCCTTCACACTTGTCTTCTCACAATAATGGGGTGGAAGTGTAAAGTTATTATGGCAGGGTTTGATGTGTGGGTGGATTATGTTTTTAAATGCCTAAGCATGATAGGTTAGATGGTATATGTGCATTGTATAGAAGGAGACAAGGACATATTATTGTCCTCCAATTTTAATTTCTTCCTACTAGCATATTGTTTTATCCTTTGTCTGCAACAATGGTTCACATGGGCCTTTAGTCTCGCATGGACTTGGTTCGTTTAGTATTTTTTTTGTGAGTCTCGTGGGTCTAACATTTTTTCTATGGGCTCTATGTATTGGATGTTGCTAGTTAGGCTTTTTTATTCTTGAGTTTTTTAGTAATTCTCTCTTATACTAACGAGTTTTCATGGTTACTGGTGTTATTTTGTTTCGAAAGATCTCTAGGTTTTTCATGGTTATTGGTGTTATTTTTTTTGGAAGATGTTTGGGTTGGAAGCTCAAGCCCTTATTTATATGCCCTTTTATTGTTACGTTTAAGATTCAGTGACAAGGGATTGATGATAAATTTTGAGTTTCATTTCAAAGCTTGGGCTTGATTCGTAGTGTAATTGTGGCATTTCGTGCTGTTAGGATTTATGGCTTGTTGTCTTTGCTTTGTGTTATGACACTACAATGTTGTAGTTTGGGCTATTGTTTGGATTTGGGACTTGTAGCATGGTGTGTGGGTGATGAAATAGTTATTTTCATATCTAGGTTCAATGGTCCTATGTCTCATCCTTTCTATAGTATTTTTGGTTGACATTCTTCTTGCCTTTATCCACTATTGTCTTTGGTAGCATTCCTCATTCCTCCTAGGAAAAGAATGAGTTGAAAAATGGGTTTCAATAGTAATATTGGACACAAAAGGGTTTCCTCTTTTGCATATGATTCAACTGTAATTTTTATCAATGTTTTTCCTTTGGAGGTACACAAGGAAAATATGTTGTTGGAGGTGACAAAGTCAGGGGTTAGACCATATCACTCCAAATTTGAACTAGCAGGGGAGGATATTCAATGGGTCTTTGACCCTGGTTAGTTTCGAAAAAGGAGACTACACTTTATGAGCTCCTTAGCAGTTCACTAGAAAATGACCACCCTCTTGTGCCTTATTTTTAAGAACAAGCAAGTGGAGACCTATATTGTTTTTTTTTTCCTTGGAGGAAATTAAGTGAATGTTGAGGAATCAACAGTTTTTCTTGTATAATGTATATCAATTCCTAGATTATGTGGAAGGTTTTTTCATGAGTGAATCTGTGTCTTATGATCTTACTAATCCACCGACCAATAGCACTCAAACCTTCCTTAATCTCTTCATATCATGATTAATAATGCAGGTTTCAGGTATTTATGTTCAAATTCATATAGGTTCTACAAATTGGATTTTATTTTATCTTTATTATGGGGTATAGAATCACAATATGTTCATGTCCATGTTTTCTCCAACACATTGTGATATGGGATGTCTCTCGAGGGATTTTTGTCCTTATGTTAAATGGTTTCACTTGGTAGCTGACACATTTGTTTTCTCTAGCTCTGGGTAATTAAATTATTATGCCTCTCCTTGGTGATTTGGACACATTGCGTTTGGTGTAAGTTGTGTTTTCGGTGCAGTCAGTAGAGTCAGTTCCATTTGCAATATTTTGTTTCCTTGATGGAGCTTGTTTCATTCAAGCCATGCTAGGAGAAGGGAATCGATTTTCATTGAGGGTTGTCTTATTCTTCGTGACTACACAAATCCTAGTATGCTGTGTTCACTTTTCAGTCCTTGGGTTAGGTTTTTGGATCCCTTTGCCTACTATGGATACTAGCCCATACATCTTTCTCTCTCTAATGTTGTTGGTATGTCCAATGTACAATGTCCTTGGTTATAAGAACTACGAAAATTGCATTGTTTTTGTAGAGCAGTTGTTTATTTTTGGTTATTTTGTAGGGTCTTGGGATTTTGTTATACATATGTTGTATGGATTACCTGGATTGATTATGAGAATTCTTACAATGCTAATGTTGGATTGGGTTCATGGATTTCTATGTCAACTCTAGAAGATGATGTAAACTTTTTTTGTATATGAATACAATTTGCAGTAATTTACAAAAGAACAATAATAATAATAATGCACCTCAAATAAATATATGCATTTTCACCTTATAAAAATCTGCCTTCTAAATCTTCATTAATGTTTTTTAAATACATTATTAAGTTATATATTATTTAATAATGGTTATACCTATTCTGTTCATGAGATATACTCTCTCCTTCTTCAGAGGATCCCTCATTTGTTGTTGCTACTAAATTAGGTTTAACGACATCACTATTAGATGCACTTATATCTCTCTTTTCAAAAAATTCACACGAACATCTAGAAGATAAATGATCTTTATTTTTACATTTATCATAGAGAAATAACATACCTCCTTAGAAACATGGCCTTTCTTATAATTCTTCATCATGAACAACTTTAGAGTGATGAGAAACAACTACCTCAATGAGAGTATCTTTTGAATATATTTCCTCTGAGATGCCTTCATCCTCTTTTTCCTTCTCTTCTTATCGCCAGCAACTACATTTGTAGGTTCTGGTTCACTACTTGAGTAGCAAGGTTCATCAACCTTCTCATGAGCCTCATGATTGTCTCCTCCATATAGATATTGCAACTTGTCCAACATAACCTTTGTTGTCTCACGATGTCTTAGTTTATCAACATCAAATTTTGATAACCCTATAATTATAATACCCTTGGATTTTGTATTAAACTCATACTTATCTCCATATTCTACATATAGTGAAACATGTTCATTGATGACCATTAAATAGGATCCCATTATAATCCTCCAGAGCTCATAGTTTGATCCATTCAAAAATGGAACTCCCTCTAGTGATAACCAAACTTCATTAGCCATTATTTCCTTTTGATCTACCTTCCAGTGGTTAAGATATTTGTAAAAAACATTTCTCTAATACCAAGTGTTGGAAACAATGTTTAAGATTGAGAGGGGGTAGTGAATATATATTTATTCTAATCTTTAACTTTTATTCCAACTTATAAATTCACATTAAAACTTGGCATCCACTATCTGAGCAACCATTAAATAATCATAACAATGGACATATGAATCAACACAAACACACACATCACGAGGAAAAGACACATGAGACATAGAGGTTTAACATGGAAACCCTTCCATGAGAAAAACCACCAAAGCTTGTTTTTATTATGATGTAAGTATGAGATCCTACTCTATTACATCAATTTTCTTGTGAGACACCACTCATAGGAAACACCAACTCCCTTCTTCTGTAGCCACCTAAACAACTTACCATGAAGCACCAACTTCATGGATTTATGCAAGAACCCACTGGAAAGAAGCACCAACCTCCAAGCTCTCCTCATATACTGACTAGATGGAAGCACTAATTCCATAGTTTGCAAGCTCCAATCCACACTCAATAAGCAAATCACTACACTTTTTTATGGCACCCATTTGAACCTGATTTCAACTCTATGGCCACCAACTTACCCTCTCAACTAGCACTTACTCCACCTAAGATTATACCCTATTCTCCTCTGAATCCTTCACTTCATTCAACTCATGCAACACTCTATCTTTTGTACATTTTGCAGCAACATTCATTATCACAACTCTCGACCCACATAATAACTCTTGACCATCAAAATTTTTGAAGAACACTCTATACACTGTGTAGGAGTGTTCATTTCTTCAACTCTTGGACCTTGTCTTCTTTAGGCACTCTCAACCTTTCACTTCCCTAGGAACTCTCAACCTTTGCTCTCTAAATAGGCACTATCAGCCTCTCATAGTAGCTCATACTCACAGATCTCTTCACTTAGCTCACTCAACAATGTTGTGTTCCCCCCATTCACTCAAATACAATCCTAGGTTTTGTTACTCTCCAACATAGGGAACAATGTTTCTTTGCAGTCATTTTTTGTCCATACTGCCCAAGAGTGTACTGAAACAATTGGATGTCCATGTTGCTATTACTCTAGATTATTTAGTCAGTACAACATCATTAAACACTAGGAATGGAATTCTAAGAATTCCTCCATAATGAGAATTAAATCTCAGTTAAACTGCACACTACAACAAGGCTTTACATGCTTATTAATTGCTCACAGAGTTAAGCTTGTACTTCAAGAATGGCCTTCTGAGTTGTGATCAAAGTGTTTATACTTAGAAATATTTTCAATTGAATTCTTCATGTCGTGCAGGGAAGATCATTGGTGGCTTATTTCTATTTAAGACAAACTCTATTAAATATTATGCAAATCGTGGTCCTCTTTGTCTCAGCCAAGAGCTCTTGGCATTTACTATTGAATCCATTATCAACTTCACTTTCTAACTTGTTCTATTCTCCATTATCAATAACTGTGGTGCAATGCCACATTTGGCACACCTGTCAAGCATGGAGGACTTATACCAAAGTTGTTGACTCATCCATGCCTTCAACACTATGCTCCAAGCCCTTTTTTGGTTATAATCCCCCAACACTTAGGAAGTTACCAACCTGTTGATATCGATAGGTGTTAAAACCTTACCCCACAATGTTTTCCATTGCTTTCGGCTAGAGGGACCTCGATCATAAGGACATGTGAAACCATCATAAAACAACTTATGGGCACTCCTTTGCATTATAGCCGTAAGTGATCGAGCATCACTCATTAATACTTCCACGCTGACAGTCACAAATCCCTCAAAGAAATGAGCCCTGACACTTTACTTTAGCCCCTAACTGCATTTATCCAACCATTTTTCTTTTGCACCCTTTAAAGCCTTACGGGTCTCCCTTATGGGATGAAATGTCCCGTGGGTCCACCTATTATAGCCATCAGCTAATTAAAAGCTTGTCAGATTGAGTTGTAATGTCGCCGCACTATCCACCGGTTCCAGTTCCTTTTCTTTATTTTTAACCTGAAGGCCCATTTTCACCCAACACATGAACCCTTTGTAAAACCAAGTTCTAGGTGTGCCTATTGTCATTTGAAAAAATATCAAAAGTTGACGAGATGTAACAACCCTATTCAAAATTCCATGTAAATAAAGTTAATAAAGGAAAAATAATCACCAAGATCACAAGACACTTATTCCAAGCTGAATGTTGGGCAAAGAATCCTAGTGTGGGTGATCATTTGGTTTATTATGGGCAATGAAATTGGTAAAGGAAATGAGAAAGGCTTTAGAAAGGAAAAATGACATTTTTGGCAATATATTTATGAAAATAATGGAAATTAGGAGAAAAAGAAGGTGAAAGGTCACATGTTGCGCTTGAGGAGGAAAATGAAGGAAAATAATGGAAATTGAAGAAAATAGAGGCCTCATTAATAAACGGTCTTCGAAGGATCAAATCATAACCTTTTGTCAGTTCAGTTTTGGGAGATCTCTCTCTATTCTCTATCTCTCACATTCTTGGACACTTAGAGTTTTCTTAGAGCACTTCAACATTGGATCAAGGAAAGTAAAAAAGGCATGGGGAAGAAAACATCAAGCAAGGAAGAGTAGGATCAAGCAACTACAGTGGGATTTCTTGCAGGTATAGAGTTACATGTATGATTTGCTTCCTATTTTTGGCATGCATGTTTATGCATGTGTGTTCTTGGTTCTCTTGCTATCATTCACATGAGCTTTTCCACGTGTAACAACATTTTCAAGATTGCCCTACCATTTTTGGATAGCCATTGTGTGATGGGTTCTCTTTTACTCGGTTAAGTTGGATTACCAGATGGTTTCGAAACTAAGTGAGGTGATCTCTGAAAGAAAGAACACAAGGCCTAGGAATCCTTGGACCAGAGAAGGTGGGATTATGGTAAAGCTGTTGAAAATAGCAACAAGAGATGCTAAAAATAGAAATGCTAAAAATAGCATTCCTATAGATAGCATTTTGGGAGACATTCCAATTTTAATTAGTCCCTAAATTAAAATTGTGAATTAAAATTCGAATTGGAGCTCAGCAGCTGTTTGTAAATTAATTAATTAATTCATCTTGAGTTAATTAGTTAGAGAAAATCAAACATGAAGTCTATGTGAAGACATGAAATAGTTATCCCTTTGATTGAGGAAGTTATCCCTTAATTAAGGAGATCAGGATGAGTTGACCTTTGAGTTGTAATTAGTTAGCTCAGTGAACTGAGTTAAGTCTAGTTAGATTAGTTCCAACAGTTTGTGGAACTGATTGTGAGTTCAATTAATCAATGCATGCATGCATGCAACTAGTGTACTTCAGATCACTGAATATTCTCTCATAAATAACTCATGCATGTCAGTTCAGACAGAGACCCAGTTGAGATCAAAGGATGGGACAACATACTATCGGTTATAGGAATATACCCATGCGGATATCTCTTGCATGTAGAAGGAATTCTTTCCTTGAGGATTACGTAGTTATTTATGAGGTTGGTGAGAAGTGTGTGAGGTAATTACACATAGGTGGTAGCTTGAGGACCTAGGTGAAACTGCACAAGGAAATAGGAGGCTTGGAGGACTGAAGGAAGGCATATGTGTTGTCTATTCTATATATGAGTAGCAGTGAGGGATTCTACTGAGATTTGGATAGCTTGTGAGCTAAAGCTTTGTGTAATCCTCAGATATTTCCACTTGTGTGATAATACAGAGATCAAGGTTTTTAGCTAAGGCTTTCCCCAGAGTATTCTTCTGTGTTCATGTGTGATTGATTTCTTCTTTATCCGTTATATGTGTTCTATTTGATCTTGCTCAAAATTGATTAAGCTTCCACAAGTTTGTTTGTAGAAGTAGATCAAGTATTTTTCTTTAGTATATTGCATTATCAGGTGATCTATACTGAGAAATTCTATATAGTATCAGAGAAAATGTGATCAAAGCGGAGAATAGTATACAAATAAGGGAGAAGTTTGAAGGTTGAAGTTATTGATTATAGAAATCGAATTCTTATCACATCTCATGAGGAAACTTGGATTGGTTTTGTTGTGATTCCCACATTCATGCTTGGAATATGGGATGGGGGTGATTAGCAGAAAGAAAGATTTGGTTGCTAATATATGGTCGGGTGGTTCATGGAAGTCCTAGACTTAGTTAGTCTATGCATTCATTAATAAAATCTCCTTCTACATAGTATTTCATGTGTACATGTATTGGATAATATTTTATTTTCATGGTTGTTATATCCTTGTTGTTTCTATTCGTTATATGTTGGTTATGAGTACATTTTAGGATAGTCTTGATGTATGGCTCTCATCATGTTTTTATTTTCAAATGAATGTCCAATGAATATATGACCTAATAGATGATAATGCATATATTTTGATAATGAATCAATTCTTATTTACAAATCTCAGATAATTATGAGACCCCTATGATCATATATGTTTTTATGACGTGCAGATTACATATTTGTGACATGTTTGACGAAATTCCTGTCATGGCTAGTACGGGTCTAGTCAAGTACTTGATCAATTGTTTGCATTAGTAACCTTGTTTCAATGTTATTTATACTTTTTGAAGGCTTCATGAAGTTCTGGGCAGTGGCCTAAGCCCTGGCCTTAAAAAATTGGCATAAAATTTGGTGTCACTGGCACAAATATGCCTGAAAATGTCCCCAGTTGCTGCCATACCTTGCAGCGGGAGTGACTGGAAAGCCTTAGCCACATGCATGACTTGTCATGGGAGCAGTTGAGGGTCCAAATGAGTATGATATGTGGTTGGTATGGTCATGCATTAGTAATGGGATAATGGTTGAAACGATGTTTATATAGTGCAATCATTATGATTATACAAGTATTGTGATAATCTAGTTGGTCTTGGAGATGAGATATCCTCCCCTAAACTATACTGAGGTATGTTGATTATGTTATGTTTTAGTTTTAACTAACTAGTATACTTGCAGGAAGAAGATCAAATATGACTAGAAAGATGGTAGATTATACTTCGTGATATTCTCCCTATGGATCAGATGAGCATCATGGTGATGGGCACTCTTCTAACTTACCAAACACACTGAGAAGTTTGAAGGAAAAAATAAGAAGTCACAAGCCAGATAATGGCATGATCATGTAGACACAGGGGAAACAAAAATAGTTTAATGGAATAATCCTTCAGAGTTTATCATAATTGTAGAGACAGGGACCACTTTGGAACAACCATGGACAAGAGGATAAGGCTAATGGGGCGTATGGCAGTAAGTCCCATGGTGGGCACAGGTCAGATAAGGATGTCATGGTCAGAGATGTCAAATTCTTGGATACACCAGATAAGAGAGGTGATGGAAACAAGTTCTATTCTAGTTTTGGTTTTAACAGGCACTCTGATCATCATCATTATCATCCTTACAGGAGGAGTGATAGGGGATATTTGTCGAATGAGTTCAAGAAATAAAATCCACCTAATTTTGATGGGGATTTGAATAAGTCAGAGGATGTAGAGGAATGGTTACTCAAGATGAATAATTTCTTTGAGTTGCATGAGTAGATAGATAATATGAATGTTAAAATAGTTATCTTCAATTTCAAATGGAAAGGAGTCATCTAGTGAGAAGATGTGAAGCGGGTCAAAGAAATCAAGACAAAATATTTGAGTTGGCATGAATTCAAGAGAACTTTCAGGAATAAGTATCTGTCAAAAAGGTACTATGATAGCAAAGCCAAGGAATTCTATGAGTTAAAGATGGGATTGATGACAAATGAGGAGTATACGACCAAGTTCTTGGAGTTATTGAGGTATGTATTTTATCTTAAGGATGAAATAGAAAAAGTTCAGAGATTTGTCAGTGGATTTCCATTAACATTTAGAAATGAGATTGAGTATGAGGAGCCTCAGTCTCTTGAGGAATTTATTGGGAAACTAAATAATTGTTACAAGAAGTCAAAGAATCACAACAAGGTTGGAAAGGGGAAGACAAAGCTAAAGGTAAATGGAAGTTGAAAAGAACAAGGCCTTAGGATGCATGTGAGAAAAATAATGTTGCACCTTACAAGAAGTTCAATGTAGTTAGATAGGGACATGGGTCATAGCTTGGAAGGAAGAATAATAAAGGTGATGGTACAGGATGATTGCAGTATTGGACATGTGGTGAGGAGCATCTTAAGAGGGATCACGTGCAAAATCAAGGTGGTAGGCCTCAAATTTACAGTGCACAAGAAGTGTAGACAATTGGGGATGTTGGGGAGAGAATTCCTTGTATCTATGCAGCGTTGGATAACAAGAAGTCAAATCACCAGGAATCTTTTGTCGAGATGGATGGTAAGCTTTCTGATAAAGTTGTTTCTATTTTGATTAACCTTGGATCTAATTATAGTTATGTTAACCATGACTTGGTGGATAAGTGTGGTTTGAATAAAGTAGTGCATGCAGAATATTTGTTAGTGTAGTTGGCTACATGTACAAAGAATAAAGTTCATCATTGGGTAAGAGCTTGTGAATTTGAGTTGAATGGCATGCCTACATCAACACATTTGAATGTATTTTCATTGGGATCATATAGTATGCATTTGGGTATGGATTGTTTGTACCTTCACAAGACTAAGGTGGATAGTTATGAAAAATCCATTGACTCCTTGGATGAAAATGAAGAACAAATAATATTACACGGTATGAAGAAGGCAACATCAGTTAGAATGGTTACACCCTTGCAAGAAAAGAACAGTCACAAGAAATGATGTGTGTTATTTTCAGTGCATATTTCTAGTGATAAAGGTAAGGGTGTTTAGGATGTGGAGGTATTAAGGAGGTACCCAGTTTTAGAAAAGTTTCAATATGTATTCACCACAGATATTTTAGAGTTTCTGCCTCACAAGGAAGTGGAATTTTCTATTGAGTTGGTACCAGGGGCAACACCAACATCAAAGGTGCCTTATGGGATGAGCACTCCAGAGTTAGTAGATTTGAAGCTGCAATTGAAGGAAATTCTTGACAAGGGATACACTAGGCCAAGTGTATCTCCTTGAGGTGAATTGGTATTGTTTGTGAAGAAGAAGGATAATATTCTCAGGTTATGCATTGATTACAGGTAGTTGAACAAGGCGACCATCAAGAATAGGTATCCATTGCCAAGAATTTATGACTTGTTTGATCAGTCGAAGAGAAGTCGTGTCCTCGAAGATTGATCTGAGAGCTAGAAATCATCTTGTACAAATCAAAGAATAGGATATTCACAATACTTCTTTCAGGACCAGGTATAGGCATTATGATTTTGTTGTTGTTCCATTTGGTTTGACTAATGGTCCAGCTACTTTTATCTACTTGATGAATAGTGTGTTGTGCCCTTATCTCGACAAGTTTGTCATTGTGTTCATTGATGTTATATTGATGTATTATAAGAATGAGGGAGAACTGTTAAACATTAGAAACAATTTTGAGATTGCTGAGAGAGCATCAGTTTATGCTAAGCTCAGTAAATACAGTTTATTTCAAATATAGGTACATTACTTGGGGCATGTGGTCTCCAAGGAAGGTATAGCAGTGGATCCACAAAAGATAAGAGCTATCATGGAGTGGCATCTCCTAGAAATGTGGAAGAGGTGAGATCATTTATGGGGTTAACAGGCTATTATAGGAGGTTCATTAGGAACTTCTCTCATATTGCATATCCTATTACATAACTACAGAGGAAAGGTAAGAAATATGAATGAACAGAGGAATGTGCAACAATTTTTGAGCAGTTGAAGTACTTATTGATGAATGCACTAGTTTTAAAGATCGTTGATCCATACGAAGAGTTTGTGGTGTGTATAAATGCTTGCAAGAGAGGACTCGGTGGAGTCCTTATGTAGGAAGGACAATGGTGTTCTACGAGTCACGCAAACTGAATGAGCACGAGAAGAGTTATCTGACACATGATCTTGAGTTGGCAGTGATTATTCATGCATTAAATATGTGGAGGCACTATCTTCTTGGCAGGAGGTTTGTATTGATGAGTGATCATAGTGGATTGAGATATTTGTTTAACCAACCAAATTTAAATGTTAGACAAGCTAGATGGCTGGCTATGGTGAGTGAATTCAACTTCAAGATCAGGTACATGAAAGGTAAACAGAATAGGGTTGCAGATGCTCTTAAGAAGAGGACACAAGGGAATCGTATAGCAACTATGAGCTCCTATGGGACATACTTCCAAGATCGGATCTTATAGGCACAACAACAGGATGAAAACTACATGGAACTTATACACAAGTTACAACAGGGTATAGGTAATCAGGATGTGGACTATTGTCTTACAACAGATGGTTTGATCAAATTTAGGGACAAGTTATATGTGTCAGCCAATATTGAGCTCAATAACATTATATTGAGGGAGTTTCATGCTAAACCATATTCAAGTCACCCATGATATCAAAAAACATTGACAATGGTGAAGAAGTTTTATTATTGGACGAAGTTGAAGAAAGAAGTGGTACAATTTGTGGCTAGGTGCTTGGTCTGTCAGCAGGTAAAGTCAGAGTGTAAGCATCCATGTGGACTACTACAATTGATAATGATTCTAAAATGGAAATGGGAGGTCATTTCCATTGAATTCCTCACAGGTTTACCAAGGACATCTAGACAACATGATTCCATCATGATTGTGGTAGACAGGTTGACAAATGTAGCGCACTTCATTCTAGTGAAGTCTACTTATTCAACTAATAATGTAGCATAGGCTTTCATCGGATATGTAGTGAGGCTACATGGTGTTCCATAGGAAATTGTGTTAGATAGGGATGCTAAGTTCACTTCTATATTCTGGAAAGAGTTGTTTGTAGTTTTGGGTACAGAGTTGGCCTTCATCACAACTTATCGTCCACATACAGATGGAAAAATATAAAGGGTCAATAGGATTTTGGAGGACATGTTGAGGATGTATGTGATGCATCATCATAGGAGATGGGAAGAGTACCTTCCATTGGTTGAGTTTTCTTACAAAAATGGGTATCAATATTCATTGAGGATGAGTCCATTTGAGGCATTGTATGGGAGGAGTTGTAATACTCCTATCAATTGGAGTGATCCAGTGAACAGGGTGCTTCTAGGACTGGACATGTTGACAGAGATGGAACATGAAATGAAGGTAGTAAAAAATAAGCTAACGGAAGCACTGGACAGGAAAAAAAATTATGCAGATCGAAACAGTTTGTCTAAGGAGTTCCAAGTTGGGGAACAAATGTACTTGCACATCAAGCCTAAGAAGATCTCCTTGAGGGTTGGATCATGTGCCAAGATGGCACCTCGATTTTGAAACCTTTTAAGGTTCTTAAAAGGATTGGACTAGTATCCTATCAACTTACACTGCGTCCGACAATGAAAGTCCATGATGTTTTCCATGTGTCATTGCTTAAGAAGTATGTTAAATATTCTTATCATGTGATTCACTGCTTTGTATTGTAGGTAGATCCAAAAGGCAAATTCCAGCCGGAACCTTAGTGTATTTTGCAGAGAAAGATGTTCATGCTCCAGAAGAAAGCAATCGACTAGGTTAAAGTGTAGTGGAAGCACCTTTGGTCTGATGAAGCTATATGGGAGATGGAAAATCAGATGCGGCTTATGTATCCTTCTTTGTTCATTGGTTGAGCATTTTTTTTGGTATATGCATTTATGTATATGGATGTAAGTACCACCATGAGTTGTGTTATAAAGCTCCAATAAGGGGTATGGGTGTCATGTCAATATGGTTTTCATATTGTTATGTTTTCATGTTGGTTGCTTCTACACAGGTTGATCATTGTAAAGACTGCAACGAGCTAAGCTATAAATCTCCATCGGTAATATTTTTTTCTTTTAGCAAGATTCCTAGGTGTAGGTGTCATTGAACACCGAGGAGGATTTTCCTCCGAGGGGGAGGGTTCTATAATAGCCCTCCTCAAAATTCCATGTAAATAAAGTTAATAAAGGAAAAATAATAACCAAGGTCATGAGACAATTATTCCAAGTTCAATGTTGGGCAAGACATCCTAGTATGGGTGTTCATTTGGTTTATTATGGCGAAGGAAATGGCAAAGGCTTAGGAAAGGAAAAGTCGCATTTTTGCAAATATTTTTATGCAAGTAATGGAAATTAGGAGAAAAGGAAGGTGAAAGGCCACATGTTTCATGTGAGGCGGAAAATGAAGGAAAATAATGGAAATTGAAGAAAATAAAGTCCTCATTAATATAAAGTTTTATGAGAATCAATTCACAACCTTTTGTGAGTTAATTTTTGGGAGCTCCCTCTCTATTCTCTCTCTCTCATACTAGACTTGGACACTTATATTTTTCTTAGAGCACTTTAGAATTTAATCAAGGAAAGCAAAGAAGGAAAGGAGAAGCAAAGATCTAGCAAGGAAGAGCAACATCAAGCAACTACAGTCAAATTGCTTGAAGGTATCGAGTTGTGTGTATGATTTCCTTGCTAGTTTTGGCATGCATGGTTATGCATGTGTTCTTGGTTCTCTTGTTGTCATTGTCATGGGTTTTTCTAGGTGTGACAGTGTTTTTAACCTTTCCTTCCCATTTTTGGATAGCCATGGTGTGATGGGTTCTCTTTTACTAAGTTAAGCTAAATTGCGGGATGGTTTCAAAGTTGACTGAGGTGGTCTTTGAAAGAAAGAACATAAGGCCTAGGAATCCATGGATAGGAGAAAGTGGTATTGCAGTGAAGCCAGATTTTGTGTACCTCGATAGGCCTATAAATCCTCGACTGATGAATGTAGGGATATATGTTAAGACATAGAGGTGTGTGTCCTTGACCAGGCCTAGGAATCTTTGTCTAGTGAATGGAAGGATATATGGTAAATCTTGGAGGGTGGAGTATTGATTAGGCCTATGAATCCTTGACTATTCAATAGAAGGATATAAGGTAAATCCTAGAGACTAGGAGAAATGAAAATTCCTCATGGCATAGGTTGAAAGATCTAAAGGCATCCATGATTTTTTACGGCTTAATGATCTAGTGGGGATTGTAGTAAATCCTGAGGAAACTTGGATTGGTTTTGTTGTGATTCCCACATTCATGCTTGGAATATGGGATGGGGGTGATTAGCAGAAAGAAATATTTGGTTGCTAACATAAGGTCGGGTGGTTCATGGAAGTCCTAGACTTAGTTGGTCTATGCATTCATTAATAAAATCTCCTTCTACATAGTATTTCATGTGTACATGTATTGGATCATATTTTATTTTCATGGTTGTTATATCCTTGTTGTTTCTATTAGTTATATGTTGGTTATGAGTACATTTTAGGATACTTGATGTATGGCTCTAATCATGTTTTGATTTTCAAATGAATGTCCAATGAATATATGACCTAATAGATGATAATGCATATATTTTGATAATGAATCAATTCTTATTTACAAATCTCAGATAATTATTAGACCCCTATGCTCATATATGTTTTTATGACCTACAGATTACATATTTGTGACATGTTTGACGAAATTCCTGTCATGGCTAGTACGGGTCTAGTCAAGTACTTGATCAATTGTTTGCATTAGTAACCTTGTTTCAATGTTATTTATAATTTTTGAAGGCTTCAAGAAGTTCTGGGCAGTGGCCTAAGCCCCGGCCTTAAAAAAGTGGCATAAAATTTGGTGTCACTGGCACAAATATGCCTGAAAATGTCCCCAGTCGCTGGCATACCTTGCAGCGGGAGTGACTGGAAAGCCTTAGCCACATGCATGACTTGTCATGGGAGCAGTTGAGGGTCCAAATGAGTATGATATGTGGTTGGTATGGTCATGCATTAGTAATGGGATAATGGTTGAAACGATGTTTATATAGTGCAATCATTATGATTATACAAGTATTGTGATAATCTAGTTGGTCTTGGAGATGAGATATCCTCCCCTAAACTATACTGAGGTATGTTGATTATGTTATGTTTTAGTTTTAACTAACTAGTATACTTGCAGGAAGAAGATCAAATATGACTAGAAAGATGGTAGATTATACTTCGTGATATTCTCCCTATGGATCAGACGAGCATCATGGTGATGGGCACTCTTCTAACTTACCAGACACACTGAGAAGTTTGAAGGAAAAAATAAGAAGTCACAAGGCAGCTAATGGCATGATCATGTAGACACAGGGGAAACAAAAATAGTTTAATGGAATAATCCTTCAGAGTTTATCATAATTGTAGAGACAGGGACCGCTTTGGAACAACCATGGACAAGAGGATAAGGCTAATGGGGCATATGGCAGTAAGTCCCATGGTGGGCACATGTCAGATAAGGATCTCATGGTCAGAGATGTCAAATTCTTGGATACACCAGATAAGAGAGGTGAGGAAACAAGTTCTATTCTAGTTTTGGTTTTAACAGGCACTCTGATCGTCATCATTATCATCCTTATAGGAGTAGTGATAGGGGATCTTTGTCGAATGAGTTCAAGAAATAAAATCCACCTAATTTTGATGGGGATTTGAATAAGTCAGAGGATGTAGAGGAATGGTTACTCAAGATGAAGAATTTCTTTGAGTTGCATGAGTAGATAGATAATATGAATGTTAAAATAATTATCTTCAATCTGAAATGGAAAGGAGTCATCTAGTGAGAAGATGTGAAGCGGGTCAAAGAAATCAAGACAAAATATTTGAGTTGGCATGAATTCAAGAGAACTTTCAGGAATAAGTACTTGTCAAAAAGGTACTACGATAGCAAAGCCAAGGAATTCTATGAGTTAAAGATGGGATTGATGACAAATGAGGAGTACACAACCGAGTTCTTGGAGTTATTGAGGTATGTATCGTATCTTAAGGATGAAAAAGAAAAAGTTCAGAGATTTGCGAGTGGATTTCCATAACATTTATAGATGAGATTGAGTATGAGGAGCCTCAGTCTCTTGAGGAATTTATTGGGAAACTAAAGAATTGTTACAAGAAGTCAAAGAGTAAGATAAAATCACAACAAGGTTGGAAAGGGGAAGACAAAGCTAAAGGTAAATGGAAGTTGAAAGGAACAAGGCCGTAGGATGCATGTGAGAAAGAGAATGTTGCACCTTACAAGAAGTTCAATGTAGTTAGATAGAGACATGGGTCACAGCTTGGAAGGAAGAAGAATAAAGGTGATGGTACAGGATGATTGCAGTGTTGGACATGTGGTGAGGATCATCTTAAGAGGGTTCACGTGCAAAATCAAAGGCCTCAAATTTACAGTGCACAGGAAGTGTAGACAATTGGGGATGTTGGGGAGAGAATTCCTTGTATCTATGCAGTGTTAGATAACAAGAAGTCAAATCACCAGGAAGCTTTTGTCGAGATGGATGGTAAGCTTTTTGATAAAGTTGTTTCTATTTTGATTAACCTTGGATCTAATTATAGTTATGTTAACCATGACTTGGTGGATAAGTGTGGTTTGAATAAACTAGTGCATGCAGAATCTTTGTTATTGTAGTTGGCTACATGTACAAAGAATAAAGTTCATCATTGGGTAAGAGCTTGTGAATTTGAGTTGAATGGCATGCCTACATCAACACATTTGAATGTATTTTCATTGGGATCATATAGTATGCATTTGGGTATGGATTGTTTGTACCTTCACAAGACTAACGTGGATAGTTATGACAAATCCATTAACTCCTTGGATGAAAATGAAGAACAAATAATATTACATGGTATGAAGAAGGCAACATCAGTTAGAATGGTTACACCCTTGCAAGAAAAGAACAGTCACAGGAAATGATGTGTGTTATCTTCAGTGCATATTTCTAGTGATAAAGGTAAGGGTGTTTAGGATGTGGAGGTATTAAGGAGGTACCCAGTTTTAGAAAAGTTTCAATATGTATTCACCACAGATATTTTAGAGTTTCTGCCTCACAAGGAAGTGGAATTTTCTATTGAGTTGGTACCAGGGGCAACACCAACATCAAAGGTGCCTTACGGGATGAGCACTCCAGAGTTAGTAGATTTGAAGCTGCAATTGAAGGAAATTCTTGACAAGGGATACACTAGGCCAAGTGTATCTCCTTGGGGTGAATTGGTATTGTTTGTGAAGAAGAAGGATAATATTCTCAGGTTATGCATTGATTACAGGTAGTTGAAAAAGGTGACCATCAAGAATAGGTATCCATTTCCAAGAATTTATGACTTGTTTGATCAGTCGAAGAGAAGTCGTGTCCTCAAAGATTGATCTGAGAGCTAGAAATCATCTGGTACAAATCAAAGAATAGGATATTCACAATACTTCTTTCAGGACCAGGTATAGGCATTATGATTTTGTTGTTGTTCCATTTGGTTTGACTAATGGTCCAGCTACTTTTATCTTCTTGATGAATAGTGTGTTGTGTCCTTATCTCGACAAGTTTGTCATTGTGTTCATTGATGTTATATTGATGTATTATAAGAATGAGGGAGAACTGTTGAACCTTTAGAAACAATTTTGAGATTGCTGAGAGAGCATCAGTTTATGCTAAGCTCAGTAAATACAATTTATTTCAAATATAGGTACATTACTTGGGGCATGTGGTCTCCAAGGAAGGTATAGCAGTGGATCCACAAAAGATAAGAGCTATCATGGAGTGGCATCTCCTAGAAATGTGGAAGAGGTGAGATCATTTATGGGGTTAACAGGCTATTATAGGAGGTTCATTAGGAACTTCTCTCATATTGCATATCCTATTACATAACTACAGAGGAAAGGTAAGAAATATGAATGAACAGAGGAATGTGCAATAGTTTTTGAGCAGTTGAAGTACTTATTGACGAATGCACTAGTTTTAAAGATCATTGATCCATACAAAGAGTTTGTGGTGTGTATAAATGCTTGCAAGAGAGGACTCGGTGGAGTCCTTATGTAGGAAGGAAAAGTGGTGTTCTACGAGTCACACAAACTGAATGAGCACGAGAAGAGTTATCTGACACATGATCTTGAGTTGGCAGTGATTATTCATGCATTAAATATGTGGAGGCACTATCTTCTTGGCAGGAGGTTTGTATTGATGAGTGATCATAGTGGATTGAGATATTTGTTTAACCAACCAAATTTGAATGTCAGACAAGCTAGATGGTTGGCTATGGTGAGTGAATTCAACTTCAGGATCAAGTACATGAAAGGTAAATAGAATAGGGTTGCAGATGCTCTTAACAAGAGGACACAAGGGAATCGTATAGCAACTATGAGCTCCTATGGGACATACTTCCAAGATCGGATCTTACAGGCACAACAACAGGATGAAAACTACATGGAACTTATACACAAGTTACAACAGGGTATAGGTAATCAGGATGTGGACTATTGTCTTACAACAGATGGTTTGATCAAATTTAAGGACGAGTTATATGTGCCAGACAATATTGAGCTCAATAACATTATATTGAAGGAGTTTCATGTTAAACCATATTCAAGTCACCCAGGATATCAAAAAACATTGACAATGGTGAAGAAGTTTTATTATTGGACGAATTTGAAGAAAGAAGTGGTACAATTTGTGGCTAGGTGCTTGGTCTGTCAGCAGGTAAAGTCAGAGTGTAAGCATCCATGTGGACTACTACAATTGATAATGATTCTAAAATGGAAATGGGAGGTAATTTCCATTGAATTCCTCACAGGTTTACCAAGGACATCTAGACAACATGATTCCATCATGATTGTGGTAGACAGGTTGACAAATGTAGCGCACTTCATTCTAGTGAAGTCTACTTATTCAACTAATAATGTAGCATAGGCTTTCATCGGATATGTAGTGAGGCTACATGGTGTTCCATAGGAAATTGTGTTAGATAGGGATGCTAAGTTCACTTCTATCTTCTGGAAAGAGTTGTTTGTAGTTTTGGGTACAGAGTTGGCCTTCATCACAACTTATCATCCACATACAAATGGAAAAAAAGGGTCAATAGGATTTTGGAGGACATGTTGAGGATGTATGTGATGCATCATCATAGGAGATGGGAGGAGTACCTTCCATTGGTTGAGTTTTCTTACAAAAATGGGTATCAATATTCGTTGAGGTTGAGTCCATTTGAGGCATTGTATGGGAGGAGTTGTAATACTCCTATCAATTAGAGTGATCCAGTGAACAGGGTGCTTCTAGGACTGGACATGTTGACAGAGATGGAACATGAAATGAAGGTAATAAAAAATAAGCTAAAGGAAGAACTGGATAGGCAAAAAAATTATGCAGATCGAAACAGGTTGTCTAAGGAGTTCCAAGCTAGGGAACAAATGTACTTGCACATCAAGCCTAAGAAGATCTCCTTGAGGGTTGGATCATGTGCCAAGATGGCAACTCGATTTTGAAACCTTTCAAGGTTCTTAAAAGGATTGGACTAGCATCCTATCAACTTACACTGCGTCCGATAGTGAAAGTCCATGATGTTTTCCATGTGTCATTGCTTAAGAAGTATGTTAAATATGCTTATCATGTGATTGACTGCTTTGTATTGTAGGTAGATCGAGAAGGCAAATTCCATCTGGAACCTTAGTGTATTTTGTAGAGAAAGATGTTCATGCTCCAGAAGAAAGCAATCGAGTAGGTTAAAGTGTAGTGGAAGCACCTTTGGTCCGATGAAGCTATATGGGAGATGGAAAATCAGATGCGGCTTATGTATCCTTCTTTGTTCATTGGTTGAGCAATTTTTTTAGTATATGTATATATGTATATGGATGTAAGTACCACCATGAGTTGTGTTATAAAGCTCCAATAAGGGGTATGGGTGTCATGTCAATATGGTTTTCATATTGTTATGTTTTTATGTTGGTTGCTTCTAAGCAGGTTGATCATTGTAAAGACTGCAACGAGCTAAGCTATAAATCTCCATTGGTAATATTTTGTTCTTTTAGCGAGTTTCCTAGTTGTAGGTGTCATTGAACACCGAGGAGGATTTTCCTCCGAGTGGGACTGTTCTATAATAGCCCTCCTCAAAATTCCATGTAAATAAAGTTAATAAAGGAAAATAATAACCAAGGTCATGAGACAATTATTCCAAGTTCAATGTTGGGCAAGACATCCTAGTACTGGTGTTCATTTGGTTTATTATGGCGAAGGAAATGGCAATGTCTTCGGAAAGGAAAAGTCGCATTTTTGCAAATATTTTTATGCAAGTAATGGAAATTAGGAGAAAAGGAAGGTGAAAGGCCACATGTTTCATGTGAGGTGGAAAATGAAGGAAAATAATGGAAATTGAAGAAAATAAAGTCCTCATTAATATAAAGTTTTATGAGGATCAATTCACAACCTTTTGTGAGTTAATTTTTGGGAGCCCCCTCTCTATTCTCTCTCTCTCATAGTAGACTTTGACACTTATATTTTTCTTAGAGCACTTCAGAATTTAATCAAGGAAAGCAAAGAAGGAAAGGATAAGCAAAGATCTAGCAAGGAAGAGCAACATCAAGCAACTACAATCAAATTGCTTGAAGGTATCGAGTTGTGTGTATGATTTCCTTGCTAGTTTTGGCATGCATGGTTATGCATGTGTGTTCTTGGTTCTCTTGTTGTCATTGTCATGGGTTTTTCCAGGTGTGACAGTGTTTTCAGCCTTTCCTTCCCATTTTTGGATAGCCATGGTGTGATGGGTTCTCTTTTACTAAGTTAAGCTAAATTGCGAGATGGTTTCAAAGTTGACTGAGGTGGTCTCTGAAAGAAAGAACATAAGGCCTAGGAATCCATGGATAGGAGAAGGTGATATTGCAGTGAAGCCATATTTTATGTACCTCGATAGGCCTATAAATCCTCGACTGATGAATGTAGGGATATATTTTAAAACATAGATGTGTGTGTCCTTGACCAGGCCTAGGAATCTTTGTCTAGTGAATGGAAGGATATATGGTAAAGCTTGGAGGGTGGAGTATTGGTTAGGCCTATGAATCCTTGACTATTCAATAGAAGGATATAAGGTAAATCCTAGAGACTAAGAGAAATGAAAATTCCTCATGGTGTAGGTGGAAAGATCTGAAGGCATCCATGATTTTTTACGGCTTAGTGATTTAGTGGGGATTGTAGTAAATCGTGAGGAAACTTGGATTGGTTTTGTTGTGATTCCCACATTCATGCTTGGAATATGGGACGGGGGTGATTAGTAGAAATAAAGATTTGGTTGCTAATATATGGTCGAGTGGTTCAAGGAAGTCCTAGACTTAGTTGGTCTATGCATTCATTAATAAAATCTCCTTTTACATAGTATTTCATGTGTACATGTATTGGATCATATTTTGTTTTCATGGTTGTTATATCCTTGTTGTTTCTATTCGTTATATGTTGGTTATGAGTACATTTTAGGACAGTCTTGATGTATGGCTCTCATCATGTTTTGATTTTCAAATGAATGTCCAATGAATATATGACCTAATAGATGGTAATGCATATATTTTGATAATGAATCAATTCTTATTTACAAATCTCAAATAATTATGAGACCCCTATGCTCATATACGTTTTTATGACGTGCAGATTACATATTTGTGACATGTTTGACGAAATTCCTGTCATGGCTAGTAGGGGTGTAGTCAAGTACTTGATCAATTGTTTGCATTAGTAACCTTGTTTCAATGTTATTTATAATTTTTGAAGGCTTCATGAAGTTCTGGGTAGTGGCCTAAGCCCTGGCCTTAAAAAAGTGGCATAAAATTTGGTGTCACTGGCACAAATATGCCTGAAAATGTCCCCAGTCACTGGCATACCTTGCAGCGGGAGTGACTGGAAAGCCTTAGCCACAAGCATGACTTGTCATGGGAGCAGTTGAGGGTCCAAATGAGTAAAATTTCAAGTTGTCTCAAGGGTTGGTCACCTGGAAGGGTTGGTTAGCTCCTTAAGGTTCTGTAGCTTGTGTGGAAGGTTACATTTGTTTAGTTTCGTTAGTTCCACTTCCTTAACTATACATGGTGAGTTTAATCACATCATACTAGCATCTTATCACATGTTTACCCCAATGGACGTGTTAGCTTGGGTAAATGTAGGAGGAGGGTGTTACACAATATATCTGTCTCCTCGCTTTGTTATCCCGAGGTTATTTCCCTGTGCTCATTTCTTTCCTTGAAGGTAAGCCTTATGGGATTACACGTCCCATGGGTTCATCTTCCTTCACTCTGATTGGCCCTTGGTTCTGCTACAATGACCCGATGCATGGTCAGCCCCCTCCTCCGCTCGAAGCACCAGTCAGACATTCCAAGGTAAACTCACAAGAATGACATGTCTCGTGGGACCTCTACTACAACCATGAAAACCTATCAACTATTTACTGGGATGAGTTAGCTTTGACAGCTGCCATGTCAGATCGACCCCTAGTCAGCCCAATAGTTTCTTTTCACCTCGTTCCAAAACCTTTCTAGGTCTTGCCAGTAGGATGATGTCATGCTGGTGTTACACATGCAATGTGTCACTTCTGGAGTGGTCCACATGTGACCAAAAAATGGCCCATTAGGCCACAGTAAAAATGTTTCTTCTTCCTGCCATGTATCCCCTATACTTACATCACACTGACATCATCACTGACCAATCCAATGCTGCCACATACCTTCTTTGAGGAGACAAGAAAGGGTCTTGAGCCTTGTGATTTGCAGTGAATTCGTCTATTAATTTTTATGGGAAAAACCATCAGATTCAAGATTTTACGCCTTCACCTGCTCCCATGTTGCTTGACTATTTATGATCTTATCCTTCATCTTTGTGCAATTAATAAAAATTTCAAGGTAGTCCTTTTGGGCCTAGGTATAGGGAGGGCTCCACCGACGGCAAATCAAAACACTTCCCACTATCCACCAGACACTTCCATCCCAACTTCCACCTTCTACACCCATTTAAAATTTTCGGGGTCCGTTCTCCAATCTTGGTTGTCAAGTGGGCCTTCCGCTAGCCAATGAAGGAGCTTTCCATGACTGTTGGAAGAGTCTTTTCTACCTAGCGCTTCCATTCCAACATTTTCTACTACACACACTTTGATTCTTCTAGGGGATTGTCATCAGGGTGAGTTGTGCAATGGGCTCCACCTCTAGGCCAATAAGAATGTCTACAACCATTGTTATATTTGCCCACATTTTCATGACCCTCCTTTAGTGTATTTGTTAAGAAACTTCACCGCATTTAGAAAAACCACTAGACAAATGATGCTCCAAGGGCTCCTCTAACCCTTTTAAGATTGCACCTTTGCCTTTGGGCAACCTAAACTTTAACTGGCACTGATTTGTGATCTAGGATGCCATTTGAGGACTTCCACATATTATTGGAAAGATCTTTCCAAGAACTATCCAACCATGACACTTTCATGAGCCTTTAGGGTGATCTCCAAAGGCAGAAATGGTTTCAAGTCTTGAAACTTCCAACCATCACAGTCAGCATATTATGGCTTCTCCAATAAGCTTTCTACTATGGTGATTCTCTACATGGGACTGCAGTAACCATGGGACTTCCCCTGATATTGACACACCATGCACGTCAATTCTATCCCCAGTTGTCATCATAGCTAGGCCAGTGGACATCAATTCCAATGTTTGTTTCCACCAACCTTAACGCTAATCTAGTTGACATCAATGCCAACACACTTGTTGCCACTAGCCATCTAGACAATGCCATTAAAGGAGGAAGATATGAACCCTTTACTCCCTTGCACAAATCTATCATTTTTCTTATTTTTCCAATTCTTATTTATTTTTTTATAATGTTGGTAACATATTCTAGCCTTTCATGTAGTTTCATCCAATATTGGGATTATCATACTCATTCTTATCTTTAAAGGAAAAGGGCAAAAAACTCATGAATCATTGATTTTTATTTTGTCCTCGTGAATGTATGGGACATATTTCAAGAGATGGGTGAATTTAGTGACTAATTCATCCATGGTCATATATCCAAGCTTTAGTTTATGAAACTCCTTAGCTTTATCACCATAATACCTTCCTATCACATATTTTCTTTGAATTTTTTTTTGAATTATTCCCAACTTACAAACTTGTCTTATATATTACGTATAATTATAATCTCATTCCACCATAGGGATGCCTTGCCTTGTAGCTAGTAAGAAGCCAATCTAGCATTCACATTACCAGGGTATTCGTAAACCTAAAAACATTTGTTCTTTCTTAACAACCATGTTTCTATTTCCTCCTATGATTCACCATCAAATACTGGAGGCCTAATGTTTTTAAATTCTCCTTGTAGTTTGACCCTTTGTTTCTTTACCAAATTGGGTACTATCAATGACATCTTGGTTAAACTATGTTCATTTCCTTCTTCATCTTTAGGTTTAATAGACTCACTCTCATCCATATTGTCTTGATTTTTTCTTTTGCAAGACTCCTCATAATCCTCCTCATCTGAAGTTGGTTCTACTATTTTTGGATCGAGATTTAATTTAGACTTTTTATTAGCCTTTCCTATTCAACACTAGCCTTCAACAATTTTTCAATATCTAGTTTAATAATAGCTAATTCCATATTCAAATATTTCACAATCTCTAATTGGTCTACTACATGTGATTATAACTCACCACCTAGCTATAGCGAAAGTTCATATTCATTATGAGGTCTTGAATATGGTTATGCTATGTATGTTCTTTACTTTGCTCTTTACTATGTAAGAAAAACATTTATTTTGTTAAATCATAGCTATGAGCTGGCTGATAGGCCTTAGTGTTGTAACTAGGTTGTGATACCATATGTAATGTCCCTCCAATTTACACACCTTAATTCTTTTACTTTATTCCAATAATGGCATGATTTCATTGACATAATGTAGCAAGGATGATCTTTGATCAAATATTTTTTCTTATGATATAGGATTTTATTTATAACTTACCAGAGTTGTGTAAGTAGCTTATTTTGGAGTATTATGATTTTGTAATACTCTATACTTATTTATACATATTAGGGGTGTTTTACCTCCAAATATGCACAATTTAATACACTTAAGAAACTTTCTGGGTCCAACTCATATATATATATATATATATATATATATATATATATATATATATATTACTGAGGCTATTTAAAAATTTCTTTCATCTAGAATATGACTATTTGAATTTCTTCTAATTGATACAATACTTATGTTTGTGATCAAAAAAATTGTGTGTCCTATAACAGCTTGGATTCCCTTAATAATCCTTTAGAATTTCCAATAAAAATCCCATGCTCGAAATATTTATTTCTTCAAAATAGTTACAAAATATGGAGATAATTTTTTTTTGTAATTCTCGCTATCAACTTACAAAATAAGCCAACATATCTTTCTTCCTATGTGAGTATGTGACTGCTCACAATAAATATAAGTCATTTTAAAATCTTCTTCCTTCCTTTATGAAACCATACTGATATTTTTCCCATGTAAGAATATTAATGCATAATTTTCCAATCCTTATAAATAATGCATTTATTCTTATTTGCGCACTATTCATCATAACAAATGTACTTTATTTGAATTCCCTTTTGCTGTAAATATAATATATGCACTTAGACATGTTCTATGATAAAAAAACAGTGCACATTCATGCTTAGTTTACTATAAGAGACTACATGCAATCATGAAGTATGTGTATTGTTATTTACTCATTTCTAATACAACCCTATGTTCCAAATAAAAATTAGCAAACACATATCCAAAGTAACATGTAGTTCATTCAAATTCTAATATAAATTCTAGTGCATGTTATTTATCTGTTTCCTTTCTTAATTTAATAGTTACACTATTCAACATTTCTTCTAAGTACAAAGCAACCATCTGAAAAAAATTACGACTTCATACATTATTCAACATATCTCTTAATTTAACACAATACAATAAATTTGCTTACTTATGTTAACCCTTGAAAATAAAGTTGGAATCAACACATTCTCACCACTAGTACAAAATGGCTAATTAGTTAATAAAATAACAACTAAAATTTGCATATAAATGATTATTTTTCAGTCGGTGACCACTAGTAGCTAATTTATAGTATCTTGTAACGCGAACAACTTTTAGTCATTTTTAGCTTAGTCATTAATTGATTGTTTGTATTTCATCATATAGTAGTATATTTAGTCATAAATTTGGTCATTAATTTAGTTATTGATTTAGTCATTAATTGCCACAATTAATGACCAAATATATAACGAAATATATTACTATATGATCATCTGAGAAAGCCAATTAATCACCAAAGAAATATGACCAAAATGTTAGTCGTGTTATAAAATACTGTAAACTAAATACTAATAGTCATATATATGAAAATTTTAGTTGTTGTTTGAAACCAATTAATGACCAAAGAAATATGACTAAACTTTTATCGTGTTATAAGATAATGTAGATTAGCTACTAATAGTCACATATATGCAAAATTTAGCTGTCATTTGTAATGAAAAATTAATCATTTGCAGTAGTCATTTATATTTTTTGGTAGTTTCATATTCATTATATAAATGACTAATTTAGTCATATATTCATTTTATTTGTGTTCATCATTAATCAATATAAACTACTAATTTAGTAGTTTTAGATTGATTTTATGTGTTCATTATTAATCAACATAGATTAATTAGTATGATTTTGCAACTAAATTAAAAAAAACATCATACAATGTGAGTTGGTTCATCTAATATTAAAATACTAAACAATATCAAGTGCAACTATAAATAATTTAAACCACAGAAATTATATTATATGAAATGTCGAGTATTACAATATGAGTTTCCACCTTAACATTGACTGGATTACAATTTACACATGAAATGTTGTTTCATCACTATAAAACATTATCATTGTGTTGTCAAGTCATTGCAGGTGAATTCACCAACTATGAAGACTTGAACATCAGTCTCTATGTCACTAGTAGAAAATGGTGAAATTAGTGACTAGGTGGCTAAAAATGTTAGTCACCACAACTTTTCCAAGTGAAATACTACCAAAAATTATCAGTATTAAGAGACCCAACTAAAAACAACTAACATAAATGACTATTTTAGTCACCAGTTAAAATATACGACTAGCTAATAAGTAATACTATTAAAAATGACTAACATAAATACTAATTTAGTTTAGGAAAAAAAATATGACTACCTAACAAAAACTACAATAATATGAGTTAGTCGTTTATGTTAGTCATTTTAATTGCGTCACCTCAACAATCTAAAATTACATGTCTTAGGGGATTCAAACGTTGTTTTAGATTGGGTGAAAGGTTATACTTATTTGTACACTTCTTTATTATATCAAAGGATGATTAAAATTATGGAGCTTATTAGAATTTTTAGGGTCATATGATTTGATCACATTCACACAGAATCAAATTCAAAGGTTGACAAATTATCGAAAAGAGGAGTGGTCCAACACCTCCTTTTGCAACATGACATGAACACCTATATGCGTTGTAACAACGTTTCCAACTTATTTAGTTGGTTGCACATATATTTCACATTTCTTCTTCGTCTTGCAAAGTGGTAGTGCTAAGGAAAGGGTATGAACTTTGATCAAAGAATGTTCACTTAGTACCACTACCAAATTTCCTTCATGCAACTTGCATGATGATAAATGGATGACACTTGAATGTTACAGACATGTAAGTAGTCCACATGCAACTTTTTTTGTCTTCATTGTCCTTAGTAACAATGACAAGTTTGAATATTTCCTTTATTTATCATCGCAAACATATAACTCTTTGTTGTCCCAAACATAGTTAATATTGTTGGTGTATGATCTCTTAATTGTGGAATGGTCTCTTGATGATGATAACGAACTCTCAATCTCCAATGCTCATGAATATGATGAATGACTGATCTATTGCCTTACTTGTATAGACAATTTATGATTCATTTTATATTTTTATTATGTCATTGTATATATCCTTCATTAGCATCTCATGCTATATGGTTAATTGAGCAAGATTTATCTTTCATTTTTCAAGTATAATTTGGTTGCATGAATAAGCATAGTTATGTAATTAAAATCATTCAAAATTTGTTAATAATTCATGGTTTGTTTGACTATTCGCACACTTATCCCTAACCTTTTACTTTGAGAGTGAGTAGTGTCAAATCACTAGTCTTCATTAAGGAACTTCTTTTCATTACTCAATGACCTATCTTAGCTCCATATTTAAGGATTCCCCTCTAGATAACGATATCCTTCTTGTAGTCTAAAGAGTGAGAGAATGCCACCAAGGTGACATTGGGTGGCTTGCTTGATGGGTGGGGCTAAGACTTTTTTTTCTATGAGATTGTTTAAGTGGAGATACAATTTAGAAAATTCTTACAAGAAAATTAGTTTCCTTTATTTGCATCACCTAAACTACTTCCAATAAAATCACGTGATTTTAATAAAATCTAATTTCGATAAATAATTAATTCAATAAAATTAGAAAAATAAGATTATTATTATTATTGTTAATTTTTTGTATATGAGAGAATATACAACTATAACATGTTTGTACTTAATGATTGATTGTATCCACTACCATAATCACCTCCAAGTGTACTCACATTTCCTCACACGTGGCACACTGAGCTAATCAAAGTTTAAACCAATAACATCATAAGAAATGCCTTAACAACCCATTCTATCATCAACTAATCTACACCATGGGGAAAATTAAAAATAACTTTTAATATTAAAAAATATAGCCACTTTATTTTATTTGAAAATCAATTTTAACATCCAATTTGAGGAAACTCCGTAGAATAAATTTAATGTAGAAAATGTTACATGAAATAAAGTTGGTGTAAATTATTAAAATAAAAATAAGTGAAATATAAAATTAATAATTATAATTATAAGTAATAATTCAATCATATCACTCCTAATTTACCAAGTGTCAGAGGCATACAATCTCTTCCTATACAAACCTTTTTAATGTGAAAAAAGATTTGATCCACTCTGCCCTTGGTAAATCCAAAATTAAGATCTAAAATTAAGATAGATCCAAGCTAGTTTTATATCAATTTATGTAATTGAAAGTAAAGAATTATTATTTTAATGAAAAGTTACTTTCAAAAATATTTGTAATTTCCTCAATTTTAAAATAAAGCCAGCCTAGTTCCATCTTAACTCTGGATCTATCAAGCAACGAGAGGGATCACATCTCTTGAGGTGCAAACCTCTTTTTTGAGTGCAAAACTTGAGGAAAGGTTTGTACCTCGAGAGATTTGATCCCTCTCGGTGCTTGATAGATCCAAAGTTAAGATGGATCTAGGTTGGTTTCAGTCATGTGCGGCCAAAGAAAATCTAGCGAACATATGATTAATTTTATCAATAATACATAAATTCATCTAATATTAATATAATCATTTTAAATATGTTAATATGTCTTAGATTAATCTATATATTTTAATTTTAAATTTGCTTAGTTGCCCCATTTTGTTGTGATGATAATAACTTTAATGATGAAACATGATGAAATATACATTTTGAATGTAAAGGGACAATGTAATAGTGTTGAATGATAGAAAATGTGAATAATAAGGATATAGTCAATTACAAATAGTCTTCATTGTGGTTAATATAAAACTATTTTCTTCTATTATTCTTATTGTCACCCTTTTTACTTTTGTCATCTTTTCATATTGATTGTCATATTTTCATATTGATTATATGAAAAGGACATGTTAAACCATAAACCATTTAAAACTTTAACCCAATCTAGTGTAGCAAACACAATTCCTTGTCTCTCTTTCTCTCCAATATTAATAGGTTGAATTACTATAACACAAAAATCAATGTACATTGTCAATAATTCTTTGTGCTTACGTTGAAATCAATGCACAATGTTAATCAAATCACTTTAAAATTAATGTACCATCATACATCCAATTACATCAAAACAAAAATCAACATTTAGACTGAAATTAATGAATCTAATGCAAGCAATTAAATAAGATTAGAAAACAACATTTACACTAAAATCACTAGATCTAATGAAAGCAATCAAATAAGGTTAGAAATCAACACTTACACTCAAATCAATTCATCTAGTGCACGTAAAAAAATTGGATTATAAACCAACATCTACACTGAAATTAATGCACCTAATCCAAGTAAGCAAATAGGATTATAAAGTAACATCTACATTGAAATCAATGCATCTAGTGCAAGAAATAAAACAGGATTAAAAATCACCATCTACATTGAAATCAATGCATTTAGTGCAAGCAATCAAATAAGATTAGAAATCACCATCTACTTTGAAATCAATGCATCTAGTGCAAGCAATCAAACATTATTAGAAATTAGCATCTACATTGAAATCAATGCATCTAGTGCAAGCAATCAAATAGGAATAGAAATCACCATCTACATTGAAAGCAATGCATTGAGTGCAAGCAATCAAATAGGAATAGAAATCATCTACATTGAAATTAATGCCTCTAGTGAAAGCAATCAAATATCATTAGAAATCAACATTTGCACTAAAATAAATGCATCTAGTGCAAGAAAACAATTTGGATTAGAAATCACCGTCTACACTGAAATCAATGTATCTAGTGCAAGAAATATTCTTCCCCCCCCCACATATATCTATATCTCCCTCCATCTCTCCTTATTTTCCATGCTATCTCAACCCCTCAAACACACATGCTATTTCACTTAATATCTATTAATCTCTTTATCCCTCCCTCCCTCTCTCCATCTCACTCTTCTTTCCTCTCCTCACTTTCCATCTATATCTCTATCTCCATTTTCCTATCTATATCACTGCCAAAACATACACTCTATTTCTTCAATCTCTCTCTCTCTCTCTCTCTCTCTCTCTCTCTCTCTCTATATATATATATATATATATATATATATATATATATATATATATATATATATATATATATATATATTCCCATTCTCTCTGTCTCCCCCACTTCTATCTCTCTTCCCTACTTCTTTTCTCTCTCCATCTCTCTCCATCCTCTTTATCACTCCATCTCTCTCTCTCTCTCCACCTTTCTCTCTATATTTCTTTCTTCTCAACTCTCTCTCTCTCCCCCCTCTTGTTAGATTCCTATACCAATAGAAGTCATAATTTGGATTGACTAAGGTTAAGCCTTGTAATATTGTACATACCTTTGCTTTCTGCAAATGTTTTCCATATTAAAAAATTAAAAAATGTAAAGAGGGTATGTCCTAAAAAAATAATCAAAGGACAAAAAGAATGAAAATAGGTCACAAAAAAATGAAAAATATGAACCCCAAGAAAACAAAAAGGCCATGAAAGTGTGCAAGTCAAAATGCCACTACTATTTACTTTTTATGCTGAATGAATGATTGTGTGCAGCTTGTTACTCATGCCACAGTCCATGAATAGTCAAAATGTTTAAACTTGGCTATTTCATATTTTCAATTTCATGTCTATAGATAGAGAATAAAATCTGACCAAACAGTGTAATATTGGTAGATAATTAGATAGGTAGAGTAAATAAAAGGACCTCAACTATGTAAATTGAGCCCTTTGATGAAATAAGGTTCGATTTAGCTAGTTTGCTATGTAAATAAAAGAAAATGTTGATAAGGGTTTGCTAGCTTAAATGCACCCTAATAAAGTGAAGAAAAAATTGTAGAATGAGTAGATGGGTAAGTAGAGAAAGGTTGCAGAAGTATGGTGATTGATTAAACAAAAAGAATATTTATCATTTTTCATCATATGCTCTAAATATGAATGGAAAATAAAGAATGTAAATGGATTTCAAAGTCAATTAATTAACTTCCCCCATTCATTTCACCCCTGTACTTAACTAATTTCCCATAATGAAGTTCTAAGTATTTAAAACCTTTAAGCCAAAGAGGCTTAGAGCATTTCTATGACTTTTGGAGGGACCGGACTCTCAGCTCAATGACTTATGGATGTCAAATACTATATTTCCCTCATAAAATTCATCCCCCCCATCAGTTCATTCATTTTCCTAATAAAACTCCTTTTAAGGGTAAAACACTTTTTGCCTAGGAAAGGCACTTTTCCCCATATAAAGCACTTTCATACCATATACCCATAAAAATCCTTCACCCTAAGTATTAATGTAAATATGTGAAAAGCATGTAATTCACAAAAAAACATTGTACTTAGTGTTTTTCCCTTTTCCGCCCATTTTTCATATTAATTACTAACTTTTATTAATATATACAAAATCCCCGAAAAAACCCAATTTCCATGTATATTTAATTCTCGTGTATAAATTAGCCCTACCCCTTAGTTTAATTATAAACTCTATTACTACTCATATCCCGCAAAAATAAATAACTCTGCCTTAGCCCTTAATCCCGCCTTAAAGCACCCCGATGAGATTAAACTCTAAATTAATCTCATATCGCCATAATTAAGTACTCGTCAGGACCCCCACTAGCCTCCGTGTAGTTTTCCCGCCCGATCACCATGCGATCATCCCCCTCTTCATCTGATGACCCTTATCCATATCAGGCCAACCCGACATCTGCCCTTTACCCACCTGATAAAGTGGTGTCTCCCCCAGCCCCTAGTGCTACGTGTCATCCGATGAATGGAATCGGCCGACCCCTCCTGAATACCACCAAGTGCCCAAAAGTGGTGTGATATAAACCATTTACCGCCTTCCCGCTATGCGACAAATCAACCACTATTCACCCCATACCTGCCAAAACTAAATTTTTACGTATAAAAGCCAACAAACCCCAAATTGTTTGTTTTCGCTGACATTTCATTTGCAAGCCTTTGTATGCATGCACGACACCTACAAGCGTGGAAGCCATCAACCCACATATAATTTTGCTCCAAAGATGTCATAGATAACCCAGTCGTCCTTGCAGCCTATACAAAGCCCATTTAACCACTTACAGTTGCCAGCCACCCTGCTCACAACCAATTCACCCCAGTTCCAGGTATTTAAACCAGAATTTAGCAAATACCCTGTTAATTTCGAAAGTAACTAGCTACTGAGTGTTTTAGTTAAGATTAACATTAATTAAAAACTGCACACCTTGCTGAAACATTGTTGCCCTAAATACTCCAAATTACCCTCCCCCATTACTCAAATCTAGAAGAACTGCGAATGGCGGTCCCTATTGCTATGGATGTGAGACCCATCTCCATGCCCCATTTGGACCTGGAACACCTTCCCCTAGCTGATAGATATTTCCAGATAAAAGATACCACTGTTATAGAGCTCCTGCTCAAAATACATTGCCAAAGTAGGGACAAGTTCCTAAACCATGTTGATGAAATTGGCCTTTGGGAGTCAAATTTGCCCAAGTACCAGTTCCCCCAAGTCCACATTTTTCCTAAAATTGTACATATGTACGACTCTTGCTACGTCCCCAGTCACAAAACCATCATGTCTCATAACCATAAAGTCGTTTTCACCATCACTCCTGAGTCCATCAATGAGATGTTGTAGCTCCAACCAGAGCCAAACCTAACTCCCCTCTCAATTGGAGACCTGTTAGACCTATATCCCAAACTCATCTCTACATGATTGGCCCAATTGATCCAAGCCTTCATCATAGAAGAGAAGTACACCCCCAAAGACCCCCCTCCATATGTAGCAACTATATTTTCTCCTTGGGGCCAAAATATTGTATCCATGATATCTTTTGTTTTGGGTTACTACACAAGTGAGTACATGGATGAAATCATCCTAGCTTTCATGTCCATCTATACCCTAGGATAGCCTCCTGCAACTATTTATGAATTTTCCATATTCATAGCTGACAAAATGCATGAGCAGTTCACAAGAATGGGAAATGAAAGGGTTTTAAAGTACTCCTTAGTTCTATACCACATGTTTTTATATTATCAATCAGAGAAATTCCCATTCACCCTTCAAAAGTTGGAGACCAAGGGTCAGCCCAGGTCAGTCATTTTTTGGACCCCATTGATCCACTAGTACTAGTCTCCATACTCTTTCTCTGATTTTATTGATTTATTTGTACACCCAGCCATGACAATGTTGACTGGAAGCCCTCCTTCAAGGATCAGTCCAGAAATAAAAAGATTCCTCCAATTATCTAAACAAACCAAAGTTGGTGACTGGTGCCTTTACTAGAACCATACAGAAATCAGGATTCATGGTTGCATGTTGGCGCCATACAAGCTACCAAGGTACCTCCCAATGAGGTTGTTCGCATTGGAATACTATAGGAAAATTATAAATGCATATGAAATAAACTTTGTCAATGCCAAGAAGAAGGCCAATTTCAAAATAAAAGACCGACTAGACCCATTCATATGCAACTCCAAAGAGGTTGGCCAAGAGGCAGACTTAATATTACAAAGGATGAAGCTCCAAAGAAGTTTTGTCTAGAGATACGATCCTTTGGAATTCATCACCAAGAAAAGACAAAAGGTCAAGCTAGGACCTTTCATTCACCATCCCATACCTGAGATAGAAGCTTATGCAAATCAAACAAAATGGGTGGAAGGTACCCTAGCAGATGAGGACAACACCAGAGTAGATATTGAGAATGCTCTTATTGATTTAGAAAAGTAGCTTAATGACAGCTCTTTTTTGTAGGTACCAGGAAAACCAGAAACTACCATGAGCACTCCTCCAGTTATGTAGACTCCTCAAAACGAGGAGAAGGCCCCAAAAAGAAACAAAAAATGAGCTTCCACCTCAGGGATGGCCACCTATAATTTACAATAGGAATCAAACAAGAGGCACAGGCTAAATTCAGCCTCTGAGTAGGAATACACTGAAGGCTCAGCTAAGATCACCAATACAGAAGCAGAAAGAAGCAAGCCTACCACTCCATTTGGAGGCATACAAGACCCTTCCACTTCACAAACACAGGTATTAGGAAGGAAACTCAGTGTGGAAGTATCTTCCTTCATAATGCCTATAAATAAAGACCAATTCATCAAGGAATGATATAAAGAAATCAAGACTAGAAATGAGAGGCTCAAAGCCCAAACTTATGCTCAATACCTGAAACTCACCCCTACCAACCAAACAAGGCTAATGTCAGCCTTTGACATTAAGGAGGGGAAGCTGCAGATGACCTTTATGAAGCCTACAACTCAACAACCAAGAACAGCCTTAGATTTCAAGAAAATAGATTTTGAAGTGCTGGCAAGAGATATCCATCCCATAGAGTAGATTGAGCTACACAAGCAAATAGGGGAGATGATATACTCCACTTTGACTGGAAAGGACATAGCTGCCCACCAACTACAAAACTCTTTGAACAATATCTCGGCTAAATTCCAGTTAGAGAAGGCCTCCTCACAGGCCAAGGACACCAGGATCAAGTCCTTAGAGGACTTAGTAATTGAATTGGGACATGATCCCAAGGATATAAAAGCTACAGAACAACTTATTAAAAAGAAGAATGATGACATAGTTGCATTGAAAAAATATATAAAGATACCCCAACTACTTCATCCATAAACAGTAGAGGTTCTAGAAGGCTAGCAAAGACATGAAGAACTCATGGACTTAGTCTTGAAGTTGAATGATCAACTCAAGGAGACAGAGAAGGAGTTGGACACTTTAATTCAATCGAAGTAAAGTGACTTGGCCACAACTTCCATAACTGTCATCCCCACAGTGTCTACAATAGTTCCTTCTACCCTGGAGACATCACTGACACCTGCAGTTCCACTTGCAATAGCCTTGCCAGCAACAACGAAATCTACTACAGCAGCAGGAGCACCAAGGGACAAAGCAGCATAACTTGTGAAAGCCATGGAAGATATGTCTATCCAGGCTACAGAGATGAAAAGATTTAAGGAAAAGGTGGAAATTCTGGAAACTGATTGCAAACTTGCCCAACTAAAGTAGAAAGAGGAAACACAAAGGGCCTAGCGAATGGGTGAGAGGATCAAAATCCTAGAAAAGGATTTAACACTTGAGAAGCCACTTTGACAAATTAAAGAAATGTTGTGGGACAATATCATTGACTCTGTCAATCATATTTGGCCATCAATCCAAGTTATTTTTGAGCAAATAGAGCTAGTGAAGGTAGCTACTAAAGCTATGCAGAAAGTGAAGGAGGAATTGGGAAATAAGCCTGAGGATGCAAATAGACTCATCCATTTCCTCAATAGCAAAAATAGATATGAGCTACAGGAGCTGAACATTGAAGAAAAAACTGCAACCATTTTAGAAATAAGAAAGGTCATTTCAAAAAGGAACCTTATTCTTAATTTGGAAGAAAAGTGCCACAATATGAAGGTAGCCATTGATAGGTTTCATGGCTAAATTTCAGATTTTGAGGGAGAAAGGTCTGCCCAGTCCTATGGTCATCAATGACAAACTGATGACACAGCCGGACTATGGGGATAGACTTAGAAAATTGGCTAAGGATTAAGCTAGTTCCTCATCCATTAAAGCCTTGCCAATGGGCAAAGTATTATACGACACATTTGCGAACTTGTTTTTCCTTGAGCATGAGGTAAAACATTTTTTCCTCACCAAGCCCAATTTTGCAATGTATACCGAAGCTGATGAGATCTACAGGAGAACGGTAAATGTAAAATTACCAAGTGCATAATGGTGGGAGACAATAACAAATTTACTATGATAAATTAACAACTAAAAGTTACCCCACAGTAAATATGAAGGCAACAGGATGAAATAGGTAAAAACAACACAACAAGGTCAAAGAGTAGCAGGGTCAAAGAGTATTAGATGAAAGATCAAAGTAAAGAAGACTCTAGCGTGAAAATGCCACAACTATCAGCCAGCATAAAGGGCTACATCTCAACCATAAAGGCCAACACAACCATAATTAAAGGGACAACAAGAAACAATTCATTAGCTGTCTCTATCTTCTTGCTAGAAGATATTTGTATTTCCTAGAATAAATCTCAATTTGTTTTGAGATATATTGTAATAAGTTTTTTGTATAAATACTTCACAATTCGAAGTATGTAGTGTGGATTCCAAACATTTCTATAGACCATTTCTCTCGAATCAAAAATTCTATTGTATCAATGACTGGATTAGCTTACTAGATCAAGGAATAAAGATCAGATATTTTACAGGTTTCTTGTGTAAAGAGAAATACAAATAAGTATTCTCTCATGTTCAATGTTGTTTTCCTTCAAGTTTTCTCCATAATCTTTATGTATCTCTAAAATCTAAATGTTATAACATGGAATGATATTTCAGAAATCTCTTAAATGCACTCTGTCTTGACTGTTATGCATTATTATATGTTTTCCTCACAAATCTAAGTTAAGGAATTCTTGATTGCTCCTTAGTTTAGGTGACTTATTTTGATCTATAGCAAAGGATTCTTAATTGCCCTCTATTCATGATTATCCTCTGTTCTCCATTCTGATCCTGGTCTAAGGATTCTTGAATGCCCTTTCACCCTGGTTAGAATTACTTCACCCATTAGGCCTAAAGATTTGCATTTTTCTTTGCTAGCCTGCCCTGTGAACATTCCCTTTAATGAATTGATCCAGTCCTACTATCCATTTGTTGACTCCATAGCCCAATGGCTTGAAGACCTAGCTCTATCCATCTGCTCTAAGGATTCCACCACCCAACCTTGAAAACAAACCAAAACACCAAAGAACACTAAGAACTAGCCTAAAATCCCATAAAAAACAAAGCTAAATTATATAGAGAGAGCCCTCTCTGAGTCATAGGTTGGCTAGAGCCTATACTTAAAAGATTTGTTTGTGGTTACCTCAGTTTCTTCCTTCTTCTGATAACTTCTAAGGAAAATTCTAAGTGATAAAATAGTGGTGACAATACTGGGGAATCAAATCCTCAATATTAATAAACCTTTAAGAAAATTTTAAATCTTTCTTTAAAGCCTCTTAAAGAGTTTATTAGAAGTTATTTACAAAATATCGTACAAAGAAAGTAATTAGAAAAAGCTTGAAATTCTGGCTTCAAGGAGAACTCACTACACTAGGGCTAATCCAAATCCAAACCCTACCCCAGTAGTTGATAATCCCAACCTGATTTTGAGAAGACCCAAAAGAGAATAAAGTTCTGTCAGTCAAACACCTTTAATCAAAGCCGATTCATGCCGTAATGAGTGGTTGTTTTTAGAATACCTTCCCTTTGATGTGCCATTTGATATTTCCCTATTTAGGACAAGGTATGAAAGTGCACTTGATGAAATGGTTCTACATCTAGAGTTTATTGCAGACCTCGAAGTCCAAAAGGCCAATCAGTCAATTGATGAATATATTCTAAATTCCTCACAGTCATCCCTTACTACTGCTAGGAATCCTAAGCTTTCTGAACCAATATCCATTACTCTTAGTTCACCATTATTCCCTTCAACCTCTGAAGTTCATTCCCCACCTCTATTCATACCCTCACTCCCTCACCAACCTATCATATGTTGGTCCTAGTTCATCCTCTACTACTGCATCATCCTCCAGTGCCTCAACCCCACATTTTAGCCCATCCCAACTTATAGCCATGGCATATAGATATGCTCCCCTCATCTTACATGCCCCACTTGGTGCCATGCCAGCAGACTACCAGAGTAAAATCATCCAATTTGATGGCGTAGGACACTACACTGCACAACACCATGTTAATAAAATGACAAACTACTTTGAACTTCATGAAATTGATATTGTGGATGTCCAAGTAAGATTATTCACTTAGACGTTAGCTGGTGATGTTAGAAAACCATTTAGATCACTGCCTGATAATAGTATTGATAGTTTAGAAGCATTTAAACAACAATTTTTGAATAGATGGGAAAAGAAAAAGAATCCTCTATAGATCCTTTTTGAATATGAAAATGTTAGGAGAGGACCCAATGAAACTGTTCAAGATTACTGCACCAGATTTAACAATATATACAATGCAATTCCAGTTAATCTTAGGCCCCCACCTGACTTAGCATTAATAAAGTTCCCTGATGGTTCTGACACAGACATGGCATTCCAGCTTAGGGAATGAAACCCCCCAACCCTAGAAGATATGCAAAGTGTAGTAGTAAGTGTAGAGGCTAATTTATTAGCTAAAAGAGCTGGAGTTAGGAATGAAAGAAGAGGATTAGCTAAAGATGAGATTTCACCTTCTGACATTAAAATAGATAGCTTAGCAAAAGGCATGGTAAAGTTAATGGATAGAATAGAGAATATAGAGAGAAAACCCTAGTGGGATAATCAACATGCACCTCCAGTTAGAAACCTGAAATTTAGGAAAAACCAAAACCAAAATACTAGAAAAAATGGACCTGATCAGAATATAAGACCCCCTTTCTGGGAAAATTATGTAGAAATATCCCATCCTGAAGACCCAGAGCAAGACACATAGATTAAAATGATGGGATTAGATGATGAAGGTACTGTTTCTCTGATCCAAGATGATCAGGAATTGCATATACTGCAACAATTGTAAATCCAATCTGGAGAGTCATTTGACTATAAAGAAGGTTATAATTCTGCGCTCTTTGAAGTACATAAACAGTATAACCTAAGGAGTAAAAATAATTCTGAGATCTATGACCAAACCAAGAAAACAGTGCCATATCAACCAAAGAAAATTAAAGAAGCCCTGGTTTCTAAAGTCCTCCAGATTCTCCCCAGACAAAACTAGAATTCTTCTGGTCCTACCATTGAAGATATTTCCCCTAATCAACCTTCTAATGATCAACCCTCTTCTTAAACTTCCCCCAAAAAACCAGTGGACACACGTCAAAATACTAGATTGGAAACTTCACAAAAAGAAGTCCCCAATAAAGGAAAAGAAGACCATCCCACTCAAAACTCTGTTATCAAAAGTATAACCCTCAAAAAAAGAAAGCCCATTTGCCTTTTAATTTGGGAGCAAAGGTAGCTAAGCTAAGGATTTCAGTCCCTTTGACAAAGTTAATCAAGAATGAAACCTACAAAACACAGATAAACCAGACCCTGAAACTTGCTAAGAATGAAGATTCCCTTAACCTGTTTGATGACCAACCTGAACTTATATTTGGTCCAGATGTCAATGGCAAACCATTAGAAGGAGGGATACCACCTTTCTATATTAGCCTTGGCATCCATGACAAAATTCTTCATAATGTAATGTTGGATTCTGGTGCCTCCCACAACTTAATGCCCAAATGAGTAATGGAAAAATTGAAACTAGAAATTACAAGACCTTACAAGGACTTATTTTCATTTGACTCAAGTCAAGTAAAGTGTCTAGGGTTGATTAAAGACCTTTGTGTTACCTTAGTTTAATATCCTGTGAAGAGCATCCTTATGGACATTGTAGTTGCTGACATCCCACCGAAGTATGGTATGCTGTTATCCAGGTCATGGAGATCCAAACTTCAAGGATCTCTACAACTTAATATGTCATATGAAACAATTTCTATTTTTGGACATCCCAAGAAGCTGTATTGAGAAACTTTAATGAAATACATGGTGATTAGCTAGGATCAGCCTCAAAAATTTCCTATCTACTCTGTAAATTCAGACATTGATTCTTTTATTTTGTATAATACTGATGAAACACAAGGATCTCTTTTAGATAGGGTGGATATAGAACCAAAAGAAATTGCAGTTTCAAAACAAAAGGAAACTATCCAAACTTTATAACTTTCCACTAAACAAGATAGTCAAGTTCAGGAAAAATTGGTGGAAACAGATGATACGAATTATGAACATGAGATATTGTGGCATCTTGAGTTTGACAGGTCAGTGAATAAGTTTGGAGCTGGAGCAGGAGTTTGGATATACAATCTAGAGAATGACTATTCAAAAGGCCATACAGACTAAATTTTAAATGTACTAACAATATGGTTAAGTATGAAGCACTACTTCTAGGTCTTAAATTAGTTAGGAAGATAGGAGCTATAAGAGTTTCTGTCATGGGAGACTATGAATTAGTGATAAAATATATTAATGCTATATATATGACCAAAGACCCTTAGTTAAGTTGTCACAGAGGAACCATTATAGAAATACTAAACACTTTCTTAGAAACCAAGGTTGTTGTAATTCCTACAAAACATAATATGCAGGCTTGTAGTTTAGCAATGTTTGCTAGCACCTACAAGTTACCCTTTCAGCCTAACTATCAGTACACTGCTGAAGTAAGGCACAGGCTTGCAATCTAGATAATTTGAAGAACTGGAAAATATTTCCTGATGAAAAACAAATAAACAACTTTTTGATTTCATAACAAGAATTTGTAAATAGCAATATAGATACTGACACATCAATCGAACTTAACACTAAAGATAAAATAGAAATAAACGAGATAGAAGGTGAAGAGATAGATAGATTCCATCCCACTAAATTTACAAAATTAGATGTAGAAAACCTAGAACAAGTTGAGATTGATGAGATAATTAAAGAAGATACTGAAGTAATTAATCTCAAGGACAATTTCTTACCTAAGGGATTAACCCCTTTGGAAGACCTGTTTGATTCAAATGATGTCCCTAGAAAGCCCAAAATGGAACCTTTGAAATTTGATATGGAGGAGTGTAATATTGGCACTGATGAAAATCCCAAGTTGATCAAACTTTCTAAATCATTACTTCCCACTGAAAAAGTAAAATACATTGAGTTATTAAAAGAATTTCAGGATGTATTTGCTTGGAGTTATGAGTACTTCAAATCCTATGACACCAGCATCATACAACACACAATCCCTATAAAAGAAAATCAAAAACCTTTCAGACAAAAGCTTAGAAGGATAAATCATGTCCTATTACCTACAATTGAAAAGGAAATCTAGAGAATGTACGATGCTAAGATAAACGCACCAATCATATTTTCTGATTGGGTTTCAGACCTGGTGCCAACTAGGAAGAAAACCAGTAAGATCAAACTCTGTGTGGACCTTAGAAACCTGAACAAAGTAGCCCTTAAAGACAATTACCCTCTCCCCAAAATGGACCATATTTTGCAAAGGGTATTTGGGTCAACTAGGATTTCATTATTGGATGGGTTTTCTGGTTACAATCAAATTTTAGTTCATCCTGATGACCAAGCCAAGACTACCTTCACTACTCCTTGGGGCACATTCATGTATGTGAAAATTGCTTTTGGACTAATGAATGCAGGAGCCACTTTTCAGAGGGCTATGGATATAACCTTTGCCAATGAAATTCATGATTTCCTAGTGATATACCTAGATGACATTAATGTATTTTCAAAATCTAACAACCAACATTTGGATCATCTAGGGCAGATTTTTATTAAATGTAGGAAATATGGAATTTATTTGAACCCTAAGAATTCATTGTTTGGATTAGAAGAAGGAAAGTTACTAGGTCATATAATTTCAAAAGATGGTATCCGAATAGGACCTGCAAGAATAGAAGCCATCTTACAAATACAACATCCAAGGAACATCAGAGAATTACAAGCTTTCTTAGGGAAAATTAACTTTCTTAGGAGATTTATTTCTAATTTAGCAGAATTAATTAGATCACTGAAAAATATGTTGAAAAAAGATTCGACCATAAAATGGACTGTTGAGGCCAAGAAATCCTTTGAAGACATTAAACTGGCCTTAACAAGAACACCAGTTTTGATCAGTCCAAAATTTGACAGAGATTTCATCTTATTTTCCTTTGCTTCTGAGCACACAATTGCTATAGTTTTACTATAGAAAAATGACCAGGGCTATGAACAACCTATTTCTTTCTTTAGCAAGGCCCTGAGAGATGCCTCTTTAAAATATAACATAATGGAAAAACAAGCTTTTTCTTTGGTCAAAGCTATCAAGGACTTTAGAGTATATATTTTATATTCTCATATAATAACCTATGTTCCCAATTCAGTTGTCAAAGACATCCTAACTCAGGTTGGTCCAGATGGAAAGAGGGGAAAATGGATTGCTACTATTTTAAAATATGATATAGAAATCAGATCAACTAAGTTAATCAAGGGCCATGGATTAGCCAATCTTATGGCTGAGTCAAACTGTCATGCCCTGGATATAAACTTTATTGCACAAATAGATAACGAAGAGGAGATGGCGACTCCACTAATCAGCTAGGCCTTCATTGAATCACCATGGTATGATGATACCATTTATGTTTTACAAAATTTACAAGCTCCTCCTGGATTATCTTATACCAAAATTAGATTTTTGAAGATGAAATCCTTAAAATTTTGCATATTAGACAATGCTTTGTTTTGGATGAATCATTAAGGTATTCTTCTCAACTGTTTATTAAAAGATGAGTTTGACAAAGTATTACAAGAGTTTCATGCAGGTGACTATGAAGGGTACCTTTACTGGAAATCCACTACAGATAAAATTCTTAGAGCTGGTTTCTACTGGCCAACTTTATTTTCCAATGTAAAGAAACATGTGACCTCGTGTCAGAAATGTCAAATTTTTTAGAGAAAGAAAAAGCTTCTACCTTTACCCCTAAAACCAGTTTATATTCAAACACCTTTTCAACAATGGTGGTTAGACTTCATTGGTGAGATTCACCCACCTTCTTCTGCCCAACACAAATGGATCCTTACTACCACAGGCTATTTCACCAAATGGATAGAGGCCATACCTTCAAGGCAAGCCACTGACACTGTTATCATAACCTTCCTTGAAACCAACATTCTATCAAGATTTGGATGTCCAACTAAGCTCATTTCTGATAATGCAATAGCCTTTAAATCCAAAAGGATGATAGGTTTCTGCAATAAGTATCATATAACCCTAGGCCATTCCACAACCTATTATCCTCAAGGAAATGGACTCGAAGAAGCTTCAAACAAAAGCCTAGTGAACAACATAAAAAAGTTGTTGGAGGATAATAAGAAGACATGGAATAAAAGGCTAGTCAATGCCTTATGGGTAGATAGATTAACCACAAAGAAATTGATTGGTACCTCTCCCTACCAACTAGTTAATGGGATGGAAGTTGTTTTCCCATCTTCCTTGGGAACACCAGTAATGAAGTTGTCCCAAGAATTGCAGGTTGAACCAAATGACATCCAAAGAAGAATCAACCAAACAATTCATTTACAACAAACCAGGGACGAAGTGTACATAAAATCTCAAGTTGTGCAGGAAAGGATCAAGAAGATTTTTGATAAAAGGACCAAGGCTGAGGATTTCTACCTTGGTGACAAAGTTCTAAGATGGGATTCAAGGAGGGAAGATAAAGGTAAACATGGGAAATTTTATTTCCTATGGAAAGGCCCATATGTAATTTATTTTCTTAGAGGTAATAATGCTTTCTTCCTCAGAGAAATGGATGGTACAGAAGCAGAAGGTGGGTGAGTGAATGGTTGGATGCTCAAACACTATTTTGAACCTAACTACTGATTTTTACTCTCCATTGTACATATTATGTTTTGTTTTTTCAAAAAGTTTAGTTTGGATTATATGGTGGTCATTGAAGTTGAAGCTCGAAGAGAAGGCCCTAAGATTTAAAGGATTCACTATCATAAGTATCAATAATGCAGAGGAACAGAGGATAATTTTGCAAGGTAACATCCACAACAATTCAAAGGCTACTAATTTACAAAGTTCTCAACATTTCACCAGGAAATGCCATCCCCAAGTGGAGCCATTGTTATTTCCTATACTAATACGAGTCATAATTTGGAGTGACTAAGGTTAATCCTTGTAATATTGTACATACCTTTGCTTTCTACAAATGTTTTCCATGTTAAAAAATAAAAAAATGTAAAGAGGTTATGTCCTAAAAAAATAATCAAAGGACAAAAAGAATGAAAATAGGTTACAAAAAAATGAAAAATATGAACCCCAAGAAAACAAAAAGGCCATGAAAGTGTGCAAGTCAAAATGCCACTACTATTTACTTTTTATGTTGAATGAATGATTGTGTGCAGCTTGTTACTCATGCCACAGTCCATGAATGGTCCAAATGTTTAAACTTGGCTATTTCAGGTTTTAAATTTCATGTTTATAGATAGAGAATAAAATCTGACCAAACAGTGTAATCTTGGCAGATAATTAGATAGGTAGAGTAAATAAAAGGAGCTCAACTATGTAAACTGAGACCTTGGATGAAATAAGGTTTGATTTAGATAGTTTGCTATGTAAAGAAAAGAAAATTTTGATAAGGGTTTGCTAGCTTAAATGCACTCTAATAAAGCAAAGAAAAAATGGTAGAATGAGTAGATGTGTAAGTAGAGAAAGGTTGCAGAAGTATGGTGATTGATTAAACAAAAAACATAATTATCATCTTTCATCATATGCTCAAAATATGAATGGACAATCAAGCATGTAAATGGATTTCAAAGTCAATTAGTTAACTTCCCCCATTCATTTCACCCATGTACTTAACTAATTTCCCATAATGAAGTTCTAAGTATTTAAAACCTTTAAGTCAAAGAGGCTCAGAGCATTTCTCTGACTTTTGGAGGAACCAGACTCTCATCTCAATGACTTATAGATATCAAATACTAGATTTCCCTCATAAAATTCATCCCCCCATCAATTCATTCATTTTCCTAATAAAACTCCTTTTCCTAAGGGTAAAACATTTTTTGCCTAGGAAAAGCACGTTTCCCCATATAAAGCACTTTCATACCATAAACCCACAAAAATGCTTCACCCTAAGTATTAATGTAAATATGTGAAAAGCATGCAATTCACAAAAAAGCATTGTACTTAGTGTTTTTCACTTTTCCGCCCATTTTTCATATTAATTACTAACTTTTATTAATATATACAAAATCCCCGAAAAATCCAATTTCCATGTATATTTAATTCATGTTTATAAATTAGCCCTACCCCTTAGTTTAATTATAAACTATATTACTATCCATATCCTGCAAAAATAAATAACCCCGCCTTAGCCCTTAATCCTGCATTAAAGCACCTTGATGAGATTAAACTCTAAATTAATCTCATACCGCCATAATTAAGTGCCCACTCAGCCCCCCACTAGCCTCCATACTGTTTCCCCACCCGATCACCATGTGATCATCCCCCTCTTCATCTGACGGCCCTTATCCATATTAGGCCAACCCAACAACCACCTTTTACCCACCCGATAGAGTGGTTTCTCCCCTAGCCCCCGGTGCTACGTGTCATCTGATGAATGGAATCGGGCGGCCCCTCCCGAATACTGCCAAGCACCCAAAAGCGGTGCGATATAAACCATTTACCACCCTCCCGCTACGCAACAAATCAACCATTGTTCACCTCATGCCTGCCAAAACTAACTTTTTACGTATAAAAGCCAAAAAGCCCCAAATTGTTTGTTTTCACTAACATTTCATCTGTAAGCCTCTGTACACATGCACGACACCTACAAATGTCGAAGTGGTCAACCCACATACAATTTCACTCCAAAGATGTTGCAGACAACCCAGTCGGCCTTGCAACCTATACAAAGCCCATTCAACCACTTGCTGTCACCAGCCACCCTCCTCAGAGCCAATTCACCCCAGTTCTAGGTATTTAAACTAGAATTCACCAAATACCCTATTAATTTCGAAACTAACCAGCTACTGAGTGTTTTAGTTAAGATAAAAATTAATTAAAAATTGCACACCTTACTGAAACATCGTTGCCCTAAATACTGCAAATTACCCTCCCCCATTACTCAAATCCACAAGAACTGAGAATGGCAGCCCATATTGCTATGGATGTGAGACCCATCTCCACGCCCCATTTGGACCTGGACCACCTTCCCTTAGCTGATAGAGATTTCGAGATAAAATATACCACTGTTATAGAGCTCTTGCTCAAAATACATTGCCAAAGTAGGGACAAGTTCCTGAACCATGCTGATGAAATTGGCCTTTGGGATTCAAATTTGACTAAGTACCAGTTCCCCCAAGTCGACATTTTTCCTAAAATTGTACATATGTGCTATGCTTGCTACGTCCCCAGTCACATAACCACCATGTCTCATGACCAGAAAGTCCTTTTCACCATCACTCCTGAGTCCATCAATGAGATGCTACAGCTCCAACCAGGGCCAAACCTAACTCCCCTTTCAATTGGAGACCTGTTAGACTTATATACCAAACTCAACTCTACAAGATTGGCCCAATTGATCCAAACCTTCATCATAGAAGAGAAGTACACCCCAAAAGACCCCCCTCCATATGTAGCAACTATATTTTATCCTTGGGGCCAAAATATTGTATCCATGATATCTTGTGTCTTGGGTTACTCCACAAGTGAGTACATTGATGAAATCATCCTAGCTTTCATGTCCATCCATACCCCAAGACAACCTCTTGCAACTATTTATGACTTTGCCACATTCATAGCTGACAAAATGCATGAGTAATTCACAAGAATGGGAAATGAAAGGGTTTTCAAGTACTCCTCAGTTCTATACCACATGTTTTTATATTATCAATAAGAGAAATTCCCATTCACTCTTCACAATATGGACACCAAGGGTCAGCTCAGGTCAGTCATTTTTGGACCCCATTGACCCACCAGTACTAGTCTCCATACTCTTACTCTGATTTTATTGATTTATTGGTACACCTAGTCATGACAATATTGACTGGAAGCCCTCCTCCAAGGATCACTCCAGAAATAAAAAGAGTCCTCCAATTATCTAAACATACCAAAGTTGGTGACTGGTACCTTTATCAGAACCATATAGAATTCTGGATTTATGGTTGCATGTTGGCACCATACAAGTTACCAAGGTACCTCCCAATGAGGTTGTTTGCATTAGAACACTATAGGAAAATTATAAATGTAGATGAAATAAAAATTTTCAATGCCAAGAAGAAGGCCAATTTCAAAATAAAAGACCAACTAGTCCCCTTCATATGCAACTCCAGGGAGGCTGGCCAAGAGGCAGACTTAATATTACAAAGGATGAAGTTCCAAAGAATTTTTCTCTAGAGATATGATCCTTTGGAATTCATCACAAAGAAAATACAAAAGGTCAATCTAGGACCTTTCATTCACCATCCCATACCTGAGATAGAAGCTTATCAAATCAAATAGAATGGGTGGAAGGTACCCTAGTAGACCAGGACAACACCAGAGTAGATATTGAGAATGCTCTTATTGATTTAGAAAAGCAGCTTGATGACAACTCTTTTCTACAAGTACTAGAAAAACTAGAAACTACCATGAGCACTCCTCTAGTTATGCAAACTCCTCAAAACGAGGAGAAGGCCACAAAAAGAAACAAAGAAGGATCTTCCACCTCAAGGATGGCCACCTCTGATTTACAGCAAGAATCAAACAAGAGACAAAGTCTAAATCTAGCCTCTGAGCAGGAATACACTGAAGGCTCAGTTGAGATCACCAATATAGAAGCAGAAAGAAGTAGACCTGCCACTCCATCTGGAGGCATACAAGAGCCTTTCACTTCACAAACACAGGTATTGGAAAGGAAACTCTGTGTGGAAGTATCTTTCTTCAGAATGCCTATAGAAAAATACCAAGACATCAAGGAAGAAATAAAGAAATCAAGGCTGGAAATTAGAGGCTCAAAGCCCAAACTTACGCTCAATACTTGAAACTCACCCCTACCAATCAAACAAGGCTTATGTCAACCTTTGACATTAAGTAGGGGAAGCTGCAGATGACCTTTGTGAAGCCTACAACTCAATAGCCAAGAACAACCTCAGATTTCAAGAAAATAGATTTTGAAGTGCTAGCAAGGGATATCCATCCCATACACCAGATTGAGCTACACAAGAAAATAGGGGATATTATATACTCTGCTTTGACTGGAAAGGCCACAGCTGCCCACCAGCTACAGAACTCTTTGAAAAATGTCTCGGCTCAATTCTAGTTAGAGAAGGCCTCCTCACAGGCCAAGGACACCAGGATCAAGTCCTTAGAGGACTTAGTAATTGAATTGGGACACGATCCCAAGGATATAAAACAGAACAACTTATTAAAAAGAAGAATTATGACATAGCTGGATTGAAAAAAAAAACTAAAGATACCCCAGCTTCTTCATCCACAAACAGTGGAGGTTCTAGAAGCCCAACAAAGACATGAAGAACTCATGGACTTAGTCCTGAAGCTGAATGATCAACTCAAGGAGACAGAGAGGGAGTTGGACACTTTAATTCAATCGAAGCAAAGTGACTTGTCCACAACTTCTAGAACTTTCATCTCCACAGTGTCCATAGCAGCTCCTTCTACCCTGGTAGCATCACTAGCACCTACAATTCCACTTGAAACAACCTTGCCAGCAACAACGAAATCTGCTACAACAGCAGAAGCACCAAGGTACAAAGCAACAAAACTTGTGAAATACATGGAAGATATGTCTATCTAGGCTACAAAGATGAAAATATTGAAGGAAGAGGTGGCAAGTATGGAAACTGACTACAAACTTGCCCAACTAAAGTAGAAAGAAGAAACACAAAGGGCCTCGAGAATGGGTCAGAGGATCAAAATCCTAGAAAAGGATTTAACACTTGAGAAGCCACTTGAAAAACTAAAGAAATGTTGTTGGCCAATATCATTGACTCTGTCAATGATATTTGGCCATCAATCCAAGTTATTTTTTAGCAAATAGAGGTAGTAAAGATACCTACTGAAGCGATCGAGAAAGTGAAGGAGGAATTGGGAAGTAAGCCTTAAGATGCAAATAGACTCGTCCATTTCCTCCATAGCGAAAACAGATATGAGCTACAGGAGCTGAACATTGAAGGCATAACTGCCACCATTTTAGAAATAAGAAAGGTCCTTTAAAAAAGGAACCTTATGCTTAATTTGGAAGAAAGTGCCACAATATGCAGGTAGCCATTCATAGGTTCATGGCTAAATTTTAGATTTTGAGGGAGAACAGTCTGCCCAGTCCTATGGTCATCAATGACAAACTCATGACAAAATAGAACTATGGGGATAGACTTAGAAAATTGGCTAAGGATCAAGCCAATTCCTCATCTATTAAAGCCTTGCCAATGGGCAAAGTATTATACGACACATTTGAGAACTTGTTTTTCCTTGAGCATGAGGTAAAGCATTTGTTCCTCACCAAGCCCAATTTTGCAAAGTATACCGAAGCTGATGAGATATACAGGAGAATGGTAAATGTGAAATTACCAAGTGCAAAATGGTGGGAGACAATAACAGATTTACTATGATAAATTAACAACTAAAAGTTACCCCACAGTAAATATGAAGGCAACAGGATGAAACAGGTAAAAACAGCACAACAGGGTCAAAGAGTAGCAGGGTCAAAGAGTATTAGATGAAAGATCAAAGTAAAGAAGACTCCAGCGCAAAAATGCCACAACTATAAGCCAGCATAAAGGGCTACATATCAACCATAAAGGCAAGCACAACCATAATTAAAGGGACATCAAGAAACAGTTCATTAGCTGTCTCTATCTTCTTGCTAGAAGTATTTGTATTTCCTAGAATAAATTTCAAGTTGTTTTGAGATATTTTGTAATAAGTTTTTTTTATAAATACTTCACAATTCGAAGTATGTAGTGTGGATTCCAAACATTTCTATAGACTATTTCTCTCGAATCATAAATTTTATTGTATCAATGACTGGATTGGCTTACTGGATCAAAGAATAAAGATCAAATATTTTACAGGATTCTTGCGTAAAGTGAAATACAAATAAGTATTCTCTCGTGTTCAATGTTGTTTTCCTTCAAGTTTTTCCATAATCTTTATGTATCTCTAAAATCTAAACGTTATAACCTGGAAAGATATTTCAGAAATCGCCTAAATGCACTTTGTCTTGACTGTGATGCATTATTATATGTTTTCTTCACAAATCTAAGTTAAGGAATTCTTGATTGCTCCTTAGTTTAGGTGACTTCTTGTGATCTGTAGCAAAGAATTCTTAATTTCCCTTTGTTCATGATTATCCTCTGTTCTCTATTCCGATCCCGGTCTAAGGATTCTTGAGTGCCCTTTCACCCTGGTTAGAATTACTTCACCCATTAGGCCTAAAGATTTGCATTTTTATTTGCTAGCCTGCCCTGTGAACATTCCCTTTAATGAATTGATCTAGTCCTACTATCCATTTGTTGAATCCATAGCCCAATGGCTTGAAGACCTAGCTTTATCCATCTTCTCTAAGGATTCCACCACCCAACCTTCAAAACAAAACAAAAACCCAAAAAAACACTAAGAACTAGCCTAAAATCCCATATAAAACAAAGCTAAATTATATAGAGAGATCCCTCTCTGAGTTAGAGGTTGGCAAGAGCCTAGACTTAAAAGATTGGTTTGTGGTTACCTCGGTTTCCTCCTTCTTCTGATAACTTCTAAGGAAAATTTTGAGTGATAACACCTCCAACTCCATCTCTCTTTCCCTCCCTCACTCCACTCTCTCACATCCTCTCTCTCTCTGTCTCTTACTCTTTGGCGTCCAAATTTGTTACTATATCCCTCCCTCTCCTTCTCTCCACCACTCTCTCCATCTCTCCTTCTTTGTATTTATCTCATCCCATAATATACATACTCTCTCCCCATCTCTCCATTGTTACTCCCTCTCTCTCTCTGCTTCTCACTCTCTATGTATTTCTTCTTCCCTCCCTCTCTCCCCCTCAAACTCCATCTACCTATCCATCCCTCTTTCCTCCTCTCGCCATCCCTCTCTCCTCCTCTCTCTCAAATCTTCTCTCTCACATTTCCTCTTTCTCCCTTTGTCTCCTATCTTCCTCTCTCTTCCCCCATATATATATATATCTCCAATCCTACCTCTTCGCCCATATATATATATATATATATATGTGTGTGTGTGTGTGTGTGGGGGGGGGGGGTGGGGAAGAGATAGGATTGGATATATATATATATATACCTATGTTAATATATCCCTTCATCTCTCCTTCTGTCTCCATCTCTCCCCCCTTCTCTCTATATCTCCTTATTTATCTCTTTATCTCACCCCTAAACATACACTCTTTCTCTCCATCTCTCCTATGTCAGTCCCTCTCTCTCTCCACTTCTCACTCTCTATGTCTTTCTTCTTCCCTCCCTCTCTCCCCCTCCAACTCCATATCTCCATCCCTCCCTCACTCCTCCTCTCTCTCATCCTTCCTCTGTCGCCCTTTCTCTCCTATGTTTATCTCTCCTCCCCCATCTCTCTCTCTCTCTCTCTCTCTCTCTCTCTCTCTCTCTCTCTCTCTCGCTACCCTCAAATCCTCTCACTATCTCCCTCCCACTCTCCTCTCTCTTCCTCCTCCATCTTTGTGTCTCCCTCTCCCTCTTTTTCCCTTCTCTACCTCTCTCTTTTTATTCCTCCTCTCCCCTCTCCTTCAGTTTATCTCCATCTCTCCCTTGTCACTCCCCCTATCTCTCCACCTCTATAACTTTATGTCTTTGTTCTTACCTCCCATATATATAGAGTTAATATATATCATGATATATTAATATATATTATAATATAACAAATTTAATATTGGATTAAAACAAAGTTATTATATTTAATAATATCAATATTATGATATATTAATATGAATATTAGATTTAATAATAATAATAATAATAATAATATTTTAATATTAATATTATGGTTAATAGTATTTTTTGCATGGTATTAATAATAATTTGGCCCATGGTATTTTGCCCATAGGCTTCACCTAAATAAAACCTATTTTTTGAGTTTTCATAAATATAAAGAGGTTAATGGAGTAAAGATAAAAAGAGGTTTTATTTATTTACCATACCTCTAGTTTTTTTTTTTTTTTTTTGTAACACCAGTAAATATAAAAAAAGTCATATTTATTTACCATACTTCTGGTTTATTAATATTTTTATTTATTTACCATAGCTCTTTTTTTTACTATTCGTAAACCTCTTTATATTTTAAATTTATGTTGTGTATTAACAACATTAAATGTTAAATATTACATTTACATTTAAGTTTACATGTTTACATTTACATTTAAGTTTACATGTTTACGTTTTTAGCCGATATCTACCCCATGGGTGCAATAATTATTTTATTTTTAATCTGAAATTACAAATAACTTTGAAAAATACATATAAATAACCAAAAACAATTTTATATTAATTAAAATAAAATAAATTTCAATTAATTGAAAGTTAAAATAATATTATTTGAATGAAAAGTTGTTTTCTATTTTCAAAGAGAGTAAAGAAATTTGTAATTATTTAATTTGAACTTTGAATTACAAATAATTTAATAATTTAAACTGCCTTAAATTTGCGGTTTTGGGTGATTTTTCCCTAAACCTAGGGGTTATAGATTATCTTGCCTTGATAATTGGCAATGTAAAGGCATTGTTTTAAATCTGGCACTATTTCTACCAAGGTAACACCTATCCAAATCTCTGGAAGGTAAAACTGATCCACTGGATTTTCAATGGATCCATGTGTTTGGTGCCCCTAAAAACTGACATCTCAACCATCAGAGTGATTTCAGATTCTATGGGCATTGAACTAGTGAGAACTAGAGAAAGAGAGATGCAGTGCGCTGATGAAACATGGAAAAAAACTAATAGGTTTTTATATTCGAAGTTCCTTGTAATGGAGACATGGTGAGTGCTTCAGATTATGGTTACATGTTTCGCAGTTCAAACTGACGGATCAATGGACGTCGAGGTTTCTTCGAAAGTTGGTCTTTGACAAAGTTGAAGAAACCTTCGGATCCGATGCTTGATTACTCTCACATTGTTGTTGAGCTAAATCAAATATTCAGCTTACAAAATGATTGATCCAATCGTTACGCACTATGGAAAAGGTAAAATATCTTGCTTCTTAACCGATCCAAATACTGTGCTAGATCTGGTGAATAACTCTTAACAAAGTGTGAAAAAGCATTTCGTAATTAATTTTAGATTTTCTGGAGTATTTCCATATTAATTTATTTTTTTTATTATATTACAGTTTTCATCTATATCTATATCTGGAAGATGACAGTGCATGGTTCCAAACTTAGATTTGACATTTTTCAATTATTTAAATCATATTTATTTTATTTTTTTTAGAGCTTCTCTACATTATTTATTTCTTTTGGGAGATCAGATCTTCCATATTTTTCTTCAAAACTTCTACCCAAAAAACCATTATCCTTTTTCTCTTAAATGTGTTATTTTTTTTGGTTGAATTCAAATTGCAATATCAGCAGACATGGTTGCGAATGCAAGCTTATTAAGCCATGGAAAAACATGCACGAAAGCATGGATTAAAGGTTTATTAGGTTACTTCTTTGATGGTAAATCCCATAGCAATTCAAGAATTTATAAAAATAAGATTTGAACATTTTAAATGTAATCCCTACATTGATCACATAGGAGACCCAGTAAAATTGTTGAAGCAATTGACCTATGTTAATACTATGGAGAATTATGGGTAGGCTCTGGACACAACAGTTAGTTCACCAAACAACTTAAGTTGTAATGATAAGTGTTTCTTACTCGAAATTTTGTTGAATATAAGTGGAATTTGAAAAGTTAAAAATTTACTGATGTAAATTTTACTTTTTTCTTTGCATATAATTTCTCCATATAATCTTTGTTCAAGGAGTAGACTAGTTATTTAAGAATTAATGATTTACCATAATTATAAAAACAAATACATAAAATGGATCATTGCAAAGTGATAGTCATATTGCAGATAGCGGGGTTATCAAGATTATCTATCCGGATCATCTACAAAATATATGTTACAGCAAATGAAGCACCTGGAAAATATCTACAAGCCATATGCATTCTACGAAGGAAGGTGAATTATGTGCAATGGAGATGAAATACAAATTGATTGTTGTTGTATTGTTTTAAACATTTTGGTTGGTAATCAAGCAACATACATTAATAGTTTTTTTAATATATTTGTGCAGATTGGATACAATTCTGAAAAATTGTTTCAAGAGTTATCTAAAGATGAACGAGACAATTTCAGATTTGATGTTAAGATTATCGAGTGGAAAAATTACATCGGAAATATTCATATTCCCTGACTTGGTGAATATAACTTAAATGGGTGAATATGTATTAGTGTATCGCAATGGTTGCAATGGCCATGAAGACATCAATTTTCACTTTAGGTTCACTATTTTTGAGAGAGTGATGGCGGCTATCGCAGCAGAAGGTTGTCCAGATATAAATGGAGGTCGTGCCAACATGAACTTTGAACTCATTCCCACCAACAATGATCTCATTAATGATGTGTTTACGTTGTACGGAGGTAGTTACAAGTTTACAAATATTACTCCAAGGAAATATAGGCTAGTTGCTTCCCATTGTGAATACATAAACTTCATCAATCCTCGAGCAGTATACAAATATCAAGTCATATCAAATATCACTACATTTTTTTTCAGAAAGGAAATGCCATGATATTTTTCTCCCTTTGCCTTCGTTTGATATGCAGAATAAGTTTGGAGATTCCTTAAGGATGAGTGTCTAGAGTACACGGTAGCCCTCCATGAAATCAAACATGAAGAAGTGGAAAGAGCAGGCTTTGTGAGCCAATTGTTAAATAGAGGAAGAAGATACAAGGTCATACCTAATGTCGATCCTAGCTAGGATGGTGCTACACATGAGATACAGTGACTGAGGTTTATAGAGTATATTTTCTATAATATTCTCTTTCGAATACATGATTCTCATGTTCTCTTAACAATTCTCCAAAGAGGCCCTTGAGAGATGGAGTTGGGCTTTGGAAATATGGTAGCAGATGACATCTTTTATGTCCCAAGTTATGATATGGATGACTTATTTGTTTCTCATGGTAACCCTATTTTAGGCATTCATGTATACCTTTATTTAGATGATGTCTATGAGGTGAGGTGCCCTCAAAGAAGATCCTTGGCCAAATCAAGCACTTTGTCATGCAATATCTGATGCATATGGGAAATTTTCTTTTAATTTCATTCCATGTGGAAAATAAAGGTTGTTGCCATTCTACAAGGGTGAGAATACAATATTTGATGTTTCACTTCCATCTGTAGAGGTTCTTGTTGAGCACAGTCATGTTAATATTTCTCAACCATTTCAAGTCATAGGTTTCTTAGTTGGAGGACTTGTGGTGACTTTTGGAGTCTGTTTTGAAGGTCTTAAGATGTTAGTTGATGGATGAGAAAGAGCTACAAATATGTCCAAGGATATTACAAACTTGATCATGCAACATCAACACGCTACACAATCAATGCTGAGAAGGATCACTTCGAGTTTTAGCAGTTTGGAGAATTTCATGCTTGTACCAAACATGGATTCAATCCCAAAGATAGAATCAACACATTATAATATTTGTGGTTCCCTAAAATTGGCTACAAATGGCTATTATGACAAGCATCAAGTTGGCTTGACACATGGGCTAGAAAATGTTAAGCCTCAACTAAAGAGGATTGATGATATGGGAAGCTTCTTCTTTAAGGTTCAACCATGTTACTATCGAATATCTCCGCTGACCATAATAGCAAAACGTGATTCTGGTCTTCAATTTTCACCATCACATATTGATGTGACAGTAACTAGACCAATGTTTGGCATTGAATTTATAAAGGCCCTTGTTGATATCTGTGGATCGGTGATATGCAAGGAAGGATGTGACTCCTTGGTTTCTATACCACCAACTTCTCTCGTTGTTGAACTCTAGGTTCAGAGAAGCTTAACTCTTTAAGTTTAGCAAATGAGAGCAGTGACTTAATATTTAAGAAATTCCTACCTGGTGCATTCCGTCTCGAGGTAAAACATGGACCTTCATTTGATTGTTAGATTGGGATGATGACTGGTGTTGGGAGAGAAAGGTTATTGATGTCAATGTTGGTGTTTCTGATCATTCAGAGATAGTGTTTATCCAAAAATGCTATTGGTTGTGTATTATGTCTACTCATCCTATGGCTTCTTACATCGTACAACCAAACAAAGAACCAATGAATTTGTTGATTGAGAAAGGATGGTAGCAAATCTTCTTAGAAGCTTCTCATGTGCACATGCTTCATTTCTTGAACTTGTGCATTTTATTTGGAATGTCTTCATTAGAATTCAATGTATTGAACCATAAGCCTATATATTTGACTCGTGAAAAATATCTACTGAGTGGTGAAATACATGTTGATTCAAGTTCTTATCCCAAAGCAAATGAGTTGTCTCGAAGCATTATTGTAGACATATGGAAAAAGGAGGGTGCATTTATAGATATGATCAATAATGTCAAACTTGTTTCAAGTGCTAATGGACCAAGCAACATTGTTGTATATAATTACATTGATTGGGCCAATCTTGAAGATGAAATGGTCTTTGTTCTGAGAGATAAAAGGAATTCTAGTGAAAAAAATAGTTTTGAAAAGATCTTGTTTTATCCAAGAAACCGGCACGTTGTTGTTAGAACTGATGGGTGCCAACCTGATATTCCTTCTTTTGTGGGGTGCCTAGGAAAGTACATTCAAGGTTAGTTCTGCCAGCAATCCCAAATGTTGACATTAAAATAATTGCTCAAAATGACAGTAACAATGGTCTTTTGAAAAAGGGTGACTTGGTTCTTCAAACTTCGATAGGATCAGATGGTCTATTTTTGGGTGGTCCTTTATATGATGATACTGAGTATTATGTTCAAGCTTCCAAGGGATATCATTTAAAAGCACTTGTATAGGACCCCTTTTGAAGCTTAGTTGTATTCTCATTCAATTTGATCAGATGCCCCACTCGACTAGCCAAACAATAAAGAATATTTGATCGTCAGTATATGACCTTCTGTGCACTCCCTACGTTTGTGGTCCTCGGTAGAGGAATCACTGAATTTTTGTCAAACAACCGCTAGATATGGAAAAAACCTCTTCAATCGAATTTATTCAAACTACAACCATGTAAGTCTGGATTTTACTATTACTTTCAACACTTTACAATGAAACCAATCTAAATGCAGGTTGTATGTGGATAAAATATTAACCACTGTGAAAGCAGGTTGTCTTGTATGTGTATGCAGGGGCATACATGATAAAATATTTGAGAGTGAATGGGATATCGTTTCAAGAGCTTTCATGCTCTATCTTGAGACTCAATATGCAATGTGGAAGTAATTTAACCGTATTGGAAATTAGCTCATATCCTGATAATGCATACAATTTCTTTGTGGACATATTGATTGAGATGATGGGGAGCTTTAAATCATTAAAGGAGCTGGTCATATGCATTGGGCCTTTTCTTAAAGAAATATGTGTCTTCTCAATTTGTTGTTCGAGAGGCTTCCTGATGTCCAATGTTTGTTAATGGGTGACAACTTTATCTTGGTAAAAACAGAATTTTTGCTTTTCTTTTACATGTGCAATGAACAACATGTTTCAATGTTTAAGAATGTTTGCATTTGCTACTCAGTTGTCAAGTATAGCATAAACATTTTTTATACAAAGCATATATTGATGTAGCTTAGGTTGACTAGTATGTTTTGGTTCATTGTTATGTCCTATTTGCAGATTCAGTATATCCAATAGATATGAAACAAAACTAAGTAATGACTTTGTTTCTTATCTATTCCTTAATGAAAATATACACTACCTAAATTAAAAAATTTAACCTGCTGTAAGATGTTAAAATACCATAAAATTATTCCATGGCTTTTTTCCATGATGTTCATAATGAATATTTATGTCTTTTCCCTCATGAATGAGTGAAGATTTGGCTTATTCTTGTTTTGAAATGCAATACAGGAACTTTCAAAATATCCCATACCTCGACATCTCAGATCCCCACTTTCTCATCTCCGTATATACAGGTTTATGTAGACATAACTAAATTTCATGATAAGGAAATTAGTGTATTAGGTTTCTTTCTTCAGAGCACTCCTGCTCTAGAGATTATAGAACTTCATTTAATTGATAACTTGAATTATGACAATCCACAATATGTAAATTTTTTAGAGGAAGTGATGTATATGAATAGAGTTTTAAGCAAGCAAGGATATTGGTATGATAATCTTCTTTTTAAATACAAACTTCAAAATCTTTAAACCATTGACTAGTAAAAAGGCTTTTGGGATTCATTTTCTTTTATTGTTTTCTTTACAAAAGGTTATAACCAATGCATGTTGTATGTAGATACGAGGATGAATTCGACTGTGGATACGAGGATGTGGATACTAGTGGAATGACCTACATAGTCTTGGGCAACATCAAGTATGGAAGTGGAAGGCAGTCTCATGGAGTGGGTATGCAACATTTTGCCCCATTTTCATTTTGTTTATCATTTGTTGTTTGTGTTGGTTCTAATTGTCAGTTTTAATTATTTATCTTTTTGTCATTTATATCATTAACATTCCATGTTTCCCAAGCAAGGTAACATCTTCGGTTGCTTTAGATGAGAAACCTGTAGGATTACGATGTTCCCAATGAGTTTTGAATATTTGTCCAATATGTCTTGTCAATTTTGGATTGTCATTATGGGTTATCACTTTAATTGTTATCCAATTTTACATTTGATTGACAACGAAATTGCATGCTTTTATAAATTATTTGTATGTTAATTTTTAAAAGTATTTAAGAAATTTGTCTTCAGTAGCCACACTTCAAACAATGAATACTACTAGGTTTAAGGTTTATGTTATGTATTTGATTAAAGTTTCCCAAGATTTATATCATATCTCAAGTGTCAAGTTTGGGTAATTTATTTGGTCAAAATTCCCCAAGATTTATATCATATCTCAGCCTTTTGAAATTCATGCATTCATGCCATTCGAATGTAACACATCACGACAAGGATGAGCCCTATTAAGCTCACCAACTCTGTTACTATGCTTCATGAATCATAATTCAAATGGACTCTAAATTTGGTTCTTTTCCTTGACTAAACAATATTAAGAAAAATCCTCTCATTTAAACTCAACCCCAAGGCATACTCAAAATTTTGACATGTGAATAATATTGGCTCAGTAGCAAGTTTGACACCAAAGTCCTTGCAAGTCAGACAAGATTGTCCATTAAAAAAAAATGATCATATCCTTAAATTGTTAGCCCTCAGGCTCCTTAATTAAAGAAAAGATCATTCTATGATCTTGATAATTGGTCTATCAAAACGTGGATGGGGTGAAATATGAGTTGAGTAGAGAAATAAATATTCCTTGACATTGCCTAGAATATTTTCAACTTTTGGGGCACATCATGTGACACTACCATCACGACACCAACATTTTTTGCTAAAGTTCCACTGAAAGAGGCATCCACTAATTCACGTTCCACAACCCATGACTGTAAAGATCATTCTTCCTGAACATTTTTCCTAGATGATGATAATGATATATAGTCCTTATAATCATAAAGTATGGATTTTCTTTCTTCACCTATGCTCCATCTTCCCCCTCCCAAATGTATATAAGCATCAGTTTATCTGGCATGCTTCCATCCGATTGCAAATTTATACCGATACTGAAAATCCTCGTCTTGATCTTGGTTCTTATTCTTCTCCTCTTCTTCTAAGCTAAGTAATCAGGAAAACATTACCTCCCTACCACCACAAATAGATAAACCATTTTTCCTACACTATCTTTCAAGCTCCACAAGAGGAATACTAAACAATTCTCGAGCTATTTCTCCCTCTCCAATCACCATAGCAACATCTTGATTTGGACCAGATCCATCTTTTATGTCTGTAAGATTGGATTTAGAACTATCAAGGTCCTTCAATGGTGGGGCATCTCCACATATTGAATGAAAGGGAGGGACACCTGAATTTTCAAACTGAAGAAAGGTACCTCTCCATCCATTCACATAAGCATATGAAAGCAGAAATCAGTCTGACCAAACCTGGAGAACTTTCATCACTCTCCCCTACAAGGATGCCATAATATAAATGTAAACAGATTCACAAAAAGATCCACACAGTCATTACACTAATTATGATATTTTTTTTATGAGTAAAAATTACCAACCACCTTGCTAATTCATGACCAATAAGGGGCTTGATATTAATACATGATCTATTTTCATCATTACTATCCTCAACATGTTCTACTATTTAGAGTGAGATTTTGTGAATTGGTAGGCATGTTTTTCCACATTTTTGTTTTTATATCCCACACAATTGGAATCATGCTACATTTGACCTCCTCTACTTCCCTAGGCTACATGTGTTAAAGAGGGTACAAAACACTAATGATATGTTCTTTTTCCGTAACTTCTTCTCATTTTTTGGATGAATTCTATGGAAATTTTATTCATTCCAATTACGTGGGAGGAAATAATGTTCCATTTTTTTTTTTTATCATCTCTTGTTTGTGAGTTAGCATGCTTCTATTGTACTAGTTCATTACGACTATGTCATGTAAAGATCAAGTTGAGAGGGTTTTACATTTGATTTCCACTATAGTACACAACTGAATATATAAGTTTTCTTTTAGGTTGAATGATGGGACAACACACTTTGATTTCCACTAGTGCTCTCTTTTTCATATACTATCACGAGTGCAGAAATAAAAACTCACTTTTCACTTTACCTAGATAAGAAAATGATGACAACTTTGTATTTTGTAGTGACAAGGATAACTATGTATTGGAGCTAAATATTTAGCCCTTCAATTCATCCTTTCCTTACCCAACACGACCATCTCCTATTGGCAATGGAGTTCAATTTCTGAACCAACATTTGTTTTCAATACTATTTCATGATAAAGAAAGAACAAAACCATTGTTGGATTTCCTTCGAGCACACAAATACCAAAGCCATGTCATTTTTCTTTCCTTGGTTAATATATTGCATTATTGTGTTTGATATTTAATTCATTATTATTCTATGCCAATAAATCTCTATCAAATAGCAAAGAAGGATGACCTGGATTTTTTAGAGATATATAATATGAATTAATTAAAAATTCACAGGGTTATTTCATCTTTCTATTTCACGTCTTTAGAGAAAACTATATATTCAAATACCAACTCAACTCAAACCAAACTAAACTAGAGAATCCTAGTTATGAAAATGTTTCTCTCTGCATACTTTATAATGCCATTATTTTTTTGAATTATACTTGAAGTTCATTGATAATAACCTGGATTTATATATTTCTTTTAGCACCAAATTCAAATCATGGTAAAAATACCAATATCCCATTAAATATGACCTAAATATGATTCAAAGTATATCACCTTTAGTCTGAGCACGTGGCAGAGTAATTTATGAGGTGTGAAGTTTTATTAGAGGCATTGTTTGTTTATTTGTTTAGGTTAGAAAATGGTTTTCTCTTGCTTTTATGTGAGTTTCAATTTATCATATGTAGCATGTTGAGAAATGGGAAAGAATAATGTGTGATATTTAAATTGATGTTGAATGAAAGGATAAAGAGTTTAACCAAGATACAATCTTCTTTGGTAAAGGTAGCGGGACATCTTAAAATGTTACCTAAGAATATACCATATACATAGTTTGAACATGACTAATATATGGATTTTTCATTTACAAATATGTTATTTTTTCTATCCAAGATGTCACAGCAAGACAAATATTGATATTGTAGAAATTGTTAGAGGACCCCGTTGAGGTCAATTTTTCTGATGTTCTACTTGATTGATACATTCTCATGACAGGGAGGCTTTAAATACAAATTAATATGTTACCAAAACAAATTATATTCAAAGTTTATACATAGAAAAGATAAAAACAAATGTCAATTCCTTCATTTGATTGTTACTTGACTCTGGTGTGGGCAGGTTACATGAAATGTGATTGGAGAAAGGATGGGGAGAGAATATAGAGATCATGTCTTGGATATGATTCATTTGTTGTTAGAGATCCTTCAGGCACTTCAACCATCGACTTTGGAAATGTTTCTAGTAAGTATTCCTATGTTTTTTAATGTTGTGATTCTTTCACCTCATGGTTATTTTGGGCAAAACAATGTAAACTTTGAAATGGGAACTATAAACTTAAAACGGGAACTCTGGCCAAAAAACCCCTAAAAAACATCAAAAACAGTGCTAAAAATGAAAAGTGTGTATACTGGAACGATGATTTTATTTTTTAGGGTCAATTTTGAACATGTTTTAAAAATGGCAGTGACTACGAAATTTACTACGAAATTTTCGTGCAAAATATAGCTTCAAAACGAAAGTGATGATACTGGAACAATGATTTTTTTTTTTAGGGTCAATTTTCAAACTTTTTAAAAAATGCTAGTAAAACAAAATTTTTATGTGCCAAACAAAGTTGTTTATGAGGAAAAAAACACATTAATGTTTTTGGAAGAATATCATTTTTCTTTCCTAAGTATAAATTCAACATGTTTTCAACCATAACATGCTAGATACAAAAGAAATTGAAATTTTTTCAACTATAAAATTAAAAAACCATGATATTATGAACAAATTACATCACTAAATGAATTCAAAAGTCATTATTTGTATATTGAATAAAACATACATTATATCCCTAATTTAATATTGCATTGTAGATATTTTAAACAATAAAAATTATCATAATTAAGACATATAATCCAACAACCTAAAAATGCCTCATAACTTCTCATTTAACACCATATGGAAATCATTAATTTTTTTGTCAAGATACGATGCATACATCAGTTATATAAACTATCTTAAACAATTATTCAAAATCACTCATATTTTCTTGCACACCATTAGAATTCACATCTTCAGATGAGTGACTGGATGCTGACGAAGATGTTCCATATTCTTCTATTTCATCAACTAGTGCCCCATCTGAGTCCACATGCATGCCCAACATTTCAGGTTTCAAAATGCTTCTAGATCTACGACTGGTTTCAGTAGACTCCCATCTCAACACTGTTCCTTCTAGTAACAACCTTTTTAGAATATCTATCGTCTTGAAGCGAAGATTTCCTCTCTTTGTTAAATTGAAGTCATAAACAAGTATGTCAGCATCCTCCAATTTTAATATGTCTGTGCGGCGGCGATTTATATTTGTACCCTTTCTTTTTCTCTTTCCGTCGTTTTTTTTGTCAACTACCATCTCTGGCTTATACACACCATTGAATGGGTGTGTATTTGTGGCATACCAATGTACTTCAACACTTGTAACATCCTCATTTTCTGTAAAGACCTTTATAACTTTAGCAACCCAGAATGGATAGCCATTTGGATCTCCATCTGCTAGCACTGCAATCATGCAACCCTCCTTAATATCCTGTACTGAACCCCTGTAAAGGTCTTCCATGGCTTCACGTTGTGCACGAGATCTTCTGGAACCAATATACATCTCTCTTTCCTCTGCCTGTGAAGAATTAATAATACCTTGAGATTGTTGTTGTTCAACAATGTTTATTTCCTCATGTTCATTTGACACATTTTGTGGCCAAATAAATGGATTTTTCAAAGCTATATCTTCATTTATTGTTGTTGAAATGATATCACTTTGATTATTGAAAAATGACTTCCACCAAACTAAATCAGCAATGTCAAAGTACTCATATGTATATCTAATACATTTTTTTAATTTCTTCCAGGCAATCAGAATACTTTATATCTCTATTTTGTCTGCGTGCATTTTGAACTTCACCAACTGATTGTAATAACAATATTTTTGATGCAAATATTGGATGATCTGGAATGATCTTCAAAAATTGCAAACCTGATGATGGTGCCCATTTTGTAGTAGTTGAATACTTCTTGCCCCATAGTAGTGTTTTCCCATCAATTTTTTTTATACGAAATTGATGTTGGAAGCTAATGTCATTAAGTTGTTCAATGCATTTCCCCTCACCATATGATCCTAGAATAAACCTTCGCATGTCAACAGTTTCTTCCAACACATCAAAAGTAGGCTCTGGCATGTATGATTTCTTAATACATTCAATTAGTGATGGCAAGCTCCCAACTTCCTTCCTCCTCAATGTGATTGAAAAACGACTAAACATCTAATCAATATGGTCATGAGTGTGCCCAACAAGAAGGAAAACAACCTTTACCTTTTGAAAAATTCTTAATTCAACAAGCATGTTTAGATATCCAAAAACAACCTGATTTTTGTTTTCATGGTAAGTGTTGTCCAATTGTAGATAAAAAACTTCAGGAAGATTACCAGACCAATGAGAAATCACATCATGAATTATGGTTATGGTCATATTTTCATCATTATGAATATTTGGAGCTGTGAAGTACACCCTTGGCAACATTTTCCCATTGAGGACCATACAGCCGACCAAGTGAAACTGAATAAAATTTTCCTCCTGTAAATTTTTGGGTGTGCAAACAAAATGTGGTAAAAGTGTTTTCTTCTAGTCCATACCATCAATTATCAAACCCAAATATTTATTCGGATTATCATAACACTTCTTTCGATGCTTGTAGAACTTCTTCCTTTCGTTTGTTTGTTGTTCACGATGCTCCTGAAGTTCTTTGACAATTAAATCTACACAACATAAAATAAATTCATTAAGAAATATGTTTTCATAGTTGATGACTATACAATTTTAAAAGTTAAAGTTATGAATGCTTACCTCTTTCTGACCCTTCACATTTGTCCCTTTTTGATTTAAGAGAAGCACATGTACTGCAAATCCCTATCCTTGTCTTCTTACGAATACGGACATTGTTGAATTCTTTCTCCCATACCTTCACAAAATATTGATATGTAATAAACCGGCCATGTCCCTCAGCACCTTCTACATATTCTTTGTATAAGTTGTAGATTTCTCATCTTGAAAAATTATCTGGAATATGTATTGTCTCTCTATTTGGAAAACACTCTCTATGCTTTGAAAAGAAATTTTTCATCCATGGCATTGCAGTATTTGATAATGGCCCAAACTGTCTTTTATGACGTACTTCTGAATAAAATGTGGGATCCTTTTCCAAATTTTCTTGCATTCTCGAGAGATGAAAATTCCCAATCAAATGAAACATTTTGAAAGCTTTTCTACAGATAAATAAAGTCCTAATATGATAATCATAACCTGACAATGTAGATTGCATGCACCCAACTAAATATGAATTTTGGATGCTTTTATTCATTGACAAATATCTCTTCCTGCTTTCTAATGCAAATTTGAAATCCATATGTTTCAAGAAATCTTTTTGGCAACATTCACTTGAAATGAGAGCACTGATAGAACTTCTTCTTGTCAGATATTCTGCTCTACCCCTTGTATAACTAGAACAAATTGCATTGATACAAAAAGGTCTGCTTCTACTCCTCGATACAATATTTCTTGGCAACATCTCCATCATTGGATCATCATTTGTATAAGGATTTTCATCATCATTAAGAGGAATGTTATCCACACTATGATCAACTCTGCTTTTCAAATATCGACTTGGAGGATATTCTTCATCTTCCCCTTCTTCAGTGCTACTGTCATAGTCCTTAGAATTCGGACTGAATGGAAAATTTGACTCGATGTTTAAGGGATATTCTTCCTCATGTGCATTGTCAGTGCTACTCTCATAGTCCATAGAATTAGGACTACGTCGAAAATGTGACTGTTTACTTATTGAAGATGCTACATCCTGTCCTTTGTCACTGCTACCTTTATACTCATTAGAATTAGGACTAAGTGCATCATCTTGTCCTTCATGATTGCTGCTCTCATAGTCCTTAGAATTAGGACTAAGAGGACACTGTGACACTCCATTCTTTTTGAAATTCATCATCACACTCTTCATGACTATTGCTCTCCTAGTCCTTAGAATTAGGACTAAGTGGACACCGTGACACTCCAATCTTTTGAAATTCATCATCCCGCTCTTCATCATTGCTGCTCTCATAGTCCTTAGAATTAGGACTAACTAGACACCATGACACTACATACTTTTGAAATTCATCATCATGCTCTTCATCACTACTGTTCTCATAGTCCTTAGAATTAGGACTAAGTGGACACTTTGACACTCCATTATTTTGAAATTTGTTATCACGCTTTTCATCACTGCTGCTCTCGTAGTCCTTAGAATTAGGACTAAGTGGACACCATGACACTCCATTCTTTTGAAATTCGCCATCATCCTCTTCAAAACTGTTGCTCTCATAGTCCTCAGAATTAGGACTAAGTGGACACCATGACACTCCATTCTTTTGAACTTCACCATCACGCTCTTCATCACTGTTTCTCTCATAGTCCTTAGAATTAGGACTAAGTGGACACCGTGACAATCCATTCTTTTGAAATTTGTCATCAAGCTCATCATCACTGTTGCTTTCATAGTCCTTAGAATTAGGACTAAGTGGAATCTATGACTCTTTATTTATTTGAAATTCTCCATCCCCTCTTTCATCAGTGCTGCTCTCATAGTCCTTAGAATTAGGACTAAGTGGAAGAATTGACTTTCTATTCATAGTGGAAGAATTCCCGCTATATTCATCAATATGAATATAGTTGTTATGCGATGAAGATGTTGATGGTGTATAAATCGAAACTTCAGTATCAGAACAATCCATCCCTTTCAAATAGAAGATGTTGAATGATACAAATGGAAAATCTCCTAAAGATATTATATAGCTTAGAGAATGAAATTTTCCCTCCAAAAAGTTTCACGAAAATATTTCCCTCCAAAATTTTTCGCGAAAATATTTCCCTCCAAAAAGTTTGTTAGATTTATTTACCTTCATTGTTTTATTCTACAATTTATTGAAAAATGTAAACTAATTTTTTTTTTATGAAATAAATCATTAAAATTAAAATTGTAAACTACAACTTTTACATTAATTATTTTAATAGTTAAATTATATAATATTTACTAAACAATTGAATATTTTTTTTTTATTTTTATAATATATTCTAAAACAAATTAATCCCACATTCAACTTGTTGTAAAACAATTCTACAATATTCGCTTTATAATATTTTAAAACAAATTATCCCACATTAACCATATGGTAAAACATCTCCGTAATTTCACTTATATACTAAATTTCATTATCACTATTACTCACATCACATCCAAGTTTTCTGAAGATCGTTGAAAGACTTGTGAATTTGAGGAGTAGCTACATTGCTATCAACAACATATTCAACGAAGAATTCTCGCAATTGAAAGGTAAGTTAAATTTTTTTCCTTGAAAATTTTCATATTAAATTACTTTAATGAAGAAGAATTTTTTTAGTCTTAGTTACCGGAGAATCCACAGTAAAAACCATTTTTCTTAAATCAAGAATTTTTTTTTTAAATTAATAATTTTTCTAAGCCAAAATAACAATTACGTCCATCGTGAGCATGGTGGGCCCGACCAAACTCAATCACCCAACAGCCGTGGGCGAGCCACCGTGGTGTCGCGGGGTGGGTGGGGAGGAAGGGCGTGCGGGCAGGGTGTGAGGGCGTGGGTGGGGCAGTAGGGGGTGTGGGGGCGGGTCGGCCTGTGGCGCCCACCACAGCTGCCCATCGCAGGGGTTGGGTGATTCTCAGAATCGGCCAAACCCCCCGGTGGGCGGGTGGACCACCGGGGTGGGCACCACAGCCCCACCTGCCCCCACACCCCCTACAACCCCCCCATCAACCCCTCCACCCACACCCCGCCCCCCTGCCCCCTTACCCCCTACCCTCACATCCCGCCCCCCTCACACCCACCCGCCGCCCCTCCCCCCTCACACCCACCAGCCTCTCTCCCCTCACCCATACCCACTTGCCACCCCCACCCACCCACCCGCTTCCCCCATCCCCCCGACCTCCCCCCACCCTTCACAACCACCCGCCTCTCCCCCCTCACCCACACCCACTCGCCACCCCACCCACTCCCCCCACCCCCCGACCTCCCCCCCCACCACAACCACCTGACCCCCCCGCCTCCCTCACCCCTCTTGCCCCCTCACACACCTCGCCACCTCTCTCGCCCCCTCACACACCACCCTCACACTGCCTCCCTCCCTTCCACCTGCCCACCACTAGCCTACCCCTGCCCACCCTTCCACCCACCATCCCCACACCCACCCCCTCACTCGCCCTCCCGCCCATGGCCTCCCCCTCACCCGCCATCCCCCTCCCCTCCCACCCTTCCACCCGCCCTCCGCTGCCCATGCCCGCCCCCTCACTTGCCCTCCCCACCACCTCACCTACCCTCAACCGCCCTCCCTACCCATGCTCACCCCCTCACCCGCCCTCCCTACCGACGCCCACCCGCCCTACCTGCCCGCCCCACCTGCCCCACGCCCCGCCCTCCCCACCTGCCCCACCCCCTCACCTGCCCCCTCACCCACCCTCCCTGCCCACGGCCACGCTTGGGCAGCGCCACTAGCTAGGCGGGTTGGAAATTCTCCTTATATTTGGATTTTTATTTATTTACTCATTATGTTCATTATCCAACACTCACATTGAGTGTGACTCCGTTTGTTACTCTTAATATTATTTGTTATCCATGCATAATAAGAAAATTATTTTGGGTCCATAGAGCTAGGCCAACTCATGACTATATAATCATTATTGAGCACACAACAACATTCAATTAGGTTGATATTCCAAATATCTTTGTTGGGTGATAGAGCTTCATACTCAAGGCAGTAAGGTGTAAGTTTTTGCAATATGTTTGGAAGTTCTCATGTGGAATTAATATAATTCGTTAGTCCACTATTATTCATCCTCTATTTCCTTATCCAATTTATATTACATAAGCTACATAGCCCTCTTAACCTGTTATCACAACAACATTGTTTATATTATAATGTTTCAACTTTCCTCTATGCTTATAATATAGTATGTGGCTGATGTTAAATATATTAATGTGGAGTTGTGTATGCCCCACGCGTCTATCCACCTATAGACATGGAATGAGTAGAAGTATCCACCTATTTGTGCCCATGTGAATTTCACATGTATGGGTACCTCTCAAGGGAGGCTGGTGTTCTCCTCAAAATGGTTTGACGTTGGCGATTTGAAGTAACCTTAATTCCCTTTTGGTGTGGTTTGGGTAGTTTGAATGCATTGATCTTCTTGGAATGATGGCACTGCACTACATCAAGCCATACCTACATTACACTATCATCTCTTTATGTTTCCCCTCTGCATCTAAGGAAATTTGTCTAGTATTCTTGCGTGCAAAATCAAGTTTGCAATGGAGGTGTTTGCCTTCTAAATTTGGTGAGTTTCTTGCATCTTATTGTTGTGTTAACTATGTGAATCTTCCTCATTCTATTTACTTGGATGATCTTGGGACCTCCTCATAATCTTTTTGTTTTCTTTTGTAGGGTGGAACCCTTATTGTTCCAAGTGGGGTTTGAACCCTATTTAGTGACTATTGTGGCATCGCGACCCTATATGTGGATGATTTCTCTATATTTTTAGTGTAAGGGTAATATTTATTTATGGGAAAATTGTGTTCTAACAACATTTCCATTTTTTCTTTTCTGTAGTTGCGTATCACTCTGATGCATTAATGAAGGATTTTTTCTTTGTTTTCAACATTTTGACTCTAGAAATATCTACAAGGATGCGCGTGATGCTTTGTTTCACTTTGTTGCTTCCTAGCCTCCAGAGTAAGGACAAAACTCCATTCAATTCACATTTCAAAAAAAAAAAATGTGCTCCCCTTCATTCCCTCCTTAATAATGGTGCATTTTTTTGTAGGGGAGACTCCGAGTACCTATCAGTAACTCATCTCAGGTAATTACAATATTCTATAAGCAATTTTAGGGTTGTAATTCAAAAACGTTTTCTTTATTATAATTATATCAAATCTCAACACCTTGAACTCTTCATAGGTACTTCCATTCCCCGAAGAATTTACTTATTTTTGGGAGTTCTCCAATAATTGGTTTTTTTCTTACCTTCTTCCTTTGAACCCCAGGATAATTACAACGTTGCTTTCGAGGCTGGAAATTTCATTCCATTTTACTTTTTTGTGATTACACACTAGAAAATTTGGGGATATTCTATGGTGGCTATATGGATCTTCCATACCTAAGTTTCTCATATTCTTCTTATTTCACTGACCACCTAGATATTAAAATCAAATATTGCATACTTTGTCGCACCGTTGAATCATGTTATAAAGGGTATTAGGAGTTTAGATGAAAATTTGGTTCCAACTCCTAAGAAGTCCTTGTATTTGGAGAGGATTCAATATTAATAACCTATTATGATTTTGTTTGCTTCTAATATAGAAAAGAATTTCATTCGAGTGCATAATTTTTCTTTTTACCTACTCTATGGTTTTGGCCTCCTATACAACTTTGGACTTGCTAGTATTTTTTTTATTGTAATGGGGTTTCAATTACCTTTAAAATTTGTTGTTCAATTATGTATGTGTAACTTATGCTCATATAATATATTCCCTTTTTGCATGGTCATTGGATTGTAATGACTGCAAGCATAACTTTGTTTATATATATTTATATATTTGTACATTCTTTTGCATTAACTACCGCAAATGGTTATGGTAATATTTAGAATGATTTCTTAATTTTATACATTATATTACAGTTGGTATTTTTGTTTATTTACCCTTTTTTTTCTTTTGAATAACAATCATAATGTCATATGCAAATTATAGTAACACTCCATAGTTAACTTGTAGATAATTATTTTGTTCATAATCATTATATTATATTATATTAGTATCTATAACCATTATATGAGAGCAATATTATGTTATATTTAGTAATTATCCCTCTAGGTTGCCAATACTTACTTGACCCATTGAGACAATCACGACCATTATTGAGAATATGCACTTAGATCCTTTTTGCAACATGTTGTGGAGCACCTTTCAAAAGAAACTGCAAGAGAAATTGGTCAATATCAAAAACTAGAAAAAGAAGATAAAATTTTTAAGCATCCAAGTTTCCCATGAACTTGAACTTAGAGATGAGAGGATGTCCTATCTACAAGAATTCAAAAGAAGCACAACTCATAATAAAACATATATGGTTATGGGATACCTGCAACTGATATAAACGTGAGTGTACACCGCCATCACTCAAAAGGCCAATGAGATGAAGTGTGCCATTTTCAAAGAATTCCTAAATGTATTTAAACCCTTATCCTTGATAGATTTTTCCAGAGGCAACGGCCTGATCCACTAATTTTGGTCTGCACCCAAAGTTTTAAGAAAATAAAAAAGATAAATCCAATTGGGGTGGATCTTCAATTATTGAATGAATAACAGTGGAATAAATAAATCAAATCTTTCTCATTTGGAGCCTCACAATGAAGCAATGAAACAACATTTCCAATGATTGGATCTACAAATAAGGAAGGGATAGATACATCCAAGGAAATTGGCTCACACCCTGGATAACACTGCAAAATTGAATCATAACCTTCTCATCTGGAGGCTCAATAAAGAAGAAAAACACTCCAACAGATGATAAAAAAATCTTAGAGCTCATACATTATCTTGGCCTATATGGCATCCTTCACCTTGAATTGATCATTGTCTTAAATAGACTGACCATTATAGACGCATACAATTTCATGCTTGTTCCTTCGCACTATGAAATTTTACTTGAATAATATGAATTGATTGGTCGGTTTCAAACACTAATCAAAAAGATTAAATTTTACCAGATAAAACTTCATGGAAACCACCAGTTCAAAGAAGACTAAATAGTTATTTGAAATCCAAGAACTTCTCTTCAATGATCACAAAAAGAAGTTATGATTCACTAAACAGTAGAGAAAACACAAGAACATGCCTAGAAAACTTTTCCATCTGCAAGATGCAAGAGCATGACATTTACAAAATCTGTAATTTCTTACCCTTGATAAAATATTCTCCCAGCTGCGAGAGCATTATGACCTACTTCACTATTACCCATATCACCTTTAGTAGGGATTCCAACTTGGAAACACCTTCGGTAGGGAGTCCAACTACAGGTCCATGTGCTTTGATCCTTGTCCATTTCTCTGGAGCCCCTTATCGCAAGAGAATTTATGAGTATTCTTGCAAATCAAACTAAATGATATGCAATTTCTCTGGAGCCCCTTGTCACAAGAGAATTTATGACTAGTCTTGCAAATCAAACTAAATGATATGCAATTAATTGCAAGATACAAGATTCTTTACAAAAGTTTAATCATACATGCTATCCTGTAACTAGAAAAACAACTTGGAAAAATTTCCTAGGCATTTATAACAACTAATTTTCAACCCCTCTCACAAGAGAAGTTATGAGTAGTCTTGCAAATCAAACTAAATGATATGAAATTCATTGAAGGATACACGATTCTTTACAAAATTTTAATCATACAAGCTATCCTGCAACTAGAAAAACAACTTGGAAAATTTTCCTAGGCATTTATAACAACTGATTTTGAAATACCTGGATGGGAAAATTTTAAATATCCTTTAAAGTTTGAAAAAATGACTTAAGAATGGGCATAAGGAAGTGGGAAAATTTTAAATATCCTTTAAAGTTTGCAAAAATGACTTAATAATGGGCATAAGGAAGTTGCAGGAAAATCTCATACTAATTTTGAATTATGGCCTAACCACTAATACAAACATCTCAATGCCCAAGGTCTTCGAGAAAAACCTTATATTTTGGCCAATCAAGAAGAAAGCATATAGCTTTACTATTCTTGAATCCTTATTCCATGACCAAATCAATTACAAACTTTAAGATGCAAATAACGAGTAACAATCCCATTTATGTTGCAAGCATGTTATACCCTCTATTATTCAGATATATCATTGTTTATAGAAAATTCGGAATGATCCCATTCACCCTTTGCAAATTCATAGGCAGGTTACCCAGCCTTATGTGAAAGACAAGTGTAATACAATTGAAGGATAAATAAATACTCAACCTTATGTGAAAGATAAGATTAATACATAGGCAAATATCACTTACAAAGATTAATCATCTAATATAAAGAAAACCCAGATGTAATACACAAAGGTTTGTAATATAATATAAATAACCACTTGTGTTATCCCGTGGGCCGACAGTCTTACCATATTGTTTATCTTGCAAACACCAAGCATGCACAGTTGACAACACAAAGAAAAGGAAATATTTTATTAAGGTAATTCATAGTGCATGTTATGGTTTCTTCTGAGGTAATTCATAGTGCATGTTAATATTTCTTCTCTAGGTTTTTCTTTTGCCGGTTTTCTTAGAATAGGGTTTCTAATGGTTTTCTTAGAACGGGTTTTCTCAGAGCATATCTCAGATTAGACACAATATATAACTTTGGTTTCTTCTATGGGTTTTCTGAGAGCATATCTCATATTAGATTAGACAACTCCATCTAGAGGCCTCCCACACTATGTTTGTTCTCTCTCTTCAACTATCACATGGGGTTGATGGTTGTAGATGTCATCCAGCAAGGTAACCATAGAAGCTTACCATTGAAAAGTTTAGCATTGTCTGACTGGGTTGGGAGAATAGGATGGAACCAGGCAACTCCCTTTCCCCTCTTCTGCATCTCTGTTTGAAAAAGAACCACTTACTTCGAACCAGTCTTGCACTACATGTTCCAGAAGTCAAGGTAGATACTGAAGCCAGAATTCAAGCTAGATAATGAAGCAACGATGGAAACATAATCCTGAATTTCATTTACAATTGAGTCGATTTACCATGTCTTCTTCGATTCACCAGAAACAGAGCGAATTGATTTACTTTTGCATTTGTTGTTGGATATGGAACTGGTGCTTATTCAACAAAATCTACTGGGTCAACTCCAGGATCAAAATAATAAGCTGATGTTGGTTGGTAGAACTAGAATCGATTGAACAGTGATTCGTAAAAGCAAGCAAAGAAGGGGTCATATAAATAAGAACAGAGCCAATTCGAGATCCAGAGCTATTAGTTCCATATCAATAGTATGCATCATCCCTTAAGCAGCTAGGGTAGCACCAACAATAGATATAGATCAAGTGCCAGTGGAAGCACCAAAAGCAACAAAGGTAGAGACTCCAGAGGCAAAGCCAGTAGTTTCACCCGTAGTCGATGGTGACCCATAACCTATTGAAGAAGCACCTTGCAAAGCACTCCTACCAAAATTGAAAGAGTCCATGGCATTCCTTCTTCTCTTGGGTCCATATCCAGATCTCGTTGTTCCACCCATTGAAGACCCAACATATTACGGAGCAAAGAAAGAAGCAGAACCTATTGAAGTTGTATCAGTTGAACCAATTGAAGTTGGTTAAGTAAAAGAATACCTTTGAATTCTAATTGATCGAATGAATATACTTTTGATGGAGAGAGGGGAAGGAACTTCATACATCTCGGGTTCTTCGCCTTATCTAGTGGATCATTCCTTCTTGGTTTTAGGCTCGTGGTTACTGTGAGAAACAACCTTAAGAGCTGAAAATAAGGCTTTTATGATTGAGCTAGTGGAAGCGATAAGACCTTAAAATGCCGATTGAACAAAACTAGAATTAAAAACCAAACAAGAGGCGTGCTGCCAGCTCTGTATTCTCCTTACATTTTGCCACAATTGAAATGGAGGTGTCAGTTATAGAGCGCTGGCAATGGGTAGAAGCATAAGGTTTTTACTCTTAGGTAATTTCTGTATTTTTTCTTCACGATTTATTTAGCAAAGGAAAGCCGGTTTCCAGTCCTCCAATAAGCAATAATATTTGTTGCTTCTGTACCTACTTCCAAATGCAATGTGCGATAATTTTTTTTGTCATTCCCACTAGGTGCCCCGGAGATCGACTGGTCATGCATTCAATGCATTCATGGAAACCTGGTTACATGTAAATAGAAGAGAGAAGAGTACAATATTGCACCTAGCACCTGGAAGATGTAAAGAGAAGAGTGTATGGCACCCGAAAGCTGTGGCGGATGTAAACATAAGAGTGTATGGAACTTGGAAGCAGTGGCATGAGCAGTAGAAGTGATGGTAGGCATACAGTGATTGTTCCTCTATTATTATGCGATGCAATCGATGGAAATATATTTTGATAAACATGAAACTTTTGAGATCTAATGCTTGTATTAGTTCGAAGGGAAATTTCCAAATGCAAAATGCTATGCGAAAAGATGATATAACCTATGTTTTTAGCATTCTCGCCTCAAGAAGAGGCCAAATAGGACGATCAAACGCATTAACTTTAAAAGTTTGGCTATTCGTGATAGTAGTGAGTTATTTGTGATAATAATCAAGTTAAATAGATGGTAAAGCCACCATTTCGATTACAATAGTCCTTACCTTACCTACGGCAGGGACTAAAATTAAGATTACTTGGCCTTGCCTTACATTGTTGGCTAATTCATTGTAAGCAATATGAAGTAAATTAGTAATATACTATATTATCGGTAGATATAGCATATGGGTGAAATTGTCCTCTCTGACACATGTTATGTTTCGTACAAGTCAAGAACCTTTTTAACATGTTTTTATGTACAAAGCAGTTGAAGGCTAGAATTTCACTTGGCCTCTAATTTCGTCAAATAGATTACATTAATATATTATTTAAAAGTCATTCTTGTCATTTTTATTTCCTCATAACATTTTTGTGAGATTTTTTGTTTTCAAGTAAACATAGGCTTTCATTTTATTATTTATGTAATGTACAAAGTGAATGCTTTTGTATGCTTTTGTATGCATTATTGATTTTCCTCTTACAAACTAGGGTACTTTTAAAGAAAAATCTTCAAATTAATGTCAATATCTCCTGTGCAAAAAAATTTAGAAAATGGAGGGAAAATAAAGAACATAAAGTGTTTCCCTGTAGACATAATGAGAATCAAGGGAAATGGTGATGAACCCTAAAATGCATTGCCAAACGTACTTCATGAAAACAAAAAAAAACTAATGATCAAAATAAAGGCCAAAAATTCTAGAATACTTGTAAAATAATACGAAAATTCTAAAATACTTGTAAAATAGTACACAAGGAAATTACATATAAAACTACGACCATCGTTATATTGAATAAAAAAATAAAGATAATTCTCTATAATTTATGTTAAATTTTCTAACAAATCATTTAATTTAATTTTTCTTTTCAATATTTAATAAAATAGTATATAAAAGTAAATTCAGGTAATGTATTTCAAAATTATAATAAAAAATTAAGTATAAGAGAATATATTTAAGGTTGACAAAATATTGAGAATTGAAAGATAATGTAGGTGTTTAAAGAATATTTTAATAAAAATATTTTTCATTTTCAATTTTCTTATTGTCATAAAGATGAGATTATTTAGACATTCTAAGTTTAAGGAATTGTTCAATGACCCTTTTCACTTTGGATCTTATTAGAGTTTATTCTATTTTAATAATGTTGATTTTTATGGATAGAAAAAGAACAATTAGTCCATAATGTCTAAATATTTAAAAAGTAAATAAAACTAGATGCACCAAATTCATTTATGCAAAAAAGTAGTGACATGCCACCACATAGCTCTTATTTAGTATGGCATAAACTTAAGAAATCACATGGTCACCTTGGATTTATTTAGTAAGCTATTCCTCCATGGAATGCATCATAAATCCAAACAATCCAGAGAAGCAAATCTTTTGAATAAGAACAAACAATTTCCTCTTCCTCACAATGGTCAACATCATTAATAATTATAACGACAATAGTTCTAACCATGTAGAGTCTAGTAGGTAACAAGATCAACCAAGCATTGAAAATTCTGGCAAATGTCAAGCAGATTCCACATAGATGATGGATTCTACCAATTTCCAAGCATCATATAAGGAAGTGAACAATGTCCATGCAATGTTTGAGAAATCAACAAAGGTAACTTTATTTATACTGCATTTCATATTTCTTTTGTTGATTGGTATTTTGTTGTGGATTGCAATAATTAATATTTATTTTTAAGCTCCTCGTCAAATTGATAGGTGTTCATTTCCATGGAGCCACTTAATGAGGAATTATCTTTTTATCATAGTTCCTTTTGTTATACCTACACTATATGTCAAACTCAAAGGTTGTTGACTTATTTCTTCAAATTTATGCCCTTATTCATAGTAGCCCATATATATTTAATTGTGGATCAACTTTGAATTTATGAGACTAAAGGTCTCTTTATTACAACATATAATCACCTTACATAAATGGTGTTTCCATTACTTCATTTTTGTCACATAACCCATTTTCATTACTAAATATACTAAATTTCCAATTTTTTTAATTTTTTTTTGTAACTGATGGTGGATTTTACTACATCTGCAAGTATTTACTTGCTATTAACTTTAATCACGAGCTTGGGAATTCTCCTTGTATTTGGATTTTTATTTATTTACTCATTATATTCATTATCCAACACTCACATTGAGTGTGACTCCATTTGTTACTCTTAATATTATTTGGTATCCATGCATAATAAGAAAATTATTTTGGGTCCATAGAGCTAGGCCAACTCATGACTATATAATCATTATTGAGCACACAACAGCATTCAATTAGGTTGATATTCCAAATATCTTTGTTGGGTGATAGAGCTTCATACTCAAGGCAGTAAGGTGTAAGTTTTTGCAATATGTTTGGAAGTTCTCATGTAGAATTAATATAATTCGTTAGTCCACTATTATTCATCCCCTGTTTCCTTATCCAATTTATATTACATAAGCTACATAACCCTCTTAACAGGTTACCACAACAACATTGTTTATATTATAATGTTTGCTCTATGCTTATAATATAGTATGTGGCCGATGTGAAATATATTAATCTAGAGTTGTGTGTGCCCCACGCGTCTATCCACCTATACACATGGAATGATGAGATGTATCCACCTATTTGTTCTCATTTGAATTTCACATGTATGGGTACCTCATCAAGGGATGTTGGTGTTCGCCTCAAAATGGTTCGACATTGGCGATTTGGTGAAGTAACCTTAATTTTCTTTTGGTGTGGTTTGGATGGTTTGAATACATTGATCTTCTTGGAATGATGGCGATGCTCTGTGTCAAGCTATACCTACATTACACTATCATATCTTGATGTCTCCTCTTTGCATCTAAGGAAATTTGTCTAGTATTCTTGCGTGCATAATCAAGTTTTCAATGGAGGTGTTTGGCTTCTAAATTTGGTGGGTTTCTTGCATCTTATTATTGTGTTAACTGTGTGAATCTTCCTCGTTCTGTTTACTTGGATGATCTTGGGACCTCCTCATAATCTTTTTGTTTTCTTTCATAGGGTGGAACCCTTGTTGTTCCAGGTGGGGTTTGACCCCTGTTCGGTGACCATTGTGGCATCGCGACCTTATACGTGGATGTTTTATCTATATTTTTAGTGTAAGGGTAATATTTATTTATGGGAAAATTGTGTTCTAACAATGTTCCCATTTTTTCTTATCAATAGTTGGGTATCATTGTGATGCATTTTATTGGGTGTCTAACGAAGGATTTTTTCTTTTTTTTTTCAACATTTTTACCCCAAAAATATCTACAAGGTTGTGCATGATGCTTTGTTGCAATTTGTTGCTTCCTAGCCTCCAGAGTAATGATAAAACTCCATTCAATTCACATTTCAAAAAAAAAAATTGTGTTCCCCTTCATTCCCTCCTTAACAATGGTGCAATTTTTTGTAGGGGAGACTCCTAGTACCTGTCAGTAACTCATCTCAGGTAATTACAATATTCTTTAAGGAATTTCAGGGTTGTAATTCAAAAAAGTTTTCTTTATTACAATTATATCAAACCTCAACACCTTGAACTCTTCATAGGTACTTCCTTTCCCCGAAGAATTTACTTATTTTTGGGAGTTCATCAGCAATTGGTTTTTTGGTTTTTTACCTTCTTCCTCTGAATCCCAAGATAATCACAGAGCTACTTTTGAGGCTGGAAATTTCATTCCATTTCACTTCTTTATGTTATACACTAGAAAATTTGGGGATAATAGTTCTATGGTGGCTATAGGGATCTTCCATACCTAATTTTCTCATATTTTTCTTATTTTGGTGACCACCCAGATACTAAAATCAAATTAATATCGAATATGGCGTACTTAGTCGCACTGTTGAATCATGTTATAAAGGGTATTATGAGTTTACATGAAAATTTGGTTCCAACTCCTAAGAAGTCCTTATATTTGGAGAGGATTCAATACTAATAACCTATTATGATTTTGTTTCCTTATAATAGATAAAAGAATATCATTCCAGTGCATAATTTTTCTTTTTACTTACTATAGTGTTTTGGCCTCCTGTACAATTCTGGACATGCTAGTTTTTTTTATTGTAATGGGGTTTCAGTTACCTTTTAAATTTGTCATTCACTTATGTATGTGTAACTTATGCTCATATAATCTATTCCCTTTTTGCATGGTCATTGGATTGTAATAACTGCAAGCATAACTTTGTTTATATATATTTGGACATTCTTTTGCATTAACTACCGTAAATGGTTATGGTAATATTTAGAATGAATTCTTAATTTTATACATTATATTACAGTTGGTATTTTTGTTTATTTACCCTTATTTTTCCTTTCAATGCATAGTCATAATGTTCTACGAAAATTATAGTAACACTCCATAGTTAACTCGTAAATAATTATTTTGTTCAAATTATATGTAAGTAATTATTTTTTTAATAATAATTATATTATATCAGTATCTATAACCATTATATGAGAGCAATATTATTCTATATTTAGTAATTATCCCTCTGGGTTGCGCACTAAGTCGTGACCTTCACACCTCAGTTGCTGCTATTCAATGTTCAACTCTAGATATTATTCTTTTGCATAGTCTTAATCACATACATGATATGTGATTATAGCCAACCTATACTAGGAATTAGTGTCTCTCTGAACACAGTAACTACCACATGCTTATTTAATGTTCAACTCTAGATATCATTCTTTTGCATAGTCTTAATCACACACATGATCTGTGATTATAGCCGACCTATACTAAGAATTAGTGTCTCTCTGAACACACTAACTACCACACGCTTAGAGGTTTTCCTCCTTTGCAGTTAGGACATGTAATTTCATTGTTTCGATAGCTAATTTAGCACCTATACATCCATACCCCTGAGTATTTATAGTTAGGCATAATATGACAGGGTCTATTTTATTTTATTTTTATGTCTAGATTACTAGCTTGCGTAAATGGATAGGTTATTATTTCAATGTATAACTATATATATATATATATATATATATATATATATATATAACATTTTCAGTACTTGTCATTTTCTTCCAATTTATATAGAATTAGATCATCTTCAAAGTCTTAAATATATCCCCATCCAACGCAGTTATTCTATAGTTTATTATATACGCAATCGATATTTCATGCATTCAAAATAAAGGATGTATCATACGACAACTAATAAGACAAATTAATTATCTATACATATAAATAATGAACATATGAATATGAAGTATCATATTATTTTCACTAGACTATTAGTTTTATCAAAACTATTTTGTAATATATAATCTTAAATGATTGTTAGCTACCTTAACCATAGCCAGAAAGTACAACCAGAATTATAACCATGGTTCTTCTAGAAATTATTCAAGAAGTGAGCACCTGTCTCTCAACCATGAACTACTACCATTGGTTCCTTGAAGCTAAGACCTCTTCTCTTCTAGAATCAACAACCCAATTAATTCTTTGGTAGTTTATTTTATAAGTTTTCTTCCCAATGGTTTTTAGGAGTGTCTCACTTTTGGGTTTGCCAACCCATTTTCCTAGGCCTTTTTGTTTTTTGTTTTTTTTCTTTCGAAAAAGGTTGTTTTCTTTTTTCTTTAAATCATACTTTCTTATCCCACAATGCTTTATTTCACCCTAAATTAGTATCTTTCTCTCCCATCATATTAAATCCTTTTTTTTCTCCTAAGGATTTTTAGGAAATTTTTATGGAAGGCCCATCTTTGGATTTAACCAATAATAAGTTTTTCCAAGATGACAAGAAATATCCAATCTCTCGTGATCTTTCCTGAATAATTTTCCCGTAAACTTTATTTATTAACTATAATCCAACTAATTACATCACCACAAAAGTTTAACCATTGCTTCCATATCCATTCAATCCAATAATAAGTTCATGCCTAAAATAGTCAACATTAAAAGTAGAAAAGATAAGGGTATTACATCATTCACCATTTTTTTTTTCCCTTAAGGAAAAAGTCGTAATTTCTATTAATAAAAAGAAATTACATATTGTAGATGCTGGTCGCATATTCATATGTGGCCAATGGCCAGTCTGGATACAAAAAATTCCTGAATGATCTGGATCTCCACGCAGGGAGTCTTGAAGCTTTGGCTGTATATAAGAACCAACAGTTTTTATATCAAAATCCTGCTCTGCACTGAGAGCACTATAATAGACTGTTACTGTAAATAAAATTATACATTATAAGTACGTATATCAAAATTGTCTAAGATGGCTGTGATTGTTTATATGAGGGTCTGGGACCCATTTCTATTAAGGTCCACAAAAGGCCTGTGATAGTATTGATGGAAAGTTCCATCAATCTTCCCTTGGATCAGCCATTGATCTAGATGGCTATGCGCTGCTTCTTTGGATAGTTGGTCCGCTTCTGTATTCTGTTCCCTGTAAATATGGCGACATACAAAAGATTCAAAAGATGATATCAGTCTTTTGGCTTCGTCAAGAATATGTCTCAAAGAGAAAGCATAACAATGAGATGCAGAATTCAGCCAATTGCAAACAATCTGTGAGTCTCCAAATAATTGTAGGTGTCTGCAATGTTTTTGGTGTGCAAAATGAATGATGTGTTTTGCTGTGCTTAATTCAGCAAAATTGTTGGTGCCATTTTCAAGTTTGATCTGGATCTTATAGCAATGCGTCTCATTGATATATAAAACTGCTCCACCGCCACAACCCTCTTCTTGTGTGGATTCGTCAAAGTAGGCCTAGGGCTTTGACTTATCAATGGTGATGGGATTAATAGTGCGGGCTGGGGGGATGTAGTCTGTCTCAGGAAGCAGATTATAGTCAGAAATTGTATGACTCAGTATAGAAGGCCAGTGGGGAGCCTTATTGTTGAAAATAATTTGGTTCCGAACTATCCAGATAGCCCAGCATACCAGGAGCGGCATGTTGATGGGTTTCCCTGAGTGTTCTCGTGTCCAAAAGCTCCAAGCTTCCAAAATGTTCGACCCTTGCCATGCTTTAAGGGAGGTACAGTATGATGATATGCTGTGCCAGAAGTCTTTAGTAACTGAACAGTGTAGGAAAAGGTGATCCGTGCTCTCCTCATCGTTACAACAGAGATGACATCTGAAAGGTCCCTGGAAAGATCTCTTCAAGAGATTTTTCCCTGTGGGAATCTTATCAAAAATGATGTTCCACATTAACAATCGACAGCGAGGGGCAGCTTGAAGCTTCCATATATTTTTCCAGAGTGGGAGAATATTCGGGGGCTTATGTGGTTCCATTAATTTCAGGTACCCCATTTTAGGAGAGTACAAACCATGCTTAGCAATGGCCCAGATAAGCTCATCCGATCCTTCAGTCAGTCTGATATGTGCCTGGGTGAGCGCATCAGTAAAGTAACGCCATTCTAACTGCCATTGTTCAGGAATTTCCAGGGTCTCGGATGAAATCCAAGCCTGTTGTAGGAAAGTGGAGTTATTGCTGTCTCCAATTTGGTTTATATGTGTGATGCCTCTGCTATGCAGATATCTGATAAGGCCCTCCGAAAGTCTGTGCATGTTACCACACCCCACCCATGGGTCCATCCCGATTCTAACATTTTTCCCACTCTTGATGCGCCAGGTAATACCATCCCTCAAAAGAGGAAGGGAGTGCAAAACTGCCTTCCATATGTTGGATATATTATGCCCAGGCTCATGTTGCTGGTGGAACCAGTCCATGAGATGTGCTGGTCTGATGTATTTTGCTTGGGCTACACGGGACCAAAGGCTGTCCGAGGTCAGTAGCTGCCAACCGAGCTTTGCTACTAATGCTTTAGCAAAGAGATCAAGCCTCTTAATGCCCTAGCCTCCCCAACATTTTGGCCTAGCAATGGTATCCCATTTCACCCATGCAAATATCTTCCCAGAGTGATGTCCATTCCATAGAAATATGGAACATATACTCTGAATTCTACTTAGTACGCCATGGGGTATCCAGGCTAGAGTCATCCAGTAGACAGGCGTAGCTTCAATGACAGCTTTGATGAGAATCAGCTGACCCGCTCGAGAGAGGTATTTGTGATACCAAACCTGAAGTATTTTCTCCACCTTGGCAATAAGCCATGTCCAGTCTGCAATTTTGTAGCCGAGTGGTTTTAATCTGTACCCCAGATACTTGATACCGTCAGCGAGGGTAGATGAGGTAAAGGGAAAGCGCTGTGTGGCATAAGCAGCTTCATGTTGAGAGCAACCAACCGACGTGATAGTGGATTTACTATCGTTTACCATCATCCCCGTAGCCTGCTAAAATAGAAGAAAATTATTGTGGAGAGCAGTGACATCTCCTATGCCTCCATTTAGGAATATGAGAGTATCATCCACAAACAATAAATGCGTGAGGAAAAAATTATCCGAGATATTAATGCCATTTATCTGATTCCTATCCCTAGAAGCAATGATAAGTCTCCTTAGCCCTTCCATGACTAGAAGGAAAAGGAGAGGGGATAGAGGGCAGCCCTGTCTGAGCCCTCTTTCTGATGTGAAGAAAGATGTGGCTTCCCCGTTTAAGAGAACACCTCCGATATACAACTCATGACCCATTTAGTGAAGTCGAAGGGGAAACCGAGGTGTGTCAGGAGCAATCTGATGTAGATCCAATTAACTCTATCAAAGGCTTTGGATAGGTCCACCTTAAGTATCATACCTTTTTGTTTTTTAATGTGGAGGGTATGAAGGAGTTCCTGAGCAGTAGCTATGGCTTCATGGATCTGACGATGATTTAGGAAAGCGAATTGTTCGGATGAAATGTGGCAAGATAAAATAGGCTTCAGACGGTTGGCAATAATTTTAGCAACGATTTTGTATAGACAATTGCAGAGAGATATGGGACGGAAGTCATTGAAAGATGCAGGTTGGTCAGCTTTTGGGATGAGGGCAATGAAAGTAGATTTAAGGGCCGAGGAGACCCTACTGCTCTGCCTGCAAATTTCGATGACCTTCAGGAGATCGTTTGTCAGATTGTCAAAAAAAGCAATATAAAACTCGATGGTCCAACCATCCGGGCCAGGGCTCTTATCTCTCTTAAACCATTTAATGGTCACTTCTAGTTCTTCCATGGTCACTTCCTTAGTGAGGTCGTCATGATCCTCTTGAGAGACAAATCTGAGGAATTTTTCGGCCACCCTCATAATTTCAAGAATTTGACCTCACGGGGAGCCTTGAAGATGCTTTTGAAATGATCAATCGCTAGCTTGGCAAGGTGCCTCTGAGATGTAACGATATGTTCCTGATCATCCTTTAATTCCTAGATTGTGTTAATAGCCTTTCTCCCATTGGCAAAATTGTGATAGAATTTGGTGTTGTCATCCCCCTCTGAGAGCCATATAGCTCTGCTTCGCAGCCTCCAACTTTCTTCTCTTTCTTTCAGGATCTGTGACCGCTTGGCAATGAGAGAAGTGTAATCATTAACCCCTTTTTATTTAACATCATCCTTAATATTTGATCACTAATTTCTCTATTTCTGAAACAATCCAAGGAAAGCCTCTTGCATTTCATCTTCCACCTTCCATGTGGCCTCATTGGGTGTAAAATTCCTCCATTTCACTTTAACATGAGTGACGACTCAATTCTAGAGAAAGGTCTCTCCTAGATCTATTATGCAAAGTGGTTCTACCAGTAAATATCTATCTGGTTCCACCTATATCGAATTCTAATCAATTATGTGAGAGTTATCATGAACATACTTCATTAACAAAGACACATGAATAACATTGTGTACTTTTATGTGGTTGGGAAATTCCAGCCTATATCGAATTCTAATCAATTATGTGAGAGTTATCATGAACATACTTCATTAAAAAAGACACATGAATAACATTGTGTACTTTTAACACACTTCATTAACAAAGACACATGAATAACATTGTGTAGTTTTATGTGGTTGGGAAATTCCAGCTGGTATGTTACTGGTCCAACCCTATCCAAAATCTCAAAAGGACCACAGAAATGTGGTGCTAATTTATCACAGGTTGACCCTATCTAAAATTTCAAAAGGACCACAAAACTGTGGTGCTAATTTTTCACAGGTTGCCAACCTCAAGGTTCTATGTCTTGGTTTAACCTTTATACACAAATTATCTCCAACCTTAAATTCCCTGTGGGTTCTTTTTTACCAGCATAACTTTTTTGTCTATCCCGTGTAGTTTTTAAATTTTGTTTAATTTTTCGCTCTACTTGTTCCATTTTCTTAATGAATTTGGTCCTAAGATTAGCATGTCTTTCGACTGACTCTAGCTGAGAGGTGTGTGATATTCCTTCCATACAAGGCTTCATAGGGTCTCATCTTTATAGAATCTTTATAGCTGTTGTTATAGACAATATTTTCTAGATGTAAGAAATATTCCCAGTTGGTAGGTTTTTCCATGACATACATTCTTAACATGTCCTCTATAATATGAGGTGTTCTTTCCATTTATCCATCGGTTTTGGGTGATAAGTTGTATTGAAATTTAGGTGGGCCACCATCCCTCCAAATAAGGCCTTCAAAAATTTGGAAGTGAATTTAGAATCCCTATCAAATATTACCATTTTTGGTATCCCATGTCATCGAAAAATTTCCTTCATGAAGATGTTTGTAATATGTGTAGTTCCAAATGTAGACTGTACTGGTATAAATTGTGTTTCCTTACTTAATTTGTCTACAACCACCATAATTAAGTCATGTTTCCTTTTTGTTATTGGTAGTCCCATAATAATGTCCAAAGAAATCACTTCTCATTTCCATTCTAGAATGGGTAGTGGGTTTAATAGTCTAGTTGAGTGTTGGTGTTCTACCTTCAGCTATAGACACTCTAGTCATTTGGACAAATAATCTGCCACTTATTTTTTCATACCAGACCAGTAAAATTATTTTCTTAGTGCACTAATCATTTTTTATAACCACGGTACCTGACATAAGGTTCCTTTGGATGTTCATTTAGTATTAGTTGTTTCAAAGCATGTGCATTTTGAATGTACAGTCTATTTTTGTAATTTGACAATTTTTTTGAATTTTCAACATAGCCCAAAACTTCTACTTGCTACAATTTGTGCTAAGTTTCCTAGTAAATTTGATCCTCTTGTATTGAATTTTAGATCCATTCAACAAAATTTATAGTGACATAGCTACCGGATTTCCAATTAGTGTGTTTTCATGTGTACCCAAAGCATCTGCCAACTTATTTTCTTTACCCTTAATATGTTTTATCTCAAATTCAAATTCACTAAGAAAACCCATCCACTAGCTTGTCTAGCATTGAGATATGTCTGACTGAAAAAATATTTTAATCTAATAGGATAATTCACCAGTGTGAACCCTTTCCCAGTAAGTAGTGTCTCCACATTTTTAAGGCATGTATGATAGTAGCCGGCTCTAAATCATATATTTCATATTTCTTTTCATGTGGTTTCAATTTCCTAGATTCGTAGGCCACTACATAATTATCTTGCATTAAGACTCCACCTAGTCCCTCTAACCAATCATTTGTGCATACAATGAACTCATTTTCTGGATCTCCAGTTCTCAAAATAGGTGTCATTATTAATGTACCTTTTAGTTTGTCAAAACTTTGTTGACACTTGGTTTTCCACTCAAAATTTGTTCCTTTCTTTTGTAAGGAAATGATAAAATAGGCCAACTTTGAAAAACATTCAATGAACCTTCTATAGTATCCTGTAATTCCCATGAAAGATCTGGCATTTGACACATCTTTAGGTATGGTCCAGTTCAAAATGGCCCTAACCTTTTTAACATTTTTTCGGATCAATATAAAGTCCATATTTTAAAATGACATGGCCTATACATTGTATTTTATCTTTGTAGAACTCACATTTACTAAATTTTGCATACAATTGATGCTATTTCAAAGTTTGTAGTACCAATCTCAAATATTCTTTATGCTCATCTTCATTTTTGGAATACACAAGAATGTCATCTATAAACATGAACACAAATTTATCAACGTACGTAATAAGCATGATATTCATTAAGCACATAAATGTTGTCGGTGCCTTTGTAAGACCATATGGTAACACTACAAATTCATATCGACCACATTTGGTTAGAAAAGTTGTTCTATAAATGTCTTCATCATTTATTTTTTACTCGTGATACTTGGTTCTAAAATCAATTTTTAAGAATATGGTTGCCCCTCCTACTTGATCAAGCAGATCTTCAATGTGAGGTAACATGCATTTCTTTTTAATGGCCAATTTGTTTAATTTCATGTAATCTATGCACATTATAAATGTGTCATCCTTCTTCTTCACAAGTAACACTAGCCCCACCTCCACTCCCCCCATGGTGGAATGTTGGGTCTAATATAGCCTTTATTGAGTAATTCTCGTAACTACATTTTCAATTTTAATAACTATGGAATACTCATTCCGTAAGGTGCTCTAGAGACTAGGCTATCTCCTAACACTAGATCAATGGAGAAATATATGTCTCTGCAGGGAGGTAGACCTGGAATCTCTTCTGGAAAAACATATTTAAAGTCCCTAATAATTGACAATTCATCAAAGTTTTAGTTTTTTGTTTTTGTTGCTTCTTTGATTCAACATGAACCACAAATAGTTGACAACATTTTCTGGCACTCCTTTTTAGCTATAACGTTGAAACCTGTCTAACTAAAATTGGTTTTGGTGTGCCTTTTATCAACTGCGTCATTCCTTCTTGATTTACACAACTCATTGTTTTCTCTAAGTGTATTACAACTCTATGTTCTTTCAGCCAATCCATACCTATAATACATAATATGACCCTAAACAAAGTATATTTAAGTTTACTTTAGTGGGACAACCATTTAAATCTATAGGACATTGTTTTACATGGCTAGTTACCTTCTTTTTTGTGCCTATTTCTAGTTGTACGTGCCATGCATTCTTAAATTTTTCAGTTTTTAGCTTACATTTTTCCACAATCTGAGGACTAATATAATTAATACTAGCCCTTGGGTCAATTAATACAGAGACAAAATGGTTCAATATAGTACCTTCAATCTCAATCATAGTGTCTTAGTGCTCCACTTTTCTATCCTCCAACGCTGCACTTATCTTTGGAATATTCCTTGAAATATAATTTATTATTGTTACTTCATGTAATGCTTGTATATTTTGAAGAGACCTCAGATTATGTGGAAAGAGCCTCAATAGATGAGGTTTTCCACACCCCCAATATTTCGAAGGTTCTCTTTCTTTAACCTCACTTATCCTTTTATTATCCAACTCCATAGGTTTTGACACAATTTGAGATTGTAAAGCTGGTTTGAATTATTTCTACTAAATTTCTTCCGCTAGTGGTCCCTCCCAAAATTTTTAAGATATGTAGGGCTTTGTCTTTTTGTCCCCACTACAGATTTATGTTTTCCCTTAACTTGCCAAGATTTTGAGCCTTCACCTCTATTTTTAAATTGATGATAACACAATCTTGCTTTTCTCGCTGCTTCTTCCATGGTTTTAGGATTTTTGAACTTGATCCTTTATTTATAAGAGACATGTAAGTAATTTAAAAGCCTCTTAACTTTGGATTTATCTTCCTTGATGTAGGGAACATGACATAATAATTTTTTGAATTTAGTGAAAAATTCATCCATAGTTAATTGTCACAGTCTTAACTCATGGAATTTCTTTACCTGATCATCATAGTATCGTTAGTTTAAATATTTAGAGTTGAAGTGTTTTTGGAACTCTTCTGAAGAAACTATCTTCTCTTTAAGTGGATGCATTATTTTAACCTCCTCCCACCAAAGAGAAGCTTTCCCTTTGAGTTGATAAATGGCTAATTTGGCCTTCAAATTGCTATCATGCTCATAAACTTGGAAAAACATTGTCATATTGAGGATCCATGCTTCTTCATTCTCCTCTTTTTCCCGATCAAATGTAGGGGGTTTTATTTTTCTAAATATCCCCTGCAACTCCACTTTCTTCTATGTCTTTGGGTAGGTTTTGTCCAATTCATTTCCACTTTCATATCTTTTTGCTTCTATCTTAGCATTTCTTCTCTTCAGTGGTTCTATTTTCTCTCCATCCCACACTGTCTCCATGGGTTAATGACTAGATTTCTTAGTTAATTCTCTTAGTAACTTTTATTGTTCATAGTTTCCCTTCAATAACCTCTCATGACTAGTTTTGACATTGGCCAATTCTTGTTGTAAACTTCTCATGATCTCCAAAACTTGAGTTGCTCGAAGAGCATTCTTTTCTCCCAAATCCACATAAATCCCTTCTCCCTCCCTAGGACGCGGATTTGAATCTTCTTACATATTTTTTGTCTTATATCCAATAACAACACACATTAGTTTGCATTCACATTGTATGTTATTATACAAGGTTATATTCATGGCTATTCTTTTTTGAGGTGGTTCCCTGTAGGCCTAGTTTATGAACCATGCTTCGATGCCATATGTCACATACCCCATTTTAATTAATAAATATACTCCATATCCAAAAAGAAAAAAGAAATTACTGTTAGTGGATTTTCCTACACATATAAGTGTTCACCTACTATTAACTTTAACTATCGACTTGCAACTTCTCCTTGTATTTGAATTTTTATTTACTGACTCATTATGTTCATTATCTAATACTCACATCGAGTGTGACTCCATTTGTTACTCTTAAGTTTATTTTGTATCCATGCATCATATGAAAATGATTTTCCGTCTATAGAGCTAGGCCAACTCATGACTATATAATCGTTATTGAGCACAAAACACCATTCGATTAGGTTGATATTCCAAATATATTTGTTTGTTGATATAGCTTCACACTTAAGGTGTTAAGGTGATCTGAATGGAAAATGGCATTCACCCATGGTATTCATGCACCCATGGAATTTATCCACGGTATTGTAGGTGGCATCCATCAATAGTATTCATCAACCCATGATGTTTATCCACCCATGGAATTAACCAATGGTATTGTAAGTGGCATCCACCCATGGTATTCATTGACCCATAGTATTGTAAGTGGCATCAACCCATGGTATTCACTCACCCATGGTATTTACCCACCCATGGACTTTACCTGTAGTATTGTAACAAAAATATGCTATAAATATCAAGTCACATTTTGTAAAAGGACAGATTGTCCACCACAATGTAGCTTTTACAGTTATTCTCTATTTTAATAAAAAACATATTTATGGTTTTATTTACTGTGTGTTCTCCACTTTTCCTCTGATATTTTAATTTTTCAGCTCTTGGGAGCCTCCCACTAAGATTCATTTCATTTTTTTAGATCTTGGGGGTGTTCCTCCAAGATCTGAATCAGTGGTATGAGATACAAGTTACAACTCCATGGGAATGAGGGTTTGACGCATATTTCAATTTCAAATTTTTGCATAAATATTCAACAAACTTCAGACACATGTTAAGACCTTCATAGAGCACTTTCTTGGGCCAAGCGAGAAGATTTTTTCTTCTTTTTTTTTTCATTCTTTTGTAGGTATTTTTTTGGGTGGCAAGTGTGCAGATTAGCTCTGAAACCATTGATGCAAAATTTACAAAAGCAAATAACATATTTGGATTCCTTGTGAAAAATACCCAAATTGAAAAAAATCGACCAAATTGGAGTCTGGATGAGGGAGATATCATTGATTTAAAATTAGTTATGATGTAGAATTGTTTCTGACAATAATTCATGGACGATGGCTCTCCTATCATATTTTTTTAGTTTTTGTTCTTAATTTCAGAAAAATAATTGTAGATTTGATCTCCTCTCAAAATATAACCCAATTTCAAAAGACAAATTGGTTGAAACGGAGTTCGGATGAGGGAGATATTGCTAATTTAAAAGCAGATATTTTTTTCAGAATTTTTGTGACAACATAACAATTTCAGCACAAATCTGAGTTTCCATTGTGTCCAAATAGGGATTTCAAACACATGGGAAGATGTAGAATGGTCATTCTATTTCCAAAAATAGGTTATATTAAATATTCTAAGTTATATTGACCAAGTTATGTCCAATTTAAACCTAGAGCAGCATTGAAAGTAGGTTCCCTTTAGAGACGTGCACGCCCACCCCACTTTAGTAGGCACTTGCTTCACATTCATCAGTTTTAGCATAGCAACATCTGACTTGGGTTTTTTGAAAACGTGCCCTCCCACCCTGGGCTATGTAGGCACCTTCTACTTCACTAACAATCAACATCACAGTTATGGGTCAACCACACAAAATCCTTGTCATCGAAGTCCATTTGCTAGGACACACACTGTTAGTATTAGAGTTGGTCACAAGCATTACATGGTATCTATATCTTCAGATCTTCATTTTTCATTGATATGGGTCATCCACAAACCCACACTTTATAGAAGTCCATTTCCTAGGCCACACATTATCAGTATCACAGCTGGTCACAAGCATCACATGGTATCTCTATCCTGAGATTTTCATGCATCACGGTTATCGGCTAACCACAAAAAACCTTTCTCTTTAGTGACTCTTCATATTCAACAAAGGCTTCGAGGGAACTTCACGCAATAGGGACCATTTCTTCTTAAGTAGGGAGGAATAATCTGAATGGAAAATGACATTCACCCATGGAATTTAACCATGGTATTGTAAGTGTCATCATTTATAGTAACAACATTTATTATTTTATATAATACAAAATGTTAATCCATGTGATTTAATACTTACTCAAAATAATATAAAATGTTAATATGTGTAGTTTCATACTTATTCAAAAATCTCAATCAAAAAAATCCATTTTAAAAACAAATTTTCATTCACCAATATAATACATGCAATATTTCTATTTTTATATCAGCGATAAAAAAATAATATAAATCTACAAATTTATATTATTTTATTTTATGAACAAATAATTACCACATACATTATTAATCATAGATTTTTAAATACTTTATTAAAGATTTTTCTAAAATTCTTATTACATAAAATGACATCTAGCGTTATCATTTATTAACCATAATCTTATGCCATTTCATAGATCCGAAAGGGTTTTGAATCGTATATGGAAATATAAATCTCTAATTACGAAGCTGCTGAGGAATTTTCTGTAAAATTCTTATTGCATAAAAGGACATCTTAACCATAATATTTGCCATTTCATAGATCCGAAAAAGTTTTGAACCGTAAATGAAGAGCTAAATCTCTATTTATGATTAGAAATCTGCAATGGCCTTAATATATTAATCCGTTAATCCGTAAACCTGTAATTGTGAACTTAATATCTAATACACCTTCGCAAATCAAATCAAACAGGCGAATTTTCGATTTTTTTTGGCAGTAAGGCCGAACTTGGTAACTATGCCTAGCACCATGAACTCTTCATAAGTACTTACTTGCCCCAAAGAATTTACTTATTTTTGGAAGTTAGCTACCAATTCGGTTTTTGTTTTACCTTCTTCCGTCAAACCCCGGGATAATCTTGGCGTCACTTTCCAGGTTGGAAATTTTGTTCCATTTTGTTGCTCTATGGTTACGCACTTGCATATTTGGGGATAATGGTTCTATGGTGGCTTAGGGGATCTTCCATAGCCAGGTTTCTCATATTTTTCTTATTCTGGGAACCACCCAGAAATTAAAATCGAATATGGCATACTGGTTCGCACTATTGAATCATGTTGTAAAGGGTATTACAACTTTACATGAAACTTTGGTTCCAACTCCTAATAAGTCCTTATATTTGGAGAGACTTCAATATTCATAAGTTGTTATGTTTTTGTTTCATTATAATAGATAAAATAATTTCATTCCAGAGCATAATTGTTCTTTTTAGTTCCTCTGGAGTTTGAATTACAATTGGACTTGTTATTTTTTTGTTTATTGTAGTGGGGTTTCAATTACCTTTTAAATTTGTTGTTAACTTTTGTATGCCTAACTTATGCTCATATAATCTATTCACTTTTCGTACAGTCATTGGATTGTAATAGGTCCGATTATAGATTTGTTTATATATATTTGTACATTCTTCTACGTTAATTGTTGTAAATGGTTACGGTAATATTTACAATGAATACTTAATTTTTTATACATCATATTGCAGTTGGTAATTTTTTTTATTTACGCTTCTTTTTCCTTTCAACGCACATCATAATGTCCTATGCCGATTATAGTAACGCTCCATATTTAATTCGTACATAATTATTATGTTCAAAATATATGCAAGTAATTATTTTGTTCATAATCATTATGTTATATTAGTATTTATAACAATTATATGCGAGCAATATTATTTTATATTTAGTGATTATCCCTCTGGTTTTCTCGCTAAGTCGCGACCTTCACACCTCCGCTGCTCCTATTGAATGTTCAACTTCGGTTGGTATTCTTTTGCATAGTCTTACTCACATGCATGATAGGAATTAGTCTCTCTCTAGACACACTAGCTACCACATGCCTCTATCTTCTCCTCCTTTGCAGTTAGGACGTATAATTTCATTCTTTCAATAGTTAATTTAGCACCTACACATCCGTACCCATGAACATGTATAAATGGATAGGTTCTCTTCTCAATGCATAACTACATTAATTATAAAAAAGGGTTGACACATGCACCACAAGAGGCGAGCTAGTTCCATCCCAGAGTATGCAAAGTCGATTTCCTCAAAATCGGTTATAGGTATGAATAATAAATTTGTTTATAATAATAATAATAATAATATTTTTTGTTAGTACTTGTCATTTTCTTCCCATATCTAAATGATCTTCAAAGTCATAAATATATCGCCATCCATCACAACTATTCTACAGTTTATTATGTACACAATCGATCTTTCCAGCACTCGTAATAAGGGATACAACATAGCAAAACCAATAATACAGATTAACTATCTATACATATAAATAATAAACATATGAATTTGAAGTCATTGGAAATTGATATTTTCTCGCTAGACTATTAATTTTGTCAAATCTATTTGGTAATATATAATCTGAAATGTAAACCATAAGTAGAAAGTACAACAAAAATTTTAATCATGATTTTGCCTAAATTACTCAGGAAGTGAGCACCTGCCTCCTGCCTCTCGAACACTCTCGACCAGTGATCAAATTTGAAGGGCAGGTCTTAATTTCATTTAGAAGGGCACATATTTAGGTCGCACTTCTATAATGAAAAGCATAAAAAAAAAGAGCAATTCAATTGACAACAGTAAATTATTTTCAAATTTCTTTTTATTTTTTCATAGGAAAATGGTGGAACAACAACCCCATGGATGTTGTATATAAGGCAGGTCTGATATGAGCCACAGGAAAATGGTGGAACAACAACCCCATGGATGTTGTATATAAGGCAGGTCTGATATGAGCCACAACTAATATATCGAATGCATTTACCATTAATGGATAAAAAGGAGACCTATATTCCTGCTCCAGTTCAGATAAGGATTAATTTTGTAGGAAATTTTTGTGACCAAAACGTTCAAGCCAATATACAAGTAGCTCAATCAAATTTAAGTTTATTGCATGAACGAAAAAATTTAGTAAAATTCTAAACAGGTTTAGGATTCAACAAACGAATTTACAAATGTGTATGTGTTTTTGGTATCTCCTTTTTTAATATGAAAACATACCAGGAATTGGGAATCCGCAAACAAATCAAATCCAGTATGTTAGGAAGCTTGTTGAATGCGCTCCTCTCCAAGCATAAATCGTGCTTAAACCTTGCTTGAAAGTCGTTTGCTGAATGATGAATCTATGCTCCTCTCCAACTTAAATCGTCATCAAACCTTGCTTTAGGCAACCTTCAAGCACAACCCAGTGAAATTACAGACCTAATACATGGCCCATATTGACATCTAGTCGCTCTCAATTGAAACTACCAAATGTAATGGTATCAAGGGGTAATTGTGACATAATAATTAATAAGAACTTCTATCATATGCACAATTAAAAAAAAACAACTCGAAAAGAAACTGTTGTTTTTGAAATGGGAAGAACTGCCAAATGTAATGGTATCAAAAGGTAATTGTGACATAATAATTAACTAGCATTTGCATCAGATGTTGCAAAGGAAACGCCGTAAGGCATAAATTGAAGAACACAAATACAACACAAGATTACTTTGATAAATAATAAAAATATATTGACCACTCAAATCAATGCCCCATTAACTGGAACCACTTAGTAGACATATCTATCAACATTAGGATTATACACAATGATCAAGAAATTTCCCATATACAAACAACACCTTCCACAACAACCTTTTGTCACGTCCACATTTTAAAAAATGCCTTGGAACATGATTGGAATCTCCCATATTGTCTTTTTCATTATGCAGATAAATCTTCCTTATTGCTATTTTCATAATGAATATTGTTAGTTCATTGTTGTAAAGTGTTAGTGTGTTAAAATATACAAACAGCACGTTCCACAACTGTGGGGTCGTTAATATGCCATGATTATTCTCACTTGTGAAGGTTTATTCCACCCATTTCCACCATTCTTCATCATGACATTTATTATAATTTATCATTTAAATCCATTTTATAACTAATTTATGCTCTCATGGATGAATGTTATTTATTCTCTTTTATTTTTAATAAATTGATTATTATGCATTATTTTATCAATGATAGTTCTAATAAGTTGGTTGTAACATCATTTGCCATTCTTAGCCTCCAAAGTAACTTCCAGATTGAAGATTTGATTTTTAAATCAGCCAACTCAGAAATTCGCTGGTTTAAGGAGTGACAGTTTTGCGGTTAAGATTCTGAGCAAATGAAGACGAATTTGGAAAATCCGGAACATGGGTTTTGTCCAGAACGGGCCCAATTATCTTCATAAAGAACAGTTTGCCCAAATTCGGCTTGTACAGGGAGAAACGCGGGGTTCTTTGAACACGATTTTCTGGGATTTGCTGTTGCGGCCGCCCTCCAAATCTTAGCTGCAAACCCAAATCCGCCTTGTTCTTGTTGATCAATGGATTAGAATCAACCTAAATTTGTAAGAGAAATCATGATTGTAATTATCTATACTTTGATCTTTCTCTATTTAATGAAACCCAAGATCAGAGACGGGAGATTGGAGAGAGACGTGATGATGGAAGAATGATAGAGAAATGGTGGACAACGGTGGTGGATTATTCATGCTGTAGCTTTTGCTGTTGTAATGATTCCAATTGACTGATTAATAAATGGATTGGGAATTGCTGTTCATTCTTCTTATTCTGAAGTGATCCCGCAGCATCCGCTGGCGGCTAAGGGCCCAGCCTATGGCGGAATACGCTGCTACTACTGTATAGTATCTTCTTTTGTTTTATGCGTGGTTTGCTATCTTTATTGTTCAGTAATCTGATGCACGAATGCTATGTGATCATTAATTCATTAATGTTCTTTCCGAATTCCTTGTGGCGATTCTGCATTATATTATTAAGTCTTTTCCAGAATTGATTGCATGGTATCAATCTGAATCGGGTATTTCTATTACAGAGCTTTTGTATTAAACGTTACCATCACAAGATTTATTTGAAGTTATGATTATCAGAATCCGGAAGTAATGTTGTATTTGGAAACATAGTTCTCATCTCAGATTACTATTTTAGTGTGTTTTGTATATATGATAACTGCTGTTCCATAATTCATTTGTGAATATCGCCTCATAAAGTAAATTGCTTTTGAAGATTGTTATTTCATTGCAAAATGTGAGTTTGGTTCAAGTTTACTTTTGACTCGCGAGATTTAGTTCTTTTGATTGCTGTTTCATTTACTGCTGTTCTATTTCCTTTTGTTATTTCATTTTTACTTGCTGCCATTCCATTTCCTTGCATTTATTGCTTTGGTGTGAGAGGAGGATCAAGGCTGTCGTGAGACACAGCAGACGCTATTATGCTCCCAGAACCATGATCCATACTCTAATTCCTTTTCCTTCATCAATTTCCGGAGGATTGAGTTATTGCTACCATATCCTCGATTGATGGTTGTTTGAATGAATGATTTAGTTTAAGACATTTTCAGTTTCTTGCTGTTTCAATTAGATTTCTTTTTCAAGCATTCATTTACTTTTGGGTTTTAAGCACTGTACTGCAAAACATTACTCTTAAGAAAATAGCCGCCTCAGACAGAGTACACTCTTGAAATAAAAAGTCGTCCCTGGGTTGATAATTAATGTGAGGTAATTAGGAGTTCACAAGACACCTTTTTATCGCTCCACATTTTGGCGCCGTTGCCGGGGAGGGTGTAGCCATTTCTAAAGAGTAGTGTGAATCCGATGAGTGCCTGCTAGGGAAGAGTTGGATCTTAAAAACGGAAGGTAAGAACCTGCGTACAGAGTATGTAAAAGCCCTGCTCCCCCGTCCGCTTTCCAGCAGGACTCTAAAGAACCTAGAGTAGAAATAGATGTTTGAATTTTTGTGTGAATGATTAGGAAAAAGATAGAAATTTTTAAAAAATGAATCACATGATCTCACGCAAGTGGTGATGTAAGCACCACCCATTTCACTAACCGATTGACAGGAACATTTGAAGAAGGAGCCTCGAAGAAACACATGAAGAACATCTTAAACTATGGTAAGAAATGGGTCACGTTTCTACTTTTGAATTTCCTATCAAAGATCTAGGAGGAGTGACACAAATGCACATAATTCCCCCATCTTTACCAAATTTTCATGGTTTAGCAAATGAAGATCCACATACATTTTTGTTTGAGTTTGAAATACTTTGTAGAGGATATGATTATTGTACAAATGATCAAAGATTGAAAGTGTTTCCTCTTACTCTAAAAGGAGCAACTCTCCGATGGTTCATGAGCCTAGGTGGGAATTGCATCCAATCATGGGAGGACATGAAGAACATATTCTTGAAAAAGTACCAAGACTATTGCAAAGCCAATGAAGATATTTTCGATATGATACAAGGGGAAGATGAAAGTTTGGAGGATTATGTAGATCGATTTCATTATAACTTTCAAAAATCAAAGCATAAGCATTTGGAAAAAGATATCTTAAAAACACTCATTCTTAGAGGAATTAAAGATAAATTTTTAGAACTTTTAAATCTGATAGGAAAAGGTGATGTTTTTCAGTTATCATATGATGATGTTTGTGAGTTGTGCATAAGGTATTCAAGAGGAATCTCCAAGGCTGGTAAGAATTTTAGAGATGTTTGTTTTTCCTTTTCCAAATCTGCTACAAGAATAGGAGACATAAGAGCTGAAATCAATGCTTTATTTGAAAATTTTAAATTTGATTTTATTAGCTCTCTAAAAGAAAAATTGGATGTTTTGCAGGTTCATAAAAATCAAGAATTGGATGAAGTGTTTTGTTCTCATGACCGAAAGGAGCATCTCATAGATACTCACTCTTCCTTATCTATGATGGAAGTGCCATATCAAAGAGGTAAGAAAGCAGCAACAAGGCCTACAAGTATGGTTCAAAACACTTTTTCTTCATTGTCATACTTGCATAATCCATTATGGAATGCTAATGTGTTAGGGCAGCCATGTCAATTTCAATATAACCACCTATCTTGTTTACAAGTTGGGCATGGTTCATCTTATGATGGCATGACTACTCTCCCTCATCTTGTAGCACAAGCACATCCTCCATATTCTCCACCAGCTCTTTCACAACACCTTGCTTACCCATTCACACAACCCAATCAGCCACATCATGAAAATGCTCCTGCTCAACTAATTTCACACCCCCACCATAATAAACCAGTACAACATGCTTACAATGTTGAGCTGGAAAATTTACCCACCCTTCCCACCCATTCTATCTCACATGTGTCATTAGAGAAAACCTACAATGAGATTCAGAATGTTTCAAATGCAAAAATGGTAGAAGCTATGGAAGAAAATGAGGTTTCTTGTACTATGCATCAACAAGCTATTTTAAAAGCTCAAGAACTTCATGATATGATGGCTATGCGAGATCAAAAAAGTAACGCATACATTGAAGATTGGTTTCACTCCATCATTTATTTGCAACATCACTCCATGCTTCAACAATTTTTGATATCATTTTTTCAAGGGAAGCCACCTTCTCATACCCTAATTTTCATTAACATCCATTTTTCAAATTTGGGTATGCGTATACATGAAGCCTTATGTCGAAAATGGCTTCACTGGAAGTACTCATACACGTAGTCATATTCATTTTTCAAATCAAAATAGGATAGGGTAGAAAATAAAATAAATAAGGGAATAAATAAATGCATTTTGTTTTTCCATGTAAAACTAGGGTTTTTGTTGCAACATGCTATGCAAATCAACATCGGTGATAATTTTTTTATAATTTGTGTATGTAGATGAATCATAATGGAAATAATAAGTTCTACAAACACTCATTTTAATTTTTATCACCAATTTGAAAAAATGCTTGAATTTCATTTTTTTTGGCTTGCGGGCTTGATGAACTTTCTGGAAAAACAGTCGGGACAGTCATGTTTTGAGGGACCAAAAGTGAATATTTTTAAAACCTGTTTCTACCCTAAGTAGCCCTTGATGTCTACTTTCTAACCCAATTTGAATCACTCAATTTGGATTTGAAACGAAAAAGTTAGAACCAAAACATTGACCGGTTATCTAGCGGGCAGCTCAGGAACAGAGTTGGGACAGTCAGTTTTTGGAGGCCTAAATGACCATATTTTTAAAACCTGTTTCTATCCTAAGTAGCCCTTGATGTCGACTTTTCAATCCAATTTGAATCACTCAATTTGGATTTGAAACGAAAAAGTTAGAGCCAAAACATTGACCGGATGTCTAGCGGGCAGCTCAGGAACAGAGTTGGGACAGTCAGTTTTTGGAGGCCTAAATGAATGAATTTTTAAAACCTGTTTCTATGGTAGATTCCCCTATGAATCTAGTTTACAATGCAATTGGAATCACTCATTTTCGATATCGTATGGGGAAGTTATGATCAAAATACTGACTGTCTATCGTAAATCAGCACCCTTAAAACTATGTCTTTCCGGCTGTTCCTTACAATATTTGACCTATCAATTCTTCTTGTCTTCAAAACCTGTTTCTATTGGAGATCAATAAATGAATCTATTTTAATTTCCAATTTGAATCATTTGAACCCGACATCAAACGAAAAAGTTATGCTTGAAATATCAACTGTTGGTCTAAGCCGGGTAATTGAAAATGACTCTATTATGCAGGTTGTTCTAAACAAATTTGACATATCATATCATTGAGTTTTTAAAACCTGTTTCTATTGGAGATAAACCTTTGAATTAGCTCTCATTTGGCTTTGGAATCACTCAATTTGGACGAAAAACAAAGAAGTTGTAATTAAAACACTGCTGGTTAGTATGGTCGACGACTGCTCTCCCGCAGGTACCAAATAAATTTTACTTTGTTATTTTCTCTATGGATTTGTTATACAGAGTAACTACTTGTTGTTTTTTGCATAATTCTTGGATTAGGGGAGCCCGCGCACCTCTCTTTCTCCATGATTGAATGTTTTATTGCAGGTAGACACTCGTTTTTTTGCAGGTCCTGGGAAAATAAAGAAGGTCAACTTATGGACGAATGATTTTTCAAAGAAATTTTTATAAAACAAAAGAATTTTATCCAAATCATTACCCAACGGATTCATAATAGAACAAATGAAGAATTGATTTCAATTTCAAGATTCATGTCTTGTTACTACTGCCAAAACATTTTTCAAAAAGATCATTTTTTTTACATAATATCATAGCTGTTGTAACTTAATTTACATATTGTTTTTAAATAAAATGTTGTTTCTTTTCTAATTTCTCTTATATTTTGTGTTTCAGGTGTTGCTTCATTCAAAGTGAAACTCATCCTCAGCATCACTGCAGTGAACAACTAATTCATTCTTTGCGTGTTTGCATTTTATGGTTGTGTATTTTGCTGTTCCTTTTCTGAAGGGACAGCATTTGTGTGCATTTTTGTCGTTCCTGTTGTTCCTTTTTCAAAGGAACATCATTTTCGTTTTTTATTTTCTAAAGGAATAACACTTTTTTGATCAAGCCATTCATTTTGTTGTTCCTTTTTCACAGTTCATTTTGCTATTCCTTTTCGAAATGGAACAGCTGTTGTTCCTTTCCGAAATGGAACAGCACTTTTTGCACTTTTACATTTTGCTGTTCCTTTTCGAAATGGAACAGCACTTCTGCACTTTCACGTTGGGTGTGTTTTTGCTGTTCCTTTTTCAAAAGGAACAACATTTGATGTGTTTTTGCTGTTCCTTTTTCAAAAGGAACAGCAGTTTGAGTTTTTTGCTGTTCGTAGTTTGAGTTTTTTGCTATTCCTTTTTCAAAAGGAACAACAGTTTGAGTTTTTTTTTGTTCCTTTTTCAAAAGGAACAACAGTTTGAGTTTTTTGCTGTTCCTTTTTCAAAAGGAACAGCAGTTTGAGTTTTTGCTGTTCCTTTTTCAAAAGGAACAGCAGTTCGAGTTTTTTCTTGCATGGATTCTTCTCTTTCAAAAGGAACGACATTTGCATTTTCGCGTTTTCTGTGTGTATTTTTGTTTTTTGGTGTGCATTTTCTTTGATGTTCCCTACACGGAACACCATTTTTTGAGTGTTTTTGCTGTTCATTCTAAAGAGCAACACTTTGGGAATATTTTTGAGGGAAACCCTTTCCTTTCTCTTGTGGGATTATTCATAATTCAACTCAACCACATTCTCCTGATTCTCTTTCATGGCATGAAGTACACTACTTTTATGAGGACAGGAATTATGGATTCTTTTGAAGCAAAGTTAATATTATTCACGTTATGATCTTTAAAAATGACAGCTCCTTGATGATAGATTCTTTTTTAAAAGGGACACAATTATTTATATATTCCTTTACTGCATTGTTTTCTGCTGTACATGATACTGATTGATCATCTTAATACCATGCTGGTTCCACCCTTCCTGGTTATAATCTTCTCTATCTGTAATGAATGAGATTATGGGTATATTCTTTTATATTGACATGTTCAACTTCTTCCGCCATCCCTGCTCTTAAGGAGTACTGAGCCTCCCTCTTTTTATCATAAAAATGTGTAATATCAACAAAATTTTGTTCGCAGATGGGGGATAGGGGGTCTCATTATGAGCCAGCCTACCATGTTCATAAGGCTGTAACAAAGTGACATTCCCATTATGGTCACCACACTAGGGTTATGATCCATTGGATAGCCAAATTATCCTTGGAACAGGGGGTCTCATCACGAGCCGGCCTGATCACTTTTGCTACCTCCTAGTGAATGGCAGTGTGGTTATCTGGTTACCACGCCAACACACTGATCTCTTCTGTAGAACATCACTAAAACTCTCCATTTATAAATTGAGGATCCTGGCTCATATGGGTTAAAAAGCAACCCTGCCGAGGCTATGGACGCCTGCAGGCAGTAGCGGCTCTGCTTATGGTATTGAAGTTATATCTTTTCATCAATTATTATTATAATACCCCTTTTTCTTATTTTCTTTTTATCAGAGAAGTTGTTTCGTCAACTTTTTCCCTGTTTGAACCTTTATGCATGGGAAATTGTTTTATGATCAATCACATCATTTTCAGCTAGAATACCGTCAGCAAAGCATCTTTTTAGCATATTGTTGTCCTTTTTCGTTTTGTATAAACTATCATCAATCCAAAGCATCCTATCTCTTATTCATAACTATCTTTACACACTTTGCTCTCAATATAACCATAATTTTCACCGTTCTATCATTGATAAGTGTACTCTGCTTCATTTACTATTGTATTGTTCACTCCCTTGCCTTGCCATCCGCACCACCCCTCTCATATGTTTTATGGTTATGGAACCCTTTTTCCAATTGGAGGGGGGAATGTATGCATTATGGGGTTGCATGCGATATGATTACTACACTTTGCCATACTTTGTTGATTTGACAACATATTAGTATTGCATGTATACATAAGTTTTTCTGATTGAAATTTTTTGCATGCATCTTATCTGTTGCTAATTCAAAGCTAACACTATGGATTCAAGCACATTGTATGCAAAATAGTGTTTTGTTTACAGGAGAACAACAAGTATGGGCAGAATTCTGTTCGTAGCATGACCACACTATTGCACTTCACAGTAGAGGCTTGCGAACGTGAACAATTCTTCAGACATGATGTGCTTCTCTGGATTCCACCTTTTGCATCACTTTCAGCACCAACTCTATCTACATCAGCTTCCACAACTGCCAGTCCATATATGTCATTCCACATTTTTTTGGAGGTAAAACTTGAGGTAAAATTGCATAGTTTTCTAATTTATTATAAATTTAGGAGAATCTACTGAAAATCCATTTTGAGCATTATTTGTCATCCTTCATTCCACATCTTTACCACTTTCCCTTTTTCAGCAGCATATCATTTCCGAGTATGGGGGAGTGTTCCTTCATTTCTTTCTTCTGACCATGTCATTCATATTCTTTATCATCCATTGTTATTCTTATCCATTCTCAACACCTCCCTTATTTCATGTTGTTTTACACCAAGCATAGAATTCTACAGCTGGTAGCAACCACCTCTCTTTGTTTTCTAGCATCGCATGAGGACATGCTAATTTTTCAGAGAGGGGGAGGAATTGCTATACATGATGGATGTTTTCTACTTTCTTCCTTATTTAAGGCATACAATTTCATTTTTACACAGTGCAGAAATTGATTTCCACATATTTTTAAAGCTATGAACCCAATTCTTGTAATTTTTGGAAAACACATACGTATCATTAATACAAACCCACACAATTTCAAGAAATATTGGTTCATAAAATTTCGGAAATCATGAACTCTCACCTACAGCCATTTTGTTTATATCCCATGATCCGTGCATCAAAACGATTTGATTTTTGGATCATAGAGACATTCATGTATTGTAAATTTACTTGCAACATTTCAACAAAATCTGGTTTGTAGTTTTGAGAAAATGCTTAATGAAGTTTGCTGTTATCTATATCATATTTTGCTGCAACCTCATACATATAATTGAATGTCAATGTAAAAATTGTTATGCCTTCATCAAGATTACTAAAAGTGAATATTCATTAGTTAAGGAAGAATTCATTTGTTCTATCCATTTCATGAGCTGAGATGAACATATTTTTTTTATTGCTTGGTTAACACATGGTTTTTGTCTTTGGGTTGCATGAGGACATGCAATATATTCAGTTTTCGTTGCATGAGGACATGCAACATATTGAGTGTGGGGGTGTGTGGGGTCGTTAATATGCCATGATTATTCTCACTTGTGAAGGTTTATTCCACCCATTTCCACCATTCTTCATCATGACATTTATTATAATTTATCATTTAAATCCATTTTATAACTAATTTATGCTCTCATGGATGAATGTTATTTATTCTCTTTTATTTTTAATAAATTGATTATTATGCATTATTTTATCAATGATAGTTCTAATAAGTTGGTTGTAACATCATTTGCCATTCTTAGCCTCCAAAGTAACTTCCAGATTGAAGATTTGATTTTTAAATCAGCCAACTCAGAAATTCGCTGGTTTAAGGAGTGACAGTTTTGCGGTTAAGATTCTGAGCAAATGAAGACGAATTTGGAAAATCCGGAACATGGGTTTTGTCCAGAACGGGCCCAATTATCTTCATAGCGAACAGTTTGCCCAAATTCGGCTTGTACAGGGAGAAACGCAGGGTTCTTTGAACACGATTTTCTGGGATTTGCTGTTGCGGCCGCCCTCCAAATCTTAGCTGCAAACCCAAATCCGCCTTGTTCTTGTTGATCAATGGATTAGAATCAACCTAAATTTGTAAGAGAAATCATGATTGTAATTATCTATACTCTGATCTTTCTCTATTTAATGAAACCCAAGATCAGAGACGGGAGATTGGAGAGAGACGTGAAGATGGAAGAATGATAGAGAAATGGTGGACAACGGTGGTGGATTATTCATGCTGTAGCTTTTGCTGTTGTAATGATTCTAATTGGCTGATTAATAAATGGATTGGGAATTGCTGTTCATTCTTCTTATTCTGAAGTGATCCCGCAGCATCCGCTGGTGGCTAAGGGCCCAGCCTATGGCGGAATACGCTGCTACTACTGTATAGTATCTTCTTTTGTTTTATGCGTGGTTTGCTATCTTTATTGTTCAGTAATCTGATGCACGAATGCTATGTGATCATTAATTCATTAATGTTCTTTCCGAATTCCTTGTGGCGATTCTGCATTATATTATTAAGTCTTTTCCAGAATTGATTGCATGGTATCAATCTGAATCGGGTATTTCTATTACAGAGCTTTTGTATTAAACGTTACCATCACAAGATTTATTTGAAGTTATGATTATCGGAATCCGGAAGTAATGTTGTATTTGGAAACATAGTTCTCATCTCAGATTACTATTTTAGTGTGTTTTGTATATATGATAACTGCTGTTCCATAATTCATTTGTGAATATCGCCTCATAAAGTAAATTGCTTTTGAAGATTGTTATTTCATTGCAAAATGTGAGTTTGGTTCAAGTTTACTTTTGACTCGCGAGATTTAGTTCTTTTGATTGCTGTTTCATTTACTGCTGTTCTATTTCCTTTTGTTATTTCATTTTTACTTGCTGCCATTCCATTTCCTTGCATTTATTGCTTTGGTGTGAGAGGAGGATCAAGGTTGTCGTGAGACACAGCAGACGCTATTATGCTCCCAGAACCATGATCCATACTCTAATTCCTTTTCCTTCATCAATTTCTGGAGGATTGAGTTATTGCTACCATATCCTCGATTGATAGTTGTTTGAATGAATGATTTAGTTTAAGACATTTTCAGTTTCTTGCTGTTTCAATTAGATTTCTTTTTCAAGCATTCATTTACTTTTGGGTTTTAAGCACTGTACTGCAAAACATTACTCTTAAGAAAATAGCCGCCTCAGACAGAGTACACTCTTGAAATAAAAAGTCGTCCCTGGGTTGATAATTAATGTGAGGTAATTAGGAGTTCACAAGACACCTTTTTATCGCTCCACAACAACAACCTTTTGTCACATCCACATTTTAAAAAAATGCCTTGGAACGTGATTGGAATCTCCCATATTGCCTTTTTCATTACGTAGAAAATCCTTCGATCAAGTCTTGTGTAATGTGCAAGACTAATCTTTGTGGGGAAGTCACCGTTGTACACTATGATCCTTTAGAGCCTTTCAGGATTTTAGACTCTCTTTCAAAATGTTGGTATTTATATCGGGGCCTACCTTCTAAAGAGTGGTTGTTACCGATGGAGTCACAGATGAGGCTTTATTTAATGAGCAAGGAATATTTTCCCTCGTACTCCAACTTTAGAGTACAAGACACTAAAAAAATTATGCAGCTGAAAGTGATCCATCTTCAAGATATTTTTCCTGTAAGTTACGAGCAAAATGTTTAAAACCTCAGTTCTGCGAAGAACTCTGTTAAGCTGGAATGTAAGAGTTTGCCTTGTATTTGACAAGAGCTTGAGAAAAACTTCGCAGAGGAAATCGTTCAATAGGAGGGTTTCCTTTTCCCTTTTTCAGTTATATCTGTGATCATGAGTTTCCATTAACCCACAAGTTTCTTCGGATCAAGGTCTGATCCGTGAGTATTGAAAACTGTTTTCAGCACAAATTCACCTTAACATAAGCAGGTTTCAGTCTTTTAACATACATCTCATAAGTCCTGACTAATGAGACAACCGACTAGGCTAAACTGTTGAAACCTATGTGATTCCATTCTAACTAACTTGAATGCATGCTTCAAGGTAAAATATTTGCAAAAACAATAGTTCCCAGAAGAAAAGGTTTCAAACATGTTGAAGAAAATAAATATGAAGAGATCGAAAAAACATAACTAATTCATATTGAAACGCCTGTCTGCTTAAAGTATTGCTTGCAAAGAAAAACCGAAGATGATTCGTCCTTTTAACTAAAAAGGAAAAATTCCTCCATTTGCTCATACAATGCAAATGTACCTATACTATTTGTTGAGAAATTGCTGCCATCCATGCTCTAAATGCCTTTAAAGAAGATAATCTTGGGGAGCAAATAAACAATAGCAGGGATATATGCCTTCAAGATTAAAATTGATGAACAGGAAGATTGCACCGAGAGTCTTATTCTTTCTGGTGAAACACATCAGAGTGAATCTATTCCATTCACTCAAGTCGACTGGAGGATGCCATGCCCTTGGTTCGATTCTCACAACAGAGGAATCCACTTTAGGGCATGGCGTAAAATGCCTCTTGCTCACATACATAAGGAGCTTGGTACTGGCCAGAAGATCCACATTGACAGCCAGGCAATTGAAAAGGGAATCACCAGGCTTTGCCACGAGGCGGTGGCCAAATTCCTTCTGAAGCATGAGGGTGGCACTTCGAAACTTGAGCATGGTGGACAAAAGCTTGAAGATGAGCGGAGATGATATCTGGTAAGGTATATTGGCTACACATATGTCAAAAGTTGGCAAGTCTGTTCGTAGTATGTCCCCTCGCACCAACTGTCCATAACAGAAAAGAAAAAGGAGATAGTCATATTAGAGAAGAGCAACTTTGATTTATCGTAATCCCAAAAATTAATAAGGTATCACCAAAGACAGCAATCACAAGGAACAGAAAAGGAATTGCAAGAGACAATTACGAAGACATCACAAGGGAACCTGCAAAGCACATAGCTTAGGCTAACCTTGCAGTAAACAGAATCTCTTTCCAGTGCATTTTCCTTGTAAATCTGGCAGAAATTTTGCCAGAATCTTGGAATTACAGGTTTGAATTGCATAAATTTAATACTGAGGTGCCCAATTGGACATAAGGGGGTAGGGAATCCATCTGCAACATCAAATTTGCAAAAAGAAGAAGTGTTTTATTGCCAAAATTGGCATTTTTCATTGCCACACAGAAAGTGCAGTACGTTACAAGATTATGGCTTCCCAAAGCACACAGGTACTTCTAAGCATCATTAGATTGGAGAAAGGTAGTAACTGAAGAAAAGAAGGCTACTATCACATAAGCATGAGGACTTCACCCCATAGCCAGTTTTCATCGCATAGGCATGAGAAATTCACCCTAAACCCAGTTTTCATATTGGCAAAGATTTGAAAAAGTTTTAATGTATGTGGTATTTCACAAATAAACCTTCTTCAGTATTGTTGTCAATGTAGGATTTTTTTTGGTTGATGTTTCCAGTTTACAAATGCAGCAAGCGCACCCTTCTCCATTATGGGATTATCACGATGAACTGAAGTCAGGTCATGCAGAAAGCATGCCCATTTCCATTATGTGAATATCACAACGAACTATAGCAGGCTGACAACAGATATTCGAAAACATATGTCTCAGTGATTGTGGCAGAAGACCTACATCTTGCCCCATCCACATGAAGCCGGAGCCTGAGCCACTGCTTACACAGGTGCATAGAAGCAACAACTCATGAAGGGAAAACATGTCTCTGAGGATTTGAAACTTGGGGTGGGCATGAAGAGTCACAATCCATGTGGAATTGACATATTGTTAATGAGGTAAATAAGGTGAATGAATGTAAAAACAAGATGCAAAGGAAATTGGAACTCACCTCCAATCTCTGAGCCATTTCGGTCCCCTTTATGCGTTTGTGAACTACTTCGATCATCCGGGGATCGATCTCGACTGCGATGACTCTATGGGCGGCCTGCAGCAACTCTAGGGTTAGATTTCCAGTACCCGGGCCGATTTCCAAGACGGTATCGCTTTCTCTCATGTCCACTTTCTCAACGATGGATTTGAGAACACCGGGATTTGTGAGAATGTGGGATTTGTGAGAATGTGCTGCCTGCTCAGTACAGCCTTGGGATCAATCAACTCCACCCACAGACAGTACAAGAAAAGCCCACCAACGGGGTTAGTGGGATGCATGTAGCACTAGACCGGTTCAGCTGCCCTGATGAAACTATTCGATCCGCCAAATGAAACACCCAAACCGTTTGGGCAACCCTTTTGAATCAACGATCAACGGCTGAAATTGTTGCAATCGTCTAACATATAATCATGTGGCTTACACGATGACAGGTAAGCAGAGAGGGGAGTTGATTTCAGAGGGAAACGCCTTACGGCGTAATAAGAACTTGCATCATATGCACAATTAGAAAAAACAACTCAAAAGGAAACTGTTGTTTTTCAAATGGGAGTTTCTAAAATGGGACTTAAGTTTTAACATGAAAAGAAATTTACAAATTCAACATTCCTAAAATTCTAATTTCAGGAAAAATGAAATTTAAAAAAAAATTGACAATTTGACAGCACTTCTTAAAAAATTTTAAGATATTATTCCAATTTTTTTTTTAAATGACAAAAATCAATTTTTAAATTTTTTTTGACTGGTAAAATTTTCTTCTTACTTCTCTGACTTGCCAGAGACCCTTTGAAGGGCTCTGACGTGTTCAATTTTGATCCCTGCTCTCGACCACCATGAACTGCTACTACCAATCAGGGTTGGAATTTGACGGGCATTTTGCCCGTAAGAGACCAGTTTACCCGTAAAATACGTTGAATTTTTTTAAATAACCGTCTGACCTGACGTGTTGGGAAGGATGCAGAACGTATTTTTGATGGTTAAGGTTTTTTAGAAACGTTATTAATATCATATTCTAAGAGTGACGCCTTTCCATTTCAACTTGGAACACTATAATAAATTGATAATCATCTTATCAACAAATGAAGTTTAGAAAAAACCCAGATGCTTTAGAGGGCAGTTTCCTCGACTTTATTTTAAAGAAATGGCCGGCTGAAATTAAAATTGGTTTGCATCATAAATTTCATGATTGTGGATGCGACAAGATTCGCTGAAAGATATTATTCATGACCATCCCGCTATTCAGAGCTTGGTTATTATTAAGTATTTTAGTTTTTTTGGATTGGAATCAGTATGGTATCTTTTAAAGAAATTGTAGATTTGTGTGGATTAAATATTTTTATTTTTTTAATGTATAAATTAATTAAGTATATTGAAAAACCTGTTCAATTTTAAATAATTAAAATTTGATAAATCTAATTTTTTAAAATGTTTAGTGTTTTTTAATGATGTTTTAATTAAAAATATACTTGAAATATATTAAGTGAATTTAGTGAATTGCTTTCTATAAAATTTTAATATTTTTTGTCTTTTTTTAAATATTGGGAAAAATGATTATAATTCAGTGGTGAAATTCACATTGGGGACAATTATCAGTGGCAGCTATCCATAATGCAGGTTGAATCAGTTGAATCATCATGGTTTCACTAGCAGTTGTCCATAATTCAAGTTGACTCGTCACGGTTATTATAAAAAAACCACTCCCTAGAATTACCCTACTCCGAGTTCGAGTTTGACTTTCACCCTTACCAAATATCTCTTAGTCTTGGCCTATTAACCTATTTTCTTACATTCCATGAAATCAAACTCTTAGCCAAACAAAAGCAATTTTAAGACATACCATCGAACTAACAAAAATTGTCAACAATTCCAATTTATAAACACAATTCTTTTAAAAATTTGTAAGTGTGTGTATATTTAATGGTTTATGTTTTACTCTATCCATCACCAAAAAGGTGTGTTATTGAAACACATACTTGTTATACATTAAGTGGTTTCAAGTAAAACAAAACCTAATTTATTTATTGTACATACCATCAGAATGAAACGAGTCTAAAACATCACTGAAAACTATTTTTTAATTTATTAGAATTAATAATGTAGAAATGGTGTTGAAGAACTCAATTGTAAACATGATAATGTATATATCTTACCTTAGAAACCTTTTTTGACAAAACCTTCTAGAAATGACCTTTGTTTGGCTCTTTTACAGTTTAGGAATTATTACAAATAGAAATTATAAACTTATAGATAACAATGTTGAGTATTTTTATTCCTAGGCTTCACATTCTCAGTCTTTCTCTATTTTCTTTTGTGGCATTAGTTTTGCAAGATTTCAATTTTCCATGGGTAAATCTATTTAGGCCCTGATTTCACCTTTCATTGATTTGCTTTCTTGTTGATGAACTTGATGTGCATGTGAGTGGACCATGCCGATTGAAGAGAGCTTTCAAGTGAATTCGAATATGCACGCACATAGAAAGTGAAACATATTTTTATTAAAGTAGGAATTATGATACTTACAACTAGCACAAAAGCACCTAAAGCCTAAGGACACACAACTAGGAAAATGGATTTGAGACCATTCAACAAAGGTTATTACCTAGTCTCCTTAAATATATGTCTACAAAACTAAGTGATCAATAAGCATCTAGTCTAATAGAGACTTTATATCAAATAATGTCATATATATATATGCCCACAACACAATAAACTTGGCTTGGTTTGAAATGTTTTGTTTATGATGAGATCTCTTCAGATGCTCAATCTTATTATGATTGAATACCCATACGTGTCACCTAGAAGGTACAGGGGGAAGAAAACATATATATTTCGTACTCCTTAGAAGCAATGTCATTCAATAACTCACAATTCGTTCATTTGATTAGGGTAAGTTGGATTAGAATCTAAGTCCAAATAGTTTCCTTGAAATCCAATGAGTATGTATCTACCTCTTATGCAAACATCATTAAAATTATCACTTGAAAGAATCAAACAATCAATCCATGAGTGTGCTAGTGCATCATCGAACATACATAGCTAAAAGAACAAAACCTCTTCCTTGTCACAATAATTTTGGACCACAATCTTGCTTGTTCCCACTTACTCTCCCTCAGTGTATTGGCCACCCACCTTTATTGGATTGTTTGGGCCAGAGGTCTGTCACAGTGTCACCAACTCACCACTCACTTATGAAAGTTATCCTATGTCACAATATCACCTATGGAACAGTGGAAGTGTTGCTTCGACTACAATCTGCACCAGATATCGAGTGTCTCAACATATCACTTAAAAGATATGAAAGATATGGCTCATGAAGCTTATGAAATACTAAAAAACTTTTTATACATTATACTTACTTGACTACAAACTCTCCACGGTGGTCCCTCACATTGATTCCATGTGATTATGATCATGGAGAGGATGCAGAGGATAGTCCATCTCATAGTTTTACTTTGTTGGTCATCTTATACGTCCCATAAGAACTCCTTAGTAATATCATGTTATGGCATGTTTGAGTCAAGGACATTTGATTTCAGAGTTATGGAGATTTTATTGTAAACCAAATTTCAAAATTCAATAAGTCATTTATGTGTTATGGTAATTTTTTTTTCTTTTCTTATGATAGATATGTGCTTTTAATGAAACATTTATTAGTGAAGCGTTAATTTATTATTAAAACATCACCTTTGGAAGGGAAAAATTTTAAACATAACGTTTCTTGAAGGGTATCATAAAGACCTAAAACGTCAAAAAAAATAGTACGATGGGTAAAGAGGAATCCAAATTCCAACCCTGCTACCAATTCCCTCCGAACTAAGACATCTTGGTTTCTATAATCAATAACTCCATTAATTCATTGGTGGTTTATTTTAATTTTTTTTCTTCCCAACATATTTTAGCAACATCGCTCTTTCTTTTTTCTTTAAAGTGTGTCATTTTTTCTTCCCAACATATTTTAGCAACATCTCACTTTCTTTTTTCTTTAAAGCGTGTCATTTTCTCTTGCAACGCTTTATTTCACTCTAACTTAGTATCTTTGTCCAACTAAGTGATTTAATATGATATTTCTCTCCCATCATATTAAATCCATTTTTTTTTAATTATTTACTCGCGATTTTTTAGGAGGTTTTTAGGGAAAGTCTGTCTTTGAACTTAACCTCCAACATTTGTTTCCAAACTCAGAAGAGATTTCCAATGTTTTGTGCTCTTTCTTGAATAAGTTTTTGATTAATTTTATTTATTAACAATAATCCAAATAATTACATCATCACAAATGAAAAATAAAAATAAAAATTATCAATTTTATTTATTAACAAAAATCCAAATAATTACATCGTCACACATGAAAAAATATTTTTTTTGGTCAATTTTATTTATTAAAAATAATCCAAATAATTACATCATCACAAATGTTTAACTATAACTTTCATAACCATACAATCCACTAATAAATTCATGCTTCAAATTTAAAATTTCAACCAGCCCACACCTAGAGCTCTCACACTTTCTACATCCAAAACACTATAATAATTATCTCTAAAATTTTATTTAACAAAAATATCAAAACTCTTTTAAACTTTATACAACTTTTAGGCAGATAATTCAATATAAAGACAAATAAAAAAATATTCCAGCATTAAAAGTTTACAAAATTCCTAACTCTTATAAAAAAAATTAAGACAAATAAAAAAAATATACAAGAATTAAAAATTTACAAAATTCCTACCTATTATAAAAAAAAATTAAATTAATGTTATCCAAACGAAAGGAATTTTGAAACCCTATCTCAAGAAAACATATCGCACACCATAAAATACTCATATTCACAATTAATGAAAATTCTTTTAATGGAAAACATTTTTTTTCTTTTACTAAACTAAAATGTCAGCCTAAAATTCTTTTAATTGAAAACACTTTTTTTCTTTTACTAAACTAAATTGTCAGCCTCCAATCCCCCTTGGCTTCTTGCATCATATAAGACAGCCTCCAATCCCCCTTGGCTTCTTGCATCATATAAGAAGCCATTGAAATTCGTAAAAAAAAAAAAAATATAACTCTAATCATAAAGATCACTAAGAAGCCTAATATTTATCACCTCAACCATTAGATCTTTTTTCTTACTTCACCTTTTCTTCCTCCTTTTTAATCTTTTATTATAAGTTATAAATTATTATTAATTTTATGAAATTCTTATTTTTTTCTTACTTCACCTTTTCTTCCTCTTTTTTAATCTTTTATTATAAATTATAAATTATTATTAATTTTATAAAATTCTTTTTCAAGCATTTTCTCTTACACCACTCCTTTTTAATCTTTTACTATAAGTTATGAATTATTATAAATTTTATTGAATTCTTTATCCAACCTTTGATCTTACAACCGTTCCTTATATTTTTTCCAGACCAAATTTTATATTTTTTCCTTTAAATTAATTATGATTATATATATATATATATATTTTAAAACTTAATGTTCCAGAAGCTTAACTGATATATTTTAAAACTTAATGTTCCAGAAGCTTAACCGATTATTGAGATATTAATGTAATTTTTATGATATGGAGTTAATTTTACTTCTTTTATGATTTATTTTAATAATCTTTTTATTAACATTCAATTTTATTTCTTTTTATATCCTATATTGTTTTTTTGTTCTTTTGTAACATATTTTTTCCTTAATAACACTTCAAGGGAAAATAAAAATAAAGTCACATTTTTATTATTTTTAAAATTGTTTATATATTTTTTCATCGTCTTTTATTTTATTTACACATAAAATGATGAGTAATGTATTTATAAAAAAAATGTAATTTTTCAAAATTACAAACAAAAGCAAAATATATATATATATATATATATATATATATATATATATATATATAAACCTATAAATTATATTACGAGTCTATTAAATAAATATATAATAAAAGTTAACATTAATTTTATATATATATATATATAAAACGAGTCTATTGAATAAATATATAATAAAAATTAACATTTTTTAAAACATATATATATATTAATTAAAGATTTTTTTGAATATCAAAAATACATTAAGCATATTATTTATTATTATTTCTTAATCATAAAATAATAAGTTTCTGAAAGATGTTATGTATCATTAACATTAAAAAAATGATTGTAAAAAATTATATAGAGCCATCTAATTTTTAAAATAAAAATATAAAATTAAGAGTTGCAAATCAAAATAATTGTTACTTTATTGAAAACAATTTTATGATGAACCATTGTATAACACTTAATCTGGTTGTAATTGAAATGTTTGTGTTTTATATTGTGATGAAAATGGTTGCTTTTTCTATGATGATTTTTTTTTAAGAATAAATTGTTGGTGGAAAATCATCATATTTTATTGCTAAGATATTTAATAATTATGGAATAATTAAGATGTCTTTATAGTATTTTGAAAATGTCTATAATTGTTTTTTTCAATATGATCAAGATTCATTTTTACAATTAATGTTTAGGAAAAATGGTAGTGGGGTTGGGGAATGAAAAAATGATGTGGTGTAATAGTCATGTTTTCAATTAAGAGAAGCATGTTCATGCTCACATTATTAATGCTAGATATGAGTGCCTACATAGTGTGTATGTTTAATATGTGTTCTCTGTTCCAAAAGTATTAACAATGATTTTTCTCAAGGCTTCACAAATAGAAGAGATGATCATCTAGAGAACTTTCAAGTATAGGGGAGCTTGTATAAGATAAATACCATCACATTATAAGTTTAGTTTCTAAATATATTATCTATTACACTAAAACTAGATTAAAAACCAGGGATCTCCCATGATAGATAATAATTCTATATGCTAGTAACTAGCTACATGATCATATATTTTATTTTATATAATGAAACTAGTAAAAATTTAGTCTTGTCCTTCATCCTTCAACTTCATGGAGGTGGAGGAGGTAAGGATGTATGCTACTTACCCAAGGGCCACATTTAGGATGTGGTCAATAGCAAACCCTCTACAATTGTTTGAACTCATCTACCTAGTATGTATATCATGAAGAAACTAAATGAGGTGTATGGAGGTTGTATTGTTAGAAGTGTTAGAGAAGATAGTTTAAGAGAGTTTATGACCATATTTCATATTAAGAGTGCAAGGAAGTACTACCAATTTAATGTTTTTTCCAATATATTTGTACCATTTTCTATATTTCAATTAGATAAAGGATTGTTAATTATATATTATTTCCATATGTTTTCTTATTTTCCAATTTTACAATCTCACTACTTATTATATTTTTTCAAAGAAGGCCTTTGGCTCTATGCGAGTGACTCACTTTTTTACCCCATGGTTCTTGGAATTTAACCCATCCAATATGATTATCTCCAAAGTGCATGTCTCAATATGCCTCTTAAATATGCCAATATACTTTTGGGATTTAATATTTTTTGAATACATGAGAAATATCTTAGGTAGAAATTTGAACACACATATGTAGCATTTAGCATAGTATTTTCGTCAGTGCAGGTATATGTGTGGAGATTGACATTAGTAAAAGATTACCAAACAAAATTATACCTAAAAACAAAGCCTATCAATAGTCTCATAAATTAGATTATGAAAGACCAAGCAAGACATTCGCAAGATTCATGTTCTTGAGGATATTATCTTAAGAAGAAAAAATGACATAAACCAAAATAAAAAATAAGTAAATTCACTATTAAATAAGAAAAATAACATAAACCAGAATCAAAAGGATGTAAATTCACTATTAGATGAAAAAGTACAACAACAAAAAAAAATCCAACAAACTATAAATTTAGATCAAGATATCAATAAATGTGTACATGTACAAGTTGGATAAACAACACTCTTCATGATGAATGGAGAAAAAGACAATATTGTTTGAAAGTGATAATTGCGAATAAAAATCTATTAAAAAAATTAAAAAAACACTATTAATATAATAACTGAAATTCAATCAAAAAAAATTATCCATCATTTAAATTTTAGACATCCATTTTTTCATATTATCTTATCTTTAAAATAAAATTAATCACTATAATATTTTTTCAATAAATATAAAGTATCTATATTTATATGTAAAGTAACTCAAATAACATACATGAAAATGTTTATATTTATATATAAACTAATATAAACTAACTTAAATAACATACATGAAAAATTTTCTGGTAAGAAAATTGAATATTTAAAAAAATATCAAATCATATATATAAATAAATACTAAATTAATATATTTAAAAATATATATTTATTTATAAACCCCTAAAAGTTCGAACTTAATATTTAAAAACATGAAATTTAAAATGAAATTACACAAATATTCATTAGACATCCTTAGAACTCCTTGATTGTAATGATTAGTATTATGTAATATATAATTATTAGTATTTTGTATTATCTTCATGTTTCTAATATAATATTAGAAATCATTGGACCTTGTATAAGGTTCAACAATCTTGTTGGATTTTTTTGACATTTTATAAGTCTTATAGAGCACATACAAAAGAAAATCCAACTTGTATAATAGGTTGAAAATCCAACTTATATAATAAGTTGTGTTTAGGTTATCACTTATGTTCACGTTATTTCGTTGATAGGTTTATTTATTTCAATTTTAGGGGGAGGAAAGCTTTTGGATTTTTATTTTTAAATTTTAATGAGTAGAGAAAAATTATCAAGAGAATATGTTCCGGAAAACTATCAAGAGAATATTGTCAAATGCAAGGGAAAAATTATCAAGAGAATATGTTTGATATATTTATGGTATATATTTCACTAGATATATCTTTGGTTTATATCTTTGGTACATATTTGACCAAGGCACTAAACCATCTAATCAAAAGTATAAACCATAAACCATTGATCAAAAAATATGAACCACAAAAAATATGGCCAGCCTCCTCATGGAATTCTGGTTGAAGCGAATCTTCACTGATATTCGCAATACAGTTGGAAAGTTCGTGTATGTGGATCCTCATTATCTTGGGGCACCGGACAAAAGGGTGGCTTGGCTTCTCATCGAAAAAAATCACAGAGGGGGTTTTCTGGACCACAATGCACTCAGTTGGAGTGATACTAAGATGATTCAAAGATTGGACTTTGAATAGAGAACTTGAAGCTATAAATAAGGAACTATGGGAGATCCGACCACTCCTATTTGGCCATTCACTTCTTGATGACATTAGAAGTCACATACAGGCATTGGAACTACAAAGACAGGCATTGCTGCTCATACAGGAGACCACATGGAGACTAAAGAGCATCTTTGTCTGGCTTCTGGAAGGAGACCAAAATACAAAGCTCTTCCACAGATATGCAAATTTCAGGCGTTGTATCATTCTATATGGGAGATCTATGACTCGAAAGGAAACAAATGCCAAACTCAAAATGATATCGGTCGGGCCGCCATCACTTTTTTTCAACAAGCTTACTGTCGTAGAACATTGGACTGCCCCGAGGATCAACTTTGGGGGATACAACACTACCCCAACATGTTTGACAATGATGCAAATTGTGCCCTATTCAAATCTGTCTCTGTAGAGGAAATTCTTGAGGTCCTCAACTCTTTCAAAGGTGACAAGAGCCCCGACCCCGACGGTTGGACAATCGAACTGTTCACACATTTTTTCGACCTCTTTCAGGCTGATCTGGTAAATTTAGTTGAAGAATCCAGGGTATAGGGACATGTTCATCCCCTTCTAAACTCAAATTATATTGCTTTGATCCCTAAGAAACCTATTTCTCATTCCTTCTCTGAATTCCACCCCATTTCTCTATGTAATCTTGTTTATAAAATTATCTGAAAGACCATTGCTAATCATTTGAGGCTCACACTCTCCTCATTCATCACCCCACAATAATTTGATTTTTAGAAAAAAATTGACAAATTCATGATGTCGTTGCAATAACACAGGAATGTCTACATTGTATTCATTCTAGGAATCTTAATGCTGCAATTATGAAAGTGGACCTTAAAAAAGCATTTGACTGTCTGGATTGGGGTTATTTGCATTTGGTCCTTCACAAAGTGGGTATTCAGTCCTCTGTTGCTGAATGGATCATGGTTTGCATTTCAAATGTACAATACGCGGTAATTATAAATGAATACCCGATGACCTTCTTTGAGGCCGGGAGGGAACTCCGACAGGGTTCTTCACTTTCCCCGCTCCCCTTTATTCTAGCATTGGATGGTATGACTCATCATGAGGATGCTCAACAGGTTTTTGCTTGGCTACACCTCTTCCACTTTTTCGTTAAATTCAAAAATGCTACTGGCCTTATAATGAATCAAAGTAAATCGGCTATTGTACATGCTCATGGTGATAGGGATATTACTGATTATATTGCTAATCTATTTGGGATTGCTTCTAAGGACATGTCTGGTGGGTTGAAATATCTTGGGTTCCACATTAAGCCTTGTAAATACAGAGTTTTGGACTGGCAGTGGCTTGTTGACCGATTTTATCAGAAAATATCGGGTTGGGAATTCAGATGTCTTTCTATGGGAGGGCGCTTCACTCTTACTCAAGCTGTGATTACCCAGATGGGTGTGTACTGGGCACACTTATTCCATCTGCCTATCTCCATCATCAAGAAATTAAACAGGATTATAGCCCACTTCATCTGGTCTAGTATGTGGCAGAAGCAAAAATTTCATCTCACAAAACTTGAACATATCTCCATGCCGAAGTGGTTGGGAGGTTGGGGTATCCTGCACTTAAAAAGATTTGGACATGCCCTCCTACTCAAATCATTATGGCGTAGGATCTTTGGAGTTGGCATCTGGAGTCAAATTATAAACCATAAATACCTGAAGGACATGGATTTTAAGGTCTAGTTGCGGAGGGGTTGCATTGGCTGTAATTCTGGTTCAGTGGTATGGTGCAATTTTATGAAGATAAATCACCTATTTATATCTATGCTTACATGGAGACTTGGCACGGGTCATCATATTGCTATTGGACGACATAGTATCTGGGGACTTGAAGATATCGACGCTCTCCCGAACCCTCTCATACACAGTCTAAATGAATTGGGCATATTCTTCTGGCAACAAGTCATTATGACTTGGCATAACAATTGCCCCATTTGGAAGCGATCCACGGAGTTGGGACTACATGGACAGTCCGCCGAGGAATGGGAATCGATTCGCATGCAACTCCAGCTGACTGGGATCCGCAGAGTCTTGGCTAGAGACTCGATCACATGGCGAGGCAAGATGAAGGCAGACAACATTATGGTGGTAGATACATATCAAAGACTTTGTTGTTTAGAAGCCAATCAAACTGAGGTATGCTGGTTTTCAAAATTTTGGAGTTCCCACATACCTACTAAAAGATCTCTTTTTCTCTAGTTAGTTTGGAGGAACAAAAACTTGACATGGGAAAACCTACAAAAAAGAAGCTGGTCCGGCCCTGGGTTTTGCACCCTATGTAGAAATGCGGAAGAGGATAATTGGCATCTGTTCATCAATTGCCCCGAGGTTTCAAAAATCTAGAATATCCTGGATGTCTCATATGGTCTCCAGCTCCCACTGTTCACTGACATTCCCGACTGTCTTGAATGGTGGAGTAAACAACACAGATCAAGGCACTTTATACCTCCTATTTTCCTTTGGGAGATCTGGAGGTGGAGGAACAACATTATTTTCAATGAATTCCGAGAAAGCTGGGCATCGGTGATGGAAAGAATTAGAAGCATAACCTTGGCTGAATTACATGCTGGCACATCCACTAAAATGTCCACAAAATCCAAATCTGGCCCGGAGATCACCTACCCTGCCGGGTTTTTTGATGGCGCATCACAACGCAACATTTGTGGATGCGGATTCATAATCCTATATTCACTAGTGTTGACATATCATGTACACTAGGGGGCAGGTAATGGCACCAACACAAAGGCCGAGGCCATGGCGTTATGGGGACTCCTCTGGTTCGTACATTTTCTGGATATTCCATCTGTTCACATCTATGGTGACTCAAAGGTCATCATAGACTATGTCGGCGGCAAGGCTATCATCTGCAAATCCTCCATACAAGGCTAGTTACAACAAATCACTACACTCTGGAGTTCACTCCAACACTCCTCCATTCAGCATATCAGCATGGACTTCAATACAGAGGCGGAAGGTCTCTCCAAAAAATGGATGGTCTTCACATAGAGATAAAGATGGTCGAGACTTGGTTGGAGGCTGGGATTCTGCCATTACCAGGATAACTTCTAAATGGGACAAACTCCTTTTTTTTTATAATAAATAGATCTTCTCTATTTTTTACTTTATTTTATAAGTAGTGAAAACAATTCAGATGTGCTATATATTGTCTATCATCTGCTAGACATGTTATACTGAAATATTAAGATATATCTTGCCATCCACAATTAGTATAGAATAGATTTTGATTCCCCTACTAGCTATAGGGACAATTTTTTTTATGCATGATCGCAGATTTGCTAGGATAAATATATCTGAACTGCTACCGTTTAAGATAAAGAGCCATGAAAAATATGTAACTTATACAATGATGAATATATCACTTTTTTCATCTGAAAAAAAAGAATTGGTAGGGAAGACCTACCATTTCCATTCTTTGGCAGTTATCCACATGGAAGAGCCACCTCTTCCATTCTCTGGTGGTTACATAATGGTGATCATGGCGCTTCTCCGGCGGTTGCATCAAGGATCTCTTCCATTATCCGGTGGTTACATGATGGCAATCATGGCGCTTCTCCGGCAGTTGCATGATCATGGCGCTTCCCCTGCGGTTGTATCAAGGTGATCATGGCGCTTCAAATGGAAGAGCTAGCGCTTCCATACATGCGATCACCAGATTAATTCGCCCTCTAATTGATTTTTTTTGCAATAAAGAAAGGACATATTCGGAAATTGAAATGTTTTTGCAGTGAATTAAGGAGATATTCAGACATTGGATTTTTTTTTCGCAGAAAAGAAAAGAAATTTAGAACTAATAAAAAGAAAAGAACGAAATATCTGTATTCGCTCCCAGTAAAAATGTGCATTAACAAAATTTTGGTTAGCTAGAAAATAATTAATTGGCTGCAAACAAGTTAGTTCTTTGTCCGCAAAATAATGAGCCGTTTAATTTTTTTTGCCTGGTGAAAAAATTACGATATGGACTGGTAAAATATTGCAGTGTGGTCTGGTAAAAAATCACACTACTAATTATTAGCTTTGAACCGTGCCTAGGAAACCGTAGTTGCTGGTGCGAAACCCTAGCCACCATACTGTCAAGTAAAACTGCCGAAAAATAAAAGTGTTCACCGCTATCCAAACACAGCATAATCCCTGAGTGATAAACCGTCACCAGGAAACCCTAGCCGTTGGCAAAACACAGTATAATCCCTGAGTGATAAACCGTCACTAGGAAACCCTAGTCGTTGGTATGGAACCCTGGGCTTCGGACTGGAAATTATCCTGTCTACTAAAGGAACAACAGTATTAACGGTAAGCATTGAACCATGGGCAGGCATAGAATATTTTTTACAAAGAAGCTCACTGAACCTGTCGGCGGGGTGGATGGTTGTCGACGCATGGGTTGTTGACCAGAAAAAAAGGTTGTCTTTCATGAAAACACGTTCAGTGAAAGGCCTCCCTGTTAAGAAAACACAGGGAAAAAATCTTTTGGTGCCAAAAATTGCAGACGCGGACCTCGGGGCATCGTTGACAGGTTGTGCAAATGGGCAACCTGGGAGGGAGGTAAACCGCCGACGTAAGCTTTGCACAGTCCGATGGAGCTGTGGACAGGATTGCAGTTGAGATCGCCGTTGGAAGATTTATTTTTGGGTGGGTCGCAACTGTCTCTCCAGAAAGTTCAGCGGCATGTTGAAATATGCTGAACATTTTTCCAAACCTAGATTTTTATTAAATAAGCTGTGTTCATTAAAAAGTAATGTTATAAAAATAGGTCGGCATTTTGGCGAAAATGGTTTGTAGGCCGCCGGGAACGCATATGTCATATAAGATTTGTGTGGTAGCTTTTTAAGCAATAGATTTATTGGTTCATTCGTCCATATGAACTTAGAAATCGATAGAGAAAACTTAAATCAATATATAGAATATAAAGAACACAAGAGAATTTTAATGTTTTTTTTTTATTTAGGAATTTAATAGATTGAACATAGAATTTTATGTGGGCGTGGTTTCGGAAAGAAACATTGGAATATTTTTTTTAATTTAAATTAATATAAATTATTTTAAAAATATAAATTTAAAAATATATTTATTGAATAATAAAAATATTTTTGGAAGAAATCTTGGGCTGATGATGAACCACATTGGTTGGTTTGAAAAGCGTTGACATAATTTTTTTGATGTGATTTCTTTTGAAAATGTTACTTTTTAAAATTACCATAATTATATTCATAAATGTGGTTGGTAAACACAATAATCATATACTAACTATATTTATTATTATTTATTTAGGAGATTAACAATTTGAATGGGTTTAATGGTTAAGTTTAAAACAAGGGGTATAGTATGTATACCTGGTAAGTTCAAAATCAAAGGAGGTAGAGTATGTATGCCTTATAGATTTAGCACTCAAATGAGTCTTGGCTTGGCTGTGACCTTAAAATTGGATAATAATAACAATAACAATTTTATTATTATTTATAAATTATATATTATCATTATTAAAATTGTTATTGATAAATGATATATTATCATTATTCTTATTATTATTATTTAGGAGTATTAATTAACCGATAAATAAACTATATTAATATTAAAAATTAAAAATAATATTAATATTAATATTAATATTAGAAGTTAATAATTAAAATATTAATAATTAATAGTTATTATTAATATTGAATAACTATAATGGTTAATAATTATTAATATATAGTCTTTCCTGGTCAAATATAGGTGTTGGATGATCTGTTCTCTCTATTTAAACATTTAAACTGTTGCCTTGGTCTGGTTTCCACAAATGAATTATGATGTGATTTAGCGAAAAATCTTCTCAATAATTATAATGGCTGATAATTAAAAATAATTAATAATTATAAATAAATATAATTCTTAATAAATAAATATAATTCTTAATAATTAATAACTATTAATAATTAATAACTATAAATAAATATAGTTATTAATAATTAATAATAAAACCAACACTACAACAAAAAGGGGGGTTTTAAGACAATATTTGGGTAAATTGTCTTAACTTGAGACAAGAAAACTTGTCTATTGTCTTAAAAAGCGGGTGTCTCAAATTAAATTGTCTTAAAATGTTGTCTGCATAAAGGCAATATATAACACATGCATTTTTGCCTCTGTAGAGACAATTTCATTTTTGTCTCTCCAAAGACAATTTCATTTTTGTATCTCTAAAGACAATAGTTGGAATTAAAGACATATTGTCTTTAAAAAGACAATGTCTTTGATCTTAACTATTGTCTCTTGAGAGACAATAAAAAATTACATTCAAAGATAATACATGATCACTTTTGTCTCTTTAGAGACAATATGAAATAATGAATCTAGACAAATATCTCACCATTGAAATAAACCAATATTAAAAGTATTTAATTAAAAATAAACTACAATATATCATTTATTAATTCATATTAGGACACAGTAGAGTCGAACCACCAACCTCCTGCTTATAAAGTAGGTACTCTACCATTGAGCTAGAACCCTTTAAAGAATTATGTGAAAATTATGGTAGTCCTTGAAATTGCATATATAGGAATTGATTTTAAAACTAGCAATTGCACCAAGAAGTGCAAAGGAACACCTATAAAAGTGGGAATGTAAAATTGCATATATAGGCATTGATTTTAAATCTAGCAATTGCACCGAGAGGTGCAAAGGAACATCGATAGAAGTGGGAACATGGCAGCCAATAAGCAAGTGAAATACATGGAAAGTGCAATTACATAAAACTCAAAGACACCATATCAATCCATTTTACCCCACCTTGCTTGCCCAATAAAAGTTTTGGAGTATCTATTCCTATATTTTATAGGCTACTTGAAAAGAAAAAATGAAAAAAAACACAGAAACCAATGTGACCCACAACTAGAAATTTATCAACAATTTCAATCTTCTTGGAAGGCAGTAGGTCAATATTACTCCAAGCTTGAACTTTTCTTTTTTAAAACTTGGCTATTATCCATGTCCAACAACCAAACATTGAAAAACTACAACTAAAACACTATTTACTGAAGGACCTACCCAAATAAGAAATAGTCTCCCCAAGATTCATAAGCTTTCATTTATGATTCAGCCAAGTAGGGGAATGATTCAGCCAAGTAGGGGATTCATCTTGGCCAAAACAAAACCTTGATTTTTCCTTTCTAACAACTACTCTTGCTCCTTTTGCAAAAATGTCCCAGTAAAAATTAGTACCTTCCATAAACTGTTGAATCAACGAATGTGTTAAATTTGAGCCATCTGCAAAGTGGAAATTTGGAGGATACTTGAATTTACTATGCTCAAAATGCTGCTTTATGGATTTCGGATTATTCTTGTCCAGAATTTATGGTAAAATCTGAAGAGTGCTTGCAGAATGAGGAGCACAGAGTTGACAATTATTTTCACTCTCGTAGCAAGCATGGGTTATTAGAGATAGTCCAAAATGAACTCCTTGACCATTATGAAATTCAACTTTTAGGGAAACATGATTCAGGTTTCGAGGCCCTACTTAGGGATGATAAGAAAATTGATATTTCTAGGATGTATAGGTTATTTTGTAAAATCCCCAAAGGTCTCCAACAAGTGGCAAGTATTTTTCAACAACCTACAATTAGCCAAGGAATCGACTTAGTCAAATGGGCAGAAAACACTACTAGGAACAATAACTCATCAAACAGTACAAGAATACAGGGACTTGAATTCCTAGAGAAGGTCATTGAAATTTATGACCAGTAGGTGGATTATTTGGAGCATGAATTTGAAAATGATAATTCCATTTCTAAAGTTGTGCACAAACCATTAATGGTAATTTGCAATAAAAAGTTGTAGGAACCATAAGCGCAGAGTAATATTGAGAGCCTATTGGAAAAGGTTGTAAAATTTGTTTGCTATGTGAGTGATAACGATTTATTTGCGGAATTTTGCAGGAAATACTTAGCTAACATATTGTTGCATGATAGAGGTGTAAATATTGATGATGAGTAGAACAAATTGTCGAAGTTGAAGGAGCCCTGTGGTTCTAGTTTTATATAAAAAATGGAGGGCATGGTTAAAGATTTCCCAGTTTCGAAAGAAATCCAAACTGAGTTTAACAATTATGCATATAACAATCTGAAACTAACCTTGGGTGTCACAGTATTGAATGTTACACGTTGGCCAACTTGCAAGTCTTCCAATCTTTACATACCTTCTAAGATGGTTGCATGCCTTGTCGAGTTTTAGGAATTTTATTCTCGGAGATATGAACATCGTACACTTACATGGGTATACTCCTTGGGAACTTGTGACATCATCTCAAAATTTGACACCACGATAATAGAATTGGCAGTAACAACATACCAAGCGGTTGTGTTATTGCTGTTCAATGAAGCTACGAAGCTGAGCTATGAAGAAATTAAATCTCAACTAAATTTGGAAGATGAAGATGTTATTCGACTTTATATTTAGTTTCATGTGGCAAGTACAAGATTATTCTAAAGGAGCCTAGCACTGCAACAATGCCTACAACTGATAATTTTGAATTCAATCCTCCCTTTTCGCACAAGTTGAAAAGGATTAAGTTTCCACTTACAGATATGAATGCGAATGAGAGGAATAGAGTGATCGAAAATGTAAAAGAAGACATACAATGCTAAATAGATTCAGTAATAGTTTGCATCATGAAGGCTAGAAAAATATTACCTCAGCAACAACTATTGAGTGAGTGTGTTGAACAACTCCAAAGCACGTTCAAGACCAAACCTAAAGTAAGAAAATCCAGAATTCAGGACTTGATCTCAAAGGAGTACCTGGAATGTGACAATGAAAACAATAATTTATTGAGATATATAGCCTAATATCGTTGATTAAGATGCAAGTCGAAAACAAATATGTATTGCAACTTATGGTTAATTTTGTTTTATTTTAGAGAAATAAAACATATCACAGATTGGATTTTCCCTGTGAGTTCGATTGACTAACATAGAAATACTCTATTTTTCACTAGAGGATGAATAATTTTTCCAGGTCACTTGCAAATCACTCACTCGGTTTTACCTTCAAGAGGAGGGACTTTAGATAACGCATCATTTTTGTGCCACAACTCATCGCAGGGGAGAACACTGCTCGAATCGTGCTACAGTTTTTAAAATGTTGTTTTATGTTTCAGACAGGGAGTTCCATCCCTTCATCTACAAGGAAATAACATAAAGTGGCAATGGATCGATATAGAAGTTGAAACCATTAGGATCTAAAGGAGTGGTGGTTTTATCCACTACTCTAGCTAGTGCCTAAAAGATAGAAAATTTGGGTTTGGTGGTTGTGAATTCCATTGTCACTGAAGGTAAGTATAGCCTAATTTTGTGTCCACTAGAAACCTATAAATTATTTTGGCTATGCCCTACTTACCCTTCCTTCCATTATGCCAATCTTACAAATAGCATGCACTTTCAGAACCTAACCACATTTTTCCAGTGTAACACAACACCTAGGATCAATTTCTCAATCTCTTCTTTAGCTTTAACGGGCTTCTTCCCCTTACCTTTGTTGGTAGCTATTTTTTTGATGTTGACCAGTCAAATTTTAGTCAAAGAGTCCCCAACTCCAATGGTTTGTCAAACTAGTTTCCCTTGACCTCCACATCCGAAAATTCATTGCCTGGAGAGATAACACCAAATTATTGGAAAGGTGGCCAATTATAATTTAAAAGGCCATCTTGGGAAACATATGTCTCTATTGGATAGGCATGTTTCTTAGCTGTCAGGATTCAAATGTTTCTACCTCCACCAACCTCCTTAATTACTTTTATGTGATGGACATTGCGAGTGAATCGACTTGAGTTAAAAACTCCAAGTGTTGATGTTTCTTCCCAAGAACTGGATCCATTAGAAAACACATTGCCTCACAAATATCTTTTTTGTTGTTTATATAATGATCACAATCAAGGTTCAACCGAAAGAGGCCATTTGTGAGGACAGTAGACACTCAGACCTAAGTGGACCAATGGATAACAATCATCAACGTCAGCATAATAATTACTGAATTTCATATGAGGAAACCAGTAGAAAAAAGAGAAATGTGTACATAGCTAGGAATATACCAATGCATTCATCGCACTGAATTTCTTGTGATGTTGGAAACTAGGGCTCTTTTCATGGGATACATAAACTAACCGTGGCAATTCATTGCCAAAATTGTCAACTCCCCCTGATTCAGTCACTAATGGTGGTTGCTGAGAATTTTCAAATGTTGTGCCAATAACAGCTCACCATTTGTCAATGGAATACTACATTTTGGTCCAAATAATGTGTAGAAGCAAGGAGATATATCATGGCCCTCAGTATGTCCAAGCGTCTTCAATGGTGTGTCCAACGATTCCATCCTCTGTTCCAGTGTAGGTGATGACAAATTCTATGAAACAAATTGTTTACTTATCTCCTCAAAAGAAAAAATGAAAAAATGTCATACATACAGTGCACCCACTATGTACTATGTTCCTTAAGATGAATCTGATAAAGAAGATGGAAAAATATAAAGTTCATACATAATTTAGCTTACCTTTTCAGAATTCTTTACTGTTGTTTCATTTTCTTTGTGTAGATTCTGTAGATTCCATAAACTAAGTTGTCCCACCAGCTCAGCACAACTATCCTTCAATGAACTGTGCATAGTCTAATCGCTTCCTATGGATTGCCTTGGCCTATAAATAGAAATGGTATCTCTGGTTTTCTTTGTGCCTCCATTATGTTTTGAATTCATCAACCTTCTGGAAGGCGTAGCATAGAATGACTCTGGTAGTTGTCCTTGTAATTCCAATTGCAAAGTTTGCAATCTATTGCTCAAAGTCAGTATTATGTCTACAAGTTTGGTGCTTTTTGAATCCCCTTTACTAGGAACATTCATATCAGCCAAAATAGTAGAACCCTCAGCTACATCTCCAGATTCTATAGGATTTTCTGTGAGGAGAGGACTTTCAGAATGCTTTGTCCCTTCCAAAACCGTAGCATTCTTCTCCATGAAAAACACATGGTCTCCAAGTGGGACATGTGGTGACAAATATTCAATCTCTGATTTCACATCATTTTCTATAAGCTCAAGCGTTTTCACTAGGGTATCATATTTTGGTCCCTTAGCATGTTCAAGCCTCTTAAATTTCTTATCTAGGGAAAGTTGTTGATTGCACACATCCCTGTCTTCTAGAAGAGATTCATTCATACTTAAACAAGGGGATATATTGTAACTTTTTCTAAGTTTTGAACTTTTGGATGGAATACTAGAGTCTAGGCCAAATAAGGTGCATAAACAATGAGATATATTATATCCCTCCATAACCTCAGGGATCCTCAATGGAGTATCCAATTGGGAAGGTTCCTACTTGCTCATTACAATCTGTATATTTTCTCCAACTTTGAAATTTTGGCTCTCTCCAACTTCATGGCCATTGTTTCCCTCAATTTTGGTAGAGTCAATGAATCCCTCATGTTTTCCATTGTTTTCCATATCAAACAATTTTTCTCTAATTGGACTTGCATCAGTTATTCCATCACCAATAAAAATGCTTTCCTGGCATGCTCCATCTTCAACTTCATTCTATTCCATAGTTATATTATATCCCTCTATAACTTTAGGGCTCTTCAAAGGATTATCCAATTGGTAAAGTTCCTACTTGAAAGCAGCTTCTGTATCAATCTCTGAGATATCTTTTGGAAGAGAATCATCAATACCTGAAAAAAATAATGCATCATTTCTCTCCATAAGCTTGGGCTTGTCTAATGGATCACTAAAGTCCGGTACAAACAAAGAATTCAAGGAAAGAGATATATCAAGGCCTTTTGTAAGCATATGCATCTTCAAAGGAGTATCCATGTTAGAAGGTTACTGGTTGCTGGCCACTGTGTCTACTTTCACAAGTTGTATATTTTCTCCAAATTTGAATTCTTGTGTCCCTTCAGCTCCGCTATGTATAGATTGTTCTTCCTAGTCATCCTCTTTTCCCTCAATTTTGTCAGGGGCAATAAATCCCTCATGTTTTCCATGGTTTTCCATATCAAACAGTTTTTATTTAATTGGACTTGCATCAGTTGTGCCATCAACAATACTAATGCTTTCCTGATATTCTTCATCTTCAAATTCATCCTTTTCCACAACTACATTGTAAGATCCATGTTCCACTTGATCACCATCTGTTAAGGGAATTTGAACATTCTTGGTGATCTGCTCAACTACATATTCCTCCTTTTGAGGAGTTGAATGATACAACACATTGAGGTTATAAAACTCATTTCCATTGTCTGAAAATTTTCTTGATGCACTTCATCCTCTGAATCTTGAATGTTCTCATATGTTCCTTGAATTTCATTGGACATATCTACCTGTTTAGGATTTTTCACTTTCATCAAAGCTACATCAGGAGAACCATCATTTTTCTTGTGAAAGATGGCTTCTTCAACATCCTAAGTTTTAGCCATCGAATCAAGTTCATAATGCTCCTCTATTTTATATACAGAGTCATGAAATCCTTTGCTAGTTTTGGGATCACTCAATTTATCTTCTTGAGCTTCACCATTAACCAGTGAGATGTGACTTTGCTAAACATCATTTAGAACTAAAAGCTCCTCTTCACTGCATTCCCCAAGCTCTTGACCTTCACTATATGATGCCAGTTATGACAGATTTATTAGAGACAAAGCCTTTGGTAGGAGTTCGAATTGATGAGGACCATTCAAATTGTCTGCATCAAATTGAAGCTTATTTTTTAATTCTAGAGTGTTGCCACAATCCATTGATTCGCCTTCATAAGCTTCATTCTCGTAAATTGGTTGGCTATCATCTTCCTCCTTTTGAGGACCATTCAACTCATCAAGGCCAAAACACACTTTTCTCTTTCCCGAAAATTAAGACTTGATTTCATGAGCTTCATCCTTTACAACCTCTTGAGCTTCCTCATTGTAGTTCTTCAGAGATATAGTTTCTTGAGCATTCTGAGTTTCAATCTTGGAAAACTGTTCAATTTTCTCTTCTTTTTCAACTGCAGAGACCTAATACCCTTCAATGGTTTTTGAATCATTCAATTCATCCTCTAAACCTTCATCATTAACAATTGATACAGGATTTTCCTGAAGATACTCTTCACTGCATTCTTCATCAGCTTGAGCTTCACCGTTTGATGTCTGCTGCACTAGACCTTCTAGAACTTGATCCTCTACTAACAAATTACCTTCTTTCTTACCTCCAACTGAATCTGCAATCTGCTCTTCATCGGCAGTTTCATCAGCAATGTCCAAATCATGTGATTCATCTTCATTATCTATGTCTCCTAGAAGTGGACTATTTGTCAAATCTACATTTGAAACTGGAATCTTCTCTTCCACATCACAATTTCTAAGCTCTGGCTTTTTGGATGCAGTACTATATTCCAGTCCAAACAAAGTGACTAAACAGGGAGATATATTATATCAGTATGTGACCTCAGGGGTCTTCAACGAAGTATTTAGCTAGGGCATTTCCTGCTTACATGCCTCTTTTGTAAGACTCTCTAGGAGTTTGTCTAGTACAGGATCATCCATTCCTGAACAGAGAAACATGTCATTAGTGTCCATAGGTTTGGTCTTGTTTAAAAGAGTACCAGAGTCATTACATCATAGGGAAAAACACATCAGTACTATCATTACTGAGACAATCCATCTTTTATCTGGAACAAAATCATACATACCTTGATGAGGGAACACATTGTTACAGTCTACAAAATCGATTGAAATGTCTGCTTCTATTTCAAGAATAGAATCAGTTATACCTAAACAAGGGAACATATCATTATTATCTGGAAGCCTAGCTTGTTTAATTTGTTCTATAATTATTACAGCAGATCATTACTGGCTGGGTTGTGTTTGATGGAGTAAAAAGACTTATAAATGTGGAGAAAACACATCATTACTATAAATACAAAGGAAACCCATCTTTTTTCTTGAAGAATAATACCTGAACAAGGGAACAAATCAGTATCGTCTTAAGAAATGATTTTAGTGTGAATAGTCTCCTCACCTGTGGCTGCTTTTTCAAGAACAGATTCAACCATACCTAAACAAGGAACACATTATTACTGTCAGTAAGGTTGGGCTTGTTTAATGGAGTACTAAAATAATTATAGTAGAGGGAACACATCATTAATCTTAAAACTAGGGGAACTAGAATAGAGTCAAGGCATACCCGAACTAGTGAACACATTAATACTGCCTTCAAAACTATTTGAAAAATCAACAATCTCCTCAGCTGTGTCTGGTTCTGTTTCTTTATAATTGCATGGACAACTTAATTGCTCCTTTGAAGTATCACTCTCTATTTGTGTGTGGACATGAATCCCATGAACCTTGTAATCAGATGACTCACCTGCATGCTAGGAAACACTAGGCATTGGCTTAGACATACTACAGACACTGTCCACTTTTGAACCATACAATTCATCAAGGCCATAAAACTGTTTCTCATTGTCTGAATAATGAAATTTGTCTTCATGAACTTCATCTTCAATAGTTGAGTTATGATGAATGAATCAGTTGATGGTCTCCAACTTTTAAAGAAACTGCATCAGAAAACATGGGACAACCATCATTTTGGCTACTATTATAATTTTTATGTGATCTTCATTCTTCATCATCGTGAGTTTCACTTTTGGAAACCTGTTCAATTTTCTCTTCTTATTCAACTACATAATCTTGATCTCTTTCAATTGCTTTTGAATTCTTAAACTCATGCTCGTGAGTTTCATTATTAACAAGTGAGATGGGATTTTCTTGAACAGAAGTAGCTAAAATTATTGTATGGTGCATTCTTAACCATCTTGAACTTCACTGGATGATCCCTTTTGTGGTAAAATTTCTGGAGCTTGTTTCTCACAGAGAATTTCAAATCGATCACCCTCATTCCAATTACCTGCATTAACAATCATGTTCATTCAAATTCTTGGTTGCTACTGAAATCCATTTATTCATCTTTATGAGATTTGAGAAGTAAAATAAAGTCCACTCACATTCTTCATTATTGTCTGGTTCATCTTTAAAAAGAAATTTGTTATTTTGCAAACTAACCAATTCTCATCAGTTTAATACTTTACTAGCACATGGCCATTTTGCATACCTGCAATGGAATCTACAATCTTCTCTTCATCGACAGTTTCTTTAGCAATGTTGAAGTCATGCGATTCATCTCCATCATCTGTATCAACAAGAAGTGGATTATCAATTTGCAAATCTATATTGAAACTCGAAACTTCTCTTCCACACCATATATTTCATTACTTAAGAAGCAAGTAATTAATTTGCAGATAGACATCTAAAACTGGATTCTTCTCTTTTACATCACTTTGGTCAATTAATAATTTTGTTTATTCAATTCTTGGTCGTAGCTTAAATCTATTGATCTAATTTGATGGGATTTTTCAAGTAAAATTAAGTCCATTCACATTCTTTCCTATTGCCTTATTCATCTGAATCTTGATCATTATTTCATCCTCAAAAGACCAAAAAAATATATTTGCAACCTACTATTTGCTTCGACTTTTTTGAACCCAACCACCATAATTTTGGTAAGGTATTATCGGACCAAAAATCAATCACAATGTCATTTCTCAATTACACTCCCTATCAGGGGTTCTCTAGAACAACTTATAATGTAGGACTGTTTTCAACTAAAAATATGAAGTGGTACTCTGATAAAACTAAAATGAAATGTCCCAAGTTAATATATTTTCAGATATAAGTCCAAAATTTGCCATTCAGCATTACCTCTGGTTAATACCCAACCTAAAAACTAGAAACCGGGGCCAGATATGTTCCAAAATAGTGGAAGAACAACCTCAAACTCTATAGAAGTAGCAGAGGGCTTAAGGTTGTTCTGCTAAGCTTCCCATTGCTTAGATCCTTACAAGTAAAAGAAATCACAGGAATCCCACATCTATTAACAATCTAAGCTTAATTCCTTACGCAAATCCAAAAGGGTACAAGCCCAAATTCTAAATCCAAAAAAGCAAAAAGATAAATTCTAGCGAATTACACAAACTGCAACTGAATAAACTTACACCAATCTCTGTGTTGTGGCGAATCAAAACCAACTCATTCCTCTTGTGAGAACTTTCAATCATACTAGCGTTGACCTCCATTGTGTGACTCTCGGGTTAATCTCCTGATCTGAATGCTTTTGTTCTATGCAATCTCAGGCAATGTTTCAAAAAAAATTGTAGCGGTGGGCAGAACCCATATCCACATTGCGCTCAACACCCCCACTCTACACCAAACTATGCATAACCCTGAGACCCCTTCTATTCCCAATACCACTTCATAAAATGAACCAAAAATATGTCCGAAGCTTCTGGTGAATTAGAAAAACAATTAAAAAACCCACAAAATTTAGGCTCTTTGCTTGCGGGTCCGCAAATCTAGCTCATTAATGATTTTATATATGATTATTGAGATTAATTATAACTTTAATTTACGTGTTTTAAGAAAAATTATAGATTAATAAATTTGTTAAATTAGCATATTAAAAAAATATAAAATATAAAAAATATATGTTTTATTTTTTATTCTAAATTATGATTATAGTTAATATATGAAAAGTTAACTCATTTGAATTTTATGAATTAAATCATAATTTTGATTAATATGGGATAATTATACATAATAAAAAAAATAAGTCATGCTTTTTCTTTTTTTCAATCATGCTTTTACTAAATATGTCATATTTTCAATCATGTTTTTACCAAACATGTAATATTTGTAATTGATAATTGAATTTTGATTAGTATGTGATAATTATACATTTAATCTTTTTCAAAAATAAACCATACTTTAATTTTTATTTTCAATCATGTTTTTACCAAACCTTTCATATTTTCAATTATGTTTTTACCAAACATCTCATATTTGTATTTGAGATTTATTGGCAAACACATTTTTGAGTTTAGCTCATAGCCCTAACTAATGTTTTATATTTGCATGTACAACCTTCTTGTAAAGTTGTGAACACCTTATCCCATTAATTTTAGGTTGTAATTTTAGTTAGCACACTCTACTTGTGTATTAAACGTTTTAAGGATATACACATTATCTTCTTCATTTTAGACCATAATGATCATTAATATGTCAAATTTACATAAAACCCTATTAATAAGTCAAAAATCCATGCTAAAAACACTTATCATAATCCTGTTTTAGGTTACAACCCTAGCCAACACATTGGCATTGAATATAAAATATCTTTGTAAATTTATATCAAAAATCTTAATTAATATATTTTTTTTATAAAACTCCATTATTAAAACAATTATAATAGTTCTTTATTTTTATGTCACGACCCTAACCAACACATTAGAATGGCATATAAAATGTCACTATAAATTCATTAGCAAATTGGGTGGAGAGGATAGCATCCCAGTGTGCCAATTACTACGTCATTCTACTAGGAGACAAAGAGATTTGAAATCAAGACCCCTTCCTAAATAAAGTAATGTTTAACTAAGTGAGCTAGTGCCAATGGAAGACAATAGAATAAGGACTCGACCAATTGAGTTAACCCTCAAGGTTAATAGAGTGGTTAAGATGGGACATTAACTCCCTCTCCACCTAAGTTCAATTCCTTGAAATGACATGTTAAGCATGTTGTGATGAGGTTAGAGGAATATGCGACCCTAGGGAGTTACTCTATTTGTGGTCAATACGAGACGTCTCAATTCTTTCTAAGTCATATATTCTTGGTATATTCATCTTATAGACAGATTGGATATACTCTTAGTGGTATAGTGGCAATTGGAAGGTTTAATCCTAAGGCTAGCCTAGATCACACCAACAAATTACGGATCCACCATGGTTAAAAAAAAAACAAGAATCATCATTATGAATTACCCTCGATCGAGGTGAGAGTCGAGAGGAGGAGCAAGGTGGGATTCGCATTGCTGCCACACAATTATTGAAGGTACAGTGAGGGTGGTGGCATGGCCACCCCCACACAAACCTTAGCACGCATAAGATGTCAAGACAATTAAGTCACAAAGGGAGAGGGTATTCTGTGTATTTGGATTTGAATCTATTCAAACTTATAGCAACTGGAAAACTTGTTTCCTCCACAGGCTTTCAATGGCATAGGCACCTCTCTAGGGAATTTCTCGGAAATGGAAGTTTCACCCAGGCTCAAGAAGTTGAAGGTGTGATGCCTCCTCTCCTTCCCAGTCCTTCCTCGTATCTTCATATTGGCTTCCCTATGAATTCAATGCTTTCTGTGATATATATGTTTTGTATATGGTTGGGGATGGTCGATCCAGACACAACATTATGGACTAATGTAGAGTTTAGCCCTCCTATGAATGGATGGGATGGGGTTCACCCTCTTTCTTGCATATCGCGGGTCAGGAGGCCTCTCGACAGGAAGCCCCTAATTGATTTTAGTAATCCCGACTACCCAGGAGCTTGGAAACCTTGGGATATGGATACTTCCCGGTTTTTTATAGAAGACAAGATAGAGCCTTACGTTTCTAACTCTACTTCCATGTAATTTATGAGAAAGGAAATTTGTGACTAGTTTATGGGTGATATTTCTTATTCTCATGAGGAATTCATGCACCAAACATAAAAGAACCTTCAAGAGAATTGGGATGGGTTCATAATTCAAATCCATGAAGATAATGAGGATATGTTCCTTAGAGTGAGGTTTAATGGTTTTCTTTGTCGTGTTTATGTTCCTATAGACCCTGCAGGCTCCTTAATTAGACTGACTTGTGGGCTCATCCATCCTGGGCATCCTCCCGATCAATTTTTTGTTGTTCACATTGCGAGACTTGTAAGTCGTAGCCCCACCTTATTGGTACATTTTAATTCTCCATACAACAATAATCAATCGAAGTTCATGGCTCGCCCAACCACACACTGAGGTCGCACTCATAATGCAAGTCAGGGGCGAGGTCAAGGTTGAGGCCGTGGGAGTGGGAAATCTTGTGCTAACAGAGGTCAAGGACATGGGACCAGAACTTGATTCATATTAGCAACTTCCAGAGCATACAGAACTAATACCCACCCCCGTGCCCACCAGACGATTGATGAATGGGAAGTAAAGGTTGTTAACCAGGTCAACGACTAGTCTTGGAGGAGTTGGGGGACATGATTCCAAACCCAGGCCATACCCGTGGTTGCTGCTCTTATTACCAACAATCTTTATTTATATTTTGGTTGGTGAAGACCCTTCTAGCGAAGGCTTTGATAATGATTATTACAAGCATTTCAGGTCCTACAAATGAAATTCAAGAAATTCATAAGGAATTTTAGTTAATTCAACACCAAATCCAACAACAAAATGCTTTCCTTGCATGCATAGAGAAACATATCCCCTGCTTGCCTCAAACTGAGTTGTTGGGTTCCAACACCAAAGAGCTAACACTAGTTAAATCTTTTGATGATTAGCTTGGGCATTATATGAGTATGGTTATTTTGTTGTTTCAGTATAGTTTCAGTAAAGATTAAAGAAATATTAATAATATTCAATACTGACTAATAAAAAAACCAAACTCATGGAGTTATGTACTCTATGGTATGTACAAGTATTATTACACTAGAATGCCATGACTAATCACCAACGAAATTATTTTACCAAGACCCGTTAACATTGTGGTAAAAACTTAGCGGGAAGAATTAAAGTGGAACTTCAAAGTTTAATTTGTTTTATTGTGACTATAACTTCAAAGTTTAATTTGTTTTATTGTGACTAGGTTAGGTAGGAGGTGCCATCTGAGATCCTGACAACAATATCAAGGGATTTGACTGAATATCTATCTCTTTCACCAGGTTTCCCAATTGAGGCCCTAAATTTTGTTGAGGCATGGTTAAACCCTAGTAGTCTATTACAAACTTTGGGACCTGTTAGGGTCAGCTCTAAGGTTCAGAGGAAGATATTGTTGCAGCAGTAGCTGAAGAGATGACCATGGCAAGGAAGCAAAGGGTTTCAAGAAACAAAGAACTGATACCCAGTAACATATTTAATTATATATATCCAGTTGCCACATATGAACAATCACAATCTAAAGATTAAAGAAATATTAATAATATTTGATACCGACTAATACAAAAACAAAACTCATGGAGTTATGTACTCTATGGTATGTACAAGTATTATTACACCAGAATGTCACGACTAATCACCAATAGACTTATTTTACCAAGGTCCCTTAAGATTGTGGTAAAAACTTAGCGGGAAGAATTAAAGTGGAACTTCAAAGTTTAATTTGTTTTACTGTGACTAGGTTAGGTGTGATTAGGTTAGGTAGGAGGCGCCATCTAGATCCAGACAACAATATCAATGGATTTGACCGAACAACTATCTCTTTCACCAGGTTTCTTGATTGAGGCCCTAAATTTCGTCAAGGCCTGCTTAAACCCTAGCAACCCATTACAAACTTTCGAACCTGTCAGCATTGAATCTAATGTTCAGAGCCTTCAGGCAAACATAGTGGTCTTCTGCTAAGAACTGCAGATTTCGAGGGCATTTTTAGGGAACGTGGATGGTCATGCGGAAGACCTGTCAATAGTTCAGCAAGGAAAGGCTCAAATCTCTCCCAATTGCATTATTGGCTCATTAGGCTTACCCTCTTGTTTCAGTCATGGCGTAGGGCATGAAGGAATATCACCAAACCCGATTCTTCCTTGCACTGAGGATCTGCCCAGGGTAAACCCTCAAGACACAACCACGGCCTTTGAAGATGCTTCGGCAGTAGGCTAAAAGAAGAAGGCAAGGAAGATAAAATGCCCCAAGGTAAAATATAGGAACCAAGCATTAGTACTAGGGGAGGCTATCATATTAGATGAAGTTATGTCTATAGTTGAAAGGATTTTGGTCGAAAGAATTAGAGGCAAGCACTACTATGTAACGCATCTGAGGAGGTGGGTGTAGGAGAATTGGGAACACATTCTAGATGCACTTCCATCTGTATGAACCATGCCCAAAGGATGGTTTTCTTTCAAATTTAGTAAAGAGGGACATGTGAATTGGGTTCTCTCGCATTACTGGAACATAAAAATTCCCCCTGTGTATTTGAAAAGGTGGAATCCCCTCTTTGATGTTGAGCGAGAATAGTTAGGTGCAGAGCCAATATGATTAAGGCTCCCCAACCTCCCCCTTCAACATTAGATGGAAGATGTCTTTCAGTGTATAAGGGATGACCTCAATACTTATCTTGACTTTGATAGATCATACTTGGAGACAGGGAAAATGTCTTATGTCAGGGTCGTTGTCTATCTCGACACCAGAGATGGATTAGTGGAAAATCTGATACTCCCCTACCTAAGATATGTTCACAAACAAATATTGGGTTATGAAGGGAAATCATTTTGATGTCGATGCTACCACAAAGCCAACCATGTTTACAAAGAATGCCCCTTGTTAGAATATATAATTATTTGATATATAACTAAGGATTAATACAAGACATGACACAAAGTAACCCTTAAAAGACATGATACAAAGTAACCCTCCCCTGTGCATTTTTCCTGCAACATATCACCCACAACTAGCTTGCCTAAGCAAAAGTGAGGACCAATTGGACTCAATGCAACAACTAGTTCATCAAATTGTTACTGAAAATGTCCAAATGAGAGAATAGGTAGAGCAGTCATAACAACATAATAAGAAACAAAAGACATATGAGCTATCCTTTATACTTGAGTAGGAAATTGTCACGTTTAAAGAGGTAAAGAATAAACTATGAGAACCAATGGATAGGCTAGATACTCTTAACATTCTCCTCAATTACTAGCTAATGAATTTGACAGTCGCCTACAATGGATTTCATATTCAAAAGGTACTTAATAAGGACTTGTGTTGTAGGGTACAAATATCTCAGTGATGGGAAGCTAATAATGTTCCCAACACTCCTAGTTCTTCCCAGACCACTCTCTTTGCCATTATGATTCTCAACCAAAATAAAACAACATTTGGCCAAGTGTATAGATCCTTCCCTTACCTCGGATTTGATCTCTGAGGTTGATGGATTATGGTTGGTGTCTATACACACAATATACTTCCACTAGGGTGTGGTTTCACCAGTGTCCACTAGGTGTTGTACCTACTAACATGTCAACAAGGTCATGTTCTCCCACTTCCTCTTGACCTTAAAAACATAGTGTATATGGACTAAAAATAATCCTAGGATAGGTTCATAAAGAAGGACTACAATTGTTGTTCTCCCACCCTCTTGTAGTTTTAAGGAGACTCATGGCCCAATTCCTGATACCTAAATTCTTAGTTTTGACAGAATAACTAGCGTAGGGATTGGTTAAACTAAGTATACCCATAAATTTGGAAATCAAGTGAATGAATATGAACACATAATTGCACATTCACCATGCATGAATAGAATATCCTAGGCACACTTTAAAATTCATGTGCATACATGACATCGTTCTAATCACAAAGACACAGTGAGTGTCAAAACTTAGACATTCATTTACATTTACAAACACACAAGATATTGCACCATTCACAATGTAACAAGATTCATCACACTCCATAAGGAAATACACATAAGCAATGTACACTTATCGATCTATGTGTTTAATGATGACTGAAAAATGAAGGAAGGACTTCAACTCTCCACCCAATTGTTAGCCAACCACATTGCAATCTTTCTTGCAGCTGATTACCTTGAGATAGATCCAAAGTCTAAGGGGATGCATACTAAGGGAAATTTAAACTTGAGGCTTAATGACATAACCAAGAGAAGGAGTCCACAACTTAGTTAGTTTATCAACTGCTCAACAATAGTAAGCACCAAAGTGACTCACTGACTGAATGCAATGACAAACAAATTATCTCTAATCGTATCAACAAAGATCGAAGGGACAAAAGTGGAATTGATGTCCAGGAAATCTTGCAAAGGAAAAGTTGTCACGTTCTTCAGAGTCAGCTACACCCACAAAATGAAGAGCCCAACAAATCGTTGTCTTTATATAAGATAACGTGAATGGTAAGTGAAAAAACAACCTCGGTATAAGCGCGAGACAGTAGTAGCCTGCAAGCTGGCGAACTTAGGGTGCATTGTCAGAGTCAATTTTGCAGTTGTTAGATAATATTTTCTTAAATTGATATGTTTGTCTTAATTGTTAATTGTTTTAAATGAGTTTCATTTTAAGTGGTCATTGTCTTAAATATAAAGTTGTCTTAAAATAATTTTGTCTTAAACTGTTTTTGTCTTAAAATATTTTTGTCTCAAATTATTTTTGTCTTAAATATAAAGTTTTGTCTTAAAATATTTTTGTCTTAAACTATTTTGTCTTAAAATATTTTTGTCTCAAACTGTTTTTGTCTTAAATTTAAAGTTTTGTCTTAAAATATTTTTGTATTAAACTATTTTTGTCTTAAATATAAAGTGTTGTCTTAAAATATTTTTGTCTTAAACTGTTTCTGTCTTAAATATAAAGTATTGTCTTAAAATGTTTTTGTACCAAACTGTTTTTGTCTTAAATTTTATATTTAAGACAATTCAATTGATATTAAATTTTAATGTAAAATAACTAAAATAAAAAATGACTTTTTAAGATAAGATTTATTTTGTCTAAAAAAATGTCTTAAAAGTACCCTTGGTGTAGTAGTGCAAATAGATTGATAATATTAATATTAGAAATTAATAATTAAAATATTAATAATTAATATCAATTATTAATATTGAATAATTATAATGCTTAATAATTAATAATAATTATAATTACTGATAATTAATAATAATTAATAATTAAAAATAAATATAGCTATTAATAATTAATAACTATAAATAAATATAGTTATTAATAATTAATAATAAAACCAAATAGATTGATACTATATATCGAAGGGATATTATAATGGATTGATAGTATTGATGTGGATGTGGTTGATATACAGTGATAGATATCAATGGATATGAATTTAATATTAATATTAATATTGATAAAAATAAATATATATATAATAATAATACAATAATAATAATGATATTATAAAACATTATTATCATTATATCATAAATGCATAAATAATTATAACAATTATAACGGCAATTTATAATAATTATTGTCATATTATAATAATATTATAATATTATTGATATTATCATTAATATAATAAATCACGATATTATTAATAAACAAAAGGGATTATTATAAACCCAAGGGATTTATATTAAACCCAAGGAATAATATTATAAACCCCATGAATAATATTATACCCTAGGAATATGAACCCTTAAATTAATAAACCCAAGGGATTGATATTATAACACTAAGGACTAATAAACCCAAGGGATTATAAACCCAAGAGAATACTATTAAACGAAGGGAAATAATAAACCATGGTCAAACTATGTTTTTTTAGGGTTTATATATCTTGGGTTTATAATATTGATCCCTTGGATTTAATATTATTCCATTGGGTTTATAAACCCTTGGATTTTTAGTATAATCCCTTATGTTTATAATATCAATCCCTTGGGTTTATTAATGTAAGGGTTCATATTCCTAGGGTATAATATTATTCATGGGGTTTATAATATTATTCCTTGGGTTTAATGTAAATCCATTGGGTTTAATGTAAATCCTTTGGGTTTATAGTCATAGTCAACCATGGTCTAACATCACATTGTGATAAAGATTTTTTCAATATGAAAATCAACAATAGTACAATGTCACATTGGGACAAAGATTGTCTCTATATGAAAATCAATCATGGTCAACCATGGTCCAATGCCACATTGTGACAAATATTATTTTGATATGAAAAAAAATCATGGTCAACCATGGTCCAATGCTACATCGTGACAAAGATTGTCTCAATATGAAAATAAACCATGACCAGCCATGGTCCAATGTCGCATTGTGACAAAGATTGTCTCAATATGAAAATAAACCATGGCCAACCATGGTCCATTGTCGCATTGTGAGAAAGATTGTCACAATATGAAAATCAACCATGGTCAACCATGGTCCAATGTCGTGTTGTGACAAAGATTGTCTCAAGGTGTAAATCAACTATGGTCAACCATGCTTATTTTAGCGTTTATAATGTTTATCATAGACTTTATATAACTTGGTTTATAATATTTATCTTAGTGTTTATCATAGGATTTTCTTGATATGAAAAAGAATCCTCATAAACACGATCAATCATGGTCGACCATGGTCCAACGTCACGTTGTGACAAAGACTATCTCCATATTCAAACCAACCGTGGTCGACCATGGTCCAATGTCGCATTGTGCAAAGATTGTCTCGATATGAAAATCAATCATGGTCAACCATAGTCCAATGTCTCATTGTGATTGTCTCAATATGAAAATCAACCATGGTCAACCATGTTTATTTTAGGGTTTATAATATTTATCGCTAGGTTTATATACCTTAGGTTTATAATATTAATCCCTTGGATTTAATATTATTCCCTTTGGTTTATAATCCCTTGGGGTTTTAGTGTTAATCCCTTGGGTTTATAATATCAATCCCTTAGGTTTATTAATCTAAGGATTCATATTCTTAGGGTATAATATTATTCATGGGGTTTATAATATTAATCCTAAGGTTTAATATGAATCCCTTGGGTTTATAATCATGGTCAACCATGGTCCAATGTCACATTGTGACATATTGTCTCAATATGAAAATCAGTCATGGTCAACCACTGCCAATCATGGTCAATCATGGTCAACTATGGTCCAATGTCACATTGTGAGAAATATTGTCTCAAAATGAAAATCAACCATGGTCAAGGATGGTAAACCATGGACCAATGTTGCATTGTGACAAAGATTGTCTCAATATGAAAATCAATCACGGTTAACCATGGTTCAACATCACACTGCGAAAAATATTATCTCAATATGAAAATCAACAATGGTCAACCTTGTTTAATTTACCATTTATAATATTTATCGTAGGGTTTATATAACTTGGTTTATCATATTTATATTAGGGTTTATCATAGGATTTTCTCAATATAAAAAAACCATTCAACCATGGTTAATCATGCTCAACATTGGTTAAACATGGTCGACCATGGTCAATTATGGTCAATCATGGTTAACCATGGTCAACAATAGTCCAAAATCACATTGTGACAAAAATTGTGTCTATATGAAAATTAACCATAGTCAAGCATGGTCAAGACTCAACCATGGTCCAACATCACATTGTGACAAAGATTGTGTCTATATGAAAATTAACCATGGTCAAGCATGGTCCAACATCACATTGTGACATATATTGTCTCAAAATGAAAATTAGCCATGGTCAACCATGGTAATTTATGGTTAACCATGCTCAACCATGGTCCCTAATCATGATCACATGGTGAAAAAGGTTGTCTCTTGGTGGTCCAATATCACATTGTGACAAATATTGTCTCAATATGAAAATTAGCCATGGTCAACCATGGTCATTCATGGTTAACCATGCTCAACCATGGTCAATAATCACGATCACATTGTGATAAAGTTTGTCTCTTGGTTCAACGTCACATTGTGACAACCATTGTCATCTATGGTCAACCATGGTCCAATGTCACATTGAGACAAAGATTGTCTCAATATGAAAATCAACCATGGTAAACCATGGTCCAATGTCGCGTTGTAACAAAGATTGTCTCAATATGAAAATTCATTGTAATCTGTGGTCAACCATGGTCCAATGTCACATTGTGACATATTGTCTCAATATGAAAATCAACCATGGTTATCCATGGTCCAATGTTAGATTGTGACAAAGATTGTCTCAATATGAAAATCAATCATGGTCCAACATTGCATTGTGACAAAGATTATGTCAATATGAAAATCAAACATGGTCAATCATGTTTCTTTTAATGTTTATAACATTTTATCTTAGGGTTTATATATCTTGGGCTTATAATATCACTACTACATGTAGGGGTGTTTTAAGACAATATTTAAGACAATATTTGAATCAATTGTCTTAACTTAAGACAAAAAGAAATTTGTGTATTGTCTCAAATGTTGTCTCTAAGCGGGTGTCTCAAAATATAATGTCTCAAAAAATTGTCTCTATAAAGACAATATAGAACACATATTATTATTGTCTCTATAAAGACAAGAATTATTGTCTTTTTAGAGACAATAGCTGAGATTAAAAACATATTGTCTCTATAGTTACAATATGTCCATAATTCGAACTATTGTGTCTCTAGAGACAATATAAAAAATTATTTAAAAAAAATAAATGTCCATAATTCAAACTATTGTCTCTCTAGAGACAATATAAAAAATTATTAAAAAAAAATAAATGTCCATAATTCAAACTATTGTCTCCCTAGAGACAATATAAAAAATTATTTTAAAAAAAATAAATAAAATCATTTTGAATGTCTGCTGGCCCATATCGTTCTCACCTGGAACAGATTTGTAAGATAATAAGCAGGAATCTTCCACACAATACATACATATAATTTCAGTTCCCCACTAATGATATTTAAAGGGGAAGTATATAACAAGGGTGAGAATATTTGCAAATCTATTCCAAACATTAAAATTCAGGCTAGAGTTGGGACTTACATTTATAATACATTTTTGCAATTTCCAAAGACTTAAATTTTAGGAAACAAAGAATGTGTGCTAAAAAAAAATTTATACCTTCCTCTTTGGAAGAGCGAAAGTTAGAAAGGACGCAAGATAAAATGTTTCCAGAACAAAGCCTGCACTGTTGATTGTGAGGATCATGGTACTATGGGGTTTGATGAAAGGGCTCCCATAGAGCAGCCCAACATAGCAATTGAATAGGGTGAACACATAAGGAAGTCCAGAGTACTCTTTCGTGGACTTGAACTTGTATATTCTCCAGAATGTTGACCTGCAATTCAGAATTTCAGTATTAGGCCTATCAGATCAATCAAAACTGCATAGAATTTCACTCAGAAATAAAGTAAACATTCAAAAAGGAAGCAGCCTGCCACAAGAAAAAACAAAGAAAAGAAACAATAACACTGGTAGCAAAGGGTGCCCTATACTTACATAGGGGATAAGTAGAGTGCTAGAGATGTTGTATTTCCTGTTATAAACATCACCAACAATTTAAGCATTATTTTTCTCATTCCAGCACAATATAGAAAAAATTAGCTCTCAGATACTCAATTTCAATGCAAGGTGCACCTTTTCTTTCTCAACATAATACCAATTTATCTAGCAAAACTGAAATTTGCAAAGACAGAATCATTTGTATAAGCAAACTACAAACTGAACAACATGATGGACTGGATTTTCTATAGGAACTGATTATAAACCCACCATCCTTCACAAAAAAAAAAAAAAATTCTATTGATTATATAAAGTGTAGTTAGGTGCATTTGGAGTTTGCTAGATGGAACAGATTTATAATATTAGGGAAACATAGAATTATAAACAGAAACATAATAATAATAAATAAATAAAAATTATGATAATATTATATTTTTTTTTAAACATCTCTATTTCTTTTAATTCTTTGCTTATTAAACCTAGATTCATAAAATTAAGTTTTTAATTCCTTTAATACTTTTAATTACCAATTATGTCTATCGATCCGAATAATTTTCTTAGCTTGAATAGAAGATTCTTCAACCACACTTCTATATTCTGCTCTATAACCACGAGGCCTCTTGTTTTGGCCCTATTGTAGGAGAAGATCTCCTCATTCTTCAACGCAATGCCTTGAGGGCTGGTTTTCTTGGCTAGTCTTTCTATCTTCACTCTTCTCACGGAACGGTTCCGGAATGGTGTTTACGTATTCGAGAGCTTTCTGGTGGCTCCCGTTGCTGCTTGTCGATGACCCTCCTTTCATCCTTACTATATTTCCTTCCAAAAGGGTACTGGGATGGATACCATTTAAAATCCTTCCATTCTCGAGGTTTTCTTCCTTCTTGCATAGTTTCACATGTGTCTTTTTTTCATATCTTGTCGGCATAAAAACCGTGCTAGCCCCTTGATATCTGCACAGAGGAATCATGAGTGTAACATAATTTTTTGGCCACAGATTTAGTTTGCAGGTTGAACAGGACAAAATATATGCAACAGAGCTTCATTTTAGAACATATTTCATGGAAAAACAAACTAAAAAATCAGCTTAAAATGCAGTTTTTCTATGGGTCTTCAAAACATGGGCTTCAACCCTTCATATTCTCTGCATCTAGGCTTGGATTAGCCAGGCAGATATTTCCTATATCAATTACTGACAGCCAAAAACACGCAACCCAAATCTGAAGGGCCATCCCCCACATTTTCATCACATTTTATCTTAAACGGCCAATTTTCAATCACAAAATAGAAACAGTAGGGAGTTGATCCTCAAATTCCAAGCCTGTTTGAAGAGATTGAATTTGAAGGAAAAGATACAGAAAGTTAGGGCACATTCGAAGCTGATATGAGGCTGTATACTGCGCTACAGCAAAAGGTAAGAATTAATTACTGAGATATCTACATACTGTTTTAAAAGTTCAATTCCAAGTAAATCTTGAAAAATTCTTGCCTCCATAATCCAGTTAACCATCAGAAGGCATTGTTTTCCTATCGCGTCAGTCAATTGAGTATTAATACTGTCCAACAGATGACCTTGAAACGGCGGTTTCTTACGCTCTCTTGCTTTAAATTTCTGAAATGTATCCTCGTCTTCATCCTCAGTGCATATATAGTCCTACACAGTACAAGAAACAAAAGCACTGTGAATTGAAAGTTCAACTTATAAAAACAGAAACCTATCGGTTCATCAAAAGTTTTGGCTTTTCACATCTTGTTTCATAACAAAGTTCTTTACAAATCATTTTTCAAATATCAGCCTGGCACGAGATCAATGAGGAACTTGATTTGACAGTTATTTTAATTAACAAAGTTTTAGCTGGGAACAAAAATTGTATTTGCTGTAAATGAAAATAAAGCGTAATGATCAAAGTTATAAGCTTCGCGAGTTCTTGATTTTCGTTCCTTTAATGTTCAGATGAGAATTTAGAAAAGGAAAAAAAAGACAAACTCCAAATCTAATGTTACCTGTAAATAGTCGGAAAATACTTCATTACCACGACGGGATTCTGTATACTCTCCACATTCCAGATCAGTTATAGTTAATGGAAGCTCCGTCAAGCCAATGGAACCTTTGGCAGAAACATAATCACTCCATGACCAAAATTTCTCTTCAAATTCACCAATTAATGGATAACAAGAACTGGCAATGACTGAGGGCCGCACAGTGCCAGAATCGGCCTGTAAATCATCGCTTACCACGGTAAGAAATTGGTCAGTCGATTTCTTCTCAAACAGTGCGGAAGTCTCAGCTGAGTCTTTTCTGGCCTTCTGACCGTGCCCCAAAATAAGCCTTCACCATTTAGGTAAACTAAAATCGGTTCATGCACTAAAAACAGTAAATTTTTGCACAAATATTTGATTCAAATAAGAAGGATTTTAACGGCTTAAAGGCTGTGATCTTCCCTCCTATACTACATAGAGACAAAGGCAATTGTCAGATCCATCCAAGAAAGACCTTCCTGGAGTTCCATTCACAGAATATTATAAATCAATTAGAGATTTCAACAGCCGTTGTTTCTTCAGTGCTTCTATAAACAATAACCTGCCATGCCACAAGATGGTAAAAGCATTCCTAGTGTCAGTGCTTCTATAAACAATAACCTGCCATGCCACAAGATGGTAAAAGCATTCCTAGTGTCGTCTCAACGCACCGCCACTCGCAATAAAAGGATAGAGAAAAATTACTGCAGTCCTAAAATATGTTTGAAAATATCAAAGGTAAAGAATTTGGAGGGCTACGCTTGCAAGCACGAAAGAAAGAGTGTTAGAAACGCCTCAGGTTCGACCCTGGCGCAACTTACACATAATACCTTCAAATATTTCTAAACTACAACAAGTATACAAGATTTTAGAGGCTGAAAATTTTCCTTTAACAATAGACATGCACATATTACAGATTACAAGGTTTCAGAGAATATGATTATAATGAGAGCCAGAAAACTGAAATGAAAACTTAAACTACACCGCCGCGCAAAGGATCGCCAGAAATTCCCATTCTTAACCAACTCTGAAGTAGCAAACAAAGTATCAAGGACGTATGCAACAAATCGCCCAGAAAACGTTTACAAAATAAGATTAAATGGCCATAGATTACACCATCTATTGCTAAACTTTGGAGAACCTTAGAATCAAAGGAGTTAATGCCTTTGGTCAAGGACTTAACACCATGGAAATGAAGCCACTAAAAATGTGCAAAACCATCGAACATTCCTGGCATATTTAAATCAGAAAATCCAAAGAAAATCCTCTTTAAGAGCAACATACAGAAGAAACCTATAATTACGAGTTGTACTACCTAGATCCCTCTTAAGATCATTCAAACTCGCAAAATTTATGAGCCACGAAAAGGGAGGAGATGATTACAGACCTCATGACCAAAGTTGGGATAAACCAGAGGTCGAATATGCTTCCTTTCGATGTTTCAAATATACATCATCTTCCTCCCATTCTGGCCCAGGGGGGAGCAGTTGGCATGTATCCTCTTGTAACTGTCACATGTAAATTTTCAAAACCCAAGGACTCAGGAAATAGAGGGCCACTTCCTTCAGAACTCTGATCAGGTAGAGAATCCTCAACAACTTCAGATAACCCTCATTTTCCTTCATTCCAAAAGAAGCTTTAGGGGTAGTCGTATTTCTGATAAGCTGCAAGAAACACTCGTTTTCCTTCATTCACAAGGAAGCTTTAGGGGATAGTCGTATTTTTGGTAGTAAGGGTGGTGACATCAAATTTCTCTGTTCAATCGATTAAACAATTTGCAATAAGATACATACACTATAAAGAAAACATTGTAAACATATCGATAGAATCCAAAGAAAAATTAAACTGCGTGTACATACCGAAGAGCAATTGTTCTGGAACGATATCTATGAGGCTTCTTCACACCTCCGGTCATGGGAGCCGATTTATGAGCAACCTAATTTAAAAAAGGAGCTTCAAAATAAAATGCCACAATAAAAACAGCACACCTCAATTAACTCCACCAAAGATGCAATGGAAGAAATATAGGAAAGTCGTTACCTTTGTTGCGAGTTGCTTCCACAAAGCCTTTCCTCAGGTGGATTTTCATGTTGTCTGCTTCGTACGAGCCATGATTCAAGGAAAAGAGCGATCTACAGCACAAAGATCAAGAACGAAAGCATCATACCAAAGGCCAAACATCAAAATAGAAAATCTAAAACCACAACAAAAAATTATTATCAATCTCTTTCAAAAAAACCTCTTTTAGGCAATGCAATCGCAATCACACTGCCTTAAATTAAATGGATATTTTCCCATACTTAACCCTCAAAAAAAAAATTGAAGAACAAGGAAAATAGGAAATCAAAGCAGACATATACTCTGAGACAAACTAAAATGGAAATAAAACATGGATCCTAACCCAAGAACAACCACAAACCCTAGGAAACCAAGAGAATTCACTAATTCAAGAACAATCTGACATGAACTTCAGAACTATTTACATCAAAAACCAGCAGACACGCTACAAGAATATAAATATGAGTAATAAATATAAACACACCAAAAGAAGATAACCCTGGAAACATACACCAAAATCTTCTGCTACACAACGCCCTTTTTGGGATAATCTACATTCACAGTTTTCTAATCCATCTGTGCATGCTTGCCTGTTCGATACCTGTGCATGCTTGCCTGTTCGATACCTGTTCACCATTAGAAACATGGGAATACAGGTAACCTGATGAGTGCATGCTTGCCAGATGTGATGCCCGGTGAGGATAATGAATCGGTAAATATCTTTTACTGCCAGATGTCAAACACAAAAGCATATAACAGATGTCAAGCAAAGAAACAAAGTGTAGACGAAAAGCTCACTCAAAGGAAGGCCTATCGATCTAATAACCCATTATAGAATCAATGAAATTTTTTTAATATAGCATTCATATTAGGGAGCATCAAAAACTAGATTAAAGGCTCACCCTGAGAGCTTTTGTGCCAAGCACAGGAATGGCTTCTCAAAGTTGTAGTTACTTTTTGCAAATATCTCATAGTACTGAAGATTCTTCTTTCTATGAAAAGTAACTTGCTTAGCTTTCACTTGCCTATTCTTCACATTAACCTTGTTTCCACAAAGAACAATAGGAATGTTCTCACACACCTTGAAATTCAAAAATATATTTAGCTAATCAGTTCAGGCAGTTGTGCCACCACACAATTAAGGGACCTTCATTTCTACTTAGAGATCCAACCCCTCTGCAAAAGAGATACCTGCAAAGATCTCTGTGCCACATTGGGACATTATTGTAATTCAATCGTGCAGTAACATCAAACATGATAACTTCACATTGCCCATGAATACTGCAACAAACAAAATCCCAATCAGTAAATAAGAAGGAAACAAATAAATAGAAGTGGAAAAACACTGAACCCTCGCCAATTCAATTAGGAAAATGCCAACAGAAACAGGAAAAGAAAACCAGTATTGATCAAAACAACCAATAAAAGAGTTTGTCTATAAATTCAAAATTAAACTAAATTAAATTCAAATAAATATAATTTCAAAAATACAGAACCCTCGCCAATTCAACGAGGAAAATGCCAATAGAAGCAGGAAAATAAAACCAGTATTGATCAAAACAACCAATAACACAGTCTGTCTATAAATTCAAAATTAAATTAAATTAAAATTCAAAATAAAGAGACATAAATGAGTAAAACAGAGTGTTGATAAAAAGGAACCAAAAAAGGGCTCATAGTTTCTCCATTGTCATTGATATTGAGGTTAAAAGGTGTTGCTACTGAGCCCACACTACATACATATCAACACGGGAAAATAGAATTGATAATTCAAAAGTTCTCTTGGTATCAATCCAAGTTTAAATCCATGTAGGACCTTTTTAAACAAAAAGTTGAAAAGGCACCCCAAAAGCTCAAATGTAGAGTGCTCCAATCAACAGGTGTTTACTACACCTGTAGAGGATGAAAAAAAACACTACTTTCGTAAAGTCCCAAGAGACCTGATTTCAAGTGAAAATCAAAATCAGTCTGGCAAAATACAGAAATGGGAAAATAATCAAACTAATTATTGATGTACCTTAACCACATTTTGTCATTAAACCTTACCTAATTGAGCTATAAAGTTGGGTCAAGCATTTCATAAAGCATCAATCAATAAAGAGTTTCTAAATGATGCTAATAGAAATTCAATGGAGAATTATTTATTTCAGCCATGAGCACAAAGACAGGGAGCACATATAATATAACTAAGGACTAAGAATGATGATAAATCATACACCATAAGTTTATTATATCTTAGCAACATATATTAGATGAGAGCCTAGCACATTGCCTTCATTGTCAAAAGAGAGATGTCCATGTGCAAATTAACCCTTGCTCCATGTGAGACTATTGCAGCATAGCTGCTATGGGAAAATGAAGGAATTGGTCATGGCAGTTAAACACTGAATTGAGCTAGTTTTAGTGTTGTCCAATTAGGGCTATTGCATCTTGTCACAGGCAAAGATTGCAGGACATTTCAACATTACAAAGGCAACAATCCAGGCATAGTCACTCTTTGTTTAGTTAAGTCAAAGCTCATGGAGAATGATATCTAGGCGTTTTAGCCTATATTCGACCTCTTTTGGGTAGCAACCAAGAAAGTGAAAAAGCTCGAAGTCTGTAATCCAATGGGAGAAGAAAAACCGAGGATAAAAAGAAGTCTACAACACTTGAAGAAACCAAAGTCTGTGACTAAGCCGAATCTCAATCTAAAGCTATCTATTTGTAGCAGGATCTGAATATTTGTGGTAAAGAGTCAAGGTTTTACTGTAGTAGCCGAAGATCAGTAATAGAAGGCAAAGAGTCTATAATTGGAAGCTAAATTTTTATGATAAGAGAATAAACCTGCAATAAGGATAGAAATTTGGAAGTTGGTTCTGACTTTGACTAGGCAGAGATTCAACTATTGACCTTGACTTAAAGAGGAGGGATGACTTGGATGGAGTCTTTGGTCTTGTGTTGGATATCTGATTTTGAATAAATTCAATAACAGGAGGATTGTTGGGTTTCCCCACTTGAGGGGTTTTTTCCCTGTCTTGAAAAAGCTTGAAGTCTGTAATCCAACAAGAGAAGAATAACCGAGGATAAAAAGAAGTCTACAACGCTTGAAGAAACCGAAGTCTGTGACTATGCCGAATCGCAATCTAAAACTATCTATCAACAGCAGGAGCTGAAGATCTGTGGTAAAGAGTCAAGGGTTTTCTGTAGTACCCAAAGGTCAATAATAGAAGGTAAAGAGTGTAATTGGAAGTCAACATGTTATAATAAGAGACTAAACCTGCAATAAGGACAGAAATTTGGAAGTTGCTTCTCACTTTGACTAGGCAGAGATTCAACTATTGACCTTGACTTAAAGAGGAGAGCTAACTTGGAGGGAGTCTTTGGTCTCATGTTGGATATCTCATTTTGAATAAATTCAGTAAGAGGAGGATTGTTGGGTTTTCCCTGTTGAGAGGTTTTTCCCTGGCTTGAAAGCCTAAATCTCTGTGTCTCGTACTTCTTTGTATTCTTGGAAGAAGAATTTGTGTAATTACTTGATGAAAAAATAAATATTAACTAAGAAAGAAAAGAAGATTAATTAACAAGTAAGAAAATCTACTTTAGCTTTGATTTTCTAACATAGGGTGTCGTCTGTTTTGCTAGGGTGCTAAAACTATGTTGTAGTGCAATCTTTGTATCTATTGCCTAAAGAAGAAATAGAAATTTTAATAAAGAATGTGCCCTTCTTTGATTTATAATGTATTAACTTGAAAGGTGAAACTATTGCCTAACAAGGAGAAAATGCACACACTTCTGAAATGTACAGATTAGGAATTATTTTGTCAGGAAGCTCATTATACTTGGCTCAACATGCCTGCATGATGTCTAAACTTTTATGAAACACTTGACAGTAATAGCTCAAATCACTTTAATCATATTCTAGAAAGAGTCCCTCATTTTAAAATTCTATATAAATATATAGGAGCGCATTCAATAGCGCAAGAAGTTCTTACCTCACTTAAAAAATATTGACTCTGAAAATCATTTTGGATTGAATTTCTAACTCAAATATTTAGTAGTATGAGCTTCAAATGACGTCCAAGCATCACAAACTAACAAATTCATCAGAAAAATTTAGATGAAGTAAAATGGGGTAGAAAACTACTAAAATATGAGTATAACATTAACAAATTTTTGGTAACTGTAGTTCACTTGCTCCTTGATCTGCGTTGATATCAGGACCATGGTAAAGAGTGCCTGCAAAGAAGGAACCGTAACTTTGGAAGATAGTGAATATGTATACAATTCATGAAAAATTATATATAAATAAGGGCATTCTATGTCTAGAGGCTTGGGTGAAAAGCTACAAAATCCTTTAACACTGACAAGATCCATGTAATTTTTCTCAGAAATATAAATCCAAAAATGTCAGAGTAAAGTTTGTCATGATGATTTCATGATTTACCAGGGCATGTCATATCTCTTGATTTGGAAACAAAATGTATAGAATGTGAATTTTGTGTCACTTGAAAACTGAGGCATGCCACCTCATTCAATAAAATTTACTATTAACAAAACAAGAAACCTATTCCATGTTTTAAGTATTCAATTGTAGCCTGCAGATAATCAGTTTCAACAGCTTCTCTGACTGGATGTTAATTGGACAGATCAGAAATAGTAGGGACATCTAAAAATTAAATATACAAGTAAAAAACTATAGTAGATAGGTTTGTGAGGAGCACCTTTCAAAACTGATTTTAACTGGTCTTGGAGACTGTGAATTAGATGAACACTTAAGAAACTGAATTTTTTTCCTAATTGCTTTCAATCAACATAATGTCAATCTAATCGTATGTGAAAGAAAATACATCATCTTGCAGTAGTGTCTAGTAAGTAAATCAAGCCAAGATGGTGCAAACAGATTGCTAGCTTGGGAAACACAATGAAGTCTTGAGAAGAGTAAGGCATAGATAATAAAGAAAAGTTCTGCAAAGAAGCGAAGATATTTAGAATTCATAGAGGATGTTGAAGGTTGGTAGGTGCAATTCATGAATTATTGATCGCCAACTTTCTATTGTATAAAAATGATGCCATCATATTGAATGAATGCATTTCGCCTACTTTAGTGTCATGTAGAGTGAGCTTACTATGAAACTTGCCTAATATCCCATGAAAAAGAAAAATTAAGAAAGCTATTACAATACAAGCTATGAAAAGAAAAGGCAGCTTATATATGGAACAAAGTTATTGCTAAAACAAACTGACGAGAAGAAAAACTGCATAAAAAAATAGCCTTTTATTAGTATACCTCTAAGAGCATGAGAAGCCCCGACACAAAGCTAATAAAATATATGATAAGATTGTTCGCCTTGTAACCGTTGCACTACACTTGACTGTACAATACAAATAGGTACTTTATTGCATTGTAGCTTCTAGAACATACAATATCAAATCAAATAAATTCAACCAAACTCAAATAATATGATCATGTGCTCCTCACCTTCTCGAGCAAACCCGTAGAGCAGAAAAAAGGATTATGTTAAATCACAGTTCACACATTATGGTATAATCCCACTAAATGACCTCTCTACATTATCCAAGTATCTGACACCAACCTATTTCAAATTAAATAGTGCAAAAAGGAATGGTGATGTCAATTACAGAGATGTAAAATATTCAAAACTAAAAAATAAGCTTAAACTTTTCTCACATGTTTGAAAATAAGCACCACAAATTTTCCCAATGCCATCAAAATGCATGTCAATCAACTTGTCCTGCATATAATTTCACACAATATCCTTAAAATTTTGCAGTTCCTTATCTCGGATTTACAATTCTAGAAACAAAATGACTTCACTACAAACATGTTTGTCTACCGAGAGTCACAAATATTCAGTTAGACACGATTGCAATGGGAAACTCACAAGTATCACAATTCTATCTCCCATGTACTGAAATTGTTTAAATATGAGACTTAAAAGGATTACAACTTACAAATCTACTAGAGTTGTCATTTTTTAGTGTCTTTGCGTTACAAAATGACTCCATAATAAGATTTGTCTGCAATATTTTATCACCTACTCCACTGTCACCTCCTTGTGTTGCCAGGTATTGCATTGTAATTTTTGCAGTTTCTGTCCTTCCTACGCCACTTTCACCACTGAAATATAATTTTGAAATATAAAAAAACCACTGTTTATCCTCGAGCACAACCTTATAAAACATCAAACAAAAAAATAGAATCCCATCATACAGATGAAAATGGAAGTAATCATACTACTATGAAAAATATTTCCATCTACTTCACAGGATTACCTATTTGGAAACTCCTGGAAAATGTTGTTAGAGGTAATAGATCAATAGATTTGATTTATGTCTATTTTGGACAAAAGTGACCAATGAGACTTAGAGATACAACCCACCCAAACATTTATAAATGCACAGTAAACCACAACCCCCTATCAGTTTAAGTCTAGTATAAGCTAAGATAATTGTATTGATGTCTCACACTCACTGCATCTCCCCAGGTTTTACTTTTGAGCAAACATGCTAATTGTTTCTCATTGGGATTCACCGTTCATGAGTCTTGAGGCATGGGGAGCATGCCCCCATGTAACACTGCAAAATACTGACTCTAGACAACAACCTAGTTCTATCATCTATCTAACAACAACTTTAAGCTTTTATCAAAATTCACAAAAGTTCAAAACACTTGTTGTGTCTAAACGTCTATGTTTAGACACGACACATTTGAAGAAAACAATATAACAAATTGCACATTCCTGTCAACATCAAAATCTTCGTTGGGTGCAATAAAGAGCAGAATAAAAAAACGTTGAAAGTGATTAAAATGTAAAATAAAAGTAGGGAAGACTCTGAACAAAACCATCATTTACAATATAAAATTAATCCAATTGACATGATTGGCCTACTCATTAAGCATATGCTAAACAGAAAAGAGATATCATATGTTTTCCTAGAAGAGACATACAAAACAAAGTCAGACTCCAAAAGTTTCACAATACATGCTTTTGCTGGTGATGATAGCGGGGTCATTAAGACATTTACAAGGATTGTAAATTAAAGACTACATCATCCAATGTTAATCAATGTTAATATAAAGAGAGCAATGAAAGAAAAAAAAATGGTGTAAGGTTAAGAATTGTACCATTAGGGCAAGAAGTGGCGGTGGCACTGAGACCACATCTAACAGGGAGTTGCTTGACCTAAGTGATGTTGATCTGAAATTGCTGGAGGAGGCTTGTATCATTCAACAGGTTATACAGGCACTCCATCTCTGTATTGATTACATTCTTCAGCGGATTACAACACGAACTGGGGGGTGTCCCTGTGGTCACCAGATAATTCCCACACTGAATGATCCCACTTATGCACGACACGTTAACGCTTGAAAGTTTCCCTTTTGCAGGGCCACAGATGCTTAACAGAACCATTGCCATTATTACCCAATATACATATCCTCTATCCATATTTCCTATATGAAACCAATTCTTTTGAATCTAATTCGCAAAAATATAAATTTTTAAGAGTATTTCAAAATTTGATACACAATCTGTGAAAACTCAAACAAATTTCTCAAAAACTAAAAACTTTAATTTCTGAAAACCCAATACCAATATCCAATGGATTACGCAATAGAGCAGGAGAGGGGTGGAGGAGGATGTTGTGTGAAGAATGTTAGAATGGCACATTTGTTTATATATGGGCGGGAAGGCAGTACTAACAAATAGTTGATCAAATAGGTAATATTCTTAGTTAGGATATGTTAATCAATGTTACAAAAGACACAGATTGGATATATTGACTGCCAGTTGCCAAAGTATTGGGTATAACATCATTTTATGCATTATATCAAATAGTATTGGATCAAGTATTCCACTCAGTCAGTGGACAAGCAAAATCAAGACATTTGTCATTTTAATGTTAATGCTGTTGTCGAATGTCCCATCTTTTAACATAGATTTTTTTTTAAATTAACAGATAATTAAACAACAACAAGTATTAATAAAAAAAAATCAAAACAATAAAAACAAACAACTTCTAAGAGGCACATCTTCATTTGTGGATCGATAAAAATAAATAATAAATGGCATACCCCAAAAAAGGCATCACCCTAGACCAACATAAAGCAAATGTAACATGAAACACATAGCAAGAACCAACAAATTTTTTCATGCAAAATAGTATAACATAAGTGCTTTAAATACATAACATAAGTGCAATGATCAATAATATTGGAATGTGATCGTCGAGCAAGTAAATTGATATAGAAGATTATGCATGTATCAATATTTACCTTTGCACTTACATGATATTTATTTATCATAAGATAAGTATAACAAATCAGTTAAAGACCTAAGAAAAATAATGTACTAAATGCGCAACAGTGGCCTCTGCACTTGCTTTTGCTCTGTAATACAGGGATATAACACTAGCACATTTTTCTTCGAAACACAGAGATATAGCAAATGCCCAAAGATTAGGATGCTTATGGTACATACAAAATCAAATAAAAAATGAAGTAGCCTCACTAGGTGAGAATATAACATCTACCTAAAATTTAGGATGGCTACATTCTCAATGCAATGATAAAATTATGAACTCTTTAAACTATAAACCAGATACTAAACAAAACAAAGCATGAATCAAGAAAAAAAAAGTGTTCATGGAATCTCTCTTACTTCTATTTAAATGTAGTTGGGCATGAAACAATTTCTTGAAAATATCCAGCGAGAATTTTATAGTTTTTAAGGCCTCAAAATTTCAACAATAAACACAAGAACTTGCTCAAATTGATCCTTGGTTTATAAATCATTTCTATAGGCCAGGTCAAACAAATCTTACCAGAGTGAACTTGAGCAAATGACTTTCAACATGATCAAAATAGGGCTTTGTCATTTTCCCTTGTACCATCTACATGTTGCTGGCAACAAAAAACAACTCAAAGCACCTAATTTCTAGAGGATGGGCCCCTGGACTACTCTAGAATTTGTTGTTGTGGACACATCTGCTACAGCATATAAGCAAAAGGAGGGCAGGTCATTGAGCATACATTGCAGGATCCACTGGCTTGCCAAAAATCATTCCAAGAGGTGCAATCTGTGATGTTGGATGCTGATGAGGAACATAATAATATGGTATAGCTTCGGTTGGGGTTCGAATAGGTACAGGTCCTCTGGGAATGCCAAGGCCCTCCTCCTTCAACTCATCTATTCTAGTTATGGTAGCTGCAATGTCATTCTTCTGTAAAGTGTGTCACTTATTTTCTTCTGTATGAATGCATGAGCGCAAGGTAAGCTCCAAAATGAACATTCCACAAATTTTTGAAAACATCACAGGTGCCTCAGCTGAAATCATCCTCACATCTTCATTTGCCTTCATAATTTTCTTGATTCTAGCCAACGACAAACTATGGTTCTTGAAATCTGATGTTTGTTCTATATCATGCATCTGATTAGCCCAAAATTTGTAGTTGTTGTTGTTGCTGCTATTGTTGTTGCTGATGAAGATATGGGTAAGCCAATTGATGTTTTGCAGCTAGCTGAGCAGCAGTTGCAAGATATGTAGTTGTAGGCTGGACAACAGAATGAACAGTTCCAACAACAGAGGCTGGAGAAACAGGTGCAACCAACTGAGCTATTTGATAAGGCGTTGTACCATAGTGCATCTGAGGTGGACCACTGACAACCCCCATAACTGGCTACTGCTGGCCTAGGAATTTCTGTTCCATTTTCTCACGTGAGATCTCCACAAAACCCTTGTTCACTACCTCTTTCTCCTCTCAATTCCGACTCGTGTTTCTTTTAAATCCAAACAAACCCCACAATTCACATTAATGATTGAGGAGAAACATGCATTACATGTACAACATAAACTGGTCCATTCTAAGACCCCTATATTTCAACATCGAGAGACCACATTATTGTAAATTGAAATTCCTAGACAAGGCAATGCCTACCACATGGAAAGGCTTTGCAAACATCACAGGTGCCTCAGCTGAAATCATCCTCACATCTTCATCTGCCTTCATAATTTTCTTGTTTCTAGCCAATGACAAACTATGGTTCTTGAAATATGATGTATGTTCTATATCATGCATCTGATTAGCCCAAAAATCTATAGATGTTGTTGTTGCTGCTATTTTTGTTGCTGATGAAGATATGGGTAAGCCAACTGATGTTTTGCAACTAGTTGAGCAACAGTTGCAGGATATGCAACTGCAGGCTGGACAACAAAATGAACAATTCCAACAACAGAGGCTGGAGAAATAGGTGCAATCAACTGAGTTTTTTGATAAGGTGTTGTACCATAGTGCATCTGAGGTGGACCACTGACAACCCCCATAACTGGCTACTGCTGGCCTGGGGCTTGCTGCTCCATTTTCTCATGTGAGATATCCACAAAGCCCTTGTTCACTACCTCTTTCTCCTCTCAATTCCGACTCGTGTTTCTTTTAAATCCAAACAAACCCCACAACCCACATTAACAATCCAATAGAAACATGCATTACATGTACAACATAAACTGGCGCATTCTAAGACCCCTATATTTCATCATCGAGAGACCACATTATTGTAAATTGAAATTCCTAGACAAGGCAATGCCTACCACATGGAAAGGCTTTCTTAAAACGTTTCATATTATAAACTATCCCTTACAAATTTTTCCATTCTGATCTCAAAATATTTGACTTACTGCAAATTCCTATGGCAGGCAATGTTGTGTAGCTAAAAAAGACTTCAAATTGGAGGATCGACAGCCCTGAATTTCCTGTAAAATGCTTAACACTTAAACAAATCACTGAAATTCTTTAACCATTAAAGACAAGCACTTTAAATTTATTGAAAGGTTAATACATCTTTCTTAATTATTGAAAGACTAATGAAACATGGCATATGAACCGCTCATTTTTAACATTCACCTTACAATCCAACACTTACCTAATGGATTCGGTAGAGGAATATCCTACAATAAACACACATAGAGTAATAGTAGCTCCAACTGGTCTAGCTCCCACTTAAATCCACTTTTTGCTACAAAAATCCAAATCCAACGTTAAGAAATGAAAACACGAAAATCCATCAGGCGCCCAAGCAACCATATTCTTTCAATGCTACAAAACACAAAACCTTGACTGCTCTAATTCCTTAAATACACAAGAATGTGATAAATTGTGTTTCATAAATCACTCTTGGTTTAGTTTTCCTTAATCCAGGCATAAGAAAACAACGAATTTTGCATCAATTTCTAGCAGAAATCGTGAATTTAAAATGAAATACACGGTTACGGTTCTATCCTTAGAACACAATTTGCAAAATTCGATCTCCTGATGATTTACTAGCTGGGACCACGAACCCAGAATGTTTCAAATTCATATTTCAGCAATCTAAATACCTCCTCGATAACTTATTACTTTCCCATACCCATCTAAAAATTTTCCAACCATGGATTATTAAAACCCTCACATTCTGTAGAATTAGTCTTACTAGCATAATAAAATCCCATGCACAGAATTTCAGTGTAGTAGACTATCCATAACTTCGTATTAGTATTTCAGATATCTTCATTTTTTTCAAAAACCCCCTGGTAATTACTTTTTACTTTCGAATACCCACTTAATGCTACCAAACTGTTACCTCTAAAAACCCTCACATTTTACAGAACAAATCTAATTAATGCCATAAAACCTACATTAGAATGTCCAGCCATCGCATCATATTTAAATTTCCAAAATTTTCATTACCTGCATATTCCTCCTAGTTACTCCTTACTGTCCAACCCTGACTTCTAAAAATCGTTGCAAGACTGACTTTGTTTAATTAACACCACAATACCTCCCATAAAGAAACTTAATTAAGTAAACTATCCAGAGCTTCATTCAATACAAATTCCTTGTTATCTTAAGAGAGGGGAGTGGACAACGAACGTACCTTTAGAAGAAAACCCTGGTGCCTCGGATCCTACACTTTCCGCAAATGGGAAAAACTTTCTTTTCCACAAACCTTGTATCCAAAGATTACCATTTTCTTTAATATCTGAGGCACCCAAAACCCAAAAGATTTTCCCTCAAAAACAACAGGAACAAAAAATTAAAACCCCATTGAAATGACTCCACTTTCACTCCGAAACTTAGTAAACTCTGAGCATTGTAGACAAACAGAACCAACATAATATTTCCCATGGATACAGCAGATCAAAAAACCATTACTTCGGAAACTCAAAACCCCTTAGGGTTTCAAAATGCTACAAAAAGATTGGAAAGAATATTACCTTACCACTATTCACAATTTTTAAATCTTTGGGATATATGAGATGGCTAAGAGCGTAGCCTTAATGTCCCTTTTTCCCGTGAAGCTGTTGAAACAGACGAAACTCCCCCAGCTTCTGTCGCACAGAAAGCAAAGAATGAAGAAGAAATAGAATTTCTACCCTTGTCAACGAATGATATCATAAATCCCAAGCACAAATGAAAATAGGGTCTTGCTTCGACCTCGCACTATTGACTAGTCTCACAGGCAGTCGCATGTCTATCAAAAATACCGTTGCACAGCTCACAGAGTATGGAACACGTGTCCACAGAAGAATGGCTGAAATTGGGGCACGAAAATATGCCCGCCTATCTATAGATCACTTTATAACAAAAGCGAAATTGACTTAGGCTTTAAAGCACTAGTTGATGCTAACCCGACATAGACATAGAAATAGAATCAATTTCTCTTATACTTAAAAAAAAATTGTAAAATTAAATTTATGTTAATTTATTTATTTCACATTTTTTTGTTTTCTAAATTATGAATTTGTTTTCCTTTACAATTTTTTATACCAATCACCTCAACATTTTTAACACAGTTATAGATCTTTCAAAGTGAATCATTTATTAGCGCCCTAAGTGAAAAAGGAGGTTGGTAAAGCTCTATAACCTATCAAATTTATCCATAATCTTATCATATTTGTTCATAATCATAAAGTTAGAATAATTGCTTGGGCATACATCAAGGCCACTAATCCCAACAAACATGACACAAACCACATGGCACATAATCATAGAAGCCATAATGATTTGACATTAATCCACACAAAGCAAAAACAATGGATAACAATGTTTATAAATTCAATCATTGCTTGGATAAGGCTAGCATTCAACAAGGGTTCGTCATGGGATGGTCCCAAACCATCATTAGTAAGTTTAGGATCAAATATTGCAAGTTGCAACTATAATGAACTTGTTAAGCTTGATTTTTTTGGTTTTATATTAAAATAATAGTTAGGTTTAGTGTTAAGAATTTGTCATTTTAGAGTTTTAATGGATTTTTAAGTTAATTTTTTCAATGTTTTTATGTTTTTTTAAGGGTTTTTTTTCTAATTTTATTATTTTATTTTAGGTTATTAATTTACTTGTTAAGTGATTGATTCATATGATTAATTTTTATAAGTATAAGTGTGATCATTTTTTTTATTTTTTTAAAGAAACTTTTTCTAGACATGCACTTCATCGAGCCTAAATCATCTTAACTTATATCTACTTTTGAACTAATATAAATCATCCTATGGTTATCCTCAAAAGAATTATCACCCATAGCCTTAGTGATGGTGTAAGGCTTGTGTCAAAGTGGTATGTGCTTCTTATGGGAGTTTTTCAATTGCCCTTTATGCAAGTCCAACCATAACTCGTCAACAACCTAAAACTTATATGGAACCTAATGGATTGTGTATCTACTTGTACTTGGAGTTGGCAACTTCCTACAAAATATCACGAACTCATTGTTGAATTTGTTGGATACATTCCTCAAAATTGGTTGTTTTACTTATCTCGTTCCAAGTATAGGAGGTATCTTCATGTGTTATACCATGAATATAGCTACATCAATTTGTTCCAATTGTTGGGACCCCAAGCACACCTGAAAAGACTTGTGGCCAATAGAAATATGAAGAGCTATGTCGAATTTATGTTAACAATATGGAGGTTTTCAACACGTGTATATGGATGCTCACAATTGTATACTCTAAAGACATCTATAATAATCCTATTGACTACTAATTTTTATTTATAAATCTAGGGATGGAAGGTAATGGATTTGGTCAAGCTTGATGTCCATCATGGACCAAATGTTAAACCAAAAAATACTAAGGAACCTATTATCCCTATCAAGAAATATGGTCTTTGGAAACCCAAAGTGAACCAAAATATGCTCGAAGAAGAACTTATGAGTGGATTTTGTTGTGACAATCTTCTTACAAGGTGCCAAAATTCCCATCCTAAGGAAGCAATCAACAACAACAAAAACACATCCGTTAACATGCTTGGTTGAGGGAAAACATGACATAAAATCCAAATGCACTAACTCCCAAGGATTATATAGAGCAGGAAAAGGCCTACAATTGGTGTGGATGGCCATTTCCTTTGGTATAATATATTTCTTCGACTAATTTCAGGCTTCGACAATAGTAGCTCGTTTTCATAGGTTGGGTATCTTTCAAACCCATCATAGAGTGTTTGTCTATGATAGGACATAAAATATTTGTGTCATGTGGGAACTACATCAACAACATGAACGATTGGCTCATAGGATCCCTGTTGTGTAGCCATTCATCGAATAATGGCATTGGAGATAAAATTGCTTCCATAAAGGAGAGAACAAGAAATAGGCTCATGAAGACCATCAATATCTACTGGAGGTGTTGCAATTAAAGCAATAATGAATACAGAATTTGTGGTCAATAGGATAGGGATCATCAAGATGTTGAACCATTCAATGTAAAGATGGTTTTTAGTGTTAGTGATCTAGTCACATAAAAGACCCCATAAATTTGTGCTTTGGGATAACCCCAAGATTCAATAAGTAATCCAAAGTGAGAGGATTTGTTGATAAGGTGACAATGCCAACAACCCTGAGTTGACCCAAAGTGACAACTTGTGAGTCTTGCACAACTTGGGTGACAATTTGGGCATCAAAAGGAGGCATAATTGCACAAGTGGCAACATCTCACATTTAGGGCACTTGGCTACAAATCTTTATGTGTTTTTCCATTGAGGGTACCTTAAACATTTCCCAAGGCACAAATCACATATTTGGAGGAATTTTGGATAACTTGTCACATTCCACTAACTTCATGCATGAAGAGGTCCTCCCATCCTTTAAGAATATTTTGGAGGATTTCATGGCATAGTCAAGGGTCACATGTATAAAATAAGAACACCATAATTAAGAATATGAAAATTGGCATTTGTATCACGTGGAATAAAGGAGGACATAGGTGAAGAGTACTCCATTTAGAAACATCTAAAAGCTTGTTTATGTCTTCTTTCCAAACAAGAGAAGGTACCTTGTGACAAAAGGCCCAAATTGCCAATGGAGGGAGACTAGGGTAAGGGTTACTTTTTCTTTCACATGTTGAGAGACATTCATGTATTTTAAGACGTGTTTTGTTCTTGAGTTCACATAATTGGAAGAATAATTGCACAAGTGGAAACATCTCACATTTGGGGTACTTGGCTACAAATTTTTATGCATGTTTTCTATTAAGGGCATCTTTCACATTCCCTAAGGCACAAATCAAATATTTGGAGGTATCTTGGATGAATTGTGACATTTCATTAGCTTCACACATGAAGAGGAGTTCCCATAATTTAAGAATGTTTTGGAGGGTTTTCATGGCATAGTCAAGGGTCACATTTACAAAAGAAGAATGCCCAAGTAAAGAGGATGTAAACTATGTTGCAAAGGGATTGTTAGACATGCCAGGTGCTATGGCCTGTCAAGATGTAAAATATGTTACTTAGTTGTTTTATGGCCACGGTTGGATGTGAGCCTTGACTTGGTAACTTGTAACATGTTAAGTGGGATAAGTTGAAATTGGACATGAGTAGCCTGAGATGAGTTATATTTAGTTCTTAGGTGAACAAGGCACAAACTAGTTGTAGTAACCGTAGCTTGGTCAGGTTGTTGTAGTCGAGGCAAGACTTGGTTGGGTTCCCAAGTCCCAAAAAAAGTAAGGGTAGTTGTGAGGGCATGATAATTAAGGAGTGCCAGGGTGTGCCAAGGAATGAAAAGGCGTGCTAACACATGCCAGATAATGTCAATGCATTTTGAGGAGCGTTGGGGAGTGCCAAAACTTCACAAGGGAGAACTTTGTCAAAATGCATGGAAATGAACGAATAAGAGGGTGTGCCAAGGAGTGTTAATGAATTCCAGGTGTCTCAAGGATAAAGTGTGTTAGGAGAAGGTCAGAATAAGACTTGTAGGAGGAAATCATATGGTTATAATAAGGGGCTAGACAAAGAAGTTTCAGACAAAGGGATACTTTGGGTTGGGCACAACATTGTTTTTCTAATGACTTGGTTGGGTATCCAAGTCGCAAAAAAGGTAAGGCTATCTACAAGGGAATGACAACTAGGGAGTACCAAGGTGTGTCAGGGAATGTCAGGAAGTACTAACAATTTCTAAATAGTTCCAAGGCATGATAGGCATGCCAAGTTGTGTCAGGTGCCAGGGTGTGGCGTGAACGCATGCTAGAGAGTGTGAGGGCGAAGTGCTAGGGAAACACAAGGGAGCACTAGTTTCAAATGCATGGAAATGAAGTGTCAGTAAGTTCTAGGTGTGCTAAGGAGGGAGTGACAAGGTATGATAGGTAGTTCTAAGGCATGCTAGAATTCTAGGTAAGCATACCAAGATGTTTCAAGCACCAAGGTGTGCCAATGCATGCTAAGGAGTGTTAGGGAGTACTAGGGAAACACAAGGGAGCACTAGATCAAAATGCATGGAAATGAATGAATAAGAGTGTGTGATAGGGAGTGTTAGCGAGTTCCAGGTGTGCTAAGGGCGGAGTGACATGGTATGCTAGGAAGTGCTAAGCCATGCTAGAGTGTCAGGGTGACATGCGTTGAAGATGTGCCAAGTTCCACAGATGTGCTAGGAAGTGTTAGGGAATGGCAGGGAATCAAAAGGGAGAACTATGTAAAAATGCATGGAAATGAATGAATAAGAGTGTCTAAGAGGGAGTGTTAGCAAGTTCTAGGTGTGCTAAGCAGGGAGTGACATGGTATGCTGGATAGTGCTAAGTCATGTTAGAGTGACAGGGTGGCATGCAGCCAAGATGTGGCAGGTGCCAAGGTGTGCCAACATGTGCTAGGAAGTGTTAGGGAGTGCCAAGGAAACACAAGGGAGCACTAGCTCAAATTAACGCATGTAAATGAACAAATGCGTTTGTGACGGGAATAGTCATTTGAGTTACATGTGAGCTAATGAGGGAGTGATAACGTATGCTAAGCAGTGCTAAGGCATGCTAAAGGTCGATGAAACATGCAAAGATATGCCAGGTGCTAGGGTGTGTCAATGCAGGCAAGAGAGTGTTATGGAGTATCAGGGAAACACAAGGGAGTGTTGTTGTGGGAAAAAGTGTCTATTCAAAACGACCCTATCCCACTAAGGTGTGACAGTGCCTTGGCAACAAACAGAGAAAACTACTTTTGTATTCTTCTTTATGAACTATAAACGAAGAGGAATAGGATGAACTAACCTGTGTCTTGTGCTAGTCCTTTGATCCAATCTCTCTCCCCTTTGACAGCTTCCAGCTACCTGCTCCCCTACTTGCCCAGCTTCACCAAGTTCCTGTAAGATCACAGAAGAAGAAAACTACACAAAGACATGGATTTATATTCACAAATAGCTTAGGATCAGATTTAAGCTAAACATACAAATGTAACAAACATCAATGATACACAAGCATGTAGGAGAAACTCAAATAGTTTTATTGATATAACAAGAAGATCCAGGAGGAGATACAACCAATGATTCCTGATCCAGCATCAACCTCCCAGCAAAGGAATCCCCTCTTCACCTCCAAAAAAGCATAAATCACCCAATACTCTGAAATCAATCTCAAAACCAACAGTAATTCTCTGCCATGTACAAAATTCCAGCCTCTGGATCTCTGGGATGAGGGATCCATATATAGATGTATGCAAAGAAGATGAGTCAGCTTGTCATCTGACTAGTGGCTTCTCTCTATCAATTCTTGCTTCCACTTGGAGACTGAGAGCCTCTTACTCATCCTTGGTCGAACTCAGTGAGGCAAGTGTCATAGGGGAAGATTCTGGAAGCTTCCATTGTCTTTCCACCTCATGGAATGGCACTACCATCTGTCATTTCCCGCTCAACGCACCCTGGTAGTGCATTTGGGTGCGTTGTAATGCACCTAGCTAGTGTACTTGGGTGCTATGCAACGCAGGTAGCTAGTGGAGCAGCTGAAATGATCCTGATTTGACTGATTCTGAGCAGTTTCTGGTGGAGAACTTCTGGGAGAAGCTGTAATTTGTTGACCTTGTTCCTTTAGGGGCAGGAACAACACTTTTAGGGACTTAGGATCCCTTGGTTTATGGACATTTCATGCTTAGAGCTTTAAGGCACAAAAATGTCTATAACAAGCGCTAGTTTAAAATTGATGGAAATGAATGAATAAGAGTGTGTGACAGGGAGTGTCAATGAGTTCTAGGTGTGCTGAGTGTAGAGCTGTAACAAGGGTCTTTTTCACCTCTAGTTATCTCACATTACAAGTCAATCCGGGAGCGTTTTGTTATTGTAAAGGGTATCTCAATTTGAGGCTATTTGTCAGAGTAATGCTTAGTAGTATAGGTCTAAGAAATACAAGAGTAAACGGATGCTAAGCTATGGCTAAATTACTTTTGCATAAAGAAATCACACGCGGCAACTTTATCAGTCAAGGGTACGGAAGTAGTAACCCATCCCTCTAGAAACTGATGAAGGAAAAGGAATTAGAGTATGGATCATGGATCTGGGAGCATAATAGCGTCTGCTGTGTCTCACGACAGCCTTGATCCTCCTCCCACACCAAACCAATGAATGCAAGTAAAAAGGAACAGCAAGAAAGCAGAATGGAACGGCAATTCAGAAATGGAACAGCAGTAAAAGGAACGGCAGTAAAGAAACTAAATCTCGCGAGTTCAACACTCTCAATTCTTGGCATCAACTTACATACAAAGAAAGAGCAATCTTTTGTACAAGTAGACAGCTTAATCAAATGGAACAGCAAACCACCATAAACAGGAAACGTCAATCATATATACACATAATCTGAAATGATCACCAGTAGTCCACACACAACGTTAATTCCATCTTCTTATGATCATCACTCCAACCATATGTAGTTGAAACATTCCACTGATAAATTCTGTAACGGAAGTGAACAACTCATAACAATGTTATGTGATCAATTCTGGAAATATGATGTAAACTTGTTACAAAGATTTACAAAAGGAAAACTACTGATGAACGAGTATGGAACAGCATGTAAGTATATCAGATTATTAAGAACAATAAACAAACCACACAAAGCCAAACTGTAATGATACAATCAGCCAGTGTCCGTTGGAGCCGGGCCCTTAGCTTCCAATGGCACACCGCCGTAACTTACTTCAGATGCAGGGAGAAAGTAACACCAAATATATTATATTAACGCATCAATGATAGTACAGCAAAACTAAGTCTCAAAGAGACTCGATAGTCTGAGTTCAACCAACTGTGAAGTCTGTAAACAGAAAGTAAAGATACAAGATAATCAAAAGTCCCCGAAGTCTTCGATGCTGCCCCTTTTTATACAAGTAATGGCGGAGTTAACTAAACAACAAAATAATTAAAAGTAACGATCCCTTAAACTGTTAACTCCTCTCTTTTCTCTGCCTAGCCTTCCGAACTGACAGTCCTTCATCTCGTCCCGGATTGATCTGCCTTGATTTACTCGCCCTGGTCTGGATTTTATTTGGTTTTGGAGGGACAGCCGTTATCTCCTCATGGAATTCTCGTTTCGCACCGCGCTTTCCCACTTTTGTCTTTTCCTGCATAGAGAAGACAACTATTGGTGATTGGGTCATTCGTGCTTATTCTCATTACATTCTCCTTATTTTATAACAAAGAAAAGGTTACAACTATTGCTTGAAACACCACTAAGTTATTCGTTAAAACATACCTTTCCAATGCTCTACACACCCCCCGGCTTACTCTGTTTCATGGCCTCATGAAAACGTTATAATTAACAAGGAGAGCGGTAAGAGAATAGGCGGGAGAGCGCACCTCGTGAGGAGGTCTGCAACCATGGTGAGCAACCAGATTATCAAAGAATTGATTCAATTGATCTGCAGGCATATTATACAAGGCTTGGTACCCAGGTGCAGGGTGCCAAATAATCGGGCTACGGAACCGGTATCCTAACCAAGACGGCCCAGCTTGCAGAATGCGCTGCCCATAAAGGCTCAATCGTTCAGCAGCCAGCTCAAAATTCTCGTATTTGAATGGCTCCCTGAGCTGGATGCTTGGGGTAGAAATCCGATAGCGGAATTTGGCAGCATCCAGGGCAGAATCCTTAATAGCCAGAAAATATTCCAAGCTATTTCGGATCAAATCCTCATGCATGGGTCCTAGCAGTTTTATGACGCCCGGGGTTCTCATAAGGCTTTTGTGTGATTGCCATAGGTGAACTGGGTCTCTAGGCTCGGCCCTGACCCATAGATCTAGGTTGTTCTCCTGCCTCTGAAAGGCATTGTAAGCCCTGAGCCACTTTAACTGATTGACCCCAAATGAAACAAAGGCTTGTAGCTGTATATCTCCCACAAAAGGGCCAGGGTTTAAATCAGTTTCCTGCTCAAGCACCATATTGTGCAAATAGAATTCACATAGTAACCGTTGGACCTTAACCCCATAATGTTTGCAACAATCAATAAAATCATTAACAGTATTAATCTGAATAGGGGCACCTGCCCTGACAGCTTTTATTTTCAATCTTAAGTATCTTTCAAGGAGAAATAAAGCATAATTCTTTGCAGGGGCCCTGCAAGTCAAAACATCATCATATAGTGAACATACAGTGTCCAATTGTTTAATAACAGCATCTAGTCGACGCGTTACCTTGTCAACCTTTTCCTGTTCCTTCTGCCATCCTTCAAAGGCCTGACTCTCTGATTGACTCATGTTCCGCAGTTGTTGCTGCAGTTCTTCATGTTTTTCCCGAGGGATCATTTGTTCCCTTAACTGCTCAGCTTCCTGCTGCAACTCCTCATATTTTTCCCGAGGGATCATTTGTTCCCTTAGCTGGTCAGCCTCCTGTCGGGCTTGCTTTATCTCGTGGTGCAAGGCCTTGGTTTTTGGATCCTTTTTCCATGATTTCTCAGAGGCAGGGAGTCTTACCTGGACCTTCACGTTTCGCTACCTGGAATTCGTATCCCGAATTATCCCTAAAGGTGGTGCCTCAGTTTGGACTGCTTTGTTTTCCCTTTCTTTCTTAACATGAATAAAGGGGTACGATGGCCCCTCTGTAAATGGAATGTCGTCTTGCGGCTCGGTTTTGATTGGAACGGCAGTTGGTTCCAATGGGCTATTTGGAACAGCAGTCTGTTCCTCAGCGTCAATAGGAACGACATTCTGATGTTCCATATCAGATGGAACGACATTTTGATGTTCCATATCAGATGGAACGACATTTTGTTCCTCAGTGCTGGTTGGAACAGTCGTAGGTCTATCAGCAGAGTATTGACCTACGAGACGCCTATAAGCCCCTTGCCTTCTCATCTGACAGGACCCTGCTGCATTTGTCCTTCTTTTTCTCCTTATGGTCCTTCTTATTCTCAGACTAGATTTCAAACTTCGAATTTTCTGCCGAAGCTAGGCTATAATATTCAGCAGTCTCTGCTGTTTCTTTCTCAATTTCTTAATTTCTCTTGCCTCGGCAGTGGGCGCATGAGTGGCCCTCAGTTCTGCTCCTCTTTCATCGAGGGTTTCTTCTGGCATTCTGGGAACGGACTGTTCCCGACAAGCATTTTCATTCTCCACGTCATCAGCAGGTGGGTTTTCTCCCGGTGTCTTGGGAACAGATTGTTCCTGGTTGGTATTTACATTTTCTTTGTCAACAACAGGGGGGTTTTCTCCTCCTGCCATTTCTTCATGCAATTCTTCATGCGTCTCCTCCCCAGAGGGTCCTTCAGGAGGGTCTGCTGGACTGGAAGGTGAAGCATAATCTCCCAGGCTGGCCAAGATGGTGGCCAGCTCTTCTTCCTCCACGGGGACCTGTGGAGGGCTGTCCCCCAATTGTTCCATCTCCTCCTCCTGAATTGGCTGCTCAGTGGCTGCCTCCGGATAGTCAGCCTCGGCCTCAGAGTCAGAATGTTCATTTCCTTCCTCGGCTTCTGCTTCGTTCTCAATTTGTTCCACATTTTCCCTCGAGGGTTCCTGTTCTGGCACTGGTGGCTCATCTGTTATTTCGATCGGCTAGTCCATGCTTAGCTGGATTTTCTCCAGCCTGCCTTTTATCCTTGCCAACCGAGCTGACTTCCTAGGCCTCTCGGGCTGTTCGGGTGTGTTGGCCACCTGTTCTTCCACCACCACCTTTCTGCGTTTTTCAGATTGTTCTGGCGTGCCAGAGGAATGCCTACGTTTCGAGGCAGCATGCTCTTCTGTGGCCAGTTCGTTATGTTTTTCTGCATGTCCAGATGCTCTAGAGGAACGTTTTCGTTTTACTGACTCCGTGCGTTTCTTGGGTTGCTCGGGTGTATCCGAGGGATGCTTGGGTTTTGGTGATTCTCTGGGCTCCTTGGGTGCTTCAGAGGTACTAGCGGGATGCTTAGCCTTTGGGGATGGTGATGCCACTCCCCCTCCAATTGCTGTAATAAGCTCCCCCCAGCTACTCTGCTGCTGAGTGAGACTGTAGCTCACTATCAGGCGGATCAACCCATGGTGGCTAACCACTGCGTCTTCATGGTGTGCCTTTTTCAGGCTCCGAGAGGCATCATGCAGTAATGAATTTAACAATGCAGGGAGATTCACAGAACATTTTCCTTTTAACACAGCCAGGAGCTTAAGGTGACGCAGTCTTACCACATCTTTTCGCCCCTCGCAGGTGATGTAGCTCTGCACCACCTTTGCCAATTCGCTCCAGGGTTCTCCTAGCGTTGCCGGCAGCACTCCTTTTCCCTTCACTGTTAGATTCTGTCCCTCGTCTTGGAAAATTTCTATGATCTTTTGCAACCTCTATTTCTTTATCGTCCATATTGGTCCTGAGGCTGCTAATCCTGTTACTTCCGCGATTATTTCCTTCGTGACCATTATCTGCTTCCCACCCACTACGGAGTGTTCTTCCTGCAAATTCTGCAGGAATTCCATGGCCACAGTTTCATTTGATTCACGCAGGCGGCTAAAATAAGTTAGCCACCCCGCCCTTTCTAGGATCTCCCGAGCAGCTTCGGAGACTACTAGCTCACTAGGCTCGCTTCTGATAGCCTTGCCTCCCATGGTTCTGTTTCGGGATCCTAGATGGAACAGCAATTACCTGTCGCAAAGAACGTAATCGCAGCAAAAAAAAACACAGAGCATGCATTAAAATTGATTGTAAATAACAACTTTTTGCAAAAATAGCATTGTCATGCCGTTAACCCATACCGTACCTTCGTACCATATCATTTCCGAATGATGTGCTAACACGTGGCCGGTGGAGTAATGAGGTCACCTCCCCCCTCGCAATATGATAGGCTGTCCCAGCCGTCAAATGGAGGAGGAGCCGCCGTCCCATCACCAAGTCATAAAGGAACAGCATATAGAGTTTTGCCATGTTTCAGATTAGACAAAGAAATACCGAGATCGAGGCAAAAGGTAGATCGCGTTTTGCATAAGCCTGCGTGATGTGATGCAAAACAGGAGGATAGGACGTCTGGCACTCATATAAGGTCTGAGGTAGTCATAGTCAATACCTTTGCCATGATTGGTGGTGATAGATATTCATGCGACGTATCCATCAAAGTGTAAGATATAATTATTACGAGGATAGAAAGAAGTATTTGATATGATCCAAATTGGTGTATATATTACGACTCCGATATCATTAACAGAGCTCTGTTGCCGACAGGTGTTCATAACCTTGGCAGAGTTGTTTATTTCACCCTGGAACCATGGTCCTTTGTGTATTTTTGAAGAGCAATTCTTGTCAAAATGCAGGCCATCATGCTGGCTTGGTAACCAGATAACCATGATGCCATTCACCAGAGAGGCGCGAAACGTGGGCAGGCCGGCTCGTAATGAGACCCCCTGTTCCAAGGTTTGTTTATGTAGTGAACCCGTTGGACCATATCCCTGGTGTGGTGGCCATGATGGGAATGCCACTTCACTTCCAATCTTATGATCATAGTAGGCTGGTTCTGTAATGAAACCCCCTATCCTGCATTTGACAAATAATTTCTTTTTATTTTGCTTTTGCTCTTATTTTTTTTTAAACAGACTTTGCTCTTGTGTAATTACACATAAGGGTGGTTCAGCCCTCCTTAAGAGTGGGAATGGCGGAAGAAGTCTTGTCATCCCAATAGGAAGATATAAATCTTATGTTCTTATTTCCAAGTAATAATAGAGAAAATTGTAGGAACTCAACATGATGAAATTTTCCAACAAGGCATAGGAGGTGAGACTATGACAGCAAAAATGATGAGTGTGTGGATCCTTCCTTTGTTGTTGCACGAATACTAGGGCTGTTAAAGATAGCGATTTATGATATGCTGATCTCGATATATCCTGGCTTTTATATTCATTGCATAAATGTATAGCTGCTACTTATGGCCTTGGAAAGAGGATGGACAACACATCCTTTATATGAAAGGGACAAGAGCATACTACTCCTTTTTGAAAGGGAGGGTGAGGAGGAGTTCATCTGATGCATTGCCTTAAAAAGGCAGTAGAAGCACACAAATGTTGTTTCCTTTGAAAAAGGAACAGCCAAAAATACTCAAGTGCTGTTCCTTTTGAAAAGGAATAGCAAAAACACACAAGTGCTGTTCCTTTTGAAAAGGAACAGTAAAAACCCAAAAGTGCTGTTCCTTTTGAAAAGGAACAGCAAAAACACACAAGTGCTGTTCCTTTTGAAAAGGAACAGTAAAAACCCAAAAGTGTTGTTCCTTTTCACACAAGTGCTGTTCCTTTTGAAAACGAACAGCAAAAACCCAAAAGTGTTGTTCCTTTTGAAAAGGAACAGCAAAACACACAAGTGCTGTTCCTTTTGAAAAGGAACAACAAAAACACACAAGTGCTGTTCCTTTTGAAAAGGAACAGCAAAACACACAAGTGTTGTTCCTTTTGAAAAGGAACAGCAAAACACACAAGTGTTGTTCCTTTTGAAAAGGAACAGCAAAAACACTCAAGTGTTGTTCCTTTTGAAAAGGAACAGCAAAAACACACAAGTGCTGTTCCTTTTGAAAAGGAACAACAAAAACACTCAAGTGTTGTTCCTTTTGAAAAGGAACAGCACGCACAAATACTAAAAACATATATACAAAATTTACAATCTTATATACAAGATGTGGTAATAAAAGATGAATTTCTTACTGATCTATAGGTGAGGAAGTTTTTTCTTCCTCGCCCATAATCTCAATGTTAGTATCTTGGCGTAGCTGCTGACAAAAAGATTCCCGAGTGAGCGGTTTGCGATACAGACGAACTCGGTGGCCGTTTACCTTAAATGTATATCCAGACCCATCGATTGTGATCAGAGTAAGGGTCCCATTGTCATGGACTCTTTGAATCTCGTATGGTCCCAACCAACGAGTCTGAAGCTTCCCCGAGAAATCCTGAAATCTAGAATCATATAACAGAGCCCAGTCTCCTTCATGAAATATCTTGTTTTTGATAAGCGCATCATGCCATTTGGCTCGCTGCTATTGAATGAGTGCTGTATTCTGTAATGCAGAGAGCCTTATTTCATCTAATTCATTAATTTGCTGTAATCGATTTTTCTGTGCTTCACTTAAATCCAATCCGACTTCTTGGGTCGTTCGCAGCGTTTGGATCTTGAATTCTATAGGAAAAATGGGCTGCTTTCCAAACACTAAGTGATATGGTGAATAGCCAGTGGTGCTTCTCCATGTGGTTCGATAAGCCCACAGTGCCTCAGGTAGTCGGGCGGCCCAATCACGCTGATGTGAGGCAACGGTTTTTGTCAAAATAGACTCTATTACCTTATTGCTGCTCTCCACTTGCCCATTTGCCTGCGGATAGTATGGGGTAGTAATTTTATGCTGGACACTATAGTTATTGAGTGTTGCAGCTAATTTATGTCCCACAAATTGTGGTCCTCCGTCTGTAATTACTTCCCTTGGAAGACCATAACGTACAAACAAATGGAACAAGAACTGTATTACCGAATCTTCTGTAGCTCTAGGCAATGCCTCCGCTTCAACCCATTTGGTAACATATTCAGTTGCCACCAAAATGTAGGTTCTTTGGTTTGATGGCGGGCTGATGGGTCCGACGAAGTCCAGAGCCCAGCGTTCGAAAGGTTCGATCACTAATTGAGGCCGCAAAAGCATTTCGTCGGCTGGACCAGGTCGTCCTGCACGCTGACAGCTATCACAGGCCTGGACAAATTTTTTCGCATCCTTGAAAATTGTTAGCCAGTAATATCCCGTTTGTAATACTTTATGTGTTGTTCTTCGTTCAGCAAAATGTCCTCCACATGGCCCATCATGGCAGGCTTTCAAGATATCAAAGATTTTGTCCTCTCGAATACATCTTCTGATTTCCATATCTGCTCCTGTGTGAAACAAATAGCCCCCAACCCACGAAAATCGATTGCTTTTCTGAACAATCTGCTTCCGTTCATTGGGGGTTAAATGTTTTGGAAGCTTACCTACTGCAAGATAGTTAGCAACATCAGCGTACCAGGGAGTCTGAACAGCGACAGCAAATAAGTGTTCGTCTGGAAATTGGTCCTCGACTGCTGCTGCTTCAACTGATTTTGGTATTCGTGAGAGGAAATCAGCTACAGGGTTCTCCTTCCCCGGTCGATCTCTGATTGTAATATCAAACTCCTGCAACAGGATCAACCACCTGGTTATTCTTCCATTTGTAACAGGCTTATTTGCTAAATACTTAATAGCAAAATGGTCTGTATACAAAATAACGGGATAGCCTGTAATATAGTGTCTAAATTTATTAACAGCGTGTATCACAGCTAAAAATTCTTTTTCGGTGACAGTGTAATTTAATTCAGCCGGAGCCAAATTTTTGCTGATGTAATAGATGGCGTATGGTCTTTTATCCTCTTCTTGGCCCAGAACTGCACCGATTGCTGTGTCTGAGGCGTCAGTTGAAATTTGGAATGGTAAATTCCAATTAGGTCCTCGGAGAACTGGAGCTGTAGATACCAGCTTCTTTAATTCTTTGAAGGCTCGATCACATTTCTTTGTCCATAAGAAGTCAACATTTCCAGTTAATGCATGTAAAGGTGCGGCAATATGTGAATAATGTTGTATGAATCGTCTATAATACCCAGAAAAACCAAGAAAACTGCGTACCTCTGTTTGATTAGTGGGGGTCGGAATAAGCAAAAGTATTTGAATTTTAGCCGGGTCTACCTGAATACCAGCTGCTGAAATATAGTGTCCCAGAATGAGTCCTTCGGTCATCATCATGTAACACTTTTCGTGACTCAAGCAAATTCTGGTAGCGATGCAGCACTGTAGGACTTTTTCGAGAGTATCTAGAGCTGGATCAAAGTCATCTCCATATGGTGTGAAGTCATCCATGTAGACTTCCAATCCATCATTAATTAAATCTGCAAAGATGCTAAGAACATCCCTTTGGAATGTGGCTGGAGCATTACATAAACCAAAAGGTAAGACTCGATAAGCGAACGTTCCCCAGGGACAAGTAAAGGTAGTCTTATCCTGGTCTTCAGGGGCAATCTGAATCTGATTGTATCCGCTGAAGCCATCCAAGAAAGAAAAGAATTTCTTGCCTGCTAAGGTGTCCAGTACCTGATCTATGAATGGAAGAGGGAAGTGATCTTTTTGTGTGGCTTTGTTTAATTCTCTATAATCCACACAGATCCTCCATTTCCCGTTCTTTTTAGGTACTACCATAAGTGGAGAGACCCATTTGTTGTCAGAAATAGGATAAATAAAATCAACATCTAAAAGTTTCTGAAGCTCAGCTTTTACAACATCTTTTAAATGGGGGTTGAGTCTTCTTTGCGGTTGACGAACAGGTCTTGCATCTTTTTCGATATAAATATGATGTGTGCATAGTTGGGGATCAATCCCTTTCATATTGGGATAGTCCCATGCAAATGCCTCCTGATACTTTCGTAACAGCTGGATGAGTTTTGTCTCTTGATCTGGTGTCAGATTAGCGTTAATATTTAAAGTTTTCCCTAGTTCAATTTGCACTACTTTGCTATTAGCGACAGAAGTCACAGGTATAATTTGGTCATGTTCGTCTTTCAGAGGATCCTCCTCTAATTCGTTATCAAATGCCGCTTTTATCATAAAACATTGTGTATACGATGTGGATTCTGTTTGATTAATGAATTTATTGATGGCATCGTCTTCCGTTTGATCTTTGAAATATAGCGCTTCCTGGACTGTTAATGGGGGTCTAATATTGTCAGTGATATATGAGGCAGGGCGCAGGTTGGTTCTCATCATCGTGATGCTTGGCTGCGCTGGAGGGTACAAGATTAAATTTTTGATATCCGGCCCTCTGGTTATGGTCATGTTTCCCTGCCGGCAACCAATGTAGGCGTCAGCAGTAGCGAGCCACGGTCTACCTAGAATTAGCGGATGTCCATCTAGTCGGGTTTTTCGATTAATTATCAGGAAATCGGTCGGGTATTCCCAGGAATCCACTGAAACCATGACATCATACAAGGTGCCTTCTGGTCTAATTACTGATCGGTCAGCTAGTTCTAACAAAGTGGAAGTAGGTTCTACCGATGTAATTCCGAGCTTCTGGCAAGTCGATGTTGTCAGGATGTTAATTGCAGCCCCTAGATCAACTAAGACGTTGGTCAAGGTCTGCCCATAGATTTGAACAGTGACAATTGGGTTTCCAGGGTCCTCGTATTTAACTGGTGTTTCTTTTCCTGATAGGAGGTCGGATAAGGTGCCGACTACCTGGACTCTTGGGTTAGAGGTTACATTTCTTTTTGATTTTCTGCTACACAGGTCTTTTATGGTTTTTGCATATATGGGGATATCCTGTATAGCTTGAAGGAATGGAATTTTTATATACAAGTTTTGTAGTTCTCCCAGAATATCAAAATCTGGATATTGTGTTGGTCGTGGAATGGCCAATCGTTCTGGGAAAGGTGGAGGAGATGTAATTACTTGCTGATGAGCCTGGTCTTTATTTACATCTTCCTGTTGTGACGGTTGTTCTATAGGTAACTGATCTTCAATGTGAGTTGTTGTATGTCCCTCAGTTTCTATTATTCGCCCAGATCTTAACTGAAGATCATTGCACTCCCGCAGATCATATTCAATCTCTGAGGATTCTATAATTTGAAGAGATTGAGCTGGTCTATTATTTGGATTGGGGTTGGGTTGGGCTGGGAGCTGCGGTCTCAGATTAGGCTGGGGATTTTGTTGTAAGGCTGGCAGAGTTGGTTGAGGGAGTGGAATTGATCCTGCTGGCTGATATGTCGATTTTGGCCAGCTTGTCTGCCAGGGTGAACCTTGCGAAGTAGAAGGGGTCCACTGCGGAGGATATGAATTATTCTGCCAATATGGTGGGGGATAAGGGAAGTTTGGCCAACCAAATTGGGTCATCCAAGGATTCGGAGTAGGAAACATTTGAGGTGACCAATTCGAAAACGGGGGCTGAGACTGGTTTTCCCACATATTCTGTTGCTGAGCATTGAACTGTGAGGGTTGAAAAGAAGAGGAGGGGTCTGAAAACATACCAGATTGCCTAGGCTGCCATTGACGACGCTGGTTAATAAAATATGCTGATTCTGGCTCCTCTTCTGCTTCTTTGTATACTGCCTTCAAACCAGGAAGTGAGGGGCAGCTTTCAGTCAGGTGGTCCTTGGTACAGATAGCACATATTTGGACTGTATCCAGCGGGCATTCCTTATGGCTATGTTTCTTCCTGCATCGAGGGCAGAAAATCGCTAGATTCTATTCCGCCTCTGCTTGCTTCTGTTTAGCCTGCACAATATCAAGTTGTGTAGTTAATGTCCCCAGGATATCAGTTTTAAAATTTTCTAGCAAATTTCCAAGTTCCACACGTGTTACTCCCTCTGTTGATGTTCTGTTATCTCTGGTAAAGCGATCATATTCTGCTGGTTTTATCCTCGTGCTGCCTCTTGAGCTCCTGATACACAGATCAATGATATCAGCAAAATTTTCCTGATAAATGTCTCCTTTCCCCATAATATTCAACGTTTCAATCCATTGTTCTTTCATACCTCTAATTAATGCGGTTTTCAACACGTTATCAGGCAGAGGTAACGATGCATAGGGAGATCTTTGCAAGTTATATTGGAAACGTTCTACATATTCTTCTAGAGTTTCGTTTGGTCTGGCTGACATTTGAAAGATTTCATCTTTTAGTTCTCTTGACCTACAGTAATCCTGATATTTATTTAAAAAGGCTTCTTTCATTTGATCCCAATTGTTAATAACCCCACCACCTAAGCCCATAAACCATCTTAAAGCAGCCCCTTTTAATGTGGAGGGGAACAATTTTAATTTCTGGGGATCGGTGGTGTAATCGTATCCTCTACATAATACATCAAATTTGAACAAGAATGCATCCGGATCTTCTGATGTAAGGCCATGAAATGTGGGGATATGCTGGAGAGGGATAGCTTTCATGGGCGCATTTGCTGCAGAATCTACTATAGGATATTGCAATGTGGAGGTCTGGGTGTTTGGCTGATTCTGCGCCATGGGATCGAATATATGCCAGTAATCTTCAGGAATTTCCAAGAGAGTGTTCCTTGGTTGAGAAGGGGTAGTCTTAACAGGGATTGTTTTGACAACACTCCCTTTATCAGGGATAATGATGGTCCCAACTGTCTGAGGTGAATGAATTCCTTCAACGAGGATTTTTGCAGCGCTTCCTTTATCCGGGCTATTTAAAGGCTGGTTTGGTTCAATAGGAGATCTAGGTTCCCCGATTTCCCCTGTTTCTCCTCCTCCTTCGCAAAGGTTACTAAGATTCCCTTCGTGCAATAGTCCAGGAGTCAAATTTTCAATTTCTTGAAAGTCCTGCTCCTCTGTTTGACTATGCACTTCAGCAAAGGCTTCAGATGGTGATCCCGAGGCCTGAAGGGAACTAGTAGGCTGTTTAGAATTGATTTTCCTATAACCTACTGATGGCTGAGATTCGGCTTTCTTATAGATTTTGTCTATGAAGGTCGTTCGTCCAAGGGTCACCGGCCCCTTGGCTTTGGATGGAGGCTTTTGATCTTTCTCTGGCTTTTTCTGCTTAGTCATGCACTCCAATTAAACTGCTAAATCCTATTTAACCAATCAATTCTGCTAGGAAAGCGGACGGTGGAGCAGGGCTTTTACATGCTCCGTACGCAGGTTCTTACCTTCCGTTTTTAAAATCCAACTCTCCCCTAGCAGATTCGTACACTACCCTGTTTAAAAGACAAATGGCTATACCCTTTCCCCGGCAACGACGCCAAAATGTAGAGCTGTAACAAGGGTCCTTTTCACCTCTAGTTATCTCACATTACAAGTCAATCCGGGAGCGTTTTGTTATTGTAAAGGGTATCTCAATTTGAGGCTATTTGTCAGAGTAATGCTTAGTAGTATAGGTCTAAGAAATACAAGAGTAAACGGATGCTAAGCTATGGCTAAATTACTTTTGCATAGAGAAATCACACGCGGCAACTTTATCAGTCAAGGGTACGGAAGTAGTAACCCATCCCTCTAGAAACTGATGAAGGAAAAGGAATTAGAGTATGGATCATGGATCTGGGAGCATAATAGCGTCTGTTGTGTCTCACGACAGCCTTGATCCTCCTCCCACACCAAACCAATGAATGCAAGTAAAAAGGAACAGCAAGAAAGCAAAATGGAACGGCAATTCAGAAATGGAACAGCAGTAAAAGGAACGGCAGTAAAGAAACTAAATCTCGCGAGTTCAACACTCTCAATTCTTGGAATCAACTTACATACAAAGAAAGAGCAATCTTTTGTACAAGTAGACAACTTAATCAAATGGAACAGCAAACCACCATAAACAGGAAACGTCAATCATATATACACATAATCTGAAATGATCACCAGTAGTCCACACACAACGTTAATTCCATCTTCTTATGATCATCACTCCAACCATATGTAGCTGAAACATTCCACTGATAAATTCTGTAACGGAAGTGAACAACTCAGAACAATGTTATGTGATCAATTCTGGAAATATGATGTAAACTTGTTACAAAGATTTACAAAAGGAAAACTACTGATGAACGAGTATGGAACAACATGTAAGTATATCAGATTATTAAGAACAATAAACAAACCACACAAAGCCAAACTGTAATGATACAATCAGCCAGTGTCCGTTGGAGCCGAGCCCTTAGCTTCCAATGGCACACCGCCGTAACTTACCTCAGATGCAGGGAGAAAGTAACACCAAATATATTATATTAACGCATCAATGATAGTACAGCAAAACTAAGTCTCAAAGAGACTCGATAGTCTGAGTTCAACCAACTGTGAAGTCTATAAACAGAAAGTAAAGATACAAGATAATCAAAATTCCCCGAAGTCTTCGATGCTGCCCCTTTTTATACAAGTAATGGCGGAGTTAACTAAACAACAAAATAATTGAAAGTAATGATCCCTCAGGATCAAAGATCCTGAGGGATCTGTTAAACTGTTAACTCCTCTCTTTTCTCTGCCTAGCTTTCCGAACTGACAGTCCTTCATCTCGTCCCGGATTGATCTGCCTTGATTTACTCGCCCTGGTCTGGATTTTATTTGGTTTTGGAGGGACAGCCGTTATCTCCTCATGGAATTCTCATTTCGCACCGCGCTTTCCCACTTTTGTCTTTGCCTGCATAGAGAAGACAACTATTGGTGATTGGGTCATTCGTGCTTATTCTCATTACATTCTCCTTATTTTATAACAAAGAAAAGGTTACAACTATTGCTTGAAACACCACTAAGTTATTCGTTAAAACATACCTTTCCAATGCTCTACACTGAGGAGGGAGTGACAAGGTATGCTAGGTAGTGCAAAGGAATGCTAGAGTGCCAGGGTGACATGCCAAGATGTCCTAGGTGTGAGAGTGTGTCAATGTGTGCCAGGGAGTGTTAGGGAGTTCCACAAAAACACAAGGGAGAACTTGTTAAAAATGCATGGAAATGAACAGATAAGAGTGTGTGATAGGGAGTGTCAACAAGTTCCAAGTGTGCTAAGGAGGGAGTGACAAGGTTATATGCCAAGTAGTGCCAAGGCATGCTAGAGTGCTAAGGCATGTCAGGGAGTGCTAGGGTGTGCTAGGGAGTGCCAAAGAATGCCAAGCAATGTATGGGATGCTAACACGTGGCACATAATGCTAAGGGATTATTAGATGTGCCAGGTGTTATGGCATGTCAAGACGTAAACTATGTTGCTTAGTTGTTTCATGGCCACAGTTGGACATGAGCCTTGACTTCGTAACTTGTTAAGTGGGATGAGTTGAGATTGGACATGAGTAGCCTAAGATGAGTTATAGGTAGTTCTTAGGTGAACAAGGCATAGTCTAGTTGTAGTAACTATAACTTGGTCAAGTTTTTGTAGTCAATGCAGGACTTGGTTGGGTTCCCAAGTCTAAAAAAATGTAAGGGTAGTTGTGAGGGTATGATACCTAAGGAGTGTCAGGGCATGAAAAGGAATGAAAAGGTGTGTTAACATATGTAAGACAATTTCAATGCATGTTGAGGAGTGTTAGGGAGTGTCAAGGCATCACATGGGATAACTAGGTCAAAATGCATGGAAATGAACAAATCAGAGTGTGCACTAAGGAGTGTTAGCGAATTCCAGGTGTCCCAAGGATGAAGTGTGTTAGGAGAAGTTAAGAATAGTAGTTGCAAGAGGCAAGCCTATAGTTACGATAAGGTGTGGACAAAGCCAGACTTGGTTGGGTTCCCAAGTCGCAAAAAAAGTAAGGCTATATATGAGGGGATGATAGCTAGGGAGTGCCAAGGTGTTCTAGGGAATTCCAGGAAGTACTAACACATGCTAGAAAGTTCCAAGGAATTTTAGGCATGGCAAGACATGCCAAGTGCTAAGGTATACCAAGATGTTCCAGGCACCAAGGTGTGGTGCCAACACATGCTAGTGAGTGTTAGGTCCAAGTGCTAGGGAAACACAAGGGAGCAGTAGTTTCAAATGCATGGAAATGAATGAATAAGAGTGTGACAAAGAGTGTTAGTGAGTACTAGGTGTGTTAGGTGTTGGGGAGTGCTAGGATTTGCTAAGGAGTCCCAAAGCATGCCAAGGAATGAAACATATGCTAACATGTGCCACATTGTGCCAAGGGATTGTCACGTGTCAGGTTTTATGGCATGTCAAGATGTAAACTATGTTGCTTTGTTGGTTTACGACCACAGTTGGATGTGAGACTTGTCTTCATAACATGTTAAGTTGTATGAGTTGAGATTTAACATGAGTAGCCCAAGATGAGTTATAGGAAGTTCTTAGGTGAACGAGGCATAGTCTAGTTGTAGTAACTATAACTTGGTCAAGTTGTTGTAGTTGAGGTAGGATTTGGTTGGGTTCCCATGTTGCAAAAAAAGTAAGGGTAGTTGTGACAACATGATAGCTAAGGAGTGTTAAGGCATGCTAAGGAATGAAAATATGCGCTAACACATGCCAGACACTGTTAATGCATGTCGAGGAGTGTTAATGGGGAGTGTCAGGGTATAACAAGGGATAACTAGGCCAAAATGCAGAGATGAATTCTACAAACTTGGATAACGTCTCATCTTTCTTTCGCATGAAGAGATCCAACACTTATGTGAGAAGACATCAATAAAAAGGACAAAATATTTTTTTGTGGCAGTAGAGGCTATCAAGAAATGTCCATAGACATCAAAGTGGATCCTTTCTTGGACTACACACACTTTGTTGTCCCGATCATGGAATGCAAATTTTATGTACTTCCCCAAGGTACATCCTTTGCATACATCATGCTACTCAAGTGCTCATTTAGGGAGGCTAGTGGCTATTTGTTTCATAATATTCAAGGTGCCATGATACAAATGGCCAAATCTTATGTGCTAAAGTTCACCTACATTGCGACCCTTCACCTTCTCTTCCTTAGTGCTTAATGTAGCACAATCTTCCACATCTAACTTATACAAATTCTTCACACAAACCCCGATATTCTTCACCTGTCCCGTGGCTATGTGTCTCAAGAATTATTTTCCTTTGTTGAAGATCACATCATAACCACAGTCTTCCAAAACTCCAACAGAGATGAGATTTTTCTTTAGGCCTAGAACAAACATGACATCCTTGAGCCTGAGAGGAGAGCCTGACTCCCTCTAAAAGGTGACTATACCAATACCAATCATGTTGTATCTTCTGTTATCCCCTAGCTTGATGTGCACATGGAGATCTTTCTCCTCTAGGTATGCCCCATGTCCTCTAATTATACCACGTTCCATTCTTGGACTTTCTTTGCCTTCAACTTCCTTACACACACACACACACACACACACACATATATATATATGATTCTATCAATTACATCTTTTAAATGCTTACTATATCAAATACTTAAAGGATCACATAGGAGTAGTTACAAAAGTATCACATACCTATGATTTTAAATCAATCTACAATAAAATATTATGAATTTACACTCGAGCTATGGAGCAAGTAAAACAAGATAGACAACATTAAATTTTATCATAATAAAGACATCGAAACTGAAGTTTTGAATATTGAGTTGTGTCGAGTTATAATAATTTTAATATCCCTTATTAAAATTTCATTAATTTTTTCTTTTAAAGAAGAACAAATGGTTCAAGGAAGGAAAAAATACTTCATTTTTCATGACAACGTATAAGGATTAACCAATTTAACATTGTAAACAAGCATATAGTGGCTATGAACCCTATTAGAAAAAGATCCAATTATCACATAGATGGGTAAATCAAACATTCAAAGTACTATAGAAATGTGAGTACTAGAAGGAAAAAGCTATGGTAGCTACTCTAACATATATGGAAACTATAATATAAGAAAAAATGATATGTATATATAGATAACTGGGAATTATAGCCATGCATGTTGTAGGAATCACATGATCTATAATGAATAATGATAGAAATTTCCATTAACTTCATCTCATGTAAAGTATTAAAAGGAACACAGTGCAAAAGAAAATTGCTTCCATCAAAAGTTACAATGACTCTATGTAGTCAATAATTGTGAAGGAAAAGAAAAGGGTCAATACAAATAACTAAGAGAGGCTAAATGAGGAAGCCATTATAGGATTTAAGTACCTCGGTGAAAACAACTACTCAAATCTTGGTAGGAATGAAATTACAACAAAAACCCTAGAATTTGTTGGTGAACCAAGAAATGTATGTGATCATCCATAGATATTCTCGGTAAAATAAGGAGTTCTGACCTAAAAGGTAGAAAATTTGTTTTATTTATTGAAGTCATCATAAAGTTAGAAATTATATTTCATCACACAAGAAAAATTCTCCAGAAAATCATACCTATCATGAAATCATAAAAGGAATTAGAAATGAATTCTTAGTGGTTTGTTTGCTTAATGAGAAGATAGTAGCTTAGTAGTTCAATAATCAAGGATTTCTCCACCATCACCTTCAAGTCAATGGGATGGTTGATAGGTCTCATCACATCAAAACTTGTGTGACCGTTACAGCCCTTATTCTGGCCGAGTGGATCCTCCATCTGGAATAGGGCTAATTACAACCGGGCACTAAATGAGGACCATGGTTTTTGGGAGATCAGAAACGATAGTAACCCTATATTTTGGGAGGAGGCCTCAATGCAACACCCCAAACTTAATCTAGAGGAAATTTTATGTGATATTCAAACCTTTACCACCCATCTAGGTTCCGGACCTCACAGCTCAGCCTCTGTCGCCTTCTACCCTTAATTTTGTGAATCAATCCCTTGACCGTAGATTTGGAATCTCCTCGGCAAGTCATGCCTCTCCTCCACCTTCTGCCAGCTCTCGTGTCCCCTCTGTTTGCTCAATTTAGGGAGCCCGTAGCTAATGCACCTACGTGTCAACTAGCGCTACCCTTCTTGGTCCCCCTATCAGGAAATTTTACCGAGATCCCTCCCATTTCTGACGTTTTCTCATATGAGCCCCTATTGGACTCTCCAAGCCCTGTAACAAATCCTTCACTAAGCAACCCTTAGCTTTCCTTGCCTAATGAAAGGACCCAGAAAGGAAAAAGCAGAAGTGTTTGAAATTAAAGGCTATTGAGGTCTTTCTTCGTTTACTTGGAAAATTCAATCTGGAATGGCTATGAGGATTGGAGAAGACCCATGGATTGGCTGCGGGAATGCCCACAGGCTACCATTTGAGCTCAGAAAATTTCTCAGAGCAGCAAACATTACCCATATTGGCCAGATAGCAAACCTCGATCATACAACATTATTTCAACAAGCATGGAAATTGGCCCGTAGAATGAACATTCCACAATAATGGAATGCCTATATTGGGGCTCTTATTGAAGCTCGCATCTAGTTAGGCAAAGGTGAACATGAGGTAATATGGGCGCTCTTGAAAGCTGGGAAATACACTCCTAAGGAAGGCTACCTTGTGCTAGCCGAAGCTCGTCGACCACAAGCCATCGACTCCTGGTGGAAGCACTTATGGAAGCTCAAAGCGCCCCCCAGGAACAGACTTCTCATGCGGACCATACTTAGAAACAAAATTCCCAGAGGAGATAACCTTCTCAAATGAGCGCAACACAACCCATTTTGGTGTTGTCTTTGCAAAAGCTACAACAAAACTGTTACCCACCTATTTATCGGTTACCAGGCCGCACAAGAATTCTAGAAATCGATCTTATCAGTGGTTCCATCTCTGATCAGGTGGCAGGGTATTACTGTTAAGGAAGCTTGGTCAACATGGTGGTCAAGTGTTGTTCCAACAAAGCTTCAGAACCTCCCGCTCCTCATTAGCTGGGGCCTTTGGATCAGGTTCATGACGGTAGGAGAGGGAGGTGAAATAGGGATGGGAAGCTTAACAGTCCTCCTCAAGGAAAATAAATGCTTGCATGTAAAGGTAAAGGGAATGCTAGGGGGCTAATTTGATGTAAATCAAGGGTGAATTATGCCTCTCTGAATGCACATCATGAAACCATGTTTAAGATTCACCATTCTGATGTTGTGAGAAGACTAGAGTGCAAGCACAAGAGAGAAGATAAACATATTGTGGGTTGAGAAGAGGTTCAAGAAGGCACTTTCTGGTTCTTCCTCTTTTATATTGGAGACACAATATTTAAGAGTTGTTATATGGTATATAGTAAAGATGAGATGGATTGTCAAGCATATGCTGGTAGGGGTGTTGTTGGATTGTCACAGTGGAAAAAATGATCTAATGGATAAAATGAATGCCTTCTTCCAAAGAAAATTTCAATGTTGAGGAGCAACTTGGGAGGGGTAGCTGATGGTTCCCTAAGCTAGGTCAAGTGCTTGCAATGGATTAAAGATCAACTTCTATTGCAAAGTCTCACGAGGAATATGATTATGCAATAAATGCACATGAAAAATTGGAAGTCAAAGTCTAGGACTCATTACAAAGAAGCAATTCAAACAGTCACCACTAAGTTTTGAATGGGATCTAAAATTTGACTTTCTCAAAATTGAATGAAGTTAGAACAACTCTAAAATGACCCTAAACAATTAATGTTAATATTCAAAATTTAAGTAAAATTTGACATTATCCTTATCTTTCCTTTTCAAAAAGGAAAGATAAGGAGAATGTCAACTTTTACTTTAACTTTAAAATTTAAATATTACCATTAATTACTCAGGTTAGGTTTTGTAGGGCCTTGGGGTTAATATATTTTTTTTCCTTTTAAGTATTTTTTATTAAAAAATTAATATTTGGTGGTCATTAGCTATGTTGTGCTACATTCTTCAGAATTGATTAGTTTAGTAGAGAACTAGTCACTTTGGTGTTTTAAGGTCAGTTCAATACAAGACCAGCCTCAGCCAATCGAAACCACCAAACTAGAGCAGTACAACTCTAACACCATTGGGACCAACCAATTCCACTAGTTCTAGGCTAGTACCAATAAGAGTGTTCCCTTCTCATCATCCTCTCAAGTCGTTTTGTTGGATCCTTTCAGTAATGGTGATTTGGAGAGTGCCATAAACTGTTGGACTGTTGTGAGCACCTAAGATCATAAGTATTTAAGCCTTGACAAACAAAAATTTGCAAGGAACTAGTACAAACATCCCAAAACATATTTAGTGAGGATGTGCATGCAAGGAACTATTACAGACCTCTGAAGATACTTAGTGAGGATGTGCATGACCAAAATGCATCAGAAAAAATTATCCACCCTCAAAAACCCTACCTAAAACATTGAAGTGTGGTGCAAAACAAATTGCTGGTAGGCTATTAATGCTACCAACAATCATTCCCTCTCCAATTTCACAAGAAGCTCCTACTCAAGCTACCTCCTCCACTATGGTTATAGTAAGTTCTTGCAACTCTGTGAGCTATAAGAAATTAAAACTACCTTCGGATCTCCACCGATATTAGGGAATTCGACTTCTCTGCATACCCCAACTATTTTGGGTAGATTGATCATTTAACTGGATGATCACTGAGCTTGACTAAATTCCCACTGTTTATATTACTTTCCACTAGTTCCTCCAAAATTTATAAATAGTTTAACTGACAACAACCTGAGATAATTGACCTCTATTGCTACAAATTAGCATTCGCATATGCTAAACTAAACTCTAACTCCTCCACCTCGAATTTATTAAGTAAACTAGGTGACACAAGCCATGTCACACAAGTTAACATCGTCCAAGTTGTCTGTTGATGTGGAAAATCGAATTTTTTCAATTTAATCAAGGAAAAATCAAATTGATAATTTCTTGCTGCATTTTTCAACACATAGTTCACTGGAATGTATTACTTTCACTATGAACTTGGCATAGTTCACATGTTGAGATCATAAGGTTTTGGGCCGATGTAGTTCTATGTGTTGTGTATATAAAGAATAGGTGTCCATCTCTTGCTATTAGAAACAAGACTCCTTATGAAATGTGGTATGGCCACATTCCTTCTGTGAGGCATCTCAGGGTTTTTGGTTCCTCCTGTTATGCCTTCATACCTAAGAAACAAAATAAAAACTCAGGGCAAGGAGTCACAAATGTATCTTCTTTGGGTAGTCATACCTCCAAATCATACCATCTCTATGATGAAGTGAATAAGAAGTTTATAATATCTAGAGATGTGATCTTTCTTGAGTCTTCCAATATTGACAATGTTGTTGAGTGGCAACTTAATTGTTTGAATAGGTTCAAACATGAAAATTATTTTCAAGAGTTTGATAGTGATATTCCACATCTCCTTCTCTTAGCTCTATACTTTCTATGAAGAGCCTTGAAGAAATCAGGTTGAAGGAAATTCATACCCTTGCTTTGTCAAGAAAGAGCTAAGAGACTACTAGCAGCAGGTAGCCAAATTTGATAAGTAGTTAGGGTACATGCTAGATACAAAGCAAGGATTAATGAAAAGGAGTGTACTAACTATATACATATCATTAGTTGATTCTAGGGAGTCAAAGGTGGAACTGGTAGAAGCTCGCGAGCGGTTAAAACCTCCATGCGAACCTCCACGCCTACTGTGCATGCGGTGCCTGAGGCAAGCCATGGATGAATTGACAGCGGAAGAATTCGAATGAAGACGACGATGAGCGGGAGCAGGGGTGGGTGAAACACAATCAAGAAGACAATGACAAGAATGCGAAAAATGAAAACCATTACCAAAATCCTGATAAGGGAGAATTAGGCAGCGACTGCCTGTAGCAGTTCTGAAACACGATTCAGCCACTTGCGGAGGACAAACGCCATGGAGAAGGGGAGGAGTAACAAAACGGTTTGTAGGGGCCATGGAGTTGAAGGAGGTGAGCTCGTCACAACTTTAGGAGTCAATAAATGTCACCTGCAAGGTGTTTTTAATCCATCTGCGGTGAGCTCTCAGGACGAAGCACTTAGCCAGATGGCTTCCCAACCCGCCGGCGATCTGTCTTGTCATTTAAATGCCGTTGTTGACACCCGCATCTGGGTGCGTTTCCTCTGCATTTTCCCTTTCCTTTTGCACTAGATCATTGAAATCCTGCAATTTATGAGTATTGGCTATAGTGCTAAGAGCTCCTACATGATGAGTCTTACCACTTTCAATGCCAGTGTTTGCTAGGAGGTCTGCCACTTTGTTACCATTCCAACAAGTGCGCTTGATGGTAACTGCTCTATGAATGAGTAGCCACTATTCAATTTGTTCCATCCTTTCCACCAATCTCCAACTACTACCAACTTTAGTGCTGGAGTTCCCTGTAAGATCTGGTTGATCATGTTAATTAAGATCTGAGAGTCCCCTTCAATTATGAGTGGGAAGAATCTATTGTTCTGAGCCAAGAGAAGTCCTTGCCAAATTCCTTCTAATTCGACTGAGTTGTTTGTATCCCAACCTATTGACACCATGAATGTTTGGAGAACATTGCCCTTTTGATTTCTAAATATTCCCCCAAATCCTGCTTTACCTAGATTTCCCTTTGATGCTCTATCAACGTTGAGTAGTACCATGTGTGGTGGGGGTGGAGTCCATTTGTCAGGTGTATCTCCAAAGGGAGGGATTTTCCTTAGGTTTACCTGCTCATGGTTCCACTGAAGGTTCCAGTTCAGCCATATATTTTGTTCCTATGGTGTGAATGGGAAATCATCATCAAGCCACGTTTGGAGCATCAAGGTTTCTCGTACGTTTTGACATATATTGTTCCATAGAACTTTTATGGGAGAGGAATGGTCTTTGACAATGCGGCTATTTCTCTCTCTCCAGATTGTCCACATGAGGAAACCTGGTATTAGCTTCCATAAGGTGTTTAAGATTTTTCTTTTATAAGGGTGAGGTGCCCAAGAACGAATAGTGCTGGTTGAATTCTGCTTATTTCATCCATCTCTTTGACATCTGAAGCTAACCTTCTCCCAAAGTCGGGTTGCTAACATACATGTTAGGAGATGTTCCTTAGTTTCTTCTGCCTGTTTACAATTTGGGCAGATGGAAGGTTCGTGAAAACTCCATTTCCTTAGATTATCCCAAGTAAGGATTCTATTTTGGCACAGCAACCAGAGAAAGGTGGAGATTTTTGGCCAAATTGGTGGTTCCCAAACTTTGTGCCAGAGGACATCCTTGACAGTATGGTCCCTTAGTATTATATGATATGCTTCCCAGGAAGTGAAGGTACCTCTCATTTTATAACCCCATCTAATGATGTATTTCTTATCTGATTGGTGAATTTTCCTGTTTGAGAGTTTCGTATCTAGGCTATCTTTGATGGATTGTGTGGCTTGCCCAAGAATGAGGTTCAAGCATAACCATTGCCTATAACCTTGGTTGTGAACTTCCTCCCAAAGTTGATTTACTTTGATCGTCGGTTGCTCTACCGAATCCTGCAGCTGGTGGGGCATGAGTAGGTCCTTCAATTTTGGTCTTTGCTGCTAGGAGTCCTCCCAAAACCTTGCATTATCTCCATTCCTGATTTCCCAAAAACTATGTTGTTGGATTAGATCTTTATGTTTTTTGGCAGCATTCCAAATTAGAGAGCCTGTGCCAACTTTTTTGAGCAGAATTAAATCATCCACTGGTCTTTTATGAGCATACTTAGCTGTCCAGAGGATTTCCCAAGGAGTATATGGGCTCGAGAGCCATCTCCACTAGATGTGCGCTCCCATGACCTCGTTGCTATGCTCAGGATCCCGTAATCCAATGCCTCCAGAGGATTTTGGGTGACAAACTGTTTCCCACTTTACCAGAGCCCATTTTCTTTTTTGTTTCTTATTCCCCCATAAAAAATCTCGTTGAATATTTTTGATTGCTTTAAGAACCCATTTGGGTGTTGCCAAGACCGTGAAGAGGTAGAGCGGCATATATTGTAGCATTGCCTTGATTAGAACTAGGTGACTCACCATATTGAGAGCTCTGAAGGTCCATGAAGAGATACAGGCTTCTAGTTTTTCTAGGGAATTTTCCAGGATGAGTGCTTTAAGGCAGAGGCTGTCATTGGAGCTCCCAGGTATTTGGAGGGTAGAGATGCAATCGATAAGCCCAAAGTTCTATCTATGGAGGCTTGAGTGATGGGAGGTGTGTGAAAGAAGAACACTTGAGATTTTGATTTGTTAATGCAGGCGCCAGAGGCATCCGAAAAGTCAGATAAAATTGATTTCATCTTACGGGCTTCCTGGACGGAAGGATGACCAAATAACATATTGTCATCCACAAATTGCTGGTGGTTGAAAGCGGGGGTATTCTGGAAAGAAATGCCACATAATTGCTAGTTTTGAAAGGCATATTTGATGTAACGTCAAAGACCTTCCGCCATAATAACAAATAGAAAGGGTGAGTGAGGGTCCCCTTGTCGGATACCTCTGGACGGGTGGAAGGGGGTGGAGGGGGTCCTGTTGACAAGAATTGAGAAAAAGGTAGAAGTGATGAGACTCATAATCCATCTTACCCAAAGGGGGGTAAAGCCAAAGGCTAGCAGTATTTTTTGAATATATTTCCAGCTTAAAGTATCGAAAGCTTTTGAGAGGTTGATTTTTAGGAGCATACATGCCTTTTTGGTTTGCTTTAGGGAGTGAATGATTTCATGAGTGAGAATTATGCCATCAGTGATCTACCTTCCTTCCATGTAACCTGATTTCTCTGGTGATATAAGAAGAGGAAGCAGGGGATTGAGGCGTGTGGCGATCACTTTGGAGACAATTTTATACAATACATTGCATAGTGCAATAGGTCGGAATTTGTCCGGAGTCTGGTTGTTCTCCTCCTTAGGGATGAGGGCAAGGAAGGTGGCATTCAAGGATGGAAGCATCCATTTGTTAACTCTAGACTCCTTGACTACTTGCTAGACTTCCTCCTTGATTAGATCCCAGAAGTTGTGAAAGAAGTCCAAAGTGAAGTCGTCTGGTCTGGGTGCTTTCCAAACTTTGAGCTGTCGCATAGTTGTCTCCACTTCGTGTAAAGAAATAGGCATGAGGAGTATTTGATTGTGTTCCTCAGTTACGATCTTAGGAATAATCTTGATGATCTTCTCTATAGCTGGCAGCTGATCAGTCTCTGTTTCTTGATGCACCCTCCGAAAGTGGGTGAGGAGTTCCTGTTCTATATCTTCATGCCTCTCTAGATGTTCCCCTTGTCGATTTTGGAGGAGAGTAATGCTGTTGTGCATTCTCTATTGGATAGTGGTATGGTGAAAGAAATTTGTATTGCGTTCACCCTCTTTAAGCCATCGGATCCTTGATTTTTGTCTCCAAAGAATCTCTTCCTGTCTTGCTCTTTCTGAGATCTGCATTTGTAGTTGACGTTCCTGTTTTGCTATGGTTTCGAATCTTCCTTCAGCTATGATTATCTACTATAATTTTTGCATTTCTTGTTCAAGAGTGTTTTGCACCTGAAAGATATTTCTGAAGGTAAAGCGATTCCATTGTTTTATTTTTTCCTTGATATGTTTTAGCTTTTGTTGGAGCTTGTACATTTTTGCACCTTCTAGTGGTGTGAAATTTCTCCATGTCTCTGTTATCAGGTTATGAAAATCAGGGTGTTTCAGCCAAAAGGCTTCAAAGCGAAAGGGCCTACAAACATTGTCTCCTGGTCTTTGCTAGTGAAGCCTAATAGGCCAATGGTCTGAGCCAAAGAGTGGCAATATAAAGGCCAAGAGATCCTCGCCAAGATGTATTGCGTTATCAGAGATCAGGAATCTATCTAACCGAGATGCAATTTGGTGGGCATCTGCACGTTTGTTGTTCCAAGTATAAACGCCATTGTTGAATTCCATATCTATAAGCCTGTTGTTATGAATGTAGTTTTTGAAGTGTGTGCTTTCACAGTCCAACTTGATCCATCCTCCTATTTTTTCCTCCAATCTTGTAATCATGTTGAAGTCCCCTCCTGTGATCGAAAGTGGGTGGGATCTTTCTGAGTTGATCTAAGTTAGGGTGTTCAGTGTGTCTACTTTGTTTGTTGCCTCCTAGGTGAAGTAGACATTAGTTAAGTGTCCATGAACATTTGTCCCTATTAAATGAAACTTGGCTTGAATAAAGTGCTTACTGGCATGTATGTTGGTAAGTATTATAGCTCTATCATCCCAAATAATGGCTAGCCCTCCTGAGGCTCCCATGGCTTCCATTACCACTTCTTTGCTTCTTGGCCATGCTTTGGCAAGGATCTGATCTAACATTGTGGAATTACACTTGGCCTCTTGCAAGAAGAGAATTTGAGGCTTTTCCTGTTGTAGAATGTTCTTTATTAATCATCCCTTCCTCGGGCTGTTGAGCCCTCTGATGTTCCATGAGATGAGCTTCATGATTCACCTTGGGAAGGGGATTAAAGTATTTGGTGAGCTTGGAGTATCTTCCAGATTCCACCAGCATCTCCCCTATGCGGATGGTTCTCTGAAGATTGGTTTTCCGTCCTTGTTTCTTGTTGTCTTTGAAGATATTTATTCCCTCCCACTGACTATGAGTTTGGATGCCTAATGATCTTTGCTTCTGTGCTCTTGAGAGAATTACTTCTAAGCTCTCTAGCCGTCGCTTAGGAATTTGTCATATTCCTTTTTCTTACAATCTTGTTCAAGTCCCAGTATATCTAGATCTTCAATGTCGAAGCTCTCTGGTTCCTCTTCCATGTGTTGTATTGTTTCCTGCTCTGCCTTTGTATCATCTACAATCGTGAGCTGCATCTGAGTGCTATCTACCTCCATACCTTGAGCAGTCCTTTTCTTCATGTTACTGGGAGAGGATGTTTTGGTGTCTGCGGGTTGCTTAGGAGTGTTTTCTTTGAGCTTGATGGAGCAAAATGGAAGGAAGTCTTAGGAATGGCTTCAGGTTGTTTTTGATTATCTAAAATATGAACCTCCGGCTGGAGCAGGATTTCAAAGTTGTTGCTTGTTGAAGGCAAGGAGGTGCTGGTGACAGGTTTTTTGACTGAGGTAGAGGGCTTTTTATGGGTCTTTTTGCGATTGGGAACTTTTGTGAACCCATCCGAGTCGGATTTGTCCATTGAAGGGGTGGTCATGGATTTCATATTGGAGGGACAGTCTCGGAATAAATGGCCCAGGGCGTGGCATTTTCGATAGTGGAATGGTACATGCTCGTAATCTATTGTTTGTAACCATTCATAATCATCATGGTAGAGGCTTACCGCATCCAGGAGAGCTTTGCTGAGGTGCATGTATACACAGATCTACACATAGGAGGTGTATCGCTTTAGCTTTGTCTCCTTTGCCACATTGATGAATTCGCCTAAACCATTTCCAATGTCTCGCAAAGAGTCTTCGTCCAAATACTCCAGAGGGAGAGAATAAAGGTGCAACCACACCGAGGCCCAACTCACATCTTCTTTGTCCGAGTTAAAGCGCTCGATCCATCCTCTTAGGTATAGCCCTGCTGCGTTGAAGAAATATGGTCCTCCATCCAATACCCTGTTTCAGTCCTCCAGACAATTGAAAATGGCAGTAAAGAAGCCCTTAGGCCCTAACTGTAGTGTTATGTGCCCTTTTGGCTTCCATTTGGCTATGATCCAGCAGTGCAAAGCTTTCTCCGTTGGCAAAAGGCCTATGAACTTTCCTATCAAAGCATGATCCCTCATAAACTGGATCTGAGTGTTGATGCGCTGACTTGGCAGCTCAATTTTGGGTCTGTCAACTGCTACCGGCTTGCAGGTGTTTGACGTCACTCGTGGTTCTTCATTTTTGTTGTTATTCGTTGGCGTATTTTCATTCTCTATTGCTGTATCTTCTGGATGGTCCATCCTGACATTTTCAGTTTGTCGCAGGCCGTTTTCCATATCAGCGAGGGGAGGCATCATGTACTCCCCCTGAGGGGGTTCCATTGCGCGATAGTTGTTCCTTATTATGTTGTAGCTGGCTTATGGCTGAAGGTTAATGGCAGAACAACGCAGTCTGTGAAGGTCTGCCAGTTGCAGAGCAGTGACAAAGCCTAAGCGCTCCGCTCTCTATTTTCTTTTTTTTGACATAAATGGTTAGTTTTTATTTAAAATTCAGCAAATCAGCTGCCGAGGACTTTAACACTGAAACCCTGTATTTCCTGGTTACAGTCGGTGGGGAAAGAAGATTTTGCTTTTGAATAGTCCACTTAATGAGTTACACTGTGAATGCAGATAGAGGCTTGAAAAAGAAATTGAATTGGTTTCAGAATGGTTCCTTGAAATTCTATTGCTTTTGCTTTCCATGAGTAGCTCTACTTCCTAGCTTGCAGAGAGGAGATCCAATGTGCCGAAGTGCTAGATCATCCCAAGAATCACTATGTTTTCTTTTTGAAATTTCTATCAGAGTGTTATATAGTGTTCAAGAATGCCAAGAGCGGTAAATTGGCCTTGAAGAGGCCTGCGTGCACTCCCCAACACCTACCCAGATGCAGTAGTGAGTTCCAACGACGAATAGAGATCAAAAATGCCATGGTTGCGTTCTGAATTTTCCCTTGTGGATGAGTCCACATTTCCTGACAGTATCCAGCTCAAAATGGTTCGGTCCTGAAGTCTGGAGAATCTGAATCAACGAAATGCCCAAAGGAACAGAGGCCCAGACAACTCCAGAATTAAGGAATGCTACAGTTCGATTCATCATCATTTACTAACAGAGATCTCCTGCTCTTGAGAGAGCCTAGGTTGGCTGCCAAGTCCACCTGTGAGTTTAACTTCCTCAGAACATGATAGAAGGAGATTTTGTGGAACTTGGGCAATAGTAGTCTGATTTTTTTGAGGATGGGGGCTAACTGCACCTGAGAAGGGATCTTTTGAGAGTTCATAGGCTGTATAATTAGTCTGGAGTCTCCAAAGACTGAGATGGAGAGGAGATTCCTCTTGATAGCCAGATTTAGACCCTGCCACAGAGCAAGAGCCTCTACTCTGTTGTTTGTTTCATGCCCCAAACCCCAAGCAAAGCGCAGCTCAGTTGAGCCACCTGGGCTTAAGATAACTCCCCCACCACCCGCCTTTCCTGGGTTACCTTTAGAGGCCCCATCGAAGAATAGGTATTGATCATCCAAAGCAGATCTCCATTTGATGAATTCCTGTTCTTCCAGATGAATTTCCCAATGAGAAGAGGCTTTAGCAAGAGGAATGGATCTATTTTGATGATTTGGAACAAGCTCTTTTAACCATTGATCTTCCTCGCTGTCCAAAATCATGCCATTTCTTATGGTGGGTTTGGTTTCTAAGCCCTCCCCCAACAGAGCTTTGACCCTAGTGATACTTCTGACCGGGTTACAACTCTCCTCCCTAAATATTCTATTGTTCCTCTCCAACCACAGTTTCCAGCATGTGAATTTGGGGATCCACATCCAGCCAGTCTTGAGAAGGATTTTTTTGGAGAGACAGAACGGGGATAACTTGGCCAAGTTTCTTAACAGGTCCTAAATATTTCCTGGAAGCTCTATTTTGTCAGGTCCTAACATCAGGACACCCTTCCAAACTTCTTGAGCAAAGGGGCACAATAAGAACAGGTGGTTATCCATTTCTTCATCCGATGCACAAAGAGGGCACCTGGAGGGACCTTCCATTCCATGCTTCCTCAGGTTATCTCTAGTGAGGATACTTTTATGCACGAGAGTCCAGCAAAAGAAGTCAATTTTGGGGAGAGCAGGAAGAGACCAAATAAATTTCCATTGAGTTGGCTTTGGGGGGATGCTAGGGATAGCAATCATACTTTTGTAACCTTCTGTTGCTGAGTAAGAGCTTGAAAGATAACCCCACTCGATTTTGTCCTTAGAATAGGCCTTTAAGGGAGATTTTCCTTGGAGATAATCCAACAATAAATTGGCTTCACCATCCATCCAATGAGGGACCTCCCACAAATTCCAACCATCCCATAGACTTTCTGCATCATTTGTCCAATTGGAGATGTCCCAAAGGGTTTCCAGATTGCTGGCCTAAAGCCAAGCTCTGATATTTTACAGTTCTACCATCTTATTCAAGGGCTAATCTCCAAGAATCGAATCTTCCCAAATTTTTATTTTTTTCCCATTACCTGGGATCCAATAATGCTTATGACTGAAAAGTTTCAAAGCTGTGAGACAAAGTTTGAAAACTGGTGATCCTTTGGAAATTCTAGGAGGCTAGTCCAAGCAACTCAAACACTACCCGTGAAAATATTTTTTCCACAGAACTCTCTTGCTCCAACTAGGATTCCCAGAAACAATTTTCTAAAGGAGTTGGAGCCCAGAGCAAGATTTTGGGCTGCCAGATCCCGCATTTGGAGACCTCCTTCCAAGAATGGCTTCTTAATAGTGTCCCAATTAAGTAAATGGAGCCTTCTTTCATTATTTTTCCCTCCCTCCCACAGTAATCTTCTCAGGAGACCATCCACTTTACTAATAGAGGTTTTAGGGGCTAGTAGAATGGAGTTCTGATAAACTGGGAGACTTATGAGAACAGATTTCATAAGGATTACCTTCCCAGCATTATTCAACCATGAGGCTCCCCAAGCTTGTATTCTAAGTTTTAGCTTCTCTAGCAGCAGCATCCAGTGAGCTACCTTAGGATTTGATTTGAAGATTGGGATCCCAATATACTTAAATGACTCCCAAGTCAGGGTTCTTTCCATTTCTAATAGGCTTGCTATGTCTGTCAAATCTTTGATCGAGCAATTCCAGCCATAGATTGTGCTTTTTAGATAGTTAATCTTGCCGCTCGAAACCTCCCTATAAATGTCCAGCTCCTTCTTGAAGGTTCTAGCAGAATTTATGCTAGCTCCTATAAGCAATAATGTATCATCAGCAAACTGGGCATGATTTATGTCTTTAAAATTATGAGCCATTCTCAGGCCTGGCAGAGTTTGGATCTGTTGACAGTAGTCTAGCTAGAAGCTGAGCACCGAAGCTTGAATGGCGTAAAGAAGCGGGGACAAAGGGCAACCTTGTCTTAGCCCCCTCGAGGCCTAGATAAATTCCGTTGAATGACCATTAACCAGAGGCACTATCCAAGGGGAGGCAATGCAGGCTTTCACCCAAGTTATGAGAAATTTTGAGAAGCCAAATTTCTCCATCACAGAAAACAAGAAATCATGTCTCACCCTGTCAAAGGCATTTGTCAAATCTATCTTAATCACCATGCCTTTCTCTTTTCGATGACAGCTTGAATGAATTGCTTCTTGCACCAACACAATATTGTCAAGAATCTTTCTCCCTTTTATGAATCCTCCTTGGTTTTCAACGATGATGACCGGCAGAATTTTCTTAATACGGTTGGCTATTATTTTTGTAATCAGCTTATAACTTGTATTACACAAAGAGATGGTCCTGAATCTGCTGAAATCGGTGGTGCCTTTGTCTTTCGGAATCAAGGGAAGGAAGGCTGAGTTAGTACTGCCTCCAATCTTGGTGCAAGTCTGAGATTTACGGATCATTCTAAGAAGGTCTTTTTTAATTGTAGGCCAGCAAGTCAGGTAGAACCTTGCAGTGAACCCACCAGGGCCCGAGGCTTTATCTGGATCCATGCAATCCAAAGCTTCTTTAATCTCATTCATATTGATCGGAGCAGTCATCATAATATTTTCAGAATCTTGAACACAATGAGGAATAAGATCAATCAGATAGGCTTGAGAATCGATAGGAGGGTCTTCCAGGGCAGAGTAAAGATCTTTGAAGAAGGAGTGGGTTGCTCTTATGCCTTTAGAATCTTTAACCACAGTGTTTTGATAGTGAATTTCATTTACTGTTTTGAAGTGCTTGCGTGCTTCACCTTGCTTATGGAAGTAGCTTGTATTTTTGTCTCCGGCCTGTAATCAAATATTTCTAGACTTCTCTCTCCAGAAATCTTCTTCATCCATACTTGCTCTATGGAGATCCTTTTGCAGCTCTACTTCTTTTTGAAGAAGGATTTGAGTTACATCGGAATTCTCCATTGTTAATTGATGGCCTGCTAAACTATCATGCATCTCCTTTCTTTTGGCGGTGGGCATTTTCAACCTTTTAGCCCACTCCTTGAGCTCCCTTTTAAGTCTCCTCATTTTTTCTTCCCACACAAAGAAAGGGGATCCTTGAACTTGCCGGTTCCAGGCCTCGGAGACCACCTCCTGGAATCCTTCTTGATGAATCCATAGAGAACTGAATCTAAAGGGAATGGGGCCAAGATTTCCATCCAAGGAGAGCTCAAGTAGAATGGGTTTATGATCAGAGGTGTAGTTTGGCAAAATTTTAGAGGCGGCCATTAGACCACAAGTCAAGAAGGAGGATTGGACTAGAAATCTGTCCAAACGAGCAATAATGTGGCCAGGGCCTATCCTTTTGTTTGACGAGGTGAATTTCCTAGATGTGGGCTTGATATCCTCCAATTCCCAATCTAAAATGAGGTCTTCAACCCATTCTCTAGCTGGTTCCCTGACCAGCGAGCCCCCCTTTTTCTCTTCTACAGCTAGCGTAACATTTAGATCACCTACAATAATAATATTGTCTGGGTTGTGCAAGAAAAGATAGGACTGGAGCGAGTCCCAACAATTTTTTTTCTCAGATGGTAAGATCAGAGCATAAAGATTGAACATACTTACTTGGTGGCCAGATTCTTTATGGAGGAGCTTAGTGAGTAGCCAATGGGGGCAACATTCTTCGTGAATCAGATCATATTTGGAGTTGTTCCAAAAGGAGGCAATCCCTCCAGAGGCGCCTCTGGCGCTGGCTGCTCTCCCTTGGCCTTTATGCCAGAATGCTTTGCTTGCTTGGAGGAGTAGAAGGTCCTCCAGTTTTGTCTCCTAGATGAAAAGGATTTCAGGCGAGTACATCCTTATAATGTCTTTCAGAGCTTCTTCATTCAACCTGCTGCCTAACCCTCTACAATTCCAAGAGACATATTTCATTATTTACTGGCTTGAAAGGTTGTGGCTCCTTTTGGAGCCTAACCATTCTTGCACCTAGATCTGGTATTCATCATTCCTTTGAGAGTTTTCTGAGAGCCTTGGAGAACATCCAGATAAGTTTGTTCCTCTCTTTGTTTCTTCTTGGACTTTCGACCCCCGGCCAACTTGATAGGAGTGACTTTCGAGCTGTCTGAATCTAAGACTCCATCTTCTGAATCTCCCTCGGAGTCAGAGCCCAGACTGATGTGCTCCTCGTTTTCTTCTTTTTCCCCTTGTTCATCCTCTGATGGAGGAAGAGTTGACTTTTCCTCTGCTTCTTTCACTTTCTTCGACAGGTCTTCTGGTTCCTCTTGGGTTCCAATGGCATCTGTCTTTACCCCAGAGGAAGAACCCTCTTTTGGAACTTCTTTGGCTTTTGGTTTACGCCGGGGCTTCACCAATGGCCCTGAATTTTTCTTCTCGGTTGGTTTTGGGACTGCCTTGCCCTCTTTTATTTCTTTCCATCCTTCTTCGTCCACTTTGTCCCCGGTTGGAGGTTTTGGGCAATTTCGTTGGAAGTGTCCATGTTCGTGGCAGGTTCTGCATTTGAAAGGCAGTTGCTCGTAATCCAATTTTTGATAGTGATGCCATTCTCTGACTGTAATTTTTACCGCTTCAGGTAGTCCAGCTTCCAAATCAACTTCCACACAGATTCTTACGTAGGTATATTGTCCCTTGTTATCTGCTTTGTCAATGAAACAGCCTAGGCCATTTCCAATCTTCTGCAAGGTGTGATAGCTCTAGCAATGGATCAGAAGATTGGGAAGCCGAACCCAGACTGGGACCTCTTTAGGGGTATCGATTGAGGGATCGAAGTCGGGGGTCCACTTATTAAGATACAGACCCTAATTTCCCATAAAACACAGACTGTTTTTGAAAACCAAATCTCGATCTTCTTTGGAGGTGAACTGGAAAATGAAATACCCTCTTCCGACAACATAGCAGATCACATTGTTTTCTAGCTGGGGCCTCCAGTTGCATTGGATCCAGTGATTTGTTGTTTTTGTAGAGGGTTAGCGTCCCATAAATTGTCCTACCAACCCTCTATCAGCCAGGGCTAGGGCGATTTTTATCGGTTGGTCTTCTGGCAGGGCGATCTCAGGAATTTCCTCCAGTTTTTTGATGAATTTCGGGACTTCTGGAATCAAACGTTTCTTCCCTTTCTGCAAGAGCAATCTTCTGAATTCTTCTTCTGAAGAGATTGGTGGGATGGGAGAAGGCTCCCCACCCCCAGGTGCACTCATGGCGGGGACTATGCTCCTCTGTGATTGCAAAACATAGACGCGGATGCTGTGCCAGCAGCAACACTGGCTGGAGGAGGGAGGCAGAGCCCGATTGCGGGGATGCCAGGAAGGATTGAGAGCCCAGCAGCAGGGGCTGCCATGCCTTTAGTTTATTAATAATATCAAGATTTACTATATTATTGATAATATCAATAATATTATCATATTATTATAATATTATTATAAATTGTCATTATAATTGTTATAATTATTTTCACATTTATAATATAATCATAATGATGTTTTATAATATAGTTATTATTATTGTATTATTATTATATTTATATATTTATTGATGCCTATCACCATATATCAACCACATTTAATAAAGTGCTTGATATTATAATATTAGTCTATTATAGTATCTCTTTGGTGTATCAATCTATTTGGTTTGTAATATTTATCTCTTTTATAAACCATAATTATTATTATTATTATTATTTATTAACAACCATATTTATTTATAATTATTAATGGTTAATAATTATTAATTATTAATTATTATTAATAATTAGTTATTAATAATTATTAATTGTTAATATTTATTATTAATTATTAATAATTATTACTAATTTTTTATTATAAATAATTAATAATTATTAATAATTTCTAATTCTTATAATTATTAATATTTTAATCATTAATATTAATATTATTTATTTATTAATAAATTAATAATACTAAATAATAATAATAATAATATTATATAATTATATATAATAATAAATATATTAATATTAATACTAATATTTATAAATAAATAATATTTATTATATAATATTTATAAATAAATAATAATAAATGTGGTTGATATAAATCTATAGCTTCCAACATGGTCAAATTGGTCAAATTACCTATTTTTAAAATAATGAGGTTGTAGACATGGTCAAATTACCTATTTTTAAAATAATGAACCAGGTTTAAAATCACTATAAATCTCATCGAGAATAACTAATATGGAAGCCTGCATACTATTTAAAGCTTTGAAAAAACTTAAACTTCATTCACTTTATTCGTGACACGTCCCCATCCTTGACATAAATAACTTCCGAGTACTGAAATCTTATTATTCATCCCCATCCGTGTCATAAATAACTAACTAGTACTGAAATCTTATTATCTTCATGGCATTACATCCAGCAAACATAGAATCGAACCCTACTTAGTATTGAAAATCCTGTAAAAGGCGAAGCAGTTGCAAGACTCTGTTTATACCAACAGAAAACTCAGTCATAAGTTTGTATCTTAGATCAGTAGGTAGAGTTTGTTATAATGGGATATATCTCAAAGCGTAGAGTGCAACTGCCCAAAAACACTCGAGCTCCAACCTGAGAAGAACAACACCTATTCATCGCTGTAATGGCTTTTCTCAAACAGACACCACATTCAGGCCCAGCGACGCTTCTCAAGCACATTTCCAATCCATAGATTGTGACAGATGAATTCGCAACTGATGATCCGGTGGCGAATCTTTTCACGTTCAAGGGAGCCTTGCATGCCAGAGACTCTACGAGATTCCCCAAAGTTTGATTGAAACCTTCAATATCACTGTTGCTTTTCACATTCTCGAGAGTATAGATGACGTCGGTATTGAGAACTGAGGCAAAATTGTATTTCTCGTAGCGAATGAAGCAGAATTCCAACTGAATCCTAGCGCCGATGGCGTTGGGGCAGTCTTCATAAACCATCTCTGAAGCTTCAGAGGAACACTTTTGGCAGTCATCGTCAGACACGTCGCCCCTGCATTGCAGAAGCCCGTTGACTTCACCATATGAATATGTGGCGAATCCCCCACTGCGGGCAGCAGCATTCACCAGGTATTTCACTACTGCGTTCACGTCGCGCTCGAATTCACTGCCATTGCTGTATTTTTCTACATTGCAGAGACCGTAAATAAACGGATCGGATTTCCCATCCACAGGTGAAATTGAAATCAAATGAAGCTGCAGCACCCCAAGTAACAATAACGGCATCGAATACCACGGCCATCTTATCATGCCTTCCATCTTCCAGGTTTCTCAGTGAATACAGAGGAAGAAGGCGAGAAGTTATATTGTTTTGCTCTATGGATTACAAGAGAATTTATAGAAGAAGATGCAGGGATGCGCAGGGATTAAAGTCACCAGGAGTTACTGGTGGATATTGCTGGATAGAAGCTGATGGGCAGAGTCAACTTCTAGAAGAAACCGACGTGATATGGTAGACTTAGGGCGACCATTAATACATGAAACAAAATCAATGTCAAGCATTGATATCCAGCATGTCAAGTTGGACAAATGAGTGGAGTAGTAACGCTAGTGCACACCGTCCGAAATTTGTGTGTTATATTTTCAGAGAGCCGTGACCGGCGTGAATAAGATTCATGGAACTGAATCTCCACGTTATTGGTGAGATGCCGACGTAATGGAATTGGAGATGAAAGGGCCATGAAAATATAATAGAAGTAATAGCGACATATCTGGAGAATTCGTGCGCTTGGCCTGTGACTCTAGAGACATTCACCCAGTATTGGGATACGGTGTTCACGTGGAGCGGAGACTTATCATAACAGAGTTAACACCAATTGAGAGCGGAGTTGAGAATTCGTGCGCTTGGCCTGTGACTCTAGAGACATTCACCCAGTATTGGGATACGGTGTTCACGTGGAGTGGAGACTTATCATAACAGAGTTAACACCAATTGAGAGCGGAGTTGAGTCTGACAGCCAACTATACGAAAAGTCAACTATTAGACCAGCGCTGTGAGATTGAAGAAGTCAAGCATTTTGAATAAGACGATTTATGAGCGACAGGGACGTACATGAATCATGAAAAATGTGGTGGAATGAACAAAGATATTATCGCCCAACTTGCCTTCCATAAGGTCAAACTTGAAACCTAGAAGGTGAAGCCTCAATACTTTCTGCAATGAGCCGCTGTGAACCCATTTATTGGAATAGCAACATATGTCATATTCATTGATCGTGTTGACTGGCTAGTTAGCGTATAGGGGTGGTGTGATTATTTTGGAATAATGTACTGATAATTTTTTGTTTTTGTTGTATTTTTAAATAAAAAATATCCAGTGAGGATATATTTTTTCTAACACACATACGGGTAGTCATTTTTTGTTATTTTATTTCAATTATTTTAATAATTATATTTAAAGATTCTTATTTAAAATAAGATTAAAGTCAAAAAAATATTGATATAAAAATGATACAACTTAATTTTATTTATTTTAAATTTATTAATATTAATTAATTATTTAATTTATAACTACTTTAATTATAACAAAAAAAAATTACATAATTTATTATTATAATATCTCAACATATATTCAATACTAAAGCATAAACTCTTCTTATAACCGTAGTAAACAATCATATCCATTTAATTATAATTTTAATATTCTATTAAATTTACAAACTCATATAAGATGAAAAAAACTTTCATGTTGAAATAATACTCCCACAATAAGGTTATTATATATATATATATATGAAGAAAAATGGAGTTGTGGAGCCTGTCTAAAAAGGGTTAGGTTTTTTTTGCATCTGATTGCCACGACTGCACCCTACCCACCCTACCTACCCTAGCTGTTGTCGTCTGCTTGTCTCTGGCTGCATCAACCGCGGTAGCTTCTGTATCCCGTCGAGGTCTTCTGTAATAGCGTACCTAAACCGTTCTCCTCCCCGATTACTGCATACCCGCCGATTTCTGACACTCTCAACGCGGCGACGGTTACGATGGTCCTAGAGGCAGCTGGCAGAGAACATCTCGGAACAGGTATGGAGCTTGACCTAGTAGACTATTCGAAGGACCCGTTGGAGAATGTCAATATCTGGCAAACCCCTTGCTCCGCCGTGGATGAACTCCTACCCTTCTACTGCGATCTGTCGGCTACCATTGTAGGTCTACCTCCGATCTCGGGACCTTCCTGCTCCACAGTGAGGAGATTCCTCCGATCTAGTTGTTTCCTCCCTCACCGCCACAGTCACCCTCAGCTACAACTTTCGTATCTGCCTACCTCCACCCTAACCCTGAGGCTGCAAGCTCTCAAACCCCCCTCTCATCCCACCCTGTTGGATCTTCAAGCAACCCCCCGAGACACCTCAACCCGACCCAGGGAGACCCACAAGCTGTTGTACCTAAGGTTCCCCCATCGGGTAGCTACGCGGCGGTACCCCCGCTTTCGGAACCAATTCTAGTGGTCGACCATCTGTGCCCCGATAACCCTGCTACAAACCCTAACCAGCCGGAGGATAATTCGGACACCCCTGAAGAACCGACGCGGCCAGGCAAAAAGAGGAAGTGCTTCAAAGCCAGAGGCGAAGACGTTATTCTCAGACTCGAGGAGGATATATAGTGGGGTGACACCATGGACACGGCGGACCGGGTGTTGGTTGGAAGGATTCACGGTCGAAGCTACACAGCGGCTAGGCTTAAGCTGTGGACCTCTAAGGTATGGGGGCAACACCTGGCGGATCTCCCAATTGTACAAACCTTTGTTAGGGGCTGGTTTGCTATGCACTTTGCTAGAGCCGAGCACACAAATTGGGTCCTGTCGTCCTTCTGGCATTTCCAGCATGCTCCAGTACTTCTCCGGCGTTGGAACGCTCTGTTTGATCCGGAAAAAGAATAGATAGGAGTCGGGCCTATTTGGGTTCAGTTACCTGGACTACCCCTTCAATTCTGGTCGAAGGATATATTCTGGCACATCGGCAACACTCTGGGAACCTATCTCGATCATGATAAAGCATACCTGGCTTTCGGCATGATGTCATACACCAAGATTCTTGTTCATCTGGATACTCGAGGTGGCCTTCAGGAGCATATCACCTTACAGTGGAAAACCTTCTCCCGAAAGAAAATCCTAGATTACGAAGGTGTCCCTTTTCGCTGCAGATGTTGCCACAAAGTGGGACACTTGTTCAAAGACTGTCCTTTGAATAAGAAGGCGAGGGAGGGAGCTAAGGGGAAGGAAACGCCGCAGAAAAACTCACAAGCACAGGGTAGCCCTCTAGTGGCGGAAGAGGTAGAAAATTTGGCACATTCAGAAGCAGTACCCACACCTACAAAGGAGACCAGAAAGAAGCGGGGAAAGGCACCCATCGACGCACCCTCTCCTCCTCTAACCAGAGCAAGGGCAACTGCTGAGGCTGCATTCTCTACGGGTATGTCGAATACAAACTCCTCCTCTGTTTACTCTAATGTTTCTCCGCACTGCATTGATACAAGTTCTATTCAGTTCTATTCAGTTCAGTCCCTTGCTCACACCTTCAACCCTCCCATAACCGTGGATTTCCCTATCAAGCCCTCCTCCCCCACCATCTCCTGCACTCAGCCATCCTTTCCCGATGAACCTCTTCCCAATTCCCTTAACCATGCTCCCCCCCCATTCCAGTCCCCCATTCTACAGATACCCCACTTGATCTCGACTTCGATCACAGGCCCCTGACACCTGGGGTATCAGTCTGATTACCTCTCCCCCTCCTCTAAAGATGACTAGAGGCAGGCCCTCCTCCCTATCCAAAGCTAAGATACAAGTTGGGGAAGAGATTTCTGCGAGCAAGCAACACTCCATCGACTAGGTACTTAGAGCAGTGAATACCCATGAGCACCCTCCTCCATGAAATTTCTCTCCTTCAATTATAGAGGGTTGGCTAGCCCTGACAAAAAACTAGCCATGAGAAGATTGCTCTCAGCTGAACCCTTTGATATCCTATTTCTTCAAGAAACCCTAGGCCAGGGTTGTGTCATTACCCACCTCCTTGAATCATGGCTACCTAGTTGGACTTTTTACACCCTAGATGCAACAAGGCGTTCTAGGGGTCTCGCTTTGGGTATAAACAACCGGTCCATCAAAATCTGTAATACTTGGGGGAGCTCAGGCCACCTAGGAGCTTACATTTACTCCTCAGAGCTCGATTCTGAGTTTAGGGTTATCAACATATATGAACCCTGTCACAACAAGGAAGGATTTTGGAGCATACTTTTAGACTCACACATCCTTCAAAAGGACAAGCTCATTTTGGGGGAGGGGGCTAAATTTCTCCATTGGCTTTGTAGAATCATGGGGGCAATGCACAAAGAGATAACCTCTCAGATTTTTTCGTGACCATTCTGGAGGAACATAATCTCATAGATATCCCCTCCTCAAAAATCCTACCTACTTGGAGAAATAACAGATCAGGGGTGGACAATCTCTCCAGAAGACTAGATAGATTCCTCATCAAGGAGCAATTGATAAAATTGGGGCAGGGAATTAGACAGTGGGTTGGCTCAGGGGGAATATCGGACCATAGGCCGATCTATTTGGAAATCAGAGGGGGTATGAACAAACCAAAAGGTCCCTTCAAATTTAATGTTGCATGGCTGAGAGACACTGATTATATCCGTCTAGTGATTGATTTCTGGAGGGCTCATCCCCCTGCGGCAGAAAGGACTATCTCGGAAGGTTTTGCAAAAAACCTGAAAGAACTAAAAAACCTCTCCAAAAAATGGGCACATAAGAAGAGAACACAGGAAGATCATATACTCAAATTGACTGAAGAAGCCATAGAGGATTATGAGAATGAATATGGGGGGATCTTCTCTTCCCCATATCACAAAGAGCAGATAACCTCTCTTCTGGCCAAGAGAAACCAGATTCTTAAGGACAGGGAGGAGAGCTGGAGATTGAGAAGCAGAGCCATTTGGCTCAAAGAAGGAGATGATAACACAAAGTTCTATCACAAATTTGCGAATGGGCGCAAAGCTATAAATACTATTTGGTAGCTAGCAGATGAACAAGGAGAACCGGTGAACACCTTCCCCCGACTAGCAGCTATGGCCACTGCCCACTTCAGGAACATCTATAAGACTCCCCCAAATGCCACCCTAGCTGAAATCATGAGGACTGCTCAACTATTTCCAAGGTTTGTTGAACAAGAAGAAGGCTTGGAATTGACAAAGGAGGTCTCCCTGAGAGAACTGGAAGACACCCTTAAATGGTTTAAGCGAGACAAAAGTCCTGGCCCGGATGGCTGGAATGTGGAATTCTACCTGCCTTTCTTTGATACCCTGGGTGGGGACCTTCTACAAGTTATAGAAGAATGCAGATCCTCTGGAAGAATGTATGAGGCCTACAACTCAACTTTTATCGCCCTTATACCCAAATCGGACAATCCCACCTCCTTCAATGACTTCTGGCCCATCTCCTTTTGTAACTGCATCTACAAGATCATCTCCAAGATAATAGCCAATCGCCTCCGGCTGATCTTATCAAACCACATCTCAGCTGAACAATTTTCCTTCCTACAAAATAGACAAATTCATGAAGCGGTCGGAACTAGTCAAGAAATTCTACATTCTATGCAGACCCAGAATCTCAAAGGTATGGTCCTAAAAGTTGACCTCTCGAAAGCCTTTGACAGAGTAAATTGGCTATTCATTAGAATTATATTAACACACTTGGGTTTTCCATATGAATTCATAAGAGGGATTATGTGCTGTATTACTAATGTAACATTCATTGTTCTTATAAATGGTGCAACCTCTCCTTTCTTCCACTCCGAAAGAGGTCTCAGGCAAGGATGCCCACTATCCCCGCTTCTCTTCTTACTCATCATGGAAGGACTCAGCCGTATAATAAAGGAGGAACACCAACGGGTTAGGCTTAGGGGGATCCACATCACTGAAGGATGCATATTGACACACTTGCTTTTTGTAGATGATGTACTTCTCTTCCTAAATGGGAGTATTGGTGACGTGACTTCCCTTCTAAACTCATTCACTATCTTTCTAGCAGCCACAGGCATGTTGGTTAATGATGAAAAGTCCACTATAACGGCTATATGATGCTCACCATACGAGATTCAGTATGCCCTGTGAAGATTCCCTTATACCCTACAGCACCTGGATGAGGGACTAAAATACTTGGGCTATAGATTAAAGCCCCTTGGATATAAGAATGTTGATTGGATCTCTCTTATAACCAAAATGGAAAAAGGGCTAAACATCTGGTACCATAAATATTTATCAAGAGCAGGAAGGTTGATACTCATAAAAGCAGTTCTAGAAGCAACCCCAGTATACTGGATGTCTTTAGCATGGATACCAAGGGGAATATTGGCCAGAATAAAAAAATCTATGTTGCAGATTCCCGTGGAAAGGGAAACAACCAGGAAGGATATTTGCCTGGACCAAATGGGAATCTCTGGAACTCCCAATGAAATGGGGAGGATGGGGAATAAAAAGCCTTGGTACCTTCTCCACAGCCCTGGCGGAAAAACTAGGGTGGCAGCTTGTCACATCGCACAACCTATGGACTAAGGTGGCTATCTCTAAATACATAGCTCCTTCAAACCTCATGGATTGGCTTCGACAACCCCAGTGGAAACAAGCCGACAGATCAAACATATGGAAAGCAATCCTGCAAGAAATGCCCCTTATCAGGGATGGCCTTACATGGAGAATAAAGTCGAGAGAGGTTTTCAGAATAGGTATTGATCCCTGGATTGGATGTGGGAATGCTCACAGACTCCCACAGGAGCTTAGAACATACCTCACTACCAGAGGGATCTCCCATCTTAGTTATATAGCGAACAATGATCGCTCCACTTTCCTGCAACAAGCATGGAAATCCGGGAGGGCATTACAGATCCCTCAACCATGGCAACAACATTGGAAAGAATATATGGAGGCCCTCACGGAATCCCATATTAGGATACAAGAAGGGGAGGATGAGTTAATATGGGCACATGCGAAGCATGGGAAATATACACCAAAAGTGGGTTATATAACTCTTATGAACCCATTGAAACCTCCGCTGTGTGAACCTTGGTGGCGAAGTTTATGGAAATTAAAAGCACCCCCCAGGTCAAGGCTCCTCATGTGGACCATTCTGAGATACAAAATCCCAACAGGAGAAAATCTTATCAAAAGATCTTTTCATGGACCCTTTTGGTGTGGCCTTTGCAAATCCGACAATGAAACAGTGGATCATCTCTTCCTTACATGCCCATCCATAAAAGAGCTATGGACTACTATTCACTTACATATACCCTCACTCCCTCTTTGGCAGGGCGCAACTGTTTGGGAAGCCTGGGAGGGATGGTGGTCCATTGTATCCTCAGGAAAAACAAAGAACCTACCTTTACTTACCTGTTGGGCGATATGGATTTCTAGGAATATAATTATTTTTCAGAACTCCCTCCCCCACTGGCTGGCCATCACTGCTCAAATCTTAGCTGACTATCAACTGATCCCAGATGAGGAACCAAACTCCAACTCCAGGCATATCATACCTGAGAGTATAAACCAATCTCACCCCTGGGCATACTTTGACGGCTCAGCACAAGACATAGGATGTGGGGGGGCGCTATCCTACATCTTACAACAAATCATTATTACAAAATCCAAATGGGACTGGGCAGAGGGATGAACAATTTTGCTGAGCTTTCAGCAGCAAAATACACCATACATTTTGCACTGGAAAAACATTGCAGAAACTTACAACTTTTTGGAGATTCAAAAACAATATGCAATTGGATAAACAAAATTACAAATTGTAATGCTTATTCTCTGAGACACATCATGGAAGAAATCCATAGACTCATAAACTTATTTGACACATTTAATTGTCAACATATATACAGGGAGCGGAACACAGCAGTCGATCTACTATCCAAGGAAGCAATGCACAAGCCTATAGGAACATGGAGCATACTGGAGCAAACGGATGGAACCTTCCATCAGTATTATCATCAACCTTTTATAGACATATCAAAATAGCTAAGCTCTAAAGGAGCTTGATACATAGTTTTTGTTTTATTTTGTTTTTATATAATATTATATAAACACATCATCAAGCAGTCTTATACATGACAATTATTTTTTGATACTCTCTGCGTAGAGTAAGTACATATTTTATATTGAAAATCACATAATAGAGTAGTGTCTCCCTGCGTGGAGTACACCTCAATTTTTGAATTCTCAAACAGGTTAGGCTTCTAGCCCAACATACAGTATATGCCATAGGCATCTACAAAATGTAATTTTCCTCATTAATGAAAATTACGACTGTTTTTGAGAGAGAAAAAAGTACTCCCACATATATTGTGCTAACCACATCTACTATAGTAAAAAAAATACAAGTGAACTAACTATTTACAAATGCTTTCATGTTGAAATAATACTACCGAAACATTTAAAATTAAACAAAAATCTCTACAATAAGTTTTATATTAGTGTAAACACCTTTAAAATTAAATAAAAGTCTATACAATAAATTTTATGAGTGTAAATGCACACTTTGTTTGTATCTACGCAATTATCTACAAACTCATGCTATAAAGAGGATGAATAAGTGCACACTTTGTTTGTTGTATAAGTATAAATGCACACTTTGTAAGCGCACACTTTGTTTGTATTACGGAATTATTTACAAACTCATGTTAAAGAGGATGAATAAGTGCACACTTTGTATCTACGGAATTATTTACAAACTCATGTTAAAGAGGATGAATAATTTTTATGATATTTTATGTAAGTGCATGCTTTGTTCGTAAGCTGAGGATGAATAATTTTTATGATAGTTAATGTAAGTGCATGCTTTGTTTGTAAGTGCATAGTGTATGTAACATGAGGATGAATACAGTTTTATAATATCTATGGAAAAATTACTAACTCAGGTTAAAGAGGATGAATAGTTACTTTTATATTGTATGTAAGTTTCTACATTGTTTGTACTTGTAAAAAAATTTACACATTGTTTGTATCTATAAAAAAATATTTTACAAACTCATGAGGATGAATAATGCATCCATAAATGCACACCTTAATTCACTCACCTCCCAACCTTCATGAGATTGAGGATGTACATTTATGTATGAACACCAAAACCATTCAATAATTTAAAAGTGGATTATTTATTAAATACAATTTGGTAACAAAATAGTAACAAGTAACTCCATGATAAATAATGTCATCCATTCATAAAAGTGGAAATATTACGTGTAATTTTTTTTTATATATTTAATAAATTTAAATAAAAATAATTATGATGTAGGAGCATTTTTAGTATATAAAGTTATTTTATAGATTTTTTTTGTTTGAGTAATGTTAATGATGTTTTTCTAATATTTTGGTAGATATTGTGTTGTTATACAAGAATAGATAATTGTTATAGATATTGTTACAACAATAGTTATAATAGTTATAGAAGAAAAAGTTGTCAATAGAACAATTGCTATGAAGGAAGAGATAACCTTTCACAATTCTACTTATGGGGGTTATTGTAAAAACAAGTTGAAGGCACTAGAATAGTTTCTAGATAAGTGGATTGTGGCACTAGAACTTGGTGCTATAGTTTGATTGAAACATTCATGGATGTGAAACCTCAAGTTAGTGTCGCAAAGAAATAATAAGTCGTAAAGAGGTAACAACAAATGATATTTACTACAAAATTTATTCTCTCATCATGTCAACTATCACATGCATTTTCGAGGCTAAAAAATAGCTCAAAGCTCCAGCATTTATTACACCCATATTGTTGTTGATAAATAAACTAAACATGAAACGTTTCTAGTCAATGAATTTAGCAAATTGTTGAGGAAGGATTAATTCAAGGTTTTAGAAATTTTCTCTCTCAAACTCAATAATAATTGTATTCAAATAACAATAGGGAAATACATATGACAAATATACTTATGCTAAGGTTCTAGAATCCTTGTAATTCCTTCTAGCAACATAACCATTTTCCTCTAATGCTTTTGGGAGAGAGGGAAAATGTTGTTGCCTCAAATGCAAGTAAATGCAATATGGTTGATGTGGAAGATGACCATGTTAAGAAACATGGTAGGAAGTGTTGAATTCCTATTGAATTGGTTATGTCTTCATGATGAAATTTTTATTTGTAGTAAAATGAAGTTGAATAATTGGAATAATATATATTGAATTATTGGCCAAGATCTTGGTGTCCAATGTTGAATCCTGATATGCATTGATAGTATTGTTGATGTTCAATTGGTTGGAATGAAAATAATTGGTAACATGAAGGGAAATTTTTGGTGATTTTTAATTTTTAACAGGGTAATAATCTACTAAGAAGAGGCTACCAAATCTGAACTTCCAAGGAAAGAACTTTGTAAGACCTCAGAAGCATTGCAAGTTAGTATAATATCCTTTAGATGTAATGTCTCATGGAAATGATGTCCAATTAGTGAGCAAAAAAATGATAATAATGTGGATAGGGTTACTAGATAAAAGTTAGAGAATAATTTTGAGGAACCTATTGTTGTAGTTATTTGATATTATCTTTATGGACTAGGTAAAATGAATCATATTGATCCTTCTAATAATATTGATAAGTTCAACCAAGTAATAAATTACAACAATATATATTGCTCACATAACATGCAACTTTATCCACAAATTTTGGACCATTGACTCGAAAGTGCAGCTTATCAAGAATGGATTTTACAATAAATTCTTCTGAGGGGCCATTATTAAGGATATAGAAAATGGAAAAATCATGAGAAAATGATTATGTGTGATGAATAGACTATTTCATTCTATCTTAGACTAAAGTACTACATGAAGTTGAATTTATTGAGTTGACTATTCAACTCACCATAGATTACGTATTCACTACAGACCTTAATCAGAGCATCAACATCTTCCTCAATGTAATATGATACAATTAATTTTTTGTTTTTCAACTCCAAACATTCACACTTATCCTATTCTTGTTTCTTACAATATTGGCAAAAATTAGAATAAGAAGAAGAAGATGAGGAACTTGTAGTAGTAGGAGATGCAATGCAACACCCATGGACTACTAATGTGGGGAATTACTACCTCTAATAAATCATATTTCCAAATGTTATTTTTGAAATCCATCTCATACATTCTCTCATACCATGATGAATTATATCCTTAAGGAATACCTAGCTCCTTAGTCATCATTAATAATCATGACTAGTCAATATTAGCATGAAATGTAACCTTTACTCATCCATAACAACATAATTTAAAGTGGAGATTGTATTTTTAGTTAGTGGAGGTTGATTAATGTATGATAGTCTAGATCATATGAAGACTTGATGGTGATTGGGGGTTAACCATATAACTCAATTCCAAAAAATACAGTAGCATAGAATGATTGCAATCTAATGGTATAAATAATTTTTTGTCTTAAAGGTGGTCATTGGATAATGTAAAAATATATTATGATATATCTAATAGTGTATATTTCATCTGATCAATGGATCAAATTTTATTTAACCTTGTGAGTTCCCAACGCTTGACAGGGTCCCTCTATTACAAGTTAACTTTGTGATGAAACTGTCCCCACCTTTCCACCTATTGATTCAACATCTACTTGGCATCATATTCAATGTCATAATTCATGTAAATTTTGATTTTTTATTTTTTTCTCCATAATTTCATGACTTTGGTAATTTATACCAACAAATACTACTTCTATAACTGTTTTTTCATCAGAAAATTTGGAAATATGTTTTGCAATTAGCTAACTTTAGTTACTAAGTATGAACATAAAATTATCACATCCAATCATGTGTCTAACAATTTCCTATTTCTGAGAAAATGTCTCCTCCAAATTTCACCCCATTTCATAACCTTCTTCGAAGAACAGCTCAATAAATTCATAATCCAACCCAATACTAGCAGTATACATCTACAAATTCCAAAAAAATTCCACTCTCACTCAACCTCCTTAGAAAACTTCAACATTCCCCATATGTATCAAATTTCCTAAATTTCCTCTTTTCTTCTCCTTGAAAAAATCCCTCAAATAGTTAGAAAGCAAATTGTAACTTTTTTTTGTTATCAAAGTTTTAACCCACACATTTCAAGGGATATAACCTTCACTATAATACCACTTTGTAACACCCTTATCCTCCCTTATTCTCTTATTTCAAAAGAGTTTCCCAAAATCCATATATTACATTCTTTCATATCATGATGAATTCCACCCTTAAGGCACCCCTCAAACCTTAATCATGCTTTTATAATCATGCCTAGTGCATAATAGCACGAAATGAAACCTTTACCTATCCATAACAACATGATTTCCCATGGATAAACACATAAATTGTAAATCGCATTCAATCACAATAATATACACAACATAAGGTTATAAAACAGAATGAAGAGCACTTATCTTTAGAAAAGGAACCAATTATATATAGACAATAAACATTCCTCCCAACCATAGACCACACTACTCATAATATCTGAGTAGTTAGTGACCCCTAAAATAGGGCGATGACTTAACTAGGGGAAAATACTTATTCAAACAAAATAAAGTCCATATATGACACCAACAAGATAAAAAGCCAAGGTATGAATCCAACGACCTCTAACTGATAGTCTCCCTTCTCCCATTGTCTTGCAACCCAAGGTAGTGCAACACCTTCTCTGCACCTACAATATCTCCAGTTGTGCCACTACCCTTCCATGGCTTTAGAGTGGGCTGAATAGTGAGTTTTAGAGCCCTATTGCTCTAAGAGTTCCAAATACCTTCAAGAGTCTACAAATACACTTTAGGACTCACACTAGGTAAACTTTTCCCTACACTTATCCTTCCAAATACCCATCCTTATGGAAGGAAACCGATGGAGACATGAACACCTAGATCCACATAGAATAAATACGGTATCACAGTAACCTTAGTCTTTATCTCTTCCAAAAATAAAGTCCTATTATCAAAGAGGTAAAATCGAATGAACATAATGGAAGATAGAATTGGGAATTACATTATACTCCACAATAATATATGCATGTTCCCTTTTTGACAAGTTACACATCAAGATACCCCTTTTCCCACCTTAGGATAGAAACATGTGCACATTCCACTTTAGGTTCATTTTATTAATGGCTTGTCCCTTAGGATAAGACCCTCATCACTTATTCCTTGAGCCCCTTTTCACACTCATAATTTTCTCGGCCCCCACACTCTCTTCGTTGACTCAATTTATAATAGTGATGTACTTTTATTAATATCAGTGATTGCATATTTACATGGTTAGGCTCATTGGTATTTTGAGACATATCATCCGCAACCTAAAATCACATAAGCATGGAAACCCCCAAAATACTTACATATACTTTAGTACATAGGCCCAACACATTTTAGCTCACTAGAATAAACATAATATGTACAATATAGATAGGGTTGATCATGGGGGTATTACATCCAGACTTTAAAGTTGTAGATATTTAAGAATGATGTTGAAGAATAAGTTGTTACAAAATTTATCTTCAACTAATTGTGCTTGATTTCATGTAGAATCAATGGTGGAAATATCCATTTGCTTAAGCTCTTGATACAAATGTTCCTATAAATGATTTTTACGAACAATCTTTCCACCTCGATAAAAAATTCCAATAAGGATTCATAGCTACTTGGGTATGTTAATCCACTCTTGTATGGGCATTGAAACCTTGACATAGATGAATCTACTTGATCTTCATAACATGTAGTCAGATGGATAGAACATGAGACTAAGGATTCCACAAGTCCTATCCGAGAAGTAACTAAACATTAGTTTGTTGCATGATATTCAACCAAGTGTTTGGCATGTCTTGTAAGCTTTTATTTTTTAATTGGAACCTTCTTATCATTGGAATTATATTGTAGTTGAACTAGGTGTCCATATTGAGAATCCAATTATCACGGACTTTTGAATTGGGGGATCTATCATAGATAGGTACCTCACACTTGGTATGCCAAGAGGACAGCTTTCTAATTGACATGTTGTTTACCATTGAAAAAATGGCATAATGATGTTAGACAATGTTTCCACCCTATCATCAAGCATCATCGAGCCATGGCTCATGTACTCATCGTCTTGGATACTATTGAATATTGTCGAGAAAAATGCAATTATCCTCTCAATAATAAATTTAGCTCTCCTTTAAAATTATACTTTTAGAAGGATGAGTAAAATATTTTCTAATAATAAAAAGTAATAGGGAAAAACAATAACTAACTCTCTTAAAAAAAATAAGATCAAAAGGTTACTTTCTTGGGATTGTTTTCCAAAAGTATTTTAGATACTTTTCCACCTTAAATAATAATTTATAAAGTATTGAGTATACTTTTCAAGAGATAATAATTTATAGTCTATGATTTCAATATATGGTTACTTCATTGGTGTACTTTTGAGCTACTTTCTAATAACCATAAATGAAAATAACCATTTTTTTTTAAATTCTATGATTAAAACCCATGGTAATTAGTTCTATTAAAAGGAAACACTAGTTTCTATATCCTTGATTGGGATGTGCATAGCTAAAATAGGCATGTACTCTGATAGTTTTGAAGGGTGTGACTAGTCTAGAGCTATGTGTGTGCATGTTTGTTTGTGTATGTGTGGGGTGGGGGAGACTAATCATAAAACTATCTATTATAGCTATCTTCTAAGATTTGAGTATGATTTTATAGTTGTCAAATGTGAGATAGGATGGCATAATGATTAATATATTTTTAAGTGTATATGAGGTTGAAGGGTATGGATCCATTAGATACATGGAATACAGGTTGGTGAAAATATTAAATCCATAGAGAGGGGCTTTTAGTGGTTCACATGTTTCTTAGAGCCAAAATTATGCAAATAAAAAACTATGCTTTCTATCCAAATTTTCTATATAAGTAAAGTGACAAAAAGAAGCACGATCATGTGGATCTATAGAATAGTGTGGATAATGTTGCGTGATGTAGAGTTAATGAAAACACTGTAAGATTTGATATATGTAGATAGATGGTGAAATTTTGATTACAAAGGTTTCCCTCTAAATGAATATGATATGATATATGTGTTATGGTTATCCCTTGAATATATACCTAATATAATTACAAGGAAAATACCTTCTAGCTGAGGTTATAACGAAGGTTTTTGGTGTTATAGATTGGCAAAATTTATCAAAAAAACATCTGCTAAAACACCAGTTTGAGGTAGAGAATGTTCTAGCAGAGATTATAACGGAACTTCATCACAACTGGAAAAGTATGGGTGGCCAGAGGTTTTACCAGATTTTATTTAGCACTACACTTCATGGAAAAGTAGCACGAGTGTGCTAAATATATAAAAGCATGGGGGTTGTATACATAACTAAAAACACCAAGGCGTTGAATGCAAGGAACACTGGTTCTTGAAATGTATAGCACCCAGTGTGTATATATATTAAAAACACCCTGGGGTGTTCTTTTAAGGAACGAAACCAGGGTAGACAAAAAATACTGTATACCTAGTGCTTTTATTTAAACTCACAACTCCAATGCATATGATTTGTGTAAAAGCACATGTGTGATACTAATATAAAAGAGTTTGTGTTATTAACTTGAACAATGAAACGAGGTTGGAAACAATATTTTTTAGAAATCATGCGTTAGTTCAATGAAAGCACGGGTGCTTTAAGAATTACAATGCACCAATGCATTAAATGCAAACAATACAAGTGCTTGAAGAATATAACACCTCGGTGCTATCGTTTTCAAAAAAGGATATAACCATGCAAAAAATTTCCATAACAGTGCTTTTAGATAATATAATGCACTGGTGTGTGCTTATGTGATGGACACATTGGTTTTTTGTATGAGATTTTCTCTTTTTTAGAAACATCGACCTGTGATAGTGGAATTATTGTGATTTTTTTAATCTGATATTCATTGAAAAATTGACATATATCTTATAAAAATATTCATATATATTAAATTTCGATTAGTTCATTTGTATATGATGTTTGGATTATTTTGTTATATTATCAGATTTCGCATATATTCATTCTAATACTTAATCATCCATATATTTAATCAGTGATGTAACATTTCACGACGACATTGGATAATGCAATAGAATAAATGAAAATGTATTTTATTATATATCAATAAGAGGATCTTTGTCATACAAAATGTGATAGTTATTGGTAACCCCTTGTCTTTCAATTGGGACATTATGTCCATTACATTAAAAAAAATGTTTGATTTTCACAGACAATTATTTCAAAAAATACAACAACTTGCATTGATATCCAAATAGATCATCTTTATTTGATCGAACTGTTGTCAATACTCGAGCTACTTCAATGACTTCGGTTATTTGGATGAATGTTTTGTTGATCGCATCGATTTTTTTCATCTTCTTGATCATGTCCCATCTATAAACATAAAAATAAAGTGTAATGAGTTTATCTACACTGGTGAGAATAATGAAAATTGAAATAAATAATATAAATCAATGTAAATCGAATAATAATGTACCATAGCAAGAACTAACTCATGAATTGTTCACATGGTTTCAAAACCAAGTCTCATGCCTTGTTGCAACAACTCTTCTGTTGGCGTAGTTCCATGCTTTATTTCCTACAAGTTTTATACCCTATTATAAATCATAGATTTCATATAAAGGATTTTTTTGTTCTATTAAATATAAACCCAGAGAAGTAAAGCAACATAGATACTTACAAATTCCACAATTAATTTTTGATATGCCAACATATACTCATAACCCATATTTAACCCAATGTCAATCAATTCTTATGATGGATCTTCTTTGTATGTTAGTACCTATTTGAATAAATTCAAGGCTTATTGCTATAAAACAACCTAAAATATACAAAAATGAAACCTTGGGTTGTTATAAGAAAATATTAGCAAATACTCACAAATTTTGATATCAACCATTTTCTTCCTTGTCGTCTTGTTTTATGTGCTGAATGAGTTCCATTTTATTTTCTTTTCTCCAAGAAAATACTTGAAAAATAATATTTAATGCTAAATTATTTGCTTATATGTACAAAGTAAATCATCATTACATACATTTGAAGTACATTGTTGTTGAGATGCCTCCTCCTGTGATGCAATTATGTCGATTTCTTTGACCATCTCCTTCTACAATTGCTTTGGACATTCCTACTGGCATGTTTCGCATATCAGTTCATTGATCCTTTGATATTTTCATAATCTTCTTGGAAAAAGTAATAAACTATTTTTATATTGATATATGAAAACTAAATATAACAACATTGATATTCATAAATGAATGGTTTGCAAGTCTAGAAAATCATTTTAATTCTAGAAAATCATTTTAATTAGGAATATTACATTTTGAATAATTCTTTTTGGTTGTTGTATGTTTTTGTTATTGCAAGTCTAACGGGCCTCATTGACCATTTCTTTGGAAACACTTCCTGTAGTTTAGATATAATTTGGTTCTTGGAATCATTGAATTCATATTTATATTGTAAGTGGAAAGTACATCTATAAGTTCATTCCACTATATTCCTCAAATTTTTGCAAAAAAAATTCCTCCTTTCATTAACCTCCAGCACCACTCCAAGTGAGCTAAGGACCAATTCATCGTCATTTGCATCTTCCATAATTTTTATTTTTTTAGAATGAAATTGATATTTAGCTTAATTGTTGTTTCATGTAGAACATTAAACATATATGAATTAATAGATTGTTTGAAACATGTTATCTAATATTCTTAAGCATATTATTAATGAAAATAAAAAAAAATCATATTGAATAGTATATTTTCATTCACCTGATCCATTCTTCTGCAATTTTTCTATTAGTATTTTACACTCTTCTGCACTTATATTAGAAATAATATTATCATCCTTCTTCATTTTGTGGCTCTGCTTGACACACACTAACCAATACATATTAGTTAAACTTACATATAGTTCAAACATATTAATTTTGTAAAGAATTTACAAAGAACTTGCCTTTTCTGCGTTTTTGGATGTGCTATCATTGTGTCGATCAATATTTTTGTTACTTGAAAACTTCCCATACATTTTCTATCAATATAAAACCTATACCATTCAATACAGAAGTCATCAAATATTCTATACATAAATCGAATACTTTTCAGCCAAAAAGAACTATGGTAATTGGTTTCATTCTTTGAATAAATGCTCTAGTGCGTTTAATCTACCAGACGCACCGGGCGTTAATTTTTCAACACTCACAGTGAAAATTAATTTTAAATTATGACATTGCAATTTGTAACGATAAAAGCACTGCCATCACTTAATGATGCTATTTGGCAGAACCACGTCAGTATGTTATATTACACTGGGTTCATCGATAAACCGATTGGACATGGCCAATAGGATATGGTGCGATATGTAACGATAGAAGCGCTAATAGAACCAGTGCGTTGTATTACACAGGGTGCACCACTGCGAAATAGACATCATTTTTTTTTTAAATGGACAACTAAAACAGGTTTTGGATCTAATTCAATAAGTGATCTCCCTACTTTATATGTAAAACGACTTATATATAGTAAGTACACAAAGCCATTAAATCTAAAATGCCTAAAATGAAAAACACTAATTGTGAAGTGGTAGAGGGAGTTAAACCCTATGGGTTAATTTTGCAGTCACATAAGCAATAAGGAGCAAGGGTTTAATGTAAGTGTTTTTTTTTTTGTCCTTTTTTTATTAATTTTAATTAAATCTAAATATGAACAGAGATCATAAAAAGATTTACTAGTAAAATAAATAGTAAATTTTTTACTATGCAAGGTTTTTAATTTTTTTTCCAAAATTTTCAATAAATCTAACAAAAATTGTAAAAATTTAACAGTAAAATTTTAAAAATTTCTATGTATGGTTTTGAGTGAATCACCATACCTTTGAAATTTTGATATTTCTACGGTTCTAAAATATTTTGCTACTTCACAATGCTCCCATTATGTCTATCTTGCAAATGATTTCTCTTTTAATTAAACCTAATAGAAATTGAAAAATTATTTATTAGTAAAATATACAATAGATTTTTAAAATTTTACTATGCAGGGTTTTGAGTGAATCTTCATACCTTTCAACTTCTGACCTTTTGAATAGTTATGTTGCTCCAAAGTATTTTTTTGTCGCACAGTGCTCCGCGTATGACTCTCTTACAAATCATTCCCTTGAAATTTTGGGAAAAACAATGAAATAGTGAATAAATTTTTACTATTGAAAAAAATTTATGAAATTAGATTTCGAAAAAGCAATTACCACTCATTTTTCAACTTAAAAAAATAAAAATAAAAATATCACATTTTTTTTCACTTAATTTGAACAATGGTGTGTTCGATAGTAAAGAGCACCAGTGCATTTACAAGTAAAGTGCACCGAAATTGTCACGGTACCAAAATTTCTAAACAGTCTGACATGATGGATCTTTTTTCGAAATTCCGAAACGATGCGGTTAATATTTTAATGCAATGGTGCAATTTGTATTTATATGCATCAATGTTGTAATTGTTATAAGAACACCGATATGGTAGAATTTGTTTTTATCCCGGAAAGAGGTACGTATCAATGTTGTTTTTATTTAAATGCATCAGTGCAAGAGAACCGATATCATAGAATGTTTTTTTACTTTCGAAATGCCAAAAATTGGTACGGTTATAATTTTAACATCCCAATGTCATTATTATTGAAACATGTTGGTGCGACTAGTCCTGATAAGAGCACTGATAGTGTTTAAAAGCTATCTGAAATTTTATTTTCACATAAAATGACATATTCATCTCAAACTATCCTTTACGACGCATTGAGATGAGTTCCAGTAGTTCATAGTATACATTTTCCGCTTAAAGTCGCCTTATTCTTGAAAAATGGGTTGAAAACTACATTGAAATTCAAATTTTAGTTATTTGGTTCTTGAAACTAATTTTAGATATGTACACAAAATTTTATTTTTTATTTTTACCAAATGCATGGAAAAAATATCATAATATCAAATGGCGAATTCTTCAAATTCTAGATCGTTCCATAATATTGATCAATGTACTTCACAAAGTTCTCCCTTTCCATTTCCAGTAAGTTCATATTTTATTTATATTTCGATTATCTAATTGAACTTTCTTTTAATCCATGTCAATTTGAATAAAAATGTATCAAAATTTGTAGGATACTGAATCAAAATTGAGTTCAAATGCAGAAAATATTTTTCCATTTCAAAAATGTCGGAAGATCTTATAAGGAGAAACATATCACAAGTAGTTGGTAGATGAAAATGGACATCCACTTCGCCCTACCAATTTGAACATGACATCTTCCAACCGCAATCTTGGATCAATGATGGCAATAATTATTTGGTATAATGTAATTTCAAAAAAATAATTGCATTAACATGCTTACTAATATCATTTATGCACTAATGTTCAATATTTTTTGAAATTAGGATTATAGTGATGATGAGTGACCCACCTACCATCTTACGATGCACCTCACTACAACATCAAATCGAGAGAAGGTTGAATTAAGAGAAAGACTCGGAGAGGAAGAATACAAAGAATGGTTGAATCAACCACCTATCCAATTCCCACTAGGTCGAGATTCACCAATTAGGAATTTCTACAACAATAGTAGTTCTTCATCACAATTTGGCAATGGAGGCAATCAAATAGAGGTTAGTATGGATGATTACTTATAGTATATGTCTGCCATGGAGGCAATGTTGTTAGATGCATTCTAGAATGATGAGCTAGGGGATGATGCTCATATCAATGATACCTTATTCGAAAGACTGAAATCTACTTTCACCACCCCTCTCTTTAGACCTGGTAGGAAGTCAAAGTCTACTCAGCTTGGGATAACAATGTTACTCTACAAATTGAAAGCAAAGTTTTGCATGTCGAATGCATGTTTCTTGGAAATATTGAGGTAATTCAAATGCTTGATCCATAAAGTCCCTTACATTTTGAGAAATCCCGTCACACCATCAACATTAAAAATGGTCGATTTTATGAATGTTAAATATTGACCTTGTATGATTATATTCCCCACCAACTGTAGGTTATTCAAAGATAAGGTTCTTCCAAATGATAATGTCTTGTAGGGTATTTGCGAAGAGGGAAGCAGTTGTTGAAAATTTTAGGTGTTGAGTATATATCATATCATGCATGTCTGAATGATTGTATTCTATATAGAGGAGAATATGTAGAAATATATATATTTCTAAAATTTGGGCAGAACAGGTACCATAAATAAAAAAATGGGTAAATCACATGGTCCTCCTCATAAGATATCGAGGCACATACCTTTAATCTTAAGGTTTCAAAGGTTCTTTCATTGCAAAGAATTAGCTATGTTGCAAGGATGGAATGCCTCACACAGAAGTGAGTCGAGAGTTATCCGAATCTCAATAGATTCAATAGTCATAAAGCATATAGAGGATACATGGCCTGAAAAATTCAAGGATGAGTTACGAAGTCTACGAATCATCATATCCATGGATGGAGTCAACCCATATTCTCTCCAAAAGACCAAATATTCTATTTTTCCTATGGTACTGATCAATAACAATATCCCCCCATGGTTGTCCATAAAGAATGAAAATCTTATGTTCGCTCCCATAGTCCTTGATAGAAGACAAGTGAAGAATATGGATGTCTACCTACAACCATTGGTAGATGAATTGTCACGGTACCAAAATTTCTAAACAGTCCGACATGATGGATTTTTTTTCGAAATTCTAAAACGGTGTAGTTAATATTTTAATGCAATGGTGCAATTTGTATTTATATGCATCAGTGTTGTAATTGTTATAAGAGCACTGATATGGTAGAATTTGTTTTTATCCCAGAAAGAGGTACGTATCAGTGTTGTTTTTATTTAAATGCATCAGTGCGAGAGAACCGATATCATAGAATATTATTTTTACTTTCGAAATGCCATAAATTGGTACGGTTATAATTTTAAAATCCCAATGTCGTTATTATTGAAACATGTCGGTGCGATTAGTCCTAATAAGAGCATCGATAGTGTTTAAAAGCTATCTAAAATTTAATTTTCACATAAAATGAAATATTCATCTCAATCTATCCTTTAGGACGCATCGACATGAGTTCCAGTAGTTCATAGTATACATTTTCCACTTAAAGTCGCCTTATTCTTGAAAAATGATTTGAAAACTATATTGAAATTTAGATTTTAGTTATTTGGTTCTTGAAACTAATTTTAGATATGTACACAATATTTTATTTTTTATTTTTATCAAATGCAGGGAGAAAATATCATAATATCAAATGGCGAATTCTTCAAATTCTAGCTCGTTCCATAATATTGATCAAAGTACTTCACATAGTTCTCCCTTTCAATTTCTAGTAAGTCCATATTTTATTTATATTTCGATTATCTAATTGAAATTTTTTCAATCCATGTCAATTTTAATAAAAATGTATCAAAATTTGCAAGATACTGATTCAAAATTGAGTTCAAATGCAGAAAATATTCCTCCATTTAGAAAATTTTGGAAGATCTTATAAGGAGAAACATATCACAAGCAGTTGGTAGATGAAAATGGACAGCCACTTCGCCCTACCAATTTGAACATGACATATTCCAACCGCAATCTTGGATCAATGATGGAAATAATTATTTGGTATAATGTAATTTCAACAAACTAATTGCATTAACATGCTTACTAATATCATTTATGTACTAATGTTCAATATTTTTTGAAATTAGGATTCTAGTGATGATGAGCGACCCACCTACCATCTTATGGTGCACCTCACTACAACATCAAATTGAGAGAAGGTTGAATTAAGAGAAAGACTCGGAGAGGAAGAATACAAAGAATGGTTGAATCAACCACCTATTCAATTCCCACTACGTCGAGATTCACCAATTAGGAATGACTACAACAATAGTAGTTCTTCATCACAAGTTGGCAATGGTGGCAATCAAATACAGGTTAGTATGGATGATTACTTACAAGATATGACTGCCATGGAGGTAATGTTGTTAGATTCATTCTAGAACGATGATCTAGGGGATGATGCTCATATCAATTATACCTTATTTGAAACACTGAAATCTACTTTCACCGCCCCTCTCTTTAGACCTGGCAGGAAGTCAAAGTCTACTCAGCTTGGGACAACAATGTTACTCTACAAATTGAAAGCAATGTTTTGCATGTCGAATGCATGTTTCTTGGCAATATTGAGGTAATTCAAATTCTTGATCCATAAAGTCCCTTACATTTTGAGAAATCCCGTCACACCATCAATATTAAAAATGATCGATTTTATGAATGTTAAATATTGACCTTGTATGATTATATTCCCCACCAACTGCAGGTTATTCAAAGATAAGGTTCTTCCAAATGATAATGTCTTGTCTGGTATTTTGTGAAGAGGCAAAGCAGTTGTTGAAAATGTTAGGTGTTGAGTATATATCATATCATGCATGTCTAAATGATTGTGTTCTATATAGAGGAGAATATGCAGAAAAATAGATATTTCTAAAATTTGGGCAGAACAGGTACCGTAAATAAAAAAAATGGGTAAATCACATGGTCCTCCTCATAAGATATTGAGGCACATACCTATAATCTTAAGGTTTCAAAGGTTCTTTCATTGCAAATAATTAGCTATGTTGCAACGATGGCATGCCTCACATAGAAGTGAGTCAGGAGTTATCTGAATCTCAATAGATTCAATAGTCATGAAGCATATAGAGGATACATGGCCTAAAAAATTCAAGGATGAATTATGAAGTCTACGAATCATCATATCCATGGATGGAGTCAACCCATATTCTCTCCAAAAGACCAAATATTCTATTTTACCCATAGTACTGATCAATAACAATATCCCCCCATGGTTGTCCATAAAGAATGAACATCTTATGTTGGCTCCCATAGTCCCTGATAGAAGACAAGTGAAGAATATGGATGTCTACTTACAACCATTGGTAGATGAATTGTCACGGTACCAAAATTTCTAAACAGTGCGACATGATGGTTTTTTTTTTTTCAAAATTCTGAAACATTGTGGTTAATATTTTAATGTAATGGTGAAATTTGTATTTATATGCATCAATGTTGTAATTGTTATAAGAGCACCGATATGGTAGAATTTTTTTTTATCCCGGAAATAGGTACGTATCGGTGTTGTTTTTATTTAAATGCATTAGTGCGAGAGAACCGATATCATAGAATATTGGTTTTACTTTCGAAATGCCAAAAATTGGTATGGTTATAATTTTAACATCCCAATGTCATTATTATTGAAACATGTCGGTGCGATTAGTCCTGATAAGAGTGCCGATAGTATTTAAAATTTATCTGAAATTTTATTTTCACATCAAATGACATATTCATCTCAAACTATCCTTTAGGATGCATCGACATGAGTTCTCGTAGTTCATAGTATACATTTTCTGCTTGAAGTCACCTTATTCTTGAAAATTGGTTTGAAAACTATATTGAAATTCAGATTTTAGTTATTTGGTTCTTGAAACTAATTTTAGATATGTACACAAAATTTTATTTTTTATTTTTATCATATGGAGGGAGAAAATATCATAATATCAAATGGCGAATTCTTCGAATTCTAGCTCGTTCCATAATATTGATCAAATCACTTCACAAAGTTCTCCCTTTCCATTTGCAGTAAGTTCATATTTTATTTATATTTCGATTATCTAATTGAACTTGTTTTAATCCATGTCAATTTGAATAAAAATGTACCAAAATTTGTAGGATACTGATTCAAAATCGAGTTCAAATGCAGAAAATATTCCTCCATTTCAAAAATGTCGGAAGATCTTATAACGAGAAACATATCACAAGCAGTTGGTAGATTAAAATGGACATCCACTTCACCCTGCCAATTTGAACATGACATCTTCCAACCGCAATCTTGGATCAACGATGGCAATAATTATTTGGTATAATGTAATTTCAACAAATTAATTTCATTAACATGCTTACAAATATCATTTATGTACTAATGTTCAATATTTTTTTAAATTAGGATTCTAGTGATGATGAGCAACCCACCTACCATCTTACAGTGCACCTCACTACAACATCAAATCGAGAGAAGTTTGAATTAAGAGAAAGACTCGGAGAGGAAGAATACAAAGAATGGTTGAATCAACCACCTATTCAATCCCACTAGGTCGAGATTCACCAATTAGGAATGACTACAACAATAGTAGTTCTTCATCACAAGCCGGTAATGGAGGCAATCAAATAGAGGTTAGTATGGATGATTACTTACAGGATATGACTGCCATGGAGGCAATGTTGTTAGATGCATTCTAGAACGATGAGCTAGGGGATGATGCTCATATCAATGATACCTTTTTCGAAAGACTGAAATCTACTTTCACCACCCCTCTCTTTAGACCTGGCAGGAAGTCAATGTCTACTCAGCTTGGGACAACAATGTTACTCTACAAATTGAAAGCAAATTTTTGCATGTTGAATGCATGTTTTTTGGCAATATTGAGGTAATTCAAATGCTTGAGCCATAAAGTCCCTTAAATTTTGAGAAATCCCATCACGTCATCAACATTAAAAATGGTTGATTTTATGAATGCTAAATATTGACCTTGTATGATTATATTCCCCACCAACTGCAGGTTATTCAAAGATAAAGTTCTTCCAAATGATAATGTCTTTTTCAAGTATTTGCGAAGAGGCAAAGCAGTTGTTGAAAATGTTAGGTGTTGAGTATATATCATATCATGCATGTCTGAATGATTGTATTCTATATAGAGGAGAATATGCAGAAAAATAGATATTTCTAAAATTTGGGCAGAACAGGTACTATACATAAAAAAAATGGGTAAATCACATGGTCCTCCTCATAAGATATTGAGGCACATACCTATAATCTTAAGGTTTGAAAGGTTCTTTCATTGAAAAAAATTAGCTATGTTGCAAGGATGGCATGCCTCACATAGAAGTGAGTCAGGAGTTATCCGAATCTTAATAGATTTAGTAGTCATGAAGCATATAGAGGATACATGGCCTGAGAAATTCAAGGATGAATTACGAAGTCTACGAATCATCATATCCATGGATGGAGTCAACCCATATTCTCTCCAAAAGACAAAATATTCTATTTTTCCTATAGTACTGATCAATAACAATATCCCCCCATGGTTGTCCATAAAGAATGAACATCTTATGTTGGCTCTCATAGTCCCTCATAGAAGACAAGTGAAGAATATGGATGTCTAATTACAACCATTGGTAGATGAATTGAAGGAATTATGGGAAGCGATACATCTGTATGATGTATCAAGACCCATCACTACAAAGAGGAGTTTTATGTTGTATGGCATATGTGCTTACACCATACATGATTATCTAGACTTAGGAGTTTTCTCTGCTAAATTACATCTTTATTGATTTTTTTATATACGTAACAATATTGTTTCACATAATAATTTAATTCGCTGCAAATGTTTTGATCTGCATGATCGTTAATGTTCCCCATATACAATAATTCTGCAGGTGTTGTAACAAAAGGGCATCATGGATTAAATGTTGTGGACCTTCTCTGAGGGCTAGGTGGTCTGACCACCTATGAAAAGAAATGTATGAATACTCTAGGGGATTCCTCCCAGAATAACACACTTAAAAAAGAGAGAAATCCACTTTTAATGGTAAACCAAAGAGAACCCAAAGGCCCGCAATAATGAAACCAACTAAATGGCTTAGAGAATATGAGAGAGAGAGAAGGAGAAGGAGTTTGCAGAAATGTTTGATTCAAATGGGGAGCCTATGTTTTACAATAAAGAATTCTTCGACACCTATGTTGAGAAATTTCCCATTAGGATGAAAAGGAAATATGTCATTTATGAGCTCCCATATTAGGAGCATCTTGAGATTTCCCAGTTACTAGATCCCATGCATATATTTAAAAATGTTTCGTCTTCTTTATGGAGGCACATATCATCGAAAGAAAATGACACATTAGTTATTAGGAGATATATTATTTCTTCAAAAACTAAAAAGAAACATTGGCCAAGAGAAGAAATAAGAAGAGAGGTTGGTCCCTCTTGGTCTTTCCAAGAAGGTGATGTCTGATCAATTTTAAAGAAAGATGATCTTTCTTTGGAAAAGGAAGTTAAAATGAGTTTTAGGGTGCCTTCTTTATATGGGTCTTCACTATAGCGCTACTTCACTTTAGAAGACCATTTGAACCTTCTAAGAGTATGTATGTCAAAGACATGATTTATTATTTGTTATCATTTTTATGCAATGGGATATTTTATAATTAAGTATTATTTCCTGTGCAGTGTCATTATCCTCTAATCATTTGTGGATGTGGGAACCATGATTTCCCCCAATACCTACGATGTGCCATATATAATTTTTCTGCATTTGTACATTGGATCACATCAAAGGAGATTCGTATGGCTAGTATTCCATGTTGGCGTCAAGGATAACTGAGATTGTTTGCATGTTTAAGAAGGAACTACCAATGCGTTTCATGGAATTACAAGTTCATCTTCTAATTCACCTAGTAGATGAGATTGAATTAGTTGGGGTAGTTTCTTATTGTTGGATGTTCTTCTTAGAAAGGTACATGAAGAAATTGAAAGCTTTTTTTCTACAAAGGAAAAAACCCGAGGGGTCTATGGAATAGGAGTATATATCATATGAGTCTTTCTATTATGCTAGTGAGTACATCAAACAAAAAAAAAAAAACACACTAGGTGCGATGATTTGAGATGACGAAATGGATGAAGAAAAAAGCGAATGGAAGCTTCTCCAAAAAAATGGAAAGAGACTCGTGATAAAGAGTAAGTGGCTTATCATTTTTCAAATTTCTACATAGTAACCATTCACATTGAACTTCATATTAATGCATATTTTGATATCATACATACTATATGTATTGGTTTTATTTCATCGGTGAATACATAAATTGAAGCCATCAACAAATTAATTTTTTGCAATATGGAAGCCACACAATTGTGTGCTGCATTGCATGAGCAGAAGAGGAAGAAATGTGACAATGAAAAGAAAGAATTCAAACAGTTGAATGGTAGAGGTGTTCCTTGTCCCGACCATTTAAGATAAAATATGTCAATGACATGCCCTAATAGTTGGGTTGTTGATCAAGTTAGAGATAAATACGGTGCATCGGGTAATTGCTCGCATGCTGAAGAGGATGCACTAAACATAGGGATTGGTTGTGGAAACTCGGTAATAATCTCTTTCTATACATTTTTAACTTCATCATGCACTTTTGAATTGTAACATCTATATTTTATATTTTTAATTATGTTCGGGTTCATAGACACATGACATTGTGATTATTTCACTTTTTATAGGTGAATTTGTTCCCATCTATGTGGGTATATGGAGATCATTTTCACACGAAGGATGTTGATGATGGATGCATGACACAAGACTATGGAGTGGAAGTCGAGTTTGACCAATCTAGTTGTGCTAGACATTGTGACTAAAACCTAATACATGGGACATTAGGTTATGTCAAAAAGATACAAGAGATCATTCAAATGGACTTATCTTCATTTCAATGTGTTATTTTTAGATGCAAATTGTGGGACACCTTTGATCGAAATAATGTAAAGGAATATCGCGATAGTGGGATAATATCTATCAACTCTAGAAAGATGTGGCATGAAGTTAGGGAGCCTTATATTTTCCCCAAACATTGAAACCATGTGTGTTTTTACCCACATGTGTTAAGTAGGGATTGGTGGTTCGTATTAAAACACTAACCATGATAAAAACATATTTTTGGGAACAACAGTGTTATCATGCCAAGCGAGGATGATAATCAGGGTGATTACAATAGAGAGTGATATGTACTTGTGTTATTTCATCATTTATACTGATGTTGTATGTTTTTGTCTTCTTTATTTCACTAGTTATATTGTTTTTTATTCGTCTTGTTGGTATTTTATATAATTGGTAAGATTCAGAAACATTTTTACACGTTCTTTTGCAGCGGAAACATTTTTACACATAAAAATAAGTATTTCCAATTGTGTACTTTACAATTTCAAAATTTAAATTTTAACATATTTGTTTAATGCGTTTAAATCTAATTTATATTAGAATACTTTTATAGGCTTTGGATAGACATCAGGATGGATCAAAAGGTTGTAATTCTAAGCATGAGTTATCAATTTATAACTATATTTTATTAAGATGTCAATCTATATATACTCATATTATATCCTTTCTCAAATGACATTTTGAGTATCAATCTCAAATAACTCACAAAGTGATAGAAAATGGAGAAGGAAAATCATATATGTGTTATATATGTGTACTAAAAGGCCTACTACAACCATCCTCAAACATTTCCAATATAGTAAAATGACCTCTCTTATTTTCGCTATGCAACATATCCCCATAAATATAAATGTAGTTTAAAACATGGTGTACACTATCTATGATAATAAGGATTCAAGGTTACAATCATTCTGAAATAGGAAAATGAGAAGAATATAACCAAAATGAGAAAATAGGGAATTTGGAAACAAAAATGAAGATTTATTCTTAATTTAGATACTTATTGGTTTATTAATCAGTTCACATGTTTTTTCTTCTTGTTTATTTCAAAATCAATATAAATCATGTAGTGGTAAATCTATGAGGACTTTACAATGAAAAAGTTGTGTATTAATATGTAAGATTAAATTCTTGACATGAAAGGTAAATTCATGTTTACTATATTTAAATTCCATTTCTTGCAACATTATGTAAACTGAAAGGAGGTCTTATGCATGTATAAAATGTTGATTACATCGTTTTATGGACCAAAAGAGAAAGAAATGGGTTTACATGGATACATGAGAGGTTTTAATTTTTCCTTCATGGATAATGGAAGAGTTTTAACTTTTGTTTTTAATGGTAATTATAAATAAAAAGTTGAATTAATAAATATTTTGTGGCTAAAAATTAAATGATAAATAATGTAATGGTGATTAAAAGGCATTTGTTTGGCTGTGTAATAGATTTGGTGATGCATTTTTCTTTCGTATTCAGATTATTTAAAATAAATGTCTGTTTTTATCTATCTATAAGTAAATTATTTAAAATAGACATGTCTCTATTATTTTGAACATGATGTAATATTAGGTAGGAGAAATGTGAAAACATGAATTTTAGTGACTACCTCGTGATAAGTATGTGGAAAAGATAATATTTCTTGAGTTGTTCTTTAAGAAATAATCAAATATATTATTTTTCAATAAGTTAAATCTAATATAATATGATTTTTGTATTATTTAACCCATATTTATTATTAAAAAATGATAAACTTAAATCAAAATAGCAAATAAGGAACCAAAATATCACAAAAATGATGTATGTGTCAAAAGATTTAATCTATTTTAGTGATTGATAAATCTATGATTAATATGGATCTACAATGGCTTTCTATCTCTATGTATAGATCGACCACAGTGTAATTTTTCATTGTTTAAATTGTATTTTTTAATACTTTATTATTATTAATATTTTATATTGAAAATTAAATGAGTTACACATTTTCCTCTTAATAAGAACTAACTAAAATAATTTACCTTTAATTTTTTTTCCTTGTGAGCATTGAAATATTTTACTAAGTAGGTTAGAATGAATATGAATAAACTATCTAATCAATAGAAAAATATTTATGGTAATTTTACAATTATAGTTTCCACCATACTGAGATTTTTAATTTATAAAAAATTCTTTGCATTTTTTTAAGGTAAGTCATTTTGCATATAATTTCATATATAAATTTTTGATATAAGTTCACCATTACATAATCTATAATAAATATTACTTCATAAAAATAAACATCATGATGATAACCATCTAACAAACATAAATATCATCTAAGATACACAATCAAATTCACTACCATAATCTAATTATATACACCTCTAGCACATATAAATGTCGCTAGCTAGCATGCAAATCTAATAATATAATAGGGCATCATCATCGTGATCACATCTAACAAAACACAAGCATTCTAATCTAACATCATCACCACACACATCCTCAAATTAATATACATCTCATGTCAAATAACTACTACCACATACACATATATCTGTAGACACATTAAATGAATATATCTAACATGACCTAACAATATACACATCAACAACAACATATAAATTAAGTACATAAACATGAAAAAACAAAATGCACCATATCTCTCTCTCTCTCTCTCACTCTCTCACTCTCACTCTCTCTCTCTCTCTCTCTCTCTCTCTCTCTCTCTCTCTCTACATACATATATATATATATATATATATATATATATATATATATATATAAACAAGTAAAACAACTACATCAAGTCAAATAATTGTTATCAAATATCTAATACAACAGACGTAGTAGTGGCATCTTGGTCTCTATAAGAAGATGATGGATGGTCAAGTACTTCCTAAACATTCAAACTATCAGGTGGAGGAGAAGGTGGTTGGTCTACTCTCTCAAGAGAAACATGAGGCACCTCTACTAGTACTAGGACATGATCATTAGGTGAGTGATGAAGAGGTGTACTACTAAAAGGATCACCTACACCCTTACCATGATCATATGGGGTAGTAATACCATAAGCATGATCACCACCCTCATCATCATGATCTGACAGGATAAAATTGCATGAAGACTCATGTCACGTATCTGAAGAATGCCCTGCATCCTTCGTCACTGCTAATAACTTGGTAGCTCTAATGATATGACGCATAAGAATCATCATATCGCATGTATAGTCCCTGAAGAGCTCCATAAGCCTAGGATCTACCATGATGTCTTGAGCCCTTGCAGGAAAAACTCCCTCCTTGTTGGAAAATGTAACTAGTTTCGGTCTTCATTTAATGCAATTGAGTCATCATGAAATGTACTTGTCAATAGAATAAAGAAAATAAATTTTATTATTATTGTTGTAACTTATTAAAGCATGAGTTTCATTCTTGGGTCACCATGTTTTAGGTCAAAATCCCCATTGAGGACTTGTAGGATTTATTCTAAGTCAATAGAGTCATTGTACATTTAAAGAGACCCTTCTTGGGCTTTTGAATCATTTAAAAAGGTTAAGTATTGAATAAAATATGATTTATGTATCCTCCACACCATGTCAACCTAGAAGAAGATCGATTCAGCCTAAGGACCCTATTCGACCCACATGGATCCTATAGATACAAGCACATCGAATTCATTTGGAGCATCACACTCTCACAAGAAATTCGACGTCTCTTCTAGGTGTGAAAAGTGTGAAGTATGTTGTTGGGAAGCTGAACTGAATGCGAGTTTGGGGAAATCGAGGGAGAAAGGAAAAATCAAAATTCTGGTGTCTCTCTGTCTCTTTTTTGTGGTCTGGGTTGGGATATTGAAGTCTTCTATGTTTTATTGTTGCTGGAAGCTTCCAGTTGCTAGAAGTTGCTGCCTAATCAAAGTTGCTGGAAAGGGGTCAAAATTCTAGGAGGTTGACGTGGTGTGGAGGGAAGGTATGGTCTTGGTCTAGGGTGAAGAGTCTCAAATAATATTATTAAAAGGAATAGTTTCTTGACTGGGTTTTCCCCTTGAGGGGGGTTTTTCCCTTGCATAGTGCCTACATTTGGTGTCTATTGTCTTATGTGTTGTTTCTTTGGTAATTGCTTGATGAAGTGAAAGAAAGAATATATAAACAATTTTAATAATAAGAAACATCACAAGTAATTATAAAGAATAAGAAAATATTTCTGTCTTCTAATTTTCTAACACTCCTCCACCAAAAGTCTAGAAATTTGGTCATAGTAGACTTTCTTGAATCTGAGACTAGCCCTATGGGCCTGAATGCCCATTCCTGTCTACATCTAAGGATGCGCCTCACCTTCTTGGGCCTCGCTGATCTCTACATCTGATCCCTCTTGTGGGGGAGGAGCCATGTCCCCAACGAATATGTTGATATCTACAAAATATATGGTACACAACAATAACTAGACAATTTCATTAAATAATTTAATAAAACAATTTAAAGAATGTGATAGAATAAATTTTATTCAAATTAATTAAGAAAATAAAATGAAAATAAATTAATTTAAAGAAAACAAGAATATTACCTCTATCCTCTGCAGGCTCATCCAATGCGAAGAGCATGTTGGGACACAATATCCAATCGATCACTGCATACGAACATGACACCTAAACAAACATGTGGTCATCCTCACTGGCCAGTAGCGCCAATGCCTGGGTATAAATCTTGGTTGGATACTCCAACAGGCCCCTCTTAGGCCTCGTCTATGGAAACCTCTCAAAAACTAAAGAAACATTCTTTGAAGCGAAAGGGAAGTTCATCTTCCCATGTATCATTACATGATATCTATATAAAGCCCTACAAAACTGCCTCAAAAAAATGGCAGACCATCTCATACATCGTGGCGCCTACATCAAAGAATCGACATAACACAAAAGAGGAAAACTAATGTTCTTCCCATCACTAGTATAGTGTGTAATGCTAGTCACTAGTAATGAGAGGCACCTAACCTCCTTTGCAGCAAAATCAACAATCCGTAGCTCTCCACCATGCACCTAAAAATATATTGGATGGGCTACATGACCCCCAAAATATCTCTGAGAGTAGACAATTTGACTCTATGTTGTAACCCCATGCGGGCCATAAGGGAACTCAAGAAAATCCTCCCCTCTTCTGATAGGGCAATTATAAAATATATGTCCTCCTCAGAGGGCCTATACCATGTGTTAGGACAAACACAAAAAGACTGTTGTTGTACATTTGACCGACGAATCAACTGTGCCAACAAGCCATAGTGTGCCTTTAGTAATGTAGCCTCCTCATATTACTTAAGGAGGCCTACATTCCTCAAGAACGCTCGGGTAGCTACGCTAATAGGGTGAGGGTATAAATCCATCTCCCTCTCTCATGGCTCCCTTGGTAGGACCACATTGTATTGGACTCCCATTTGCTCGTGCTTCTACTGTTACTCCCTCTGTTGACATCTATGCTACATGATTAACATATTAAATACATTAGTTCCATACATAAACCATATTTTTTTCTTATATGAAAAATGTATTTATAAATATGAACACATAACTTTCAATTAAAAAGAAAAAAAAAATCATCCCCGATGCGCCCAAAAAACAATAGTGCACCAGCTTTGGTGCACTATCAAACAGAAAAAACCAACAATAGTGCGTTCATACATATGACACACCACTTTTGGTTCACATACATACATTCTCAACGTGGTGCATTGAGACAACCTTACACAACCTTCGCACTGGCAAGGAATGTTCAGGTTATCGAACACGACAAGCTATTTTTTTTAATATTATGTGTGTGGAGTGTTTGGTAAACATAAATGCACTAGTAGTAACCTAAAAATGTACGTATAAACATACAATCTATAGCTTTTCTTGGTATGTTGTAATTTATGAGATGCACCGAAAAAACTGTCATGTGTTAGTTTCAAGCACCGAATTGCAGTGCACGATGTAAATTTACAGGGTGCACCGCTATCAGTATGAGCCGAACCTGTTGAATGCACCGCACAAGAAAAAACTTAAAAAATAATGGACTTTTGGACATATTTTGCAATTTTGATCCACTAAAAATTTAAATTAGAGAGATATGTAGACATTACCTGGGCATTTGGTCATCAGGGAGGCATAGTTGACACGTAAATGAGAAAAATAAATCATTAACATTTGAGAAAATTGGAAAGCCACGCATTAAGCATGGTACGGAAGGATAGTGAGCAAGATAAGCACCGAAGAATGGCATCAATGCTTTAGAGATTTACGACACTACAAATGGTAAAAAAGAAATTTACAACCAGCAGCTTTTTGTATTTAGCCCAGTTTTAGTGGGTTATTATAACAACATTAGTGCATATTATCTCGAAGAGCACCTTTTTTTCTAATTAAAAACCTTATAACAGTGCTCTTGTAAAGACGCGCTAGTGGTTCATGGGAATATAACACCTCATTTGTTTAAAATTAAACTCCCCCTAGTGGTGCTCTTTCTAAGGTGCACGAAGGTGTTTTAATACATGAACAACACTGGTCCTTCGTGGGAATATCACACCACATTTTTTTTTAAATTAAAAACCCTCTAGCGATGCTCTTGTTAAGATGAGTTGGGATGTTTTAATACATAAACTGCATGCATGCTTCATGAAAATATAGAACCACATTTTTTAAAATTAAAATCCCCCTAGTGATGCTCTTTCTAAGATGGAACACGGTGTTTTATACATGAACAACTTCAGTGCTTCGTAGGAATATAGCACTACAATATTTATTTAATTTAAAAACCCTAGAGCAGGGCTCTTTTTTGTAGAATTTTCTCTACAAATCAGCTAGCTCACTGATATCATGTAGAAATTTCACCTGTAGATAAAACTGATATGTGCAATGTACTAAAGCATAATACTAGATCTACATCTAACATAAACTTTGTGGAAGCTTAATCAAACATGAGCAACATCAAGCATGAATAGATATAACTGAGAATTAGAAGTAATCAACCATAACACAGAAGATATAACCTGGGGAAAGCACCAGCCTAAAACCCCATCTCTGTATTATCAATGAAGTGGAAATCCTTAACAACATACAGAAAGAATCAGCTCAAAAGCTATCCTGCTCTCTCTGTACACTGATGACGTAGCTCATGGACTATCTAGGCCTGTATATATAGGCTCCACAAGTCCTCCAAGCCCCTATTTCCTTGCGCAGTTTTGATTGGGGTCCAATTACATAACATGTGTGAATTGGAAAAATCATACTTGTTGTCACCTCAGGTCCAACCACGCAGTACTAGAAGGAATAATATTCCTTCCTCATGCAAAGAATATTCACTAGGAATATCCTAGCAACTGATAGTACATTGTCCCTCATCTGATCTTAACTGGGTCTTTGTCTGAACTACCATGCATCAGTTATCCATGAGTGAATAGTCAGTTATCTAAAAATACCAGTTGTCACATGCATGCAAGCATCAAAAAACTGAATCTCATTAATTTAACAACTTGTTAAATTAATCTAACTAGACTTGACAAAGTTAGACTAAGTCAACCGATCCTCTCAATATAGAACTCATCCTTAATTCTTCAATCATTGGAGCAAATCAAGGACACATTCCCCAATCAGTGGAGAAATTATTGCATGTTCTCACAAAGACTTCAAGTTTGATTTTCCTTAACTAATTAACTAAAACTGAATTAATTAATTAATATTCAAACTGCTGGTAAGACCAAATTCGAATTTTACTTCCTATTTTAGACCAAGGACTACCTAAAAATAGGAATCCAACCAGAACTGCTAAAAATAGAACTTCTATCTTTATCACTTACATTTTTCATTCCCTGTTGCCTAATCCAGCGCTGATACCCAAATTACTATTTCTTAGTAGTGTTATTTTTAGCACTTCTATTTTTAGCAATTTCTTGTTGCCATTTTCAACACTCCCTCTCAACAAGAAAGGCTTACTCTCGAACCTGATCCTATACCTTCAGAGCGTTCTATGCAACACTTCTACCAAGTGTGGTTGCTCCAGCAACTCTCGAAACAAAAAAACTCCCAACTGACCTCTCTATTAGGCTAGAAACAAACTCTGATGCTGAAGCTCTACCTACTACTGACAAGTGCTCCCTCTCTGACCTCTGCACTACTGCAACATCTCCATGCATCTCGCACCGTTGCACCCTTCTTTGTGCTACCCTGCACTGTGCAACACACTTGTCCCTCTGGCATTGTTGCAGCCTACATGCTCTGCGCTGTCCTAGGATTCCCTGCACTGTAGCTCTCTCTACTGCTCCATCCGCATCTGTCTCTACCCAATCAGTTAGTTCCTGCTACTCCTCATCGAGGCTCCCATAGCAAAGTCGAATCAAAGAGGTTGGGTACCTCAAGGATCCTACCCCTCCTCCTTAGGACAATCACTCCACATAACCCCACCTCCTACCTAAAGGCAAGGCTGCATGTGATCCCTCAGCCCACCTGGCTCGAAGAATCCCCCTACTGGAGGTCTCTGCATGAGTATATGTCTCTACTTGATCTCCACTTAGCTTCCCCTATTGTGGCTGCTCCACAACCTCCTGAAGCTGTTGCACCAATCGTGGCTCCTCCATAATCGTCTGAGACTTCTTCTGGCACTGCATGTTGAGAGATAATATACTCTCCCTCTCAACCACCAAGTATCCATCAGTTGCCTTGTTGCTCAAGGCTTTGCATGCATGTTGAACCTCAAGAGCATACAGGTTATTGACCCGTGAACCAATCTGCTTCACTTGTCTAGTAATGATGTGTCTAAGGAAAACCTTTCCCTTACTGAAGACTACATCATAGCCTCTGTCTTCCAGCATCGCGATCGACACCAAGTTTCTCTTCAGACCTAGTACATACTTGACATCGGTCAAGGTAAGGCGAGCTCCATGCTCCCTCTAAAAAATAACCGTGTCTACACTTGAGACACTATACTTTTCATCATTACCCATCGCTATGAGTATCTGGAGATCTTTCTCCTCCAAAGTACTGAACAAACTCTTGTCACCGGTCATGTGGAAAGAAGCTCCACTGTCAAGGAACCAACCACCTCCCACCATGGATGAAACCATGCATGCGAAGAGTGTGAAATCCAACTTGAACTGTGAAGCAAGTGCCTCACCTTCAGATCCTTCCTCGGATCCCTTCTTGGATTTCCTTAGTGGACAATTTGTAACAAAATGGCCCACCTCATGATAGCAAAAGCATCACACTTTCGATTTGTCAAACTTCTTCCCACCATGGGAAGAACTAGACTCGGAAAGAGAAACCTTCTCCTTCCCCTTATTCGCCTTACTCACTAAGGCATAGTTTTCTTCATTGTCCATGGATGAAGAACCATCTCTGGTGCTTCTTCTTATCTCCTCCTGCATCAAATTTGACCAAAGTCATTCCCAATCTGGCAGTTTCCCTCTTCCATTAACCAAGTCCTGGTAGCTATGCCAGCTCTTAGGAAGGCCGAGGAGTGCAAGACTCACCATGTCATCATTAGTTGTCATGATCCCTACACTTCCAAGCTCATCCCTGCATGAGGTGACCTTGTTCAGATACATATTGATCGTGTCATCCTTTTCACACTTGATCTTTCAAAGTTTGTCCTTCAGTGCCAGCTTTCTCTGATCACTGCTATACTGATAAAGATCTTTCAATGTTTTCTACATCGAAAATGGAGTCTCCTTCCCATGGAAGCTCGAGACTATGTGATCTCGAACACCCTCCAGGATGATTCTCCTAGCTCTAGCCACACACTTCTTCCATTTAGCCAATTGAGTAGCATCAGTCGGCTTCTGGACTTCTTGATCAATGAAGTCCTTTAGACCATTATCTTCTAATACTTCCTCCATGTGATCCTTCTAGGTTATATGGTTTGTGCTACAATCCAGTGCATACTCAAGCCTCAAACCATAGAACGCCATCGGTGAAATAGATGTGATAAGAGCTCAATTCAATATTTAGAAACCAAAAAATTATTCCTTCTTGTATACTGATCTTCCTTGGTCACCTTTGCTCTGATACCATGTAAAATTTTCTCTACAAATCAGCTAGCTCACTGATATCATGTAGAAATTTCACTTGCAGATCAAACTAATATATGTAATGTACTAAAGCAAAAAACTAGATCTACATCTACCATAAACTTTGTGGAAGCTTAATCAAACATGAGCAACATCAAGCATGAATAGATATAACTAATAATGAGAAGTAATCAACCATAACACATAATATATAACATGGGGAAAGCACTAGCCTAAAACCCCATCTCTATATTATCAATCAAGTGGAAATCCTCAACAACATACAAAAAGAATCAGCTCAAAATCTATCCTGCTTTCTCTATACTCTGATGATGTAGCTCATGGACTATCTAGGCCTGTATATGTAGGCTCCACAAGTCCTCCAAGCCCCTATTTCCTTGCGCATTTTTGATTGGGGTCCAATTACATAACATGTGTGAATTGGCCAAATCATACCTGTTGTCACCTCAGGTCCAACTACGCAGTACTAGAAGGAATAATATTCCTTCCTCATGGAAGGAATATTCACTAGGAATATCATAGCAACTGATAGTACACTATCCCTCATCTGATCTCAACTGGGTCTTTGTCTGAACTGCCATGCATCAGTTATCCATGAATGAATACTCAGTTATCTGAAAATACCAGTTGTCACATGCATGCAAGCATCAACAAACTGAATCTCATTAATTTAACAACTTATTAAATTAATCTAACTGGACTTGACTAAGTTAAACTAAGTCAACTAATCCTCTCAATATATAACTCATCCTTAATTCCTCAATCAGTGGAGCAAATCAAGGACACATTCCCCAATCAGTGGAGAAATTATTGCATGTTCTCACAAAGACTTCAAGTTTGATTTTCCTTAACTAATTAACTCAAACTGAATTAATTAATTGATATTCAAACTGCTTGTAAGACCAAATTCGAATTTTACTTCCTATTTTAGACTAGGGACTACCTAAAAATAGGAATCCAACTAGAACTGCTAAAAATAGACCTTTTATTCTTAGCACTTACATTTTTCATTCCTTGTTGCCCAATCCAACACTGATACCCAAACTATTATTTTTAGCACTTCTATTTTTAGCAATTTCCTGTTTCCATTTTCAACACTCCCTCTCAACAAGAAAGGCTTCCTCTCGAACCCGATCCTATACCATCAGAACGTTCTGCATGCAACACTTCTACCAAGTGTGGTTGCTCCAGCAACTCTCGAAACAAGAAAACTCCCAACTGACCTCTCTGTTGGGCTAGAAACATACTCTGATGCTGAAGCTCTACCTGCTACTCACAAGTTCTCCCTCTCTGACCTCTGTGCTACTACAACATCTCCATGCATCTCGCACCATTGCACCCTTCTTTGTGCTAACCTGCATTGTGAAACACACGTGTGCCTCTCGCATTATTGCAGCCTGCATGCTCTGCGTTGTCCTGGGATTCCCTCCACTGTAGCTCTATTTGTCGCTCCATCCGCATTTGTCTCTACCCAATCAGTAAGTTCCTGCTACTCCTCATCGGGGCTCCCATAGCAAAGTCGCATCAAAGAGGTTGGGTACCTCAAGGATCATGCCCCTCCTCCTTGGGATGATCACTCCACATCACCCCACCTCCTACCTGGAGGTATGGATGCATGTGATCCCTCAGCCCACCTGGCTTGAAGTTTCCCCCTACTGGAGGTCTCTGCATGAGTGGATGTCTCTACTCAATCTCCACTCATCTTCCCCTGTTTTGGTTGCTCCACAACCTCCTAAAGTTGTTGCACCAATCGTGGCTCCTCCACAATCATCTGAGACTTCTTCTGGCGCTACATGTTGAGAGGTAATATACTCTCCCTCTCAACCACCAAGTCTCCATTAGTTGCCTTGCTGCTCAAGGCTTTGCATGCATCTTGAACCTCAAGAGCATACAGGGTCTTGACCTGTGAACCAATCTGCTTCACTTGTCTAGTGATGATGTGTCTAAGGAAAAACCTTTCCGTTACTGAAGACTACATCATAGCCTCTGTCTTCCAGCATCGTGATCAACACCAAGTTTCTCTTCAATCCTGGTACATACTTGACATCGATCAAGGTAAGGCAAGCTCCACGCTCCCTCTGAAAAATAATTGTGTCTACACCTGAGACACTATACTTTTCATCATTACCCATTGATATGAGTATCTGGAGATCTCTCTCCTCCAAAGTATTGAACAAACACTTGTCACCGGTCATGTGGAAAGAAGCTGAACTGTCAAGAAACCAACCACTTCCCACCATGGATGAAACCATGCATGCGAAGAGTGTGAAATCCAACTCGAACTGTGAAGCAAGTGCCTCACATTCAGATCCTTCCATAGATCCCTTCTTGGATTTCCTGAGTGGACAATGTGTAACAAAATGGCCCACCTCATGACAATGAAAGCATCGCACTTTCGATTTGTCAAACTTCTTCCCACCATGGGAAGAACTGGACTTGGAAAGAGAAACCTTCTCCTTCCCCTTCTTCGCCTTACTCACTAAGGCACAATTTTCTTCATTGTCCATGGATGAAGAACCATCTCTGGTGCTTCTTCTTATCTCCTCCTGCATGAAATCTGACCAAAGTCATTCCCAATCTGGCAGTTTCTCTCTTCCATTAACCGAGTCTTGGTAGCTATGCCAGCTCTTAGGAAGGTCGAGGAGTGCAAGACTCAGCATGTCATCATTGGCTGTCGCAATCCCTACACTTCCAATCTCATCCATGCATTAGGTGATATTGTTCAGATACATAGAGATCATGTCATCCTTTTCACACTTGATCTTTCGAAGTTTGTCCTTTAGTGCCAGCTTCCTCTAATCATTGTTATTCTGATAAAGATCTTTCAATGTTTTCCACATCGAAAACAGAGTCTCCTTCCCATGGAGGCTTGAGACTATGTGATCTCGAACTTCCTCCAGGATGATTCTCCTAGCTCTAGCCACACACTTCTTCCATTCAGCCAGTTGAGTAGCATCAATCGGCTTCTAGACTTCTTGATCAATGAAGTCCTTTAGACCATTATCTTCTAATACTACCTCCATGCGATCCTTCCAGGCTATATAGTTTGAGCTGCCATCCAATGCATACTCAAGCCTCAAACCATAGAACGCCATCAGTGAAATAGATGTGATAAGAACTCAATTCAATATTCAGAAACCACAAACTTCTTCCTTCTTGTATACTATTCTTCCTTGATCACCTGTACTCTGATACCATGTAAAATTTTCTCTACAAACTAGCTAGCTCACTAATATCATGTAGAAATTTCACCTGTAGATCAAACTGATATATGCAATGTACTAAAGCATAATACTAGATCCACATCTACCATAAACTTTGCGGAAGCTTAATCAAACATGAGAAACATCAAGCATGAACAGATATAACTGATAATGAGAAGTAATCAACCATAACACAGAAGATATAACCTGGGGAAAGCACCAGCCTAAAACCCCATCTCTGTATTGTCAATCAAGTGGAAATCCTCAACAACATACAAAAAGAATCAGCTCAAAAGCTATCCTACTCTCTATGTACTTTGATGATGTAGCTCATGGACTATCTAGGCTTGTATTATAGGCTCCACAAGTCCTCCAAGAACCTATTTCATTGCGCAGTTTTGATTGGGATCCAATTACATAACATGTGTGAATTGGCCAAATCATACCTGTTGTCACCTCAAGTCCAACTACGCAATACTAGAAGGAATAATATTCCTTCCTCATGCAAGGAATATTCACTAGGAATATCCTAGCAACCGACAGTACATTGTCCCTCATCTGATCTCAACTGGGTCTTTGTCTGAATTACCATGCATCAGTTATCCATGAGTGAATTCTCAGTTATCTAAAAATACCAGTTGTCACATGCATGCAAGCATCAACAAACTGAATCTCATTAATTTAACAACTTGTTAAATTAATCTAACTGGACTTGACTAAGTTAAACTAAGTCAACTGATCCTCTCAATATAGAACTCATCCTTAATTCCTCAATCAGTGGAGCAAATCAAGGACACATTCCCCAATCAGTGGAGAAATTATTGCATGTTCTCACAAAGACTTCAAGTTTGATTTTCCTTAACTAATTAACTCAAACTGAATTAATTAATTAATATTCAAATTGCTGGTAAGACCAAATTCGAATTTTACTTCCTATTTTAGACGAGGGACTGCCGAAAAATAGGAATCCAACCAGAACTGCTAAAAATAGAACTTATATTTTTAGCACTTACATTTTTCATTCCCTGTTGCCCAATCCAGCACTGATACACAAACTGCTATTTTTTAGCAGTGCTATTTTTAGCAATTTCTTGTTGCCATTTTCAACATTTTTAAGTACGTATTGGGGCATTTGAATACAAGGAAAACACTGGTACTTCCAGTTGATATAGCACCAATATGGTGGAAATAATTTTATGACTGAAATTTTTTAAATTTAACCTTTGTCTGGTGTTATCGAGTAAAGTAAGTACCAGTGCGTTATATATAGGTGGTGCAATGTTTTTTTAAATAATGGTTCCATGGTTCACTATACTATGTACGCATCAGGGTGTTAGCATACCATTTTAGCACTAGACTAGGAAAAATGAATTTTATGACCGATATTTTTGTAAATTTAACCCTTTTCTGGCGCTATTGAGTAGAATATGCACCGATGCAGTTTTTTATTTCACGCATCATTTTTTTCTTCTTTTTAAGTAAATATTCCAAAATGCACCATGTTCTATTAGGCAGTTCTTATATGTATATTAAAGCACTAGTGCGTTTGTATATTATAGACACACAATTAAAAAAATATCCGCTAAAACATACACTCACCCACCACTGTGAGTGACCTTCACTACAAACATATTTTTGGACTATTTTTATAAGTGCTTCCACAAAAACCTCTGCTAAGAGATAATTTCCTTGTAGTGTATTACAATAGAAATCATAATACTAGAAAGCCATAAAGAGTACCCTCCACCATATTTACAAAATGCTAAACTAGAAAACCATAACATTGACTATAAACAAGCTCACACACCGAAAATAATGAAACTTCAATGTCATATACAACTTTATCACAAAATTCCTTCCTTAAACAAAACTAAATTAAACTTTACATAGAAAGTTACCAGACCCGAAACATTGAAAAATGCATTGATTCTAGTGATGTGGATTTAGTTGCTCATAAGAATAGTTTTACTCCAACACATGAATAGAAAAAATTATAGATAAATTTTATTAAGCCAAAAACTAGGTTATATATCATTATATAAATAAAACTAACTCAAAAAGTCTAGGATAGAAATTTTTAATAGATCCTAAAACCTAGCATCTAAGCACAATACTAGAAATTATTGGAGAAATGATGTAAACTACTATATCAAAATAGAAAATCAAAATGATTTATAACTCTCAAAATCAATAATAATATTCTAATGAAATAATAATGAGAAATACATATGCTCAATATACTTATACTAAGACTAAGGAGTAGAATGCTTATTGGCTTTGGCATTGGAATTCACTAATATAGACCAATTGTACCATTCTTCACTCGGAAACCTCAAGTTAGTATTGCAAAAGAAATACTAGGTTGTATAATATATAACAAAACTTAATATTTACTATGGAAGTTATTATCTCAATGTGCCAACCATCAAATGCACTTGGTAGGCTCAAAAACAATTCAAATTTCCATGGTTGACTACATTGTTTCTATGGTTGACAAAGAAACTAAACATGGAAGGTTTGTAGACTATGAAGTTAGAAAATTGTTGGGAAAGGATTATTTGGGGTTGTAGGAGTTGAGATAGCATAGTTAGTGATAAGAATTATCTTTTGTATTTAACCACATTGGAAAAATAAGGGCAATTATCTATGATGAATGAAAATGAGTTAGACTAATGGTTCAGAAGATTTGCGTTCTTAATTTTAGGTATAAAATTATATGTTGTGAATAATAAAGTCCTTTTCTACTCTGAGTAAACATACATTAAATGATGGTGTTGATACATAAAGTCACTAGTCATTATTTTTCAAAAACTCACCTGTTGACCAATGCTTTATGAGAAGCTTTTGGCTAGCAAATTATAGCATGTGGGAAGTGCTTGTAATGTTGTCAAATGAGAAATAACTAGAAATGATAACATTACCTTAAAATTGTTGTAATTGTCTTTGCATATGATAATGTAATTGTACATCAAGATTTTTAGATTATGTCAACTGAATCTAGATCTACTATAAAAAGGATAATCACATTTTAAATCTATAAAAAAATAATTTTTAACAGAATCTCAAGCAAAATTTTGACTTTTTCTCACCAAATAACTAACCACACCCAATACCTTTTTTGACATATATATCAATCTCATAAACTTATATGTAAAGATATTTTGGAAATTGGAATTTGAAGAAAGATTTGCAGCTATTTGATCCTTCTCCTTCCACGACAACCAAGAGTTAGATGGATATAGGCTCGTAAACATTCAAATCATTTAATATGGAAAAAACAAAATTATATTATATGGATTTAGGCTGGTAAACATTCAAATCATTTAGTATGGAAAAACAAAATAATATTATTTTAACTCTCTTGAAAACTGTGGGAAGAAAAATCATATTCCGCTAAACATCATAAGCAATTATAATATAATAAATTGCTAAGTTAAAAGGTAAATATTACAAGCTACTTGTTAGGTTCCTATACCAATATGTGTCATGTTTGATGATTGACTGTTAAAGTGCCAAATATGTTCATCCTTTCCATGCTGCAAAGGTTCCATATTTTCAAAAATCAAAAAAATTAAAAAATGAAAAGAGGGTATGCCCTAAAAGAAAGATCAAAGGGAAAAAAGAATGAATTGGTCAAGAAGAGAAAAAATGAACCCCAAAGAAAAGACCAGGAAAGTGTGCTAATCCAAAATGCCACTACTATTCCATTTTTGCAAAAAAACTTATGGTGTGCAGTTAGTTGGTTCTTGCACACTCAATGGATGGCCAAACAACCTAATCTTGGCCAGTCCATGTTTAAATTTCCTGTTTTAGAGATAGAGAATGAAATATGTCCAAACAGTTCAAGCTTGGCAGATTAGTGGTTAGGTAGAGAAACAGAGGTGCTCAACAGCAAAATCTGAGCTCCTGGAAGAAATAAGGGCAGACTTAGATAGGAGGGCAGCTAAAAGAAAAGAAGAGAGTAAGGGTTTGCTAGTTCAAATGCACCCAATCAAAAAGAAGAAAAAATGTTAGGTGTATTAGGCTGGGTAGGTAGTTTGAGGTTGCAGAAGCAGGTTTATGAGCAGTGCTGTCTATTGAGGATAATTCATCTTTCATGAATATCATAAGTGCAATGGCAGTTGTTTGGTTACAGTTCAGGTGGAGCATGACTAATTCCCCTCCCCATTTCTCCAAGAACACTCACTAACATCCCCTCAAGGACATTGGGATCTGCTCAGTTCCCCTAGTTCATTTCATTTCATGAGAAAGACTAAGTGAAACTTTGGTTTTACTTAAGAAAACTAAGCCACATTTCTTGGGTAAAAAGGTTTTTCTTCCATTATACTAAGTTCTCCACGTTCATGACTTAGATCCCTTCTATTCCCTAAGCCTAAGTTTTACTCTTTTAACTTAGTGCATTGATCAAACCTACCATTTCATATTAACACCCTAACTCTATTATATAACTCCTATATATAGTTTTCCCCCGCCCATACTATGTAAAATACATAAAAAACCCCAAAGTTTTTAATACTCCGCCCTGGGCTTAATTAAAGCCATATGTTAATGTTTTAAGGGGGTCCAAGGTTTATTCGAAACCTTGTGGACAACCCTCCCCGCGCACCCATATAAACATTGGGTTTCATTTAACATTCGGTTAAATGAATAACCAACCCGCCCAAACCCAAAGTTGAAATACATTACAAAACCCCGCAAAAACATTATAAAAACATTGATTTATGCGCGAGTCCCATGACATAGCCCTCCGTCAATTCAGATCCCCGCCAACCGTTGGATCTGGCCCTCGCCATCCAACGGCCCACATAAATATCGCACACCCTCATGCGCTGAATGATAGCGCCTGGGGGATGGCGGTATTCCTGCCGTACCCTGGGACAGCTATCGGCTTCCCGCTTCCCCCGCTCCCCCCCCCCCAAACCACTATGGCCCAAAGGTGGTGCGGGGGCCAAACCACTTACCGCTCCGCTTCCCACTGCTGACGTCGTTGCCCACGTCATCACCCACGTCGGCTGCCACCTCACCACTGTATCATCCGCCGTGTCCACCACGTCACTGCCAAGTCAGCTTCCGTACCCCCGCTACACGACAAAAAAGTTGCGTCATGTTGACGTCACCCGACCAAAGCACACCAAAACCCGCCAAAATCAAAAATTTTGTTAAAAAGGCGTAAAATGTCGTTTTTCATTCATTTCTGTTTGTCTCTTCTACGTGACTTTTACATGCTCTTTCATGTTCAAAACGACATTTCCACTGCACAATCCGTCACCAAGAGAAATTAACTCCATAGTGCGGCCCCTCAGCTCAGTCCGCCACCCACATTTTGCACAGGGTGTCCATTAAACAGGTATTTACCCGAGTTCTGCTCCTAAACCCTATTTTCTAAGTTCTACTCTGTAAAATTGCCTGGAACACCCAAATTCGAATTAGAAACGCTGTGTTGCCTTCAAACTCGTGCATCAAGACCACTATTTTGCCCATTTTTTCCAAGAAATCCCATGAACTCTGTCTCCCTCTGCAAATTTCACCCAGTAAGCTAAATATCAGTCGGCTTCGGCCTGCAATTCTCTGAGAAAACCCACTGAAATGGTCATTTTGCCTACTGTTGTTGCACAAACCAAACTCCAAGTTGAAAAATCACAAGAAATTTGAATAATGGAGGCTCCAGTGGCCCTGAATGTTGCTCCCCTTAATGCTCCTCATAAGGATTTGGAATACTTGCCCTTAGCTGACAAGGACTTCCAAATACAAGATTTAATTGGTGACAAGAACCACCTTCAATCATTCTGCAAAATCAGGAACAGTCACTTAAATAACACTGATTTCTTTGGGATTTGGGAATCCAATCTGCCTAGATACTACCTCCCAGAAGTAAATGTATTCCCAGATGTCATTCGCCTGTGCTGTGCCAATTATGAGCCCACTCAAAGAGCAGTCATGTCTCCAGCTGGAACTGTCTTATTTCATATAACTCCTGACTCAATCAATGAAATGATGCAGTTCAGACCTACTCAGCCTCTGGCTCCTCTTTCCATGGGATATTTGCTAGAGCAAGGCTCTAAACTGACCACTGCAGAAATAGGCCGAATTGCCAAGTTATTCATGAGTCCAGATTGCTACTCCAGATACTCACATCCCTATCACCATGCCTGGTTTGATGAAGTTGGAAGATTCATTATTGATATGATATCCTATGTCCTGGGATTCAAGACAAGTGAAATTGTTGATGAGACAGTCTTAGCTTTCATGTCCATATTTATTCCAGGACACCCTCCTGCTATCAAGTATGACTTTGCTACCTTCATTAGCAACAAAATCCATGAACAATTCATAAAGCTGGACAGAGAGGGAGTCTTCAAATATACTTCTTATATCTATCATCTGTTTTTGTATTATCAAACAAACAGTTTTCAATTTCCTATCAGAAAGTTGGATACTAAAGGAGAAAGGAGATCTGTGATATTTTGGACCCCAGTCTTTCATATAGTCTATCACTCTCCTTACACTTACTGTGAGTTCATTGATCTGTTTATACATCCAGTCTCCTCTTTGTTAATGGCCACTCCTCCTCCCAGACTCTCTGGTGAGATGCAAAAAATCTTACAGCTCTCCAAAAACTACAAATTAGGTGACTGGTACTTTTACCAGAATCACACCGAGATCAGGATGTATGGCTGTGAGCTATGCCCCTACAAACTGCCAAAATATGTGCCTATGAGACTCTTTGCTCTCGAATACTTCAGGCAATCTATCAGCTCAGATATTACTCACTTTTATGCTGCCAAGAAAAAGGCTCAGCTGAAATTGAGGAACCAATTAGGCCCCTTCATCATTAACAAAAAGGAAGGATGGCAAGATGCTGAAAAGATATTGGGTGAACATCTCTATTTAAAAAGGAGCTTTTGGTGGGTACCCTATGACCCTAAGGGATTCATCTGTGATAGAAAGGTAAAAAATAGGCTGTCAGCCTATAGCCATCGTAGGATCCCTGACATAGAGCAGTATGCTAATCAAGATGAATGGGTAGAGGGCACATTGGTAGAAGATCTCATTGAGGAAGAAAAGATGGAAGAAGCAATGAAAAATCTTGAAAAGACTCTTGACTTGAACTCCTTTGGACAGGTGTCTTTCAAATCACCTCAGCAGACCGGAGTGGGCACATCAACTTCTGCAACTTCTCAACGGCCTACACAAGAGAGCACTACACTAGGTGCAAGATCAGCAAAGGGCAAGGAGGTAATAGACACAGAGCAACAAACAATGACAGATCAGCCAGCATCATCAAAAGAACAAGGTCAAGGGTAGATTCCACCTGTTCAGAACAAGGCACCGGACACACCAGCATTGCAGACTCCTCTAAATGAGGAAAAGGGCAGAAAAAGGGACCGAGAAGAGGCTACACCTGTAAGTGGGCCAGCAGAGCAACCAGGAGCAAAAAAGGCAAAGGATAGATCCTCTACCTGAAGAGGAAATTATAGAAGAGATCATAGAAAGCCCAATAAGTGAGAGGGTTGCCAGCCCACAAACATCTCCAGTGGTAGAAACTTCCATCAGCTCACATAGGAAGCAATCTGAGAAACAGCATGGTATGGAAGTTTCCTCTTCAAGGCCGCAGATCAAGCAAGGTTCAAATATTAAAAGGACATTCATGGACATCAAGGCACATAATGAACCAATCAGAATGTAGCCTTATGATCAGATTCTCAAGATGACCCCCACCAAACAGCAAAGGTTAATGTCTGCATATGACATTAAAGAAGGGAAAATGATCCTAAGCCACTTCAAGCCTAAAGTGCAGTGGCCACAGTTAGCTGCTGATTATATTAGAACAAATTTGGAGGCCCTTGCAAAAGACATCCACCCTATGGACCAAATTGAGTTGCACAAGAAAATAGGGGAGATGGCCTATTCCACATTGGCAAACAAAGCAATGCTAGCTCAGCAATTGCAGAATTCATTGAATAACACATCTGCCCAATTGGATTTGGAAAAGGCATCTTCTTTGGCCAAGGACAACAGGATAAAGTCCTTAGAAGAAATTATCATTGAGTTGGGACATGATCCCAAGGATGCCAAGGGAATAAAAGCCTTGATAAATAAAAAGGAGGATGACATAGCTGCCCTCAAGAAACAATTGAAGCTGCCAATCACAATGCATCGTCAAACCATAGAGGTTGTGCAAGAAAAAGAAGAAGAAGACATGATGGATTTTCTAATAAAAATGAATCAAAGGGTGAGTGAGATGGAGCAGGAATTGGAGAAAACATTACAGGAAAATCAAGGAGTGTCGACCTCCTAGCCATCTCAAATTGTTCCAACAGTTACTACTGCTCCTCCTACAGTCACAACAGCAGTCCCTCCCACTGTCCCGGCATCAACAGCAGCAGGTACTCCAGCAACAACTGTAGCAGGCAGCAACACTGCCTTGACCACAGAAGAATTGTTAAAGTCTATGGAGGATTTAAAACTTCAGGTTTGAGAGTTGAAGGATGCCAAAGAAAAACTGGCAAAATTGGAAGCGAGCTATGATAAATCCAAGATGACTGTAGCAGAAAAAACAAGGGAGGTAAAAGCATTGGAAAATAAAGTAAAGGCATTGGAAAAGGATCTCTTGTTAGACAAGCCTCTGAGAGAAATCAGGAGCATTTTGTGGGCCAACATTGGCCAGTCCATCACTGATATGTGGACATCAATACAGATAATTCATGAGAAGATGGATTTGGTGACAGTAGCTCAAAAAGAAATTCAAAGGGCCAAGGATTCATTGGGACACATGCCTGAGCAGGCCAATAGGCTAATACAATTTTCGAACACCCACACCAACGAACAACTTGCAGCACTGGATATAAAGGATAGGACAAACACCATCCTAACAATTAAAAGGGTCCTGACCATGAGAGCCTTCATACAAAATCTGGAGAGGAAGTGCCAGGATGTGCAAATGGAGATAAATGATTTCACGCAGAAATTTATAGCTTTGCAGGAAAAGGGTATGCCCAGTTTATTAACTAATGACTATAGACTGATGGCACATGAAGACTATATTCATAGGTTGAATACATATGTGGATAGCCAAGCCACAGCATCATCAAGTTCTCTAGGAGAAAAGGCACTCTCGTCTGGACAGAGCCTATATGACAATTTGGAAAATCTGTTTCTTATTGAACATGAAGTGAGGCATCTTTTCACAGTCCAGCCCACTTTCTTTAGGTACACAGATGTGGATGAAACTATAATAAAAATGTGTAGGCACCAATTACCAAATAATCAGTGGTGGCAGAGTATGCTCGGAATTTTATAGGGCAGATTTCAAAGTTTTGATTATTTTTCCAGAACACAACAAGATATCATAAAGTGCAGAAAAGAGAAGATAAAGAATCGCATTGGGCAACGATCAATTAAAGCACAGGAAAAAACACCTAAGAAAGCAACGCCAGCAGCACGAGATTTCACTAAAGTATCTATAGGCCGGCTCACTGAGCAAGTAATCAATGCATCTCACCAACAAAACAGCCAGCACCGCATTTTCTTACTTCTGCATTCATTTCTCTCTGTTCCCAAAAGAATTTACTCCTTCTATAGAGTAGATGAAAGAAGTTATTACAAGATATTATCTCTTTGAGATATTTTGAAAACATTTTTGTACAAATACCTCCCCAAGCTAAGTATTAGGGGTTGGTGATACACTTCTAAAAACTGCGCTGTAACTCTAAGAACTCTTCTGAATAAAAGGTTGCTGGAATGCGTTGTTGTTGAACCCTCTGGTTGTGGAATTGATGACAGATGGACTATGTTGCAGAATCCTCGAATTATTTCATGGATCAATAAGTCTTTTTAACTCATGTTTTACTGTTTATGTGTTTAGATATCATCTATGTTCATAATCTTAATAACAGGGAAAAAGAATAACCTAGAATTTACTTAACTGTACTCTGTGTTCAATTTATGTTATTATTCATGTTTTCTTCAGAATTAGTATAAGCAGGAATTCTTAATTTCTCCTGTTTCCCCTAGTTCTTACACCTTGAATACAGCTAGGGAATTCTTAACTGCTCCCTGGAAATATTCATTCATTTTCCCTCTGTCAGCATGATGAAGGATTCTTAATTGCCCTTCATCCCCTGGTTCCATCTCACCTCATTTCAGCTCACAGTTTGTTCCATGGTTAATTATCTTGCTCTGTAGTACCTCTTTCTATCAAAGAAACCACATCAAGCAGTTCATCCTCATAGACTCCATAGCCCAATGGACTGAACTTCTCAGACTTTACCCTTGTTTTATTGAAAATCATCATCCAAAAATCAAACAAACCCTGTTCTTCATAACTAGCCTAATATAACCCAAAACAAAGTTAAATCATAAAGAGAGAGCCCTCTCTGGGTGCAGATAGGCTAGGATCTGCATCTAAAAGATTGGTTAGTGGTTACCTCAGCCGTATTCCCTTTTCTAGAAGCTTTGGGGAACAACCTGAGTGATAACACTACTAACAAAAATAAATATTAGTATTATTAGTACAACTATATAAATTAAATATTATTATTATTAGTATAACTATATAAATTAAATGACCATAGTCATAATATTTGTTCTTTTGCTTTTATACTATTCATAAGCCATGACATAAGGTATAATATTGTAATTAAAAAAGGAAGTGATTTTTTTATGAAAAAGTAGTTCATCTCTATAGTTAAAAATTTTGTTATATGTTTTTAAAAATATATATATCTTTAATTCATATATTAATTCTTTTTACTAATAAATAATAATTTAAAAATATATATATAATTTAGTTATTTTTTATGATTTTTTTATTGGTAATACAAAATATATATGGAGTATGCATTTTGATTCTTCATATAAATAGACACCTATCAATATTTATCAACCATTATATAACTATAAATTTTATTTCTATATAAATTATTAACCAATGCAATCTTTTCTGCTACTCAAAATAATGATGAGTAATTTATAATTTTATCTAATATTTTATTTTGTATTTTTTTTTGTTTTTTTAAACTAAAAAACTAAATAAATTACTTATTAAAATATATATTATATCTACCACTATTGGTCTCTGAGTGACAAATTTATATAAGCTTGTTTTATATATATATATATATATATATATATATATATATATATATATATATATAGTTTGTTTATAATTTTGTTTTTATGGTTTTTTAAATAGATTTGCAATCATATTGTTTTTTTTTTTTTTCTTTATATTAGAATTTAGTGATATAATTTGTTTGCAAACCATTATTTTCTTTATTATTGAAATTATATTTTTAAATTAAAATTATTAAAATTTTCAAATACTTTTAATATACTTAATAAGTTAAAATTATAATTCTTATCCTTTTCTATCAAATTTTAAATAAAATTGATAGAAAATTTAAAAACAAATTTAAAAATATCATTTTAGATTGGTCACTTAACCAGTATGTTGATGTGGATGGTTACCAAAATTGATGTGGTAGTCTAGAATTAGACTAATGGTTCACTTAAAAACCAATCAGCTGCACGTTAAACATATTTTGTACGTGTATTTCCTCCTGAGGGTCCCGCTTGCCTGACCAATCACAGTCGGTCTTACTTTGACTTCTTTCTCCCCGAGTGCTTCAATCTCCACCGTTGATCCGGCTTCTTCAGATCCAATGGATATCGTGTCGTATCTGCTTGCCAACTAGTCCGGCTGATTTCCACCGTTGATCTGTCCCGTTCGATCCAACAGTTATCGCGCAATCTCGCTTGATTACTTGCACAACCGATATCAGGTTGAGAGCATGCGAGATAAGTGGTTTCTCCATGCTACGTGTCAACACCTTAGGTTAATCACACGATTTGGAAAAATACCATTTACCATTTATTTTCCATGTGATATACCACTTACTGCTTTCTGAATACTACCCACGTGTTTAATACAGAACCTTTAAGAAATATACTTAATAAGATTTAGCACCTAATCTCGGTAGTAACCCTTAACGCTATTTGGCTGTAATTATCCATGAAACACAAAAATGGAAAGTAATACCTGATTAGGGTCTAGAATGCCGATACACATATTCGAGAGAATTTCACACCAGGAATAATACGCAACGCCACACTTAATCAATTATTTCAATAAAATAGAAATTACAGAGTCTTCGCCCTCTCGGCTCGATTACAACAATTTGTCTGACCTCTGTTTCACTCGCAAATCCTATCTCTCTCTCAATCTTTCACTTACTCACTCTCCTATTCCTAACGATCTCTATGATTACATTTTTTCATTTCTTTTATGGATCAAATCCTATCTTAACAACATTGACAACTCAATCTCTATTTTTATCAGTTCAACTATTAAATCCATATTCTTAATCTCTGATACACACCTATTCTAAAACTTATCTATTATTCAAAAAATAATACAATGATTTAATTATTACAATAATTGAAGTAAAGATCAATTCGAGAGATCCAATCCTCTCTACGAAAGATTATTTTGACCACTCAGGTCAATGAAATTCATCTCATGTTAGCCACAACATGTGAACATACAATCACATTGGTGGCTAAGTCTAGATGCTCCTGCATCAGACTCCTGGGGAAGAAAAGAATCAGTCATCAAACTGTCAAGATTGACTCCGTACTTTTGTAATTCTACTGTTGTTAACCAACTGGTATCCTCCATTGGTTGTCCCTTCCATTTGACTAGATACTAAAAAAAATCTTGTCCTCTAGTTCTTTAGGATACTCTTTTCTCCAAAACAACTTCCACCTCTTTCTTGACTGCCTTTGGCATTTGTTCTTCCCAATTTAAAGTCTGAACTTCATCTTTTGTAGGTTCCTTCTGAAACTTAGCCTTTGTCTCCTTGTATGGATATAAATCTGCAACATTGAAGATAGGTGATATTCCAATCCCTTCTAGCAACTCAATTTCATAAGCATAGGTTGAAAAGTTCCTCACAATTCTGCATGAGCCTATCTTTTTCATCTTTAGTGTATTATAAGTCCCAACAGGAAATCTTTCTTTCCTCAAATACACCATAACTAGATCTCCCACCTGGAATTCTTTTTCTTTCCCCCTCATATCAGCTCTCTGTTTGTATTTTCCATTGTTTTCCTGCAATTTGTCTTTGACATCTTCTTGTAGTCTCTACATATGCTCTGCAAACTCTTCGACCTTTTCACTTCTTGTCTCCTATTTGCCCAAATTTTTGAGCTCATACACACCTCTTGGATTTATTCCAAAAACAATCTGAAATGGGCTCATCTCCATACTTCGGTTTGGAGTGTCATTATAAGCAAACTCAGCTTGGTGAAGTGCTAAATGCCACTGCTTAGGATTTTGATACACTAAACTTCTCAATATGTTTCCTAAGCTTCTGTTTACCACTTCGGTCTATCCATCTGTTTAAGGATGATATGTTGAACTAAAACTAAGGTTGGCACCTAGTTTCTTCCAAAGAGTTCTCAAGAAATTTCCAACAAACTTTGTATCCCTATTAGACACAATACTTATAAACAATCCATGTAACCTTACAACTTCTAAAAAAAAATAGATTAGCAATATGTGTTGCATCACTAGTCTCTTTGCATGCAATGAAATGTGCCACTTTTGAAAATCTATCTATTACAACATAAATGGAATCATTTCCTATTTGAGTTCTAGGTAAGCCCAAAACAAAATCCATACTAACTACATCCTATGGTCAGTCTGGTATTGGTAATGGCTGGTACAATCCAGTATTTTGGTTCTCCCCTTAGCATGCTGATAGATCTTGCAATTCTCAACAAATTTCTTAACATTAGTTTGCATCTTTGGCTAGTAGTAAAAGGAATTTACCTGAACAAAGGTTTTGTCTTGTCCAAAGTGCCCAGATAACCCTCCAATGTGTTTCTCCTTGATTATGTTTTCCCTCATAGAAAATTTGGGAATGCACAGTTTGTTACCTTGAAATAGTAAACGTCTTTGGATAAGATAATCTAAGCACTGGCTTCTATTATAAACTATTGTATTTTGTACAAATGCATAAATATCTTTAAATTTTGCATCATCTTTATACATATCAACCATTTCTTCAAATCCTACAACACCAACTCTTAATTCTTGCACAATGAATTTACCCTGTTTAGAGCATCAACAACTTTGTCCAACTTACCACTTGTATGTTTTATCACAAAATTGAAACTCTGAAAAAATCATGCTTCTGGTTTAATTTTTGTTGGTTGTTTATGAACTGTAATGCATGATTATCATAATGCAATACAAACTCTTTTGGTAGTAAATAATGTCTCCATTTTTTTAAAGCTTGCACAATAGTATAAGATTATTTATCATAAGAAGAATATTTCTTCTTAGCTTCATTTAGTTTCTCACTAAAGTATGCTATTGGTCTTTGTTCCTGACTTAAAACTTCTCCAATTGCAACTCCACTAGCATCAGTTTCAACTTGAAAAACTTTTCCAAAATAAGGCAAAGCTAAAACTTGTTTTTTTGTAATTTTCCTCTTCAAAAACTTAAAATTTTGGTCTGCTGCTTCTGTCCACTTGAATGGTCGATTAGTCTCTTTGATTGTTTCAATAATTGGTGCACAAATATGACTAAAACTTCTGATAAATTTTCTATAAAAACTTGCAAGACCATGAAAGCTTCTTACCTCAAATATGTTTCTTGGAATAGGCCAGTTCCAAATTTCTTAGACTTTCTCTGGATCCATTTTCAGACCTTCTTTAGAAACTACAAACCCCAAATAGATTAATTCTTCTTTCATGAAACTACATTTCTTTATATTTATCAGTAATTTCTCTTTATGCAGGGTTCTTAGAACCAACTTAAGATGCTCCAGATATTCTTCTTTGCTTCTACTGAAAACTAGAATATCATCAAGATAAACAATGATAAACTTTCCTACATATTCCTTCAAGACTTCATTCATCAATCTCATGAATGTGTTGGGTGCATTAGTGAGTCCAAAAGGCATCACTAACCACTCATACAGCCCACTATTTGTTTTAAATGCAGTCTTCCATTCATCTCCTTCTCTAATCCTTATTTGATGGTATCCACTCTTCAGATCTATTTTAGTAAAATACTTTGACCCACTTAAACAATCCATCAAATCATCCATGTGTGGTAAAGGAAATCTATACCTGATAGTAATCTTGTTTATGGCTCTGGAATCAGTACACATACGCCATTCACCTCCTTTCTTTGGACTAAGTAATGTTGGTACACCACATGGACTAAGACTCTCTCTAATTAATCCCTTATCCATCAATTCTTGCACTTGTCTCCCAACTTCTGAATTTTCTTAAGGAGTTAACATGTATGCTGCTTTATTTGGAAAACTTTCTCGAGGTATTAGATCAATGTGATGACTAATACTCTTGATTGGTGGTAATGCATTTGGTATCTCATTCACAATAATATCGGCAAAATCATTCAACAGAGTTTTGATTTCTTCAGATAAATCATCTAAGTTTGTGGAAGTCAAAATTACCTTAGGTCTCCTTATGACAGCAAAATGTATCTATTCATCTTTCTTTGCTTCTTGCATCAATTCTTTCCCACTTATCAACATAACACTATTTCCAGGCGCTTCTTTGTCTGCTTCATTCTTCAATGGCAACAATGTATGTTTATTCCCATCCTTCTCTAGAGTATAAATGTTTCTTCTCCCATCATGTATAGATTTCCGATCAAACTGCCAAGGTATTCCAAACAATAAATGGCATACATCCATTGGCATTACATCACATAATACCACATCCTTAAAAGGACCAATCTAGATTTCCACTTTGCATTGTTCTGTCACAATAAGTTGATGTCCTTTCTGTAGCCATGATACTTTGTAAGGAGTAGGTGTACTGTTTTCACTAATCCTAACTTGTCCACCATTTCTGTAGAAACCAGGCTATCAGTGTTTCCACTGTCAATTATCACTTTACAACATTTTCCTCTGGATTCGCATGTAGTTCTGAATAAACTCTTTCTCTGAGCTGGTTCTCCTGTCTCTTTCTCTGCTTTAAGCAATACCCTTTTCAATAACAAAGATTCTCCTACTTCGGGTGATTCTTCCTTATTTGCAATTTGAGGTTTTTCTTCCTTTGCCTCAGCCACATTCACATTCCGCTAATTTGTTTCTTTATTATAAGGACAGTCCCATGATCCATGTCCCAGTTCTTCACATGTATAACACTGAATTTCTCTTCCTCGTCCTCTTCCTCTCGGTGCAAATCTTCCTCTACTAAAGTCTCCTCTCTGTGGTGGTCTACTACTTGAACCTCCTGCTTCACCCTGAGGGTGCTAGAATCTTGATCTGTTAGTTCCTCTACCTCTTGCTGAACTTTTCCCTCTATTCTTCTGATTTTTCTTCCTCAACATCTTCTCTTGTACCTTCAAAACTGCTCGATAGGCATCTTCAATTATTTTCAGACTCAACAAACCGATTTCATCTTGTATGTCATATATCAAGCCATTGATGTATCTGCCTACCTTTTCTACATCATCCTCTGCATGTCCTGCTCTAATGCTCAGCTTATAAAATTCTTCTGTATATTCTTTGACAGTCATTCCCTTTTGTCTCAAATTCTGTAACTGTCTAAAAATATTTAACTCATAATCTTTTGGCATGAATTTACCTTTCACCCTACTCACCATTTTATCCCATTGTTTGATCTTGGGATTCCCCTTTCTTTCTCTAGATGTTTGTAGTTCATCCCCACCAAATAGTTGCATGACCCTTCAATCTGGGAACTACAAATTTCACCTTCATTTTGTCATCAACCTCCTCATAGTCGAAATACTTGTCCAATGAACTGATCTAGTCCATCAACTCTTCTACATTGAGATTCCCGTCATATAAAGGTATTTCCACCTTTGGTCTTCCACTTACTTTGGCCAACATTTTGAGAACTTTGGTAGCTTCGCTTTCATCCTCTTCTTATTCCTCAGGAGATTCCTCTGCAGCAATGGCGTCTCCTTCATCGGGTGCTCTCCTTTAAGCAATTTCCATTGTCTCCATCCTTGTACGCAGGTTTTGAATCTCTTCTAGCAGAACTACGTTTGCTACAGGTCTCCTCTGACCTATGCCAGCTCCTCTCCTAGGTGGCATGTTTATTGTAGCAGACTTAATCCTTGAGCTCTGATACCAAATGATGTGGATGGTTACCAAAATTGATGTGGTAGTCTAAAATTAGACTAATGGTTCACTTAAAAACTAATCAGTTGTGTGTTAAACATATTTTGTACATGTATTCCCTCCCGAGGGTTCCGCTTGCCTGACCAATCACCGTCGGTCCTACTTTGACTTCTTTCTCCCCGAGCACTTCAATCTCCACCGTTGATCTGGCTTCTTCATATCCAACAGATATCGCGTCGTATCTGCTTGCCAACTAGTCCAGCTGATTTCCACTGTCGATCTGTCCCATTCGATCCAACAGCTATCGCACAATCTCGCGCGATTAGTTGCACGATCGATATCAGGTCGAGAACACGCGAGATAATTGATTTCTTCGTGCTACGTGTCAACACCTTAGGTTAATCGAACGATTTGGAAAAATACCATTTACCATTTATTTTCCACGTGATATACCACTTACTGCTTTCCGAATACTACCCACGTGCTTAATACAGAACCTTTAAGAAATATACTTAATAAGATTTAGCGCTAATCTCGGTATTAACCCTTAATGCTATTTGGCTGTAATTATCAATGAAACACATAAATGGAAAATAATACTCGATTAGGGTCCAGAATGCTAAAACACGGATTCGAGAGAATTTCACAGCAGGAATAATACGCAATGCCACAATTAATCAATTATTTTAATAAAATAGAAATTGCAGAGTCTTGGCCCTCTCGGCTCGATTACAACAATTTGTGTGACCTATGTTTCACTCGCAAACCCTATCTCTCTCTCAATCTTTCGTTTACTCACTCTCCTATTCCTTCTGATCTCTATCATTACATTTTTTTCCTTTTTTTATGGATTAAATCCTATCCTAACAACGTTGACAACTCAATCTCTATTTTTATGAGTTCAACTATTAAATCCCTATTCTCAAGCTCTGAAACACACCATTCTAACACTTATCTCTTATTCTAAAAATAATACAATGATTTAATTATTAGAATAATTGAAGTAAAGATCAATTTGAGAGATCCAACCTTCTCTACTAAAACTGATTTTGACCACTCAGGTCAATGAAATTCATCTCATGTTAGCTACAACTTGTGAACATACAATCACATTGCTAACTTGAAATTCATCTCATGTTAGCCACTACATGTAAACATACAATCACATTACTCACTAAGTCCCGATGCTCTTATATCATATAGGTACAAATACAGCTGTGGATTATACTCATAACAATTCAAATTAATCTATATCACACTAATGCAAGTGCAGCCAAATTAACGATTCCTTCCATGGCCATAAAATTTCATTACACGTGCATACGACGTGGTCTTTGGGCTCAGTATACATAAAAAAAACTATAAGCTACTTACGTTGTATCTTAACACGAACGATAGACATTATATCGCTGAAATCTTTATTAGAGAGAACGGACCAGATAAGCACATTTCCCTATTTTGATGAGGCTGATATCGCATAGAATAATTTAGGTTAAATGTTTTAGATTTACGAAGCACATATCACATAAAATAATTTAGGTTAATCTTTTATAGATGCACAAGAAAATACAATGACAAGGAAAACGAAACATCCTGGCTGCCCATTTGAACGCTTCATTACGTTTTCCAATAACAGCATTAAAGGATATCTTGCAATATCCCTTGAACTGTATTTATTATGCTTAGAAATATATTCTACTATAACGGAAAATATATTCAGAATAAACATTTTAATGTTATATTTCATTTAACAGATCTCACATTCAATAGAGGCGTACAAACAAGACAAACGATAATGAAGAAGAGTTAAGTTGAGGTATATAACAGGGGCTATCCTTATGTGGATTGCAGGGCTTTATTTATTTGAAGGAAAACAGTTCGGGAGCTGAGGTCGCTTCTCTCTCTCATGGCAGGTAGCTAGGTTGGTTATAAAATGGATATGTCTCGAAGCGCACTGTGCAACTTCCCAGATACACTTGAGCCCCAACCTGTGAAGAGCAACACTGGTTCATGGCTGTAATCGCTTCTTTCAAACAAACACCAGAGTCAGGCCCTGCAAGACTCCTCTGGCACATTTCCAATCCATAAATGGTGACAGAAGAATTCACCACCGATGATCCGGTGGCGAATCTATTTACTGTCAAGGGAGCTTTGCCAGAAAGAGTCTTCATAAGATTCCCGAGAGTCCGATTGAAGCCTTCAATAGCATCGTTGCTCTTGACATTCTCGACAGCAGCGGCCTCAACGGTATCCAGAACGGAGGCGAAAGTGTAATTCTCATAACGAATGAAGCAGAATTCCAGCTGAATCCGGGCTCCAATGGCGTTGGGGCAGTCTTGGTAAGCCATCTGTGAGGCTGCAGCGGAACACTTTTGGCAGTCCTGCTGAGACACGTCGCCCCGGCATTGCATAAGGCCGTTGACTCTGCCATAAGAATATGTCGCGAATCCGCCTCGCGGGGCAGCAGCCCTCACCAGGAATTTCAATACGGCGTTCACGTTGCTTTCATACGCACTGCCATTGCTGTATTTGTTTACGTTGCAGAGACCGTAAATAAACGGATCGGATTTCGCAACGGCAGCTGAAACTGAAATGACATTAAGGTCGAGCAGTCCAAGTAAGAATAATGCCATGAAACAGCAACGCCATAGTATCACGCTTTCCATCTTTCCCATTTTCCAATAAGTATAGTTAATAAAAGGCTCTGTAATATTATTCGCCTTCTTGTGAATCTTTCCGAGGTTGGGCAAATAATTTATAGATGGAGAATGCTATCAGCAGGCAAGGACGGCAGCCAATTACTGTTAGATATTCCCAAAGGATCCGTAAGTCAACTTCCAGAATAATGGCGAACAGCTGTCATGATGGTATGGCTTTACCGGATCAGCGGAGTGCATATCCACAGCCGTTAATTGTGGTTGACATTTACCATTTATTGGACTTTTTGGGAGTCGAGACAAGGGAGAGGAAGTCGTAAGTACCACGGCTTTGAATACGTCTCCATTGGCGTCTGCAGGAGGTATATGATAACATGCCGCTGAATATAAAATGGGAATTAGACATGAGTGGGCAGAGGCATATAATAATAGGGCACTGCATATAAAATTAAATAACGCCTGAGTAGCAAACCGTGTTCAGGCGATAATCAACATCCTGTGCTCCTAGACGTAGTCCATCACCATCCACTTCTTTTTTTGAAGTGAAGAAATCGTAGCTGGAGCAACTTTCTACTTAATTATCGATCATTACACCAGCAGCCCGCATTAGTTTTGCCATGATTATATAATAATTTAGGTTTTCACCAAAAATTATTGAACTCATTCCATAGTTTAACTTTATACATATATTTTTATTATTTTATTTTATTTTTTTAAATATTATTGATTACCTTCTATAATATTTTAGTTCTGACATACAGAAGGCTGAGTGGATGGTGCAATGATAGTTTCTACAGTCCTGTATTGAGGTGCAATGAAACTTTCATTACAACCTGCAGTTTTATAGATGTCACGGCAATTCCTACACTAAAGTGAAATTAGGTTTTAATAATTAGCCATGCTGATTCCAATTTACTTGTCCAGTAACCTATATCGATGGTACATAACATTATCCAAAATTATTCCAATTTATGTCTAAATTCAGTAAATGTTCCAATTACCTATAAATTCCGTAATTGTTCCAATTACCTAGATCACAAAACTATTCATAGTAGCTATTTTCGTGGCAAGAGAGCTCAGTGACTGAAAACCCAACTTCAAAACATATTGAATATACTAGAGAACATGTAGAGTTTTGAAATATATTTAAGTGTTGAGTGCACATAATAGTGTTTCAATTGTACCCTTCAATTGAATAATATAAAGGACAAATATCCAAGTTCCATTTAAAACAACCATAGATCTTTTGTTTGGAATATGCAAAGCATGTCCAATTCCATGTTTGTTGTTAACCTTAATAAGTTTTTATTATTACATAAATTAAAGTCATTACAAAAATTTAATATAAATTAGCGAAACATAAATTTATAGTTAATTAAAATATAATAATTTTATGATAATTTTAATATAATTAATTAAAATATAATAATTATAGGATTATTGATCATAACTATGAAATCGTTGTTTGCAATTTTTATATTTTCACATAATGTGATATCCTTGATTTTGATTTTTTATTTAACAAAATTAATTAAGTTTATTGGGGAAGTTCTAAGCATAGCAAAATTTTGTAATCTTAGGATTGGAGACATTTTTGGTACATGGGACTTAGGACAAATCAAAAACTTCGTTATTAGTAGAATATGGAGCCCACCCCTCATGGAATACGCACCCCTTGGAGGAAAAATCGATTTTGTGGAAAGGAGGTCGAAATATTTGGATGACGGACCTACAAGGAAAGGTGAGACAACAATTATAAATAGAGGGTTGAAGGCAACATTGGGCACCTTTTGATAATTTGACATTTACACGTTGTTTCTGTAGTTGTTCAGCTGAGTCATAGGTGTTGTTTAGCAACAAAGGTTTCCAAGGGGAAATCTCACCCTCTGCTTCAGTGGACCACGAGTGCCACCCTAGGGAAGTATTGTCACGACTTTGTAGAGACTTGGGGGATCAATCTGAGGTGGTACGACTTGCTTTAGCTTCAACCTGGTCGCAAAAGGAGAACCACACAGTTCTTGGGTGAAATGTGGTACTTAAATTAGAGGCTTATTGGGCAATTCCTTGTCCAAATTGCAGCTGAAGTTAATTTATGGGAGTTGATAGTGCCCTTCTGAGCAAGACAAATTTCTTTGGTTGGGACTACGTAGATTTGTCCCATGAGTGCACAGTCATTGGTGGAGATGATTGTGGGGAGGCTTGAGAGAAGGATTTAGGAGCTGAATAATTGGAATCATAAATTCAAATTTGGTGGAGGGACAAGCTGTGAAGGGTCAAATTTTGAAGTTTGGAACCAAGAGAAACCCTTTTTGGGTTTTTCCGAGTTTTTGACAAGGATCTTATATCTAAAATTGCATATTTTTCTAGGCAGATTGGAGGGGTCAAGCAGGGGTCCCGACTCAGTGAGTAGTAAGATGAGCTAGGGGAAATTTGGGCCGAAATTCTAAGGTCAACATTTGGCCAATTCTATCGTGGGTTTTTGTGGAGAGCTCGGGGTTAATTTCCTGGAATTGTCTGAGCACTAGAGGTGGCCCTAGCAGCAGTTCTTCATAGTCATCAGCATATTTCTTGATAGTTTCAGCGCAGAGCCAAGAGAGAGCCACATCAGATTTAGGAGGGACTTCTTATTATTCATTTGGGCTTAGCTAGCTTGCCTTGAGCAAGGCCAGGTGCACTCTTTCCAGCACCTCATTGTACCCTCTTCATATTATAATAAAATGGCTCAACAAAGCATTTTTTTCATGGATTGATTCATGTGTTTGATTTTCGTGGTTTTTATGTCTATGTTTGCTTTGCTATTTACTGTAAAGGTTCCCTAGGAATATTACACATAATATTATTTATTATAAAAAGTATAAAAAAATATTAAAGAAACTAAAAGCACTAAAAACCATCAACGTGAAGTAATTATAGCATAACAACCATGAGATCATTAACCATAATTACTAGATCATCTCCCATATTCATACTGAACATTTAAGAAGACTCATGCATATTACATTAAAGTATCTTAAAAAGATCTAATGCAATAGTCAAAATTGAAGCATAAAGATCTAATGAGAGTCCTACTATCTTACTCAAGTTAACATTAATAAGTTTCTATTGTTAAATAAATAAAAAAGACTAGAAAACTTCAACATAAATATTAGTAAAATATAACAACCATGAAATAGCTAATTAAACTATAATAATCATAACATTATTAACCATAATTATAAGATAAAAATAATAAAGACATACAATTATTTGATATTTTAATAAAACAAAAATTGATGATTCTTTTTATATCTATCAAAATCTGGATATATAACACTTTAAAAGTAGCACCCAACCATTAGTACATCACGTATTTAACACGAGGAATATAAAAATTGCTAATTTGAAAAACAAATAAAATTCACAATACAACCATATCTAAAATTATGACAATTATATTCAATGATAGCATGAAAAAATATAATAAATAATAAATATATCAAAAGCTACTATATTTTCTTTCCTAATTGCAATTATCTTGTTGTTACAAAATGAAATATATGTAATTTTAATTTTTCATTATTTTTTATTTTAATTTAACTATATTTAAACTAAATTACTATATAACGTGAAATTTAATATTCATTTAAAAAAAATAAACAAACTAAACATTTTTTGAAAAAATATTTATCAAAAATATTTATGTTCCTTAATTCAGCTTAAGACGGTTTTGATGAGAACATTTCATTACAAGATGCTTATTCTTTCACGCAATTAAAAAAAAATTAACCTCGGCCTAAACTCCAATGCCAATCCAATTTGAAAGAAAAAAAACGAAGAAAGAAAGAAGAGTATAATGTACCACTAAGCATGCACGGAATTAAGGTAGAGTTTTTATATTTTGTTAGAAGATTAATATTTAATGATACACATAAGTAGCATACACCGAAATTGGGGTGGCGTTTTTTTAATTCATTATAATAATGATATATAAGAACCCGAATTGGTCTTTGGTTAATCGGAATTAAGGTAGAGTTTTTATATTTTGTTATAATATTGATATTTAATGACACAGGTTTTTTAATTCGTTATAATAATGATATATGAGAACCCGAATTGGCGTTGGGTTTTTTAATTCGTTATAATATATTTGGAAGACGGTAAAGAATGATTTTTCATATGTGCACATGAGTATGGTTATGGTTTTCCATAGTGGGACGTCATCAATTACAGTGAACAAAATTGAAAATGATAAAATAAAGTAATAATAAACTTTAAGTTATTATTTTAAATTAATGAATGTAATTTCAAAGAGGAATTATTAATAGAAAATTTGTTCTTTTAAGAATAATTTAGATTTATAAATAGTATAAATTAAATATATGTTATTTTAAATTATTTTGTTTTTTTCCATTATTTTGTTTCAAAATAGACTAAAAATCAGAAGAATAATTAGAATCATAAATTTTAATGGCTGAGATTAGATAATCCAAATGCAATAAGAATTTTTAAGGGGTTAAGTTATAATTTTAATATAAAATTAAAATTTGAGTAAAAATCATGTAACAAAAATTATGTTTACATATAATAGATAGACATTGAATTCCAAATCATAAGATATTTTATATTCTAGATTTAAGAAAAATATCATCATCAAAATAACGAATTCCATAAAAAGACATATATAGATTTCTTTTCATTTATGCATAATTCTCAAATGAGAATGGAGGCAAGATCTAAATTTTAAAGATATCGTGTGGGAAATTGTCCTAAAAGTCAGGCCTTGATGGTATGTCTTTCGCATATCAATGGTTGACTATGTGAATGTTATATCTTATGATTTATGTATAGTCAATACACAAGCCATTTTCAGAGGGCCCTGTTTTCCTTTGCTGATTTTATGGAGGGAATTGGGATGTAATTTTTGTGGACTTGGTCCGAGGGTGAGCCAATGTAGTTGTCAAATGCTACTGCCATATATGTTGGCAACTTTGGAGGTCCTAAAGCACGCAGATGTAACACCCTCCTCCCACACTTACTCAAGCTTACAAGTTCAATGGGATAAATATGTGACGAAGAGTTACTATGATATGATTCAACTCCCCATGTACAATTAAGGAAGTGGAACCGACAACACACAGCCAATCTGACATTATATACATGCTACAGAACCTTCAGGAACCAACCAACCCTTCCAGGTGACCAATCCCTGAGACAACTTGATCTTTTACTGCCCTAGAGCCTTAGTCTCTCCCATGACATGAGCATGCATGGGACTAGGATCATCCAGTCACTCCCATAGCAAGGGCATACTAGTGACTGGGAACATTATTAGCTAGTTCTGAGCTAGCGACCCCAGATTCTATGCCACTTTTTGAGGGCTAGGTCTCATCTCACTGCCCATAACTTCATTAAACCTCCAGAAATGAAAAATAACATCAAAACAATGATACTAATGTAAATACTTGAACATAGACTTGATTTTGCCCCTACTATCCATGACAGAGATTTTGTCAAACATGTCACAAATATGCAATCTACGAGTCATATCAACATCTCTGAGCATAGGTGTCTCATACTTGTCTGGGAATTGCAAAGAAGCATTGAGGCATTATCACAATAGTTGCATTATCATATGTTAGGTTATCTATTCATTGTACATTCATTTACTAATCAAAACATGATGAGAGAAATACACCATCATTGTCATAAAACATACTCATCACCAAGGATCTAACAACCATAAAACCACATATAAATAGGTATATTTACCCATCAAATACAAGATGAAAGATGCTCTTATTAACATATGCAAAGTGCAACTAGGTCTAGGAATTCCGTGTACAATTCTAACATAGACTGGTTAAACCAAATCTTTCTTTTAGCAAATCATTCTCATGCCACATTTTAAGCATGAATGTGGGATCTCATGGAACAAATCCAACGAAACCAAACCAGCGCTTCCAAAGGCCAAAACACCTCAACCCGCAACCAATGATTCCATCTTACGGTTGGACATCACTAACCATCACCAAACTGGTCTTTACCCAAGTTTTCCAAGGATTTAGAGTGTATGTTCCAACCAGGGCTTCCAAGACTAGTAACTAAACCCAAAACTGCTATTGGGATTCCAAAGCGTTTGTCAAACCAGGGCTTTCAAGGCTAGTAACTCAACCCACCAAGGGCTTCTAGCAATTTTGTTTGACCAAGGCTTCCAAAACTAGTAACTCAACCCAAGATGTTACAGGGCTTCCAAAGAATTTGTCCAACCAAGGCTTCCAGGAACTAGTAACTCAACCCACAACAATAAGAAACCTGAGAACCAACCATAAAAAGAAGGAAAGATAGCCACAACACCATGGCTATCCAAGAAATGGCAAGGCTAGGAAAATCCACAGTTAATCCAGGCAATCCTTGATGGTAATGACAAATCATGACCAAGAAACCACATGCATGCCAAAACTAGCAAGGAAATCATATATGCAACTCGATACCTGCAAGAAAAACCCGTTGTTACTATTGATCTTGATTTCCTCTTGCGCTTTCCTTCTCCTCTTTTGCATTCTTACTCCAAATCCCAAGTGTGCCACATTCCTCCAAGAGTGCTCCAAGAAAAATCTAAGTGTCCGAGAGTATGAGAGAGAGAGAGAGAGAGAGAGAGAGAATAAAATGAGAGTGCTAAGACTGAACTGAAAAAGGATAATGTTGACAAAAGTCATGAAGTGATCCTCATAATCATTTTTATCATTGATACCGATGGTTTCTTCATTTTTCCTTCAATTTCCTCCTCACATGCAACCTGTGACCTTTCACCTTCCTTTTCTCGTAATTTCCATTATTTTCATAAATAACATGCCAATAAATGCCTCACGCCTTTCCAAATAATTTTCCATTGCTTCTGCCAATTTCCATGGCCATTAATTAATCAGAACTAATTCCCATCACTATGTTTTTTCCCAACATTCAAATTTGGATACGTGTCCCATGACCTTGGTCTTTTTTTTTCATGAATTTTTTATTGGAGTTGTTACAAAACCCTCCCCCTTGGGGGTACATTGTCCTCGGTGTTCAATGGAACCTACAGCCAACAAGACTATTGTAAGAAAAACATATTTCCCATGGAACTTTATAACACAGCTCGTTGTAGTATTTACAATGACCTCTGTTGAAAACACGACAATCATACCGTGTACTGGAGATTTATAACACAGATCATTATGGTATTTACAATAACAACCACATATTCTTATGAACATTTGATTCAACTAGAAAATAACCATATTGTATTTGAAGCTTTATAAATCCAGCTCGATACAATGTTTACAATGATATACACATATATACATATGTACATTTTCTCTGACCAAAAAATAAAAGGGTATGATGTTTGCATCTGCAACAAGGGAATCCAGAGGCTCACACCTCCACCCTCAAAGTAATACTAGGATTCACCTCTTTCCGAGGAATTCCAAAATCCACTGTCAAACTCAACTTGTATCCAATGTCTAGCACTACCATCCTTGTGCTATCTATTCACTCAATCAACAATTACCAACTCATTGTTCCAGTGCACACTCCTAATGTGCATCTGATTCCATCTGGAAATGCTATTGACAAAAAAAAAATCCATCCCCGACCTTCCCTTCTCTGCTACACAATCCCTTGGTCAATCTGGTCACCCCCTTCCATTCAGTCACACGCATTCCAAGTTCCTTGACATCCCCTATGCTGGGTTATCCATCCCTTGTAAAGGCTTCTTCACATCGAAATGTCAAACAACCAAGCCATATACCTGCCTCAAAACCACCATATCGGTAATAGCATGCTCATGGAAATCAATGGATACCATTGGGTACCAGTGTCCCATAATGGCCGTGCTCCTAAAGTTCTTTACGAACATACCCCTTCTTATTCCAATTCCTTTCATTAGCACTGCTAATTCTTATAGTCGGTTTCAACCACCTAGTTCGGGCATTTCCATGCTTTCTATTACCAAGCACATAATTCCCACTAGATTCAAAATAAATTGAAATCATACCTCATTGTTGGCCCATCAATAAGGTACACTTGTGATTATGTTCACTTCCTACCTCAACAAGTCAAACTAGTTGTTTGATCAAATCATAATGTATATAAACATATCACATATCATTAGCTCAAAACACAACCATCATAGATCAAAATCATGAATCAAGTGCAATCATCATAAGCCAGAATCACAGATCACATGCAACCATCATAAATCATAATCATAGATCACATCCATAATAAAATTGAAATAAAATATTGATACGTATCCTTTAATCGTTCATTTTCTTTTACCTTTGTCCTTTGTCCTTTCCTTACACACATCAGATCGGTTGCCACATCTGATAAACACCCAGTGCCTTCTCTTCAACGATGTACACATACACATAATGTGCTTCACACACATACAACCACACACGACACAAAACGCCATACAATACATGCACTTACACTTGATATACAACACATACACCTACATCCCACGTACAACACAACACACACACCTACATTCAGTGTACAACATAATACATACACCTACACCTGGTGTACAACACAATAAAATACATACATCCACATCCAATGTACAACACAATGAATACACTTGTTACGATGCCACGACTACACAATGCACATACATAGTACCACATGTACACAACAAAGTATGTACGACATATGCACAATACCACATGTACACTATTACCATATGTACAACATGTACATAGTACCACGTGTACACAACACCACCTGCACAACGTGTAAATATCATCACATGTACACAACATCACCTACACAACGTATACACAACGCTACATGTACACCGCACCACTTGTACAATGTGTACACAACACCACATGCATGACATATACACAACACCACATGTACATATCACTATAGGCACAACATGTACACAACACCACCTGCACACAACACCACATATACAATATGTACACAACACCACATGTATAGTCATGCACACAACACCATATGTACATAGCACCATATGTACAACATAAACAAAACACCATATGTACATAGCAATGCATATACAACACGTACATAACACTACATTTACAACATATACATAGCACTATATGTACACAACACCACATATCCAACATGCGCATATCGTCATATGCACGTAACACCGCATATCCAACATGCACATAGTATGATATGTACACAACACTGCATATTCAGCATGTACATAGCACCATCTATACCCAACACTACATATACAATATACACACAACCACATATATCAAACATACACACAACATCATATGTACACAATACTACATATGCTCCACTCACACAACAGTAGTACTGCGCATCCAAAGACCACCACTAGTACAAAATGGTTAATTAGTTACTAAAAAATGACTAAAAATTGCATATAAATGACCATTTTTCAATTGGTAACTAATAGTAGCTAATTTATAGTATCTTATAACGTGACCAACTATAGTTTTTTTTAGCTTAGCGATTAATTGATTGTCTTAATTTTATCATCTAGTAGTATATTTAGTCATTAATTACGGAAACTAATGACCAAATACACAACAAAATATACTACTATATGATCACTTGAGAAAACCAATTAATAACCAAATAAATATGACAGAAATGTTGGTTGTCTTATAAGATACTATAAATTAGCTACTAATAGTCATATATAGGCAAATTTTAGTCATAATTTGAAACCAATAAATGACAAAAAAAAGATGATTAAATTTTGGTCATGTTATAAGATATTGTAAATTAGCCACTAATAGTCGTATATATGAAAAAATTAGTCATCATTTGTAATCACAAATGTATCATATACAATAGTCATTTATCGTTTTTTGGTAGTTTCATATTCATTATATAAACGGTCGATTTAGTAGTTTATATTCATTTCATTTCCTTCCATTAATAATAATTATAAACGACTAATTTAGTCATATATTCAGTTTATTTGTATTCATCATTAATCAATATAAACTACTAATTTATTAGTTTTAAATTGATTTTATGTGTTCATTATTAATCAACATAAATTAATTAGTATGATTTTGCGACTAAATTTAAAAAATTACATACAATGTGCATGTTCATCCAATTTAAAAACAAAAAGTTACATATGTTAATTACAATACTCAATAATATCAGTATAAATATAAATAATTTCAACCATAAATTATATTATATGACATGTCAAGTATTATAATATGAGTTTCCAACTTAATATTGGTTGGGCAACATTTGCACATGAAATATTGTTTCATCACTTCAAAACATTATCATTGTGTTGCTAAGGCATTGTAGGTGGATTCGCTAACTTTGAAGACTTAACCATTGGTCTTTAGGCGTGTGTGTCATGCAGGATATTGAATTTAAGGGTATCACTAGACCAATTCTTTTTTCTCTCTCTTTCTGCATTTATCGCTCTAAGGTTATTGTTCTCCTCTTTCTTCAATTCTTGATTCTAACCATCATATTGAGTTCCTCTTCTGAAAACAAAGTAAGATACAATGCAGAGTATAAGACATGAAAGATGATTAATGCTAGAATATAATTAAAGTAGAATATAAAGGATTTATACGACATATACCTTAACATCAACAATGTCAATGCCATTTTCCCCCAGAAAAGCAAGAAACTCGAACAAGTTTTCTTCAGTTGGGCAATAGTGGCCAAATGACCTGTATAAAAAAATTACATAAAACCTCAGCACAGAAAAAACACCTTAGTAACTTAGTATTCAAGCTTCATGAAAATATGAAGAACAATCATGCCAACTAAGTTACATGCTAAAAATCTGAGGCTGTAGATAACTTGTGAAAACAAATAATCTGATGTGTGATGTTAAATCCTTGTTGTTTTATTCTCAACAATATTTCATCTCTAACACATGAACTTGGTTAAGTATATAGGCAACCTGTGCTAAAATAACAACATGAAAATAAACTTTTCTAATTGTCATGAAAATATTTAAAACAAAACAACTAAAAGGATTTCAATCAAGATCGTGTAATACTAATTTCATCTTCAAGCTTTGGATGTTGTTTAAATGGACATGATCCCAAGTATTTTCAGGTTTAATAGTTGAAAGAAAAAACAAAATCAAAGGAAACATTCAAATTATGATCAAACAATAAAAAGGGTATATCATGGAATGGACATTGTAATTATTAAAAGATTATTTACCTGTTTGTCAATGTTTGGCATTCCTAAAACATTTGCTTTCCCAAAATAACCATGAGGTGAAAAATCACAACATTAAAAACCATATGAATCCCTTCTAGAAACATGTGCAAAGTTGATGGATCAAGTGCCTGAAGGATCTCCAACAAAAAATTAATCATATCCAAGACATGCTCTGCATTGTCTCCCCATCCTTTTTCCAATATCGTTTCCTGTAACCTTCAGAAACCAAAGTCCAAAAACAATCAAGCGAAGGAATTGACATTTGTTTTTATCTTTTATATCTATAAACTTTGAATTCGATTTGTTTTAGGAACATATTAATTCATATTTAAATCCTTCCTATCATGAAAAAGTATCAATCAGGTAGGATATCGGAAGAATAGACCTCAATGAGTTCCCAAACAGTTCCTACAATATCATGTGTATCAATAAAAATTATGGCCATGTTCTCAAAGGTACCCTTGAAAAATGAAAAAATCAGTTTTGGGATGTCCATCATATGCAATATGTGTCTTCTTTTAGTGTTGTGGTAATTAATTTTTTCGAATACCTTTCTAAGCTTGTGCAACTTATAGTTCATGTACTCTGTGCCAAAAATTTTCTTAGCTCTATAGCCATGGTTTTAATAATACCTATTTTCTAAGTTGCATGATGGTGAATTAGCATGTTGATATATGTTTCTTCTGTAAAATTGAAACCCAAATTTGATATACTTTTTCATATCACTGGAAAGTAGATCTAGAAGCATAGCAAGTTATCCTTTTCTACTTTAATGATGAATTTTGCTTTTTCTCGTAAGTTGCCGAGGTGTGCCAAGAATGTTTTTAGTATTTTTCTTTTACATCTCAATTTTGTGAAAGTATCATACAGGTATCTATTCCAATTTCTATATCTCTTCCAATCTTCTTATGTAAGTGGAAATAAGTCAAATTATAACTTAAAATGAAACAAACTATATTTTCATAATTTACAATTTCAATTATTTAAAAGAAAAAAACTTAATTTTGTGATGCATTGAGCATCATAATCACCATATTTTATCATTTAGATTATCTGAAAACCTTTGGGTATATTGTTGTTTTGAAAAGATAAGGTAAAAATAAATTAATTTAATATAACTATATTAATTATGCTTAATATATTTTGATGGAGGAAAAACCATGATAAACATAGTCTGATAAAATGTCCAACGAAAAAAATTAAAAAGCCTAGTGAAAAAGATGTACAATTTGCAATTGGTTTTAGTATTCTTATCACTTCAAAATAAAGATGTTTGATTTAAAATGCTTCAATCTCTTATCTTTAAGAGAAACCTAAATTACGTTGAGTTTAGGTGTTCAATATTAGTTATCATTGGTATAATAAATGATATAATAATTAATTATTATTACTTTTTTAATAAGAATTGATATATAATTTGTGGTAAGTAAAAAAGGTTGAGCATTATAATAAAAAAATATTATAAAGAGATTTTAAGTCTAAAATGTATTGATAATACATAATTATTGATTTGATTAATATTGGGGAAATATTATTAGTAGATAGTCGATATATACAGAAATCTTGATTATTTATATCAAAAAATAAATTTTGGAAAACCATCGAGTTTTAAAAGGAATTAACTAAGAAGACAGGGAGAAACACTAGAGTTAGCTTGTATCACTACAAAAATGCAATGAGGGTGAGCTCTGTGTTGATGCATTGAGGTATGGAAGAATGAGATCCTCATTTTGCTATGCTTTTCCTAATGCTAGGAATTTTTTGTCAGATATAGGGGCTAGATGCATAATTCTAAGGTAACTCAATGATAATTGTGAGGAAAGTGTCACATTTAGCTTATAGTTCACTAACCTAACTCTTTAGTTTTGCCACTGTGTCCAATAGTATGCCTCTTTTCTCTTATATTGAGCATTAATGGTCTTGTAGCTATAATAAAAGAGACAAGAGATAGGTTTGGATGTCATTTATTGTAGTATCTTAATGGAGAACAAGGGCCCATGAGTAGTCCTTGATAGCTATTATATCCCACTAGGATAGATCCTATCACAAGATAAAGGGTTTTAACTTATGTGTAGGATAGATAAAGATTCCAAGCATACATGACAAACAGGGGTAAGAAAGATTCCAAAGATGGAGGAAAATAGGGATGGGGTTGATATCCCTACCTATTCCAATCACATAATTGAATCTTATATGAGGTATATGACCACCAAATTTCAAAAATCCATCCTAAATAAGAAAAAATGGAAACCATGAACCTCTGATCAACACATTGTTGGAAATCCACCTTCATGGTAGCCACCAAAAAAAATGCAAATAAAAATGAGAGAGGTGAGTGAAGAGAAAATAATAAATAGGGAAGAGGGGTGAATAGCTCTAGCCTAAGAGTTAGTGATGAGGTTTCTAGGGTGTAAACCAACTCGTCATTTAAAACTCATCAAATTCCAACTAGTTTTTAATGGATGTGAACTAAATTGACCCTCTATTTAAAAACCTTGGATTACTATTTCCCTACATCCACAAATTATTCACCCCACATGTGTCATGTCAAGAAAATGTGATAATTTCATAATTGCAACACTAGATTGGAAGGTGAGAGGTCATCATATCATAGCAAGATGTATTGCCAATTGTAACCATGCATGGGAGCTAAATGGTATTTAAATATCTATGTGATGCAAGTTGGTAAGACATTCATCCTTATCATATTGACTATTGATAGAGCTTTCTATTTACATCAATGATACTCTATTTTATTTTCTAATAACTAAGTTAGACTAGTAATCCACCCTTTCATTGTTTTTTTGAAAAGTGTGGTAAATCCTAACCTCCAAGACGCACGATAACAATGACCTATCTGTAGTGAGAATCAACCATACCTAATAGTTGATTAGATTAGTGTCAAGTACCATCTGTCACATTACAACTAGTTATTCTAAATTATTACATATGATTCCTAGACTCCAAATATAGATGTACTTCATATTTCCTCTCATGTTTAAGAGGAAACTACCACCTCATAAACAATTATAAATAATAATAATGTGCAATGATTTTTATTTATATTTATTTTTATTTTTATTGGTATAATATATTTTAAAATTATTAAATTTAACAATATTAAATAATATTTTGATAATATTTTGATGTATTTATCCGAATGGACATAAAATTTTACATGATTCTTTCTCTCTAGAATAAGATAAAAATGTTGTGATATATATATATATATGATAGATTAAAAGGAAATAGATTCGTGAATATGAATCTAAAGATTATTAAAATGAATAGTGGTGGAAATAAAATTAAGTAAATATCACAAAGAATATATCGATAATAGGTTATTTTAACAAGGCTACATAGCTAGCGTTCCATGCCACCTAGTTTAATACAATATTATTTTGATGTCATGATGTGTTGTATGACCTCCAAACAATAATAAAATTGTAAAATGAATTATATGAATATTTGTTTAACATTTTTTTATTAATTCTTTTAATATATTTAAACATTTTTTTGGTAGATAAAGGTTATATATATATATATATATATATATATATATATATATATATATATATATAGTTGCCATAGAAGAGAATGATAACAAGTTAATAATTATTTATTTAATATTGAATGACGGCGAATTTTTTAATAATGCTCTTATTATTATATACACGTCATTTCATTAGAGTATATATTGATATAATGAGAGTTGTACAAATGGTACACATGTTATTTTTACATATTTTTTCAAATTTACATTTTTCAAATTATTTTTTTTGTAAATTAAAAAATAAAACCCATAAAAATTGTCTATTCAATACTTTACACCAATGATAAAAAGAAATTTTTGAATTCAATTATAAACCATTTGTGTTTATGGTACATAGTAATTAATATATACTATTATTTTTGGAATTATTTATATTTATTGTACAGAATAATTAGTTATATAGTACATAATAATTAATAATAGAGTATACAAAAGTCAATTTTGCTATCATTACACAATAAGAGGGTTGACATTTCAACCATTCATATTTGAGATAAATAGAAATAACTTTTATTTAAATATAATAAATTTAATTTCATAATGTTAAACTTTGGATAGATTTTAAATTTTTTAGTTAAAAAAAACTAATAAAATGCCAATAAAAAACTAATCCAGAAATAGATATAATAATCAATTAAATATTTTAAAAAACAAATTTAAATTAAAAATAATATTAGAAAAATTATTTAAAAAAAATCGGGAACAAATAAAATATAACATTAGTAAATTTATAAAGGCAAAGGGCATTAGGGAGGGATGTGAGAGTGAAAATCAGAAAGAAAAATATTATCAAATTATAAAATATAAAATTCAGGGAATAGGTTAAATGAAAAAGGAAGTTTTAAAATTGAGGATATAAATAATGAGTTAGTAATATTGGTTAAGTTTATATTTATTTTTTAATTGATTGAAATCCTAATTGATAATGGTTATTTTATTTCTCAAATTAGTAAAGTAATTTGTGGGGTTTCGAAAATCCCAATTTAACATTTTTACCCCACTCAACTCTCGAGCTCTCACTTTTTATTACGTACAAGGTACCATCGATATTATCTCTAAAATATTGTTTAAAAAAAATAACAATTTTATTTTTAACCAATTGAAAATAGCGAAAAATTAAGAGTTTACCAAATTTCTTATTTTTATGAAAAATTATACATTGTCTAAACTCTAAACTCTGTTCACATTTAAACCTAGCATTAAAGAAAATATCACATACAATTATATTTATTTTTTTTTTTTTTTCCGAAGGTGGCAAAACCTATCAAACTCAGGTGTCAAACCAACAGTGAGGACAACCATCTCTGGCTGCTATCCGCGAATGTCGGTTCGACTCATCACTGTTATCAAGGAAAACCACGCCACCTGTAATAACCCGCTGGTGGTCCGTAAGGGAGCAGGCTTTCACTCCTGCCAGATGCCTCTGGGTCTTGGGCCGTTAACCTGTTTCCTTACGTCCGAGGAAGACGAGCTCTTAGCCAAGCAGAAGCAGTTTTACGGCATACTCGAGGCTGCTACAATCATATATTTATATTCATGATGGATGGAAATTATTTTAATTGAAAACTTTTTTTTTACCAAACTAAAATCCTAGTCTCAAATCCCCATAAGACTTCTTACATCATTTTGAAAAAATTTGAAATTAAAAAACACCCAAATAACACTAATCATGAATATGACTATGAAACCTATTATTCATATTCTAGAGCTTTAAATGTCTTCTCTTTTTAAACTTTCCCTACCCCATTTTTATCATTATTATTTTATCATAACTTATTGTTAATTTTTTATCGTGTACACCCTTTCCTTATCCATTTTTTCTTTATACAATCTCTCATGTTATATTTTATTTATTCATGACAATATTTTATTTCTTTACTTTTGAATTAATTATGATTAAATCTTTCTAATTTTAAGATTTAATGTTGTTTAAGCTTTCTTTGTTTGTTAAACTACGTGAGCTTTGAGATGAATTTATGCTTAATTTTTGGGTTGAGAAATTATAACCCAAGGGCATCTATGCCATAAAAATCATTAGGGGTTCACATGTGATACGGCCTATTCCAACCCTTGACATGGTTGAACTTTTTCCTAGGGAATTTCGAACGAGTGACCTTCACATCATATAGTGCCTTAACAATACACCCTATTATTATCTATTTTACACCATATAAACTAATACTCTTTAAGCATAATAAATTATTTAAATATTCTATTATTAATATAATTTTTATGATACTTAATTAATATTAAGTGTTTCTGATCTATTTTAAAAATAATATTCAATTTATTTCATTTTATCTATTTTATTATTTTATTTTTTCCGCTTCTTGTAACACTTTTTCCCCAAATAAAAGTTTAATTAAAAATAAACCTTTTTATTTCATTTTTTTTTAAGTATCCTTGTATTTCTTTTCATTTATTATTTTAGACATTAAATCCTTGATTTTTCTTCACGATGAAAAAATATTTATTAAAAAATGTTTCAAAACTATAAATAAATTTATTTTAATAATAATATTCAATTTTATTTCATTTTATCTATTTTATTTTTTCCGCTTCTTGTAACACTTTTTCCTCACATAAAAGTTTAATTAAGAGTAAACCTTTTTATTTCATTTTTTTTTTAATATTCTTATATTTATTTTCATTTATTATTTTCGACATTAAATCCTTGTATTTTCTTCACGATGAAAAAATATTTAGTAAAAGCATGGAATGTTTCAAAAATATAAATAAAAAGCAATATTTATATATATAATTAAAATAGAATTTTTTAATTAAATTACTATACTCTTTATATATATATATATATATATATATATATATATATAATAAAAAGATGTGCAAAAGAAGTCTTAAAAATACCTAAAAGATAAATTAATAATTTTTTTTTGTTAGGACACGCACGTATGGTCTGGATTATCTTAAATGAATATTTCATTTCATTTTCATTTATTAATTTTGGTATAGTTATATTTAAATAAAAATGTAAGTACTTTCTCGGGTTTAGGTATTAGGAAGGGGCAAAATATAAGTTTTGGATGGAGGTGTTATTTGTGGTGGTGTACCATGTGTTGGTCTTGGGAAAATCATACATATTTATTTATATATCTTGTGAGATTTGTAAGTTGGGTTTTTCTAAAGTCTCGTATTAGAGGTTAGTTTTTTCTAGTCCATTAGTCATTTTTCTTTCTAGGTTGGTAGTTTTTTTGGATAATGTTTGGTAAGCTTTCTGGGGACTTTTATGTTACTCGTGGTTACTTTGTAATGACCTCCTATGACGGTGGGCAACTTCTATGGAAGTTTTTGGGACTAGTGATCTATCTGGATCATGTGAGGTGTTCATATGTCGGTCTAATTCCATGAGTGTTTGCCTTTTTTCGGTGCTCTTTTTTGAGATATTTCATATGGATTTATCCTTTCATACAAAGTGGGTTGGTTTTTAGGTGGTTGGTTGTCGGTTGTCATGTCTCTTTCATGTAGTTTTTCTAGCTTCACTATTTTAGCATGTTTTATGTCACGCTCTTGGTCATTTCGGGTGATTGTGTATGGGCGAGAGAAGTCTTGGGTTCTACTAGACATATATATTTTTGGTTATTTCTCAGTTATTGATTAGTCATTGGGCCAGTCTTTTTTCTTCTCACACATTGTATCTATTATTTCTCTTCATTGGAGGGAACTTTTTCAAATTGTTGGTGATCTAGCATGCTGGTGGTTTCTTTATAATGTTGTCATTGCTTAAGGCTTTGATGAATAAGGTCCCATGATCGACATTTACTAGATATTTATGAACTATCCAAAGGTTAGGTTTGATGGATCATCTGGGGGATTATGGTGTTCTTTTCGAGATACATTCGATTTAGTTTTTTTATTGCGGTGGTTGGTAGTCTTTGGATCAATGTCATTTCCTCAGTTTGAGTTTAGTTTCAATTGAGGGGTCATGGATGCTAACCATGTGGTTGGTGGTGGATTTATTGTGTCAGCGTCTTTTCCCTATATTGTCCTCTAATTGTGTGATTTATGTAATCTTTCAACATCCTATGATTTTTTGCATTTTCTTCGTGGCATAGGGGGTTGAAGACAGTAGGGTTTGCTCGTAGGGATATTTCTTTGTGGAATTTTCCCCCGTTAGGTGGGAAAAATTCTTGATGTTAGGATAGGAGAAAGTTGTTTGGGTGTTAGGTGGTTTTGGTAGTGTGGACTATTGTTTAGCGGGATATCCTTGATTGATGGCACCAGAAAAGAGTTCATGGTGTTCTTACTCGCCAGGGTTGGAGGATTTAGTCGAGGTGGTGGTGTTAGTGGAGGCTCATGTGAGACTTATGCATTGTAAGGACGTTCCAGAGAAGCTTTCAGTGAGTCGAGTGGGAATAATCCATGAGGTTGTTTCATCATAGGAGGGTTCTCCTCTAGACACTAGTGGGAATATTATCCAAGGCAACAGCAAAGGGCATATATGCAATAAGCCTATCAAGTCATCAGATAATATTTAGAGTCTAGTGCCCAGGGTGGACATCTTTTGGGAGTAAGTTGAGATATTAAAGGAAAGGCATTTAGTCTGGAGGTGGGAATTTGCCAAGATGTCAGGAGATTAGATGAAGGCTTAGATAGAAAAGAGTTGGCTTCCTATCTTGAAGTATAGGCCAAAAGTGAGTGTATTGTTTAATGGTTGGTTCACATTTCATTTTCTGAATGTTGAGGATGCGGCTAGTATGGATGCCTTTCACTCTAGTGCTGGCACGTAAGATTTAATGCATTGAATGAACAGCTCAAAAGAAAGATTATATGGGTAAAATTCCCAGGTTTACCCCTAGTTTTGTGGTGTAAAGAAGCAATCTTGACAATTGCCATGAGAATTAGTAAATTGTACTTCTTGTAAGAAGGGAGCTTGGGAGGTTTAGAAAAAAGGATCACCTGGGTTTTAGTAGAGATGGACCACTATGGAGGATTGACTGTGGAGATTGATATATTTTGGGGGCCTTTTTCTTTCCAACGCTGCATAGATTATTGGGGGTGCCCTTTCAAGTGCCTATGTTTCCACGTGACTAGTCATCTAGTGGTAGATTATCCTAATAGATTTGCATTTGGTCAAAAGGGAGGTTCTCTCCAAGGCAGGAAGGATTCGTGAGTACAAGGCGGTCCAAATTTGGGTAATCACTGCAGTTATGATTTCTACAATCTCCTTGTAAAAGTAAAACCCCTAGTTCCTATTTAAATGAAAATTATTTTTTTAAGAACAATAAAGAGGTTGAATTTAGTTGTTGTGATGGGAGGGGCAGTCCCATTTCAAATTGTCGTAACCCTATCATTAGGGCTTGTAATTCTACTTATGTCGTGCTAGAATCCTCCATCAAAGACTCTTTAGAGAGGGAGGATAGGCCTACTACCAACAATAGTAAGGCTACTCCTTCTAGGGTTGATTGGGATTGGCAGAATGCTCATAAGTAGCCCGATAACTATTCCTCATCCCCTATCAAATTTTGGGAGCCTTCTGGACGTTCCCCTCTCAATTCTAAGAGGATTTTGAATTATTAAACCTGTCTAGGGATGAGTCGAATGGCATAGAACGCCTTACTATCAAAAAGGCCTTCTTCGATGTTGAGAAAGTCATTGTGAGCGCATGTTCTAGGATAAACATCACTGCAAGAAAGAAGAAAGTGATCAAATATAAGAAAGTCGCAAATGTTTCTATGGCTCCCTCAAATCTTCGTCTTTTCATGCATCCCTCGAAGAGTCAAATTCTCCTCTTAATGATCTTACTTGTATTAAGGTTGGGCATTTAGATGTTTCACTTTCTGACACTCACTCCGTAGAGGGAATGTGCTCATGCGGGATATTCCTTGATGATAGTTATGCCCCTTAATGTGAGGGGGTTAGGATCTAACCTGAAAAGAAATTCGTCATTAGTATTATTTGGATTTATAAACTGGACGTTGTACTATTCTAGGGTAGGTAGATAGAGCCTGTTATAAACGGATATATCTCAAACCATAGGGTAGCGTAGGTAGGTCGGTAGAGTTTGTTATAAACTAGACGTTGTGCCAACACCAAGCTCAAGCTCAGTCATGAGGTTGTATCTCAGGGTAGGTAGAGTTTGTTATAAAGGGATATATATCGAAGCGTAGAGTGCAACTGCACAGAAATACTTGCGCTCCAAACTGAGAAGAACAACACCTATTCATCGAGAGTATTGAGAACTGAGGCAAAACTGTATTTCTCATAACAAATGAAGCAGAATTTCAACTGAATCCGAGCGCCGATGGCGTTGGTGCAGTCTTCATAAACCATCTGTGAAGCTTCAGAAGAACACTTTTGGCAGTCGTCCTCAGACACGTCGCTGATGCGCAGAGAAAGTCACCACTAATTGATATTGCTAGATAAAAGCTGCTGTGCAGGGTCAACTTCTAGAAGAAACCGACGTGATATGATAGAATTCATGCGGCCATTGTTGGACAAATGAGTGAGTAATAATGCTTGTGCACACCGTCCGAGTTTGTTGAGCTGGCGTGTTGAGCACGAATAAGATTCATGGTCCTGAATCTCCACGTTATAGTTAAGATGGCGACGTAATAGGGTTCGAGATGGAAGTGTCATGAAAATATAATTTGAAGTAATAGCGATATATGGAGAATTCGTGCGCTCGCCCTATGAGATGGAAGAAGTCAACCATTTTGAATAAGATAACGAAGATATGGTCGAATGAAGGAAGATATTACCGACCAACTTGCATTCCATAAGGTCAAACCTGATCCACTCTATGTTATCCAAACAAAGTGCACATCCAAACATTGAGAAAATAATATGTTATCCAAAGAAAGTCCACAAAGACTCGTTCTGTGTGATCGGCGGGTGTGGCAACAATGGGGTAACTACCTCTGAACCTGTTTAAGTCGAAATCTGGAAGGTCAAACCTGAATACTTTCTCTAATAAGCACCTCTGAGCACATTTATTTGAATAGCAACCTATGTCATATTCATTGATCGTCTTGGCTCGCTGGTTAGCGTACAGGTGTGGTGTGATTAGTTTGGAATAATGCAGTGATAATTTTTGTTTTAATAAAAAAATATTAAGTGAGGATATAATTTTTCTATCTCACACATAAAGATCAATTTAAAATTAATTTAACAATGGTTATTAAATTAATAAGATTGATGTGGAAAAAATATTGATATAAATTTAGAATATTTATTTAATTAAAATAAAATATAATTTAATTTCAATCATTTTAAATTTATCAACATTAATCAGTCATTTAATTTATATAACTACCCTAATTATAACATAAAATTAAAATAATCCATTTATTATAACTAACATTCAATATTAAACCATAAACTTTATTTTATTTTGTAACCACTGGTTTCACTCCACTTTATTTTATAATCACTTGTTTCATTTAACCCATTAAACAATCATATATATAATTTTATAAACTCATATAAAATGAAAAATACTTTCATATTGAAATAATACTCGACATATATTGTGCGGAAAAAAACAACAAATGGAAAGAAAACAACAAATGACCTGACCATGTACAGCTAACACATTTAAAATTAAATAAAAGTCTATACAATAAGTTTTATAATAGTGTAGGTAAGTGCACACTTAGTTTGTATCTATAGAATAATTTACAAACTCATGTTAAAGAGGATGAATATTTTTTATGATAGTTTGTGGAAGTGCATACTTTGTTTGTATTTATAGAAAAATTTACAAACCCATGTTAAGGAAGATGAATAAAGTTTTATAATGGTATATGTAAATGCAATCTTTGTTTTTATTTATGGGAAAAATTATAAACTCACGTTAAAGAGGATGAATAATTTTTATAATAGTGTATGTAAGTGTACACTTTGTTTGCATTTGTATTTATGGAAAAAGTTATAAACTCATGAGAATGAATAATGCATACATAAATGCACAACTTAATTTTCTCACCTGCCAACCTTCGTGAGATTGAGGATGTGCATTTATACATGTACATCAAACCCATTAAATAGTTTAAAGGTGGATTACTTGATAAATACAACAATTTGGTAACAAAATAGTAGCAAGTAACTCGATAATAAATATTAAGAGAAAAAGGTGGATTACTTGATAAATACAACAATTTGGTAACAAAATAGCAGCAAGTAACTCGATAATAAATATTAGGAGAAAAAGGTCATCCATTCATAAAAAGGAAATTTTTGTGTGGATTTTTTTATATTTAATAGAATTAAATAAAAACAATTATGGTGTAGGAGTATTTTTAGCACATAAAGGTATATTATAGATTTTGTTTGTTTGAGTAATGTAAATGATGTTTCTTTCATATTTTAGTAGATATTATGTTGTTATAAAAGAATATATAATTGTTATAGAAGTTGCTACAACAATAGATATAGAAGAAGAGGTTGTCCAAAAAATAGTTACTATGAATAGAGATAACTTGTCATAATTCTGCTTATGGAGGTTCCTGTAAAAGCAATTTGAAGGCACTATAGTAGTTGCTAGAAAAGTGTGTTTTGGCACTAGAACTTGGTGCTATAATTTGATTGAAACATTATTGGATGTGAAACCTCAAGTTAGTGTTGCAAAGAAATACTAACTTGTAAAAAGGCAACAACACATGATATTTACTATGAAATTTATTCTCTCATCATGCCAACCATCACATGGATTTTTGAGGCAAAAAAAGAACATAAAATTCCACCATTTACTACACTTTGATTGTGGTTGATAAAGCAACTAAAGATGAAAGGTTTTCTATCCATGAAGTTAGCAAATTGTTGAGGAAGGATTAATTCAAGGTTTTAGAATTTGTCTCTCTCGAACTCAATAATAATCTTGTATTCAAATAATAATAGGGAAATACATATAATAAATATACTTATGCTAAGAACCTAGAATCCTTGTCATTCCTCCTAGCAACATAAGAATTTTCCTCTAATGGTTTAAAGAGAGAGGGAAATGTTGTTGCATAAGATGCTAGCAAATCCAATATGCTTGAGGTGGAAGGTGACCATGCTATGAAAAATGGTAGGAAGTGTTGAATTCCTATTGAAACGATTATGTCTTCGTGTTGAAAATATTATTTGTAGTAAAAAGAAGTTGTATAATTGGAATAATATATATTGAATTATTGGTCAAGATCTTGGTGCCCAATATTGATTGAGGTATGCATTGATAGTATTGTGGATGTTCAATTGATTAGAATGAAAGAAATTGGCGACATGAAAGGAAGATTTAGCTTATTTTTGATGTTTATTAGGGCAATAACTTACTAAGAAGAGGCTACGAAATTTGAACTTCCAAAGAAATAACTTTGTAAGAGGTGAAAAGAATTGGATGTTATTAGAATATCCTCTAAAGGTAATGCCTTATAGAAATGAAGTCCAATGAGTGCGCAAAGAAAATGATGAAGCAGGAGATTGTACAACAGTCATTTGTTGAATGGACCTGGTGCTACAATTCTAGATAATAATGTGGATAGGGATACTAGATAAAAGTTAGAGAACAAAATTGAGCAAGCTATTGTGGTGGTTATAATGTATTGTGAATAAGATATTTGATGTTATCTTAATGTACTAGGTAGAATGAATCATATTGGTCCTTCTAAGAATATTGAGAAGGTCATCCAAGTAATAGATTACAACAATATATATTGCTCACACCACATGTGAATTTATCCACAAATTTAGGACCAAAGATAATAACATAGTGCATGTGTGTGATTTGCGTAGATGAGCCATTATGTTTCCAAGTAAATGCATAAGGATGAGGATGAGGGTTGACTAAAAAGTGCAACTTATGAATAATGGATATTTTATTCAATTTTCCTTGGGATCCATTATTAAAGATATAAATAGTGGAGAAATCACAAGAGAATGAATGTGTGTGATGAATAGACTATTTCAATATATCTTCGACTAAATTACTACAGGAAGTTGACTTTATTGAGTTTAACATTCAATACACCATAGGTTATGTACTTACTAGAGACCTCAATTGCAGTATCAACATCTTCCTCAGTGGAAGACAATATAATTAACTATTTATTTTTGAATTGAAAACATTCACACTTGTCATGTCCCTATTTCTTACAATATTGGCAAAACTTAGAATAAGGAGAAGAAGGTGAGGACCTTTCAGAAGTAGGAGATGCAATGCAACACCCCTAGCTAACCAATGAGGGGCATTACTGCCTCTAATAAATCATATTTCCAAATGATTTTTTGAAATTCATCTCATACATTCTCTCATACCATGATGAATTCTATCCTTAAGGAAGACCTACATCCTTAGTCATGCTTTGATAATCATGACTAGTCAATATTAGCATGAAATTTGACCTTTACTCATCCATAACAACACAATTTAAAGTGGAGAGCATATTTTTAGTTAGTGTATATTGATTAATGTATGATAGTGTAGATAATCTTCATATTTAATGGTGATTAGGGTTTAACCATATGACTCAATTCCAAAAAATACAATAGCGGAGAATGATTACAATATAATGGTATAAATTATTTTTGGGCTTAAATTTGTTCATTGGATAATGCAACAACTCCATTATGATATATCTGGTAGTGGATATTTCATCTATTCAATTGAACAAATTTTATTTAGCCTTGTAAATGCCCAACTCTTGATAGGGTCCCTCTATTCCAAGTTAGCTCCATGATGACACTTGTGCCAACCTTTCCACCTATTGATTCAACTTCCACGTGGCATCATCATTGATGTCATAATTCATGGAAACTTTGAATTTTGAATTTTTTCCATAATTTTATAATTTTGGTATTTTATAACAATAAATATTTCTAGAATTTTTTTGTCATCAAAAATTTATTGAATATATTTTGTAATTAGAGTAAATTTTCTTACTAAATATGAACCTAAAATTATCACATCTAATCATGTATCTAACAATTTCCTATTTCTAAGTGAATTTCTCCTCCAAAGTTTACCTGAAATTCAGGGGTTTCATCCCATTTCAAAACATTCTTCTATGAGAAACTAAATAAATTCATAATCCAACCCAATATTACCAATATGCACCTACAAATTCCAAAAACGTTTCCTCTCCCACTCAACCTCCTTAGCCAAATTTGATATTTCCCATATGCATTAAATTTCCTAAATTTCCCCTTTTCTTCTCCTTGAGGAAATCCCTCAAATAGTTAGAAATAAAATTGTAATTTTCTTTTGTTATCAATGTTTCAACCCACACGTCGCAAGGGCTATAACCTTCACTCTAATACCACTCTGTAACACCCTTATTCTCCCACTGGGGATTATTACTACCTTTGATAAATCTTATTTCCAAAGAATTTCCAAAAACCCATATATTACATTATTTGATATCATGATGATCTCCACCCTTAAAGAACCACTAGAAACTTAATCATCCTTTCATAATCATGCCTATTGCATATTAGCATGCAATGTGACTTTTACCTATCCATAACAACATGATATCACATGCATAAATGCATAAATTGTAAATAGCGTGCAAACATGATAGTATACACAACATAAACCTATAAAATATTACGAAGAGAACTTATCTTTATAAAAGGAACCAATTATCTTAGACTTAGACACTAAACATTCATCCAAGCCATATACCACATTACTTCTAATATATAAGCAGTTGGTCACCCCTAAACTAGGGCTATGACACGACTAGGGAAAAATACTTCCTCAAACCAACTAAATTCCATATATGACACCAACAAGATAACAAGACAAGGTATGAATATACAATGACCTATAACCTATAGTCTCCCTTCTCGCATTATCCTGCACTACCCTACACAACCAAAGGTAGTGCACCACCTTCTCTGCACCTATAATCTCTCAAGTTGTGCCACTACCTTTCCAATGCTCTAGAGTGGGTTGAATAAGGAGTTTCAAAGCCCTATGGCTCTAAGAGTTCAAAATACCTTCAAGAGTCTCTAGATACACTTTAGGACTCACACAAGGTAAAAATTTCCATACACTTATCATTCCAAATACTCATCCTTACAGAAGGAAACCCAAGTAGATAGGATAGCATAGTAACTTTTGTCTCTACCTCTTCCAAGAAGGAAGTCTCATTATCAAAGTGGTAAAACAATGAGTATAATAGATGAAATAATTATGAATTATATTATACTCCACAATTCTATATGGATGTTCCCCTTTTTACAAGTGATACATCAAGGTACCCCTTTTTCCACCTTAGGATAAAAACATGTACACATTTCACTTTAGGTTCATTTTACTAATGGCTTGCCCCCCCCTAGATAACACCCTAATCACTTATCCCCTAAGCCTCTTTTCCCACTCTTGGAGGCCTTGCACCTAACACTCTCTTATTTGACTCACTTTATAGCAGTGATGTACTTTAATTAATATGTGTGATTGTATATTTACATGGCTAGGATCAGTGGTATTTTGACACATATGACCCCTAGCCTAAAATCACATAAGCATGGAAACATCAAAATACTTACATATTCATTAGTACATAGGCCCAACACATTTTGGCTCGCTAGGCTAAACATGATATGTATAATATACATAGTGGTGATCAACAGGGTATTGCATCCATGCTTTAAATTTGTAGATCTTCGAGAATGTTGTTGAATAATAAGTTGTTACAAAACTTATCTTCAACCAAATTTGCTTGATTGCATGTTGAATCAAGGGTATCAATATCCATTTACTCAAGCTCTTGATACATAAGTTTGTGTAAATGATTTTGAAGAACAACCTTCTCACCTCAATCAAAATTCCAAGAAGGATTCACAACTACTTGAGTATGTTAATCCACTCTTGTATGGGCATTGAAACCTTGACATAAATGAATCTACTTAATGCTCATATCATGTTTGTAGTTGGATGGATAGAAAATGATACTAAACAATTCCAAAAGCACCATCTAAGTAGTAACTAAACATTGGTTTGTTGCATGATATGCAACCAAGTGTTTGGCATGTCTAGTAAGATTTTATTTGGTAATTGAAACCTTCTTCTTATTAGGAATTAGGTTTTAGTTGAACTAGGTGTCTATAATGGGAATCCAACTATCATGGACTTTTGAATTGGGGAATCTATCATAGATAGGAACCTGTGACGCTTGGTATGCCAAGATGATATATTGTTAACCATAGAAAAAATTACACAATGATGTTATCAAACTTTTACACCCTATGAGCAAGCATCATTGAGTCATGGTTCATGTACTCATCATCTTGGATACTACACACGATTGTTGAGAAAAATGAAATTATCATCCCAATAATAAATTTAGCTCTCCTTTAAAAGTGTATCTTTTAGAAGGATGAGTAAAATATTTTCCAAAGACAAATAACTAACTCTCTTTAGAAAACATAAGATCAAAAGTTTTTTTTCTTGGCTTTGTTTTCCAAATTTTTTTTAGATGCTATTCTACCTAAAATAATATTTTTTAAAGTATTAAATATACTTTTCAAGATATACAATTACCTTAGCATGCAATTACATTAGATAGTTCATGAGATCGATATATGGTTACTTCACTAGTGTATTTTTGAACTACCTTCTCATAACCTTAAATCAAAATAACCATTTTTTTCAATGTTATGATTAAATTTCATGAAAATTAATTCCATTAAAACGAAACACTAGTTGAGAAGAATGTGACCAATCTATAGATTTATGTGTGTGTCCATGGACTAATCATAACACTGTCTATTATAGATATCTTGTAAGATTTGAGTATGGTTTTATATTCGTCAATTGTGAGAGAGGATCACATAATGATTAACATATCTAAATGTATATGAGGTTGAAGGGTATGTATCCATTAGAGACTTGAAACACATAGTGGTGACAATATTGAATCTTTTGTCGCTTTTTCCTGAACCTGGAGCACAAATGACTATGGAGATATAGAAAGTTTCCTAGAGACAACCTCTGGGTTGATTGTATACTAGTGCCTAGGACATCTTAAATGGAGGGCTGAATGGAATATTATCAGTGAGGGGGTTTCTGCAGCACTCCAATTTTTACGTAGAAGAGAATAAGATAAAAAGGGGGCTTGTTTCAATTGGCCTTCCTCAAATTAGACTCAAATCCAAGACATGGACCCGAATGTTTAGGAGGTAAATCATGCCAACCCCAAAGAGAAATGCCTCGTTCTAGTGGCTGACACACAAAAATCATGCAACTTAATATTGTGGTTCTAGTAAAGGTGAAGAGGAAGAGATAAAGGGGGAGATTTGATGCATAGGGTTGTAACATAATCCTAAGCTCCAATGTCCCAATAGAGGTATGAAAGATTGAAGAGATGTAATAGTAAAAACAGTGGAGTGCAAATGAAGGTTTTCAGGCCATATACCTCATGGGCACATTTGTATCCAAAAGATCAAGAAAATATGGGCATATTACAAGTACTTAAGTAAATATGTAACTAGCATAGGTAATATTTCTACTTGGTAACAAATATAAAATCATGAATAGATAAATCAACAGCTTGACTACAATATTTGAAAGGGAGAAAAACATACATGAAGTGATAAAAATAAGAGGAAACATACTACAAATTGATCTTCTTGGAATCACTAGAATAGTTTCATTAATACTTGAAGGGTGCCAATAACCATTCCATTACATTCAGCATGTGTATAATTCAAGTCCCTCATGAAAAAGCATTTAGAACCAAAAATGGAACCATATAATTTGGACCACTGTGGGTGTAGAATTCTAGAACATGTATTAAGTGTTTATCCCCTTTACTTATACAGAGAAGGGGGGATTTGAATTAACAATTTACAAAAATATCTTGGTCTAGGTTCCAGCTGTCTCACAGACTAGATATATCTCAGCGTGCAAGGCTCTGCTGCCCAAAATGATTACAATCGGGATTTGATCCCTTCTTGGAAATAATCAGAAATTATTGAATAATTGGAAATAAATAAAAATGAAAGATGATGGGAGGAGGTATCCCTCTGGTTTTCCTGTGAAAACCCCTGGTCAGGCCACGTCTCTGTGTCTTGCATCCCTCTAGCTGCTCAGCTGGTCCCATTGCTTTCATCTTAACTATCCGACTTGACCACTCTCAGAAGTTGGTAGAAATCAAATATGTTTACTTGTCACAAAGCAAAAGTAGAGTTTTTTAGGGCAGCCCTTTACATTTACAACTGAGTGGAGATCCATGTTCAGCCATTAATCTTCCTAAGTCCCACCATACTAATTTTCCCCTGCACCATGCTTTCATTTAATATTTCAGTTGCCGACCCACCTGTCTTCAAAGCTTTGTACTACACTTCTCAAATCCATATATGCCCTATGAAGAAGTTAATACAAGTGTATTGAAGCTTACAGATCAGTGGATTTAAAATCGAACAGGCTTTATAACTTGTGAACCACGATCTCCTTTGGACCCCTAAGGTTTAGCTCCTTTCGGTTTTTCTGCATCATAGGACCATGGGCTGTGACCTACGGCACAACCTCTGTATCGAATCCCCCTTGTCGGGGGTTTTTAATGTTGTCGGCATTTGGTGGTTTCATGACGCTTCCTTTGTTTACTCCCTTTGATCCTTGCGATCACTGATATGTGGGGTTTCTTATCCTGCTCAACACTTAGTTCTTCTCTCTTCCCATGACCATCATCTAGCCCCCATATCGGAGCCCCTTTCTAGTCAGAGGTTCACAATCGATGAATTTCTCATGATTCACAATGCACTGCTACCCCCAATCGTCGATTGTCAATTGATGACATCATCACTACCATGTGTTTCTTCCTGAGTGGTGACGTGTGTCACTCGAGTCTACCCCCATAGGAACCCTGAAAATGCCAGATCAGCATGACCCATGTCCCTCTGTACCACCACATCATGCTGATGTCAACTTCCATGTGTCTTTATTAGGACTAATCCTGTGCTACCATGCATCCTATTGGAGGAGAGAGAAAAGGCCTGCTTGCCCTTGGTTTGTTCACTGATTTCCTTTGTAAATATTTTTTCGGTCCTCTTGATACTTTACCACTAATCATATCACAAATCACAATATTGCAACTTTTTGGAGTTGTAACCCTCCCAGCGTGCTGATTCACCGATCATCGATGTGCTTGGACCTTGAAGTTTCTCAAAACCATAATTCATAACCTTTCAAGTCAATCCAAATGGCAAGTCAGAAGGGAGTTCAGTAGAGGAGGGAAGAGTTATTGCGATTGGCAGAGAGGACCTTATCACAATCAGCAGGTGGAGAAGGGACTTAGATGTGACAATCGACACGGAAATTGTGATATGTGATATCAGCGAGGGGAGACAACGCTTTATTGTGGTGAGAGGGAAACTTTGCGATATGTGATATCGCAATTGCAAAAGGATAAGGGAGATGAGAGAAGATGTATGACAAAGGGAAATGGGATGATAGCAATTTGCAATGGGCTCTTAGACCTCTGATATGCTCTTCACCTTCATTTAAAAGGAAATAGAACCCCCATTTTTAACAGGCCATATCTTCTTATTCCGGGGCCCATTTGAGGAGTTCCACATACCGTTGGAAAGCGTATTTTGAGAACTATTTGATGGAGTGGGTGTAATTTAGCTTAGGGAGCTTATGTGGCTTGGAATATGGCTTCAAAATTCACTTCTCTTTGGCACTTTAGACTACTAAAAACTCATAATGCGATGAGTGACAACATAATCCATAGAGAGGGTGTGTTAGTGGTTCACTTGTTTCCTAGAGCCAAAATTATGCAAATAAAAAATCATACTTTATATCCAAATTTTCTAAACAAGTAAAGTGATAAAAAGAAGGACCATGATGTGGATCTATATAATAGTACAAATAATATTGTGTGATGTAGGGTTAATGTGAACAGTGTTAGATTTTATCTATGTACATATATGGTGAAATTTTTATTACAAAGGTTTCCCTCTAAATGAATATGCTATGATATATGTGTTATGGTTGTCCCTTGAATGTATAACCAATATTACAATGGAAATTATAGTACAAGAAGCCCACAAATGGAACACTCCAACATATTTACAAAATGCTATACTATAAAACCATGGCATTGACTATGAACAAGGTGACACACATAAAATAATGCAACTTCAATATTGTATATAGATTTATCGCAAGATTCCTTCCTTAAACAAATGCAAACTAAAATTTACATAAAAATTAAGATAATACCAAAACCCATAACCATGTTAAAAAATGCATTGATCCCAATGATGTGGATTTAGCTGATGATGAGAATTGTTTAACTCCAACATGTGAATAGAAAAAGATATAGATAAACTTTATTAAGCCAAAAACTAGGTTATATATCATTACAATAGAACTTAGGATAGAATTTTCACTAGATCCTAAAAACTACCATCTAAACACAATACTAGAATTCATTAGAGAAGTGATCTCAAATACTCTATGAAAACATAAAATCTAAAGGATTAATCACTCTCGAAATCAATAATAATATTATAATGAAATAATAATGAGAAATACATATGTTCAATATGATTATGCTATGACTAAGGACTAGAATCCTTATCGGTTTTAGCATTGGAATTCAGTGACAAAGATCAATTGATCCATTTTTCACTAGGAAACATCATCTTAGTGTTGTGAAAGAAATCCTAGGTTGTATAATAGATAATGGAAGATGATATTTAATATGGAATTTATTCTCTCATCATGCCAACCATCACATGCACTTGGTGGGCTCTAGAACAATTCAAAGTTCCATGGTTAACTACACTTTTTCTATGGTTGACAAAGAAACTAGACATGGAAGGTTTGTATACTGTGAAGTTAGAAAATTTTTGGGGAAGGATTAATTTGGGGTTATAGAAACTAAGATAACATATTTAGTGATAAGATTCATGTTTGGCCTTCAACCACATTGAAAAAGAAGTGGAATCAGCTATGATGAATGCAAATGAGTCACATTCATGGTTCATAACATTTTCCTTCTTTATTTTGTGTATAAAACTATATGTTATAACTAATAAAGTCACTTTTTCCCTCTAATTAAATATACATTAAATGATGGTGTTGAGAGATAGAGTCACTAGTCATTATTTTGCAAAAACTCGCCTTTTCAACAATGCTTAATGAGAATATATTGGGTAGCAAATTGTAGCATGTGGGGAGTGGTTGTAATGTTTTTGAATGAGAAAAAAATAGAGATTATCACATTCCCTTAAAATTGTTGTAATAGGCCCAAGATCATGTTCTTCATTTAACAAAATATATGAGATATTATGGATGTAGTGCTTCTTTCCTTTTGTTTATTGTGGAAGTATATATTTCCTCCCATATTAAACATTCAACTATGTGTGGTGTATTTCTAATTGCTAAATTAGATTTTAGAGTATGGTTACAATTAAATTAAATGATGGAGTGGTTTTTTATTAGGCCTCATGGGATAACTTCCACTATGTGTTTGATAGAGTAAGGGTTTTAGAGATATCCATTGCAATTGGAATTAAGGATTCAATTTCATGTATCTGATCATGGTGCTACATTAGATGGTATCAAATCCTATAATAATTCTAGGAGGAACATGATATGTTTGTTGAGGAAAAGAAAAGTACACATGGAAAAACACGAGATTTTGAAATGAAGTGATTGGAGATGCTAATTCAAAATATTTCACTATAGATTTATTCCCACGTTTTCCTAAAGAATTTGTATGTCCTTGGCATGAGGTAAATATACCTCAATCCTTTCAAAGGAATGGGGATCAAGAAATATCAACTCTTGGTCTAAGTACATGACATGACTTTTGTCAAAATTTTCAAATATTGTATTTGATGTCTTCCAAACTTCATAAGGGTGATGAATCCTAGTGATGTGAAGAAGAAAAATATATTGATAATATAATTTGTAATAACCCCAATGGCCTTGTCCTTATTTCCATGATTGAAAGACTTCATTTGGTCATCCTTTGGACTTGGAATAGAAACCTTCAATATATACTATTAGAGTCGTGTTCTCTTTACTAGGGTTTCAATATATAGTTCCCATACAACATAATTCTATCCATTCAAGATGAATGGATCAATTTTAGAAGCCATCTTAAAAGTTCTAATAGATATGAACAATTGAAATAGGTTCCAATCAACAAATCAATCAACCTAGAGTCAATCACTACAATATATAACTCAATATGATTTGAAGACAATAGGGGTAGGTCAAATTCGATAGTTAAGAAACCATGTTGGGAATGAAATTAAATAGATAATAAATAAATAAATACAATAGAAGAGTAATCAGAATCCAAGATCAAGGGTGGTGTCTAAAGAGACTGTTAAAACATTTAACACAACACATTGTGATTACAACAACGTAATGCATGATAATGAGATAATAATTTATCACGCGATGGATACATATTTGGTGCATAGTGTTAGAAATTGTAGCAAAATAGGATAAATTTGACTTGTGCCTCAGTCAAATTTAGTAATTCGATTTTCCACATCAGCAGGATGACTTGGATTGAAGTTAACTTATGTGGCTGCCTTTGTCTACTAGTTTGCTTAGTAAATTTGAGTTATAGGCTAGAAGTAGAGTTGTGCATATAGTGATTGCTAAAGTTTAGAAATCTAGTTCAGTTATTTTCAGTTTCACTTAGTTAAATAAGCTGAAGTACCTAGTTGAGTCAGTTGAAGGTCAGTGGAGTAGTAGAATTATTTTTAACTTAGTGATCTCTCAGTTAAACTAGTAAATTAGCTAAAAATAACCTAGACATGCATGGAATTTGAATTGCCTAGCTGGAGTGGAGGAAAAGGAACATTGTAATTATCAATTGTACACTATTTGAGTCTAAAGGCTTTGCAGTTAAGAAAGTGAATCATTCCTTGGGAATTGTCCAAGAAAATAGGAGAAAATTCTTATATTTTAGGATCTCATTTCCTCAAGGATTGCGTAAGGAAATAGGAGCTAGTTGGGGCCTTGAATTGGCTAAGTGTGCCAGAGCATGATAGTCAGCAGGAGAACATGCTTACAGTGCAGGGTGTGATTTAGATTTGAAGCAATACATTGTAATAGTTGTTCATTCTCATATGAGTAATGAAAAACAATGGACGGGTTTTCCCCAATTGGGTTCCCCTATAAATCATTGTTTTATTATGGTGTTTAAATGGTTGCATGACATTGCATGTGTTTCTAAATTGTGATTTCCATTCCACAAAATAGTAGAGGAAATTTGTAATCTCTTGATTTCATTTTGATTTCATCATTAGTAGAAAATTTATATTAATTTCTACACATGGGTTCCTTTATTTATAGTATCTGAATCTAAACAAATCCCTTGAATTGTAGAATATTTAGTCCATAAATACATATCCAAAATTCCAATCATTTCCATGAAATATAATCTTTTTCATTAGCTAGTTGACTTTTATATGAGTCATATTTCTTTAGTGAGTTAATTACTTGAGTCATCCTAACCATTTAGTCAATCCCCATTGCTCAATCGATCATATAGTCAACTACCCCACTAGTATACAACTCAACTATAATCCCTTGACTGACTATATCTTTTGAATCATTGACCGGAGAATCCAATGATTCAAAAGATTCTCCGGTCAATGATTCAAAAGATTCAAGCCACAGATGACTATATCTTGTTAATTGACCCTATATTAGTTGATCCTTCAAATAAATATCTCCAAAATATCTAGAAGTGTGATGAACCAATAGGACCTTATGCTATAAAATCCATTATCTTTAGATCAATTAAGTGAATGGAACATAACTATGGAAAAGTTGAATGTTTGTAATGAGTGATGTGTGCAACCATGTGCATAATATTAATTAGAATCCATACCAACCAATGCCAAAGGAAGTTACAAAGGGATAAATCAAAAATAGTTGAGAGCATATTAAACTAAAATCCCTCACCACATTCTTCTCAATTATACACACATAGAGTTCAATGCATAAGATAGAGGACGAGGATGGGTAGCCATTTCTAGTAGCCTGGCAACTTGTTGGAAGAATGTAGGGAAAATATTAAAAAATAGAGTAGTATTAGATGGAAACAACCTAAAGAAAACATTGATACCTGGAATTGTTAATCTAGTATCTCCTCTCTAAGCACATAAGGAAAAAAAATAAGAAACCCACTCTTGTGAAAAAATTTGGAAAGTAGATTAGTCAATCCTTAGGTTACCATAACATCATTGATCATTTTGGGTAAAACATGAGATAAGATAGGTAATATCAAGAACAATAAATGAAAATAGAGTGAAGAAAATGGTTGAATAGCTCCCAAATATGAATATATTCAAGCACAAAATGAGGACAAATTCAAGCATAACCAAATAAAAACAAAGTTGATCTTAACAGCTAGTTATTGATAAGGGTCAACGTCATGACTCCAAGGGATTTGGAGGGTCACAAGGCATTTTTGGTGCAACATGACTCCTTGAGCATGTAGCACTGGTATGTTTCATGATTGCTTAGAGTAGCATAGTGTTAATCCACCTAAATATGTTGCTCAATTAGGTTGTATATAAGTTACTTAGAAGAATATGATAACTTTTCCAATATATAACTTAAGAATTCATATTGTCACAATCCACACAACACTTCTTAAAAGTTAAAATGTAGGATAAATGGAAATCCATATTCATCCACAAAGTACACAACTCGTCCACAACATGCTAATTTTATATGGAACAACTCTCCATCCTTAAAAAATTTATAACAATGAAATTTACATACAATAGGTAGCGTTGGCCCATTGGCTCAACTCCTTCCTTAAACCATGAAAAAATCACTGAAATATGACACCATAGACTTGCCACCAAAATTCAGTTTGATCAATCTCTTGTTCTCCCATGCACATTTACTTTTCCCAACTGAAACCTAATACTCCATCACTTGTACCTAATTTGAATCAACCAGCTGAGCACATCCATGCCTAGGTGTTGCACCAACTTATTACATAATTTTCTATAAGTGACTTTGCTTTTGTTCTGTCACCTAAATTGTCTAGCTAAGATCACCTTGGCATGCACTCACTCATGCCCAAGTCATTGGCTATAAACCCCAAAAGGTCACAAATATTACAATATAAGTATCAAAAATCTTAAGCTTTAGATGTCTCTCATTATGTGTGTTAGTTACATGTGTTCCCAACTGTAGGGCTTGATATCCTCTCCCACTCAAAATTAGTATTATCTCAACAATACTCCAGTTACAACATCTCATTCATCTCTCTTTGGAATTGACATCATGAATTGTTGCTTCTTTGGATGATGCATGTGAATGTATCTTTGGAAATTGGGTTCACATATACACCATGTGTTGGATCCCCTCATTTTACCTAGAGAACCAACTAACTAATATAATAATTGTGCCAAATTCCATAAGAACTCATGTCTGACATGGTGCAATGTCCTCGACCTCAGATCATCTAAGCTCTCATGTCAATCTATCATTGATGTATAGGTATTGTTGGTCAAAATGATTTTATTTTAAATAAGGATCAATTAACCATGCCCACACATAAATTTTCAACTAGGGAAGGTCTGTTATTGCAAGGATATTGTGAAAAATATATGAAGGAACAATGCATAACTAGCTCTAGTGATATTAGCCCTTAACACTCAGGAATCATCTTTGTGACACTTACGCAAATCACTCAAGCATTTAGTCACTGCTTGCAAAGGAAAATAACACTCTTCCACTTGAATCTTAATTCAATAAAAGATACACTCAACCAAACTAAAAATCACTCTATAACAATCAAACAATAACAAATCAATAAAATCTCCAAACTGTAACAATAAATCAACACGGAGAACACATGAATATGAGTGGAATAGTCAAGGACTTAAAGTGTTACACGATTAGCTGAAACATTATCCCGCGATTCAATGAATTAGTAACTATAATGCATCTAAATATCACTAACAATAACAATGAGACAAATACAGACCAAAGCTAAGAGAAATTACACATACACCTATAGTACCTTATTAACTCAGCAATTCCTACCAAAGAGGAGGGCCCTTCCTCCTTGGTAGGGAGCTGGTAAATAACACTCACATGCTAAACAGTAAATAATTATGATGCAACAAATCATTAGATTTGCATTGTTATTAAGGAATGATTGCATTTACACAATGTTCTAAGATCACAATGATGATGTTGTCCCTGGTAGGCAAAGGGAATCCTATTTTATAAAATTCTGTGATTATCAAAATCAAGAAAGTAATTACAAAAATTTTCTATGAATACAAGATATTGTGTCAATCTTTCCAAAAGACAAATGGTTGATTACTGGAAGTTGTAACTATTTTGATCATCCTATTTGTACTGTTAATAAAAAAAACCACTTTGTTAGCGCGATCAATGCTTAGTTAGTCTCCAGTGACAACCTAGGTTGATTGCTACATTATTTGGAAACAAAGCATTCAAAAAACAAAGTATCAACACAACATTAGTATTATCAAGTCATTTACTCTCGAATTGGAAAGAAAAGTCAGGAAAATATCATCCCTACAAAAACACCTTTAGTGAGCCAAGCTTCCCTTGAAACAATCCCTTGACATTATTTTAAATAATATTTCCTAAGATAGTCAAATTTCCATCAAAATACAAGCAAAGCTAATAAAGTAAGGTGACATGGAAAATGAACATACTTTGGTAAGAGGATGATAAATATGGTAACATGGTATATCATTTGAGGCCAAAAGGGTAGGAAGGATAGGACAAATAAGCACAAAAAGATGTCAATTCCTCATCCCAATAGGTACCATTGTAGGAACCCCATAGTCTTGGCTCGTGATCCAAATACAACAGCAAGACATTTTCTCATAGATCAATGTGAAGATAAGGTGTAGTAGTCATGACAACCACCATATCCATCCCTTACATCCAACTTCTCACTCAAAAGTATTCCCCCATACTTCTTTATCATGTACCTCAATAATGGTGGATATGAAAGAATTTTGTGCTTTAATTCCTTAACAAACCTGTCCAACTAAGAATCCCATAACCATCCTCCGCTATTCCCTACAGACGGACCAACCTCCTCCTCCTCCTTGGCCTTACAATACCAAGGCACACTCTCCTAGTTACATCTCTGAAAAATTGATACTACAATGTTGTCCTCTCTGGATAAATCATCTCTTGATCCATGCTCCAAACTAATCATCCTCTTTTCCAATTCTTCAATCCTATATATCAATGTATTCATGATGTTCACATGTTGAGATAGAACATTCTCAATATATTTTCTCCTCATACCTGTTGATTTTGGGTAGCATTGGATGTGCTCTAGCCTTGAAAATTGGTGGAGAGGTTAAGGCACATGAGATATCCAAGACCCAGAAATATTTTGGAGAAATTCTACCCAGATGAAGGGTTATTAAAATAATTAATATTTTTAATGAATTCCTAAGTCTAAACTTAGGAAAATAAAAATATTAATGTGTATTAATAAGAAACTGGTGAGAAAGTTCTAAGTGACGATGATCAAGCTAGTTCTAATCTTAGCCATTGATTAAGGACTTAATTTCAGTCGTTGATTCATCAATAGGAAAAGTATAACAAGAGGGTTGATGGTCAGTGGTAGACACACCAAGAGAGATTAGTCAGTTCGATTTTCTAGGGCGAGGTTTGTTGAGGAAATCGAATAAGTGATCAATTGCAGTGAGGGGTAGTTCGGAAGAATGCCAAAGAATACATATTAGAGAGGCAACAAAGAGCCAGAAGAGGCAGCACAGATCCTGTAGAGGTGGATGCTGGGCTGAAGAGGCTACGTTGAGGAGGTTCTGTGGGGAAGACTGAGAGAATATTATCAGGGAGAGGGTGATGCAATTCCAGAGGAGTGCTTGGAGCAGATTTCACTATCCAGCACAAGGAATAGTCAGAGTCACTATGGGTTTGTGCATTCAGCTATTTATTTGCCAAATATCCGTCTCCGGAGAGAGGTTCTACTGCCAAGGAAATTCTATGAAGGGTAAGCCATTTTGGGCACGCTAGTTGTATTCAGAATCTACTTAAAATAAAACCCTCTATATGTTGCAATAGTTTTCTCGCATTGCGTTTTTCTGGGGAAAATTGTCCAAAAATAACGGTTTCCCTTGTGTTGTCTCAGTTTATTTCAGTTGTTGATATGTATATTTGTGAAGGATGCATTTATGTTTACTTTGATATTTATGCATTTAAATAACTTGTTAATGCAAAGAACAAGTAGGAGATATTAAACCAGAAAATGCAGTATGGGTTTCTGATGTGTTAGATTTAGGAATTTTCACATGGTATCAAAGCAATTATAGATCAAGGAGGACTGAAGACACCAGTAGATGAAATATGAGAATTTGCAGCAGAGAAGTAGTTGTCTCGAGAGATAGCGTTGTTCCAGAGCTAGAGAGGAAAGAGGAGGAGTGACGCAGTGCAAAGACGGTGACACAAAGGCTCACGCAGAGCATGCATCAGTATTCTAAGCTAGGAGAAGAGCCAATGCAGAGGAAGAGGGGGGGAAGATCAGGCCTATGCAGTACTTGACCATCTTTCTCAGCCAAGAAGGATTAACACTTAAGCCAGGAGGAGATGATCTAACTCTCAACTTCAGTTGCCGAGGCTAAGGGAGTTGTGCAGATTGTGATTTGAGGAGATGGTGGGACGTTGTTTCTATCTATTCAGAATAGTGTCTAAGAAGATGGAACCAAGGCAAAGGGAAGCACTACCTCGATGGATTTCTAGCCAAGAAATCAGAATCCGAGTTGCAACAACAAAGGGGGATTTGAGAGGAGTGATTTGAGAATTGGTAGGAGGATTCCTAGGAGGGAAATCAGGACTCATATGGAGTCTAGCGGAGAAGAGCAGACATGGTAGTGAATGGATTGAGGGATTAAGACAGATTGGATGGGGCTTCCAATTTTGTCATGTGGAAGGCTAGGATCTTGGCAATCCTGGATAAACTTCACATCAAGGACTATGCCTTGAAAACTATAGTTGTCCCAGTTCACCCTGATGCTAATGAGAAGTATGAGGAGGCCCAGATGTAGGAAAAATGCATGATTCTAGACGAGGTCAGGGATCTTGTCATACCACATATTGTTGAGAAGAACACAACAAGCGAAATGTGGGAGACCCTGACCACCTTATAACAGGGCTCTTCTGTGCATCAGAAGATGTTATTAGAGAATCAACTGAGGTCATATCACATGAAGAAAGGAGAGGATATAGATCCATTACTTCTTAGGTTGTAAGGGATTCGTGACCAGCTTACTTCTGTGGGGTCTACACCGGATCCAGAGTTCATGGTCACCACTACCCTGAATGCAGTCTCAAAGGAGTGGGAGACATTTTTCCAAATAATTTTGGGCATAACGATAATCCCTTATTGGGAGGAGATGTGGGAAGCTTTTCAATAGGAAGAGATCAGGATATTGAACAAGGTGGGGAGTAGCAATAAGGGAGTTCAAATCAAGAAGGAGGAGGAGGAGGATGTAGCTCTCGCATTAGCAGGACAAAAGGGGTACATAAGAGGAAGAATAAAGACATCTCCAAGGTCAAGTGATTCAATTTTGGGGAGCTGGGACATTATGCCTCTTAGTGCCCCAGGAAGAAAGGTAAGGGAGAAGCTTCTGACTCAAAGGCTGCTCCAGCAAAGGCAGAGAAGGATGTCAAGGCTAATGGTGATTGTGCCATGAGTGCTGATGTGCCTCTAGAGAAGAGGTAGGGAAACTTGGAGCTGTAGTCAAGAGGGCTACAGAAGCAAGGTAAGGATCCTTGAGGTGCCCAACTCTTGGATCACATTTGGCTATGGGAGCCATTAAAGTGAGTAGCATGATGACAGGTGTTGGGTGGAGCAAGGTGTGATGGAGCGGCAAGGCAATGCTAGAGTGCATAAGTTTGTAGAACCATAGTGGAGGTTGCACCAGTGTGAGAGGCACATAAGAGGTTGCAGTAGTGCAGTGGCAACATAAGTAGCACAGGACAATAACATAGGTAGCTTCATCATCAAGAGGCTTCCAGACTAACCAAGATGTCAGTGTTTGGGTGAAGTCAGTTACTTACTTCTCGGTAATTGAGTTTCAGTGGAAGTCTTATGGGCAGCATGATGCAACATGTTAAGTGGGAGCTGTAGTACAGATGTAGAAGTGGAAGTGCCACTATTATGGGCAGCAGTACAAGAAGCTATAGTGCAGTAGATGTAGGACAGTAGGCCAAGCATCAGCACAAAGGACCGATGTGAAGGATTAGTGTAATGCTTCTATGGTGAAGCATTGTTAGGGCACATTCCTCGCTGAGAGGGAGTGTTCATTTTGGGTAGCATCGGATGTGCTCTAGCCTTGAAAATTGGTGGAGAGGCTAAGGCACATGAGATCTCCAAGACCTAGAAATCATTTCGAGAAAGATGAAGAGTTATTAAAATAGTTATTATTTTTAATGAGTTCCTAAGTCTAAACTTAGGAAAATAAAAATATTAATGTGTATTAATAAGAAATGGGTGAGAAAGTTCTATGTGACGAGGATCAATCCAATTTTAATCTTAGTCGTCAATTAGGGACTTAATCTCGACCATTGATTCATCAACAGGAAAAGTATAATAGGCTTGAGGGTCAGTTGTAGACACACCAAGAGATACTAGTCAGTTCGATTTTCTAGGGTGAGGTTTGCTGAGGAAATTGAACATGTGATTAGTTGCAGCAAGGCACAGTTCGACAGAAGGCCAAAGAATACATATCAGAGAGGCAATAAAGAGCTAGAAGAAGTAGTGCAAAGCCTAGGAGGACTAAATTAGAGGCTAAGGAGGCCAATGCAGAGGACACAGAAGCCACAGAGGCAGACGTAGAGGCTAACACATAAATCCGCAGAGGCTAACGCAGAAAGCGCAGAGGCTGTAGAGGTTGTTCATCCGGCTGCTGATTTTCCAAAATATCCATCTCCGAAGAGAGGTTCTACAGCCAAGGAAATTCTTTGAAGGGTGAGCCATTTTTGGCACCCTAATTGTATTTAGAATCTACTTAATAATAAAACTGTTTATATGCTGCACTGGTTTTCTTGCATTGGGTTTTTCTGTGGACGATTGTCAAAAAATAACAGTGTCCTTGTGTTGTCTCAGTTTATTTCAATTGTTGATATGTATATTTTTGAAGGTTTCATTTGTGTTTACTTCAATATTTATGCATTTAAATAACTTGTAAATGCAAAGAATGAGTAGGAGATAGTAAACTAGAAAATGCAGTAGGGGTTTCTGATGTGTTAGATTCATGAATTTTGACAATACCTCCATATGAAACACCATTGTGTTACTACTAATCCCGGAATATGGTAGTCATATAGACTACTATACTTATATCTCTTCTCCAGGTATTCAAAAAAATTAGTTTAATTCTTGCCCTTCTTGGATCATCTTAAGTATCTAAAGTACCCACTACATACAACATTCCTACCTTCATAGTCTCCTCTTTTTCCAGGGAAACTACTTTCTTCTTTATTGGATACTTTATTGGCAAGTAATCCTCTCCACATATCCAACATGTGATGGGCCCCTTTTCCTTCACAATACTTGCATGTGTTCTTTTCCTTACTTTGAAGACATATTGTTCTCTTGGTCATTCTTATTCTTTCTCTTATCACCCCAAACTTCCTCTTTTTCATTTCCATTAGTTTGGCATTCCAATGTTGTTTTCATCATTGAAATAGATTATGGAGGTGTTCCGAATCCCTGCATCATGAGTTCTCTCTTCACCCATGGCTACAAACTACAAATGAAATGGTACTATGATCTCCATTCATCATTTCCATAATCTCTAGCAAAAGTCAAAAAACTATTCAGTGTCTGTTTGGATCCTTCATGTGTGCTTCAAAACCATAAGGTGATCCTATGCCATCCAGGTTTTATTTCCTAGTCCAACTACATGTGAAAATTTGTCATTAGCTCAACCCAATTTGATATTTTATCTATGATACAATTGAATTATAGATCCTCTACTTGGGTATTCCAGTACAGCTTTGTAGTTCCAATGAGATTCATTGTAACAAAATTAACTTTCACTTCATCATAACATCCTCCAATTTATTCCAACATATTCTCTACATCCTAGTCAAGTTCCCAAGTACATTAACACTCCTTGTACCATCATAGAACTTTGCCTCTTTCAATTTCACCACCATTAAGGAACTATACAAACCACATCCTATGGAGTTGTTAAATACTACAATCATATTGGCCTGATCATATCCCAAGGTCACAAGTGATGCCAATTTCTCTTCCAATTACCTCGTCCTATCTTCTCAACCTTGAAAATACTTCAATGGTTTACTAGCTTCCTCAAGTGGAAATGAACTTGTCGTGATTTCTTCTCTCATCTACAAAATATCCCTTTCAATTTCATTGAGATCGTTACCATGAGCTTCCATAACATTTATCATCTCAGCTAAGATTCCCTCAAGAACATGGACCTTGTCTACTGATATAGTATCATCCTAGTTTCCTAAACATCCTTTTGAGTTCACTGTTTTGATCAACTAATAATATCATATTGATGTGGCCTTGTTAAGGCTCACACAATTTATTCATAAATGTATCCTGTATTGAAAACTATTTTCAAACCCCACTTTCCCTCCGAGAAATCAATTACAGAAGGTTCCCTTCCAACATCTACAATAGTGAAAGAGTAACTTCAACTACAACCACTACCACTGACTTCATTTCTAAATCTTGATTCTTTGACTTAAATATACTTCTTCTTTGTTTTATGCTCTGATGCCACTTGTCACAACCCAATGTATGTCACATGGTTACAAGCCATTTTTGTTGCACCATGACCCCTCGAGCGTGCAACACTGATGTGTTTCACGATAGCCTAGAGTGGCATAGTGTTAATCCACCTAGATTATTCCTAACAATATGTTGATCATTTTTAGGTTTTGTATAAGTTACTTAGTTGAATATCATAAACATAGCACTCAATAATTCATATTGTCACAATCCACACAAGACTTCTTGAAATTTAAAATCTAGCATAAATAGAAATGCACCTTCATCCATAATGTACACAACTTGTACACAACATGAAAATTCTATATGGAACATATCGCCAACCTTAATATTATTATAACATTAAAATTGACATAAAATAGGTGGACTTGGGCCACTTGCTTGGCCGAAATCACCAAAATACTATACCATAGACTTGCAACCAAAATTTGGTTCACTCGAAATAGTCTCCTATTCACCCGTCTCCATTTCACCAAATTTCATCCCCTGCATTCATTTCATTTGATGGTTTTTACATCATACAGCCACCCATACTTTACAACTTATAGCTCAATCATCTCCCTCATCTTGCTATCCTTCTCTTTTACCTTTTTCCCCTTTTTCTATCCCTCCTTCCAAACTATTGCAATTTTTGGTTCATTTATGTCTTTGTGATGGGAGGTGGGTGAACTGTCATGTCATTTCACCTCTATGCCCATTTTATTTCACTCACTCCATTCCAAAATTTAGACCACATTTTTTTCATTCCACCAACAATCCACTAATGAATTTCCCCTTCACATGTTGTGTCACTCATCCTCGAGCTAGCATTTGATTATATCACATGAGGTGTCACACATTCACATTGAAACTCTTGATCTAGGTGGATATTGGTGGCCACCTACCTATTCCACTTGGATCCCCCACAATGTCTCTTTTAGTTTTTCGGTTTCCCTATTTGTAGCAAAATTTACTATTTTTGGCAGTTTTTCAGGCCTTGAACTTTCGGAGTTGTTTTGAGGCCCTAAATGGCATTTTTAGGGAAAACGGAGAGACTCGAAACGTCCCAAATTGGCATGCAAGTTTGTTTTCAACTATCTCTTCGAGATATTCGAAACGAGGTATTATGATAGCCAAACGGACATCGTATGCCAAAGTTACGACCCCGAGAAGTTGATGTACCAATTTACCAAAACAGGGCCCACAGTTTTGGTGCTTCATCTCCTAGGGTTAGGTTTTTGGATGTTTAGGGTTTTCCATTGTTTCTCAATAATAAATAGCCCTTTGAACCTCATTCTGACACAGTTCAAAGGCATGTAGTCGCCACATCTCTCCTCAGAGATAGGCTAACATTGGCCGAGCTATCTTATTTCCATTCTGTTTGTAAGCATAGTTCAACATTTTTCCATTAATGAAATGAAGTGCTTTTATGCCGCATCTCTGTGTTTATGATTATATCTGTAAGTCGTTGCATTCTTGTTTAAGTTTGGATTAGTGGTCTCAGAGCGGTCTGCTCTTTCTTTGTTTTTCTTTGCGTGTCCCCAATGAGGTCAGGGTAAGGAATTAGGGCTCGATCTGGTTGAACCATTGCAGGATTAGCCTCGCAAAACCCGACGACCTCCCATGGTGGAAGAAAAGAAAGATGAGGGGGCAGGAGATCCTTTCAAAATGTTGCTCGAAGAAGCTCTCGAGTGATAGAGGGACACGATGATGGATAACTTTGCCCAAATCCTTCGACGGCTACCCACAGGCAATGCATCTTCATCCAACAGCCACTCTAGAGGTGCCACTCCTTTTAAGGTACAAGTTAACTTCAATATTCCCATATTCGAAGGCCTGATAGATGCAGACGTCGTAGATAAATGGTTAAATCTATTGGAAGGATATTTTTTAGTTCATGACTTTTCCAATTGGGAAAAGATTACGTTTTCACTTCTCAAAGACACCCCACACATCAAGGATTGGTGGGAAACCTACTGTGAACAAAAGGATGAGAGTGAACCCTCGTTGTTTTTAGATTCACCCACTTGGAATTCTTTTCGAGATGCCATCAAGGAACAATATTATCCTGTCAGAAGCTATGAAGATAAATACATAAAGTGGACCATGCTATGGAAAGGAAGGGATCAAGATTTTCCAAAGTTCACAAATACTTTCCATAGCCTTCACACGGTGCTAGGTATAAATATATAGAGCAACATTTGGTGCTCAAGTACCACGACTGCCTACACAAGTTCATCCAGGACGAGATGGAGTTCCTGGACATTTCCTCACTCTGCATGGTGTATCAGTACACTGTAAAGATTGAGCAGAAGTTTAAACAAAAGAAGCAGGACACTCGAGCTGTGAATCCAATGAAAGGAAAAGGTGCCCTCAAACCATAGAACAAGGGACCAAGCCAAGGTGGGGCTACCCAAGACAACCCGTCGAAGCCACAAGCAAAGAACAACACCACAAAGACGAAGAAGGACACGGGAAAATGGTGTGAGTTACATAAGAGTTCCACTCACAATACAAGTGATTGTCAGGCCAAGCAGTCACTGATGGCCGAATTGAAGGCTTCCGAATCAGACATAGGTTCCGTCTCTAAATCAGAACCTGATAAATGGACTAAAAAAGAGAACTATATCATTGATGTGGAGCCGAGTGCCACCGTGGCCACCACAAAGGTCCAGAAAATTGAGCCTGAAGATCCAGAGGAGGGGGAACACCTCTTCCACTCACAGTTGTGGGTGAAGGGTTCTCCGCTGCAGTTCATTATCGATAGCGGGAGCCAAAAGAACCTCATTTCATCAGAATTCATGAAGCGACTAGGCCTAAATACTACAATGCATCCACAGTCGTACACCATTGGGTAGCTTCACCAAGGATGAGATCTTCACGTCAGCCAGCAGTGTTGCCTTCGCTATAGCATAAAGCCCTTCACGGATGAGGTATTGTGTGGCATTGTTCCTCTTGAAGTTTCTGATGTATTGTTAGGACAACAATACTTGTGAAAGCGACATGTTGTATATGAGCCTAGACCTTACTCTGTGATTATTACTTTTGCTACGAGGTTCTATATGATACCGGAGGTAGCCCCACCTACTGCCATCTCTTTGATCACTGCAAAGAAATGCAGTAAGATCATTTCCTAGAACAGGAAATTTATTTTCCCTATGATTTCCCCCAACGTAAGAAGAAGGTTGTGGCCCTGGCTTCCAAGTAGGGCTCCTCTGCATAGCAGCAACAGATGAACAAGGTTGTGGAGGAGTATAGGAACATTTTCGCCTCACACATAGGAGTACCTTTGCACTGTCAGGTCAAGCACTCCATCAATCTGACCCTGGGTGCGCCACTGCCCAATGGACTTATCTATCAATGCTCTATTTTGGAGAACGATGTGATCAAGAGGCAGATTTAGGAACTACTGTAGAAGGGGCACATCACGCCAAGCTCATCACCCTATGGGAGCCCGATTTTATTGGAACAAAAGAAGGATGGGACCCAGAGACTCTATATTGACTATCAGGTGCTGAACAAGATCACTGTCTGGAATAGGTTCCCAATCCCGCGGATTGATGACCTTTTGGACCAGTCAAGGGGGCCAAATATTTCAGCAAGATTGAATTGAAGTCAGGTTATCACTAGGTGCCTATCAAACGCTCTGATGTGTGGAAGACTGCCTTCAAATCCAAGGAGGGCCTTTTCAAATGGTTGGTCATGCATTTCGGATTGATGAATGCCCCTCCAACCTTCATGATACTGATGGACGACATCTTGTAGCCCTTCACCAATTCATTCCTGGTGGTGTATCTAGATGACATCTTGATCTTCAGCCAGAGTTGGGAAGAACACCTCTACCATATTCGATAGGTCCTTCAAACACTTCGACAACACAAGTTGTGTGCTAACATGGAGAAATGCACCTTTGGCCTGACCCAGGTTCAATATCTGGGGTACATCATTGATGAGGAGGGTGTGCATGTGGACCCATCCAAGATACAAGTCATTCAAGATTGGCTAGCTCCAACCACTCTAATAGAGCTACCTAGCTTTTTGGGTCTTGACAATTTCTACTGTAGGTTCATGTTGGGTTTCTCTCATATTGCTTGGCCTTTAACTCAAGTCACCAAGGGTGGAACAAAAGAAAAGTTCTTTTGGTCGGAAACCCAAAAATGAGGGTTCTTCGAGTTAAAGAATCGCCTTTGTTTTGCGCCAATGCTCACATTACCATACCTGCAACAACAATTTGAGATTGAGACAGATACCTCCGACTATTCTATTGGGGCAGTTCTTACTCAACATGGGCATCCAGTGGCTTACCATAGTGAGACACTTTCAGACATAGTCCTAAAGTACCCCACCTACGATAAAGAAATGTATTCCATTGTGCAGGCCTGTCCTTAATGGAAGCATTACATTCTGGGGAAGGAAACGGTCATCCACATAGACCACCAACCTCTACAGTTCATACAGACACAAGAGAAGTTGCAGAACGATTGCCATCATAAATTGTCCACCTATCTGCAACAGTTCCATTTGAAAATTAGGTATAAGAAGGGAAGCACCAATAATGTCGTTGATTGCCTCAATAGATCATCGGTCATGGTGATGATCACTGTGATTGAATCCTATGGGCACGAGACATCAGAGTGGCTGCATGTTTACAAGAGTGATCCAGAATTTGACAGCATATACCAGACACTCCTGGAAGGGAAGAAAGTTCCAAATTTTCAGCTTCAGGTTGCATTGTTATGCCACTTGGGACACATGTGTTCCTTCAAGTGAGCATGCCACGATGATTTGGGAGGTGCACTATAGTCGAGTCACTGGACATTTCAGAGTATAGAAAATAGTGGCAGTATTGGAGAAGTATTTTTATTAGTTGAAACTTCGTTAAGATGTTGAGAAGTACATTAGATCTAGCACCGCCTGCACCGTTGCCAAACCAACCATTAAGAAGCAAGGCTTGTATACTCCTCTACCTACTCCTAGCTGACCTTGGGAATCTGTCTCCATGGATTATATGTCGGGCCTTCCTTATACTAAGCACGAAAATGATTTCATTTTAGTGGTCATTGACAGATTCTCTAAGATGGCCATCATGTCAGCTTGCAAGAAGAGTATCCTAGCAGAGGCCACTGCTAAGCTCTTCTTTGAGCAAGTGTGGGTACACTTTGGGATCCCGTAGTCCATTATCTCAGATCGGGACAGCAGATTCCTAAGGCATTTTGGTCAATTCCCTGGTCGATGCTTGATACAAAACTCACTAAGTCCACGGTTTTCCATCCCCAAACTGATCGCCAAACAAAGGTTGTCAACTAAATGATTGTACACATTTTGTGCATGTACAACTCGGAGTATCTATGCACATGGGATGAAAGTCTCCCCTATGTCTAACACAGCTACAATAAAGCTCTGCACAACTCAATAGGCCACAACCCCTTTCAGGTAGGGCTAGGATTTCATCCATTATGCCCCATTGATGTGGCCATACCATTTACAGCCACTCAAGTAGATTCGGCTCATGTGCAGTGCAAAGCTGAAATGGCTAACAACTTCATTGAGCTCATTCAAAACATTCGCAAACAGGTCCATGATATATTGTATAGATCCAATGCTAAGTACAAGCGGCTCCATGATCAACATCAAGCATCGCACAAGTTCTAGGTGGGCGACAATGTTTGGCTTCATTTGCAGAAAAAGTGCCTTGTTGGGCCCCACTGCAAGCTTTGCCCACTCTAATATGGGCCATACATCATCACCAAGGTCATCGATGATAATGCCTTCGAGCTCAGCATCCCATCGTTCCTTAGTCTGCACCCAATGTTCAATGTAGATCGCCTTCAACCATACTTCCCACCATTGATGGACACATCTGACATTGTAGAATCGCTCACACCAACAGAGCTAAACCCAGACTACATGGAATAGGCCACCACTGATCGGATCATGGACACACAATCAAGAGCACTCGCCAACAGAAGATCCAACTATATCAGGTTGTCAAAGCTGGCAAAATCTTTCACCAAGGCAAGTGGCTCACCAGGGACCAAGTTCAGTAGAAGTTTCCCCATCTCATGGAGGCACTTAACGCAATGGGGACCATTGCTTCCTAAGGGGGGGGGAATGATCTAGGTGGATATTGGTGGCCACCTGCCTATTCAAATTGGACCCCCAACGCTGTCTCTTTAATTTTTTTGGTTTCCTTAATTGTAGCACAGTTTACTATTTTTGATAGCTTTTCAGGCCCTGAACTTTCGAAGCCATTTTGAGGCCCTAAACAATGTTTTTAGGGAAAACGGAGAGATTGGGAACTTATTAAATTTGCGTGCTAGTTTGCTTTCGGCGTTCTCTTTGAGATCTTTGAAACGAGGTATTATGATAGCGAAATGGAGATCGCATGCCAAAGTTACGATCCTAGGAAGTTGATGTACCAATTTACCCAAACTAGGCCCACAATTTTGGCGCTTCATCTCATAGGGTTAGGTTTCTATATGTTTAGGGTTTTCTATTGTTTCTCAATAATAAATAGGCCTTTCAGCCTCATTGTCACATAGTTTAGATGCATGTAGCCACCACATCTCTCCTCAGAGATAAGCTAACATCACCTGAGCTATCTTATTTCCATTTTGTTTGTAAGCATAGTTCAATATTTTTCCATTAATGAAATGGAGTGTTTTTCTGCCACATCTTTGTGTTTATGATTATATCTATAATTCGTTTTGTTCATGTTTAGGTTCGGATTAACTCTACCCCATCCCACAGTCATGTTTCTTGCTTAGGCCAATTCCATTATGACACTTAGCACCTGTTCCACCTATCCCATACACTATTTAATGCAATCCTCCATTGTTCGGACTCCATGCTTTGCACAATCGGTTTTCCCAACTAAAACCTCGTACTCGATTGCTCATGCCCAATCCAACTTGAAGAACCATGCATGTTGTCATCGAGGTCTCACACCAACTCATTCCATCATCTTCCATAAGTGAATTTCCCATCGTTGTGTCACCCAACTTGTCTAGCCAAACCTACCTTGGTTTCTCATGCCTAAGTCATTGACTAGAAGCCCCAAAGTCTCCCAAATATTTCGATATGAATGTCGCAAATCTTGAAATGGGGATGTCACCCATGGTGCATGTTCAGTTAAATGTGTTCCCAACTCTGGTGTGACACCATTTTCATTACCACAAATTTTGTAATATAATTAAGAACATATATTTCTTGAGTGCTAGCATTGATGTTATGATGTCAACAATGTAAACTTTGAAACGGAAACTGATAGTGTTACCCGTTTTGTAGAGGTGGCAAAAAAATGACCCGATTTTCAAAAGTGTTGATGCAGAATACACATGTTTTTTTAAGAACATGGTTTTTGGAACTTTAATTTTTTTCATGTGCATTAAGTGGGTGAGGCTCGGTGAATGGTAGTGATTTTCATCCTGATTTTAAAAAGTGAGTATTCTGCATCACACCCTTTTTTTAAAAGACCTATTTTTTGACTTTAAATTTTCTAGTGTGTGAAATGTAAAAAATTATTTTCTAAATTTGATAGTTTTTGAAGTCGTCATTGTATTCATATTTTCTTGTTCTCTATCTTAATTTTTTTTTTTTTAGTGGGGTTTTTATTGTTTTGCGTTTTTAAATTAGAAAGTCGATAGTTTGAATTTTAGATAATCTACATGTTTAGACATCCTTAATTAGTTTTTCAATCCACATGAAATAATTGTTTCTAAAAAACAACATTTTTTAACAATGGACATAAAAAATAACCATTTTTAACATAAATATAACAAAAAAACTAAACGTTTTGATAATTTTTTGCTAGAATTAACATGTCAAAATCACAATTTTTATACAAAAATATTAACTAAAAATGGTCAAATAATAGTTTTTTTTATGAATTACATGTCAAAAAGATAATAATAACTATTGTTTTTTTCAAAAAATAATGATTAACTTAAAAATCAATGCAGAAATCACATATTACCAATATTGAACATATAACAACCCTAATTGAGTGTTTATTCTTCTCATAAAATGTCAAAGTCAAAACATTGCAAAGCTTGATTTACAAGCATAACTTAAATTTAATCAACAATGTCACGTAATCCAAATTCTTCGTCCTCTAGAGTTTCATCATTATCCTCTTCCACAATATTTTATGTTTCATTTTGCTCATTTTCCTCTTCTAATGGGTCTTTGATGTCTGCAAATCTCCCAATATATGTCTTTCCAAACATTCCATGTAATGGTGGTTGGGGTTCCTTTGCCTTTTTTGCCACACGTGATTCACTAAAGTCCCCTTTGTTCAACCCAATTTCTTGCATTGCATCTCGAATAAATTGAAGAGCATTAATTCTTTGCTGAATGAAATTGCATTGTAATGGATCTTTCTCAATTGCCGTTAGATCTAGCGAGGAGATTCGACGATTAAGGATATGTATGTAGGTCAAGCGATGTCTTCCTCCGCCGTTAGATCTACCGAGGAGATTCGACGATTAAGGATATCTATGTAGGTCAAGGTGAGTGTTATCCTTTGAGTTTGTTGTGCTTCATGGTGGGAATCGGTGGATTTCGGGTGGACTACATGCTCGAGGGTTATCCCCCCGTTCAGACCCAAAATCCTTTTAGAATGGTCCGTATTTCCTCATTGGGTTCGATTCTAATTTTAACGTGGTTGCAGGTTCTCGCCCCGATATGAGCCTCATCCGTCAGATCTTTGAGGGGTGATCGAACGGTGTTGACTTATGTTTGTTTTTCGAGGGTTTTGTTGTTTTGTTTTGCCTTGATGCAAAGATCAACCAAGGAAAACATCAAATTGTCTGGAGGAGGTTGATTGGAGAATCAACTAAAGAAGGCATTCAAACAAGTACACAAGGGTCTCAATTTGAAAACCGGGCTAGAACAAAGCTTGGGAAGCAATGAAACAATCAAGTTTTTGTCATTGTAAACATTGCTAATTGCTACAAGATTGAAAGAAGCTTGACTAAGTGTGAAGGATACTTGAAAATATAAAGCCCTGAAAATAAGATTTGGTTTTAAATGTAGTAGACTAGTCAAGCACTTTGAACTCAAAAAGTGATCACAAGCTCAACAAAATGTTAACCGCATTAACAAGAAATATGAAATAAGCCCAACTCCCTCTTTAAAATCACTACATTTATAAAAACAACATAAATACCTACTATATTCATTAGAGTCATTAAAAAAGTCTAACAGCGTGAATATCCAACATATTTTTAAAAGTCTTTAGAAAGAACTCTACAAACCCCCTCCCCTCTCAATCAATTATTGTAAACTAACTTATTTTATTAAAAAATAATTTTCTCTCCTATAACTATACCTAAATTAATATCGCTTAAATTAATTGAATCTTTGAAACCTCTTTTATATTGATGAAAATTGATAATGCTTTTAATTTTCTAAAAGATGATTATTACAACTCACAATAATATAACTTATCCAAGTCATTATTGCTACCATGAATGAAGACCAAAATTATTCCTTTAACTTAGTTTAAAGCCATATCGATTGCACGATAATTGATAATAATTTTAATTAACAAAATCATTATTATTACGAAATTTGAGTCAATAATTTGAACTATCGAAGTCATTATTACACACATGGCGAACAAGTCGAAGTCGTTATTACACAGCAAGTTTATTAATAAAACTACAGTTACGACCATCAAAGCTCTCCAAACTTCACCATAAAACATGTTTAAGATTACCAGACACGATGCGCAGGCGACGCCCGCGCAGCGCCACCCCCGGGCCGCCCCTCGATTCCCGGAATCGACGCTCCGCCCCTCGGGCGGGGCGGGGCCTTTAAACTTTATATGATTTTCATGTTAAATTTGTCACACCAAGCTTAACTTACTCCAATTACATATATAATATTCTGAACACTGAAACTGTAAAAAAATTACCAAAGATCCGAGCCAAAATGTAGCTATCAAGTTGAAATTGACATTGGAGTATTTTTTATATGAATTTCATATTAAATTGGTCACAATGACATTAACTTTCTCCAATTACATAATATAAATCATGTCATTGAAATTGTAAAAAAATAACGTAGCATTGACTTATCTCTGCAAACATTTAAATACGATGCTGAGGTTTGCAATAAATTTAATTAATAAGGATTATAAACACTGTAAGTTCGGCACCGAACTTTGAATTTAATCACTGAATGACATTGAGATTATTTCATGCATGAAATTTGATATTATGATGGGAATTTATACATTTCTACCATGTAATGATATCTGTAATTTATATGAATTTTTAAATTTGTCACACCACCCTTGACTTACTCCAATACATTATAAAAATATAAAAGTCATTTCCTACATGAGATCCACTTAAACAAACTCCGTCGATTTCCTACATGAGATCTCTCCGTGTACTGGATGTCCACTTAAACCACGAAATAGAAGATGCACGATGTATGTGTTTATCTAGTCGTGTAGTCATTTTGTTGATTTGCAATCATGGGAGTGTGAAAGTTATTTGGATTGAACCCGAAAACAAAAAATGAAGTATCAAGCATTTTTATAAAACCAATAAAGCAATTCTTTCTCCCTTGTAAGAGAGGATCATGCATGATTAACGAAATGTTCGATTCACATCGTGAAAAAATTAATTCGAAGGCCCAGCACAACCTTGGACTAGACCAGCAAGAACCATTGTGAAGAATGTATAAATTCTTATAGGCCTGGCTGTAGACCTGCAAGAAGATTTACATTATAAATTGACATATAATCTAGAGCATCGAGAGTAATCACCTCCAAAATTTTCTAATTCGGAGATACGAAGAGAGTATTTTCATTTTGCGAGTGTGTGTTCGGTGTTTCGCGAAATTCGTCACTGTTGTTTGCTCAATTTTTTCACGTCCATTTGAAATTCTTTGTTGTTGCGACCAGGAAACGTCAGAATCATCAATATGGCCATCATTCGATCCAAGAAAAACAAACAAAGGAATTTGTATCGACAGACATTTGTAAGTTTCTTGCTGAGCGTCGATTCCGGGAATCGAGGCTAAACAAACAATACCAGAATCGTTTAGCGTCAATTCCCGGAATCGACGCTAAAACTAAGGCATAACCAATTAAAGTGCAAATAAAACTAAAATGAAAATATGTAAAAGATAAATTAAATTCACATGTGAATTTTGGAAATAGTTGTTTAAATTGTTTTGTCAACGGTTGATTAATTAATAATCGACGCATATCCAATGTGTTATACCTATATGCATTAGACAACGCATATCTAATGTGTTGCCCTTAAAATTCTACGTAAGGATGTGAATATTGTTGTCAATTTTTTTAAAGGATGTCAAACAGTGTTCTAACAATTTTTAGAAAACGCCTTAAGTGCGTGGAAGCATGCAATTGTTTGGGAGTTCATACAAATAGAATGTAGTTGTTTTTTTAACCGAAGAAATCATTGCTTGGAGTAGTTTTCAAGTGTATATAGTTTTTTAAGAATTGGATCACAATACTTAGGCAGACCAAACCTCTGCATCTCATTATTAGACTACATCCTCGAAACTCAAAACAGAATACAACTACTTAACCCAAAAAAAAAAAAAAGTATTAAACAATCTCCACAACTAAAATAGCTCTTCTGCTAAACAATCCTTACTCCTCTCTCCATTCTTGGATTCCAAAGAAAAGTTCAGTTCTGTAAATATCTGAGGACGACTGGGGACTGAAGCATCTTGGCAAAATCTCAAATAGTCCTGCAATTTATTAACGAAAAGGCTATTTTCATTTTTCATCATGGCAAAAATTGCTTTGCTTTGAATCTCCCGTCCTCATAGAGCTCCATGTACATAGGTTGAGAACTAATCAAACCCTCTTTGGATATAATATGTTCACGTGACAGGTACCTCAGCAGTTACTGGAGCTGGATACGAAATTTCAATTAATGAGCGCACATGTCTGAAAATCTTGAGTTCGTTATTTTTCAATACCAAACGAAAGAAATGCATTACTGTCTGTGAATTGGGCTTTCGATTAAAGTTTAAACATTTAATTTTCGAAAAACAGAATACATTACTTTACAATCTATCACATTATAGGCCTGGCTGTCGACCTGCAAGAAGATTTACATTATAAATTGACATATAATCTAGAGCATCGAGAGTAATCACCTCCAAAATTTTCTAATTCGGAGATACGAAGAGAGTATTTTCATTTTGCGAGTGTGTGTTCGGTGTTTCGCGAAATTCGTCACTGTTGTTTGCTCAATTTTTTCACGTCCATTTGAAATTCTTTGTTGTTGCGACCAGGAAACGTCAGAATCATCAATATGGCCATCATTCGATCCAAGAAAAACAAACAAAGGAATTTGTATCGACAGACATTTGTAAGTTTCTTGCTGAGCGTCGATTCCGGGAATCAACGCTAAACAAACAATACCAGAATCGTTTAGCGTCGATTCCCGGAATCGACGCTAAAACTAAGGCATAACCAATTAAAGTGCAAATAAAACTAAAATGAAAATATGTAAAAAATAAATTAAATTCACATGTGAATTTTGGAAATAGTTGTTTAAATTGTTTTGTCAACGGTTGATTAATTAATAATCGACGCATATCCAATGTGTTATACCTATATGCATTAGACAACGCATATCTAATGTGTTGCACCTTAAAATTCTACGTAAGGATGTGAATATTGTTGTCAATTTTTTTAAAGGATGTCAAACAGTGTTCTAACAATTTTTAGAAAACGCCTTAAGTGCGTGGAAGCATGCAATTGTTTGGGAGTTCATACAAATAGAATGTAGTTGTTTTTTTAATATGCGTTATACCTGCCTGCCGCAGGATAATAATTTAATAAAATTCATTCGCAGGATAATAATTTAATAAAATTCATTCGAAATAGTTGTTTAAATTTTTTTGTCAACGTGTTATATCTATATGCATTATACAACGATAATCGACCTAAATGGCATATCCAAATATGTCATCCTCTTCACCTCTACTATCACAGCAAGCGACAACCTCACGCGTCACATCTCTTTGGATCTGAATCTCTGAGAGGATAGATAGATCTGATTGCTTAATCGCTGGTTGATTCAATTTGCTGGGTAGCGTGAAACCCCAAAACCAATCTCTATGGCCTGCATCCTCAAAGAATTCATGAGCAACACAGAGATGTTACCAATGTGTTTAATTGTATGGAAAGTGCAACACGGTGTTTCAGACACCAAGCAACCTCAAGAACCAGAAGCACATTTATTGTCTTCGGTGCAAACAATTATTGGTCGATTTCTGGTCACTATCAACAATGGGATGAAACTGGCACAAATGTATGAATGGTTGATCTGCACAGACTGTAAGGGCATAGAAATTCTTGTTTTCTTCTCTGCAGGTCCAGGCTTGTTTTCTGCTCGATATAATGTGTATAGACCCTGCGATGTCATGCTCAGGATCAAGTATATCAATCCTGCCACAAGATTTTCCACCTAACCATCTAGCCACAATGTTCATTTTGTTGATGTATGCAGAATCACTATTCTCAGGGGATTACTACCACGGAATGTGTTCATCGGCAACACTTCAATGGCCTCCTTAACCATATGGAGATTTATGCATCTATTATCATCCATATGAAGGTCACGTCAATTCCAAAAGTCGCAGTATAGCTTACTCCGTTGTCTTTGCCCATCATTGCGTTCAACTATCATAATAGATTTCTCACAGGGAACCTCCAGAGGGGCGGGTTGATTTTAATGTGCATTCCTATGCTTCTTAAAACTTATTGACAATGGAGCCTCCAGAGGGGCAGGTCGATTCCCGGAATCGACCCGCCGCTGGGTCGGGCGGCGCCGCCTCGCAGCGCCACCCCGGGGGTGGCGCTGCGAGGCGGCGCCGCCCGACCCGGCGGCGGGTCGATTCCGGGAATCGACCCGCTCCTCTGGAGGTTCCATTGTCAACGAGGATGCAAGGAACCACCAATGAAGAAACCACTTGTAAAGTTAATTGGAAGATGCTAGAAAACCACTAGTTGAATGGCCAATTATAAAGTTAATAAAAGATAGTAAGGTTATTATTAATTTCAATAATTTCCATCCATCTTTATAAGTCCTGTTGCATTTAAATTCCCCTCTGGAGGTTCCATTGTCAACGAGGATGCAAGGAACCACCAATGAAGAAACCACTTGTAAAGTTAATTGGAAGATGCTAGAAAACCACTAGTTGAATGGCCAATTATAAAGTTAATAAAAGATAGTAAGGTTATTATTAATTTCAATAATTTCCATCCATCTTTATAAGTCCTGTTGCATTTAAATTTAACCATGTTAACAAATATCTCCCCACATAATTTCAAGCCTGTAACACAAAACTTTGTTATATTGCCACATGATACAATATGTACACTAATAAATTAATGAAATAAAATTTCTATAGCTCCCCAATCCGCACAAGGTTTTGATTATCTCTCACCATTGTATTGATTAGGACCCAGTTTACAAAAGCACGTTGTATTACTTAAAAAGCCACAATTTCAACTATGACACTATGATCCCTATTATTTGAGTACAAATTTGGTCATAGTGTATTACTTAAAAAGCCACAATTTCAACTGTGACACTATGATCCCTATAATTTGAGTACAAATTTGGTCATAATTCTAGGGACTACACTTGGCTTCTAAGTTTGATAATGTTAATTTAATTTTTCATAATCAAAATAAAAGGTGTTTACCATTAAGATACTTCCACAATATTTTGAAAAAAAAAACACAAAGCGTTGCTTTACGTGTTTTCTTCCTCCACGTGCTTCTGACCTAATTTAAATCAGTGAAATTAATGCAACAAATTCATTCTTAGGACCATTTGGGGAAGATAATAAAATATGCAATTCATGGTTTTGACTGTGAGAAGGAAGATTACTAAAATCCCACATTTGTAGAGGGAAGGAAGATTACTATAATCCCACATTTGTAGATCCATTTTTACTACCTTCTATATGCATGCATAGATCCGGGAAACCAGCGCCATCAATAGACGCCTTGGATGAATTTGGGGTGAGATATTATAATATACAGTCTACAACATTCTAAATTCCATACGATGTAGCAAGAATCCCAGGAACCACTTGTGTGTTTGGTTGTGAGCTCTATAAAGTTAGTAACATATTAAAACCACTACTTATGACAATAATAACGAACATATAAATATAGAACCACTTGAGAATGAAAGGGTTTAAATTTCTTGGTGATTTTTCTCAAATCACAATTCTAGTTTCAGTCTCATAAATATATGCTTGTGTGAATGTGTGGTTTATTGAGTTTTCTTAGTTTATTGTGGTTTAAGTCGAAATTATATTTTTAGGATGCAAGATCCACTGCAATAAGAATAAGAATAGGTGTTGTGTATTTTAGTTAGTCTTTATTTCTATTTTTGTGTGTTCATTTTATTTCCTTTGCAGTTTGATTTCTTTTACAACTTTTGGAAAGTTAATTTTTCAATCTAGTTAATTCAATTATTTACCATTCTATTTTAGGCTGGGTGGATGCATGTTTCATATTATCTAATTAATTAACCATTTGTTTTGAAATGCATATCGTATACTGTATTTTATTTTGAAGCTATCTGTGTGAGCAACTGGTTGATGTACTATAAAGGAAGTTCTCTTCTCCACGTCGACGTCCAAAAAGGCAGTTTTACGTTTTAATGGGTGGATATCTATTAAAGTAATTCATAAATAAAATATAAGAGTTGGAGTTAATTTTATACAAGTTTCATGAATATTTTCAGAATACGATGAATATAATCACAGGAACAAACAATAGCAAACCCAATTGTTTCACCTCCCTCTATTTCCCAAATATCAAAATATTCCTCAAATCTATAATAACATAAAAATGGGTGAACATAAACCATAAGGAATTAAGATGCAAGAATAAGAGTCATTAAAATTTATGAATTCTATTGATTCTGAAGCAAACAAAAACCAAAATCAACATTCAATCCTGGCCAACACTTTCTATGATAGAATAATCAAAGCAACAATGATAAGAATATCAATAGGACAATTTATTATTTATATGGGCACTTTGCACTAAGTTAATGAAACTATAATTTCTGTGACACCAGAATATATCCGTCCGAGCGAGAATTGAGATCCTTCAAAACCCAAATCAATAATTTGGTTAAAACCATAACTGCAGTTCAAAAGAATTCTTCTGATCTTGAAGATCGCCTTCCTTTTCTTTCATACATTGTTGAGGCACAACTTTACTGAATCCACAAGATATCATCTCTCCCTCATCATCACCATCCCTCATCATCACCATCGTAATTTTTTTTTGCCCAGTAAGGCTTCTGGGATAGTTCCAATTGTGTTTGAACAAAATCCTGTGCATCTTGCTTGAAATAATTTATCAAATTAACTAGGTTCAGTGTTTCCACATTTTGCACTTAGTAGTCGTTGTCACCAGCTCTGTTGTTGCTGCTGCTGCAATCGACCTCCTTCCATTTGATTTTTTTCTTGAAACTAGACTGTGCTGATCATGATCTTTGGAGTTGATTTTTTTCTCCTTCTGATGGTCTTGACCATTAGCTTCATTATGGTTTTTGTAGTATTGTTTTCCTCCAAAAGTGAAGAGATTGTTGCAGGCTAGGAATTTATACCTTGGAGGAGTTGTCTTCAAAATATCTGAACTTTGTATTCTATGAACAAAAGGTTGAATAGATGGGCTTGGTTGGGGACTCTTTCAGAGCTCTTCTTAGCTCTCGATACACAACCATTTCTTTGAAGCAATATGACAGACGGATTTTGTAGGTGCCATCTCCTAATTCTATGATCTCTGCTTCTGGAACATGCTTCACAATAATTTGCAAGACTCTCTAGTCCATACTTCACTTTTTGGTGAACGTTGGAGTTGAATGGTGTGAGAAGTGTTGGTGAATTTATATGGTCCAATTTTTCATCCCCCGCCATTTAATGCTTTTCTGTGATTTTCTTGATGGGAAATCAACGGAAAGTTGAAATTTTTTTTTCGCTTGCACAAAAGTAAAAAGCAATTATTTATTGACTATGCATGGATGGATTAGAGGTGTAGTAAAAGGGTGCAGTGTTCCCATAACCCACAGTACAAGATTGAGACTAATCACTAGTAGACAATGGTGAAATTAGTGACTAGGTGATTTCTCTATCAAATGACCTATTCCTCTACCCATTGTTTTGACGTTGGTTCATGTTATATGATAAATACTTTGGGCATGTCTCTTGCATCTTGCATGATACACAAACTTGCATCTTGATTTCGGGAATCGACCCGCCGCCGGGTCGGGCGGGGTGGGGCGGCCCGGGGGTGGCGAGGGAGGGCGGGCTGGGCCGGGAGGGGCAGGGGGAGGGGGGAGGGAGGGGGGTGGGGTGGCCCGGGCGGGGGGGGCCGGGGGGGGGGGGGGGGGGAGGGAGGGGGGTGGGGTGGCCGGGCAGGGGAGGGAGGGGGAGGAGGGTGGGGCGGCCTGGGCGGGGGGCTGCGGGGGGGAGGGGGCGGCCCAAAATGATATTCTACCAGAAACATTAATGTGTTTTTTCCTTAAAATTTAACTTTGTTTGAGACATAAAAAATTGGTTTTATTAGCATTTTTTAAAAAGTATGAAAATTGACCCTAAAAAAAAAAATCATTATTCCAGTATCAACACTTTCGTTCTGAAGCTATATTTTGCAGGAAAATTTCGTAGAAAATTTCGTAGTCACTGCCATTTTTAAAACAGCCGCAAAATTGACACCTAAAAAAAAAATAATTATTCCAGTATCAACACTTTCGTTCTGAAGCTATATTTTGCAGGAAAATTTCGTAGAAAATTTCATTGTCACTGCCATTTTTAAAACAGCCGCAAAATTGACACCTAAAAGAAAAAAACATCGTTCCAGTATACACACTTTTCATTTTGAGCACTGTTTTTGTGGTTTTTTTGGGGTTTTTGGGCCAGAGTTCCCGTTTTGAGTTTATAGTTCCCGTTTCAAAGTTTACATTGTTTGTCGGACTCTATTATAAGATGTAATGTTTATTTTAATAATAAAAATGCCAGAGATGAAGAAAGGGGACTGCCAATAGATTATGATGCCTTGGGGAGGGGGAAAACTTGACCTTGTGTGAATATTCCATTTTGATATGATGGTTAATCTTCCAAAGAAGACGAATAATTGGGAAGATTAAGGGTCAAGGCGTGATTATAAAAACAAGAAGGAGGAGCCATAAAGGGGTTGTTCTTGATTGTTAAGATTTTAGCTTTCTATCTTGTAATACTCTTTTATACATCTCTCTCTCTCTCTCTCTCTCTCTCTCTTAAGAAATTCAAATTGGAAAAAGGATTGGTGGAGCAACGTAAAGAGGTTCAGACCTTATCACTGGTTACGAGTTATGAGTGATATCTTATGTGATAATAAATGAATGTTTTGCAACACTTTTTCTTTGGATCAAATGGATTTGAGGACTGAGAATGGTCTTGATTATGTGTGGCACATAAAGCACAGAGAAGGAATTTTGTGTGTTGTGCAGACCTACATGTTATTTTTTTTAATGTGATCGTGGAAAAATATTGAAATAATGATCATTGAGTTTTCGAGTGTGTGTGGAGAACAAATTTAACTTCTAGTATTAAAATCTTGTATGAACTTGAGTGTGTAAAATACTCCTGAGTTAATATCTCCCGAAGGCATCAAGTTATGGCATGGGGGTGACCAGTTGTGAAAACAATTATAGAAAAACTAAGCCTATGGTGAGGTGAAACCTGGCTCACCCTAGTTTAGCTTCCAATACTTCTCTTACTGCAATAGACAAATGTTTATTTATGTTTTAAGGATATTTCTAATATAGATGGTTTAGTGACATGCATGATTATTTAATTGTTATTTTCAACAAGTTTATATGTACATGCATTTACCCTTCAACAAATTTATCATAGTTGTACCTATTATACTAATTTTTGTATTGTTTTATATGTATTAAATTTTGTAACAACACTCATTGAGGAAGATAGACTTTCTATATTCTTATTTAAATATGTCCGGCTGAAATTTCTGCTATAAATTTTCTTCTTGGAGGTTCTAGAAGAAAAAAACTTGGACCATAGTGAGTGGACATCCCACTAATCCTGTATAGATGTATAAATAATTTTGGATGAAATATTAGCCATAACATCATCATTTGTTCTAAAAGTTAAAAGTTTATTGAAATGTATTTGTGCACATTTTATTCCATCTTTAGCTTATGAAACCAAATAGGCACGAGAAATTACAACGTCTAGTATATATATATATATATATATATATATATATATATATATATATATATATATATATATATATATATATATATATATATATATATATATATATATATATATATAACACTAATTATTGTAACAAACTAGTTATTTAACTTTAAATTTATACTCATCTTTATTCAACCACTTTATTCAACCACAAATAAAAAATCTACGGTAGTATTTCTATGTGTGAAAAAACAAACTAATATAAAGTATATCTTAATAGTGTGGCAAAGAATTCGTCCGTAACAAAATATTTAATATAAAAAATTACAACGTCTAGTTTATTAAAATAAAAAAAGTAGTTACACAAAAGCTTAAATGTGGGTGCAAAAGATTCCTAAAAAAATTTGTTTTTTATTATATATTTTAATGTTGTGATTAAAATTGTGAAAACCAAAAATTATTATACTGTTGACTTAAATTTTATTTTTTATATTGCATCATTATCTAAAATTGAATCATGAAAATATATAATAGATGTATGGTTTATTGAGGAAAATGATTCAACCAAGTACATTCAATAATAAAAATTAGCAAGAGAAAAATATGAAGAAAATCAGCAAAGAAAAATAAATATAATATGTAACATTTTAAATCAACATAGTAAACACCTTCTTTTAATAGTGACAACTATTTTTTCAAATAATACCCCAGAATATTGTAAATACTTTATTTACCATAGTTAAAATACAAACTGAAGGATGATGGTTATTATCTGTTGTATAAATTAATATTTTGATATTAGTGAATAAAAATGAGAAATGATTTCCTAGTAATAAGGATATCATGTAACTTCTGAGGAGGGAAGTTAATGTAAAAAAAAAAACAGTTGCAAACCCTAACTGCCCCGCCAATCGTGGATGGCTTCTAGGAAAAGGAAGGGAAGGGGGGGAAAGTTGTGTTGTAGAGGACAGACAGTGAGGAAGAGGGGAAAAGAGCTTACCATGTCTGGTGATGATCAGATGGTAAGGGCACAGAGTGCAAGCAACTCGTAAAAGACTGATTGTCTTGAGCAAGCGAGGGGGGAGATTTGGTCTCGAAGGACAATCTCATGGTTGGGTGGATGGCTAGCTGCAGAAAGGAGAGGTGACTTCTTTCTTTGGAGTTAATTATTGGAAGAAAACTCAGGCATGAAGCACTAACCAAGACTGCATCAATAACTGAGTTGAAATAGAAGAATTTATTTCTGTGAGCTACAGTTTCTTAGGATTATATTCAAAATGGAGATGCAGTGAAATCCAATGACTCTATATATTTAGGATCTGTAAACTCTGGAAGGGTAATAGTAGGGGAAAGTTGTCAAGAATGGAGTTAATCTCAGTTTAGAGTTTAAATTAAACTTTCTCTGTTATAGTTACTCCTCTTCATATTGGAAACGAGACTCATTTTAGTCAACATTTGTGTTATCAACAATTGTTAGGGAGAAGGAAAAATGATTGTGTGGCAAAAGGACAACATACAACTATTTAAACCAGTACCATGCAATGGGAAACAATCGAATTAAGTTGTCTGAACTAATGAACTATAATAAAACAATGTTGTAGGAAAACTGTGCACATTATAGACAGCCCTGTGAAAATGGAAACTACTCTTACAACAGAGCTCATTCAAGTACTAATACTGGATGGCACTTGCCACATTCCAAGACTAAACAATTAAAAGAAATAAAGCAAAGTAGAGAATGCTAATGGTTGCCTCGTCTGCGAGCAATCCTAAAGACAACACCAACAAAAACAGAGTTTATTGCAAGAACACATGGTATTGCAAAGCATGCCTTTCCTAATGTTATAAATATATGGTTAGAGCCACTACTGTGCGCTGAAGCCATCAACAAAACTGGGGTGTAGTAGGTAGGCTGTCCCATGAGCAGGGTTTTGAGCTACGAATAGGCATGACTATAACCCTCGGTTGGGTCGAGACCGAAACCCTCCCGTATTACAACCCTCTAATGTTAAAAACAAAGAGAGAAACATATAGATCATTAGAACTGTCGGGAGGGAAATTAAGGTTGCAATTCCAAGGGAAAGGTCACGGACCTTCTCCACTAGAATGTGCGCGACAGTGGAAACATATCCAAACCCAAGTGCCGAATACATAGATTACCAAAAAATAAACTGTGCTTTCATATAAATGTTAAATAAAAGACATCAAAGAGTCAAATGCTGGCCATAACCAAGTCTCCATGGAAGAAAACTACATTTAAATATCCAACACAGGCAAGTCCATGACGCGAACAGTCTATAGACATTAAAAAAAAAAAAAAAAAAAAAAAACTATTGTTTCTATTTTACCATTAGATCTTCACAGTATCACATTCCAACGGTAAATAGAGAATGGTGCCGCAAACATAAATAAGCACAGCAGTGCTATAAGATAAACCACCAGAATGGCCGAGTAATATAACATAATCTCAGGCTGGATGCCCAAATACCATTACCATTAATAAATAAAGATATACATGCAATTCAAAAGAAACTCGGAGCTCATGAGGGGACGCATCACCCTCCACTCAAATTTCAACAGATATAAAACCTGGAAGGACTACCCTTTGATGGGTACGGGAAGACCTTCGAAACCATTATCTAAAAACTCTTCAGTCGAGGACCTCGGACAGAAGACATTTCATACCTCGAACCCTTGACTATGCACAAGGAGGGTTTCCTTTAGCTATGGCTAGGCAACCACATAAGGGATAGGTGCCCAACCTGCATGAAAAACAAGCCACGAAATTCATAGTTAGATATCTGTGGTATGATTTCAAACCACGACAGAAAGTTAGGAGAAATCAACTGCAATTTGACATAGGACTTACCTAGAAAGAGTGGAGACACCAAATGTAAGAATAGCTCATTTCGGCGCTACAGGAAGCTCTCGGTTACCAAAACCAATCTATAAATAGCATGAATCCCATGAACGAGTCAAGAGTTCATGCAGTGGAAAGGAGTAGTGCTCAGTTAAAAGAAAATAGAACGAAATCTCCACAATGATTGTTTACTTGTAGAAATTGGATGCCAAATATGCCAGCAAATGAGTAAAGATCTGATAGGTCGGCTCTTTGGAGCTGCAATGCATGGACCGAACTAGAGCAGGCTCCGCAAGGAGTTGCCCATCCAAATGAGCACCATCACCATAGCATCCGGTAGTATAGGTCGAAAACCCGCGAGCTGTTTCCACCGTCGAATGGCGAGGGACGATCCTCACCATTGATTAAAGTGGGGATTACCAAGTGAGCGATGAGACCTAGTCAGTCTGCCCGGCCTCATACAGAATGGAGCGGGCGATATTAATGACACTTGTAACAGATAAGGCAAGCCATGAGATGGCGAAAAACAAAAGGGAAGTTACCATCTATTCATTTGCCGTGTGGAAAAAACATGTAATTCACCAAAGCTATGTATTAAATGTGCTTTATAGATAGTACGTCGGGGTACATAAAAATCCAATGCCGCATGCAAATGTGTGCAATTGGTGAAATAATATGGTTCCCAATAGTTTTATATATTTATAATGTTATATATATATATATATATATATATATATATATATATATATATATATATATATATTCAGGTCTGGAGTCATTACAAGTGGTATCAGAGCCAAGTTTCAAAAACTTTGGCCTCTGGAGGAAAAGAAAAGCAAAGACAGATAAAGTGAAATCATTTTATTCCCAGTTCTATTTTGTGAGTTTTGTTTAAAAAAAAAAAAAGCAGTTTAAGCGTTAACCCTTCCTCAGTCACTTTTCCTTAGGTTAAGTACAGGGAAAATAGAAGACTACCAAATGAGAAGAGCAGACAGTGTCTCACGTAGGTTTGCGGCGGGTCAGGGACCTGTAATAGGCACTGAAAATAACCCATAATTATGGGTACAACTTGGAGAAGATGCTCGCAATACGAATCTCGCAATACTAGAGACTGTATAGGAGTTTCAAAATGAAATGGCCCAACTGTGGGAAGATAACGTAAGGTTAAATTTGGAGCATGAAAGGATTATAAAGAGCTTATCTGATAAGAAAAACCAGCAACCATTAAATCCCAACGCTGAGAAGCAAAGGGAGTCTGAGGAGAGAAATCACCACACAGGACCGGAAGAGACAGAAGGAAGGGAGGAGGAATGAGAGGAACAATCTGATAATGCTTCCGAGCAGCACACCTCAAAAAGGCAAAAGATAGAGTTGCAAGGGGAATTTCACAAGATCAAACTTCCACACTTTGATGGGGAATTGGAGGAAGTAGCTGAGGCATGGTTGATTAATATGAATAAATATTTCCAACTATATGAGTATAATCACAACCTCAAGGCACCGTTGACCATTTTCCAATTGCAAGGAAACTCCACCCTGTGGTGGGACGAAGTTAAAATTGTAAGAGTAAGCGAACAGAACATAACTTGGGAAGAAATTCATAAATAATTTAAGGAAAGATACTTGACTGAGTGTTTCTATGACGAAAAGGCAAGGGAATTCCATGACTTGCGGCTGGGACAGAAAACCATGGATGAATTTATTACTCGTTTTACTTCATTACTACATTATGTGCCTTATATTCAAGAAGAAAAGGCTAAAGTACAGAGGTTCGTCAGTGGTTTACCTTTGAGCATGAGGGAAAGAATTGAGTTTGACAATCCAAAGACAATGGATGAAGTAATACATAAAGCCAGGATTTATTACCAGCAAAGCAAACAAAAGGGAGAAATCCCGGGTAAAAAATGGAATGATAAGAGAAGTAGCAAAATGACTGTGAACAATAAAGGGAATCGTGGTAGTGGTAACAAGAGTTTCGCCAAGGGACAGAACAACAAAAATTTATAGAAGAATTCGCTCAAATCAAAGCCTACTAATGAGTCCAGAATCAGCGAACAGCCGGGAATGGACAGTGAAGGGACAGCAAGACCTCCGGTGCAATGTTGGGGCTGCGGTGGGCCTCATTACGTTATAAACTACCCTCAACGAAAGTGAATCGAACAGGTTTTCCAGATCCATGAAGCATCTACAGTTGACGACGTAGGAGGAGTTTACCAAGGATCAATGCTGCTTTGGAGGATCATCAGGCGGAGTACCAGCCGACCATGGTGGAATTTGAAGGTAAGATCTCAGACCTTGCTGTAACAGTTTTAATTTATCCTAGAGCTACATTAAGTTATATTAGTCCTAAGGTTGTGGAGCAATGTAAATTGCAACCCGTTAAATTTAAGGACCCTTGGCTAGTACAGCTGGCTACAGGGGCAAAGAGACGAGTGCTTGCTAAAGTCAATAGTTGCCCTTTAAGGATAGTCAGATAGCCAGTGATGGCAGATTTAAATGTGCTTCCTCTTGGATCATATGATGTACTAATTGGTATGGACTGGTTATGAAAACACTAGTCCATAGTTAACTGTAAAACAAAAACCATTTGCTTCAGGGATGAGCTTGGGGCAAGGCAGGAGTTGCAAGGAATTAAGCGACCCATACAGATTCGGCCAATAACCGCCTCACAGTTAGCGAAATGAATTAGAAAGGGATGTCAGATTTATGCCATTCAAGTGGGTTATGCTGACTCGAAAAATAAAACAACCCTATTGGAAAACATTCCTGTGATTCAAGAATTTGCTGATGTGTTTCTGGAAGAGATTCCCAGGCTACCACCTAAGAGGGACATAGACTTTACTATCGAATTAGTGCCAGTGGCAGCCCCGGTATCCCGAGCACCCTACAGAATGAGCACACCAGAATTGACAGAGCTAAAGATGCAGTTACAGGAGCTGTTGGACAAAAACTACATTCGTCCTAGTGTGTCTCCTTGGGTAGCCCCGGTATTGTTTGTTAAGAAAAAAGACGGGACCCTCCACATGTGTATGGACTATCGTCAATTGAACAAATTGAAAATCAAGAATAAGTATCCTCTACCCCATATTGATGAACTTTTCGATCAGGTAAAAGGGGCAGCGGTATTCTCTAAGATTGATTTGCGATCAGGTTATCACCAAATTAGGATCAAAGAAGAAGACATAACTAAAACTGCTTTTAGAACACGATATGGTCATTATGAGTTCATGGTGCTACCCTTTGGGTTAACTAATGCCCCCACAACCTTTATGTGTTTAATGAACAACATATTCCATTAGTATCTGGATAAATTTGTGATAATCTTCATTGATGATATACTGATCTATTCCTGAACTATGGAAGAACATAAGGAGCATCTCAGATTGGTACTACAAACCCTCCGAGAACACCAGTTATATGCCAAGTTTAGCAAGTGTGATTTCTTTAAGGAACAAATACAATATTTGGGACATATAATCACTAAAGAAGGGATCGTGGTGGATCCCGAAAAGATAAGGACAATAATGGAGTGGCCAGTACCTAAGGATGTGGTGGACATTAGATCATTCATGGGATTAGTAGGTTACTACAGACGGTTTGTGGAAGGATTCTCGAGAGTAGCTTATCCCATCACAACTTTACAGAAGAAGGGTAGAACTTTTAAATGGACCCCAAAATGCCAAAAGAGTTTTGAGCAACTTAAGCATCTACTCACCACCGCACCCATTCTAAGCATAGCTGATCCTAGTAAGGAATATGTGGTGTGCACAGATGTAAGCAAGGAAGGGGTAGGAGGTGTGTTGATGCAAGAAGGGAAGGTAATTGCTTATGAGTCAAGGAAATTAAAAGAACATGAACAAAAATATTCCACTTATGATCTGGAGTTGGCAGCTGTCATCCATGCCTTAAAAATATGGCGACATTATCTTATGGGAAGGAAATTTTTATTGTTGACAGATCACCATAGTTTGACCAACTATTTTAGCCAGCCCACCTTAAACACTAGGCAAGCACGATGGGTGGATTTCCTAAGTGGTTTTGATTTCGAGATCAAGCATTTGAAAGGGAAAGAGAACTGGGTGGCAGACGCTTTAAGTCAAAAAATACAATGTCTGTATGAGATCTCTTGTAGTGAGGGAAAAAGCACCTTCGAAGGTATGATTAAAAAGGCAGCAGAAGAAGACATCACATATCAGCAATTAAAACAGTAAGTACAGCAGTTAGCCAGCAAGGAAAACCAGCAAGGTTATACTGTGGATGTTGCTGGAATGTTGTATTATAAGAAAAGGTTGTATGTACCTAATAAAAACAGCATTAAGAATCTGATTTTGGATGAATTTCATAAAAGTAATTATGCTAGGCACCCGAGGTATCAGAAAATGATCATTGCACTCTGAAAAGAATATTACTGGCTGGGTAGGAAGAAGGATGTGGCTGAATATTTGGCACAGTCTTTGGAGTGCCAACAAATTAAAGCAGAACATCAACACCCGGTGGGGTTATTGCAACCATTACCCATTCCGGAATGGAAGTGGGAAACCATTTCTATGGACTTCATAACAGGGTTGCCTAAGATAAGGAAAAATAATGACTCCATCATGGTGGTGGTAGAAAAATTGAGTAAAGAAGCACATTTTATACCTGTGTAATCCACTTACAGAGCTATATAGATTGCCCATATTTTTATGCAGAATGTATTTAGATTTCATGGGCTACCAAGGACAATAATTTCAGACCGTGATGTGAAATTCACATCAGTCTTTTGGAAGACATTATTTGCAGAATTGGGGACACAGTTGAATTTTAGTACAGCGTATCACACCCAGACTGATGGACAAACAGAATGGGTAAACCAGGTGGTGGAAGACATGTTAAGGGAATATGTAATGCAGCAACCAACTAAGTGGGAGGATTATCTACACTTGGTTGAGTTTGCATACAATAACGACTATCATACTTCATTGCAAATGAGCCCTTTTGAAGTTTTGTACAGGCGAAGGTGTCGCACACCCTCAAGCTGGGGTGGACCAAAAGACAAATTGATGTTAGGGCCAGAAATTCTTAAGGAAATGGTTAAGAAAGTATAGTTTAATTTAAAGTCCACTCAGGATAGGCAAAATAACTTTGCTGACTGGAAGAGGAGGTTTAAAGAATACCAAGTCGGTGATCATGTATATGTGATAATTCAAGCGAGAAGGAGCACAATGCAATGGAGTGGGTGCACCAAGTTGAGACCTCGATATTGTGGACCATTCCAGGTCTTAGCAAGAATTGGGCGGGTCGCTTACTAGCTCGCCCTACCAAGTCACATACGAGTCCACAATGTCTTTCGTGTTTCCGTATTAAAAAAGATATGTTTATGATCCTAAACATGTAATTAGATGGTAGGATATACAGGTGAGAATTATCTCTGATAGATCAGTCTAAAATTTTTCTTTTTAAATAAACTGATTTAGGATGTTTCATGTTGCAGGTCGAACCGGAAGGAGAAATCTTGGTCGAACTGCTGAACATTCTCGACCAGAGAGAAGTACTACTATAGAAGCGAGCTATTACCCAAGTTAAAGTGCAGTGGCAGCACTTTGGGCCTGATGAGGCCACTTGGGAGGATGAAGAACTCATGAAACAGGCTTACCCAGGGCTGTTCATAACTGAAGGACATCAGGACGATGTCTAATTTCAGGAGGGGGAGATGTAATATCCCCAGAATATTGTAAATACTTTATTTACCATAGTTAAAAAAACAAACTGAAGGATGATGGTTATTATTTGTTGCATAAATTAATATTTTTATATTAGTGAATGAAAATGAGAAATGATTTCCTAGTAACAGGGATATCATGTAACTTCTGAGGAGGGAAGTTAATATAAAAAAAAAAAACAATTGCAAACCTTAACTGCCCCCCCAATCGTGGATGGCTTCCAGGAAAAGGAAGGGAAGGGGGGGAAACTGTGTTGTAGAGGACAGGCAGTGAGGAAAAGGGGAAAAGAGCTTACTATGTCTGGTGATGATCAGATGGTAAGGGCACAGAGTGCAAGCAACTCGTAAAAGACTGATTGTCTTGAGCAAGCTAGGGGGAGATTTGGTCTCGAAGGACAATCTCATGGTCGAGTGGTTGGCTAGCTGCAGAAAACAGAGGTGACTTCTTTCTTTGGAGTTACTTATTGGAAGAAACACAGGTATGAGGCACTAACTAAGACTGCATCAATACCTGAATTGAAATTAGAAGAGTTTATTTCTGTGAGCTACAGTTTCCTAGGATTATATTCAAAATGGAGACGTAGTGAAATCCGATAACTCTATATATTTAGGATCTTTAAACTTTGGAAGGGTAAAAGTAGGGGCAAGTTGTCAAGAAGAGAGTTAATCTCAGTTTAGAGTTTAAATTCAACTTTCTCTGTTATAGTTACTTCTCTTCAGATTGGAAACGGAACTCATTTTAGTCAACATTTGTGTTATCAACAATTGTTAGGGAGCAGGCAGAATGATTTTGTGGCAAAAGGAGAGCATACAACTATTTAAACTAGTACCACGCAATGGGAAACAATTGAATTAGGCTGTCTGAACTAATGAACTATAATAAAACAATGTTGTAGGAAAATTGTGCACATTATAGACAGCCTTGTGAAAATAGAAACTACTCTTACAATAGAGCTCATTCAAGTACTAATACTGGATGGCACTTGCCGCATTCTAAGAGTAAACAATTAACATAAATAAAGCAAAGTAGAGAATGCTAACAATTGCCTCATCTGTGAGCAATCTTAAAGACAACGCCAACCAAGACAAAGTTTACTGCAAGAACATAGGGTATTGCAAAGCATGCCTTTCCTAATGTTATCAAGATAGGGTTAGAGCCACTACTGTGCGCTGAAGCCTTCAACAAAATTGGGGTGCAGTAGGTAGGCTGTCCCATGAGCAGGGTTTTGAGCTACGAATAGGCATGATTGTAACCCTTTGTTGGGTCGAGACGAAAGCCTCCCATATTACAACCCTCCAATGTTAAAAACAAAGAGAGAAACAAATAGAGCATCAGCACTATCGGGAGGAAAATTAAGGCTGCAATTCCGAGGGAAAGGTCACGGACCTTCTCCACCAGAATGTGCGCGACAATGGAAACATGTCCAAACCCAAGTGCCGAATACATAGATTACCAAAAAATAAACTTTGCTTTCATATAAATGTTAAATAAAAGACATTAAAGAGTCACACGTTGGTCATGACCAAGTCTCCATGGAAGAAAACTACATTTAAATATCCAACGCAGGCAAGTCCACGGTGCGAACAGTCTATTGACATAAATAAAAAAAAATTAAAAAAAAAAAAAAACCATTGTTTCTATTTTACCATTAGATCTTCACAGTATCACATTCCAACGATAAAAAGAGAATGGTGCTGCAAACATAAATAAGCACAGCAGTGCTATAAGATAAACCCACCACAATGGCCGAGTAATATAACATAATCTCAGGCTGGACACCCAAATACCATTACCATTAATAAATAAAGATATACATGCAATTCAAAAGAAACTCAGAGCTCATGAGGGGACACATCACCCTCCACTCAAATTTCAACAGAATATAAAACCTGGAAGGACTACCCTTCGATGGGTATGGGAAGACCTTCGAAACCATTATCTAAAAACTCTTCAGTCGAGGGCCTCGGCCAGAAGACATTTCATACCTGGAACCCTTGACTACGCTCAAGGAGGGTTTCCTTTAGATAAGGCTAGGCAACCACATAAGGGAGGCACCCAACCTGCATGAAAAACAAGCCACGAAATTCATAGTTAGATATCTGTGGTATGATTGCAAACTACGATAGAAAGTTAGGAGAAATCAACTGCAATTTGACATAGGACTTCCTGGAAAGAGTGGAGACACCAAATGTAAGAACAGCTCATTTCAGCGCTGCAGGAAGCTCTCGGTTACCAAACCAACCTACAGATAGTGTGAAGTGCATGAACGAGTCAAGAGTTCACGCAGTGGAAAGTAGTGCTCAGTTAAAAGAAAACAGAACGAAATCTCTGCAATGATTGTTTACCTGTAGAAATTGAATGCCAAATATGCCAGCAAATGAGTAAAGATTTGATAGGTTGGCTCTTTGGAGCTGCAATGCATGGACTGAACTAGAGCAGGCTCCGCAAGGAGCTGCCCATCCAAATGAGCACCGTCACCATAACATTCGGTAATATAGGTCGAAAACACACGAGTTGTTGCCACCGTCGGATGGTGAGGGACGATCCTCACCGTCGATTGAAGCGCGGATTACCAAGTGAGCGATGAGACCTGGTCAGTCTGCCCGGCCTCGTACATAATGGAGTGGGCAGTATTAATGACACCCGTAATAGATAAGGCAAGCCATGTGATGGCGATAAACAAAAGGAAAGTTACCATCTGTTCATTTGCCGCGTGGAAAAAACATGTAATTCACCAAAGCTGTGTCTTAAATGTACTTTATAGCTAGTACGTCGACGTACATAAAAATCCAATGCCGCATGCAAATGTGTGCAATTGGTGAAATAATATGGTTCCCAATAGTTGTATATATTTATAATGTTATCGTGTAAATTCCGATAATATTAATACCATTAAAAAAAAAAATTATTCAAGTCTGGAGTCATTACAAAGGATGATACAGTGGCGAATCCTTCCCAAGATCTGAGAGTGTGATTGAAACCTTGAATATGACCGTTGCTCTTGACGTTCTCGACAGCAGATACAACATCAGCATCGAGAACAGAGGTAAAAGTGTAGTTCTCACAATGAATGAAGCAGAATTCTAACTGAATCCTAGTGTTGTGAGTCGTCGTCTCAACATTCCAGAAGGGAGTTGACTAGCGCTGGGTGTTTATTATTTATTTGGTTATTCTACTGGACAGTAGTACAAGAGTCGAACTTCAAATCTCAATTTATTCGGTGAAAATTCATTCCACCGCCATCACCACTTGAGCTACCCCAGACTCACTATTTTTATTATTATTTAAATTAAAATTAATAATATTTTAGAATAGATTTGATATGCATAATAGATTAAAATTATAATTTTGTTAAAAACAACCAAAATAAATTTAAAGATATCGGGTAGCAAAATTTTTAGATTGGTCACTCCACAAGTCTGTATAATAGAAAGTTAGGACAATTACCCCTACATATTATATTCATAACAGTTAAAATTAATCTAAATCACACTATTGCAAGTCCAGCCAAACCAACGATTCCTCGAATGCCCATAAAATTTCATTGTACGTGCAGACGAAGTGATTTCGAGCTCACCATATTAATAAACATAAAAAAATTATAAGCTACTCAAGTTGGATCTTGACATGAACGATAGACATTTTAACATTAAAATCTTTATTAGATAGAACGGACCACATAAGCACATTTCCCTATTGATGAGGCTGATATCACATATAATAATTTAGGTTACATTTTTTAGATTTACAAGGCACATATCACATAGAATAATTTAGGTTAATATTTTTTAGATGCACAAACAAATAAAATGAGGAAAGGGAAAGATCCTAGTTAACCATTTCAACGCTTCCTTATGATTTGCAATAACGTTTTCCAATAACAGCATTAACGGATATCTTGCAACATCCCTTCTTCTCTATTTATTATACTTTGAAATATATTATACTATATCCGAAAATATATTCAGAATAAACATTTTCTTGTTATATTTCATTTAACAGATCTCACATTCAATAGAGGCGTAGAAACAAGAGAAATGATAATGAAGAAGAGTTAAGTTTAGGCATATAGCAGGGGTTATCCTTACGTGGATTGCAGGCCTTTATTTATTTGAAACAAAACAGTAAGTGAACTGAGGTACCTTCTCTCTCATGGCAGGTATCTAGGTTGCTTATAAATTGGATATATCTCGAAGCGCACTGCGCAGCTTCCTAGATACATTTGAGCCCCAACCTGTGAAGAGCAACACTGATTCATGGCCGTAATCGCTTCTTTCAAACAAACACCACAGTTAGGTCCTGAAAGACTCCTTAAGCACATTTCCAATCCATAAAAGGTGTCAGAAGAATTCACCACCAATGATCCGGTGGCGAATCTATTTACTGGCAAGGGAGCTTTGCCAGAAAGAGTCTTCATAAGATTCCTGAGAGTTTGATTGAAGCCTTCAATATCATCGTTGCTCTTAACATTCTCAAGAGCAGTGGCCTCAACGATATCTAGAACAGAGGCGAAAGTGTAATTCTCATAACAAATGAAGCAGAATTCCAGCTGAATTCGAGCTCCAATGGCGTTGGGGCAGTCTTGATAAGCCATATGCGAAGCTGCAGCGGAACACTTTTGGCAGTCATGGTGAGAGACGTCGCCCCTGCATTGCAGAAGGCCGTTGACTCCGCCAAAAGAATACGTCGCGAATCCGCCTCGTGGGGCAGCGGCCCTCACGAGGTATTTCAATACGGCGTTGAGACCGTAAATAAACGGATCGGATTTTGCAATGGCAGCTGAAACTGAAATTACATTAAGCTGTAGCAGTTCAAGTAAGAATAATGCCATGAAACACCACCGCCATATTATCATGCTATTCATCTTTCCCCGTTTCCCAATAAGTATAGTGAATAAAGGCTCTGTAATATTGCTTGCCTTCTTGTGAATATTTCGAAGGTGGAGAAAATAATTTATAGATGGAGAATGCGATCCGCAGGCATGGACGGCAAGGCAGTTAGTGGTCGATATTCACAAAATGTCGATAAGTCAACTTCTGAAATAATGGCGAATATCTGTTATGATGGTATTGGCGTGCGTGACCGGATTGGATGGGATCAGCAGAGTGCATATGCACGGCTGTTAATGGTAGTTGACGTCTCCTATTTATTGTTCTTTTTGGAGAGGTGGAGACAAGGGAGTGAGGAAGTGTGTAGTTTAACAAGGGGAGGAGTTGTTCCCAAACTTATGGAAATTCTAGTCATATTTAGAGAAAATCCGGCAAGGATTTTTGTAAATCCAAGCTATAGTTGTTAAACTTCAAAATTTTAGGTGTCCTAAATGTTTTTGATGGCGCTGAATCCATTTCCATTATCAAAAACACAATTCAAACACTAAACACTGCCTCTACAAAATAAAAAATAAAAAAAAATTCCCCGAATTCCAGCCACTTTTAGCCTTCCAAACAATTCTTCCGCTTCATTAGACAACTCCCTGAGAAAGTCTTAAGAACTACGACTTTAAACACGTCTCCCTTGGCGTTGGGAGAGGCATATAATAATAGCTCGCTGAACATAAAATTAAATTATGCATGAGTAGCAAATAGGCGATAAAAGATAAAAATCAAACTTTGAATTAAATGAAGGAGTTGCAGCTCACAGGTGTGTACAGCACCTGGGAGACTGCACTCAAACAAAGAGGAGACTCTCTCTCTCGTTCACTCTACATTACATCAAATGAATATTACAATATTAAATACATCACTGAAAATTAGGTAGTTGTGAACAACCTCCTAAACTCTAGGAACTAATCCTAAACTAAGGAGATGCGTTACAACCATATAACCATTTCTCCATTATTTTTAACTCCCCCCCTTAATGGAGAAAGGGTTATTCTGCACTCCTAACATCCCTCTAAATAACTCAAACTTTACTTGCCCTAGAGGCTTAGTAAAAATATCAGCTAAATTATCACAAGTGTTACAATACTCCACACATATTTCTTTTGAGTGTATCTTTTCTCGAACAAAATGAAACTGAGTGTCAATATGTTTAGTATTTTTATGGAAAACTAGATTGTATGCAAGCTTTATTGTGCTCTGGTTGTCAGTTTTGATGCTAGTTGCTTCTTTCTGTCCTTCACCTGCATCGCTAAGAAATCTCCTCAACTAGATGGCTTCGCATGTGGGTACACACAACGCCTGGTACTTAGCTTCACATGATGATAATGCTACAGTATTTTGCTTTTTCCTACTCCATGAAATAACCCCGCATCCAATACTAAATGCGTAACCTGTGATGGATCTAGAATCATCCAGGTCACCTGCCCAATGAGAATCTGAATAACCTACTAAAGTAACATCAGAAATGTTAGTGTATAAAATACCATAATTACAAGTACCACTAAGGTACCTCAACACACATTTTGCTGCAATCCAGTGACTTTCAAGTGGTTTGGACATAAACTGGCTCAGCACACTAACAGAATATGCCAGATCAGGTTTAGTTGTCGTGAGATATATCAAACTTCCCATTATCTGTCTATACAAAGTGGCATCCACATGTTTTGTGCCATCATCACTGCTTAACTTGAGATTCTGCTGCAATGGTGTTGCTGTTGTTTTGCACTGTTCCATTCTGAATCTTTCCAACAGGGTTCTGGCATACTTTCCTTGAGTTATAAAAGTTTGACCAGAATCTTTCCACACCTCCAAACCTAGGCAATAATGAATATCTCTAAGGTCTTTCATTTCAAATACCTGTGACATTTGCTGCTTGATTTCTTTGATCAAATTATTTGCATTTCCTGTTATAATCATGTCATCCACATACAAAGAAATCAAAATGAATTTCCTCTGTTTATTTATCTTGGTATACAGGTTTGGGTCGTTGAGGCTCCCATGAAAACCATGCTGTAAAAAAATGAATCAATTTTCTCATACCATGACCTGGGTGCTTGTTTCAAACCATAAAGTGCCTTATGCAATTTACACACTAAATGCTCCTGCCCCTTTTTCACAAAACCAGGAGGCTGTACTAAATAAATTTCTTCCTTTAATTCTCCATTCAGAAATGCAAACTTAACATCTAGCGGGTGTAGCTTCCATTTATGTTTTGTTGCTAAAGAAATTTGCATTCTAATTGTATTTAGTTTAGCTATAGGGGCAATGGTGTCATCGAAATCTATTCCTTCTTGCTGTGAGTAACCCTTTGCTACCAGTCTAGCTTTGAATTTTTCTACACTGCCATCTGCATTTATCTTAGGTTTATACAGCCACTTGCATCCTATAGGGGTTTTTCGTTCAAGCAACTCAACTAAATCCCAAGTATGATTTCTATATATTGATTCAATTTCCTCATGCATTGCAACCCTCCATTCATCTGATTTACTTTCTTCTTCATAGTTTGAAGGTTCTACAATGTTTAAAATTTTGGACATTAAAGCATAGTCTTTCAATCTTTCAGGTAGTCTAGTCTTCCTACCTGATCTTCTAGGTAGAGGACTTACCTCAACTCTATCTGTTTCAGCACTTTCCGGGCCTGCATCATCACTTGTTACACTATCTGCTGCTACTTCTTCCTGTTTCTGCTCTTGCTCCCGCTCTTGCTCTTCATCTTCGTCACTGTTCATTTCTATCAGCAATGGAATGTGGCTATCACTGTTAGGGTCTTCCTTTCCATCTTCAATCTGTTCATGAAAAATAACATCTCTGCTTACAAAAACTTTATGAGTCACAGGATTATATAACTTGTATGCCTTATACTCTGTGCCATATCCTACAAATATACATTTCAAGGCTTTGGGGTCTAACTTCTTTCTATCTGCTTTTGGTATATGAGCATAAGATTTAGATCCAAATATTCTTAGATGACTAACTGCTGGTTTGAGTCCAAACAATGCTTCAAAGGGGGTTTTGAAGCCTAGACATTTAGTAGGACTCCTATTCTTTAAATAAACAGCAGTTTTAATGGCTTCTGCCCAAAGACCATTCGACAGACCTTTACCTTGAAGCATACTTCTCGCGCACTCCACAAGAGTTCTGTTCTTGCGTTCTGCTACTCCATTCTGCTGTGGAGTGTGTGGCACTATGAATTGTTGTATAATCCCATGCTGCTTGCAGAAGTTCATGAACTCTCCTAACCTGTATTCTCCCTCTTGGTCCGAACGGAGAATCTTTATCCTCTTTCCTGTTTGGTTCTCTATCATAGATTTGAACTCTTTAAAGTACCGAAAGGCTTGACTCTTTTTACTTAAAAAATACACCCATGAAAACCTAGTGCAATCATCTGTAAACAGCAGAAAATAATATGCACCTCCTAAGGACCTAGTTTGCATAGGTCCACAAATATCTGTATGCACTAGTTCTAGTATGTCTCTTTCCTTTCTGTTGACATGCAAAGGGAACTCTTCTCTATGCATTTTCCCTAATGCACATCCATTACATTCCAGCTTGACATTATGAAAAACAGGGAGTCCATCGACCATACCTTTCTTCTGAAGTAAGATGAGGTCTTGCAAATTGAGATGTCCAAATCTCTGATGCCAAAGATTTTCTACTGTTGATCTAGCTGCAACCATTGCTTGTCATGGCATACTCTTTGCATCCAATCTGTACAAATTCCCCACGTGTACTCCTGTTGCAACTGTTTCCATCTGGCTATCCTTAATGATACAACCATTCTTAAAGAATTGCACCTGCATGTCCTGGTCTGTAATCATTGAGACAGAGATCAAGTTTTTCTTAATTCCTGGAACATATAATACATTTTTAAGATGTTTAATGTCGCCACTAGGTAGCCTCATAGGAATATCTCCATATCCTTTGATCTCATACCCACTGTCATCTCCTACATAAATTTTTGATCCACATGCAGATTCTTCAAGAAATTCAAAACAGTCCTTCTTATCGGTCATATGTGAAGATGCGCCAGAGTCGACATACCATATGTCATCCTCATCTCCCTTTGATGCTGAAAGAGCACAATCGACTGTGAATAGTCAAAGATCATGGCTGTGGTCCTCCTCTTCTCCAGCAAAACAGCCCTGATGTTTCCTCTGTTTGCCTCTTCTTTCATCCGCCTGCCTCTTATAGCATTCTTTGATCTGATGACTAGGCTTCCCACAATAAAAACATCTCTTAACATAATTATCAGTCATACCTCTGTATGATCTATTTTGAAAAGAGTTGGCTCCCTTCTGCTGCTGCTGCGTTGCTGGTGCTGATGTTGGTGCTGGTGCTGCTTTCCTCTGCACTGTCACCTCTTCGTCATCAGAGCTAGGTCATTGCTCTGAGCTTTCAGATTCTGTTGTCGCTCCTCCTCCTGGAGCAAAATCGCTGTCAGCTCATCAAATGAAGGCGCTTTCTCCCTCGCTGACAGCCCTGAGATAAACGTATGATATTCATCAATCATTCTATTCAATGTGAGTGTGACTAGATCTGAGTTGGACACCTTTTCTCCAATAGCTCCCAGTTTGTCACTCAGATCCTTGACTCTGGCCAAGAATCCAACAACAGACTCATTCTCGTCCATCTTCAATGCAAACAACTTTCCCTTGAGTGCCAGAACACGATTTGTATTCTGAGTCTCGTACAGGTTCTTGATCGTTGTCCATATATCAGCGGCCGACTTGGAATCTCTGATATGTGGGATAATATTGTCCTTAACGGACATCTTCAGTATAACTTTTGCTTTCATTTCTCTTTTATCCCAATCTTGTTCTTGGGTCGTTGTTCCAGATCTCTGCTCATTTCCCTCAATGATCGACCATGCATTTACGCTCTCCAACAAAGTTTGCATTTTGAATTTCCAGTTGGAGAAATTCGATCCATCGAGTTTGCCAGACTCGTGGAGGTATGATTCTATACTGTTGTTCATTTTCGCCCAACTGAACACTCCAATCGGCCACCACCGGGCAAGTCCGATCTGCTACCACCGAACAGATCAGGGACTTCACTGTGCCACCACCGGGCAAAACTGATCCGCTACCACCAAACAGATCAATAAACAAGCTCCAACACACCACCACCGGGCAAAGGCATTCTGCTTCCATCGAATAGATCAAGGAGCTGCACTGTGCCACCACCGGGCAAAAAATCGATTTGCTTCCACTGAGCAGATCACAGAGCTTTGATTCGCCACCACCAGGCAGGTCCTATCTGCTACCTCCGAGCGGATCACGGAACCCCAATTCACCATCACCGGGCAGGTCCGATCTGCTACCTACGAGTGGATCAAGGAACCTCAATTCGCCACCACCGGGCAAATCAAATCTGCTACCATCGAGCAGAAATCTCCACGTGCCACCACCGGGCAACTCCGATCTGCAACGAAAAATTGCAGATTTCCAGAGAGAAAGAGGTTGGCTCTGTGGCGCTCTGGACAGCTATGAATCCGCGCCAATTGCAGAAAAGACAAATTCACGATGTCCAAAGAAATTGGCACGATTAACAGCCACGGATCCGCGCCAATTCAGTTACAATTTCATTGGCATGCTTATAAGCCTCAAACCCACGCCAATGGGCACGTCTGTTCTTTAAAAAGTCGCGCTCGTCTGTTCTGTTCTGTATTGGCGCGTCTGTCTACAAAAAATCCGCGCCAACTGCTCCAACCCTTTCTTCGGCTCAGAGATGATCAGTCATCTGAGACCCTTCGCTCCAGGTGTTACTGCAGTTCCACCTGATCACACGGTTACATTTACATGCTCTCCTAACACTACAGATATGTAACTAATAATACATCCCTAAAAAAAATAAATTGAGGCTATCTCTACCCTAAGCTCTGATACCAAGATAAAAATCAAACTTTGAATTAAATGAAGGAGTTGCAGCTCACAGGTGTGTACAGCACCTGGGAGACTGCACTCAAACAAAGAGTAGACTCTCTCTCTCGTTCACTGTACATTACATCAAATGAATAATTACAATATTAAATACATCACTGAAAATTAGGTAGTTGTGAACAACCTCCTAATCTCTTGGAACTAATCCTAAACTAAGGAGATGCGTTACAACCATATAATCATTTCTCCATTATTTTTAACTATAACTAACCTTATCTGTGCTTAGACGGAGTCCTTCATCACCATCAACTTATATTTAAGTATACAAATATAAGTATTTATTTATTAGTCTCTGACATCTCAGAATTATAGCAATAGAATTGGCTTTTTACCTATTATTAATTTAACATTGACTAATCTCAAGTTATAATAATTAATTTGAAAATATTTAATTGAAAAAATATTTTTCCAATATTTAATTGGACAATAAGTTTGAAGGTATAGCTTTTTTTGTTAGTTGGCTTCAGGTTTTTTTGCTATAATTTCTGGATGTAATTGCAATATTTATGTCCCGATTTTTAAATATGTGTACAATGATTTTTTATAGTTAAGCTTTATAATCAAAATCTTTGAAAATAGTTCATACTCACTTAAATAACTTATTTTACACGGCCCACCATAATTTAAGTATTTCTATAAAAAATGATTAGAAATAAGATGGAAATAAATATACCAGTTACTACCTACCATTATTTATGTTTTCTTCAATGTTTTGCCACGTGAAAATAAAAGTATAAATGTGTCAATTTAATAGCGATCACTCCTTATCAAAAATTCATGCATATTCATATCTTTTAATAAGAACTTAGCTTTTCTATTTCATATATCAATTTGTAATTTTTCTAAATACATAATATCCACTAAAATAACAAAGATTATAGTGTTGTAAGGCACTTATTTTAAGTAAGCTTAGTATTCATTATATTTTTAAATTTAAGGAAAACAAATTAAAATAAGAAATATTTTTTTAAACATTAAACTATATAAAAAAAAATGTTTCTTAATCAGCTTAAGACAGTTTTGATGAGAACATTTCAATACAAGATGCTTATTAAGGAATTTTGACTTCTGTGATCCATAACATTGTTTAGAAAATCTTCGGCAAAATCACATAATCAATCTTTTGTCGACGCGTTTCGAACCAACTAGTGTGGTTCATCGTCAGGACAACTGTCGACGCGTTTCGAACCAACTAGTGTGGTTCATCGTCAGGACAAGTTGTCCTGACGATGAACCACACTAGTTGGTTCGAAACGCGTCAACAAAAGATTGATTATGTGATTTTGCCGAAGATTTTCTAAACAAGATGCTTATTCTTTCGCGCATTAAAAATAATTAACCTCATTCTAAACTCCAATCTCAATCTAATTTGAAGAAAGAAGGAAACTAAAGAAAGAAAGAAGGTATATAATATACCACTTTGCATGCACTGAATTAAGGTAGAGTTTTTATATTTTGTTTTAAGAGTGATATTTAAAGATACGCATAAGTAGCATACATCGAAATTGTGGTAGAGCTTTTATAATTCGTTATAATAATGATATTTATGAACCTGAATTGGTTTGGGGTTTTTTAATTCGTTATAATATACTTGCAAGATTATAAGAATGATTTTTCATATACATGAGTATGGTTATGGTTTTCCACATTGGGACGTAATCTATTATATTAAACAAAATTGAAAATGATAAATTTTAATTTATTATTTTAAATTAAAGAATGTAATTTAAAAAATAAATTAATAACATCAAACTTGTTTTTTTAAGGAATAATTTAGATTTATAAATAATATAAATTAAATATATGTTATTTAAATATTTTTGTCAAGTTTTTTTTTTTCAAAATCCAGTAAAGTTTAGAAGAATGGTTGCAATGATAAATTTTGATGATTGAGATTGGCTAATTTAAATGTAATAAGGGTTTTTGAGAGTGTTGACTTTATTTATAAATTTATAAATAAAATTTTAGTAAAAATGAAAATTTCAGTAAAAAAATATATAATAATAAAAAAATCTAATACATAATATTTAGACTTTGAATTCCAAATTATTAGGCATTTTATATTCATGGCTTCAGAAAAACTTTATCATCAAAATAGTGAATTCCATATCCATTTTGGGGGATAGACATATATGCATTTTTTTCCATTCATGCAGGGATAGACATATATGCATTGTTTTAAATTCATGCATAAATATAAGCAAGATCTGAATTTTGTTAAAGATGTGTTATGAGAAATTGTTATAAAGGTCAAGCTTGGATGGTATGTGTTTTCCACATCGATGACTCCCTTTGTGAATGTTAGACTTTATGAATTTTTATAGTCAATAGAGAACCCATTTTTCGAGGGGCTTGTTTTTCCCTACCCTTGTTATGGGGGAATTAGGATGTAATTTTTGTGGACTTGGTCGTAGGGTGAGCCAATGTACTTATCAACTACCATATATGTTGGAAAATTTGGTGGTCCTAATGCATTTTCATATTCAATTTATACTAGAAATCCAAGTCTTCCATTTCCTAACCATACTTGGATCCACAACTTGTAGCAAAACGCAACTTTTAAACCAACAAAAACTAACATTTATTCCTCTAGTTGATGGTAGTAATGTTATTGTGGTATTATCCGAGATATGTCCTTGATGAGGATGTGTGCAATCAACATATGTAAATATTTGAGGATGTTTTTGTTATAGTTTCATACAAAGGCATTCGTGGAGAAAACATGGATACATGCATCAAAGGTTTCACATTCTTCCTAGGAGAATAATTTATTTGTTTTAGATTGAAGGAGTTGTTTAATTAATAATGGATTTTGTATGTTTGCTAGCAATTGTGGGAAGTTTACCTAACTAGTGTCATCTTCTTATTCATATTATTTTCTATTAGAATAATTATTATGCTAAAGATTGTCCATAAATATATTCTTAACATCACGCACACATACAAGGGTATGTCCATTGTTAAGGGTAGTTATCCTAGGCCCTCCACAATAATTATTAAGTGATGTATAAAGAATGAGGCTACATGTTTTGAAAATGTTTCATAACCAACTCTCAATTTGCACTATGAGTTTAAGAGCTAGGAAGCATATCTCGTCTATGAGAAATAACCAACTGATTTTCATTTCTTCTAGAAAGGTTGTTAATGTTTGTCCATGTAAATCCCTGGTTCCCATTATTAGGATTTCAAGGATGACATGTACAGTAATCACATGTATGTTAAAAGATACAACAACAATTATGGAAAGGAGCATTATTATATCATCATCAATAGACAATTTTGTAGACACTTCCCCTTTGATGACATTCATATGTTAGGATTCTACAACAACAATGATGGAAAGGAGCAATATTATACCATCATCAATAGGAAATTTTGTAGACACTTCCCCTTTGATGACATTTATATGTTAGGATTCACCTATGCTTGTTGTGCCTTCGATGATCATTCTCAAAGGTTTTGTTGTAATCTTAAACTTTGAGTGTTGTAGAGATATGTCGAGCATGAGTTCTTGATTCAATGACAAAGCTCTGTTACATGGGTCATGTATCATTTCTTGTGGAAAGACTCTAAATTAGATCATTGGAGCTTGATGAAAGAGGAAATTGTATTCAAACAAGAATATGGTATTCTACATTAGTCCCATGTAGTATTCCTGTCAAACTCTTGTAATATGAGCATACAAAATTGAGATGGGCATATAAAATTCAATGATGAGTAGGTGTCATCCCTCTATTTGGCAATGCTTAACTAAATGTACATCTCAACTTAGTTAGGAACTTGGGGAGATCATTTATGGATATGTTCAATATCGTTGAAATGGGAGAGTGAATATTTCCATAGTCGTTCATATTGATAACCGACTTCCAGTATTGGATTTCCAGATAAAATAGTGTAAAGGATTTTTCATCTATCTAACGTTTTGGGTGGACACCCCACCAATCATTAGGGACTAGAGAGATAGTAAAATTATGACACATTAAACAAGAGGGTCAAGTCAAAAGGTAAAATAATTAACTAAAATAAAAAAGTAAGAATAAAAATTGATTTAAAAATCAAGGAATAAAAATCAATAAGATAGAAGAAAAGGGGGTAAGAAAGGAAAAAAAAAAGGAGGAGATCAAGGATTAAGGAAACAAATAGGGAACAAAAAAAAGAAAAAGGAATTAAGGTGTGTGTATGTGTGTGTTCAAAATTTGAATAAGGATGAAAATATATACATGAAAATCCAAATTTTAAAAAATGTGAAACTAGATATAACAAGGAGAGGGAAAGGAAAATGGCAATTAAATTAGAAAGCATAATATGATGAAGATAAATAAAAGAAATGTGAAATAAATATTAAGAGAAATAAATCGAGATTGAAATATTCAAATAAATAATAAGGATAGTGATAGGAGGAGGAGTGATCTAAATAGAAAATGGCATCAACCCATGGTATTCATCCACCCATGCTATTCATCCACCCATGTTATTCATCCACACATGGAATTTACCCATGGTATTGTAAGTGACATCCACCCATGGTATTCATTCACCCATGGAATTTGCCCATGGTATTGTGACATCCACCCATGGAATTGACCCGTGGTATTGTGACATCCACCCATGGTATTCATTCACCCATGGAATTGACCCGTGGTATTGTAACTGAAAAAGACTATAAGTAACAAGTCACATTTTGTAAAAGGACAGGTTGTCCGCCACAATGTAGCATTTATGGTTATTATCGGTTTTAATACCACGGGTCAATTCCATGGGTGAATGAATACCATGGGTGGATGTCACAATACCATGGGCAAATACCATGGGTGAATGAATACCATGGGTGGATGTCACAATACCATGGGCAAATACCATGGGTGAATGAATACCATGGGTGGATGTCACTTACAATACCATGGATAAATTCCATGGGTGGATGAATAACATGGGTGGATGAATACCATGGGTTGATGCCATTTTCTACTCAGATCAAGAAAGCCAAGCCACCTACATTTGATGGAGAGTTGAAAAAACAGAAGATACAAAAGCATGATTTCTTGCAATGAAGAAGTTTTTTGAGCTGCATGGTTACATAGAAAACATGAAGGCCAAGATAGTTATTTTCATCCTTAAAGGAAAAGTGGACATCTGGTGGAAAGATGTGAAGTGGGTTAGAGACATCAGGACATAGGAGTTGATTTGGCATGAATTCAAGGGACTTTTTATGATGAAGTACTTGCTAAATAGGTACTATGATAGTAAATCCAAGGACTTCTATGAGTTGACTATGGGATCAATGACAGATGAGGAGTACACGACTAAGTTCATGGAGTTATTGAGGTATTTATTTATCGAGGCCTTGAAAATTGCTGCTTCAACATAGGGGGAAAACAACCCAGTCTGAACCTTAAAGCAACTCCTTTTCCGTTTAGGTAGTGGCTCCAACTGGGGATAATGGGACCAGTTTCCCAATGAAAGGTTATTGAATGAATGTGCAATTCTTATAGTGAAGTGAAATACATGGATTTGTAGTAATGAAATTAATGGAAAACCTATGCATTAGTATACTCTATAACCCGGAATTGCTTAACATTTATCTGGATGTGATCTATAATCATTTTCCTTAGTAAATGATAATATAGATTACTCAAACACCAATGGAAATGAAAATATTTCAAGATGATTACTTTTATTAAATAGTTAATCAAAATAATGTGTATAACTCATATAGCATTTAGAATATCAAAGCAAATTGTTGAACATGCATTTAAAAATATCGATGGAAGCCTGATCATAAATGAATACATATAAAATTGTTCTTTAAATAACATGTAATAAGCAATCTGAAAAAGATAAATTCACTATTTATTCATGAATAAAGCAGAGGTACAAATATAGAAATACCAGATGTACTTTTCTTAGCTCATAAAAGAAATAGCAACAATTTATTCCTTCCCACAAAGATGATTCTAGGAGTACAGTAATGCAACTTCTCAAAGTTCTTTATGAAAATTCCTAAACAATTTTCCAGTTGTTCTATTGAGAAAAGTATGAAATTACAATAGTGAGAGCTTTTGTAAGCCTTTCTTCATAAAATTCAAGACCTTTATTTGATACAAAAAGTAATCTTAAATAGTAGAAAACAACTGAATCTATTGTGTGGAGAATTGAGGGCATTTAAACACATCCCTTCAACAACGCTTAAAGGAAAACAATTTTTTTTGGTAGAAGTTTATGAAAGTGTCTTGCTGTCCTTATCAGCTTCGTTTGTTCCATTGAATTCTCTAGATGTTTGTCTGCATGTTTGAACTAATCTTCCACTTATCAACACACCTTAGCTTCCTCTGTCATGAACCCGAATAAGAAAAATAGGAATCGATAAGTTGGAAATAAATGAAACTGATAAGCGAGTTTTATTTGAAACAAATCACTTTTGCAGGAAATCAAGAAACGTCGAGTTGCAATAAAATTTGAATACAACCATCATGGAGAGGAATGCGTAGTAATGCCTGTGATAAGACAAGTTGGAGATTTATTGTTTTAATGAAATTCGCAATCGCTTTTAGACCGGGGTAGAAATTAGAATAATCATAATCATTTTAAAGCCTGGAGTATTCTAAACAAAATCCAAAAGGGGGCTTTCTTAAGACATATCACAATCGGTGTTGGGAAGGTGGATGGCTTGTTTATAAACCGTGTCCTTTTAAAATTTGCGATTTCGAAGTGTGGGATGATGTCATGGTGACGTGGTGGATGATGTGGCAGATCCACGTGGAGGATGAAGTGGTGAGTGATGTATTATCGCAGATCACAAAATAGGCAGGAGGCTTAGTGGTTTTGTGGAGGGGATTTGAAATGCTAAGTGGTTTGTGAAGGGGGGAGTCCGAAAGAATGGAGGAGTGACACGTAGAGATAGGGTTTAGATAGGAAAACCACTTTTTGAACCCCCCTTATGAGAAACTTAAAATTGAGCGCAGGGGGGTCTAAAACCATTATCTGTCGTTGATCCGGTTAGATCTGAGACGTTTATTAAATCAAGGCGAGTTGGGTTTTTATATCACAATTAGTATTTGGAAGAAAGGAAAATTTATAGGCAGGGTTATGAAAGTTGTGATAATCCCACATGCGAAATCATTTATATCCATTTAAATATCGTGTCGGGTCCGGGTGGCTTAATTGCAATCGCAAATTGGCTGGGGTGAAGAAAAAATTATAAGCCATGTCCCTTTGAAACTTGCGATTGCGGGATCCCGGGGTGACATGGTAGTGATGTCACGAATGATGTCATAATGTGACATGGCGGGTGATGTGGCGATGACATGGAGTATGATGTCACAGATGACATCATATCAAAATCGGCATGAGGAAGGATATCGCAATAGCAATTCAAATGAGGCATGACTCTTGGAACTTTACGATTGCGCAGACGCAATATTTAATTTAATTGTATTGTATAATCCCGGCAGGTCCAGTTATATCGCATATCACAATCGGTGGTGTGTAGTGGAGCATGGACTTTTCGAAACTACAATAGCTCTAGACGTGGGGGATTTATGGAAGGATATTATAATCCTGTCAGGTCTGGGCTTAATCGCATATCACAATCGGCGTTCGGTAGGAGTATGGACTTAAGCTTTTAAACTTTTGAGATAGCATGCAGACACGAGATTTTATGGATTGGATTTTATAATCCCGTTGGGTCCAAGATTTATCGCATATCGCAGTTCTTTAACGTATGAGACTTAAGTTCTTTGGTTTATTACGATAGCCGCGGACACGAGGAAATCATAGAATTGTATTAATCTTGTCGCCGGGTCCGCTCTAATCGGAATCACAAATGATAATGGCAGAGTGGTCTTGAGCCTTTGGAAAATTTGTGATGTAGGAATCAGGATGAGTCAGAGTTTATGAAGAATAAAACCTTTGGGAATTAAAACTTTGATCATTTTGTTTTTTTAATTAAATAACCCATTTTATTTATTACTTAAGGTTTTTTAAAGCCTAAGTATAAGACTTGGTTCCGAGGGCTATTTAATTTGGTTTTTTGGGATAATCAAGGTTTAGTACTTGGGTTTTAATTAAGAAACCCAGGTATTAAACTTTGATTATAAGATTTTATTAACAATTTTTATGTTGATTTTTCTATTTTTATGTTTTCTAAAGAGAAAAAAAATCAAACGCTTTCTAAAACTAAAGGGTTAATATAATAAATTTTGTAGGAAATTTATAATATATTAAAATGGGGTTTGTTGAACAAGACAACAATATTGTATCTTAAGGATGGGAAAGCTAAAGTTCAGATATTTGTTAGTGGATTACCATTAGCATTTAAATATCGTATTAAGTATGATGAGCCTCGTCACTTGAAGAACTAATTGGAAATTTGAATCATTGTTATGAGCACATGAAGTGTAAGACAAAGTCTTAGCAAGGTTGGAAAGTGAAAGACAACACCAAAGGTAAATGGCTACTAAAGCAAACAATACCTTTGGATGCATATGAGAAAGAGAATGTTGTTCCTTACAAGAAGTTTAATGTAGTTGGAAAGGGACATGGGTCACGATCTGGAGGACAACAGAATAAAGGTAAGGGTAAGGGATAGTTGCGGTGTTAGGTATGTGGCAAGGAGCATCTCCCGAAGGATTTCTTGTCATATCGGGGTGGTAGGCCTTAGATATATAGTTCTCAAGATGCACTGATAGTTGGCGATGTTCGACAGAGAATTCCTCGAATCTATGCAACATTGGATAATAGGCAGGAAGATCATCGGGCATCAATTATCGAGATGGATGGTAAGGTTTGCGATCAAGTTGTTTTTATTTTTGATTCACCCTATAGTATTAGTTAGTGCAGTTGGCTATAGCTACTAAGAAGAGAGTTCATAATTGCATAAGAGCTTGTGAATTTGAGTTGAATGGTATGCCTACATCAATGCATATGAATGTAATTCCATTAGGATCATACAGTATGCTTCTGGGTATAGATTGGTTGTACCTTCACAGGACCAAAGTAGATTGTTGACAAGGCCATTGAGTGCTTGGAGGACAATGGAGAACAACGAATCTTGTAGGGTAAGAATAATGTTACATCAATTAGAAGGGTTACAACTATGCAGGAAAAGGGCAATTATAGGAAAGGGTCATGTGTTATTTGTGGTGCATATTTATAGTGATAAAGGTAAGGATGTTGAGGATGTGGAAGTTTTGAAGAGGTACATGATCTTGCACCAGTTTCAACATGTATTCCCAGTAGATATTTCAAATTTTCCTCCTCACAGGGAAGTGGAATTTTTTATTGAGTTGGTACTAGGGGAAACACTATCATCAAAGGCACTATACAGGATGAGCTCTAAAGAGTTAGTGGTATTTAATTTGAAATTGAAGAAAATGCTTGATAAGGGATACATTAGGCCATGTGTATCACCTTGGGGTGCACCATTGTTGTTTGTGAAGAAGAAGGATGGTACTCTCAAGTTGTGCATCGATTACAGGTACTTAAACAAGGTGGAAATCAAGAACAAATATTTGTTGCCAAGGATTGATGACTTGTTTGAATTGTTGAAGGGAGAAAAAAATGTTCTCGAAGATTGATTTGAGATCAAAATATCATCAGGTACACATTAAAGAAGATGACATCTATAAAACTAATTTCCGGACAAGGTATGGGCATTATGACATTGTTATGGTTCATTTTGGTTTGAATAATCCTATAGCTAATTTCATGTACTTGATGAATAGTGTCTTGCATCCTTATCTGGACAAGTTTGTTATTGTATTCATTGATGATATATTCATATATTATAAGAATGAGGAAGAGCATGTAGAACACTTAGCAAAAGTATTGAGATTACTAAGAGAGAATTAGTTGTATGCCAAGCTTAGTAAATGTAGTTTCTTTTAGACATAGGTACATCACTTGGGACATGTGGTTTCTAAGAAGGAATAGTAGTAGATATGGAAAAGGTAAGAGTTATCATGGAATGGGAAGCTCCTGTGGATGAGGTCAGATCATTCATGTTGTTGGCAGGTTACTATAGGAGGTTCATTAGAAAATTCTCATGAATTGTCTATCCTATTAGATCATTGTAGAGGAAAGGAAATAAATTTGAATGGATAGAGAAATGCGCATCCATTTTTGAGCAGTTGAAGTGATCATTGAAAAATGCTCTCCTTCTCAAGATTGAAGATCCAGATAAAAAGTTTGTGGTGTGTATAGATGTTTGTAAGAGAGGACTTGGTGGATTCCTAATGTAGTAGGGTCATGTGGTATGTTAAAATTTAAGGAAACTAAATGAACATGAGTAGAACTATGCAACAGATGATCTTTAGTTGGAAGTGATCATCCATGCATACATTATTTGAAGGAACTATATTCTTAGTAGGAGGTTTGTGTTGATGAGTGATCAGAGTGGGCTGAGGTACTTGTTTGACCAACCTAATCTGAATGCCAAGTAGACTAGGTGTTTAGCCACGATTAGTGAGTTTGAATTCAAGATTAGGTACATTAAAGGAAAAGAGAACAAGGTTGCAGATGCTCTTAGCAGAGGAGTACATGTAAATCACATAGCAACTATGAGCTCATATGGGATAGATTTACAGGATCAAATCTTATAGGCAGGACAACAAGATGACATATATAGGGTGCTTAAGCATAGGTTACAATAGTAGGGTACATGTGATGATGATGTGGACCATCGTCTCACGGTGGATGGTTTGGTAATATTTAGGGACATGATATATGTGTCAGAGAACAATGAACTCAAGAAGCTTATCTTGTAGGAATTTCATGTTAAGTCATATTTAGGTCACTAAGGATATCAAAAGACATTCATAGTCATGAAGAAGTTCTACCATTGGCCAAATATGAATAAGGAAGTGGTAGACTTTATGTCTATATGTTTGTATTTTCAATAAGTAAAATCAGAGTGCAGGCATCCAGGTGGTCTACTATAGCCGATTCTGATTCTAGAGTGGAAATTGGAGGTCATTTCCATGGATTTCATTACAGGTTTTTTGAGGACATGTAGCGAATGAGAATATATTAGGTTGTGGTTGATAGGTTGAAAATGGTAGCGTACTTCATTCTAGTGAAGTCTACTTATTCAGTTAGTGATGTAGCACGGGTCTTCATAAGGGAGATAGTGAGGTTGCATGGTGTTCCAAAGAATATTGTGTCATATAGAGAGGCTAAGTTCACTTCTACATTTTGGAAAGAGTTATTTGCACATTTGGGTATAGAGTTGGCCTTTAGTACAACTTATCATCTGCAGATAGATGGACAGACAGAGAGTGTCAATAGGATTTTGGAGGACATGTTGAGAATGAATGTTACGCATCAACAACGAAAATGGGAAGAGTACCTTCCACTAGTACAGTTTGCTTACAACAATGGGTATCAAGAGGCACTGAGGATGAGTCTGTTTGAGGAAATTTATGGGTGGAGTTCCCATCAGTTCGAGTGATCCATTGAATAGGATGTTGATAAGACTAGATATATTGGTAGAGATGGAATAGGAAATGCAAGTTATCAGTCATAATCTAAAGGTAGCATAGGACAGGAAAAAGAGTTATGTATACTAGTATAGGGAATTTAAATATCTTTAGGTTGGGGGACATGTGTACTTGTGCATAAAGCCCAAGAAGGTCTCCTTGAGGATTTGGTCATATGCGAAGTTCACACCTCTATATTATGAGCCTTTTGAGATCCTTGACAGGATTGGACCAGTGGCCTACAGACTTGCACTGCCTCCGATAGTGAAAGTCCATGATGTTTTCCATGTTTCATTGCTTTAGAGATATGTAAAAGATGTTGATCATGTTATTCATTGGTCTTCATTACAGGTGGAGCCAGAAGGATAATTCCAATTGGAACCTCAATAAATATTGTAGCAAAAAATTCTCATGCTCTGGAATTGAGCAATTGAGCAAGCTAAAATGTAGTGGAAGCACTTTGGGACTAATGAAGCTACATGGGAGATGACTGATCAAATGAGTGCTATGTATCCATCATTATTTACTGGTGAAGGAAAACGATTTTCAGTATAAGTACATATTTATGTATGGTTGTTATTGTAAATTCTGCAAAGAGTTGTGTTATAAAGCTCCAATAAGAAATATGTGTGTCATGTTGTTATGTTTGTTATGTTGGTTTTCCTTTTAGCAGGTTGATATTGTAAATACTGCATCAAGCTAAGTTATAAATCTACATGGGCAGTATGTTTTGGTTTTGAGTGGTCTTGTCGGTCATAGGTGTCATCGAACACTAAGGATAGTGTTCCCCTTTGGGGAGGGGTCTGTAACAACCCCAAGTTAAAATTTCATGTAATAAAGTTAATAGAGGAAAAATAAGACCAAGATCATGGGGCATGTATTGCAAGCTGAATGTTGGGAAAAAAGTCCTAGTGGGTGTTCGGTTTATTATGGCTAAGGAAATTAGCAAAGGAAATTGCAAAGGATTTGGGAAGGCAAAGAGGCATTAATTGGAATTTTATTTATGAAATAATGTAAAATAAGAAAAAAAGAAGGTGAAAGGTGACATGTTGAATGTGAAGAGGAAATTGATGGAAATTAGTTGAAATTGAAGAAAATAGATCCCTCACTAATAAAAAGGCTTCTCAGGATCAATTCACAACCTTTTTCCAGTTTAGTTCTGGAGCTCTCTCTTTATTCTCTCTTTCTCATACACTTGCACACTTAGAGGATTCTATGAGCACTATAGAATTGGAGAAAGGAAGGAAAAGGAAGTTAAGGGAAGAAATGATCAAGCAAGGAATAGCTGGTTCAAAAGGCTACAACAGGTTTACTTGCAAGTATTGAGTTGCACGTAGGATTTCCTTGCTAGTTTTGGCATGGTACATGCATGCGTGTATTTGGTTCTCTTGTTGTCATTGGCATGGGTTTTGATAGGTTTTACAGTGGTTTCAGCTTTGCCTTGTCATTTCGGGATAATCATGGTGTGATGAGGTTCTTTCATTTGATGTAGCTTTGTATTTTCGGATGGTTTTGAAACTAGGTAAGGTGGTCTCACGAAAATTCCCAAGGGCCTAGAAATCCCTTGACCAATAATGGTGGTATATGAGGTAAATCCTGGGATTGGAGATGGAAAAATTGCTCAAGGTATTGGTGAAGATATTTGGAGGCATCCAAGATTGTTATGTCTTAGTGATCCCTTGATTGGTTTTGGCGGGATTGTGGTAATGCATGGTATTATATGTTTATTTGTTTGGGCCTAGGAATCCTTTCATCCATAATGATGGGATTATGGTAAGGATTAGTTGTATAGATGTGGGTTTCAGGACTAGAAATACCTTAACTGGTAATAATGATATATGCAATAAATCCTGGAAGCCTTGGTTGTTTTTGTTTTGAGTCCCACATTCATTCTTGGAATATGGCATGAGTGTGATTGGCTAAAAGAAAATTTTGGTTTAACCCAACCTATGGTCGGGTGGTATGTCGAAGTCCCTAACTTGGTTGGGTTTTTCATATATTAATAAGAGTTATTTTCCCCTCATATTTCATGAGCATTTATACTTGTTATTATCTGGCTTTGATGGTTGTTCTACCATTGTTATTATTTTGGTTATATGTTGGTTATAAGAATGGTTTTATGATAGAATTTAGTTATGGATCTCAAAATGTTTACAACAGTAAATGAATGGTTAATCAATGTATGACCTAATAGATGATGATGCAGTGATTGAGAATAGGAAATAAACCTTTTTGACGATTCTCAAATAAGTATGAAACCCCTATGTTCAGATTCACATTTATAACCCATAGATTACATGTTCTTAATGTGTTTGACGAAATGAATGTCATGGTGGGGACTGGTTAGGACAAGTTCTTGGCTAAGTTTTATATATCTATCTTTTTATTGATGTATTTTATCATTATGGAAATTTCTATCAAGTTATAGGCATAGGTCTCGATCATAGCCCTGAAAACGTGGATTAGATCTCAAGGGCGCATGCAAATAATTGAGTAAATTAAACTACAGTCACTGGGAGGAAGGTTCATCCATGTGACTGGAGGGTTACAATTGAATTTAGTGAGCGTTATTCCCACATCTAGGAGTCCAGGTCAATTAAAACGTAGTATAGCTCAAGGTCCGAGAACCTGGAGTGGCTGTTTAGCTTTTGGGGGTCCTGTAGTTCTTGAGGGAGGTCAGTAAAGTTTTGGTTGGATGATTCCACTTCCTTAACTTTACCTAGGAGGTTGAGCCATATCATAGTAATTGTTAGTCACATATTTACCCCAGTGGACTGATGAGTTTGGGAAAGTGTGGGAGGGTGGCGTTACAACATTGGTCATCAATGATTATAACCTTGAATGAGCTAGCATTGGTATGTGATCACCATATCAAAATGACCTGACAACTTAAAAATTACCATGTTTGTCATCATCACTTCACAATGTCTCATCGATGACCCCTTCTGCATATTATATGCATGAATTTCTAGCAGGTCATCCCCTCTACCTAGCCTATGATTAATTGTGAGAAAAGGTGAACAAAGTACAATTTATAAGTAGGGGATCTTGTCAACAATGATCCATCAGTTATCCTTTATTCAATTGCTTTCATAATCAATAATAGGATAGGTATAGGGGATGGACTTCCATAAGTTCATGCATATAATCTGTAAAAAGGGTCATCCATGAGATAGTGTGAAGTGATGATGACAGAAATTGTAAATTTTCATCTGTTGGGTCATTTTTAGGTGATGAGATAGACCAACGCTAGCCCATTTGAGGTTATAATCATTGAAGGGAAATTTGGGGAGGATAATTAATATGCCCATCATTGACATTACACACACATGTTCTTAAATTATCATCATAATCACAAATTGTTGTGATTAGGCATTCAAGCGGGAGTAGTTAGCACCTAAATTACGAGTGTGGCAGTGTATGGTGGAGTGGGATAGGGATACAAAGCAATATATGATTGACTTATCATGGGAACATACTGTTTAAAGTCTGACTTTAACATGGGAATATGATTACTGTACCCTGGTGAAAATTCCATGTAAAAATATATAAATACCACAGATGATAGGACAGGTCTTCCAAGCTGAATGTTGGACAAGACATCCTAAGGGGTGTTCATTTGGTTGTTTATGGCTAAGGAAATTGGCAAAGGCAATGGATAAGGCATTGAAGAGGCAAAAAGGTATTTTGGCACATTTATTTATGAAAATAATGTAAATTAGGAGAAAAGGAAGGTGAAAGGTCACATTTTGCATGTGAGGACGAAATTGAAGGAAAATAATGGAAAATGAAGAAAATAGAGGCCTCATTAATAAAAAGGCTTATGAGGATTAGTGGGCAAGACCTGGTCAGTTTAGTTTTGGATTTCTCTCATTATTCTCTCTCTCTCTCTCATACTCTTCGTTACTTAGAGTTTTTTTTGGAGCACTTTGGCATTGGAGCAAGAAAGGAAAAGAAGGCAAGAGGAAGTAAAGATCAAGTAGGGAAAGGCAGGATCAAGTAGCTACAATAGGCTTCATTGTAGGTATCAACTTGCATGTGTATTTTCCTTGCTAGATTTGGCATGCATGGGATTGCATGAGCTTCTTTTTCTACCTAGCATGGGTTTTTCTAGGTGTGACAGTATTTTCAGCCTAGCCTTGCCATTTCCTGATAGCTTTGATGAGATGGGTTCTCTCATGCGTTTTGTGGGGGATGGCCGGATTGGATTCAAAGCTGAGTGGGGTGGATCTATGAATTGGCAAACACATGGTGGTAGTGGTCCTTGAACCGGACTGAGGATACACGAAGCCACTGGCCTAGTAACCCCTGAACTAGACTTTGGGTTGCCGTAGAGCTCGATTGTGTGCCTCGGTGGGCCTAGGAATCCTTTCTGGTGAATGGCGGGATATACGGTAAAGCGAAGAGGTGGATTTTCTCTCCATTGGGCCTAGTGATTCTGGGATGGAATGCACGATAAATCCTGGAGAGTATGTCTCGGTGTAGGGCCTAGTGATCCCTAGATCAGACTGCATATGCATGGTAAAGCCTGAGAGACTAGGAGGCACTCAAATTCCTCACGGTGTAGGCAGAGAACTCCGTTGGCATCCACATTGATTAGTGTTTTTTGATGTGTTCTATGAGTCCCATGTTCATGCTTGGAATATGGCACAGGGATGATTGGCTGAAGAGAGACTTGGCTCAACCAATCTATGGTCGGGTGGAATGTGGTAGTCCCATCACCGGTTGGTTCATTGCATTTATTAATGAAAAAATTCATTCCCTTGATTTTCATGTGAAAATGTACTGATATATATATGGATTTTGATGGCTGATATGTTTATTGTATTTCTATTCCTATTATGTTGTTTATATGCACATTTACCTCGAAGGGTGTTACAAGTGGTACCAAAGCATGGTTCAAACACTTGGACTGGATGGGCTCTATCATAGATATTGGTTCACAATACTTTAGGAATTATGATCCAATGAAGATGACCTTCCTAAATGCACCTTTAAATAGGTCACGTTGGAATTTTTGCAATAACTTTTCTTCTGTAGGCTTTCAGAAGTTGAAATTTTTTCCACATTGAGGCGAAATACCATTGATTATGTTGTAGAAATTTTAGATATTGGGTCGCAATATTTTAGGAGATATGAGTAGAGGGAGTTGAGCCTTTTGAATGTTCCTAAAATTAGGCCTCAAACAGGTCATGTTGTCATTTTCGTTATAAATTCTTTTCTGAGCACTCTTAGGAGCTAAATTTTTTTCCACAATGAGGGAAAATCCCACGAAAACTTCAGACATTTATTCACTATGTTTTAGGAGATATGACCAGTGGAACTCGAGCTTTCTGGAAACTCCTAGAATTGTGCACCAAATAGGATTGTGTGGGTATTTTGTTATAACTTTTCATCTATGAAATATCAGAAGTTGAAACTTGAACCATAGTTAGGGAAAATACCACTGATCATATGGTTCAGTTTCCATAACTTGTACTACTACAGTTTAGGATATATGCATTGAATCATTCTCTATATTATTTTGCATGCAAAGTGTTTGATGAAATGCTTAAATGGTTCAATGTTTAATTGCATACAAACTGTTTGATAAAATGCCCCAATGAGTATTTTGTTTGTGGTTGGGTATAGAATTTATGTGTAATAGTATTGTTGTAGTGATATATTCTTACTTTTATACAAATAGTTTGCTATATTAGTTTGCATGTAAAGTGTTTGAAGAAATGCTTACATGAAAATGTAATAGTATAGTAGTTGTTTGAAGAAAAATGTAAAAGTATGGTAATTGTTTGAAGAAAATGTTATTTTTTAAATGCAATAGTATTGTAGTATGATAATATGGATGTATCTGATCTATGCTTATTTGCATGAAAATAATTTGAAGAGTTGCATGCAGGGAATTTGAAAGGTTGCATGCAAGGAATTTGAAAAGGTGCATGTAGGGAAATGGAAAAGTGAAATGTTTTTAGTTATTATGTTACAAGTGGAATAAGTGCAATGTTTTTGACTTACTCTCATACAAATGTATGAGAAATAAAAATCAATTTCTTTTCAAGTGTGGTTAAATTTAGTAGAGCTTTGGAGATTCCATTTCCATAATTGGACATTGGAGATCAGGCCATTATAGTAGCTTCCTCCTTCTACTTTAGTGTGGACCATGGATAGTAAGGGGGTATGCTTATAGGTTGTTATATTGGTGAATGTTGATTTCAAATTAATAGACACAATGTCTTCATTTTTAGAACATGTGACTGACTATGTATGAATTATATGTCGCTTACATGTTGATTTCATGATACCTACTTACATCCTTGTATGTTAGGTTACATTTTTGAATATTTTGATTACATGGATCAGTCTTGTAGATTGATTACAAGGACTGGTCGATTATGTTCGACTACATGTGGTTATGCGTATTGGTAGTTGTTTTTGCATTGCTTATGCATACTGTTGGTTGCATGTGGCAATGTGTACAATGGAGTAATGGTTGTTGTTATGCATGTATGGTCGTGGCTATGATTATGCATGTATAGTAGGTCAAACATGCCTTGTGAAGTCATTGTATGCAATTTAGGTCATCATGGTGCTATTGGTTGTTATGATGCTAATGAGTTGGTTGAGATAAAGCAAGAGATGCAGATCATCAAAGTGAAGTTGCAGCATTGGACCTCGAGGCAACGACAGATCATCATATCGATATTGCATTTGAGCATGCAGGTATGTAAGTTAAGGATTTTTATATGCATTAGGTTTATGTACATGTCTTTTGATGTTATGGTTACATTCATGATAGTTGTTGGTTGATTAGTGTAGTTATATGCACATGTGTGGGATAGTTAAGAATGATAGTAACATGTAGTTGTATGCAATGCTATTGTTGTTTTATATTGGATAACTCGATGATTATGCTTCTATTGTTGATGAGTATGTTATAGGTTAACTTGTTTATTTTTTTATGACAGTTAACTTGACGATTCAGTTTTATGTTGTTGATGAGCATGATATAGAGCTTATTGTTGTTATATGTTATTAACTTGATGATTAGAGTTATTTCATTGACATCTTGATGCCGTAATTTGGATTGGTCATATGCGTGATGGTTATGTTCATTGCCTTGAAGATCTTGATGTTATATGTATTGTGCTAACCTGGTTTCACCTACACAAATGGTTATGGTTGGGATATTCATGTATGAACCGGCATATTTGTGAGATTGTGTCATACTAATCTAGATTGACTTTTCATATGTGTGAATGATAATTGTGTATGTGTTTATGATGTGAACATGTTAGTTAGATATTGTTATGGATATCATGATCTTATGAGTGCTTCAGTTGACATGTTGTAAAGTTATATCTCGCTAACTAGATTGATTATGAAGACAAGATAGCCTCCCCTGAGGTACACTAAGGTATGAGTTTGCTTATGTATCATACTTGGTGTTTCATAGTTGATTATGTCATCTATTTGATATTTGAGTGTTGGTGCCTAGTATGTCATCTAATTGATTTATTTAACATGGTATGTTTACAAGTTGGTATGAATGTTTAATGAATTCCATAAAATGAGTATGTGTTCAAATGATCTTGTTTTAAGATGATTGTACTAAAATATATGTGTCGAGACAGTTGATATGTACTTAAGTATAGTAGGTGATAGTTGTAGTATTATGACTGATGACTATGAGATGGCTATGGATTATGACATGATTGTTTGTAAAAGTTGATTTCAAATTGATAAATATGATTGTCTTGATATTTGGAACATGTGGTTGACATGTGTGAGCATGATGCAGGGAGTTACATGGAAAGAGAGGTTGCCATGAAATCTAGAAGAAGGCTCGGGTTGAGCTTTCCATAGGAACCATGGGGATTGAGTCATGGTGTTTGTTGTTAGTCTTGTGCTTTTGGTATTTTATGAATTGTTGACATTGATTTGTAGCTTTGTTTATGTCCAGTGTATGGCCATACCACTTTGTTTGCGGAGTCATGTTGTTATTGGTTTTTACAGTCTTCTTCTTGTTTTTTTTCTTATCTTTCTTTTTACGTTTTGAGTCTTGGGAACTAGTTGGGAAAGAGGAAATTTGATGGAAATTAGGAGAGAGGTGTGGTACCCAACCAATTATATAAGACCCAGATGAAGCTCTGTGTATGAGTAAGCGCAGTGGAAGGTAAGACAGTGACAATTGTTTGGATTGGTTTGGTTCATTGTGGTAAATGGACAGTAGCAGTGCAGACATAAGAAAGGTAACCAGAAAAGGTAAATTAAATGGATTAGAGGTGTCATATGCTTTGGCTATGTTGGGAACTATTTCTCTCAATGCCTGTGCATAAATAAGGAATTTTTCTTAACCTAGACCTTATGTTATTTGGTAATTATGTTATAATCATGAATAAGTTGATGTTTATATATGTATACATGAATGCATGTATGTCGTTGTCTGATAAGGTGATGGTTGTTTTATGATAATAATTATATATGTATGTATATATGTATCTATGTTACTGTCTGACAGGGTTGTCATGGATCATTCTTGTGGAGGAATGATTTCTTATGCAGGAGAACGACATGAAGAGGTTCCTGGTCATACGAGGAATCAATTGGGAAGAGTAGTCACGAAAAATATACGAGGTCAGTATCATGTGGATATGATTTGATATTGTATACTTGTATTATTCCTATGTCTATGTTATAACAGGTAATCTTGAAGGATACATCAACAAAGTGAAAGTAGTGTGGTCTGCGGCATGCTAGGATAAGCATGGATGAGATACCGGAAGCAAAGTTTCTTGGTAAGAACAATGTGGTTTTTGATGTGCAGTAATATTGTTGTGCATACATTGTATATGTTGTATATGTTGAATCTATGATGTGTGCACTTATGGTGTTGCGTATATATATCATGTGTACTAGTTATTTATGTAATGTTCTGTATAGGATGGTACAAATAGGGTTGTGTGAATATTGCACATGGGGTGTTGTATACATATTGTACTGTCTTCATGATGTATATGTGACATGTGTGCATATGGTGCTTTGTATATGTTGGATATGCAGTGCTGTGTACGGATGATGCTATGTACATGTTGGATATGGAGTGCTATGTACACGTGGTGTTGCATGCATGTGGTACAATGGTGCTATGTACATATGGTGTGGTGTACACGATTGTACGAGTGGTGCTATGTGCATGTGGTGTTGTGTACATGTTGTACAAGAGGCGCTGCATGTAGGTGGTGCTGTGTACATGTCTTGCATGTGGCGTTGTGTAAATGTGGTGTCGCATACATATCGTTCGTGTGGTACTGTGTACATGTCGTATTGTGTACACATTGTACAATGGTGTAGTGTACATGTGGCGTTGTGTACAATGTTGTAAATGTGGTGCCGTGTACATGTGATGTTGTGCACATGTTGTGCAGGTGGTGCAGTGTACAGATGGTATTGTGTACATGTTGTACATATGGTACTAGTGTACATGTGGCATTGTGTGCATGTCATCCATGTTGTGTTATGGGAATGTGGTGTTATGTATGTGCATCATGTAGTCTTGGCATTTCATCGTGTGTATTCGTTGTGTTGTAATTTGTGTAGGCATATGTATTGGGTCTTATTACACATCAGGTATAGATGGATGCATTATATTGTATACACTGGGTGTAGGTGTATGTGTTGTATGTTAGGTGTAGGTGCATGTATTGCATGGTGTTGTGTGTAAGGTGTGGATGTATCTGTGTGATGCACACTATGTGTCTATGCACGTGGTTGAGGAGAAGGCACCGGGTGTTTGTCGGGTGTAGAAATCGGGTAGAAATGTGTATGGAATAAAGACGAAGGTAGAAGCTAAGGATTGATGAAAGGATAAGTATCATCATTTTATTTCAATTTTATTATGCATGTGATTTATGACTATGGTATATGATTATTACATGTGATCTATGATTTTGATTTATGATGGTTACCTTTCATTTATGATTTTGATGGTTATATTTGAGCTAACCTGATGTGATATTTTTATACATGTTGACTTCGTCAAATATGCTAGTTTGACTTGTTATGACAGGAAGCGAACATGATTGAAAATGTACCTTATTGGCGAGCTACCAATGAGGTATGATGTGAATTTATTTCAATTTATTTTGAATCTAATGGAAGTTATGTTCTTGGTACAGGAAGAATTAACATGCCCAATTGGGTGGTTAAAATCGACTGCAAGAATTAGCAGCAACATTGAAAGAAATTATAAATGCAGTAGCATGCTGGTAAAGTATTCAAGAGCCGGGCCATTGTGGGACACTGGTACCCAATAGTTTCCATTGATTTCCATGAGCATGATATGATCGATATGGTGTGTTGAGGCAACTATATGCCTTGGTTTTTGTATCTTTTGATGCGAGGAAGCCTTGCCAAGGGATGGACTGCCAGGGATGGGGGTGCCAACAAAACTTGGAAGGTGAGTGACTGCACGGAACGGGTGACCTGATTCCCGAGGGACTGTGTAGCAAAGAAGGGAAGGTCATGGATGGATTTGTTTTGGTCATTAGCATTACCAGATGAAATCAGATGCACACTGGTAGTGCACCCTGGAACAATGAGCCGGTAACTGTTCGCTAAGAGGATAAGTGGCGTGGGATTATAACGATGGACATTGGATGAAGTTTTGAATTTGCAGTGGATTCAGGACTTCTTGGGAAGGAGGTGGATACTAGTATTATTTTGAGGGTGGAGGTGTGAACCTTTAGATTCCCTTGTTGCGAATTCATATTATTTTATTTGTTGGTTGAGAAACTATGAATATGTGAATATGTGTATATGTGGTTATTGTAAATACTATAATGAGATATGTATAAAGCTCCAGTATGCGGTATGTTGTCATGTTGTCATAATCTTTTAATTTTGAGCAGATCTTTCATTGTAAATACTGCAACGAGCTGTGTTATAAAGCTCCATGGGTAGAATGTTTTGTTTTCAGTAGTCATGTTAGTTATAGGTGTCATTGAACACCGAGGATAGTGTTCCACCAAGGGGGGGGGGTTTTGTAACAACCCTGGTGAAAATTCCATGTAAAAATATATAAATACCATGGATGATGGGACATGTATTCCAAGCTGAATGTTGGGCGAGACATCCTAGGGGTGTTCATTTGGTTGTTTATGGCTAAGGAAATTGGCAAAGGCAATGGCTAAGGAATTAAAGAGGCAAAAAGGTATTTTGGCACATTTATGTATGAAAATAATGGAAATTAGGAGAAAAGGAAGGTGAAAGGTCACATTTTGCATGTGAGGAGGAAATTGAAGGAAAATAATGGAAACTGAAGAAAATAGAGGCCTCATTAATAAAAAGGCTTATGAGGATCAGTGGGAAAAACTTGGTTAGTTTAGTTTTGGAGCTCTCTCATTATTCTCTCTCTCTCTCTCACTCTCTCTCTCATACTCTTGGTTACTTAGAGTTTTTTTGGGAGCACTTTGCCATTGGAGCAAGAAAGGAAAAGAAGGCAAGAGGAAGCAAATATCAAGTAGGGAAACTCAAGATCAAGTAGCTACAATAGGCTTCATTGTAGGTATCAACTTGCATGTGTATTTTCCTTGCTAGATTTGGCATGCATGGGATTTCATGTGTATTTTCCTTGCTAGATTTGGCATGCATGGGATTGCATGTGTATTTTCCTTGCTAGATTTGGCATGCATGGATTGCATGTGTTTAGTTTTCTACCATGGCATGGGTTTTTCCAGGTGTGATAGTATTTTCAGCCTAGCCTTGTGATTTCCTGATAGCTTTGATGAGATGGGTTCTCTCATGTGTTTTGTGGGGGATGGCTGGATTGGATTCGAAGCTAAGTCTGGTGGATCTTCAAATTGAAAAACACATGGTGGTAGTGGTCCCTGAATCAGACTGAGGATGCACAAAGCCGCTGGCCTAGTAACCCTTGAACCGAACTTTGGGTTGCGGTAAAGCTAGATTGTGTACCTCGGTGGGCCTAGGAATCCTTGCTGGTGAATGACAGAATATACGGTAAAGCCAAGACGTGGATTTTCTCTCCATTGGGCCTAGTGATTCCAAGATGGAATGCATGGTAAAGTCTGCAGAGTATGTCTCGGTGTAGGGCCTAGTGATCCCTAGATCAGACTGCCGATGCACGGTAAATCCTGAGAGACTAGGAGGCACTCAAATTCCTCACAATGTAGGTGGAGAACTCCGATGGCATCCACATTGATTAGTGTTTTTTGATGTGTTCTATGAGTCCCACATTCATGCTTGGAATATGGCACGACGGTGATTGGTTGAAGAGAGACTTGGCTCAGCCAATCTATGGTCAGGTGGAACATGGTAGTCCCGTCATCGGTTGGTTCATTGCATTTATTAATGATAAAATTCATTCCCTTGACTTTCATGTGAAAATGTACTGATATAAATATATATGGATTTTGATGGCTGATATGTTTATTGTATTTTTGTTCCTATTATGTTGTTTATATGCACATTTACCTTGGAGGGTGTTACAATTATAGTCTCTTGGTGTTCGTAACGAAGTTAATTGTCTTATGCTACAAATTTATCAAATATATGGTATTCTAAATCCTCCTTGTACTAGAGGTTAGTGAACGATCATTATCAAGCCTAGTTGGGATAGAAAATCCTTGGTGTATAGCCTAACTGTGCCTATTTATCTATTTGTATAGACCAAAGTGATTATCTACCATCCTATCTATGCTAGCTAAGATGGTTCAACTATGGATCTGTGATGATTGTATTGTGCTATAAATCTATGAATGACCCATCACATTGATCAGTAAACAAAGCCATGGAAATATCTAAATCTCAAGGTTGTGTCAAATATTAAAGAGAAATAAATTTAATATTTAAAATAACTATTTTCCCCAGATTTCTCGACATGATAACAGAGATAGGTTTTGAAGTGAGGGCAGAAAAGAATATCAACTTGGCGCCATCTCATCTCAAAAGGAGTGAATTCCTAAATCTGAATTTGTGAATGCAAGAAGAACAAAAATATAGGCATAATTACTAGCCCTAATTGCAGAGATAAGATCGATAGTATACACTGAAATGAGAAAGGGGTTTTGGATAGAAATAAGCACTTTTCTTGATGACCAAATAGCTAGAATACCTTCTCTTCCTCGATCGAACCTATCAAACAAGAAAGTGAAGTTTTGGGCTCATTCTACTAGCCCTCTTCTCCGTGACATGGCCTCATACTTACTCAAGAAGAGCGAGAGCTTAAGGAATCTAATCTTCATGGACCTAAAGGAAATTTGATGAGCTCATAAAATTCTAAGCATCTTGACAAAGTAAGCGAGGGAATGAGGTAATTTTACAAGATATGAAGTCTTCAAAATTCGTTTAACAATCCTTCATTCTGGACAAGTTTCGAGTGATCATAGTCTTAAGTTAAAGGCATGTGCATGAGTCTCTTTTGGAAGCCCTAAAAGTTTCTCCATTATCACCCTTTCAAAAGGATCCAAAATCACTATTTAAAAAGGAAACACATGTGCATAAAAAATATCCAAGATCGATGGTATTTATGACCTCGTTCTGAGCTTAAGTCTTGTTGAAAGAATTCCAAAAACCATACTCTACACTTATGCATCAATACATCGTAATTTTGATCACGTAAAGAGACATATAGAAATTATTCATTAACATATAACATTCATTCATTCTTGCATTAATCATAGAAACAAAATACTTCATCTCAAAAAAATTTATCATGAAAAATATGTTTTCATAATATGGTACATGATGTTTTTAATGATATAACTAGTAAAATAATTTGTTTTTATTTTTATTTTTCTTTATTTTTGATGGCCTGGTCATGTAATCATGAGTATTTTATATTATTAACTTTCTTCTTTGACTTCTGAACAATTTGTTCAATCTGACTCCAAAGTATGAATATTCAGGATCTTTTTGGAGATATTGGCACACTAGTATACTCTATACTTATTTATGTATGATCAAGTTTCATAAAATCATCATTTATATATATATATATATAATCTTTTGAATATTTTTCTCTATTCATCTGCACTTAGTCTTTATAAATAAATTTAATTCCATGACTATTTCAATATGACCTTTAGCCATAGTACGTATGGTTGTTTCTTTAAATTGGTCTAGTAAATTTTTGTTTTAACACCAAATACTCTTTGCATTCAACAATGCCTAGTTCTTTTATTTTTTCCTTCATTATATATCAAAAGAAATTAAGGCTCAGAGTCTTTCTTACCAAACTTTGTGTAAGAAAGATAGTTGTAGGTAACATTTCCAAATAGATTCCATAACTACCTACTGAGAGTGTTTTATTTAACCAAGTGGCATTGCATGCACTTGGAAGTTAATACAATCGTTATCCCTCCATACTAGCATACGAGCTTGATAACCGTACTTAAATATTTATGCCCGACTATATGGTTGCTGGTAATAAATTGATCTTCACGATTTCTACTTTTTCTTTCCATTATTCATGATATTGAGTATAGTAGAAATATTGTAAACAAAAAAATATCATATTTAAAATTTAAATATTTATGCCCGACTATATGGTTGCTGGTAATAAATTGATCTTCACGATTTCTACTTTTTCTTTCCATTATTCATGATATTGAGTATAGTAGAAATATTGTAAACAAAAAAATATCATATTTAAAATTTATTGACATAGATTGTTCATTTGGGAATTTCAAGTTTTTTATATTTTCCATATCTACATCTTTTATTGTTGTTGTTGTTGTTGTTGTTGTTATTGTTATTGTTATTGTTGTTATTGTTATTGTTATTATTATTATTATTATTATTATTATTATTATTATACTTACTTTGTTTACCATGAAAAATGCATGCTTTACTTACTTGCAAAAGTTACATGTATACTTAGCAATTTTTTTCATTTCCCTTTTCACTAAATACTCTCTTCATTTTTCATTCTTGGTGCAACAACACACTAAATATTACTCCTAAATACATACCTCAAAACCAACATTTCAAATAACAAACCAACTATAGTAATCCTTTTGCTTCTCTAAACACTTGGAAATATCGTAGAAACTAGCACATTCCATCCAACCAACAAATTACAACCATGCCAATTCCCTTTCCTTTCTCTTTCGTTTTTGTACGTAGGATTTTTACCATATTATCTCTTCGTTAGCATCCAACATTGCATTTATCTCCAACTATGTTGTTATTCCCCACATAACATAAAAATTATCTCTCGTTACTAGGTCTCTTCGTGATGATCATTCCTCCTAGAATCTTGGGAATTTGGAGGTTATAACTATCACAATTGCCATTTTTACTTGTCCACTATTTGGGACTCCAACCACTTAAACAATTAATTGATAGTTTAATAACCTATCCGCCAATTCCCATACTATTAATAATCAAAACAATATTATATTTATAATCGCACACAAATATTTACACCGATCATTCAATCAAGTGCTCAAATTTAGTCTATTAAATAATTACTAGAATGAAGATGTTATAAGTTCTCGTAAAAATAATTACAACAAAGGCATTACCATCAACATCTTTCCAACATTAACTTGACCATTGTTGGTCTCTCCCTCATTAGAAACTTCAACATTTAGAGACGATATTTAGTTAGTGCAGGAAAGATGCAATTTTTTTTTTAACAATTAGGTTTTAGCCTTAAGGTTTTGGGTTTTTTTTTTCCAAATTTTTACTGCGAAACCCTTTGAATTGCCTATGATTTAATAACGAACTTGAAATTAATTTCAATAGAATTTTTTTATGAATTTCATGTAGTTTTTCGTGTTCGTGTTCATGTTTTCCTTGTTCGTGTTTTGCAAACCTCATCGAATCAATTCCTTGAGGAATAAAATTTGGTAAAATTTTAATTTAATCAATTTTGTTTTCAAGCCCACAAATTAGGAATCATATTCTCTAATTCCCTGTGTCAAATTTTTTCCAATATTTACATATGGATCCCATGTTAAGGAGGTTTTCTATTTCCATGTAAATGAGTTCGTGGTATTCACCAGATCGCTAACATGGATTTTAGAGGTTTGGTTTATTTTTATTTTAAATGTTTCATTAGATATTATATCTATAGTCATTTTCCATGCTTGTAATTTAATTATATTTTGTATTTTTGGATTTGTTTTGAAATTTTTTTGAATTTTTTTAATTTGAAAATTTATAAATATTTATTAAAATTATAAATTTAAGTTTTACATTTCACATTTATAGATATTATAAGTTATTGAATTCATTTATATGTTAAAAATCTTATTTAAAATAATAATAAAAAAATACAGTTTCAACCAATTACGTAAATTTCTTTACTAAAAAATCCAATAATTGACAAACCAAATTCATTCAATTGATGAAATCTATCTAATTTGAATGAGGTGCCCATTTGAATGATGTAATGGATAAGTTTGATCACTTCCCTTTCAATAATCTAATGGAAACATTAGTTTTAAATAAAACATATAACCTTTTCTTCTAGAAGTTGACTACGACCATGCTTCACTAGTATCCACAACATCATTACTTCATCCTCTTGGCTCTCCATGAATTAATCACAAACAATTTGTTTATCATTTTATTCCTCTGATAACATGGAAGATGGAAGGAATCATAAGATGTTGTTGGATGGCGTTACTGTTACTTGGAGTGTTGCACCTCAATATTGTTTCAGTTATGGTCATCGATGGAAAATCAAATATGCTTATATACATGCTCTACAATGAAAATAAATACAAAAATGACAAAGATTACGAAAGAAACATCAACACACTGTTGAAATATCCGGTGAAATTCGTTGCACATACTAGTAGACTCGCTACATATTCATATGGGAAAGTCAATGACATTTTCCAATGTTGGGGCAACATCTCACAATAAGAGCCAAAAGTGTTCCGTTGTATAGCATTTATGAATTAGAAATGTGCTTTAAGAGTCTTCTAGGGCTTACTTGTGGTGTATGTTTGCAAACATTAGTTGCAGATAAGGATCATTTATCTTCTCAGGTGGGTGAAGCTCAACTATTTGTAGGCATTTCCACTATACTCTTCATGACATATCACTTCTATGGTGAATCCCTACACCTGCCATGAGATAACCACAAGCTCACCCACTCCCTACTTGCGGTCAAATAAATGGAGGTATCCTCCCATATCCTTTTTTAGTTGTCATATTTTATGTACTATGTACCTTCATAACACAAGGTTGCCCACTCAGTCCATGCTTTCTATCAAATAGGTTGGTGCCTTAATCAGATAAAATCCTAGATCAATTCAAAGCTTTCTCATCATTGAGTTTAGTGCGTGAATTAGTTTGGATCCTAGAGCAAGTCAAAACTTTCTCATCTCTGAGGTTGGTGCCTCAATAAGATTGTAGCCTATAGTGAGTAGTCACTTGCATATTTTCGATGATTATGTCTTAAATAGGTTTTATCCTACCAGAAGTATTTTCTTCCATACCTTTTGGGTAGGGGCCTTTGGTAGGTCAGTCCCTACAAATATATGTAATGAATTGAATAAGAAAAATATAAATAAGAAGCATAAGAATTTGTAGTTTTCTTTCATCTGGGTTTCCGTTTAAAAGTTGTGTCCTCATGTTGATGTGATGGCTTCTTGATGTATTGTTGATGTGATGATAACTTCATGATGCAATGCTATATTTATTCATATACTGTAAATAATTATGAATCTTCATTGATGATAAATAGAGAAATTATAAAATTACAATGATACTGATTCACCCATCACTTCTCAGTGTCATATTTTATATAAAAATATTAACATGAAAGAAAAAACAAAAGCGTGTAGGACGAGACAAGATGACATAACTATCTAACCTCAATATGAAAAATTATACAAGTAAACAAACTCAGATAATCATATCCCCTACGCTGGAAGAGCATGAAGAACCAGAAGAGGAGGTTCACCATATTGCATAAGTATTCACTCAATGCGTTGAAGGTGCTTTTCCATAATAACATAGAGTAAATGTTGGTCCTCCATCCCGAGGAGGAGTTCATCTCGGTTGTCATTCCTTTCTAACATGACTTTCCTCATCATTTATTTGAGCCTCCAGTATATCGTTACAGTGAGAATATTTTAGTTATTCCTTCCTCTCTTAGTGACAAAGTAAGGTATCCACCCAAAATGGCCTCAAGAGTTGTAGAATCTAGATAGTCCATTTGCTCATGTACCACCTCCTATACGATATCCTCAATCTATTGTTGTGAAACCAATGCACTGTGCTCCCTATAGTGCTATAGGAATGCATGTGCTCAATCTTAGGGTTATGAATTCTTTAAGCTATCACAATTTCTTGCACCTCTACGAGACTGAGCTATTTGATGTGGCATATTCACCAAGAGTGGAAATTAACTTTATGGAAATCAATTATAGTAAAAGGATTATAGAAAGGTTGAAAAGAGAGATAAGAATGAGGTAAAGATCACAAAGTAGTATAAATCTTGTAAAAATATACGAGGGACAGACCCAAGATTGAAGTAGCCCACATATTTACAAAGATCGCTATGAATCCACCTCCCTTGAAGTAAAATATATCCAGAGCGAGGTATGGTTGAAAGTAGGATCATGGATAAAGTAAATAAAAAAATAGGATGGAAGGTGTAGGGCCAAGAGGACCCGATCCTTCCACCAACTTGGGAATGGTTACCAAAATAAAAATAACCCATCAAGCTAGGAGAGTTTGAATAACATCCTTAGTTGAATCTACACCAAGAAACATTGAAATGAGAAACATTCCCTTATTATGCAGATAACTCCATGTGTCCATTTTGGAAAATGTAATGAATTGAATGAGGCTCAATATTGGAGTGGAGAGTTCTAATGCACAATCAAGGCTAGGATGTTCGTTGCAAAGCAAGCCACCCAACTTCTTGTTAGTGATTCTCATCCAATAGTGCATGCACACTCCACGTGTTATCCTCAAATATGTGAGCATGCCAGGGTCATATGGTAGTTTAAGGATTTCCTACCCTCCATCATCTCTATCTAGTCATTCTTGAGAAGCCACATTAGCATTAAATGCAGGAGTTACCACCTCGATTAAGGACACTGATGCAGGAGCATACAGCTCAGCAATTTCATTATGTTCTAGTTAACTTACGGGGTCTTGTGTTTTCAAGGAAGTTGGATTGCTATGTATGTAATCATTAATGTTTTGAGTGATTAGAATAGGAATTAATTAGATATTATGAGGATATTTGTAAATTCTCTCGAATGTAGGAGAACATGAGTGATTAGCGGGAACTAAGGGAGTTGGAAATCAATTGTAACTCTTATTGGTCTCATGATTCAAGGAACTAGAGAGGATTCTTAGGGATTAACTGGAGTTAAAAGTGGACTTAGAGGATATTCAGGATTTAGTTCAGCAGATTAAGGATCTGAACCAGAATTAGTTCAACAGAACCTTTTGTATAAATGTAAGCCTAAAAGGCATAGAGAGTCAGTAGTTAGAGAAGTAGTTAGTGAGTCAGGTAGTTAGTCAGTCAGATTGTAAGCCTACGGGTAGGAGAAGAAAGGCCACTGATATAGAAGATCAGGCCGAGAAGGAATTCACTGTGTAAATATTTGTTTATTAATACAGATAACTCGATTATGAGTTCATGTGATGTGTATTGAGTAAGTGAATTATAATTGTGTGTGTGACTAGAGTAATTCTGTGTAACATAGGTTGCAGGTGTGCAGAACTAGAGAAGAAGTGCAGAAAAGTGTGTTACGTGGTTGCGCACAGATAGTATTGAATAGAACCTTCGCAACGAAGTATAAACATATGGTTCTTAAAACCTAAAGGTTTAAGAAGGAAGAATACCTGCGTGAGCAGAGATCGCGATCGGAACAAGTAAAAATTGTAAGGTGGGAGAAAATACACAGGCAGGAAGCCAAATGGCTATTACACGATAAGAAACAAAAGAAGGTTGTAGTGCACAGGGGTTGTAGGATTAATCAGATCAACGAATGAGAGTGAAGAAGATAGACGATGAAGATTAAGTCGCGCAGAATAAAGTATAGAAGATGAACGACGAAGATTAAACCCTCGTGATAGCAGAAGGACTGAGTGGTAGTGACAAACGGTAAGCAGTTTCTCATGTGCCTTAAAGGGGGTAAGCAATCTTTAGAAATTTCACACGATTAACTTTAGCAACTGACACGTAGCACATGGAGGAAAGAGAAAAACCACTTTTCTTGCGTGCTCTCGGGTTAATATCAATCATGCAAGTATCTGAGTGAGATTGCACGATGGGATGGTTCGCATCAATGGTGAAGATTGTCTGGGCTTATTGGCGAGATGACGATGCAATAACTGTTGGATCGGATGAGGCAGACCAACGGTGGAGATCAACTGAACTCGTTGGTGATCGGGTGATGCGATAACCATCAGATTGAGGAATGAGATCGACGGTGGGGATTGAATGCGTTGAGGGAGCATCGGTATATGTGCAAAGGTTTATGAGTGACAGAAAGGTAAGGTTAAGTGCGGTTTGTTAGAAATTTCTATTATACGGGAACTATAATAGAAATAAGCGGAATTCATGAATTAAGGGTTAAGTTTGGTTTTTAACCAAAGTCTGAAGACCATGGTGTGGTTGACACGTGCGGGAATAAAATTAACCGAAGGGTTGAGCCATAAGGGTTAAGAGAGAACCAAATATATTGCCGCTTAAAGAATTAGACTTTGATAAAGTGGGTTTTCATCAGATGTTGTATTTCCGGATAAAGTTTAATTAAGGAGCCTTAACCTTGATTAATTAAAAGTTTTACTAAGTATGGAATCTTTGGAATTCCTAGGACACACATAGTGTGACATGCAATAGAATTTGCATATTGTGGGTATATGCAGCTTAGGCTGGCATCAGACACTCCAAATTAAATGTCATGAATGCTTACCAATATTTTTTATTAAGAGAGACCAATTATATTACCTTTGAAATGACTTATATGAAAATTTATCACATGTTATTAGTCATCCACTTAGGAAACCATAATAGTAGAATAAGTTTAGAGTTTTAAGATTACTAATTATATTTGTTATCTGATGTATTTTCAAAATAAAATTGTAAATAAAAGATAAATTAAAATCCAAACTAATAGACATATTGAAAACATTAACATTAAATAATTTTTTCATCAAATGATTGGCTCACCTCAACTTCATTATATAAGAGGATTCACCTGAGCCGATCATTGTGGCTCATTGTCATTGTAAGATGATGGAAATTCAATATTTTTCAAGTTTTATCAACGATTGTGACCTTCCTATTATTCTTGTCGAAATTATCCACCAATTATTTCATACAAGTGACTGATTCTTATTATGCATCATCTTTGTCAATTAGGAATCTACCCATTTGGGCCTTGATATGTCAACAAAGATTAATGGTCTACATATGAGAAGTTATTCTAGCTCTTGTAGAATTCCCGTATCTAGAATCCAATACCTGGTGTCCCATTCATCTTCTTTCTCCACAAGAATTGATCCCGCAGATCTCCAATTGAACAGAGTCTATAATAGGCCTAAGAAAAAACCCCTCAGAAACAAAGGCATCCACTTGAAGCCAAAACATTTATGATACCACTTGTTGGAATAATGATTGTCGTTACACCAGAACCTGCATGTGTTACTAAATGGACGCATCGCCAGAGTTAATAGATCCATGAGAGGTGGTTAAGACATGTTGTGAAACACATGGGGAATGTTGGATTATCCAATGCCCAACAATCTACCCCAGCGTGAGCCAGGTGTGATTCGAACTTGAGACCTTTGGCTCTGATACCAAATGTAGGTTTTACCCCCATAGAGAAATTACTTGCATACAAATTATAAAAACAGAAAATAAACAATGGAGAGAATATAAAACATAAAACATATATACACAAATATTTTCCCATGTATCCCAAAACCGGGACTACCAGATTGATTTTTCATTATGTTCCTTTCAATCTCACAATACATATATATACATAACGAAGCATCCATAAACCCCAATCCATTAACCATAGATTATAACATAACCATAGTTCCCTTGATTGGATCTACAAAAAACCATTGACAGAAAACCATCATGCCCAAAACCATGTGTGAAATCCATGCACAAAACCATAGGTAGGTCCGCCCACCTAATATAATGTTAAAAAAAATTCTCGAGGCACTTCCCTAGACCCCGTGCAGTGGGGCTACCCCCCCCTCGTGACCCCCCAACAGTGCCCCGCGCAATGTACAAGGGGGGCTACCTCCCCCCGTGTGACGACCCCCCCCGTGACCCCCAAAAGAGCCCCGCACAATGTACAAGGGGGGCTACCTCCCCCCGTGTGACCCCACCGTCGCGCGTGGGGTAGTTTTGGAAAGAATATAACACAACCCAACATTCTCCCACTTGATGTTTTCTTTCCATAAATGGGTCACATAAGAGCTTAGTCATTGGTCCAGCCCTGCAACACCAATTGTTTCTCTACACTAAGAGAACTTCTCAATGCTCACATACTTTTTCAATGCATCTGCAGTATTTTTCAAAGTGTCCACCTTTACCAACAACACCTTTTTGTCCCTAAGCATATCCCTCACAAAGTGATATTGAACATCAATGTGCTTTGTCTTTGAGTAATAAGCAGGGTTCTTTGCCAAGAAAGTTTCACTTTGGCTGTCGCAGTCTATCACTATAGCTCGTTGTACTAACCCCATACTTGAACACAATATCTGAAACCAAACTCCATCCTTGCTTGCATGAGTGGCTACCATGTATTTTGCCTCTATAGTTGAAAGTGGTTCTACAGACTGTCTCTTACTCATCCAACTAACTGCGGCTCCAAATAGGTTAAACACATACCCACTTGTACATCTTCTTTGAAAGAATATAACATAAACCAACACCCTTATTATATAGATAACTCCATGTCTCCATTTTGGAAAATGTAATGAATTGAATGAGGATCAATATTGCAGTGGAGAGTGTTAATGCACAATCAAGGCAAGGATGTCCGCTGCCAAGCAAGCCACCCAACTTGTTGTTAGTGATTGTCATCCAATAGTGCATGCACACTTCACCTGTTATCATCAAATGAGTGAGCATGCTAGGGTCACATGGTAGTTGAAGGAATTCCTACCCGCCATCATCTCTATTTAGTCTTTCTTGAGAAGCCACATTAGCGTTAAATGCAGGAGTTACCACCCCCATTGAGGACACTCCAAATTGAATGTCATGAATTCTTATCAATATTTTTTTTTAAGAGAGACCAATTATATTACCTTTGAAATGATTGATAAGAAAATTTATAACATGCTTTTAGCCTTCCACTTGGGAAACGAGAATAGTAGCATAAGTTTGGAGTTTTAAGATTACTAATTATATTTGTTATATGATGTACTATCAAAATAAAATTGTAAATAAAAGATAAATTAAAATCCAAACTAATGGGCATATTGAAAACATTAACATTAAATAAATTCTTCATCAAATCACTGGCTCACCTCAACTTCATTCTATAAGAGAATTCACCTGAGCCGATCATTGTGGCTCATTGTCATTGTAAGCCAATGAAAATTAAATATTTTTCAAGTTTTAGCAAGGATTGTGACCTTCCTATTATTCTTGTCAAAATTGTCCACCAATTATGTCATACAAGTGACCAATTCTTGTTATGCATCAACGTTTTCAATTAGGAATCTACCCATTTGGGCCTTGATATGTCAACAAAGATTAATGGTTTACATATGAGAAATTATTCTAGCTCTTGTAGAATTCCCTGCATCTATAATCCGATACTTGGTGTCCCATTCATCTTGTTAATTAGGAATGTAGCATCTTTATTTTCCAACCTAGTTTTCTATATTAGAGATGGCCCGTTAAACCATTTCAGGGATGATGTCACGATAATGCTACATTGTTTCCATTGCTACTTCCTAGGCCTCAATTTCATGGCTAGAAGAAGGATAGTGCTTGGAGAAAGGGGAGAAGATCAATTTCCATCTACTTCTTCATTACGAAATAAAAGAGTCGATGAGTGGGATTTGAAAATTAAGATAGGTTTTACGATGGGTCAAGGGTGGGGGAGAAACAAAAAAATAAAGTGAATTGAAAGGGATCATAACTCCATATGGGCTAGCTAGGAAAATTGAGAATGGGGTAGGCATAGGCTTAGAATTCTAGTGAAAGGGAAATATGAACCCAGAGATTTGAAACAAGGAAAGCATGAGAAAAGAAAAAGGAGAGAGATTAGAAAGGAAAAGAAGAAGAGAACCAAGGGAAGGTAGAGAAGTCATTGAGAAAAAAAAAAACCTAGAATTAACAGTCCCAAAGAAGGGATATAAAACAAAAAAACCCACTTTGAAATTATGATTTCAATTCTACCAATAAGAAATCTTAAGTTGAAGTACAGTCTAAAATTGAAATGATAATTATATCAAACTTGAAATGACAAACTGCTAGAAGCTATGCAAGAGATGGAACTTCCCCTTCTGTATAATTTCCAAGTAATAATGACTGTAACTCCTATATGCCTCATAACCTCCATGGTTAAGCCTTCTTGGACATGCAATGTTACAAAATCTATTGATGACCCATGGATGGAATATTAAATGCATGCAATAAACATCAAGCCCTAAGTATATATCCTCTTCTATCCATCATGTTCCATAATACTATAGCCATCCTCCAAATATTTCCATGTAATAATCATCAAAATTCCCTTGCAAGTCAAATTTTGAACCAGTTCTCCACCTCCTGAGTTCCACATGATCGTTTTCAGATGCTCCGTAGGCTCCCATAGGTATGCCATCATAGTTTCAAGAGTGTTTTGTACAAGTTCCCATGTAGGCTACCATTTGGAAGGAATCCTACCTTCATTATTTAAGTTTGTGGTTCTCATCACACGCTAAGTAGGGAGACCTGTCATGTGTGCACCCTTTATGGAGACTAATCAATACAATTATTATTGATGTGAATAAATATTAATTTAATTTTGAAAATGAATATTAAGATGGTTTGTAAATATAATTATTATTAATATATATTTATCTTAAGTCTAGATTTATGCCATAAAAAAAAATAAAAAAATTAATTGATTAATTTTTTATTACTTTAATTTTTGTTTTTTTGTTTTTGTAAGTTGGGATATTTCAATTAATCTAAATGACAATAGAGGTGATTAAATCTTTTAAAAAGCCTACTGTACTCACTCTTCCAAATTTATTATCCAGTTGGTAGATCCCCAAATAAATAGTTAATTTTCAAAATAATCTAAGAAACCAAAACTTAAAAGGCCAATTATACTAAAAGATGTTTAAAATCCAAAAACACATAACAACCATTAACCATTAGAGGATTTGAACAGAGAAACATGATTAGCACTGGAGATCGAAGATGGAGGAGGTGTAAAGTCATAGTGAATGTGATTTTCCAATGGGCCATCCTTCCTTCAAAGCAATCCATCTTCTCTTGTATGCGACATTGCTTTCTCTGAGTGTTGGCAAAGCAGTCTAGCAATTGTCACCAATTGTGTTCTAGATCATTCACGGTAAGTTGATCTAAAAGGCAAGTTACATGACAAATCTAGCTATCAAGTGTCTCCAAAGAAGGGCCTAATTTTCACTATTAGGTGGATGGGGTGGGTGGGGTTGAACAATCTCACCATGGAATGGGTCTCCCATCCTGTGAATTTCATGTTGGTTATGCTCCCCTACCCCCTTCTCACCCACCCTTGATAATGTGGCATGTATACTTGATCAACAACCAAAGTAACCTAGTCCATATCTCTTTTGTTGACAACTTAGCGACTAGTAGTTACAACAAAGTCTCGGTCCCTTAAGTTTTGGTACTTGCGTGATGAGAATTTATAGTGGGAAGGGTCCACGCTAACATTTGAAGAAAGGGATAGGACCCCCTATTTGTACCTCCAACTCCCAAAAGGTAGTAGCACACAATCAAATAAGTAAGCTCAAGATTTGAACCAGGTTACAAGCTTCAAGCACATCGATTTGATCTCATAGTCATTAACTCATCTCCAAACAAACCCAACAAACAACAAATCCTTCCATAGATGAAGAAACCCTCCCACCCAAATAATCACAACAATTTTAACTCAAGATATCCCACCTCTAACTCAATCAATTTGAGAAATAAATTTCTTTAGCTTTCTCTGAATGAACTTATCAAACCACTACTAATACATTCAACACATGAAAAGACAACCACTACAAAATTAGAGAGTACCAACAGAATTAACTTTTAAAAACTAGCACCATGAGAAAGCACCCAAAAACTCTATTAGTGGAGTAACGGAACCAAACAAAGAAATTAAAATGCAATACACATTGTTAAGCTAGAAAAGTTGGGTACAACTCTAGCAAAAAAAATATCATTTATATTTAATTATAAAACATTAATCGATATAAATACATATCAATTCAAAATTTCAAAATTAAGAATTATAATATATATAAATAAATATAAATTTATTTTTGGATAAGGTTGCTTTTATGACTGAGAAATAAGATATTCAAACCATGAATTTGTTCTCCTTTCCGCATTTGATTCCATGTGTTTCATAGAATTATCAAATTATCATCCATGCTTCATGTTAATTTACTGCATACTAGCTTATCTAGTTTGTGTTCATGTTCGAGTAAGACAATACTAAATTTCAACAAAATTTTCATAATTAATATTTTGAAAATAAAATTTACAAATTAAAATATTTCTTAATATACATATGTTTTTTTATATATTTAATTTTGATATTCTATTAAAATATTACATTTTTATTATAATTATAATTATGTTTATTGGATCTTGGATAGATGGTGATCTGGTGTTTTGTTTTGTTAAGCTACTCTTTGATGTGAAGTCACCAGTGCAATTCCCCACTTCAATCAGGATGATATATTGGACATAGTAAATGATTGGGTGCTCTGTTAAGGCACTCCTTGATATCAAGTCATTGGTTCAATTCTCTACCCCGATCATGGTGATATATTAGACATGATGAAAATATAATCCCACGAAGCTTACAAATATATATATATATATATATATATATATATATATATATATATATATATATATTCATTATAATTATTTATAACTAAACAAGTTTATATGATTTAAGTGTGTATAGTAGACATAATATATATATATATATATAACAAATTTAAAGATTAAAATATTATTTTAATTTATATAGGTTAATATTCAAATATTATATTTTTATTATAATTGTTTATAAGTATATAAATCTATAGAATTTAGGTATTTGCGGTATAAATAAGAAATTAACATATCAAAATTGTGAAATATACTTCCAAATTCACACACTACAATTTTTTTATATTATACCTCCAATTTCACACACTAATATTTTTTTGGTTACTTATGCTTAATTGAATGTTCACATGTTGTCATTGGTAATTATAGCCATGTGTGGCCTTTAAACAAAGGTTCTATTTCCAACATCATATAGATGCAATATCCCCCAAGTGCATATTCCTATGTGTGATTTTGATTGATAACATGAGCATAGAGACACTCTTACTATCCTGAATCATTTTCTTTCTAAATTAAAAGATGTGTGTAGGTATATATATGATATCCTACCTTCATTATTTAAGTTTGTGGTTCTCATCACAAGCTAAATTGGAATACCCCTCATATGTGCACCCTTTGTGGGGATTCATCAATACAATTATTATTAATTATTAATGTGAATAAATATCAATTTAATTTGGAAATTAAATAATATGATGGTTTGTAAATATAATTATTATTAAAATATATTTATTTTAAATCTATATTTATTACACAAAATAAAAATATTCTTAATATATAATTTTTTTTATTAATTTAAATTTACTTATAATTTTTTTTGTAAGTTGAGATATTTTTATTAATCTAAAAGATAATAGAAGTGGTTACTTTTTTTTTTCAAAAACTTACTAGCCTCACTCTCCAAAATTTGCTAACTAGTAGGTAGATCCCCAAACAAATAGCTAATTGCCAAAATAAACTAAGAAACGAAAACTGGTAAGGCCAATTAAACAAAAAAATGTATAAAATCCAAATACACCTAACAACCATTAAGCATTAGAGGAGTTGACTGGAGAAGGATGATTAGGACTAAAGACGAGAGATGGAGAAGGTTTAAAGTCAAAGTGAATGTTATTTTCCATATGGGCCATCCTTTCTTCAAAGTGGTCCATCTTCTCTTGTATGCAACATTGCCTTCTCTGAATGTTGGCCAAACAGTCTAGCAATTACCACTGATTATGTTCTAGATCATTCATAAATTGGTGATCACATTTTGATCATCATGTGGATCCCTACTATGTTGCTGCAAAAGGCAAGTTACATTCAAGAGTCTCAAAAGAAGGGCCTAAGTTGCACTGTAAGGTGGTTCAGGTGGGTGGGGTTGAACAACCTTACCATGGTAGGTGTCTCCCATCCTATGAATTTCATGTTGATCACGCTCCACCACCCCCTTCTCACCCACCCATGATAATGTGGTATATCTACTTGATCAACAAATATATTAACCTAGCTCATAGCTCTTTTGTCGACATCCTAGCGACTAGAAATTGTGGCAAAGCCCCAATACGTTAAGCTTTGGTGCTTGGCTGATGAGAATGTCTATTAGGAAAGATCTAGGATAATTTGTTAGTATCCAAAGAAAGGGACATGACCTGCCACCTATACGTCAAACTCCCAAAAGACAAGGGAACACAATCAACCAAGTAAGCTCAAGATTTGAACCAGCTTACAGCTTCAATCCCCTAGATTCGACCCTAGATCCATTATCTCGTCTCCAAACAAGACCAACAAACACCAAATCTTTCCAGAGATGAAGAAACCATCACGCCCAGATAATCACAACAATTTTAACTCAAGATATCCCACCTCTAACTCGATAAGTTTGGGGAATGAATTTCTCCATCTTTCTTTAGATGATCTTCTCAAACCACCACTTAAGGCATGCAAAGCCAAACCCTAAAAGAAAGAAGAGTCACACGAGAATTAACTTTTCAGAAGTAGCACCCTAAGGCAGCACCCAAAAACTCTATCATCGGAGTAACGAAACCAAGATAAGAAATTAGATTGCAATTTTAATGTAGAGAACGTGAATTTTAAATAAAATGTTTCAATGTCAACTACATATATATTATACCATCCTAGATCCATCCTAACTCTGGATATACCAAGCGCCGAGAGGGATCAAATATCTTTTCACTCTAAAAAAGTGCTTTCATGTAGAGACTTGATCCCTCTCATGCTTGGTAGATCCATAGTTACGATGGATCTAGGCTAGTTTATAAATATATAAAATTGTATAATTTAAATATTTAGAGTATAAATAAAAAATAAACATATATATATTTATTCATCTTAGGGCTGGTGTGGCCCAAGATCAGTGCGATCCTTGGGTGACTCTGACCTATTAGATGCCCTTGGGCCACGACTCCTCAAGCCACACATCGCCCAAGCTCAGTGCGATCCTTTGGTGACTCTGACCTATTAGATGCCCCTGGGTCGTGACTCCTCAAGTCAGATGTCGCCCAATCTCAGTGCGATCCCTGGGTGACTTTGACGTATTAGATGACCTTGGGCCGTGACTCCTCAAGCCACACGTCAAGCCTAGAAGATCACATACAACTTTACAAAAAAAAAAAGTATTACATGTTAATTATAACAATTGTTTATAGCTATATAAATTTATATGATTTAAATGTGTATAGTAGACATAAAATATATATGATAAAAATTTTAAAGATTAAAATATTCTTTTAATTTAAATATGTTTTCTTATATTTGACTTTATATTTTATTCAAATATTACATTTCTATTATAATTGTTTGTAGATATAAATTTATATAATTTATGTATTTGTGATATAAATAAGAAATTAACATATTAAAATGGTGAGAATAAAGATAAATAAAAAAATGAAAAATACTATTAAAAAAATACATTCTATATAAAATAACACAACACTTCCCTTAGAGTAATTTACCTCCAAAACTACACATTGAAAAAAAAAAGTTACTTTTACTTAATTTAATGTTCATATGTTGTACTTGGTAATTATAGCAAAGTGTATTATTTTACTTAATTTAATGTTCATATGTTGTACTTGGTAATTATAGCAAAGTGTATTATTTCAACAAAGTTTCTATTTTCAGTATCATATAGAGGCAATATCCCCCACTATAAATTCCTATATGTGATTTTGATTGATAACATGAATATAGAGACAATTTTACTATCATATATATATATATAACTTGAACCATTAACTTTGTGTTCACGACACAACAAAACATGGTCTATCAACAACATCTATATCACACAAATACATCATTTATCTTCCAAATAAAATATGTTTGGGTGCTATGAGAGCACCCCATTTTCTTTACCATACTACTGCCACTAATCATATTTATGCTTTATACTAACCATTAAATTATACCCATGATTATACTTCTTTTCATAATAATGTGGACTTTCCACATTGAATCTCAACGTGAATCTAACCAACAACATTCTTGTCAAATTCCAACGCACTACCATTCTGACCCTCTCGTCACGCTTGGAATTCTTGATAGGTGGAACCTAAGATATATGTCTCACATGCAACTCAACACTCTACCTATCCATGTGATGGGGTCATAGAGGAAGAATCAATGGAATATGGCATATGGAATGTTGATGGCATAAACTTACACATTTGATTGACTACTCTCCTAGATGCTTACTCTTCGTGAATATAGAGCGTTTTGGGGATGTGTTGGTGTTTGAATACTACTATTCACTTCCTAGGAGTGTAGTTTTTCCTTCTACTTCATAAGTGAACATTCATGGCTTTTTGATAAATTTATGCCTCCAATTTTACAAGTTTGAGATCTTTATTATTTTGTTATGAGAAGCGCGGAAAAGAAATTAGATTAACGATTTTCTTTGGAAATTCACTAAGATTTTATTATTTTGTTATGAGAAGTGTGATAACTACCATTTTTACTTGTACACTACTTGGAATTCTAATTATTTAAACAATTATTGGATAACAAATAAAAAAAAAACAAATCAATCTAACTACTTAGGTGTTTATTTGGATAATATTTCTAAATAAAAACAAAATTGTATTTATAATTACACATAAATATTTACGCTTGTCGTTAGATCAAATATTATCAAATATTCAATTTTAATCCTGACCCCATTTCTAAGTTAAATAATTAAAAAAAAAAAGTAAAGTCACGAAAGTATTGTAAAAATAATCGCAATAAAAGTATTACACTCAACATCTTCAAAGAGCTCACTTAATCAGTCTTGGTATCTCCCTGGCAGTTTTGACATTTAGAAACAATATTCAGTAAGCCTAATCTGTCTGGGTGTCTCCCTCCTTCGCAGTTTTGATATTTAGAAACAATATTCAGTAACCGTAAACATATTTTTATTTTGTTAAAGAGTAAATTTTAGATTCAAAGATTTTGTGTTTTAGGAGGAAACTCTTTGAAATTCCTATAAACATAAAATGAATTTAAGAAAAAAATAAAAATAAAAATTCTTACAGTTGGTTATATTCGTGTTTAGCTTGTTCGTTAGTGTTTTGCAAACTTCCTCAAATAAATTCTTTTGAGCAGTGAAATTCTAGAAACTTCTAATATGTTGTTGCTATGAAATCCACAGAATTCATTGATGTGTTTCTAGCTCCTTTCTTTGGGGGTTGTAAAATGTAGAGGCCTCGTGACCAAGGCAGCCTTAGCATGAACAACGAAAGTATCCGAGGGGCACTCGACTTGGTTTCCTCGTGTAACCTCACCGGAAAGTTTTATAAAAGTTTATCTTTTCTCATTGCTTTTATTTGAATGAAAGGGACAGAAATAACTTGACTTAAAGTGTCGGGTATGCCTATAATATGAATCTGGAGGCATGAATCACTTTCTTTTAGATGTTGGGCATAGTGGAGAAGGAAAGGTCGAGGTTTGTTAGAGGGTTACATTGTTGAGAGTAGAGTGCTTATCTTCTGTTATCATGTACATGAGAAACAAGTTCCATTCATCTAGTGGTAGTGCGTGCTAGACTTTTGACCTCAGGACAAACTCAGAGGGTCCAAATGGAGCGCTGGTTAGTACACTATGATTGTTTAGATTACTTTCCTTTTTAGTTTGAAATCAATTTTTTAGTTGTCGTTTCAATGATCTTATTGAATTTAAGGGGTAGCTTGTCATTGTAGCGTTGAGTTAGTTCACTGATAGTTAAAGATTCTGATTGTTTGAGTGACTTTATTTTTTTTCTAGTTTATATATATATATATGTTACTTTGGTTTGTGATGGTATTATCTGCATTATGTTTTATTGTGAGAATTTATACTTTTTGTTTTTGAATTAATAGATAAATTAATATAAAAGAGAAAGTATCCTAAGATTGGAAGTAATTAAAATCAAATTAGTAGAAGTGAGAAACAAGTATTCAAACTCACGTCTATTTTTCTACAACAATGCTAAACTTAATTTATTTGTGAATTAAATGACTCTACTCTTTTTTCGACCAACAAGCCTCGAATCTTTTACTTGATCTTGTTAGTAGGAATTTTGCATTTAATTAGACAACTAAAACTGGAGTTAGGAATTCATTTCAAAGTTCATTCTCTATGTCCCAAATTACTCACGTTTTGCATCAAACAATACACAACCCTTTAGTTCATGTATTTGTTTAAGAAATTTTGCATTTAATTAACAATTGAAGCTCTAGTTGGTGTTACTATGTGTGGAGTCAAAAATATGGTTGCTGTGTTAAATCATCTTCTTTATGTTGAACAGTATATTTCTCTTACCATAAAATCAATTCCCACATTTAAACATCAATATGGCATTTTTAATCCTGAATTTCACCTTTAACTACAAGATTGTCTTAACTGACAAACCAATACATAGAGTTGAGGATTGCCAAGGTGAAGTCTCACAAATCTTAAATAAATGTGAATACCAATGATCGTTGTTTAGCATGAAGTATTGTGTTAATCAATCCACTTTGCACTCATCAATTATAATAAATAAATGTAGAGTTTACTTCAACCTCAGAAATCTAGGGAAGAGAAAACAGATTAATATTAAAAGCCTTTGTCAAGATGTTTTAAGAAATCAATTATAATAAAAAATGTAACTTTTACTTCATTCTCAGAAATCCATGGCAGAGAAAATAGATTAGTATCAAAAGTCTTTTTCAAGTTGCTTTAAGAAATTTCGTTGTAAATAATTTTATTGGCTATTGGCAAGAAAAGATGCTTTAAGAAATCAATTATAATAAATAAATGTATAGGTTACTTCATCTTCAAAAATCCATGGCACACAATTTTGTTGGCAAGAAAAGATGCTTTAAGAAATCAATTATAATAAATAAATGTAGAGGTTACTTCATCCTCATAAATCCATGGCAGAGAAAACAGATTAGTGTCTTTGTAAAGTTGTTTTAAGAAATTTTCTTGTCGATAATTTTATTGGCAAGAAAAAATTAAACATTTATGAATCAGACACAACAATCTGTGAGACACTCTTATGATAGATATAATTGATTTTTTCTTTTAATTTTGGATTTCTACCAATCTATGTTAACTTATATCTTAGTAACCATCGGTTACCATTGGTTAATCTTGATGTTTTTGGATTTCAACATATTTATATTAGTGTAAACTTGCTGCCAATACTAAACAAAATGCCACTTGTATATATAGAATTGAGTGTTTGATTGTTTATTGAAAATTTCAGTGTTTGTTATTATTAAATTAAGTATTGAATAAAAATGATGTTTTTTTATTTATTATGTTTTATATGAAAAATATTGTGCAAGGTAAAAATAAATACTTAAAATCATATGAAGTGAAATTTAAAAGTAAAACCGTCATTGAAATTTTTTCTGGGCAAAGGGACTCGTCAAATTTAACCTCTGCATACTACTACTATTAGGCACTAGGCACTAGGATAGTAGGAAATTGGAGGATGGTAGGAAATTGGAGGCTGGAGCATTTAAATAGAATTAAATTCGAACTGTCTTGTGTACGGTACCAAGTCCCCGACTCTCATGAAATAAAAGTATCATAGTTTTTGACGGTTTAACTTTGAAATTTAAAACGAAAAGATGCAGCTATATAGGACACGTTACGTGGAAAAAATATCACCGTCAAATACGTCCTACAAAACGTTAAATTGCAGGCCTGGCTGCTGGTATCATCAACCTAGAAAGAACCGCATAACGAAAGTTGAATTATATGAAAACCAAAAATTTCTTAAAATGTTCATATAGCCAAAACTAATGCAAAGTCATGGTTACTATAGGTCACTGCAAAGTCATGGTTACTATATGTTATAGGTTGTTCACACAATTACTTATCAAATAACTAACAATGTTAATAATTGATGAAGATTGGATTATTTTATTGTTTGTTATCTATCTCTATTTTTATGTTTTCTGAGTAAAAAAGTGGAGGAACAAATTAAGAGGACCAGCATGACCCAGATCTAGATTGGAGGCAAATTGGAGTCCAAAACTTTCTGGCAAATTGGAGCCTCCAAAACTTTCAGAGAGCATTTTGAAACATCCAATGGAATTTTTGAGAGTACAAATTTCTGGTTTTAGTGCCAAGTTGACTCAATGCTTCTGGCTACTCTCGTTTCTCTTAACCCAACCTACTAGATGATTCTGGACTTGGAGAGGTCATACCTTGACCTCTGGTTTAAAACCCATTGGATTTCTTTGTTTTCAAGGTTTACAAACAACGGTTTCCCCCGAGTTCTTGATTGCAACTATTTTCATTTCGACAAAATCTTCACTAGCGTCGGCCCCCTTGGTTACACTTCCTTCAAAACTGCCCCCCCCCGCAACGGCAAGATATCTTCCAAAATATTGACTCTGTGCTTGTTGTTGTTATGGGCCAGCAGAATTTCCATGCAGCAGTCTACCTGTACATAACTCCATCGCTCAATCACATAACCTTGCGATGATCAAGTGTTCTCATTAATTATGCACCTTCGACGGTGATCAATCGCTATATGTTATGTTGGGTCAACTCTTACAAAGTATGAAAAATGAGCTTTCCATAAGAGGATTCTACCTAGCTAGAGGATGAGATCCTCCTATTCGTTCACGTGCAAAATGATCCTTCCAACCGTTTGAAGTCTAACTCAAGAGACAACTCCAAAATCACTCCTGGTATCCAAGCTACTACCCTCTAATTGTACTGCTAGACTTCTAATCAAACCACAGTTGGAAATTCGCATAAACATAAAGAGCATTTTTTCATGTCAAAATTGAATGTATGCTCCTTTCCATCCAACAATTCCCCCAAAACTCAGGATGTGCCACCGTCCCCCACTCCCCGAATTTTAACGACCACAAACTTGACACAGAAAGTTGATGCCACTGGTTATTTCCAGATCCATAAGGTGATTGAATCCGTGGAGGCATGGAAGTTGATGCCACTGGTTATTTCCTGAGCAGTGAGGTGATTGAATCTAGGGAAGAATGGTAGTTTGGGACTTTAATCCACAATTGGATCAACCGGGTTGTCCAGTTTGATCCACTAGACTGGGGGATTTTTCCAATGCAGCTTCCTCAATCAAGTTGGATTCCTGTATCGGGCTCGCAAGGTCCAACAACGCTTCAGTGCTTGCAATTGGATTTATTTTACATTCATTCCCCACCGTTGTTCAGGGTCAATAACCCTCAATTGCATGGAATCTTAAAGTTGGGTTCTGATGGGACCTCGTTACTCCTCAATGTCTTCTCCTCTCGTTTCTCTATTTTTGTGCTTAGACCATGTCATCGTACAACTAAAAGGAACAACTCATGATCTTCGTAGGGTCTTGTTGTCGCTGAATCCAACAGATCTCAAGAGACCCGCAAACTACACACAAATTCCATCAACAATTCAAGACAACCTTCAACTCAAGAGAGCCCCAGTCTAGGTTGTTGTTGACACCCCTCTCAATGCAGAATCCAATAAATGTCCCTCATATCGATCCCCTGACCAATATGCCTCCTTGACTTTAATCCAACATGGAGAGCTTAGCTAATCCATATCGGGTTCTGCTTTATGGTTGTGGCTAGATTTTATGAGGCAAGACTAATAACACTCTTCCCTTCAATTGTTGGGAATCTTTACCATTCTTGGTTCTTATAATGGGTAAGTTAAGCAATGACACTATATTCGAAATAAAATAGGGATGTTTCATAAATGTGACTCTGCCATGACTCAACTGCTCCCTTTTTTGATAACAACGAATCCACCGAGAGGGTGATTAAGCTGAATATCTAGGTGATTATCAAGGACGTGAGATCACAGACGATATGTATACAAGACAAATAAAAATTCATTATATGAACGAGAACATAGTGTATTTACATGAATTTACATGGGCACATTGTATGAGCTCTCTGAGCCATTATAGCTTTGCTCCTTAACTCTATTCTCTAATTTCTGAGCTCATTGAGCTCTATTACCCTTGCCAAGCCAATTTTAAACTTTTTACACAAATATTTTTACATCTAACTTGTTGTCACCTATTACACCTTTTTGCAATTGTGTCAAACAATGTCAAATGTTGGCAAAAAAGGGAGAGCCTAAGTGCAAAAAGGTCAAAGAGGAGAGAAAATATCGGAGGCCAAAATCATAGGGAAAAGGCCAAAATCAAAGCCAAGAGGAAAGCCAAAATCTAAAAAGGAGTGCCGAAATTCAGGACGCAATCACATCGGAGCCTGATATCGGGATGGTTGGAAGGAAGGCATATTAGAGGTCAATTTTTCGAAGGACTGAAGGCATCATAACTCTTTTTAATTCCATTTTGAAAAACTTACAATATAGAGGAACTCCAATATTATATGGCACCCAGTCATGAGAAATCCAGAGAACCAAGGGTGCAGAGCTGGGGCCGAACACCAAGAGCTATGAGCTCATTGGAAGTGGGAGTTTTCGTAACCCCAAGGCTAATTCTTAACTTGAAAACTTTCGATGAAGAGGGCTTCAATATTACATGGCGCCTAGTCATGGAAACTCTATAGAACCAAGGGAACAGAGTTGTGGTTGAGCACTAAGAGCCATGGGCTCATTGGAAGTAGGAGTTTTCGTAACTCCAATGTTAACACTTAATTTGAAAAACTTACGATGAAGAGGGGCTCCAATTTAGGCTTGCACTCGGTCGCAAAGAATTTCAAAAGACCAAGGGGCGCAGAACAAGGCGAGACCTCAAAGCATATGCCATCGAAACATCGGAGTTTCAGAGCTCCTTAACAAATGCATCTCTTTGGAAAGCATTGAAATCTTATAGGAAGGCGGAATGTAAAGGAGACCTTTGAAAATTCAAAGACTCCAGGGACCTTTTCTCTCTCCTCCAAACAAGACACCTAGAAGATGGTGATTGGTCCCGAAAAGCAGACATGGTTGATGACGACAGCATGACGTGTCACCACCCAGGAGGCGCCACGTAGAGATAAGGACATCAACATGACATCACTTCAGAGTTCTGCATTTCAGAGGAAGAGGCCATCATAACTCTTTTTTAAATATCATTTGAAAAATCTTCCAATGAGAGGAGCTTCGATATATGTTGTCACTTGGTCACAAAGACCTAAAAGAACCAAGGGCTTGGACCAAGGCCAAGCACCTAAGCATTATAAAGCATTTCAGAGGAAGAGGCCATCAGAAATATGTTTTAATTAGAAATTGAAAAATATTCTAATGAGAGGAACTTCGATATTATATGGCACCCAGTAATGGAAAACCAAAGGGATAAAGAGCGCAGAACTAGGCAGAGCACCTAGGTGCTAAGATAGAATTTCGGAGCATGGTCGCCATCAGAACTTAATTTTAATTATAAATTGAAAGGCTTCTGATAAGAGGGGCTTCGATATATGCTGGCAATAATTGTCCCAAAGACCTAAAAGAACCAAGGTTGTGGAGATAGGCCCGAGCACCAAGAGGTATGAGCTCATCGAAAGTAGGAGTTTTCGTAACTCCAAGGCTAATTATTAATTTTAAAACTTCTGATGAAGAGGATGTTAGGTCCCTATACTACTAGTGTAACCCCTTATTGATTTTAGTACAACCCCCTTATTATATTGGTGTGCCCATGTATTCCACATATTGTTATTATTGTGCCTCATAGAAGCCCACTATTGTTATTATTGTGCCCTTACATTATTATTGTTATGTCAACTATGATTATATTATGACCCCTTAGACTCCTATATATAGAAAGGAGGTCTTGTCATTTGTATCATCTAAGAATTTTTCATTTCTGAAATGTAAAGGAGGTTGCCCCCTTGAAGAGGCTTATTTTGAAGGTGTTTATCTATATTTTCCATCTTTTTGTGAGCTAGTTTCATAACATTTGGTATGAGAGATTTGGATTCTAGGGTTTCGCTGCTCCAAAAAGATCATCGTGGCATTTTTGCTATAACATTTTTTCTGCGACGTTTCAGAAGCTAAAAGTAAAACCCATTTGGGATGAAATCTCGATGAACCTCAGATCTGAATTTCAGATATTGTCACTATATTTTTGGATATATGATCTGAGGAAGTTTGGGTTTTTTGCAAGATCCAGAATTCCATCTCAAATAAGTCATCTTGGAATTGCTATAATTGTTTTTCTACACAGTTTCAGACTCTAAAATTAAAACCCATTGGATCCAAAAAACTTGGTGAAGTTCGAGCCCGAATTTCAGATCTTGTGTTGCTATAGATTCAGAAATATAGTTGAAGGAATTTAGGGTTTCTGTAGGCTCGCAAATTACATCCCAAATAGGTGACATTGGGAAAATCGTCGTAACTTTCTCTTTGAGCATCAGATTTAAATTTCATAAGAAGTTACAGAAATAGGACAAGATTTAGTTTTCTTTGTATCAGTTTCAAGTCCTAAGGTTGAAACAATGACACGTGGAACTTCATACAAGTTTGCTCTATTGAACTAGTATATAATCAGGTCATCGTGGGATATTTGACATAAGTCTACCTTGCAAAATCAAATCTTGATCAGACTTGTGAGGTTAGAAAGAGGACTCAGAGGGCTACTGTAGGACGCAATTTCAAAACTTGGAGATCTGAAATTATAGAGTTACAGTTGTTTCAAGATAGAGCTCCTAAAATCAAGAAAAGGCGATATGAGGAAGTTTGATGGCAAGGATTCGGTAAATTGGATACTATAGATGGAGCAATATTTTTATCTACATGAGGTGCAACTATTACAAAAGGTACGTATTGCATCTTCATATTTAGATCCGGATCAATTTTTATGGTATAAAGGGCTTTGTTCTCGTAAACCACTTGTCACATGGTCAATTTTCACAGAGGAAATGATAACACATTATGAGGATACAAAGAGAAACACCTTCTTCAGCCAATTGATAAATCTCAAACAAAAGTGTTCAATGGCAGAGCACATTGAGGACTTTAAAAAATTGAATATAAGGGAAAATGATATTCTAGAGAAGCAGAGGATTGATGTCTCCATATGACTTTAAATGATAACATTCAACATGATGTTCATCGTTGGGAACATGATTCATTGGAGAAGGCCTCCAGGTTGGAAAGAAAATTGGGAAGCAAAATTATGGAAACAAGGAAAACTACCCCTCACAACTATAAAGATGGAAGTGTTGTTTCTCCTAGCCTCCCACAACCGACAAGGTTGGCACCACAACAATTGGAAGAAAAAAGAGGAAAAGGGCTTTGTTACAATTGTGATAACAAATACATTACAGGTCATAAGTGTGCTCAGAAAAAAGAAAAAATAAAATAAAAAATAAATAAATAAATAAATAAAATAAAATAAAATAAAATTTTACATTGATTGTGAAAAGGAGGAAGAAAATGATCAATAAACATTAAAAGAGGAGGATATACACCAGGAACCAACCCTAGAGAAAAAGAATGAATCTGACCATATCTTGTAAAGCATTGACAAGAATTACCACTCCTCAAACTCTCAAGATAGAAGGACATATCATGAAGAAAAAAGTTCAAGAAGTGAAGGATCACATCAAGAAAGAAGAAATAAATCCAACCATATGTTGTAATGCATTGGTTGGAATTAACACTCCTCAAACTATCAAGATAGAAGGACATATCAAGAAGAAAAATGTTCAAGAAGTGAAAGATCACATCAAGCATCAAGAAATGAATCCAACCATATCTTGTAATGCATTTGAAGAAATTACAACTCCTCAAACTCTCAAGATAGAAGGACATATCAAGAAGAAAAAGATTCAAGCAGTGAAAGATCACATCGAGCATCAACAACAAGTTCTCCAACTTTGAAAGGATAACGCCACTTTGGTGCAGAATCGAAGGAAATAACAAGCAGATCATCGCAATAAAAGAAGTTTTGATGTAGGCGATTGGGTATTTTTACGACTACATCTAAAGCATGCTATTTATGAGAAGGAAATGTTGGAAATATTTTATGCACTAAGAAATGTCGACCTTACCTAATGGGAAGACACTTTAAGGTAAAAATGGATCACGATAGTCTTAAATACATTTTAGAACAAAGATTATCTTTAGAAGAACAGAAAAATGGGTCACAAATATGTTGGGTTATGACTTTGAAATTATCTACAAAAAATGGAAGCAAAATGTTGTTGCAGATGCACTCTCAAGAAAGGATGAGGATGTGGAAGCATTGTTTTGTGTTATCTTTATTATCCAACTAGATTGGATAAACAAAGCAAGTGATGAATGGAAGAAGGATGAAGAAGTGTGGCCATTCATTCAAAAGTTGCAGAAGATCCCAATTCAAACAATATTGCCAGAAATTGATGAGGAAGGAAAAATCATATCGGAACCTGGAGTAGTCACAGAAACCCGACATCTACAAAAGCGACCAATTTCACAGTATCTCCTCAAGTGGAAGAACTTACCCGCTGAAGATTCCACATGGGAGGACAAGAATTTTATACAGAAGAATCAAGAACTACTCAAGCGTTGAGGACAACACTTTTTGAAGGAGAGGAGCATTTAGGACCCTATACTACTAGTGTAACCCCTTATTATTAGTAGTACAACCCCCTTATTATATTGTTGTGCCCATGTATTCCCCATATTGTTATTATTGTGCCCCATAGAAGCCCACTATTGTTATTATTGTTCCCTTACATTATTATTGTTATGTTAGCTCTGATTATATTATGACCCCGTAGAATCCTATATATAGAAAGGAGGTCTTGTCATTTTTATCATTCAAGAATTGTTCATTTGTGTAATGTAAAGGAGGTTTCCCCCTCGAAGAGGCTTATTTTGAAGGCGTTTATCTATATTTTCTATATCTTTTTATGAGTAGGTTTCATAACATAAGACTTTGATATTATATGGTGCCCAGTGATGGGAAATCCAGAGAACCAAGGGCACAGGGAAGATTTAGTGTTGAAATATGGCAACAAGTATATTCCAATTTATTTTTCCTTGAATTAAATTGCGAATTTAGTCTTAACAGTTACTTGGAAATAATTAATTAATTTATTTCAAATTAATTAGTTGGAGAAATTCAAGTTAGAAGTCTTTTGGAAGTCATGCAAGAGTTATGCCTTAAATTAAGGAGATACGATTGAGTTATATTTGAGTTGTAATTAATTAACTTAGTTTACTAAGTTAAGTCTAGCTAAATTAGTTCCAAACTGTTTGAGGAACTAATAGAGAGTTAACAGTCAATTGATGCATGCATGCACTCAACTAGTGCTACTCTAGTTAACTGAAGATTCCCTCATCAGAAACTCATGCATGTCTACTCTGAGAAAGACCCAGTTGAGATTAATGTTCAAGGACAATGTACTATTAGTTGCATGTATTTTCTTATAAAGAAAATTCATGCATGCAGTCAAGGAATAATCCTGGAGGATTGCATAGTTTTGGAGGATGGTCTTCCACTTGGTAACAAGAAAATCTTCCACAAGGAACAGTGCAAGGAAATAGGTGCTTGGGGGGCAAAGAGGAATGCTGGAGAGAAGCCAAAATTTCCTGTGAGCATCTGTGAGGATTGTACTGAGAGCTGGCTACTTGTGATAGCTAAGGCTTTGTATAATTCCTATGTATTTCCACCTGTATGATAATACAATAGTGTGGGGTTTTTAGCTGAGGCTTTCCCCAAAGTATTTTCATGTGTATTGTGCCATTGATTCATCTTGTTTTGGTTATATTGTTCAGCTCGATCTTTAAGCTTCCACAAATTGATAGTAGAAGTGGGTTATAGTATTATGCTTTGATGTATATTGCATTATCAGGTTAACCTACATCAAATTTTCTACATGGTATCGAAGTTAGATTTGTAGAAATATCTACATTTAGCACCTAACTGCTATGGGCTGTATCGGGGATGTCAATATCGTAACTCCTATGTAAATTCTAATTTGGAAAAGTTGTGATGATGAAGGGGCTCTGATATGTGTTGGTGCTAGGTCATGGCCATCTAAAGAACGAAGGGTGAAGCAGGGATTACAAAGGGAGATAGGAGCCCAAAGGCGTTAGCACCCATGTGCTGAGCCTAAGGTCACAACACTCTATCCCATGGAATAAACAAGAAGAAGGCCAATGGAAGAGGAGCTTGAAGGCATCAGAACTTTATGTTTTCAGAATGATATTTCAAATTAAGTTACAAGGATAGAAGGCTCCAATATTGTAGCACATATGCATTAAGCCTTTTTCCATAGGCAATGGTCCTGTGGTTGATAAGTGATTAAGGAGCTTAAGAAAGAGTAGCCAAGGATGATCAAAACTTAGTGTTTTCATAAAGTTATTTCTAATAAGAATTACGATATGATAAGGTCTGATAATACAACACAAAGATTACCAAATATGGATTGGTTGACAACTATCTTACAGAGCACCACTCGTGCCATCATAGTTGATCGCTTCCAACTCTAGAAAGGGGGGATTCAAGCAGTAAAAAGGATAAAGCGATAGACATAGTGGATGGTAACTGCGAAGGAACACTGTGGCTGAGATGTGGCCTAATCTGAAGTGATCAAAGGAATTTTCATGGAGATATTTTGTTGTGTCCATCATTAAGTTTTCCCACGCTTTTTTATTTTGTAATTTGTTGCATTTTAAACAAGGAATCAATCTTTTATGTAATCAATTGAATATGAACACGCGGAGATAGCTAGTCGATCACACATCTGTAACATTAGAAAATAGTTTTTAACTATTTATTCGAAGCTCCCCCTTTCCCATAAATAGGGGGAGGAATCTAATTTAAGAGGTTCCCAAATCCTGTTTCGAGAGGTCCAAAATTTGTCTTTGAAAGGTATTTTGAGTCGTGTGTATAGAAATAGGTTCCAACTCTTGGTTCAATGGCTTTTTATGAGGTATTATTGCTTATAGAAATGTTAACTGTGTTGGATTTATGATGTGGAATCCATTTTCAAATATTAATGAAGCAGATCTAGTTATTCCAAGTGGAGTAATGTGTAGTATGTGTTCCATTCTGTTTGTCATTTCATGTATGTTTATCTTCCTTTGAAATTGTGTAAAGAAGTTGTTGGTTTCATTCTCAAATTATGGATTTACTTATGTTATAGTGGCAATGATTCCTGTGCAATTATATATTTACTAGTGTTATATTTTAGCCAAGAGTACTTGTGTGATCATAAATTTTCCAGTCTTACTTTGTGACAAAATGTACCCATGAAAATATAGAGCTAGGAAGCTTAAATGTGCTCCACAATTTCTGCACTTTCATCTCCTTATTCTTCCATAGTTCTGCTGGGATTCATTGCTTAGGATTTCGTGTTATCTAATCCTCTACATTGAATTCCTTCCCTACTTTCTCTCTCTCCATTTTTACTACAACGACAATTTTTTAGCTTCATTTTACTGCGTGTCGGCCACAATATCAAGACATTTATCCTTGGGATGAGCAATATCTTCCTACATATATATATTTGTATCTTTAAGTCTACCTTGGTGAAGGGTGATTGAACCATGTTTTGAATCAATCTAATTTGAATTATATTAAATATGGAGTGCAACACAAAATATCAACAAATCCTCAAAGCACTCCTCTAATATGTCCTAGGAATTGACTCTTTCCTCAACCCGAGGGTTGTCTCTAGGAGTGACAACATCATCTAGTGCTGTTTTTGGTGATCGAGTCAGAATATTTTCCCCTGGGTATGAATTGTTTTACATTCACTCTATCAGGTGAGCAAGGAAGTGTGGGTTGAAGATTTCTCACCCTGGGGACTCCACTATCTATATGTTTATTTGGTCATCCTGGCTTTAAAGAGGCCTCATACTCGCTCTAATGCTAAACAGTAGAAAACTTCCCCTACATTTGACCTTGAGACCACAAACCTAAAGGGGTTTTCAAAATGGCCCTTCCTGAATTCTTGGCCAACAAATTTGTCCCATTATATCATTATATATATATATATATATATATATATATATATATATATATATATATATATATATATATATATATATATATATATATATATATATATATATATATATATTCTTCTGTTGTTGTTTATCCCCATCATGTTCCTCCATAGAATGGTATTGATGTTCACCTAGATTAAGTGGAAGCATAAGGAGAAGCCTAAACCAGAACCTCAAGGACTTTCATGAATGCATGGAACAATAGGGTATTGTTCTTGAAGATGTGAAAAGGAAATTGTTCATGTATTTTTTAGATGAAGATGCTAGAGCTTGGTACAAAACAATACCTCATGGCATCATATCTTCCTTAAAGAGATTTGACATAGAATTTAATCATTTCTGTAAAATATTATATCCACCGGGTGGGTTGTTTGAAGATTGATGTGAACATTTTAATGTTGAAAATATTTCTAAGATTAATGATGCTACTGAAGATATTTGTGGGGCTCAACTCCAAGAAAACATATACTTGCATCAAGAACCACTACCCAACAATCAAGAAATGGAAGAAGGCGACATTATCAAGCTACAAACAAACCCTCAGAGATCTTATTATGCTAAATTTGATAACTTTCCTTCGTATGATTTGTATGACTCCGATGGGGAGTTGAGCGATGCAAAACCACAATAGCCTCAGTCATCGGCAACTGCACAAAAATAGGAGGCCCACCATGAGGTTAATAAAGAGGCTCCAATTTATGATTCACATCCTTCAATTGGAGAACAAGTTCAAGAAGCTAATATTAAAGTCTATAAATATTCTCCAATCTATGATTGAGATGATTCGTAAGAGGATGAGATCGTTGCGAAATTTCAAAGGGATTTTCTTACCAATAAGTGGGGAGAATATTACCAGCAACAAATTCTTCAAGAGGAGCCCAAAGTTGAAGAGCCAAGCAGTGTCTATGGCTACCTGTTGCAAAAATATTCCTGCCTAGAAACTATTCAATAAACGGAGACAACTATAAATTTGTCTCATCAGTTCTATGACCCAGTAGCTGACTACATGGAATCTTTCTTTGGCCCGCAACAATATACATCAATTCCAAGGTATGTGTCAAATTTTTCGTCTGAATTTCTTATGTGGTGAATTCCTATTTTAGTCAACAGTTTTCAAGAACACAGCCTAATTAGAAGGTTCACGGAGGAGACTAAGATACTTGAGCATCAAATATTAGTTTGGGGGTATATATAAAAATTTTTGTCCAAAGATATTATGTGGTGCATGCTTGTTTTAGTCACTTATTTTTCAAAAACACAAAGTAATTAGAAGGTTCATGGAGGAGGCTAAAAGAGTTGAGCATCAAATATCAATTTGGGGGAACATATCAAAATTTTTGTCCAAATATTTTATGTTGTGCATGCTTGTTTTAGTTATGGAATTTCTAGAGAACAATGGCATAAGGTCCAATACTCAAGTGTTGAGATGGTATCATTGGAAGGTTGACTTCACTTGGGTGAATTGATCCATGTACATAAGTAGGAGTTGTACATAAATAATCTGATTAGGTCAACATTTAATTTCCAATTTTTAGAAGTGATATTTTTTCATTTCAGTATTATGAGGAAAGGACTCCCAGCAAATAAAGTTCCATGAAGATTTTCTAGTTTTGTAGGTTCAATATATTTTTGATTCCATGCCTAATGAAAAAGGCTACTAGTCTGGAGGTTCTCAGCACCTTGCTAGCAAGGCACTACCCCAGTTGGAGCCAATGTTGTCACCTATAACACCTTTTTGCAATTGTGTCAAATGATGTCAAATGGTGTAAAAAAAGGGAGAGCCTAAGAGCAAAAAGGTCAAAGAGGAGAGAAAACACTAGAGGCTGAAATCGTAGGGAAAAGGCCAAATTCAAAAGCCTAAGTATCAAAGCTAAGAGGAAAGTTGAAATCTAAAGAGGAATGATGAAATTCGGGACCCAATCACATCGGAGCCCGATATCGGGAAGGATGGCAGGAAGGCATATCGAAGGTCAGTTTTTCAGAGGATTAAAGGCATAAGAACTCTTTTTAATTCCTTTTTGAAAAAATTATGATGAAGAGGGGCTCCAATATTATATGGAACTGGTCAAGGTCAATCCAGAGAAACAAGGGCGTAGAGCTAGGGCCGAGAAACAAGAGCTATGAGCTCATCACAAGTGGGAGTTTCTGTAACTCCAAGGCTAATTTTTAATGTGAAAACTTCCAATGAATAGGGCTTCGATATTATATGGCACCTAGTCATGGGAACTCCACAAAAACAAGGGCGCAGAGTTGGGGCCGAGCACCAAGAGCCATGAGATCCTCGGAAGTAGGAGTTTTCATAACTCCAATGTGAACTCTTAATTTGACAAACTTATAATGAAGAGGGGCTCTGATTTACCATCAAACTCGGTCGTAAATAATTCCAAAGGACCAGGGGACGTAGAACAAGGTGAGACCTCAAATCATATGCCATCGGAACATCAGAGTTTTAGAACTCCTTAACAAATACATCTCTTTATAGAATTCTGAAATCATGGAGTAAGGAGAACTATAATGGAGACCTTTGAAAATCCAAAGACCCCATTGACCTTTTCTCTCTCCTCCGAAGAACGAACCTGGAAGTTGGTGATTGGTCTCGAAAAGAAGACATGTATGATGACATGAGCATGATCTAGCGGCATGGGGGACATGTGGAAGTCAATTTTGGCATTTTTAAGGTCCTAAAGGGGAAAATCTAGGTGACATGTGTCACCACCCAAAAGGCACCACATGGATATAAGGAAGTCAACATGACGTCAATTCAAAGGTCTACATTTTGGAGGAAGATTCCATCAGAAATCTATTTTAATTAGCATTTTAAAAATATTTCGATGGGAGGAGCTTCAATATATGCTGGCACTTGGTCTCAAAGACCTAAAATAACCAAGGGCTTAGACCAAGGCCAAAAACCAAAGCATTATAAAGAATTTCAGAGGAGGAGGCCATCAAAACTCTCTTTCAATTAGCATTTCAAAAATTCTCCATTGGGAGGAGCTCCGATATTATATGGCACCCGATCATGGAAAACCAAAGGGACCTAGGGCGTAGAACTGGGGAGAGCACCTAGGTGCTAAGATATAATTTCAAAGGATGATTGCCATCGAAACTTAATTTTAATTCTAAATTGAAAATCTTCTAATTAGTTGGGCTTTGATATATGTTGGCACTTCATCACAAGACCTAAAAGAACTAACACTGCAGAGCTGGGGCTGAGCACCAAGAGCTATGATCTCATTAGAAGTTGGAGTTTTCGTAACTCCAAGGATAATTCTTAATTTGAAAACTTCCCATGAAGAGGAATTCGATATTATATGGTGTTCGGTCATGGGAACTCCAGAGAACCAACGGCGCATGGAAGATTTAGAACCTAAGTGCTATGGGTCATATCGGGGATGCCAATACTGTAACTCCTATGTAAATTCTAATTTGGAAAAGCTCTGATGGTGAAGGGGCTCTGATATGTGGTGGTGCTTGGTCATGAACATCCAAATAACTAAGGTTGAAGCATGAATTACAAAGGGATATAGGCGCATGATAGGAGCCCAAAGGCTTTAGCACCCAAGCATCGAGCCTAAGGTAACGACACCTAGTCCCATGTGATAAACAGGAAGAGGATCAATGGAAGAGGAGCTCAAAGGCATCAAAACTTTACGTTTTCATAATTTCATTTCAATGAAGTTACAAGGATAGAAGGATATGATATTACAATGCCTATGCATTAACCCTTTTGCAACAGGTAGCGATCCCATGGTTTATAAGTGATAAAGGAGCATAAGCAACATCAGCTAATGGTGATCATAGCTCTGTGTCTTGGAAAATTTCTTTCATAATAATTATGATATGAGAAGGCCTGATACTATAGTGCAGATATAACCAAAGATGGATGGGTTTGCAACTATGTTATAGAGGACCACTAATGCCACCATAATTGATCACTTCCAGCTCTAGAAAGGGGGAATTCAAGCAGTTAAGGAGAGAAAGAGATAGGTATATTGGTTGGTAACTACAGAGGAATGTCGTGGCAGAGACATGGCCTAATTAGAGGTGATCACAGGAATCGTCATGGAGATATTTTTTTGTGGCCATCATTCAATTTTCACACTTTTTGCTATTTTGTAACTTGTTGCATTTTATAGAAGGAATCAATTTTTTATGTAATCAATTGATTATGCACACGCTAAGGTAGTTAGTTGATTAGGTAGCGGTAATATTAGAAAATATTTTGTAACTATTGATTCAAAGCTCCCCCTCTTCCCATAAATAGGGGCAAGAAATTCATTTAAGAGGTTCCCAAATATTGTTCCCAAAGGTCCGAAATCTGTCTTTGTAGGTATTCCAAGTTCTGTGTACAGAAAGAGGCTCCAAATCTTGGTTCAATGGCTTGTTCTTGAGTTGTTAATGCTTATACAAATTTCAACTGTGTTGGACCTATGATATGGACTATTTTCAAAGACTAATGAAGGATATCTGGTAATTCCAAGCGAAGTAATGTGTAGTATGTGTTCCCCTCTATTTTTCATTTCATGTATGTTTATCTTCCTCTGAAATTGTGTAAAGAAGCTACTCGTTTGACTCTCAAATTATGGATTTACTTATGTTATAGGGTAGCAACAATACCTATGCAATTAGAGAATTACTAGTGTTATATTTAGCCAATAGTACCTATGGGATCACATATTTACCAATGTTACTTTGTGACGGAATGTACCCATGAAAGTATAGAGCTAGAAACTTTAAAGGCGCTCCACAATTTCTGCACTTTCATCTCCTTATTCTTCCATAGTTCTTCTGAGATTCATTGCTTAGGATTTCGTGTTATCAAACCCACTGTATTGAATTCCTTCCTTACTTTCTCTCTCTTAATTTTTACCATAATGACAAATATGAAGCTGCATTTTATTGTGTGTCGGTCACCATATCAGGACATTTATCCTTGGGATGAGCGATATATGCCTACATATATATGTATATATGTGTGTGTGTGTGTTTAAGTCTACCTTGGTGAAGGGTGATTGAACCAAGTTCTGAGTCAATCTAATTCCAATTATATTAAATATGGAGCGCAACCCAAAATATCAGCAAATCCTTAAAGCACTCCTTTAAGATATCCTAGGCATTGACACTTTCCTTAATTTGGGGGTTGTCCCTAAGAGCCACAACATAACTAATGGACAAAAATATCCTAACGTAATGGATATTTTCCTGGATATTTGTGCATTATCCCTAAAACTATCTCACAACTCAATTTTACACTTGTTTCTATTACACATACTTATTTGGGAAAAATAATAATTCATGAAAATAATTTAACAGTTCATATTCTTTCAAGAATATGGAGACATATATTTACATAAAATTTCCTAATCTTACACAATTTATTATTGGAGAAAAACATCTCCTTTTGACAAATCATGTGACCCCTTTAGGCCTAAGAAAAATGGATTGTTGGGGTTTAGTGCTCTTGCAACAAACTCACCAAGTTGAAAATTTTCATGACCTCCTAGTCACGTGCTTCAAATTGGTGCCACCTTCTTGAGTCTCAAACTTTATGTTGTTACTATCCATATGTCTGGTTGTGTTGTTGCTCCATTACCGAACTCAGTCTTGAAGAGTCACAAACTTGATTTTGTAGTACCCCATATGCCTTGCTAACATAAAATGCACAATCAACTATATTTTTCTATTTTTTATCCTTCTCTTCTTATATGTTCTCTCAAACATCTTTCTCGTTAGCTTCTACATCCTGACAATCTCGTCATCTAGTTCTATCCTCAACTGAAATTTTCGTGTATGGTTTTGTCCTTGATCCAACTTAACATGTTTTGAATTGTTTTTTTCCCTAACGCTTTGAGGAGGTATTTCCTCATATTCTTTCATTGCAATGACAATTGTAGGTGGTTGTATACCTTCATCATTCTTGATACCTGCATCCATACATAACTTGTCAAAAAAATTACAAGGCTCTCTAGAATTATTTGAGATTTCTACTCTCATATCTCCAAGTTGGCCTAGGATTTCTTTGTGGTCTATGAGACTCTCATTTTGTCTCTTCTCACCGTTTTCCTATTTTCTAAGGCTCACAAGACCCTTATCCAAAAATGGTTTGAATGCTTCCCTTTCTAGTTGCTAGTTACACTTTCAATTGCACCTTCTTCCAATTCAAATTTTACATTTTGAATGAATAACCATAAACCAATTATCCTTTGTTCTAGGGAATTTAGCTCTAGATCCAAATCATCAAGATCTTCTTGAACTATATTTGTAAAATTCATGGATAGTTCATTCCCTATAATCCATTCTTCCAAAAACTCAATTTCTTCATTATGCTCCATGAGCATTTCATTCATAAAATGTTTTGCATCCATATCATCCACTTGCAAAGATGCTTATTTTTGAGCTCTAATATTGCCTCTGTCCCGTAGAGACAATTTGCATTCTCCTTTTCCCTCATGACATTTTGTAATAATTTTCCACCTTTATGGCCTATGTATGAATACAAATGATTTGTTTTAAAAATATGGGGCTCTTGATCCTTTGCTAGTGCTCCTTCCATGACCTTCTATTCTGTACATTTCACATAGTCCATGAGATTTCCCATCAGTCCCCTCCCCTCATCTTCAAAAAGGAGTGACACATTTTTTGGTTCACAATATTGAACTCCTTCTATTAGTGACTTCTATTGAAACTCAACTTCTTTGGGTTTCTCTCTCGCTATCCAAGCATTCTGTATGTGCTTCAATATCTTCCTTATCTCCTTTACAAAAAAATGTACTATATGTCATTTGACCTTCTTTCTCACATTCCATCTTTGTCTCTAATCTCCACACTCCATTTCATGTAAAAAATGCATTAGTATGATGAGTATTTCATTTAACTCAACATTCTCTTTGACATATTTCTCTTGACTAATTCTCCTCCTTATTCCATTTACTTTTGCATCATCCTTTACTCTATTGTGGTTGTCACCCGAACCCTTTTCATGACTAGCAATGGCCATTTCTTTCTCCTTCTAAATTTTTTCTGCATGATCATTTTCAAGTGAGAGCAAACCTCCATAAGACATGTCACCAAGCTTCTCTCCTCTGATTTGGACATTTGGTACCACATGTTCTCCCTCAGTGGAACCTCTTTAGCCTCTTTCGTTGTCATGGATGTTGCACTCTACTAACCTTCCTCTTTCTTGAGGATTTGTTTTGACCTCCACTTCCTTCCAACCTTAGTTGGAACAACTTCTGATGCATATTCTCTCCTACAAGGGAAGGGAAAATTTTAGGGGCTAATATTTGTAGATGGGCTAATTTTCTATGCTTTTTCCAAAAAAAGAGAACCAATTTCCATTTTTTCTAAAAAATTGTTTGCCTACATTTTACAGTATAAAACTATTTTACCCTAAAAATCAACAAAATTTTATACAGACTAATATAAAATCATTAGAAATAATTTTTTTTTACAAAAATATTGCTAAACATTTTACAATTTACATATTAGGGACTAGTAATATTCACCAAAGTTTATAAAATTTAAGTTAAACTTCCATCCTTAAAATTTTCCTTGTACAAGGGTTTTCTACCACAACACTTTTCTCCTGCTCCTACCTGCAATTACTAACATCTTAGGCTATACAAGCGTACACGACTTGTTACATGTTATTCTTCTTAGCACTAAGATATCATAATTTCCTGAATCCCTTGTCTGGAATCCCTCTTAGGATTTTAAACCTTTTGTTGTCTCTACTACTGTAAATAACTTCAACTTCATAGAACTTGCAACTATATACATATTTAATGCATAGGTTCCACGGTTTTAATATCATTAAAAAAACTCATTATAATTCACCCATATTAACCTTGTAAGTCTCTTTAGGGATTTAACATCTCCACAAAGAATTCAATACATTTAGTTACAATTTAATTCAAGGTTAATAAAAATAACATAAATTCATATTTCCACAAGATTTACTGTGATATTTACTTGCATGTTGCTACACCAACATACATTTCCACATCGATATCTACAACTCACCTTCTCTTTAATTCCAAAAGAGTGTTACTTTCTCTAATACCACTTGTCATAGTTCTTCTAAATGATCTCATTTCTCTTAACCCAACCTGTTAGATACTTCTATGATTGAAGAGGTCATACCTTGACCTCTGATTCAAACCCCATTGATTTCTTTATTTTTGGGGTTCACAAATGCATAACTCCTCTTAGGGTTTAACTGCAATGATTTTCTTTTCTACAAACTCTTGATTGGTCATGTCCCCTAGGATTACACTTACTTCGACACCCCCTACAAATGCCAGGGTAATTTCCCAGACATTGACTCTATGCTTGTTGTTGTTATAGGCTAGCTCAATTTCCATGCAATGATATGCTTGCAGATAACTCTAGTTCTTAATCATATAACTTTGTCATGACTAGGTGTTCTCATTTGCAAGCCTTCAACAATGACTAGATGCTATATTTTATATGAGGTGAACGCTTGTGAAATATGAGAATTTAGCTTTCTACAAGTGGATTATACCCAGCTAGAGGATGAGATCCTCCTATTCGTAGATGTGCGAAATGATCCTTCCAACCCTTTGAATCTTAACTCAATAGACAACTCCAAAATCACTCCTCATGTCCAATCAATTACTCTCTTATTGCATTGCTATACATCTCATGAAGCTATGGGTGAAAATTTGCCTCTACAAATCGAACATCTAAAACATTGGTCATGCCAAAACTGAATGTGAACTCATTGCCATCTAACAATTTCCAAAAAAATCAAGGTGTTCGCCCCCCACCCCCAAATTTTAACGACCATCAACTTGATATGGAAAATTGATGACATGCGTGATTTTGAGGTCCACAAGGTGATTAAATCTTGCGCGGGTACAAATGAGGCCAAAATCCAACATTTATTTGTCGAATATACGACCTATTTGTGCCGTCTATCTCACAAATTGGAGTCGAGAAACTCGTCATCAGCATTGTTTCGAATAGTCGACACTTTATTACATGTAAGGTATTCGATGGGGGTAACGTCGCATATTCGACGCCAAAAAGGATGAAAATTGTCATTAAAAAGCCGATGCTTTGAATTCTGATTTGCTATGATCACATCCACAGATATTCGACGAAAAAATGTCGGTAGAGATGCCCACATGCATTTGAGATTTGATAGGAACTGCATTCGTTCTTTTGCCCTAGATTCCAAAAATTATGACACTTTGCTCTCGGATATTCGACGATTTATTAGTCTTATCCAACAGGAACACTCGACGATGCATCGTTTGATAAAAAGATTACATGACTTGGCTTTTATACCTGCAACACATCGTTCCTTCAGTATGGAATACCAAGTCTGATGGTTTAGCACTAGATAGTCGACGATATAATAATTGTATTCGATGGGAGTGTCATATGTCCATTGCTTCATTCCATCAGTCATGCATCAAATATATGACATTTGTCCCATCAGACAAGAGTTATATATGTGATGACTTCCATGTAACGTCGAATATTCAATGGGTGTCTGTGCATTAAAAAAAAATTGATGGCCTAACATTAGGTTTTCCTTAATTCCTTGTGGCTCCATCATATTAATTACAAAGATGAAATAAAAACACCTCTATTCAATAATCCAACCACTATGAAAGCTTGAAAAAACTTTATAAGTGTATCTCTTTGGTGACCAATTCAACAAGGAGAAGAAATAAATTTCCATGTTACCAAAATATACTTAGAATCCACTAATGTTTATAAGCTTGATTGCATGAACATTGTGAACTTGCAAGATTTCTACATTGAATTTCTTAGCAAGCTTCTTTGAAAGGGAGAGAGAGACATCAAAAGAGGGACAAATGGACCTTATTTTGGAGGATAGAGGAGGGTCCATCTTACTCAATCTATTATCCTTCGTCTCCCTTTCATGGATCATTTCCACTTCAGGTAATTATCAAAAAACAAATATTTCTTCCTGTTACTCTTTGTCTCCATTGTGTTTTTTCGTCATGTTGTTAATCCTCTCATGGTAGAATATAGAAAGTTCTTGTTTTTATCTTATGTTATAAACTAACCAATTATTTCTATATTCTATACTTTTCAAATCCTACACAAGAAGAGGACTTTTAGATGCTTGTGCTACCAATTCGAAACAACAAGGAGTACAATAGAAATATTATGCAACATGTTATTCCAAACCATTTAGGTTGAAGTCTAGGGCGATTAATAAAAAAATGAAGCCATTGGTTAGGGTTGAGATTGAAAAATAGAATATTCATACCATTGTTTCAATATGTCATCGTGAATGGATTTCCAATATACTATATTTTATAAAAAGGAATAAATAATTCCACTTTTGTGTCTACTTCAAAGATCTTAATTGAGCACCATCGGAGAATAATTCGCACCTTCAAACAGGGAATTGTTGTTGCAACATGTAATTGTATCTATCTTAATTTTCAAGATGATTTTTTTTTTTTTTTTCATGGTATAATGAGGTCTTTGTTGCATAATATGGGGACCATACTACTTTCACAATGTAATCCTAGGGAACATACACTTATGTTCAAATTGCTTTTGGGAAAATGAATGCTAGTGCCACTTTTCAAAGTGAACTGGATCATGCCTTTGAGAACATGATTGGAAATATGATGACTAAATATCAAGGATATTTTCACATTCTATTCAAAATTGAGAGAATCTCATTTGAAACACATTAGGGGAGCTTTTGAAAGAAATATATTATATAGAATTTATTTTAATCCTATTAAATGATATTTTTAATACAAGTTATTTGGCCACACTGTAAATAAACAAATGAATTACATAGATTATTTGACCAAATTTCCTTATTAAGGATGATAGTGGGGTGAATATGGTAACCAACGGTGTGAAGAATGTTTTGGATTTCCTTCAAAATTAATTTCATGACATGGATTTAATGAGTGTTTCTAGCAATTTTTGTGCAAACAAGAAACCAACAACTATGTACTAGATTTAAGGGCATAGAAAATCATGGTGTGTGATGCTATCATCACCGAGGAATTTTTTAGCAAGGTTTCAAAGACAACTGTTGTATTTTTTTTTAAGCTAAACATGCTCAAGAACATAATTGGATCTGCACTAGCTAGTGCAATGAGAGGATTCAATGCTCACACGTCTAATATTTTCTATTATATTTATTGTAAATAATCTATATATTGGTTGCATTTTCTAATATATATTATTTTAACAAAATTCTAACATATATTAGTTTTTAATTCACAACAGTTTGTGATCATGAAGAAAATTTAAGTACATATGAGTATAATGTCTATAATGGGATGTATGAATTGTGCTCTCAACATTTCTCATTAGTGATTATAACCTTGAATGGGCTTGCATTGGTCTGTCATCATCATCTCAAAAAGACCCCATGGATGAAAATTTACCATTTCTGTTATCATCACTTCACACTTTCTCATAGATGACCCCTTTTATAGATTATATGCATGAATTTCTTGTAATCCGTCCCCTCTACCTAGCCTATGATTGATTGTGATAACAAGTGAATAAAAGAAAATTTATAAGTTGGGGATCTTGTCAACAGAGATCTGTCAATTCTCATTTATTCACTTCCTGTCACAATCAATAATAGGATAGGTAGATGGGATGAACTTCCATAAATTCATGCATATAATCTATAGAAATGGTTTTCTATGAGGTAGTGTGAATTGATGATGACAGGCATTGTAAATTTTCATATGTTGGGTCTTTTTTAGATGATGAGATAGGCCAGTTGTTTAGTCAATTTAGTGTCCTAAATTGCTTGCATAAATTATCAACCGAGGTTTGTACGTTGATGAAGTGTAGTGCACTATATGTGCTTAGTTAACCCTTCTTACTTCATTGTTTTGTATTTTCATATTGTTTTGGAGGTTTCTATTCTCTAATTTCTAATGATGTATAATTTGAACTATGAGAAACTAAATCTAAACTTCCTAAAGGTGAACCAAGAGTTGAAACTAGTCAAAATCTAATTTAAAGAAAGGAGAAACAGAGCATCTGTCCTATCTTGTAATTAATCCTAAGTCATGAATCTAATTCTTAAAATTAAGGGTGAATTTGTAATGCATGTTGAAATAAATACAAAGAATGAAATCAACTGAAGTACTTCTAGTTACTCTAACCTTCAATTTTGAAGGATAACCTTCTTGAGATGGGATACAAGCAACTTTCTGTACTTTATGATCTAAAGAACTAAATGAAACATGCAGAAGGTAACTGATTGATTTCAACCATTGTATGGAGTGAATGTTTAACCATTTAGTTTATGATGAGTATCAACTTGAAATGGTGATAAAGAACATTCATTAATGCAGTGAGTAAGCTAGACAACAATGCGTTCTCATTACTTCAACCTTACTCTGTTTAGAAACAAAATCGTTTCCTTTCATGAAATGTGTTGGAAAAACAAGACTGCACAATTGAGTTTTAACATTATGCTATTGATCAAAGCTAAAATTAATCAACCTAAGTTAGAAATACTGCTAAAAGAAAATAATTAAATTTAAACTAAACAGAAAACGAATGGAAAGGAAACCTCCTTCAGTGCAGGGGACCTCTGCAACTGACTAGGTTGAGGCGATAACTAATTGAAAATGCTCTCTTAAATGATCATTGGTCAACACATGACTTATATTATAGAGAAGAATGAAGTCCCAAAACTACAGAGCTGGAAGTCTAAACCTAATACATAAAATTCTCCGCACACCCCTCAGTTTTGTACAACCAGTATTTAAAAGGAAATAATAATAACTGTCTTTGAGGAAAACTAGCTACAGGTGGCTCATACATATTACAAAAGAACTGTGTAAACTTCTGATCAGCTACAGGTGACTTAAATTCGAGCGAGATGTTTGCAATAGAATCGTTAACACAGGTGGTTGATCTGAGTTAATCCTTGCAACAGAACCGTTAGATTTATTGATTAAATGCAAAAGAATAGACGAAGAGTCCTATTGCTTCTAGTTATGATATGTTTGACTCCACCTTTGACTACGATCTTCGACTTTCTTTCTTTTCGATCTAAGCTGAGTGAATAGGATAGAATCCATGTGGAGACGATTCTAGAGATGCCCATGTGGCTGGATTCCTCATTTGACACCTGGAACCTACCAGACCATGGAAGTAGCTATGGAATACACAGTTAGCTGCAGAACAGGTTGCGTTCTATAACTAATTTGCAAAAATTTATTCAAATAGTAAAAACATAAAAATATAACATGTCAATCATTTAATGTCTTCCTTAAGACAAAACCTATCATTTATCATTGATGGGGATATGTAATCTTATGGAGAAGCAAGGGAAAGAGGTGAGAAAAACTGTCAAGGAGAGGGTAGTTTTGAGGTTCAACATACCCCCACTGCAAAATCATTGCATTTCCTCATGTAATTTGCCAAAAATGTGAATTCTCTTTCGTATTGCATTTGCTCAGACACTTCTGCTAGTACATCCAATTTTCTTCTTTTGCTCTTCTTTGAAGTGACTGCCATTCTGGGTTTCTTCATAAGAAGCCTGTATTTAAGGTTGATGACTGTTCTGTTCAAGCTTCTATTCTTCCTCTTCAACTTCCTATTCTTCTTATACCACAGCCCTAGATGTAGAATTGTATTATCATGAATAGCCTTGTCCAATTTACTTTGTTCCCTCAAGGTTTCATTTTCTTTCTTGATATGTCTCTTCAATATTTCTAACTCATATATTTCCTGTTTGAGAGAGTCAATTAGAGGTTCTTGTGGATTGAAAAAGGGTTCTGGATTGACAGAGGATTCTGGATCCATTGAGGCACTTTTCTTTTCCAGTGATTCTATATAGTCATATACTTGTTACTGCACTGGGTTTATGCCTGGAGATCTTCTGTTGGGGTTGACTTCGAAATACTGTTCAGGAGAAATTTGAGGACTATGTGCAGATGGAGCATTATGAGGAGATGGTACTGGGCTTTCTTCTTATAAATTTATGAACTTTGTCCCCTTTGATGATATCTTCTTTACCATACTTCGGAGTCTAGAGCACCTTCTAAGTTGTAGAGGACTTACATTCTCCTCCTTTGTACCCTTTTTCTCCTTTCTTATCTTTTATTTTCTCTTGATTTGTTTCCTAATCTCTGTAAATTCTTCAGAGTTTAATTTTTCATCATATTTTTGTAATGAAAATTAAGGTTTTATTTGAATGGTTATACCGGTCTTATTTCTCTTACTCCTTCTGACATTACCTTCTTCAGGTGACTCTAGTGCCTCTTGGAAATAGTTTCTTATCAGGAAATTTTCCCAAGTATCTCCTATTCTTTTCAAATGAAACTCAACCAATATCTTTACCAACCCATGATGGTACATGGTTGTGTGTATGAATTCTATTTTCTTCTGTACATTTGAAGCCATCCTTCTTAAACTATTTAGTAGGAAGAAATGAAGATTGATTTATCAATTTGCTAGAAAGTTCATCAATAAACGTATATGGTAGACATACATGCACCCGAATCTTCCCTCACAGGTAATAAATTTCTGTAATATCAAAAGCATGCTTCTCCATTTACTTTTAAGTGTTGAAATAGGAATTCCCTTTCTAAACATAGAGACATCCATACCTGGGTTCCTGAGGATTACTTTCCATGATTCATTGTGGAATTCCTTGTTTTTGAACCATCTTTCACCATGTCTTGGTAGTTCTGTAGCCTCTGTTATGTAGGATTCTGTTACTGCAAACTTAATGTCTCCAATTTCTACTTCTGTACCATCAAATGATCTAGCAAAAGATTTTGTGATCTCTTTGTGAAAACCATCAAATTTTTCAATGAAGTTGAGCTATCAGGCCTTCTGCAACATTTCCTTGAGTTTTGGGTATCCTTCCATATATTTTTCTCCTACTGGCTTTGTCCTGACAATGAGTCCCATGGATTTTGTTTCACAAAATTTCTTAACCTTCAGAATCACTCTCCTGGTCTATGAAATGGACTGACTATGAGTATGGTGAAAAAGAACTATGGGTTTGCATGGAATAAGTAGATGGTGAGGGTTTGGAGGGACGTGGACAAGTTGGTCACATCGTAGCCATGACCATTAATAGATGGAGTTATTAGGGACCGTTTAGGTACAGAATATGGAGATTGTAGCGAAGATGTGGTATGATGAAGTTATTATGGACCGTTTAGTACCGAGTATGGAAGATGTGGCGGAGATGTGGTATGATGAAGTGGCAGTCAAATAAAATGATGACCCATTAAGGTGACATACGACTATCCATATTATACACGCCTTATCTTTTTAACTTGCTGTTTGAAATAAATTTTGCATTTTACCTTTAGAACTTAACCTTTCTACTTGATAACTATTTTGGTGTTGATCCATAGGTACCTTTTAGCATGTTTGGTCTCCAAAACTAGGTCCTTCAATTTCTTGCATTGATGATTTATTTGTGAGTTGTACAATTGTGCGAGAGTTGATAAGTAAGTTGTAGCTGCATAATCATATTATATGCAGAATGGAATCAACGATAGAATGTGAGAAGAGGGAAAAGTGAAGTATGGTTATGGAATATGAGTGTAAAAATGAAATCTAAATGGGTTATGATAGTGAGATGGAATGAAATGTATAATAAAATGGGAAATAGGGTGAGATGGAGTAAAATTATGAAAATAAAATGTAAATGGAACTGTAAAATAAAATGAAAATAGAATGATATGGAATGAGACTATGAATTTGCGGACTCTGAACTGCAAATGAATGTAACTTTTTGTCACTACTTATTATAGAAAGGAAATGGAAAATATAGGATGTCAGAAATATCTGATTTTCACCCTATATTTTCTGTATAAGTATGCCAATCAATGATTGGTTTTCAAGCTCATACATATTTATATATATATATATATATATATATATATATATATATATATTTTTTTTTTTTTTTTTTTTTTTTTTTTCTTTTTTTTTTTTTTTCTTTTTAGGAAAAATAAATACTAAGTTAGTGGAGAAGAAGAATTCTTCTTCACTAGCTTCATTTCAGAGTTATTCTGGAAAATGTTAACGAACTCCTCTCTTGAGATTGGCTTCTGATACATCTTCAACTAATGACCATTCACAAGAGGAGGTATTTTGCTTTCATTTATGGTCCTTATCCTTACTGCTCCATTATTAAATACTTCTTCAATCTCATATGGCCCAAGCCAATGAGTCTGAAACTTCCCCTGGAAATCTTTGAATTTTGGATCGAACAAAAGTGCCCAATCACCTACTTGAAACTTCTTCTCCTTGATATATTTATCATGCCATTTAGCCCTTTGCTATTGGAATATACTATTTCTTTGAATTGCATCTTTCCTCATTTCATCAAGCTCATTGAGTTGCTCCAATATATGTTTCTGTGCCTCTGATAAATCTAGTCCCAATTGGACTACCATATTGAAGGTTTTGATTTGAAACTCTATAGGGAATAGGACTTGTTTCCCAGAAACAAGTTCATAGGGTGTATGTCCCGTTGTGTTCCTCCATGTAGCTCTATAAGCCCATAAGGATTTAGGAAGCCTTTTTACCCAATCTCTTCTATGTAGATGCACAGTCTTAGTGAGAATTCCTTCAATCACCTTGTTTGTAGATTCAATTTGACCATTTGCTTGTGGATGATAGGGGGTAGATTTCCTATGTTTGATCTTGTAATCTTCCACAAGACTCTTCACCATTTTAGATGTAAATTGAGATCCCCGTTCTGTCACAATTTCTCTTGGAACACCAAAACGAGTGAAGATGTCCTCAAAAAGAAAATTAACTATAGATTTTTCATTAGCAAAAGGTAATCCTTTATCCTCTACACATTTAGTGACATAATCAGTGCATACCAATATATATTTCTTTTGCTTAGATGGGGGATTAATTGGTCCAACAAAATCCAAGGCCCATTTTTCAAAAGGTTCAATGAGTACCTGAATTTGTAGTGGCATTTCATTTGAAGAAGCAAGTTTTCCTACCCTTTGGCAACTGTCACACCTCTTGACATATTCTTTGTTATCTCTGAAGATGGATGGCCAATAATATCCTAAAGAAAGGATTTTATAGGTTTTCCTCTTGTCAGCAAAGTGTCCACCACACAGTTCATCATGACATGCCTTAAGAATCTCAGGCATTTCATCTTCCCTAACACATCTTCTGATCATGAGATCTGGACCTGTTTTATATAATTCATTAGTGATCCATGAGTATCTTGCACTTATTTGAATGATTTTTCTTTTCTCTCTAGGAAACAAATGTGAAGGAAATTTCTCGGTGACTAAGTAATTGGAAATATCTGCAAACCAAGGGGCCTGAGTAGTCACTGCAAAAAGATATCCATTAGGAAACTTATCTTCAACCAAAGTGTCGTCTTTGATATTTTGAATTCTGGACAAGAAATTTGCAACTGTGTTTTGTTTTCCATGTCTATCTAGCAGAGTAATATTGAATTATTGCAAACCATCTTGTAACTCTGCCATTAGTAATAGGTTTATTCATTAAATATCTAATTGCAGAGTGGTCTGTATGAACGAAGGTTTCATAGCTTGTTATATAATGTCTAAACTTATTGATAACATGAACAACAACTAAAAAATCCTTTTCAGTTACAGTATAATTTAACTCGATGGGAGTCAAATTCTTACTTGTATAGTAGATGGCATAGGGAATCCAATCTTTTTGTCCTAATACAACTCTCAGAGCTATATCTGAAGCATTTGTTAAATGTGAAAATGTAGTTTCCAATTTGTACCTCTCAAGATGGGCGCTTCATAAATTCTTGCTTTAAAAGTCTCAAATGCTAACTGGCATTCAGGATTCCAATTGAATTCACAATCCTTGGTGAGTAATTTGAAGAGTGGGGATGCTATTTTAGTGAAATTTTCTATAAATCTTCTATAGTATCCTGTAAATCCTAGAAAACTTCTAACATCCTTTTGAAAATTTTGAATTGATAATTTAGAGATGACTTCAACTTTAGATTTATCAACTTTAATTCCAACTCCTGAAATGTGATGTCCTAAAAAAATCCCTTCTGTAAACATCATAAAACATTTTTCATGGCTTAGTGAAAGGTTTTCTTCCTTAGATATTTTAAGAAAATTTTCCAAATTTTCTAAATCTTCTTCAAATTTGTTCCCATAGACTGTAAAGTCATCCATATATACCTCTACACAATCATGTATTAGATCAGAAAAATTCCTAGTACTGCTCTTTAGAATGTTGTCGGTGCATTACATAATCCAAAAGGAAGTACTTGGTAGGCATAGGTTCCCCATGGACAAGTAAATGTGGTTTTATCTTGATCTTCAGGTGCTAGCTGAATTTGATTATAACCACTAAAACCATCCAAGAATGAGAAATACTTCTTACCTGCAAATGTATCTAACACTTGATCCATAAAGGGCAAAGGAAAATGATCTTTAAGGCTAGCTTTATTCAATTCTCGATAATCAATGGATGCCCTCCATTTACCATTCTTTTTAGGCACAATCACTAAAGGGGAAACCCATTGGATATCTGAAATTGGGTAAATTAAGTTTACATTCAACATTTTTTGCAACTCTTCTTTCATAATTTCCCTAAGATTTGGATTCATCCTTCTTTGAGGTTGTTTGATAGGTTTACAATTTTCCTCAATGTAGATGTGATGTATACAAGTCTTAGGACTAATTCCTTTCATGTCACTATATTCCCATGCATATGCGGAAAAATTTTGTTGTAATGTTTTGATTAGCTTTTCCCGTTGTAATTTCTCCAAGTTATTGTTTATGTTCAATGTTCTCCCTAGAAAGATTTCAATTGTAGAGCTACCAAATTCTTCCATAGAATAAAGAGACATCTGCCTAGATGAAAAATATTCAATATTGGATTTTTCTTGGAATCGATCATGTTCATATTCTGGAGATTATTCAAAATTTTCCATTGTATTCAAGATTTGACTATCTTCACTAATGACTGAAATAGTAAAGAGAGGCTGAATACCATTTTCATCATCAATCCATTCTTTGTCATCTATTTCTGTGACTGTTCTTGCTGGAGGATACAGAGTGAATTTCTTAGTTGAATTCCCATCAGAAATATACATGTCACTAGATCTACAGCTAATGAAAGCATCAACTATGGCCAGCCAAGGTCTTCCTAATATAAGTGGATGTCCTCCTAGATTTTTATTGGGGGTTAAGATCATAAAATCAACAGGGTATTCCCAAGAATCTAAGGTCATTGAAATATCTTCTAACACACCATCTGATTTGATTACAGATCTATCTGCTAATTGCAGTAATGTAGGTGTGTAAAGAAGATTAGGAATCTTGAGTTGTTCCATGGTTTGTTTTCTCATGATGTTTATTGCCACTCCTAAATCAATCAATGTATTTGGAATTTCAACTCCATTGATATGTTTTTTCACAATTGGGCTTCCTCGATCTACATATTTTTATATGGCAATTTTTCCCATCATTATGTCTGCTACTTTTCCTACCAAATGAAATCTTTTTGTTTATTTTGTTTTTCTTCTTGGTTTCTTTATGCTCAGCTGCTTTATTGTTTTAGCTAGAATTGGAATCTCCTTAATGGCTTGTAACAAACGGATTTTGATACATGTGTTTTTCAATTCATCTAGAAAATCATAATTAGGCAACATAATGTGATTTTCTACCCCTCTCTCAACTTATAATATTTTAGGAAAAGGAGGTGCAGAAGTAGATACTGGGTGCTCAATGATAGGAGTTGAGTTCATTGGTTCTTTCTGTTTTCATTTTCAGTATTTTGGTTTTTGAGAGATGTTCTTTCAAAACTTTTATTGGTCTATAGAGAATCTTCCTTAGAATGGTCTTGTTCCTGAATAACTACAGAAGGCTTTTCCTTTTCTAATATCCTACCAGATCTTAGTTGAACATCATTAAGATCTAGAGGAGTGATCATGTAAGTTGGAAATTGTTGTCCTTCCACCATGTAAGTATTCTGAGGATTTTTATTGTTGGGGTTTGGTAATGGTTGGGCAGGTAGCTGATTTGGTCTCTGATGAAATGGTAGTAATAGTTGAGGATTTTGATTTTGAAGTTTAGATTGCTGGTTTTGTTGTGGGAATGGTAGTGAAAATTGAGGATTCTGATTTTGAAGTTGTGGCTGCTGATTTTGTTGTAAAATTTGTGTGGGGGGGGGGGGGGGGGGGGGGGGGGAATTCTGATATGATCGAGGATATTGATAGTATTGAGAAAATCTTCCATAAGTATTTTGTATTCCTTGAGCCCAAGGTTGAGACTGAGATTGAGGCCAAGGCTGTTGCCAAGAATTCCAATTTGGTGGGGGCTGAAGATACATTTGATTGTTAAATCCTTGATTTTGTGGCCCCTGCCAAGGTCTTCTAGAGAAAAAACAAAGAGATTCTACTGAATTTGGAATTGTTTCTTCTTGAAAAACAACCTTAAGACCTGGAATTGAAGGACAACCCTTGGGCTCATGGTATTTTGAACAAATCACACAAGTCTCTATGATTTTTGCATCCAAAGGGCATTCTCTTAAAGCATTTTTTTTTCTGCATTTATGATAGAAAATAGCTAAAGCATCAACTTCAGTTTTTTGCTTGTTTTGTAACTTAAGGGTGTCTATTTGCTCACTAAGGCTCCCTAGAATATCTGTTTTGAATTCATCAAGCATATTCCCAATTTCTGCCTTACTCACTGATCCAGTTGTAGATTTATTCACTCTAACAAGAGAAGGATCTCTTGGACCTTTCCCAGTTTTGGATTTTCCTCTTAAGAGATGAACACATAATTCTCCTATGTCACTTAATGGGAGTTGAGAGATATCTCCCTTCCCCACCATGTTAAGGATAGCTATACAATCATATCCAATGGCTTTTAATAGAAGAGCTTTTAAGGTATCTTCATCTAAGTTATCCATCTTTGCTCTTTTCAAGTTATAATTTAATCTTTGAATTAAATCCTCTAAATTTTCATCCTCTATTTGCATCATTTTGAACACTTCATTCTTGTGATTGGTAGGCATGCAATAATCCAAATACCTATCCAAAAACACTTTCTTCATGTCATTCCATGTTCTAATGGACTGAGTGACCAACCCCATGAACCACTTCAAAGAAGCTCCTTTCAACGTTGAAGGAAACAACTTAGGTTTTTGAGAATCTTCTAAATAATCATAGGTTCTGGACAAGACTTCAAATTCAAATAAAAATGTTTCAGGATCTTCACTTTTTAACACATGGAAATTTGGGAGGACAGAAGGTGAGATATTTTTATTGTGGCAATTGTTTCTTCATCAACTATATGGGATCCAAAAGAATTGTCATTTTCCCTATTTTCTCTACCTCCTCCATTATTTCCTCTGCCTTCTCCATTATTTCCTCTACCTCTTCCTCTACCTCTTCCTCTACCACTTCCTCTACCTCTTCCTCCTCCAAATAGTGTGAATTCTCCATCCTCTCCTTCTTCTGCCATTATAGTTTCTTCAGAGTTAGTATAAGATTCAACCTGCAAGGTTAATTTCTCTTCCTTTGGTTCCTCTATTAATGGTATGTGGGAGAGAGGTTCTGCTTCTTCTTCCTCACTAGGTATTCTTAATTATTCAACTAAAATATGCTCCCCTGTGGAGGTGAAAAAGGCTACTCCTTCTGTTGGAGATCCAAGATTTTCCTCCTCTAGGACTGCCTCAGTAGATGAAGTAGGAGATCCTCTTGATTGAATTTCCGACCTTAGAACTTTAGGAGATTTACGTCTAGGAATATGAGCTTGAGATGGAGGTGTATATTTTCTTAGTCTTGGTAGAGTAGGTGGTGTTGTAGGAATGGAACTCCTGCCTCTAACTATAAATCTACCCCTAGAGTCTCTTTCTCTAAGCATATCATTTTTTTTTTTAATGTAAGAGATAAGGTTACCTAATTTACACTTCCATAGAAACGGTGCCAAAATTTTTAGTCAATTAGTGTCCTAAATTGCTTGCATAAATTATCAATTGAGGTTTGTAAGCTGATGAAGTGTAGCGCACTATATGTGCTTAGTTAACCCTTCTTGCTTTGTTGTTTTGTAATTTTATATTGTCTTGGGGGTTTCTGTTCTCTGATTCCTAATGATGTACAACCTGAACTATGAGAAACTGAATCTAAACTTCCTAAAGGTGAAACAAGAGTTGAAACTAGTCAAATCTAATTTAAGGAAAGGAAAAACAGAGCATCTGTCCTATCTCGTCATTAAGCCTAAGTCACGAATCTAATTCTTAAAATTAAGGGTGAAGTTGTAATGCATGTTGAAATGAATACAGAGAATGAAATCAGCTGAAGTACTTCTAGTTACTATAACCTTCAATTTTGAAGGATAACCTTCATGAGATGGGATACAAGCAACTTTTTGTACTTTATGATCTAGAGAACTAAATGAAACATGTAAAAGGTAACTGATTTATTTCAACCATTGTATGGAGTGAATGTTTAAGCATTTAGTTTAGGATGAATGTCAACTTGAAATGGTGATCAAAAACATTCATTAACGTAGTGGATTGACAAATCTGTCCTAGAAAATAAATAACAAAACAATGAGTAAGTTAGACACCAGTGCGTTCTCATTACTTCAACCTTACTTTGTTTAGAAACAAAATCGTTTCCTTTCATGAAATGTGTTGGAAGAACAAATACTACACAATTGAGTTTTAACATTATGATATTGATCAAAACTAAAATAAATCAACCTAAGTTAGAAATACTGCTAAAAGCAAATAATGAAATTAAAACTAAACAGAAAACGAATGGAAATAAAACCTCCTTTAGTGCAGGGGCCCTCTGAAACTGACTCGGTTGATGTGCTAACTAATTGAAAATTCTCTCTTAAACAATCATTGGTCAACACACGACTTATATTATAGAAAAGAACGAAGTCCCAAAAGTACAAAGTTGGAAGTCTGAACCTAATACATAAAATTCTCTGCACACCTAATGAGCCTCATAAATGGGTAATTTATGGGCTCATTTTACCTCCTAACCTAGTCAAATCAACCATTCTCTTAGCTTATTGTATGAGTTTCTGATTATATTTATGCTTATAGGGTGAGTTGAGTTAGTTATTATGCCATGTGGTCTAACATGTATTTAATGCAGATTATTGATTGATCTTGAGGTCAAAGCCAAGGACCTAGTGGCCAAACTCCAGCAATGACTCGAAGTAAATAGAGGAGAGGACTTATAGGAGGGAATCCCCCTCATTTATTATTCCTCACTTCGAATTCTCTTTCATTCACGTTGGAGTAAAAGCAGCTGAATCATGCACTAGAAGGCAGCCGAGCAAGTGGAAGATGATTGATAGTTATCTTGAGTTTTGGGAGCCAAGCCTCCATGATTTTAAGGAAGATGTTGGTAGCTTTAGATGTATAAGTAGAGAGGACTAGGGCCTCATGAGGATTGCCTTTTTGCTTGTTTAAACTCTACTCAAATTTCGAGCTTACTATTTTATGACAGTTTTATGTAATCTTGCTATTTTTTGATAATGAATATGGAATCCTTTTTGAGCTATGTTATAGACATTTTTGGGCCCTACAACCCCAAGCATGAAATGTCCATAAACGAAGGGCTCCTAAGTCCCTAAAAGTGTTGTTCTAACCCCTAAAGGAACAAGGTCAATAGATTACAGCTTCTCCCAGAAGTTCTCCATGAGAAACTACTCAGAATTGGTCAAAACAGGATCATTGCAGCTGCTCCACTGGTTAAGTGCGTTGCATCTCACCTAAATAAACTGTGAGGGTGCGTTGCATTTCAAAATTCCCTTCTGTGGGGTGCGATGGGTGAGAAATGACAAATGGCAGCGTCATTTCGCGAGGTGGAGAGGCAATGGAAGCTTCCAGAATCTTCTCCTGTGACACTTGCCTCACTGAATTCGACCAAGGATGAGTAAGAGGCCATCAGTCTCCAAGTGGAAGCAAGACCTATCAGAGAGAAGACACTAATCAAATCACAAGCTGACTCATCCCCCTTACAGATATCTATATATGGATCCCTCATCCAGAGGCTGGAATTTTGCATATTGTAAGGAATTGTTGTTGGTTTCTAGAGACAAACATCAGATTGTTGGGTGATCTAAGCTTTGTTTCAGGTGAAGAGGGGCTTCTTTGTTGGGAGGTTGATGCTGGGTCGGAACAACTGGTTGTAACTCCTCCTGGCTCTTTTCGTGTTTATCAATAAAAGTTATTTGTGTTTTCCTCCATGCTTTTGTATCATTGATGCTTGTTACATTTGTATGGTCAATTTACATCTGATCCTAGATTGTTTATGATTATAGATCCATGTCTTTGTATAGTGCTATGCTTTTGTGATCTTACAGGTACTTTATGAAGCTAGGCGTGCAAGGGAGCAGGTAGCTGAGGACTATCAAAGAAGAGAGGGATCGAATCAAGAGATTAGCGCAAGACAGAGGTTGGTCTTTCTGTTCCTCTCTATCTATAATTCATAAAGGAAAAACAAAAGTAGTTTTTCTCTGTTTGTTTCTAAGGTAGCTGTCACACCTTAGTGGGATAGAGCAGTTCTATATAGACACTTTTCCCTGTAACAAAATGGCGACTCCGCTGGGGAAGATAATTAGTTTGTTTGTTTATTATTCTTTTTTGTCTATTTCATAAACTTACAGGTAGCATTCGAACTGCATTTGCCATAACAAATGCAAAGTAGATAACTACTACTTCAATCCATCTACTGGATCTGTTTATGATTTAAACAACTAATTCACAAACTATTTGATTTCCCTTGTGATAGCTCTTAGATCCTCCATAGATCTACCCCTGATTGTTGCATTACTGATTGCTTTTTGCTCAGACAAAACCCAAGAACTGAACTGCAAACTATGATCGGAACCCAAACAGAGTCTCGTTTCTGGCCCAGCACAGGTACTGTTCAGAGAATCTGAACTTCAGCGCACTTCCCGAGTGGACAAGGTGTGCTGCATTTCAAATTCTCTGTGTTACAGGTGCGCTAATCAGACTAGGCTCTGTGCAGTTTTGGTTTCTGTGATTCATTCTTTCCAGTTCTATTCCTGAATTTTGCTGCCTGTGATCAGTATATGTCTGTTTGAAACCCCTTTTCCTTGCTGTTATTCAGCCTCCTTTGTACAAAAGAACTGTAGATGTTTTTGTGTGTTTGTTGAGTCATTTACAGTTCTCCTTTGCAAAAGCAGCATAATCGTACTGTCGTCCTTTGATTTGAAACTGTCGCAAGTGTTGATTTCAATCATAGGAAAGAGTTTGATTATTGTTGATGGTCGATTATCCTGTTACTAGTGCTTTTGGTCTGAATTTGTAATTTTCTAGTGTCAAGAACAAGTATTCATTTTAAAATCGTAAGGTGTTGTGATCGTCTCCATTTTTTCTTTCGAAAAGAAGCTTGTTGATATTTGTCGCTTGAAAAGAAATTCAGATTTGTGCATCAACTTTCTTTTTAGCATTCATATACTAAGAAAGTCAAAAAACAAATACATGCATGTGCATTTGCATATAGACAGTCTGATTGGCTTGATTTAGAAAAGTGCATTTAGAGTGTGCTCTTTGCTCTTTGTGAAAAGATTCTTTCTTTTCCCTAGTAGCTAGGATTTTCATTGCATAAAGAAGATAAAAAAGTTTGTTTATCATCTTAGATTGCATTTTAGGAATTACATCTACATCTTGTGGTGAACCCGAAAGGCAAACTTCATAAACAAGATCAACTTAAAATAAATTCAATGAATCTAACAACGCTTTGGAACTTAACGCACAACATTTAGAAGTCTAGGCTAGAGACGTATTTCGGTGTCATAAAGCCTGGTAACTGTTGTTCTCACTGATGGTTGGGTGATTCCTCCACTTTGAGACAATAAGTGCCAGTACGGACTTGTGCTCCCACGTACCGTCGAGTATATTTTGGGAGACCCCAATAGACTTAATCCTTTATCCATAGGAAGTCGTGTCTGCCACCCTATCGATCGCAATGCACTGAACACAGCATTCGAGAAGATTGACTGCCGTACCGTAAAAAGTATTCTGTAGTTTTGCGATTGGTTTGGTAATCCCTCTACCTAGATTTCCATAGCAGTCCCTTTTGTTCCTTTTCAGACTCCTTAACGGAAAAGGTCCATCTGAGCACTTGTCACTTCAGGCTCATTAAAAATCAAAGGAGACTAGAGTCATCTTTTGTTTTTTCTCGACTCTTAAAAATTGAAAAAACAAGTTGTGTCAAAGCGTTTAAAATTTATTTTAAACAGAATATTCATTACCCTTTCCTACGTTGATCTTGGGTTGAGAAAATGGAGTCCACCAACAAAGGAATTCCCCTTGGAGGAAATCCTAGTCCCTTCTCCTCTTGGGGAGATGTTGGTGCACCCCATATGGCCACATTGTCACTTCCAGGACTGACAATGGGTTTGCCTGTATGGCTCTTCTCAACCTCTGTCATTCAGAACACCACAATTCTTGAACAATCGAATCAGCAATTAGACGAGTCCAGAGTTACCCACCAACCTTCTACTTCCTCTAATTCTTCCTCTCCTCCTTCCTCTTTGCTTGATGGGGCTGGTAAAGCCAAAAGTCAAGTACCTAAGGAGAAGAAGGAAAAGAATAAGAAAGAGAAGAAGGAGAAGGAGCCAAAAGCGAATGGGGGCAAACGAGTGTCGTCTAGAAAAAATCCACACACTGCACCGACCAGGCCTAAATCGCCATGTGTCATTTTCAAAGGAGACCACTATCACAGAGATTGTCCTTGCATCCCTCGGATCTTAAGGGACTGGTCTCCTCATTTGCACAACCCGGTGTCGTCAACCTCTGATGATGATGTTGAAAACACACCGTCAACTAGTGAAAGTGAAGCCCCAGGACAAAAAGGAAAATATAGATTTCCTTGTAAACTGTGCGAAGGCAATCATGCCATCCACCATTGTCCCTTCTTAGATGAAGCTAAAATAGTTTTAGATGATTGTCCGGTTTCACCGTTACGACTTCCCCCTGGATATAAAACACTCTTGCCAAGTCCGTCACTAGTTGAAAATCTGGCTGGCCCACTCAGGTGGTTAACCGAAGCATCTATCATTGAAGATAAACCATCTGAATCCATACGAAACGAAAGTCAAAAGGTCGAGGTGGCAGTTGACTCGGTCTTGCCTTCAGAGGTTCCATCCTCAGATGACACAATCACTGAAGAGAACAAGGATGACACCGTCCAAATTCTTTTCATAAGCACAGACTCCAACGAACATGGGGGCAAATTTACCTATTCCTTTACCGCAGGAAGGAAGTTCGTTAGAGTCGTACCCGACCGTCTATTCGGTCCCACCTCCAAGCAACCTAGTTGTCTCTTTCGACTGGAATCAACTAGGCAGACCCCGTTTACCAGCTAGTCTACCATTCTGAATCATTGTTCAAATATATAGAATGGTTATGGCTGGTACCATCATAGATGAGGAGGCTTCTGTGAGTATCCTTTCCTCAACTGCTTGGAAAGCGCTTGGTTCGCCATCGCTTTTGCCTGAGATGAGAAATCTGACAGGCTTTGATAAAGGAACCAGTCGACTGTTAGGGATCCTTCCCAATGTGCCCATAACATTGAGAGGGAAAACCGTTCAAATGAATGTGATGGTAGTTCAAGGACCCCTGGATTACAATCTACTCCTTGGACGAGACTATATGTATTGCATGAGAGCCATTGTCTCATCACTCTTTAGAGTGATGTGTTTTCCGCATGAAGGAAGAGTGATCAAGCTCATAGATCAGCTTTCATTTCCTGGATCACGCATAGCAAATAGTCATATACCATCCCTAAATGGTCTTTTCATGCAAGAAATGTCTCAATCCCCAGGCCGTCCACCCGATGAGCGCGAGTGATTCAGGGGGACATGATTGAAACCCAGGGGGTATGCACCCTGGTCTGCTTCGGCAGGAAAACTTCGGGTATAGGGTAGGTTTCCGCGAGAAAATATGACTAGTCTGTACTCCCGTCCATGATTGGAAGAGGGGGTTATTCTAGAACAAGACTCTCTTGTCAAAGTTACGTGAGTAGAGTAACTTCCTCCACTCGCCTTTGGATATTTCGATAGACATTGCCAAAGAAGTGTTTTGTTTGCGCTGTGAATAGAGAAATATTTGGGTAGCCTGAAAGAGGTATACCTTTCCTGATAAAACAAATGTTTTGTTAGCTCGAATAGAAGGTGACCTTGAAACTCTGTTTTATACCTGGGGGCATGCAAGCCTTTTGGCGTGCAAGCAAAGAGCGACTATTTATTTTTTTAAATTTGTAGGACCTCTAACCCTTTAAACTCGTAGGATTGGTCGTTTCCTAACTCGCATAAAGAAAGGATATGGGGCAAAACTCTAAAAGTTGTCGTTTTATATGAGAAATTCTTATCACACGATTGGATTAATCGAGCAGTTTTAGCACATAGTTCAAGCTCGTTAAAAAATAAACATAAGACATGAGCAAATGATTCCCCCCGTGTTTAAGCTCATTAAAAAATGAACTATTCCCCGGCAAATAACCATCGTGAATGTAGTACTTCAGCCGTTAAAGCCTTGGTCGTGTTTGCACCGTCACCTCCACTTTTTCATTGGCCGATCATTCACCTCCATTTGATTGTTTACCCATTTTCAGGAACAGCTGCGAAGAGTGATTTCGCTAGCCATCCTTGTGACACTGCCATGATTGGAAAATTCCAAACCTTACCTAGAATCAGCTGCTACCCTTTTGATCACTCGTTCCTCAAAAGACGAGTCTCCTTTAAGCTCTTTTCAACTGAATCGTAAAAAATGAAAAGATTGCCGAGCCATTGGCCTCTCCAGCTCGTTAAAGGAACAGGAAGTGCTATCCCTCCTCTTTGGACCTGAGGGATTATTACACAAAAAGATTGAGCGCTTGTTTTGTTCAGCTCGTTAAAAGTATCAAAAATTCATCCCTTTGTATTGTTTTATACTTTTTCGGACTTAAGGGATTAGATGATGAAAAAGGAATTTTGGAGTTAAATTTATGTTCCTTTTCAGACTCTCTAAAATTGAAAAGGACCGAGTTATCTTTGTCGTTAAACGCGTTAAAAAAGATTAATAGCGACAAACTTGTATATAGACGAGAACGAGTTTCACTATCGTTAGGCTCGTTAAAACATAGCGATGGGTTTGCCTGAAGGGAAATTTATAGAACAAGCATATGTTATCCTCCTCAAGCTTGACAAAAATAAAGAGGTACAGGTCAGAAATGACTGGGGAAAAATTGGAAAGAAAACTTGAAGAAACTTTGTTGGTAGCAAGTCTCTCTTGAACATGACACTTCCACTCCGTGTCCGAGTCGGGTTGGGTTGTTTCATTCACCGGTCACATCACCATGGTCACGCCATACCATCCAAATTTGGGGTTAATGCTGCCAATCCATCACATCAATGTCGCCGATATGTTCAAGAGAAGTCATTCAGTGAATTCACCTATGTCTCACCCACTACCATACATTATACTCCATTCTTTCATGACCGCCACCCTGAACCTTATATCACCAGATCGTTTTCACCTCCATTAAAATCATTTGCTCCGTTTTGTGTCGTTGATGTGGGATTCATTAAGGCCCTCCTGTGACAGATCACTTCTTGTTGACATCAGCACATTATCCAAGAAGTTGATCTAGGAACACCCCATTCAGTACTTTGAAGCTTGCATGCCTCAATGGCAAGTTTCTCACTTCTGGCGACAGGTTTACATCAATGGCCTTTGACCGAAAGATTTTGCGTGGTGTTCGACACCAAATCCTTTATTCACACCACGTGAATTGTACTGCAGTACCTTGAGGGTCATTATCATTATCGGTGATTCCTCTCGCGCCTGTTAACAGTTTACATCATTGACTGGTAATCAAGCGATGTCTTTCCATGTTCGACTTCAGAACATTTCTCACATGAATCGACTTGTACTTCGAGTAAATATCGGATGAGATTGAAGACCCCGGATCTAGTTCCATCTATCCGGGCTGCGATATATATTCAGGGAAATAAAGACATTAATTGTACATCATTACTGCACAGATAATCATCCACTCAAAAGGATGATGGCTCTATCAGAATCATCAGTCTACACTCAGACGATTGTCTGTCCTATGTACATGAAAATGAATTTATAAAGCCGAGCATGGGAATGCCCGCCTCAGCTAGATCATGAAAATAGTATGAAGATAATGTATTGTATTGTATCTTATTACATGTCTCCTCTCAGCATTGAAAGAACTTCGGATCCTCATAATAAAGCATTTCACCTGACACCAAAAGATTAACGGCCTCATACTTTAGGGGGCAACTGTTATGGACATTTTTGGGCCCTATAAACCCAAGCATGAAATTTCCATAAACCAAGGGCTCCTAAGTCCCTAAAAGTGTTGTTCTAACCCCTAAAGGAACAAGGTCAACATATTACAGCTTCTTCCAGAAGTTCTCCATGAGAAACTGCTCAGAATTGGTCAAACCAGGATCATTGTAGCTGCTCCACTGGCTAAGTGTGTTGCATCTCACCTAAATGAACTGTGAGGGTGTGTTGCATTTCAAAAGTCCCTTCTGTGGGGTGCGATGGGCGAGAAATGACAAATGGCAGTGTCATTCCGCGAGGTGGAGAGGCAATGGAAGCTTCCAGAATCTTCTCCTGTGACACTTGCCTCACTGAATTCGACCAAGGATGAGTAAGAGGCCATCAGTCTCCAAGTGGAAGCAAGAACTATCAGAGAGAAGACACTAATCAAATCACAAGCTGACTCATCCCCCTTACAGATATCTATATATGGATCCCTCATCCAGAGGCTGGAATTTTGCATATTGTAAGGAATTGTTGTTGGTTTCTAGAGACAAACATCAGATTGTTGGGTGATCTAAGCTTTGTTTCAGGTGAAGAGGGGCTTCTTTGCTGGGAGGTTGATGTTGGGTCGGAACAACTGGTTGTAACTCCTCCTGGCTCTTTTCTTGTTTATCAATAAAAGCTATTTGAGTTTTCCTCCATGCTTTTGTATCATTGATGCTTGTTACATTTGTATGGTCAATTTACATCTGATCCTAGATTGTTTATGATTATAGATCCATGTCTTTGTATAGTGCTATGCTTCTGTGATCTTACAGGTACTTTGTGAAGATGGGCGTGCAAGGGAGCAGGTAGCTGAGGACTATCAAAGAAAAGAGGGATCGAATCAAGAGATTAGCGCAAAACAGAGGTTGGTCTTTCTGTTCCTCTCTATCTATAATTCATAAAGGAAAAACAAAAGTAGTTTTTCTCTGTTTGTTTCTAAGGTAGCTGTCACACCTTAGTGGGATAGAGCAGTTCTATATAGACACTTTTCCCTGTAACAAGCTAGCACTGAGTTACCTCAGAGGGCTGAAGATCTTGGGTTAGGGCCCAATCTAAGTAGCCAAGCTCCTCTTTAATTGTATTTGTATGCTTTACTTCAGTTTGTAGATTAATTTTCTGTGAGATGTATTTCTCGTATGGTTAAGAATAGGCTGCTTTTGATGATTTAGTAGTTTGCTTCCATTTTTGATTTCTATAGCAGGTTAAGCAGTGATCAGAGAATATTAAAAAGGCTAGCAATAGTGCCTTGGCCTATCTTCCCCCTTTTGGGACCATGATTTGAGGCAAAGACTCTCTTGCTGCCCCAAAAACACAGATTTTCCTCATTCCTAGGACTTCTAGTGTTTGTAGCTCTCTAGTAGGTTGATTGTCCAATTTTTCTTTGCTTTAGATATTCTTTATCATATTCACTTCCTGATTTGCAATAGTCCTTTTGCATGCTTTCCTTTCTTACAACATTTCCCAGCATTTCCTTCTAGGCATCATAGTTTAGGCCATTTTAATGCAAAACTCTATTTTTCCTAGAATGCACTCATTTCATTGGTTGCTTGATTTTCTTGGTTGACTACTAGTTTCTATGCAGAAAATCTCTTCCAGAGGTAGGCCAGATTACCAGCAACCACACCCTCCATCTGATCCATGCCCTATAGGTCTCCCAAACCTCACCTCAATTCTATCGTGGTTTCCTTCATTTTTCCATAGAATTTCTTCCTCTCTCCTTGAGCAAACCCAATCATCTTTTTCTCTCCTGGTGATTCATGGTAGACCTTAGGCACCCTAACACCTCATTCCAACCTTCATCCACCTTTTCCACCCATTCTCACAGCCTCAAAATAGCGGAAATTGCTCTCGGCCTCCCCCTGTAGGCCTCCTGTAGTTTCCTTGTTTTCCTCCTGTAGTTTTTCCTGTAGGCTTTCTTTTTAAGGATGACTATGGGAAAAGCTTCTAGAAGGCCACCTAAGACCTCATAGGACCCATCCACACCATCTTACATCCTCCTAGGCTCCAAAACCACCCTCTAACGCCACCTATTCACTGCCACACTCACACACAATAAATTAGTTGCATGTTAAATTCACATAAAAACACATAAAAATCCAAAATTATGTTTTCTGCTTATTTACTTCCATAAATAACATGGTTAGATGTTGTTTACTTCCTTGAGTGGGTAATGACATTTATTTCATGGTTTTCATAGTGTTTTTGTCAAAATTAGAATTAGCATGTTAATTAGGGTTTACTAGGTTTTGCTTTACATTCCAGTATTTCTCCTTTCTACAGTTAGAATAGCATCTGTACAGTAATCTTTCTTTTCTTTCATCACACATAGAGCTTCTTCTGAAATCTATAGAAGTTGGCTTGAGCTCCTAGTGATCTCGTGCCTGCTGACCAAGTGACAACCTGCAGTGAGAACTAGTACTTATGCATATAGCACCGATGCTTCCAAGTTTGTTACGAACTACCAAGTTGATAAAAGTAAAGTTGGCAACATTCTTGCGGCAATATTGGTGCTCACCACTTTTTGGTGCTGCTGTAGGGGAAGCGTCAGAGTATTCTGTGATTATTGCTTTCTTCTATTTCCTATTGAAACATTATGCTAATAGTTTATTTCAACAAAAGTAGACTAGTCATTTCTTTTGTTTTAGTTCTGCATTTCCTTGCTTTCATTTTGAATTCTGCAAATTTCCATTCAGCAAGTTTATTTTAGCTAGTTGTAATTTGTTTTGTTCAATCACAATTTTAGTTTCTACAGATACTTTCAGTGTGGGGAAAAGGAAACAAAAACCAACCAAAAATATTTCCTTTCGTGCCTCGTAGGAATAGAGATAACTCAAGAAAATTTTCGCCCAACACCCCCACTGCTTCACACAGCCAATCTTCTCTCTTCATCGGTGGCTGCAATCAAGAAGAATGCTTAGGTGAACAACCAGACATATTTGAGGAACCTATAGGGGTGGAAGAAGAAGAAAATATTCCTCCGGAGCCAATGCCTGAAAACATAAATGCTAGGGGAAATGGTGAGATAATAGAGGGTACCTTCCCCATTCGGGAGACCAATGGGGACACCAAAATGAAGAATATAAGTCCTTCAGCCCTACCTCACTTCCATGGTCTGACTACAGAAGATCTTGACACCTTCTTGTTTGATTTTGCTATCATTTGTCGAACTTATGACTATGCAGAAGACGAGAAAAAGTTGAAACTGTTGCCTTCTACTCTCAAGGACGCTGGTTGCACTGGTTCATGGCATTACCTAGAAATAGCAACACAACTTGGGCTCAGATGTAGCAGGCCTTTAACGACAAGTATCGAGACTATTGTAGGTCAAAAGATACTAAAGAAGAAATCTTCCGAATGACCATAGGAAGTGTGAGTCCTTGGAAGACTATGAAGAGAGGTTCCAGCTCAGTTACAAAATGGCCAGGTGTACACATGACCCTGAGTCTCTGAAGTTGGTCCTGCTCAGGGGAATTTGGGAAGGCCTTTTGGACACCCTCCATCTACTAGCCGGGGGAGACATCTACCAACTATTCTTTGAGGACATAAAGACTATTTTTAGAAACCATTCTAGAGCAGCTAGAAAGAAAGGTAGGGGGGTCAGCCCATAGCCAGTACCTCTTCCTCCAATTCATCCATTAAAGGTGAAATTGGAAACATGCTGGAAGACTTCAAGAGTGAGATGCTGCAGACTCTTGCCACGCAAATGGATACCTTACATATCAAAAGAAAACAAGAGGAAGTAGAGAGGGATTTGGCCATTTTTTTCCCTAGATGCACCAGGAGGCATCCTAGGAATGAATGCCCATTGAACTCTATAGAGATTTGTTTAGTCTGTGAAGAAGATCATTCTACAGATAAGTGCCCTTCCTTTCCCGGACTTAAAGGTGTATACCAAGGTGCCAAAGGAGTCACTGAACAGATCTATTACATAAACCAAAGGAGGCCGCATGGACCTAGACCATACCAATAGGGGATGCAAGGGACATCTCAGGCATACTATAACCCCAACCAAGTCACCTCCATACCTTCTTGGGCCCCCCTTGCTCATCCTTCCTAGTCCACGCCTCCTCCTTGGTCTTTCACATCTCAATATCATGCCCAACCAACCACCCATTCATTTGAATCCTATGCTCAGCCACAACCTCAGTGGAATGCATCTCATTAGGGGTGGAGGCCCCAATACAACTCTATTCCCTCTCTTCTGCCTCCACCACCTGCCCAACCACAACCGTTACCTTCTGCTCCACCAAGGCAACCCCAAATGGTTGCCCAGACAAATCCAAACCCGAACAATAGACAAGCTTAGCAAGTGTATAGTGGGGAACCATCATGCCCAACTTATGTTGTGGAGATTCAAGAAATTAACTTGCGATCCTGGAAAGTTCTCCCAGATAGGTAGCCTCCACCCAGGGAGGTTGAGGAAGATAAAGAGGAAAGGGAACCTAAAGGAAATCCACCCTTTCCTGAGAGACTATCCATGACAATCCAACCTACCCTAGAAGAGACTGAACTCTTGGAGAATTGAAACATTTATGTGTGAACATACCACTTCTCCAAGCCATAGAAGATGTGCCTATCTACAATATGTTGATCAAAGTGAAGTGCTTTAGGCATCCAGGAAGGCGCAAGAGAGATGGCCCAACCATCAATGTCATAGGACAACTGTCCAACCTAATGTTGGGGAAGATAATCTGTCCAAAATATCTGGACCCTATAAGCCCAGTAGTTGATGTCCACATCAATGGCACAATGGTCCCACATACCTTGATTGATGAGGTGGGTAAGATTTGAGATCCGAAATGACCGATAAGTTGGTAGAGGAATCAATTTCGTGGGCAATCTTGGAGCAACGAAAATAACGACCGTTCAAAGAGAACCGACATTCAGTTCGTGAGGAAACAGGTGGCCACCTCTCTGTGAAGCATTACAGTGATGATGACGCAGAGCAGGAGAATTCCAGCAAACAGAGGTAGGAGATCCAGAGAGCTGGGAAGCATAAATGAACAGTCAGGGAGCATATTGGCTTTAAGCCATGAATAGACAGAAAAAGCAAAAGGAGGAGAAAAACAGTAAAGGAGAGCAAAAAGAGAGAGAGAAGCAAAAAAATTGCAGATAATAGAGAAGGCGAGCTAACATGCAGAGGAAAGGCAACATCAAGCAGACAGAGAGAGGGAGAGTCCGAGAGTCTGTGAACTCCAGAGAAGGCTTGAGAGGTTCAAGAAACTCCTCTGTGTATATCTATCAGGTATTGAGTACCAAATTGGACTCATACCACTGAGACCAGTTGATTTCAAGATTCAGTAAGGGGAGTCTGTGTACTCTAGAGACTTGGGGGATCCAAGTATAGTCCTACTGATCGTTATCTGTTAAGTGAGACTCAATTTGAGCTCATGGTTGTAAAACTATGCTTTTTAAGACACAATAGAAGGGCCACCACTGAAGGCTGGACTAGGAGACATAGCCCAAGAGGATTGGGTGAACTCCTTATTAAATTTGTTTTGTTTATGTGTTCGCTTACCGTGTTCTCTTACTGTTTTAGTGTCTATGTATTTCCTAATCTTATCGATCTGTTGCATAAAATAACATAGACACCCCCTAGCACATAAGTCTGTAATACCTTCATTAATTAACTGAGATCATTCACGAGTGATTTCAGATCAATACCATTTAAATCAAATGCATAAGCTCTTACCCAATGATGAACCTGCTTCTTTGTACTTGTGGCCAACTACACTAACCAAGACTTTACATGAAGTTCCTTAAACCACACTTATCCACCAAGTTAGGAATAACATAGCTATTATTAGATCGAGTGTCAATCAAAATAGAAATAAATTGATCACAAATCTTATTGTCATCCTCAATGATAGATGTCTGGTGTTGTTCCTGCCTGTTTTCCACTACTACATAGATACGAGGAATAATTTTCCCTAAATCTCCAACAGTATACGCCTCCTATGCACTATATATCTTAGGACTACCACCTTGATGTTGTGGAAAATATCTCCTAAGGTGCTCCTCTCCACATGTCAAACACTCTAACCAACTAGTGCCATCATCTCGATGTTGCTACTGTGACCCATGTCCCTGTCTAGCTGCATTGGACTTCTTTTGCAGTGCCATATTTTCTTTCACATCTGCATTCTGAGGCCTTGTTCTCTTTGGCTGCTATTTACCTTTACATTTTTCCTTCCCTTTCCATGCCTGCTGGGATTCATTCTTACTCTTTGACTATTCATAACAATGCTTCAATTTCTGTATGACTTCATTAAGTGACTAAGGCTCATCATACTCAATCCGATCTCTAAATGCTAATGGAAAACCACTGAAAAATATTTGAACTTTAGCCTTATCATACGTGAGATATGATACATACCTCAATAGCTCCAAAAACTTGGTCAAGTACTCTTCGTCTATCATTGACCCCATATTTAGCTCATATAATTGTTTGGCCTTACTATCCTAGTACCTCTCTGACAAATAATTCTTTTTGAGAAGCCTCTTGAACACCCGCCAACTCAAGTCATCCGTCCTGATATCTCTAACCCGCTTAACATCTTCCCACCAAATGTCTGCTTTAAATTTCAAGTTGAAGATAACGATTTTGGCCTTCATGTTATCTATGTACTCATGAAACTTAAATAATGTGTTCATCCCAAGTATCCAAGCCTCTCCATCTTCCGACATATTCACCTCCATCAAATGTAGGTGGCTTTGCTTTCTTAAAATCATCTAGCAAGTGTACCCTATCATTCCTCCATGTAGGGATGATAACATTGATGATCATGATGTCTATCAAAACCAGAACTAGAATAGTACCTGTACTCATTGACCCTCATATCTGGAGTGTCCAACAACCTGCCATCTCTCACGGTATCAGATCTTTTTGACCCATGTCTACCAGGAGACCAACTGCCATATGCTCCATTAGTTATGTCCTCTTGTCCATGGCTGATCCAAAGTGGCCCTTGTCGATGCAATTATGACAAACTCTGAAGAAGTGTAGCATTACAATCTACTTGCTTCTCTTGTGCCTGTATGATCCTATCATTATGTGCCTTACAACTCCTTATTTCTTCTTTTAATATTATCAGTGTAATTGCCAAATCGAAAGAGTTCCCAACACCATACTTCTCTTCGGATTCATAGGGAGAGACTTTTTATTCAACCATCTTGCTTTCCATTTGATATTTCTTTCCTGCAATTCATAATATGTCAGATAAACTAAATCACAATAAATCAATGTGCCTTATATAATTTTGGGAAGTTACCTTGTTTGCAAGATCAACAAATCGGTGTGATACATGTATAGCATAAACATAACAACATATATACATGTACAAATAAATGCGTCAACACATAAACATCGTTCTAGGTAGGGTCCAGTCATCAATGCAAGGCCATTTCAACCATGCATTCTATGACCTCATTCATGAAAACAACCATTACTCTATTGTACCTATTGCCACATGCAACTATCAACATGCATAAGCAATGCCTAATCAACTACACATACACATAAATGCATGTAGTTGAGCATAAGCGATGAACACTTGTACCTAAACCTAGAAGACTGATACCTGTAATCAAGCATAGAAAAATGAAAACTACCATACAAGGACATTGTGATCAAGCTACATATAACAACATGTAAGTGACATATAGAAATATGTAACCATTTATATACTCATGATCATGCATTACACAAAATAAATAATCAAGTTCCTCGTGACAACCTTACTACAACCATCATCAACATTATGCAATGAAACAGGCACATGCAATGCAAGTGTGAGAGACACACATGCAACTAACATGCATGCATGACTAACACATATCCCATTGAGTGCGAGAGGTGAACCATGCTTTGATACCACTCTGTAACACCCTCCTCCCACATCTACCCAGGTAACCATGCCAACTGGGATAAATATGCCATGAGAGGCTACTATGATTGGATTCATCCTCCTATGTGGCCTTAAGGAAGTGGAATCAACAGAAACATAACACAGAGACATTCAAAATCAGCTCCACAACCCTCAGGAACCAATACAACACTTCATACATCTTTCCCTTAGTTCCTACTGAGGTTTTAACAAACCTAGGCTTCAATCGCTCTCATGTTATAGGAATGACACCATTCAGAAACCTAGAGTTAATCTCATTGGATTGCCTGCTAGTGTCAAGAGTCTGATTTTTCCACTTCTATTACAGTGTCCCTAGGATTTGAGCCACCTTTTTAGGCCAAAATCCCAGGTCACTTCTAAGAAAGGAATGATAACTTAGGAGCAGTAAAAGAACAAGGAAACAATGATGCAAAAAGAAGTAAGTTAAACATGACCTTAACCAGACCCCTACTAGCCATGACAGGCGTTTCGTCAAACATATCATCAAGATGTAACCTATGGGTGTGAACAAGAAAATTAAGTGTAGGGATCTCATACTTATCTAAGAATCACTATGAACCATTTTTCCATCATGTCATTTGCTGCATTATGATCTATCAGGTCATAGATACATTATCCATTCATTTACAAGTAAAAACATGTTGAGAGCGATACATAACTACTGTCGTAAAATATACATATAACTAGCATAATAGGGACAAAAATATAAATGAAATCATAGCCATAAAATCCACAAATACATAAGTATATTTACACATGAAGACCAAGGGAATGAATTTCTCATTAATGAATGCATAAACCGACTAGAGATGGGACCACCACGTTCCACCTGACCATAGATTCAGTGAGTCAAGTCTCTCTTCAGCCAGTCAACCCCGTGCCATATTTCATGCATGAATGTGGGACTCATAGAACACACCAAAAACACCAACAAGCATGGATGCCACTGGAGTTCCCCAGCTACACCGTGAATAATTTGAGTGTGTCCTAGTCTCTCAAGCTTTACTGTAATCCATAGTATGATCCAAGGATCACTATGCCCTACACTGAGACACATTCTCCAGGCTTTACCATACATCCCATCCTGGGACTACTAGGCCCAACGGAGAGAAACATACCTCTCGGCTTTACCATATATCCCTTCATTCATTGGAAAGGATTCTTAGGCTCACCGAGGCACACAATCCTGGCTTTATCACAACACACAATCTAGCTCATGGGGTTACTAGGACAATGGCTTTACCATGATCCATAGCCTGGTTTAGGGACCACTAGGCCATGTGTTTTTCATTTCGGAGATCTACCCCACTGAGCTTCGAATCCATCCGACCATCCTAGCTCAACTGAATATGAGAAGCCATCTCAACAATGTTATCAGGAAATGGCAAGGCTAGGTTGAAGAACACTGTCACACCTGGCAAAACCCATGCCATGATAAGAAAGAACCACATGAAATACTATCCATGCAAAATCTAGTAAGGAAAATACACATGCAAGTTGATACATGCAATGAAGTTTGATGTAGCTGCTTGATCCTACCTTTCCCTGCTTGATCTTTGCTTCCTCTTGCCTTATTTACCTTTCTTGCTCCAATGCCAAAGTGCTCCAAGAAACTCTAAGTGTCCAAGAGTGAGTGAGTGAGAGAGAATAATGAGAGAGCTCCAAAACTTAACTGATAAAAGGTTACCAACTGATCCTCAGAAGCCTTTTTATGAATGAGGCCTCTAGTTTCTTCATTTTCCATTATTTTCCTTCAATTTCCTCCTCACATGGAACCTGTGACCGTTCGCCTCCTTTTTCTCCTACTTTCCATTATTTTCCTAAATAAACCCATTGTTCCTTTACAAAGCCTTAGCCATTTCCTTTGACAATTCCCTTAGCCATAAACAACCAAATGAATTCTGCCTAGGATGTCTTGTCCAACATTCAGATTTGAATAAGTGTCCCATCAACTGTGGTTGTTATTTTTAACTTTTATTACATGGAATTTTCACTAGGGCTATTACAAAATGTCTATGTAGGTCTCATTGTTCCTAGTTCATTCCACTTTATATCTAGACAATTACACCCTTCACCTGTCCCATTTAGTCCACATTACATGTTAATTCTGACCATTTGGTGTTGCCCCAAATTCTTGGAATTCCCATCTTTCTCATAGGGTCCCCAATTATATAGTCAGTGGTGGTGTATTATTTCTAGTGTCCGATATATTTTCCTTCAAACCATTCCACCATAACCATATCAATTAACCTTACACCAATCCATCATCATTAACCTCCTATCACTGCATCTATTGTTGTAGCCACTGTTATTGAACGTATTGTAGCTAGACCTATGGTGGTTGCATGTACAATTGCTGCAACTATATTCTTCCTATCCCCCATCATTCCCTTGGAGTACATTGTCGACCCTAGTGGTCCATGTTTTTTCCAAAATAAATACTCACTAATTTCCATTTTTTCTAAAAAATGATTTATTCAAGTTTTATAGGATAAAAATATGTTACCATAGAAATTTCCCAAGTTTTAGAGAGACTATATAAAACAATTAGAAATTTGAATATTATTTCAAAAATATTGCTAAACATTTTTTAGTTTACATTTTAGGTATAGTAAGATTCGCTAAAGTGTCTACACTCTAAAATAAATTTCCATCCTTAAAATTTTCCTTGCAACAAGTATTGCCTCTACTCTATCTACATCCATAGTGGTTGTGTTACTGTTGCTGTAATTGTGTCCTCGCTAGCTCTCAACATTACCTCAAAATAGGTTTTCTTTATAAGTGCTATGATTATGAGACATGAAGGGAAATCTTCTCCATTCCCTTAGATCTCTATGGTGATACCAATTATTTCATCAAATCTTATTATGCGCATGAGTTAAATTGATTTTCTAGACAACCCCTCAACCATTTACTTTCATGTATGGGGTGATTTTTCATGTCCATTCTAATTGTATTTATTAAGTGTGTTAACTGATTTAACTATGGGAAAACAAATTGACATGTTGTTGTTTCTTTTTGAGAGCCTGGAGAGGCATAGTACTCTGAGAAAAAAGGACCAAGGTTCCTCCATATCAAAGAAGAGGATAATCTATTTTGAAGATGCACCTACGAGTTCCTAAGATGTAAATGGTGATTATAAAGCGAGTCACTATGTACATTCGCTATGATGTTTCATTTTTGGAATTAGATTACGTTTTGAGTTTAGGGCACTAGTTTCGATTTTCTTATTGTTGGCCATGAGAAAAAAAATTACTAATCAAACAAGAACTATATTGAGTACCCATATTTTTGAGGTAGCAAAAATTCATCCGATTTTGAAAAGTCCTAATTCAGAATAGAATTTTTTTTTATCATATTTTTGACAATATAAATTTTCTTATGTATCAAGTATGAACATTTTTCTAAAATGTTAGTGATTTTCATGCGAATTTTGAAAATTGTTGATGCATCATCAATCCTTTTTTAGAGGGCTTATTTTTTACACTTTAAATTTTCTAATGTATAAGTTGTGGATATTTCTTCTTAAATGTCAGTGATTTTCATATGTATTTTGGAAAACATTAACATTTTTTAAGGCATATTTTTTCCACTTTAAATATTATTATGTCCTACGTATGCAGAATTTTATTTTAGATGTTGATTAATTAACCATTTTCCAAGTTCTCTTATTCCTCTTCTTGTTTTTCGTGCTAAGATGTTTATTTTTTAAGGGTTTTCCAAACATGTGTTTTTTGTTTTTCTGTGTAATGTTTTTTTATAATGATTTTTTTTTTGTTTGCAAAGTTTAAAAATAATAATAACACTAATATTTTGATGTTAGGATTTTTAATATTATTATATATCGTTAATTAATGCTTCAATACACATCAAATAATTGTCACTAAAAAATAATAATTTTAAACACTCCAAAAAAAACAAACAATTTACATGTAGATATAATTAAAAAATGCGTATTTGACGTTTTCTCTAAAAGTGACATCCTAAATAAGATTTTTTTTGTCTGAAAAATTCAATTAAAATGTTGAAAAAAAAACAAATTTTATGAATTTTATATCTAAAGACGATGACATTTAAAGTTTAGAAAAAAATGTTAAACAAATAAAACATACAATTTAAAAAAAATAAAAAAATAAAAACAAAATCCTTAAAAATAAAAGTGAACTTTTTTAAAAATTTAAAAATAAAAAATTCAATTAGATTAAAAAAATATATTAAAAATAAAAACAAAAAAAAAATAATAAAAACCTTAAAACAATCCCTTTTACAAATAAATAAATAAACATTAAAAAATAATAAATTAAAAAAAAAAACATTAAAAAAACAAATGTTAAAAATATTAGGATAAAAAACATTAAAAATTAATAATAATAAAAAAATGAACATTTAAAAAAGACAAAATTAAAAGAAATAAAGAACTAAGACCCCTCAGGCCCTGGGTGGGGCATGGCTGATTTCGGGAATCAATCTTACCCGCTAGGGGCGCGCGGGGCCCCGAGCCTAGGCAGGGGGGCAGGTAAGGAAGCTCACCCAGCTCCTCATACCCTGCCCATACCCAAGGCCCTACGACAACTCTCTGCCCACCACCAACACGCCCCGCCTCCCCCCTCATGCCTTGGGCTAGGCATGACCCATTTTGAGAATCGACCTTGGCCACCCAGGCCCAAAGCCCTGTGGGCCCTAAGCAAGCAAGGCCAATTATGAGAATTGACCTTTCTCGCCTAGGGCCCATGGGGTGTCAATTTTGGGAGGGCAAGGAGGCACTTTATTTTTTTTATAATCATTTCTCTTTTTCTTTTTCCGATTATTTTTTAATTTTTTTTTAGGTCCTTTTATTGTTTTTTTGGATGGTTTTTTATTGAATTTTGATGTTTTCTTTTCAATTTTTTTTTTTTCAAACAAAAATTGTTTTAATGTTTTTTTATTTCTTTAAATTTTTTCTAATGTTTTTTAATAATTTTTATGTTTTTTATTTTTTATATTTATATTTATATTTTATTTTATTTTAATGATTTATTTATTTATTTATTTAATTATATATATATATATATATATATATATATATATATATATATATATATATATATATATATATAAAAGTTAATTTTATGTATTTTTTTGAATTTTCTATCTTTAGTTTTTTTTGCATATATATATATATATATATATATATATATATATATATATTGCATATATATATATATATATATATGATTTTTTTGGTCGTCTTTTATTTTTTTTAGTTTTAATATATATTTCTATTTATTTATTATTTTTTTTCTCATTATGTGCCAATTTAGTAGTTGATTTTAAAGTTTTCATTATAATGAATCTAGTGTGCCCCCACAGCGTGTCAATTTTGTGGTTGGTCTTTAAGTTTTCATTGTAATAGGACGAGTTTGCCTACAGTGTGTGTCAATTTGATAGCTGATTTTTAATTTTTTTTGGCATTGTGTCAAGTTATCTTAAGCTAAGATTTTAAAATTGCTATAATTTTAGCATTTAAAAAAGAAATTTCTCTTGGTATAATTACTATTTCATTCAAGTGTTCATTTTTAAGGATTTTTTAGTCATAATTTTTTTCTAGAATGTCATGGTTGAAATATATTGAAAACTTAAGGTTTTTTCTATTCATGATCTTTGGTTTTAATTCCATGGTTGAAAAATCGTGAAAATTTTAAGGTTTTTCTAAGATATTTTATCTTTAATGTTATGGTTGAAAACAATTATAAGTATTGTTTCTTTAACACCATGGCTGGAAATTGTTGGAATTTTAAGGTTTTTCAGAGATGTGATATTTTATATTAAATGTCATCCCTGATAATTGTTGGAATTTTAAGGCTTTTTAGAGACATGAAATTTTATATTTAGTGTCATGTCTAAAAATTGTTGGAATTTTAAGGACTTTTAAAATTGTGATATTTTATCTTTAATGTCATGCCTTAAAACTATTGGAATTTTAAGGTTTTTCAGAGTCATGATATTTTATCTTTCACATCATTATTAAAAAATGTTGAAAATTTACCCCAAAATAAAGTCATTCTAGCATCAACACTTTTAGTTTTCATGGTGGTTTTTACACAAAAAAAACTTGTTTTCACTTCCATTTTAAAAAATGTTTTAAATTTACCCCTACAAAAAAAGTGTTGATGCAACATCGACACGTTTCATTTTTGGGTTGTTTTTTCATGTTTTTTTTGGGGGGTTTTGGCTAGAGTTCTCATTTTGAGGTAATAGTTCTTGTTTGATTGATAACTTTGATGTGTTCCATTATGTATGATGGCAAGAAGATTCTATTCATTATGAAAAAAATTAATTGGATCAAATTATATATAAATATGTGATTTTAGAATTGTATATCATGGCTTATGTTCTTTTCTTTAGTGCATTGATGTTTAACTATGTCACATGATAGGTATCTTATGGCATGTTGACTATGTTTCTCACTTTGAAAAGTATCACTTATATGTACATTTCTTATGGGTGTCACTTAACTATGTTACTTATATGTGGGTTGGTTAAGTGTTTCATTTATAAGAATCTCCTATGATATGTTGAGTGTAAATTTGCCACAATGATCTAATTTAATTAATATATTTGATAAATTTAAATTAAGCTTTTATTAGTTAGTTGAAAAAATAATTATTTGGAAAAAAAATAAAGATAAAATCATGGATTTTCTTTATATTTATTTTGAGAATAAGTCTCCTCTGTTTCGCAAGGGTAGAGTACAATATGGAGAAAAATAATAAGTAACAGAAAATATATATTTATTTCTATCAAAATCATTGTCCCTTTTACGCAGTGAGAGGGATGGGTCTGAAAGGGATAAATCTTGAAGCATGAAAAGTAACTTCCAAGATACAATTGAGCTATGATCTGAGAAGAAAAACACTCGCCTATAGCTCTAATCACTTCTCCTAAACACACACTGTAGTTGGGTGTTACAAGATTTCACATGCACATTTCTAATCCATTAACGTTGATAGAAGAATTCACCACCCATGTTGTATTGGCAAATCCATTCACTTTTAAGGGAGCTTCACCTACTAGAGTCTCCATGAGATTAGCAAGAATATCATGGTTTCTCTTAACATTCTCAACGACATAAGAAACTTTAGTATCAATATTAGAGTGGAATCTATACTTCTAATAGCGAATGAAGTAGAATTCAAATTGAATATGAGCATCAATGGCGTTTGGGTAGTCTTGATAAGCAAGTTATGAGGTTGTAGCAGAACAACTTTGACATTGATGGTGACATATGTTAATCCTGCATTACAAAAGGTCGTATACTCCACCATCATTATATGTTTCCAATATTCCTTTAGGGGTAGCCTCTTTCACCATGGATGGCAATACCATGTTCACGTTGCTCTCATATTCACTTCCATTATTGTATGCTTTTTACGTTGCAAATTCCACAATAAATTAGGTAGAACTAGGTGTAGCTCCTTTTGATATATGTGGATTGATGTTTGGAAGTCCCTACATGTACATGTGAGATGAAATATTCATGTGGATGTAATTTTCATGGAAAATCATTCTCCATCAATGTGCATAAGGTTAAACATTTCACTAGTAAGTGCCAACCTATTTAAGAAACATATCCATTGTAGAAAGAAGTATGTTTTACTTTTTTTAAGAGAGAATCAGCTTGTAGAAGAGCTACTAAGAGAAAATACATACTTGCATGGGTGTAATAAGAAATAGAAACACCAACTAAAAGAGTTTCTACTAGAATATAAGAATGCGTTAGAAGAGACTAAAGGGCCACCACCAAGGTAGGAAGTGGTGCATGAGATCCAGCTTTGTTAGACTCCTAATTCCAAAGAATTAGGTTATATAGGAACTATACAATAAAAGGAAGTGAGGTGTCGAAAGAGTTGTAATATCTACTTGAACAAGGTTCCATTCGACTGGGTACATCACCATGTGGGCCACTATCATCATTGGACCAAAGAAGGATGGGACATGGAAAAGTGTAATTGTGTCAAAGCACTAAACGAAATCACACTCAAGAAAAAGCACCCGCTTCCTAGAATATATGATCACTTCTAATAAAAGAAATACTTTACCAAGTTGGAATAAAATATATGGATAAACACTAGGTTCTAGTTAGTTACAGAAGAAGTACTTGTCAACAAAGTTTTCGATTTCAGTATTTGTACTTGTTCCATACATGGGAGAATTTTTGATCCATATCAATCCATGTTCATGTTAGCTTCCTCGATTTTGGAATACTAGTACAAAGAAATAGCCAACAACATCACCAACGTAATTGGATTCATCTGAAATTAACTAGTGTACAAAATTATTTTTGCTTTTGTAATATCGTACACAGGTAAAGGGTTTCTTTCTTATCAATATATCAATATCATCTTCATCTAATTCATTACCATGAACCCCCCCCCCCCCCCCCCCCCCCCAACAAAAAAAACTTTTGTTTATACTTATATACATGTAAGTACCATTAACACGCCATTTAAACGGTAAGCTACTCTTATTTGTGTTTTTATGATGTGATGTACAAGATATTAATTATACCACTGTCTACTTATTCCAATTTTTTTCATGAATTGAAAAGTATAGTAGCATCTATGTTTTTATTCTCATATGTGCATTTACCTTTATCCATCCTATCTTATGTTTTAACTCTCCCTTACCCTTTAAGATGTGATATCATATGTATGTGGAGGCCTTTTACAACTTTGGTTTAATTGGCTATATATTAACTAGTCGTTCATGAGGTTATAACCTTACAGGTTGCACAACATGTATATTATTAACCTAAGTTTTCACTTGGTATGAAATTTTTGTTACAAAGTGGGTCGTGGTAGGGTTGGGTTCCCTTCTATCCAACATTTATTACGTGGTACGCATGCACTAGGTATTGGTGAAAAAATATTCCACAGACACATACCTGATATGCATGTGAACATCACCTATCTTGTCATACTCTCTCTGTGTGGATGTTGGGATGGGATTCTCATCACATCAATGGTGGTTTATCATTCCTCCAAACCCTAAGTCTATTATTTCGCTTTGTCTCAAGTCTATTATTTATTTTCATAAAAAGGCTACCTTTTGTGCTTGGAATGCTGGCATTCATCTCTGGAGGGCAGTAACTAGCTATGGCTCGAGTTGTGGCAAAACCTCAGCCCATATGTTGATGGGTAAGATCTGTTAGGATTTCAATATAAGGATTATCAAGGTAGGGGGTTTTCATATGGTTCGGAAACTCCTTCATTTTCTTTGTGATATGGTTGCAACCTCCACTACGGGGTTATTACTTGTTATTTTGTTTTTTGGACTTTGTTGCTACAAAACAAAAGGTTACAGTTTTGCCCTTTTTTTAAACTTTTTCATTCGCATCATTCGTGTGGTCAATTGGTCCACCTCGTTGGCATTCCTTTTATGCTCAGATAACTCACTGTTTTTTTTCATTTTACCTTCATTGTAGTTGTGGGTTCTTTATTAGAGGCACTTATATTCCTGGTCTTTTCTAGTCATGTAATTTGGCTTAAGTGCCACATATATACTCTAATACCATTTATATCTACATTTATAGCTACTAGTTTTTTTTTATTTTTTATTTTTTATTTTTTTATTGTGATTTAATTTTGTCAACAACTCGATATTTTTATACATGTGGGACTGATGCACACTTGTTTTCTTAGCATCCATACAGGGAGTATTGGTGTACAGACTCCTCGATGTAGTAGCCTCAATATTTGGAGGAAAAATATGAACTACACTCAAGAATTTAAGAATTTCATGCCTCCCTTGAGTTCTAGCAAAACACAACTTTTCACAGGGTTATTGAGTTATAGTGTTGTAGCTAGATATTGTTATGAAACATCTCTCCTTTGTATTGTTTATGTTGACCCTAATTTTCACAGCTTCATTTGTTTCCTTTCACGCTTTCCGTTGTATAGAGGCGTAAATAAGAGTGTGCACCTCCTTCCATGAGCATGCCTTCTTTATACAAGTAAGGTTTAGGTCTTCTTTATTTTCTCAAAAATCATGAAATATGCATTTTTTTTTTTATGTAGGATTTAGGTTTTAGCCATGGGATACTTATCTCAAGACTCCCCTATCATGTAGGTGCATATTACTTCTCACATCAATCTAATTATTGTGGAAATGGGTCAACGCTGTTAGGTCCCTATACTACTAGTGTAACCCCTTATTGTTATTAGTGCAACCCCCTTATTGTATATTTGTGCCCATGTGGTCCCCATATTGTTATTATTGTGCTCCATAGAAGCCCACTATTGTTATTGTTCCACCCTTACATTATTATTGTTATGTTGGATCTGATTGTATTGTGACCACTTAGACTCCTATATATAGAAAGGAGGTATTTTCATTTGTATCATCAAACAATTGTTCATTTCTGTAATGTGAAGAAGGTTTCCCCCTTGAAGAGGATTATTTTGAAGTCATTGATCTATCTCTTCTTCCATTTTGTGAGTTGGTTGAAAATAAAATTTGGTATCAGAGATTTGGATTCTAGGGTTTCATTGCTTCAAATAGGTCATCGTGGCATTTTCACTATAACGTTATTTCTACGAAATTACAAAACATGAAATTAAAACCCATTTGGTATGACAACTCTTTGAATCATATGTCCAAATTTTAGATCTAGTCTCGCTATAGTTTTAGCGATATGAGCTGAGGAAGTTAGAGTTTTTGCACACACCAGAATTCCATCTCAAATAGGTCATTGTGGAATTTTTTCTATAACGTGTTTTTTACAAAATGTCAGCAGCTAAAATTAAAATCTGTTTGAGACAAAATTGTACTGAACCTTGTGTACAAATTTCAAATCTTGGTTCGCTATGTTTTCAGAGATAAGATCCAAAGAATTTGGGGTTTTTGTAGGCTCCCGAATTCCATCACAAACAGGTGACCTTGGGAAAATCGTCATAAATCTTTCTCTGACCATCAGATTCAATTTTCGTAAAAATTGACAGAACGAGGACGGACTATGTTTTTTTGGGTATTGTGTTTAGCGCCGAAGGTGGAGACAGTGATGCATGGAACTTCATACAAGTTCACTCGACTGAACTTGTCTATAGTCAGGTCATTGTGGGAGATTGTGCATAAATATTTCTTGGAGAATCCAATCTCGATCAAACTTGTGGGGTCGGAAAGAGGACTTCGAGGGATACCGCAGGGCGAAATTTCATAACATGGAGATCCAAAATTTTAGAGTTAAAATAATTTCAATATCGAGATCCTAAAAGAAAGAAAAAGAATGAATCAAATCAAGAAAATAGAAACATCTAGTAAGCACAATTGGATGGATGATTTGAAGAATGCGATCGAAGCTAGGATAAATGTCTTTATCTATGGCATGGAAGTTGAGATCGATGGTTTAGAAGAAAAAATTAAAGGCAACATGGAATGTTTGAAGTAATACATGGAATGATTGAAGGAAGGTGGGACAAAGTGGTTACACGAAAGGCTTCCTGATGGCGAAAAGGTAGTAGAGGAAAATCATGATGAGAACAAAAGAAATGTTAATCATGATTTCATAGAATATAACATTCAATTGAAGACCCACCATATTCCAAAGATAGATATGAGGATGTTTGATGGCAAGGATCTAGTAACTTGGATACTACATATGGAACAATATTTTTATCTACATGATGGGAAACCACCACAAAAGGTACGTATTGCATCCTTATATTTATAACCGAAACAATTTGTATGGTATAGAGGGCTCTGTTCTCCTAAACCACTTTTCACTTGGTTAATTTTCATTGAGGAATGATAGCACATTATGAGGATACAAAGAGAAACACCTTCTTTAGCCAATTGATAAATCTCAAACAAAAGGGTTCAATGGTAGAGCACATTGAGGACTTCAAAAAATTGAATATAAGGGTAAATGATATTCCAAAGAAGCATAGGATTGAAGTTTACGTAGGGACTTTAAAGGATAACATCCAACATTAGGTTCGCCTTTGGGAACCTGATTCATTAGAGAAGGCATTCAAGGTGGCAAGAAAAGTTGAAAGAAAATTTATGGCAACAAGGAAGTCTACCACTCACAACTATAAAGATGGAAGTGTTGTTGGTCCTAGTCTTCCACAACCTACAAAGTTGACACCACAACAATTGGAGGAAAAAAGAGAAAAATGGATTTCTTACAATTGTGATAGAAAATACACTAAAGGTAATAAGTGTGCTAAGAGTAAAGTATTCTAGATAGATGGTGAATAGGAGGACGAAAAGGAACAAGAAACATCAAAAGAGGAGGATATACACGAGGAACCAACCCCAACGAAAGAATAAATGAATCCAACCATATCTTGTAATGCATTGACGAGAATTACCACTCCTCAAACTCTCAAGATAGAAGGACATATCAAGAAGAAAAATGTAATAGTTTTTATTGATTCAGGTAGTACCCATAATTTTATTCATCATTAGATAGCCAAGGAATTGAATTGATTCCTATATCTAGCACCAGAGTGTCAAGTGATGGTTGCAAATGGAGGAATCATAAATTTCTCTAGAAAGTGCCATAATATCAAGCTATCCATGGGAGAATATGTATTGAAGAGTCCAATGCCTTCCAATGGGTGGTGTTGATTTTATACTAGAAGTTCAATGGTTACAATCTTTGGGGATGATAGATTTCAATTTTCAAGAGATTTTCTTAAGGAAAGGAAGATGAATTAAGGGGTATCTCAGGGAAACCAGGAAAGATAATTAGCTCTAATACCATGAAAAATATTTTAAATACAGAAAAATGTGGTAGAATATGTTCACTATAGGTTCAAACACTGAAATAATCTATTTCTCTAGATCTCCAAAAAGTCTTGAGCAATCATTCTACTAGTGTATCCCCTTATTGTTATTAGTGCAACCCCCTTATTGTATTGTTGTGACCATGTAGACCCCATATTGTTATTATTGTGCCCTATAGAAGGCCACTATTGTTATTTTTGTGCCCTTACATTATTATTGTTATATTGAATCTAATTATATTATGACCCCTTAGACTCCTATATATAAAAGGGAGGCCTTTCATTTGTATCATCGAAGAATTATTCATTTGTGTAATGTAAAGGAGGTAACCCCCTTGAAGAGGCTTATTTTGAAGTCTTTGATCTATCACTTCTTCTATTTTGTGAGTTGGTTTCATAACAGACACCTTCCATAATGGCATGCAATCCCTTAGCTACCAGGTTGGTCGAATTCCATTCTTTGTAGTTCCAACTATTACAGCGTACCAATGGGGTTTCTATGCAAAGATGATTTGGGTGCATGACTCACCGATGCATGTCTCATGTGAGCATATTGGTTGTTATTTATTATTATTATTATTATGGAGGTCCTCTTACCTCCTCATTCTCTTCACTGGTGACTGCAAGTCCGACTTGAGTTATACTTGATTCTTGTTTCGTTTTTCCATGTTTGTACTAATGGCGACCCTACCTTATTATGACACAATCGCTGCATTGTTCTACCACCCAGCATGGTTTTCACTCCATGCAGAAACCCTTATGTAAATTATGAAGGAACAATGCGTCCTTTTGTATTAATTTATCATAAATTCTTGTGTACGAAATGACTATATTTTGATTATGACCTGCTCCAGGCGATTGCGTTTTTTCTTTTTCTCGGTGAGAGTGGTGTAAGTCTACCCATAACATTTTACATGTGTTTATATATATTTGAATGTATATTCTTACTCTTTGTATCATATAATTTAAATGGTTGTTTCCATAAGTTCAATGGACGTTTGTGTTGGAAATACTGAGAGGGGGGGTGAATCAGTATTTCTTTTTCCCACTATTGTTTTACCAGTTAAAACATATATATTCAGAACACAAGATGAACAGCAAGAATAAATGCTTTTATTAATATAAACTGTGCAGTAAAATAGATACAATATCTAGATGGTTGCAATCAGTTGCCAAGCTCCAACTTGGACTTTGGTGAGGCTCCAACCTCCAGAGCACCAACTCTATTTTGCCAAGACACCAATCTTGGACTTAGGAGCACAAACTCTCAAGGACTTCAATCCTTCTTCCTTCTGAGGCTTCAACCCCAAGGACTCCAATCCTACTTACTTCTGAGGCACCAGCCCAAGGACTTCAATCCTTCTCACTTTTGAGGCACCAACCCCAAGGACTCCAATCCTTCTGCTCTCAGAACTCTTCTCTGCTGAGTTCTATCTATTTACAGCTTCACTGTAGTCTCCAAGCTACAATATCAATGACAACCAGTCTTCTTATGAATGAGTCTTTACAACTTTGCACTCTGCCCACACATAGTCTCCAATAGCCATTTTTCTCTCTGATAATGTCTTCACACAGCTTTAGTCAGTCTTCTGTTAGCTGCACTAAACTCTGTATAAAGAACAATTTTCTGTTCAAGCTTATGTTCTCACTGTCACAATGAATGCTTCAGCATGACTGTTTTTCTACTGGCTGTTTCTCCCCTTCGACTGCCTACTATTCTGTTGGTCCTTCATCCCTCTTTATGTTCTGCTGCACCCTGTTTCTGTTATGTTGGACCCTCACATGGCCTCTATTTCCTCCAGTGCATTTCAGCAGCTTTCAGCAGCTGTAACGGCCTTCACAGCGTATTTCAGCAACTTTCAGCAGCTGCAGCAACAGCAACAGCAGCAGCACCAACAACAGCAGCAGCTACAGCAGCAACGGCTACAGCAACAGTAACAGCAACAATAGCAACAGCAACCGCAGCAATAGCAGCACCAGCAATTCCCTGTTTTTACTGTTTTATACATTCTCATGCCTTTGTCCGTTCATTTCCACTTACTCAATGGCTCTTTGGCTTCCTCCTCGCTCGCTTGAGCTTCGGCTTCCTCAACACTTGCTTGACCTTCCGGCTTCCCTCCTCCATTCGCTTTATCTTCCTCATGATTACCTTCGATTGATGGTGTCACAAAAATATAATGTCGTCGCGGAGGTGTTTTATCAACGCGGAAATATAATTTCGTCGTGGAGGTGTTTCAGCAACGCCGAAAGTGGTGTTTCAGCAACGCTGAAACTGGTGTTACAGCAACGCTGAGACTGGTGTTGCAGCAACGCTGAAACTGGTGTTTCAGCAACGCCGAAACTGGTGTTACAGCAACGCTGAGACTGGTGTTGCAGCAACGCTGAAACTGGCGTATCAGCAAATTTTTGACAAGTGTCGGTGTTTCAGCAATGGAGACATTGGTGTTTCAGCAACTTTTCTCCAGGAGTTTCAACCGTGTTCAACAACGGTTTCAGCAATGGTGTATTCCACCTGCTATATATATATAATTATCTTTTGATACCATATACACTATAATCCTCCCGATGGCTCTCTGCGTCCTCTGTTTGCTTTTAAACACATCCATTGCTCCTCCGATAGCTCCTGATGACTCTGATACGCTTCCTTGCTATATGGTTCCTCCTGCAGCTCCACCGATGGCTCTGTGTGCACCTTCTCTTTGGCATATACCGATGGCTCTATATATATTGCTCCTCTTGGCTCCTCTTGTTCCATCTGCTCCTCTCGGTCCATTTTCTCCTCTTGACTCCGATATGCTCTGTCTCCTCCTCTTGAATATTGCCATATTGACATCAATGACAATCTGTGTCCAACAATCTCCCCCTTTGTTATTGATGGCAATATTCTCCTGCCTTCTCCCCCTTTGACATCAATGGCAAAGGAATGCTACGAACTCCCCCTGTTAAGCTGCTCCCCCTGTCTTGCTGCATCTTTATGAATGAACTTGAGTGATGATAAAGAAATAACCCCCATCTTTTGTCGCAGATGTTCGAATGCTTCCCGAGGAAGAGGTTTTGTGAAAATATCAGCTATTTGCTCCTTAGTACTGATATATTCCAGAGCGATGTTTTGTTCAGCTACTTGCTCACGGAGGAAATGATACTTGATTGGTATGTGTTTGGTTCTTGAGTGCATCACTGGATTTTTGCTGAGACTGATAGCACTAGTGTTGTCACAATAAACGGTAATTGGTTGATCTGTACATATGTCGACATCTTTTAGTGCTTCCTTTATCCAAAGTATCTAAGTGCAACAGTCTGCTGCAGCGATATACTCGGCTTCGGTTGTGGATAATGATATGGATGACTGTTTTTTGCTGAGCCAGGATACCAAACAGTCTCCTAGGAAGAATGCATTTCCACTAGTACTTTTCCGATCATCTATATTTCCACCCCAATCAGCATCGGTGTATGCAGTTACAGTCAGTGTTGAGTTCCTTGGGTACCAAAGACCGAAATCAGAAGTTCCCTTCAGGTATTTGAGAATTCTTTTTACAGCTAATAAATGAGATTGTTTGGGAGCCGATTGAAATCTTCCCACCATTCCTACTGCTTGCATTATGTCTGGTCGTGTAGCTGTTAAGTATAGAAGGACTCCAATCATTGACCTGTAATGAGTTGCATCCACTAGAGGGGAGTCATCATCTTTGCTCAGTTTGCAGTTTGTGGTCATGGGAGTGCTCATGGGTGCACAGTCCTCCATTCCATATTTTTTGAGTATGTCTTTTAGATATTTGCCTTGAGATATACACAATCCTGCTCTGGTTTGAGATACTTGAAGTCCAAGGAAGTGGGTCAGTTCTCCTATCATTGACATCTCAAATTCTTTTGCCATGCTTTGAGAAAATTCATGGCTCATTTCATCATTATTACTAGCAAAAATCAGATCATCGACATAAACAAGAGCAACTAGTAACTTACCTTGATCTATCTTTATGTATAGATTGCTTCCAGCCACTCCCTTTTTGAAGCCTTGTTGTTGGAGATAGTTATCCAGTCTTGCATACCAAGCTCTAGGAGCTTGTTTGAACCCATACAAAGCCTTTTTCAGCTTACAGACTAGACCCTTTCCTGCTGTCAGATCAAAACCTTCTGGCTACTCCATGTAGACTTCCTCCTTGAGTTCCCCATTTAGAAATGCTGATTTCACGTCCATTTGATAGATTTTGAATCCTTTCGAGCAAGCAAATGCTAAAAACATCCTGATAGCTTCCATACGGGCCACTGGTGCAAACGTCTCTTCAAAGTCAACTCCTTCAATTTGCGAATAGCCTTTGCAAACAAGTCTTGCCTTGTTTCTGATAACCTGTCCTTCCTCATTCATTTTATTTTTGAACACCCATTTGGTTCCTATTATGTTTTTGTCCTTCGGACGAGGTACCAGCTCCCATGTCTTGTTCTTCTCAATTTGGAATATTTCTTCTTCCATTGCTTTTACCCAATGAGGGTCCTTACTTGCTTCTGTGAATGTTTCTGGTTCTATCATAGACAAGGATAATTTTAGGGGCGAATGTTCGCCCTTTGGCGAAATTAAGGGGTTTTAAATTTTTAGTGGGCGAATATTTTGTATCATAGTACATTTTTACAAATCACCTCAAATAGCCCACCTTATTTTAAGGGAGAGGGTAAAAAAGGTAAATTTAGCCCTTGAAATTAGGACTTACAACCTTCCATTCGCCCATTTTCAAGAATAGGTTTTATTTAAGTGAATCCTATGGGCCAAATACCATATTTATAAAAGAGGTATGGTAAATTAATAAAAATATAAATAAATGAGAGGTATGGTAAATAAATAAAACATTTTCTATATTTACTCCATAAGTCACCTTATATACATGTAAGGGTGTAAACAAATAAAAATATAAGTAAAGTGGAGGTATGGTAAATAAATAAAACCTCTTTTTATACTTACTCAAAAGGTATGGTAAATAAATAAAAATATAAATAAACTAGACGTATCGTAAATAAATAAAACCTCTTTTTATATTTAGTCCATAACCCTCGTTCTATTTATGAAGGCTCAAGAAAGAGGTTTTATTTAAGTGAATCCTATGGGCCAAATACCATATTTGTAAAAGAGGTATGGTAAATTAATAAAAATATAAATAAACGAGAGGTATGGTAAACAAATAAAACATTTTTTTATATTTACTCCATAAGTCACCTTATATTTACGAACACTCAAAAAATGGGTTATATTTAGGTGAAACCTATGGCCAAAATACTATGGGACAAATACCATGGACTAGATTGTTATTAATACCATGAAAAAAACCATTATTAACCCTAATATTAGAATTAATAAAAATAAAAATGGCACATGGTATTGACCCATGGTATTCACCAAAATGGCACATGGTATTGACCCATGGTATTCACCTAGAATGTAGCCTATTTAAATGGGGGTATTAAACCAGCATGTAGCCTATGCTAAGATTCACTAGGACTTTACAAAGTTTTATTATTTAGTAAAAGACTACCAAGATCTTACAAGATTTTATAATTGAGTAAAATATTCGCCGTGCCTGGTGAGAGATTCGCCAAAAAATTATATATACATATTATATTATTGATAAAATCGCCTTCCATTTTTCTTATATACCATGGAGATTCGCCCATTTATTATATTTATAAATTTAGAGGGGGTTCTTAAAATTTTCCCTAATCATAGATAGGAGGGCAATGGCTTTTCTCTTGGGTGAGGTTGTTATCCTTCTTCTGGTCTGCACACCTTCATCTTTATCGCCAATGATCTGTTCTTCTGGGTGGTATCTTTCTACATACTTCATCTTTGAAGGAGTATAAGCCGGTTCTCTTTCCTCTTCTTCTTCTTCATCATCTATCTCTTCTTCTTTGGATTCTTCTTCTTCAATGAGAAAGTCATCTTCCTGTTCTTCAATTTCCTTTTCTGGAAGATCTTCGTCAACCTTAACATCGATGCTTTCCACTATTTTCTTCAGTCGAAAATTGTAGCATTTGTAAGCCTTGCTCCATGGAGAGTATCCAAGAAATATCCCCTCATCAACCCGAGAATCAAATTTTCCAGGTGAACCATCATTTATTTTTATGAAGCACTTGCTTCGAAATATTTTGAAATACTTCACCGAAGCAGGTCTCCCTTTCCATAGCTCATAAGGAGTTTTATCACAATTTGGTCTTAATTGAGTCCGATTCAATGTATAGACAGCTGTCCCTACTGCTTCCCTCCAGAATTTAGGTTGTAGGTCTGCTGCTAACAGCATGGTTCTTGCCATTTCTTGGACATTTCGGTTTCGTCTTTCAACTACCCCATTTTGCTGAGGTGTTCTGGCAGCCGAGAATTCCATTTTAATTCCATGAATATTGCAGAACACACTGAACTCGTTTGATGTGAATTCTCCTCCTCTGTCTGTTCTGAGACACTTAATTTTTGAATCTTTTTCATTTTCTATAAGGGATTTTAGATTCTTAAAACACTCAAAAGTTTCAGATTTATACTTTATGAAATATATCCACATCATTCTAGTATAATCATCAAAAAATAACACAAAGTACCTTTCTCCTTGGAGTGCTTGATTTCTAGTTGGCCCACACACATCAGCATGGATGATCTCCAAGGACTTTGATGTACAGTGTTCCTTTGTCTTGTGGCTGGTTCTGTTCTGTTTTCCATGTTGACATGGACCACACACTGCTTGCTTTGGTTTGGACAACCTTGGGATGTCTTGTACAGCATTGATTTTGCTGATATTGACCAGATTTTCGAAGCTGGTATGTCCAAGTCTCTTGTGCCACAACCAGCTCTCATCTGCCTGACTCAAGTAGCATTTGTTCTCCTGAATCTTGTTCAGAACATAAATATTGTCTGGTGTTCTTACTCCTTTTGCCACAAGTTTTCCAGAGACAGAGTTCCTTATTTCACAGTCTTTGGTGCTGAAGACAACCTTATGTCCTTGATCACAAATTTGGCTGACACTCAGAAGGTTGTATTTGAGTCCATCAACCAACAGAGCATCTTGAGCTTTTCCTTTTCCATTGATCAAGGTAACTGTTCCTCTTCCTGCAATTTTTCCAGTTCCGCTTCCAAAGGACACATTCCCTTCCTTTTTGCTCAGTGAGATAAATTTCCTTTTGTCTCCTGTCATGTGTCTGGAGCACCCACTATCCACAAACCATTGGTTTCCATTATTTTGCACAAATAGAGCCAGGCCGCATTTGTCCATTGCAGAGATCTTGCTGCTCGTCTTTCTTCCTTTGAGTGGGCAGTTTTGTTCATAGTGTCCATTATTGTAGCAAAACGAGCAAGTCAGATCAAATTTAGTCAAGGGATCGAATGAGTTGAAGGTTTTGATTTGTCCCTGTCTTTTGGGAGCATATGAGTTGATTACTCGGTCATTTTGCGTTGTCTTTTCACTTCTGCGAGCCATACAGTGTCTAGCTTGGTGACCGAAGTTTTTACAGTGAAAACAGTGTCCAAGAAATATGGTTTTGAAGCAACCACGGTTTAATTCGCCTTCCTTTCTGAGAATTACTCCTCCCTCGTCCTTTGGATTTTTGATGGGCTCTTGGTGGAGTACAGGTTTGTATTTGCTGTAGTGTCCATGATTCGACTCCACATTCTTCTTTGGACTAAATCTTTCTTGATTCTTGGAATCTGGGACGCACTTTTGATAAGAAACTTTTTCATCTTTTGGGTTGCAGGAAAGTGCATCGGCATAGCTTTTCGCACTATTCTTAGTGCTTGAGGATTCTCCCTTGAAACCTATTCCAGACTTATCATGTTGAGGTTTTTGATTTTTCAGAATAGTATCAAGTATTTGAGATCTTTTACATCCCTTTTCAATTTGCTCCAACTCCTTTCTCAGAGATACTACTTCGGCCTCTCGTTCTTCACAAGTCTCTTCTTTTTCCTTAAGCTTTGTTTTCAAGAGATCTTCTCTCCATCTTATTTCCTCGTTTTCCACTTTGAGAGAGATAATTTTGTTCCGTAGTTTCTCATTCTCTTCAATGGCACTTATTAACAGTTCATCCACATTTCCTTCTTGCCCCGAGTCATCATCATCTGTGAGTGCCATGAATAGTGCTTCTTGGCTTTCATCATGATCGCTTTCCTCATCTGATTTCTTTTTGATGACCAGAAACTCATCCTCATCAGACTCATCTTGCTTAGAGAGAAGGTTTTTCTTATTGAACCCTTTCCTTTTATATGTCATTCTTTTAGAATTTCTTTCGTCATCACTGTCATGTTTATGAGGACATTTTGCTGCATAATGACCTATTTTACCACATTTAAAACAGATAAGAGGATACTTGCCTTTAAGCTTAGATCCTCTCTTCAGCTTTCGTACATATTGAGCCAATTCGGATTCCACATCTGACTCATCACTACAGTCATTCCTTTCTTTCCCTTTCTTTGACTTTAAGGCCTTGAATGCTGCATCTTTGGAGCTAGGTCCTCCTTTCCTCATTTCATAGGCAGTGAGAATTCCATGGAGTTCATCCATTTTGAGGGTGTCAAGATCCTTTGATTCTTCTATAGCACTTATTTTGGAGTCAAATCTGTCTGGAAGGGACCTTAATACCTTTTGTACAATAGTACTTTCTTCAACCTTTTCGTCCAATCCTTTCAGGGAATTTACCACTTCAGCAACTCGGAGGAGGTATGCTGCAATATCTTCTTCCTCTTCCATCTTCAAACTTTCAAATTGTCTTCTGTGAGTTTGGAGCTTTGCCTTTTTGACTTTTGAGTCTCCATCGTACAAACTATCTAGCTTCTCCCACATTTCTCTGGCAGAGTTACAGTGCATGATTTTTGTAAACTCAGAATCAGTGATTCCACTAGTGATAGAGTTCCTGGCTTTTGCATTTGCAATGTAGGCTTTCCTCTCATCTTGGTCTGTTGGAAGAGTGGAAGTCGCTCGGTATTCAGTTTGACAAAAATGCCAAACTTCAGGTCCAAGGGACATTAAATAGTAAGTCATTCTTTTCTTCCAAAACCCAAAGTTAGTGCCATCAAACAGAGGAGGTTTTCCTGATGCTTCATGATTTCTCATCATGGTTGCTGATCCTTCTTCAAGCTGTTAGGCTAGAATGAAGAAGCCTGCTCTGATACCAATTGTTGGAAATACTGAGAGGGGGGGTGAATCAGTATTTCTTTTTCCCACTATTGTTTTACCAGTTAAAACATATATATTCAGAGCACAAGATGAACAGCAAGAATAAATGCTTTTATTAATATAAACTGTGTAGTAAAATAGATACAATATCTAGATGGTTGCAATCAGTTGCCAAGCTCCAACTTGGACTTTGGTGAGGCTCCAACCTCCAGAGCACCAACTCTATTTTGCCAAGACACCAATCTTGGACTTAGGAGCACAAACTCTCAAGGACTTCAATCCTTCTTCCTTCTGAGGCTTCAACCCCAAGGACTCCAATCCTACTTACTTCTGAGGCACCAGCCCAAGGACTTCAATCCTTCTCACTTTTGAGGCACCAACCCCAAGGACTCCAATCCTTCTGCTCTCAGAACTCTTCTCTGCTGAGTTCTATCTATTTACAGCTTCACTGTAGTCTCCAAGCTACAGTATCAATGACAACCAGTCTTCTTATGAATGAGTCTTTACAACTTTGCACTCTGCCCACACATAGTCTCCAATAGCCATTTTTCTCTCTGATAATGTCTTCACACAGCTTTAGTCAGTCTTCTGTTAGCTGCACTAAACTCTGTATAAAGAACAATTTTCTGTTCAAGCTTATGTTCTCACTGTCACAATGAATGCTTCAGCATGACTGTTTTTCTACTGGCTGTTTCTCCCCTTCGACTGCCTACTATTTTGTTGGTCCTTCATCCCTCTTTATGTTCTGCTGCACCCTGTTTCTGTTCTGTTGGACCCTCACATGGCCTCTATTTCCTCCAGCGCATTTCAGCAGCTGTAACGGCCTTCACAGCGTATTTCAGCAACTTTCAGCAGCTGCAGCAACAGCAACAGCAGCAGCACCAACAACAGCAGCAGCTACAGCAGCAACGGCTACAGCAACAGTAACAGCAACAGTAACAACAACAATAGCAACAGCAACCGCAGCAATAGCAGCACCAGCAATTCCCTGTTTTTACTGTTTTATACATTCTCATGCCTTTGTCCGTTCATTTCCACTTACTCAATGGCTCTTTGGCTTCCTCCTCGCTCGCTTGAGCTTCGGCTTCCTCAACACTTGCTTGACCTTCCGGCTTCCCTCCTCCATTCGCTTTATCTTCCTCATGATTACCTTCGATTGATGGTGTCACAAAAATATAATGCTGTCGCGGAGGTGTTTTATCAACGCGGAAATATAATTTCGTCGCGGAGGTGTTTCAGCAACGCCGAAAGTGGTGTTTCAGCAACGCTGAAACTGGTGTTACAGCAACGCTGAGACTGGTGTTGCAGCAACGCTGAAACTGGTGTTTCAGCAACGCCGAAACTGGTGTTACAGCAATGCTGAGACTGGTGTTGCAGCAACGCTGAAACTGGTGTATCAGCAAATTTTTGACAAGTGTCGGTGTTTCAGCAATGGAGACATTGGTGTTTCAGCAACTTTTCTCCAGGAGTTTCAACCGTGTTCAACAACGGTTTCAGCAATGGTGTATTCCGCCTGCTATATATATATAATTATCTTTTGATACCATATACACTATAATCCTCCCGATGGCTTTGTTTGCTCTTATTTGCTCTGATGGCTCTCTGCGTCCTCTGTTTGCTTTTAAACACATCCATTGCTCCTCCGATAGCTCCTGATGACTCTGATATGCTTCCTTGCTATATGGTTCCTCCTGCAGCTCCACCGATGGCTCTGTGTGCACCTTCTCTTTGGCATATACCGATGGCTCTATATATATTGCTCCTCTTGGCTCCTCTTGCTCCATCTGCTCCTCTCGGTCCATTTGCTCCTCTTGACTCCGATATGCTCTGTCTCCTCCTCTTGAATATTTCCATATTGACATCAATGAAAATCTGCGTCCAACAGTTTGTGCATCTATATTGATTTCAATTATAATGGTGTAATTTATCGCTTTAGTCTATGCACCTCGGTAAAATTATAATTGTTGAATTTCTAAATTATGATCTATAAACATATTCATAAATTTGTATCTTCCTCTTCCACTAAGAAGTAGGAATAGTTTTTAATTTTCTATCGATGTTTTTTTAAATCCTTCATGTCTTGTCTATTTTCTTCCTAGTAAATAATTGTTGTTTTGATTCGTCAAGACATTTTTGTACGTGTTGAAGCAGATGTTGTAGCTATTTCTACTTGATGTTCGAATTTACTATTTTTTCACTAGTCTCTTTAAGAAGAATAATATATGTTATCCTATTTCCGATGAGAAATACTTCTATGCGTAGCATTAGAATCTTGATTGTTGTTAAAGAGTGTTAGCTAATTAGTTTAGAAATAAAATTTAACTGATTCCCTATACAACTTTATGTTGTTTCTTTCATTTCTATTTATGCACTTGACTTTCGGCATTTAGCACCTTGGCAACTATATATTACTAAAATTAAATTTTCTGCTTGTTCAAAAGAAAGCATTTATTAGAGAATTGTATATCTTAGACTTCGATAATTTCTTTACAATTTTCCTTGTCAACTTCCTTATCGATCTCATATCATATATGACTTCCTCCGACACACTTACTTAATAGTCGCCTCTTATAAATGTATAGGCTTATTTTCCGCATACTAGAAGAAAATGAAAACCCTATAAATAATGAGTACTACACTAAGCACTCTAGCTTAACACTTAAATTCTTATCTTTTTTATTATTATTAATAGCAACGAAAACTATTGTTAGTAGTTTATATGCAATATAGAAACAAATTATGATTTCACACATCTTGATCTATGATAATAAAGTACATGCATTCTAATAGAATAGTAAAATCAGCCCTAAAAAATAACCACATTTTGAATCATTGAATGCCCACATCTCTACATTTGATTCAATTTTCTAGCAACTAAATTTGTACTATTAATAATTATGGAGTACAACATCTATTTATATATGTTCATATTAAGATGGTAAAAGTGAATAGAATCAAATAAAATAAAATCACATACCAAAAATAATCCCACCAGAATCAGCGATCCAGGAACACCTGGGAATCTCATACTTTTCACCACCCAACCTTGAATTGCATTCGCCCAGTTCACCCCTGAGATGAGATTTTCTTTCCAAGATATCAACAACCTCTATTGATCCCTTCAATAGACATTTTATATTTTTTTCCATAATCAATTTTTTCCTTCAGCAACGTCCCACTTTTGTGGTTTTCAACAACACTAACCTAGGCTTTTCCTTTAAATCTCACTTTTCTCACCTGCAACGCTTTATTCTTATTCAGGATTAGCATTTTCCCCAGCTAAGCGATTTAGTGGATTTTATCTCCTATACATTAAATCTTATCCAAAATTTTTATCATGGAAAAGTTATCTCAATCTCATTTACTATTGATATTTTTGTTTTTCTTTCTTTTTCAAGAATGTCATACACAACTGTCTCATTCCCAAGTAATTTAACACAAATTATATATTAATTAATAATTTTATTTATTTACATATGCATTCCAATGCAATTCATTGATTTTCCACCATTCACACTAACATAATCCAGTCAAAGAAAAAACAACATTACAATGATGAAGGGGTATTACATTCATTTTCAGTTGACGATTTTTTTCTTGATGTAGCTTTTGCAAATCCTTTACTGAAGGCTCCTAGATATGTTCAACACTACTAAAATAAAAAAAGAAAATGGTTGGACCTAACTGTCGGATCATTGCATATAATTTCTTATGCAAATGTGAAAATTAGTCTAGCAATATCCGTATTTATCTAAGATCCATATAGCCATTTTTTTTATGCAATAATGTGTTTCAAATTTTCTCTCGTTTTAATGTCTTTAGATATTGGTTTTTTTCCTTTTAACTTTCATTTTCTTATACAAATCCATATACAATTGAATACTTGATTGAGGATAATTTTCATTGCTTTCTAAAACAAATTTGTTATATGAAAGACAATATCATGATCTTGATGCAAAAATTCCCACCTAACAATATCATGATATATGAAGTTTCTCGTAACACGTTCTAATCATTTTTTCCCTTAAAAAAGTGTGGGAAAGGTCATCTCTTTCAAATACTTATCTTTGAATATGCACAATGGCCTATAGCCTTTACCTAGAGAAATGTTTACTTGATTATTAAAAAGATCATAAATACTATATGAATCGCTAAATCTATGTAATAATGTTTTTGTTACCATCTCTTGAGCACAATAATGATTATCATCATTACTTTCTGTGTCAGCACTATCTCACGTGCATATGCATATTTATTTTGATCAAAGACTTGTTTCCAGTTTTCATTTATTCTGACATTCTCTACTTTATAGAGTGGAGTTTTACACAATCGTCTCAATGCCTTCATGACTTTTTGAACACGTATTTGCCCAACAACAAATATGATTTTAAAAAATAAATGTATTTTAATTTCCATGAGGTCCCACAATACTAGATCCATTTATGCCATGAGGAATTGAAATTTGAATTCGAGATATGTTAGCAGGTACATTAATTAATCCACCGATCAACGCCAATTTTGGTTTTATAAAATACAGTTGTCTAAGTTCTTGTATTTGCAAAAATGGTAATCGTAATGAGATCATTCTTTCCTCTAATTCATAAAATACTTTCACTATGGAAATTTGTCTATTATGACTAATTTCTCTTGAACTCCAAATTGGAAAAGTTTGTCATTTTCTACTGCCTTTTGGCATTTACTACATATGCACTTAATTTTGGACACATTGTTGATTTATTTTTCTAAGACAACTCATTCTTTTGTGTAAGCTTTGTATTAATTCCCTTTTCTATTAATTTTCTATAAGCAGGTAACAAAAAATATCTTTTGTCTTCAACCGGCATGAAGGAAACCAGGTCCGCTGGTCACCAATCAACGTCAAAAGCTATCCAAAATTTAAACAGTTTGATCCTTATCATCCATGCTAATTTTGTGAATGTATCTACTATATACTTAATGCTTTCACTTGTAAAGTAAATTATATCCATAATAATAATAATAATAAATTCTACTACTCGGCATCAGTTATCCGACTCGATAGGGCTCGGTCCTTGGCACTTGACCCGGGCACTTTGTTGTACAGCGAGGTTTGGAGTTTCTTTTCTATTTTCCAAAAATGGACGTTCTAATGATATTTTTATACCTTTACATCCTGTATTTCCTTATGAATGTCCCTTAAAAGTGGTTCCTCCTACCTTTGTTTCTCTAGTTCTTCTCTATCCCTATATATCATTGCCCTTGCCAATAGATTCGTCATGACCCAATACTGCTAGATGATTTGTATGAATAGTGTTTTGCAGCCCTTGGTATGTCCTGGGTCAATAAGTAATGGCTCACGGTCTTCTATTGGACGTTCTTTGTTTTCCACCTTGACATTTAACTCTGTCTCCCACGTTTCTATTACTGCTTTTACTTGTGTTGGAGTACCCACATGGTAAGCATGCAGCAAGTTTTGCATACTTTCCTCACCCATTTTTCTTCCCCTTTTTATCTGGGTTTGACACGATGAAGCCACCTGACCCTTCATTTTCTTCTTTGCCTACTCATTAAGCTCCTTTTCTTTCCTGTCTTGCTTCTTATTTCACCATATTTTCCTTTAGAAATTCCTTCAGTCCCCACCCCTCTCGGGTTCTTACCTATTCCTGATGCTGAAGCTCCAATGACTAAAGAGAATAGAAGTTAATTAAACCTATAATGTTAACATAAATACATACATTAAAACCAATATTTATTTCTTTGATAACATTTTGTCATTATATTTCTTCTTTACAACATTCCAACTGCTCGTTTTCTTATCAACATCTCAGTTGTCCCCAATTTGCAGCGACAACACGGTTATCACTTCTCTCCTACACTCTAAGCCCCCCTGGAGACCATCAAATTGGATCCCCGAAGTGGCCCCTCTCCAGTCTTACGAGTTGGCTAGCAAGGATTTGGGATTCCAACATCGGGAAAGCAAAGTCTTTGCTCTGATTCCGCCACCAGGGTAGACCCTCTGGACTTGATATGCACCAACCCCTCCCTCTTAGATTTACGGGTTTTGGCCCACCCTTGCAGTCCATCTCGACTCAGGACCTTTGAGAATGGATTTCCTTCTGACCATGTAGAGTCTCCCTGGTTTAAATTTCCCCGATTCTTATACCCCTGAATCTCCTTCCTTCCTCGTGAGGTTTGGTAACCCCCCAGTAGCTAGACTAACCTCCCAAGGCCTGTCTTATCTTTCCCATTCCCCTCTCTCACCCCCCATAGATTCTAGAAACTACTGGACCCCTACAGGCTAACAGAGGAGTCATAGCCTCTTCTCAATCCCAAACTGCAGAATTTCCCTATGATAGTTATCAATTTCATTCCCCCGGGTTAGAGACACCCTCCAAACCCTCTGCAGATCGCAATTTTCCCCTCCCGCCTTTCATGTAATGTAATCAATTCATGTCCAGACATTACCAATAGATAAATGATCCCAAATTCACGATTTTTTCCATTTCTTTAAGCAATTAAGAAACCAGACATCATCATCTTAAGACACGACCAACATTTTCCAATTACTTTGCACACCACCCTCCTTTTATTCCAGAACTTCCTCCAATTTTGCGACATTGTTGCCAAATCTAAGCTTAGCAAAGTTTGGTTTACATACTACTTTCATTCCAGGTTGAATCTGAATCCTAATAGACGCCCGTTCTCCTGCTCTCCTCTCGGCTACCACCAGGAACACTCGTCTCTTGTTCTCCTCTCACACTTCACATGTATTCACCCAACTCTCTTGCCACCTTTTTTTCTTGAATGTTCACCTACCTACCCGTTTGATTTCCTGAGGCATCGTCCACTTGCCTCCTTTTCCTGGCTTCTTCCACCTCCTTCATGTGGGTTCCTTCAATGGACCGCCCATGTACCCTCTTCAGTATTCCTTCTGTCATAACTATATTATGTCCAGATCCTACGCCCATTCACACTTTGATTGGGGGTTTTGTCCTCCTTCCATATCTTTCCCCAGGATTTCCCTAAGAATGTTCATTTCCTTGGTTTGATTTATCTCATTCCGCTGGATGTATAGGTTGCTTCCCAGTTTGCCACGTCCCCAATTTTCTAAGAAATCCGCTGCCACATTCCCTGATCTGTGGATATGTGTCAGGATGAGGTATTCCATCCCTTGTACGAGGATTCCTATTTCCTGGACTAGTCTAGCCATTCTCCAACTCTTGCTTATTTTTTCCCATTAGGTTCCCTGCTGGAGTTTTTTCATTGTGTCAATCACCAATGTGGAATCCCCTTCCACCACCATCTTCTGATATCTTTCCCTTCAAGCGATTTCTAGCCCCTGTTTGAGTGCGTTGAATTCTACTTCATTGTTTCTTGCTATTCCATAGTCCATTGAAAATAACCTTATTGTTTGGCCCTAGTGATTTCTGAATACTCCTCCTAGTCCCGCTTCTCCCAAATTTCCTTTGGCATATCTGTCAAAGTTTAGTTTTATGAAATCTTTAGGAGGGAAATCAAAGGATGATAGGGATTCCATGGGAGTAGGTTTTAGTTTCTAGAAGTTAGGCATCAACATTTTCAGATTCAAATTTAGCATCTCCATTATCGGCTCTCTTATGGTGTTGTTTCCCAGTTTGTTGTGTACCATTTCTCAGCCAAAATAGTTTCACAGATATTCTCTATTATCATCTTCCACACCTCTGTTGTTGTATTTTTTTCAGCTTTGAAGATTCTTCGATTTCTCTTTTTTCAGACCACCCACAGGAGAAATCCTAAGGAAATGTTCCAGGCTTCGTTAAGGATGGGGCTCTCATGGTTTTTCTTCCTCCAATTTTCATTGTTTTTTTTGTGCTTTAGAAATCTTTGTTCGAGTGTCTGAATAGAATTTCGTGATTCTGCCATAGGATGTTTCTATATATGCAGGCATTTAGTAGATGTTCCATTGTTTGCAATTTTCATTCACATGTGCAATAGAATTATGGTCCCTACATTCCTCTTATTTGTAGTTGGTCCCATGTTATGGTGCGGCCATGGAGGACCACCTGTTAGTGTCAGTGCTTTCACACTGCCATCAGTGATCAAATTTATCTTTTGCATTTCATATTAGGTGTCCCATTCTAATGAGCTACACTCCATTAGGTCATGGATTAGCTTATGGTAGGGTTTAATTTCATTTTTCCCTCATGATATATACCTGCTGGCCTATTTCACATATTTTTTCAGTCATTCATAGTCATTCCCGTTCACATCATTTATAAAAATCAATATTATACTTTAGTTTCACTAGGTCTTAGGGTTTTTCGCCATGGTCATTTAAAAGAGTAATAAATGTCAGCAGGCACATGAGGCTTAAATAAAGTTAAACAAATCATAAATTTCCTTTTTGTAAGCTAAATAAAGCTCTTTAACCTCAAAACTTGTTTTGAGGTAAAACAGAGCATTTGTATTTTATTGTTTTATTTCCATGTAATTTTATGGTTCCTATATGTAATAAGTATTATTCAGCTGCTCTTGGTCATCTTTCCAATTCCTGCCACTGCAAAAGCAAAACATCAAAGCATCAGTTCATCAAATTGCCAAGAAAAAAGGGTCAAGCTTCAAAGCATAAAAACAGAGCATTTGAAAGAAGTCATTGTAAACTTTATAAAAGTGGGTTTTGAATAGAGAAAAATTAAAGTGAGAAGGTATATAAATTTATTTCATTGTTATGTGTCATTTTACTTTGAAAATTATAAGTGTGGAGCAAAAAACTTGATTTGGAGCAGTCGTTGGGCAAAAGAGAGAAAAATCAAGCATTCTGTGAGAAATTTGGTGGCACTGCGCATCAGGCAGCTGGCGTTGCGCATATAACTGGGCTACACATTAGTGGAGTTATGCCAGTGTAATTTTACACTGGCGCTGCATATATAATCGGCGTTGTGCACCTGTTGGAGGGCGCTGCGCACTTGTTGAATGCTACACACACATTGCTAAAACACTCAAAAATGCCAAAATCGCTTCAAATTTCTTCCAATCTTCAAGATTCCTCCCCTTTCACAAGTAAGTATTTTTGCCACTCTTGCTAAAATAATTCTTGTGCTTAGAGTTTGTCTCTTGAAAAACTAAACCCTAGTTGTCTCATGAATTATAGTTTTTCCACAGTTCATTGTTCAATTTGCTGTATTTTTTTCTACTTGATTGCTGATTCCCTAAACAAATCTAACCCCTACACAAGTTTCCCTAAGTTTCATTCCCTTCATGTTTACCAATTCCCACACATAACACTCCCCAAAACCCTACTCACATACACAACCTCTATACCCTAAATTCTCAAAACCCTACTCATTCCCCTTATACCCTAATCCTTCAAACCCTTCACTCCATCAAATCTCATTCATATCCCTATTCCATCCCACTCGTTATATTTCTTTTTGAAAATATCTTCATACTCATCACTCACCCACACTACCCCTTCTTTCCTCACTAGCATTTACAATCAATCAAACCAATGGATAGTGATTATTAAACTGGGGAGGACACCCTTGGTGATAGTTCTAGGGACAGGAATTTACAGCAGAGGAAACCTCACAAAGGGGGTAAGATTATCAGGGAGGAATCCACCAGTATAAGCGAACTACTTGCTTGCCCATTAGCCACCTCATGCTTTAAACATCAGTCATGTTTTGAGTTTTGTGAAATGGTAGAGAGGGTTAAGTTCCATCATGAATTAGCAAGGTTGTTTGTAACAAATCTAGACAACAATGTAGTAAATCTTGCTCGAGTCACATTTACTTTGTCACCTACTATTATCTCAGAGGCTACAGGCATTCTAGATGTAGGTGAGAAATGGAACAAAAGACAAAACATTGCCCGGGAGTACTATGAGCCTTACATTAAGGCTAAATACCATAACAAAATCAGTAGAGTGTTTCCTTTCAAATTCTTGGAGGACAGGTTTGCTTCACTAATGAAGGTCATCATCAAGTATTTTACTTGTGAGGGTAGGTTCTCCATATTGTATGTTTATCATATTAGATTGCTGGTGCACTTTACCAGGGTGAGAATGATGAATATCCCCTAATTCATATGCAAAAACATAGAGAAGATGGCACTTTTTGCAAAGAAGAAACCGTACCCACAACAACTCAACAATATTTATCATTTCTCTTTAATTAAAATTGTTGTTTCACATCAGCTAAATCAGTTGGGAATGCCATGGGAAACCTTCATTTCTCATGAGGTGTTCAAAGGCCCTAAAATATTTTCATTAGTGTATCAGGAGGAATGTGGACCCACAGGACAGCAAAAGGTTCAAGAAACTGAAACTGTGGGGGTACCTGTGTTTGTCACTTATGAGAGAGGCACTAGGATGCTCTTCACAGCTCCCAAGCAAGTACTATCTCCACAAGGAGTGGAAGGGGTCTCGCCTTCATCTACAGACCATAGGAAAATGCTATCTCCACCTAGAGTGGAAGGGCCTTTGCCTTCTTCTCCAGCTAGATAGGTACAGGTTGGGTAGCAACAGAAGGGCAGAGATAAAGGAATGAAAGGGTTGCATGAGGACGATCCTAGTGATGGATGAGAGAGAGATTTTTTCCTTGTTGACCATGAGGAGACACAAGGAGTGAATGTCATAGAATTAGGTGCTCAAAATCCAAGGAGTGTCAAAGATTTGATCATCAAGGAGAAAAAGGCTGACATTCAAGCCCTATCAGTCAATTTGGAAAGAGAAACATGGATCATTAATTACCTTGAGCGGGAAAACAAGCAAGTAACTGACAAGCAGGTTATCATGGAGTTGCAAATGCTTAGAGAAGAGAGGCAACTGGCAAAGAAGGCAAAGGTCAAGTTGACCTCCATTGAACAAGAAATTGAAGATGACCTAGAAACTTGGTTAGAGAGGGTAAACATTCACCTTGAGAAGTTGCTAGAGAAGACCAATAAAGAAAATAAAATGCTTCGCCATATGGATTATCATTATTTGACCCGGAATAGGATGTGAAACATGAGGATTAAGCAACTTAAGGCAAGATTAAGGAGGGCCTTGAAAAGTAGAAAGAAGGATGATAAGCTCAATATCTTGGTTGATGTTACATTAACCCAACAAAGTAACCCATGAAGCAACTTTTAGCCAAAATTGGGAAAATTTTGAAACAATTTTGTCAATTTCAAATTTTTGAATTATGCAACACACGAAATTGTGGTATATGCGCAGTGCCAACACTTGATTGATGCATCCTTAGGAGGAATGGCTTATAGATCTAGATTTAGCATAAAGAGGACATTAATCCCTCAAAGTTTCATCTCATTTGGAGCAAAAATGGGTCACCTAAAGTGCAAAAGACACTCAACAATTGCCCTCTCTGCCACTTTTTGCACCCACAGGAAGCAGTCTTGGGATAATTCATTTTTGAAGGGGAAAATTACCTCCAAATCAAGAAATTAAATATGATCCGAAAACTCGATAGACATATCTTTCCAGCAAGCTATGTTGGGTCTAATTTGGTGGAGTGTAAGACCTTCAAAAGCAAGCTAGAAGTGGTGTTGCGCATACAGGACATGGCGCTACACATATAGCTGATTTTTGCCAATTTTTGCCCAGAACTTCGAAATTTTTCTAGTTTCACTGCCAGTTGACTTTTTCTCTCTTCCTTAGTGAATTTATGATTGTAAATTATGTAATGCAGTGTATATATGAATGTAAAATGACTTTAGGGGGTAGATACATCAGTTACAAGTGGTTTGGAAGTGAATGTACGAGTTTCCTTGGTTTTAGAGGCAAGTTGTTCCATTGCCTATTTTCTTGTTGCTAGTTTAGATGTGGTTGAAATAGCACCTGATCTCTTGGATTCGACCCCTGATGGCTAGCTCGGGTGGTTTTCTTGCATATATTATGTTCTTTCTTACTCATTTGTCAGGGTTGGACTCTTTTGGAAGTGGTGCACACATTGTATACTTGTATCAGCAGATTGGAAAGGACTAAAACCAGGTTTTGTAGCTATTTTTGTGAGATTCTTGTGATACTGTGTTTTTGTATTGTTTCTTCTTCTGTAATAAGTTATTCTTATGTGTTATATGTTTCAAAACCTTTTCCATTCTTCTTAGCTAAATGAATCAAGAGAAATAGGAAAAATACATTGATAACAGTGCTTTGCCTTGGGAATGCATTTAGTTCTTAATGTTTTCAGCAGTTTGAAAAGGATTCATGGTCTCTACATGCCTAACTCAGCCCTTCAGCAGTCTTAAACCAACCATCTCACTTGATTACTAGTGCATAAACACTTATCTATCTTTCCCCACAGAACATGTCTACATCCCTTATTTGATTTCCCGGACCTAATCTGCCTGCTCCATTTGATCCAGTAACCAAACCTTCAAAATCAAACAAAAATCCTAGAGATACTATACCTAGCCTAAAATCTATTCTTATTTTAGTCATATCCACTGATATTGACAAGGAGAGAGCCCTCTCCCGACCTGGTAGGGCTAGCTACCAGGTTAAGTGTGGTTTGTGGTTATCCTAAGATTGCCTCTCTTCAGCCTGAGGTTGATCTAGGCTCTAACATAGTGGCGACCATACTGGGGAAGAAAGATAAACTACCCTGGTACCATTGAGAAGTTCTGAACTTTTGGATGATAAGTTTAGAATACGGTAGGCTGAATATTGGAAAGGCAATATCAAACTTTTGAGAATTTCTGAACACACTGGCTTCAAGAAGATACACCAAGTCCAACCCCGATCCCAATCCTCCTCCCGTATTCGAAAATCCTAATCTCGTTCCCAGGATTCTTAGATAAGAGAGTGTATCAGGTCCTAGACTGGTTTTCAGATCTCATTCATGCCCTGTGAAGTGGCTGTTCCTCAAAGAACTTCCATTTGACGAATACTTTGGTCTGTCCTTGTTTAGAACCACATCAGATAGTGAATTGTTGGACATGGTTGTAGACCCAGAATTCATCAACGAGCTTGAAATCCAATGAGCCAATTTGATAAGTAACCGAAATCTTCAAAATTCTCCTCAATCATCTATCACCACCGATCAAATTCTTGAACTCTCTGATTCAGCTTCAACATATTTTGCCTCGTCATCATTTCCTCATATTTCAGAGCATCATCCAACACCTCCATTCATACCTTCAATCCCTCAACAACCTATCATTACCCCTCAAACACCCGTCACTTCCGCTACATCAACTCCTCTTGTTGTCACAAATCCCTCAGTTACTTCATCATCAGTTTCAAATTTGCCACGAGCCATGGTTGCCAGATATGCACCTCTAGTTCTGCCTCAAAATTTGGATGCTATGCCTACTGATTACCAAAGTAAGATACCATTGTTTGATGCTACTCAAGGTATCACAACGCAGCAACATGTTGACAGGATGAATGACTTCTATGATCTTCATGAGGTAGATGAAGAGAATGTGACCATGCATTTATTTGTGCAAAGTTTTGGAGGCATGGTTTGAAAGTGGTTTAAAACATTACCAGCGGGATCCATCAATACTTTGTTGGTTCTACACAGAAAATTCCTGGACTAATGGGAGGTAAAGAAAAATCCACTTCAAATTCTTTCTGAGTATGAAAACATGAAAAGGAATGTAGGTGAAAGTGTCCAAGACTATTGTGTAAGGTTCAATATAGTTTATAATTCTATTCTAGCTGACATCAAGCCACCAATGGGCTTAGCATTGATCAAATTTCCTGATGGCTTCGATGCTGATATGGCATATCAGTTGAGAGAAAGAGATTGTACCACACTTGAGGATATGCAAAAGAACACAGTAAGTGTAGAGGAAAATCTATTGGCCAAGAGAGCAAGGATGAAGACCAAAAAGAAGGTGACTATAAAGGAAGAAGCATCTTCCTCAGATTTTAAGGCAGATCATATACTCTAGAAAATTGAGAAGATGTTTGATCGGTTGACAATTGTAGACAAGCCTGAGAACACAATCAGAAATCCAAACCTCTGAGGATAGCAACAACCTCAGTTCACGATCAAACAAATGGAGGAGAAGGTACAAGATCAGTCATCACAGCAACAAGTCAAAACACCTTTACAGCAAAATTATGTGCACGGGATGGAAAGTGAAGATGATGATGATCCGGTGGTGGAGGCTAATCATTTCTTTACTATTGATGGTTTGCCCATTTTTCTCATGGAAGATGAAGAATATTCAGAGGTTTCAAATGTTCAAACATATGAAGATTTCATACTAGAAAATGAAGGGGTTTTAGAGGATGAATCAGATGATTATCAGAGGGGATATATGAATGCATTGACAATGCAGCAGAAGCAATATTCATTGAGAAGCAGAGATGTACCAGTCAACCCGGTTCAAAAGCGAAAAGAGGTGCAACCCAAGAATGACTCCTCAAACACTCAGAAGAAAGGGAAGGAGCCTGCTAACCCAACTTCTAGCAAAGGACCATCTGCAAATGAGAAGACCAATCAGCAAAGTGCCGCGGAGGAAAAAGTCAAAAAGTAAGGACACTTCAGTCAAAGAGGTAGATAAAGTTTCAGCTTTTAGTTTAGAAAATGAGATTGCTAAATTAAAGGTTTCAATTCCTTTGACTGAATTGATGAAGAACATCAGTTATAAAAACTAAGTGTCCAAAATTTTGAACATAGATCCTTTATCGGATATTGTCAATGTAGAAGATGATCACCTAGAGCTCATCTTTGGCCCTGCTTTAGAAGGCCAGTTTGAGGATAGTGAAGTGCCTCCATTCTATATAAGCCTTAGATTGCATGAGTATGTCCTTCATAATGCCATGTTTGATTCCGGAGCCTCCCATAATCTGATGCCAAAAGCCATTATGGAGAAATTGGGCCTTGACATTACTTGTAAATATCACGACCTCTATTCTTTCGATTCTGGTAGAGTCCGATGTATTTGTCTTATCAAAGACTTGGTGGTGTCTCTAGATCAAATCCCAGCCAAGAATGTTCTCATGGATGTCGTTGTTGTGGACATCCTGCCACGGTTTGGTATGTTGTTGTCCAGATCGTGGGGTGCAAAGCTTAAAGGAACTTTACAACTAGATTTCTTTTATGCTACCATTCCCATGTTTGGTCAATTGAGAAAATTATATAGGGAAAATAAAATTAAGTACATGATCACAAGCAAGGAGAAACCACTAAATCATCTGATTAATGCTATACATACTGATTTAGAATCATTTGTATTATATTTAGATAGTGTTTTGAATGATATTGATAGTCAGCTAGTTGAAGTAAAAGATGTGCCAGTGATTTCAGAGAATTTGAGAGCAGTCCTTGATAAGGAAAGACAAAAACTTGAAAGTACCTCCGAGCAGTTTGCATTCCGGCAGCAACAGAAAGGTAATGAGCAGCAACAAATTGAAGAAATCAATCAAGGTAAGAAAGAAGATGAAACAAAATTTCAACACTTAGAGGAATAAGAAGGCCTATGGAGTATGGATTTTGATGGAGTTGTGGGTAAAGATTGTGTCGGCATAGGGATTTGGATCCACAGCTCTATTTTCCAGCCTAATAAGGTCCCTAGTAATGTAAGAATTTTCTCGTATAAATTGGCCTTTGGTTTTTCTAATAATGAAGCGGAATATGAAGCGCTAATTGTAGGTTTGAAAATTCTCAAAAAGCTAAAAGCAAAAAGGATATCATTTTATGTGGATTCAGAGCTAATAATCAAGCAAGTTAAGGGTGAATATCAAGCCAAACATCCACAGATGAGGGCCTATCGTAATGCAGTTTTAGATATCTTAAGGATGTTTCCATATTATACCTTGACATGTCTACCACATGCACAAAATATAATTGCATATTTACTTGCAACCGCTGCCAGTAATTTGAAGATCCCAATCAATTCCAATAACAAGTTTGAGATCCATGTCAAGCACTGTCTAGCTGTCCCCGACAATCTAAGGTATTGGCAAGTCTTTTGGGATGTTAAGGAGATTAAAGATTTCTTGCAAAATGAAGGTAACTATAAGGATGCTTCCATAGATTGTGATCGTGATGATGATGAACCAGAAATAGAAGTCAATCAGATGGAAGTATTGCAGCTTAAGGACAATGTCATTCCTAAAGGTCTTATTCCTTTAGAAGAACTCTTCGATCAGGATGATGTGGCTAGGAAGCCAAGCTTGGTGCCAACAGATAAGGGTGTTGAGGATGTGAATCTTGGAACAGCCGAGAAGCCAAAGTTTGTGAAACTATCAAAGTCATTATCCCCCGAGGTAAAATCTAAATATGTCAAATTATTGTCTAAATTTGTTGATGTGTTTGCTTGGGATTATTTAGATTTAGAGGTATATAACAAAGACATAATTCAACACACAATTCCCATCAAGCCAAATCAAAAGCCATTCCATCAGAAGCTCAGAAGGATTAATCCCAAGTTGCCGCCTTCAATTGAAAAATAGGTAAATCGATTATACAAGGCTGGTGTAATTGTTCCAATTAGATTTTCTGATTGGATTTCTAATCTTGTTCTCGTGAGGAAAAACACCAAGGAGATCAGATTGTGCATTGACTTCAGAAATTTAAATAAAGTGTCATTGAAGGACAATTACCCGCTGCCGAAGATGGATCACATCCTCTAGAGAGTGGTTGGAGCATCACGTATGTCACTGCTTGATGGATATTCCAGATATAATCAGATTTTGGTGCATGAAGATGACTGTGACAAGACTACATTCACCACCTCTTGGGGAACATTCCATTACGCCAAAATGTCGTTTGGTCTGAAAAATGTCGGAGCTACATTTTAGCATGCAATGGACATCGCTTTTGCCAATGAAAGGGATGTGTTTTTGGTTGTATATTTAGATGATTTGACAGTGTTTTCAAATTCAGATGATGTGCACCTTCACCATTTGCGGATTATGTTTCAGTGATGTAGGAAATTTGGAATATCGCTCAATCTGAAGAAAAGTCTCTTTGCTATGAATGAAGGGAATTTGCTGGGCCATATCATCTCAAAGGAAGGCATTCGCATTGATCCATCAAGAGTAGAAGCAATTCAGTAGATTGATTTTCCCAGGAACAAGAAGGAAATACAAGCATTCAACGATAAGATGAATTTCTTACGAATACTTTTACCTAATCTTGCTGAACATTTGAGAGAAATCACTAATATGTTGAAGGAGGATAGCGTGGTGAAATGGACAGAAGAAGCCATGAAATCATTTAATTTGGTAAAGTATGCCTTATCTACAGATCTAGTTTTGATTAGTCCAGATTATACACAAGATTTCATTTTATTCTCATTCGCATCTGAGCATACCATGGCAGCAATTTTAATGCAAAAGAAAGATCAAATAGAAAATCCCATTGCATTCTTCAGTAGAACTATTAGGGATGTAGCCTTGAAGTAGAACATTATTGAGAAACAGGCTCTTGCTCTTGTCAAAGCCTTGAAATATTTCTGGGTGTATATTCTGCACTCTCACATCCTAGAATATGTTCCCAACGCAGCAGTTAAGGATGTGCTAGTACAAACCGATCCGTAAGGAAGATGGGGAAAATGGATTGCAGCAATGTTAGAATACGACTTGGAGATCAAGCCTACAAAGTTAATCAAAGACCAAGGTCTGGCAAGTTTGATGGCAGAATCAAATTTGCATGCATTAGATATAAACCTTATTGCTGCCATGTCTGAAGATGAAGAGGATAGCTCTCTAATCCAAGTGTCTGAAATGTTCCTTCAGTCACCATGGTATTCATATATTGTCTATGTGCTTCAACACCTTTCTCCGCCACCGGAAATGTCAAAGAATAAAGGTAGAACTCTTAAACTAAAAGCTGCTAAATTCTGCATTTTAAATAATGCCATTTATTGGAAAGATCCAGGTGGTGTTTTGCTGAACTGTTTAATCGAAGATGAAGCCCAACAGGTAATGAGTGATTTTCACAAGGGTGATTGTGGCGGCCACTTGTTTTGGAAGACAACAGCGAACATAATTTTGAGAGCAGGATACTAATGGCCCACCTTGTTTTTAGATTTCTATAAAACAGTCATGAATTGTCATGAGTGTAGGGTTTTTCAAGGGAAAAGAAAGTTGTTGCCTCTTCCTTTGAAACCGGTTGAAGTCAGTGCACCTTTTCAGCAATGGGGACTTGATTTTATTAGTGAGATCCATCCAACATCCTCGGCTCAGCACAAGTGGATTCTGAAAGTGACAGACTATTTTACCAAGTGGATTGAAGCAATTCCGACCAGGCAGGCAACCGACACAGTAATCATTCAATTTCCGGAATCAAATATTTTATCTCACTTTTTTTGTCCTAGTAAAATCATAACAGATAATGCAGCTGCGTTCAAGTCTAAGAAAATGATCGATTTTTGCAGCAAATATAAGATTACCTTGGGTCACTCCATGGCATATTACCCGCAAGGTAATGGTCTGGCTGAATCATCTAATAAATCATTGGTGAATATCATAAAGAAGCTTTTGGAAACAAACAACAAAGGTTGGCATAAGAAATTAGTTAATGCTTTGTGGGTGGATAGAGTGAGCCAAAAGAAGTCTATAGGTATGTCTCCATTTGAAATTGTATATGGCATTGATATAGTCTTTCCGACATCCCTGTCAGTCTTGGTTTTGAAACTTTTGCAGGAAGTTGGTAGTGAGGAAGATGATTTTCAACGAAGAATAAATCAGATGATACATTTACAGCAGATAAGGGAGGAAGTCTTCCAAAATAGTTTCATATTACAAGAGAATATCAAAAAGATCTATGATCAGAAAACTAAAACAGAGAAATTCGAGCTTGATGATGTGGTGTTACGTGATATGTGAGGAATGAAGATAAAGGCAAGCATGGAAAGTTTGAAAAATTGTGGAAGGGACCTTATAGGATTGCTGCATACAGAGGGAAAAATGCATTCTTGCTCAAAGAGATGGACGGACAAGATTGTTCAGGAGGACCAGTCAATGGTAGGCTCCTGAAGCGCTACTTCTTCTAGGGTAATTTCTGAAGTCATGAACCATTCATTGTATATACCATTTTCTTTTCACTGCAAGTTTTCAAAAGATGCAATACATTTCAGCTTGGGGCCCGAGGTGAAGGCTATAAAGTTGAAAGTTTTGTATCAGTTTGAGTTTTGTATTAGTTAGTCAGTTTCAGTTTATCGGTCCGAGTCTTGAGTCAATATAATAGTATCAGTTTCAGTTTTCAAATGTATTGACCATATTTCCTAATGGAAAAAGCACTAGTCTACTTTTTCCAGAGATCTATAGTTTTTGGCACCTCCAAGGAGCTACCATCCCCATTGGAGCCAATGTTAGTGTCAGTGCTTTCACACTGTCATCAGTGATCAAATTTATCTTTTGCGTTTCATATTAGGTGTCCCGTTCTAATGAGATGCACTCCATTAGGTCATGGATCAACTGATGGTAGGGTTTCATTTCATTTGTCCCTCATGCTATATACCTGTTGGCCTATTTCACATATTTTTTCATTCATTCATAGTCATTCTCGTTCACATCATTTATAAAAATTAGTATTAGACTTTAGTTTCACTAGGTCTTAGGGTTTTTCACCATGGTCATTTAAAGGAGTAACAAATGTCAGCAGACACATGAGGGGTAAATAAAGTTAAAAAAATCATAAATTTCCTTTTTGTAAGCTAAATAAAGCTCTTTAACCTCAAAACTTGTTTTGAGGTAAAACAGAGCATTTGTATTTTATTGTTTTATTTCCATGTAATTTGATGTAATTTTATGGTTCCTATATGTAATAAGTATTATTCACCTGCTCCTAGTAATCTTGCCAATTCCTGCCACTGCAAAAGCAAAACATCAAAGCATCAGTTCATCAAATTGCCAAGAAAAAAGGGTCAAGCTTCAAAGCATAAAACCAGAGCATTTGAAAGAAGTCATTGTAAACATTATAAAAGTGGGTTTTGAATAGACAAAAATTAAAGTGAGAAGGTATATAAAGTTATTTCATTGTTATGTGTCATTTTACTTTGAAAATTAGAAGTGTGGAGCAAAAAACGCGATTTGGAGCAGTCATTGGGCAAAAGAGATAAGAATCAAGCATTCTGTGAGAAATTTGGTGGTGTAGCGCATCAGGCATCTGGCGCTGCGCATATAACTGGCGCTGCGCATCATAGGAGTTATGCCAGTGTAATTTTACACTGGTGCTGCGCATATAACCAGCACTACACACCTGTTGGAGGGTGTTGCACACTTGTTGAATGTTGCACACACATTGCTAAAACACTCAAAAACGCCAAAATCGCTTCAAACTTCTTCCAATCTTCAAGATTCCTCCCCTTTCAAAAGTAAGTATTGTTGCCACTCTTGCTAAAAGAATTCTTGTGCTTAGAGTTTGTCTCTTGAAAAACTAAACCCTAGCTGTCTCATGAATTACAATTTTTCCATAGTTCACTGTTCAATTTGTTATATTTTTCTCTACTTGGTTGCTGATTCCCTAAAAAAATCTAACCCCTACACAAGTTTCCCTAAGATTCATTCCCTTCATGTTTACCCATTCCCACACATAATACTCCCCAAAACCTTACTCACATACACAACCCCTATACCATAAATACTCAAAACCCTACTCATTCCCCTTATACCCTAATCCTTCAAACCCTTCACTCCATCAAATCTCATTCATATCCCTATTCCATCCCACTCGTTTTCTTTCTTTTTGAAAATATCTTCATACTCATCACTCACCCACACTACCCCTTCTTTCCTCACTAGCATTTATAGTCAATCAAACCAATGGACAATGATTATGAAACTGGGGAGGAGACCCTCAGTGACAGTTCTAGGGACAGGAATTTGCAACAAAGGAAACCTCACAAAGGGGGTAAGATTTTCAGGGAGGAACCCACTAGTATGAGTGAACTACTTGCTTTCCCATTAGCCACCTCATGCTTTAAACATCAGTCATGTTTTGAGTTTTTTGAAATGGTAGAGAGGGTTAAGTTCCATCATGAATTAGCAAGGTTGTTTGTAACAAATCTGGACAACATTGTAGTAAATCTTGCTGGAGTCAAATTTACTTTGTCACCTACTATTATCTCAGAGGCTATAGGCATTCCAAATGTATGTGAGAAATGGAACAAAAGAGAGAATATTGCCCGAGAGTACTATGAGCCTTACATTAAGGCTAAATACCATAACAAAATCAGCAAAGTGTTTCCTTTCAAATTCTTGGAGGACAGGTTTGCTTCACTAATGAAGGTCATCATCAAGTATTTTACTTGTGAGGGTAGGTTCTCCAGATTGTATGCTTATCATATTAGATTGCTGATGCACTTTACCAGGGTGAGAATGATGAATATCCCCTACTTCATATGCAAAAACATAGAGAAGATGGCACTTTTTGCAAAGAAGAAACCCTACCCACAGCAGCTCAACAGTATTTATCATTTCTCTTTAATTAAAATTGTTGTTTTACATCAGCTGAATCAGTTGGGAATGCCATGGGAAACCTTCATTTCTCATGAGGTGTTCAAAGGCCCTCAAATATTTTCATCAGTGCATCAGGAGGAAGGTGGACCTGCAGGACAGCAAAAGGTTCAAGAAACTGAAACTGTGGGGGTACCTATGTTTTTCACTTATGAGAGAGGTACTAGGATGCTCTTCACAGCTGCCAAGCAAGTACTATCTCCACAAGGAGTGGAAGGGGTCTTGCCTTCATCTACAGACCACAGGAAAATGCTATCTGCACCTAGAGTGGAAGGGGATTTACCTTCTTCTCCAGCTAAACAGGTACAGGTTGGGAAGAAACAGAAGGGCAGAGATAAAGGAAAGAAAAGGTTGCATGAGTATGATCCTAGTGATTAATGAGAGAGAGATTTTGTCCTTGTTGACAATGTGGAGACACAAGGAGTGAATGCCATAGACTTAGGTGCTCAAAATCCAAGGAGTGTCAAAGATTTGATCATCAAGGAGCAAAAGGCTGACATTCAAGCCCTATCAGTCAATTTGGAAAGAGAAAAATGGATCATTAATTACCTTGAGCAGGAAAACAAGCAAGTAGCTGACAAGCAGGTTATCATGGAGTTGCAAATGCTTAGAGAAGAGAGGCAAGAGGCAGAGAAGGCAAAGGTTAAGTTGACCTCCATTGAACAAGAAATTGAAGATGACCGAGAAACTTGGTTAGAGAGGGTGAACATTCACCTTGATAAGTTGCTAGAGAAGGCCAATAAATAAAAGAAAATGCTTCGCCATATGGCTTATCATTATTTGACCCGGAATAGGATATGGAACATGAGGATTAAGCAACTTAAGGTAGGATTAAGGAAGGCCTTAAAAAGTAAAAAGAAGGAGGATAAGCTCAATATCTTGGTTGATGCTACATTAACCCAACAAAGTAACCCATGAAGTAGCTTTGAGCCAAAACTGGGCAAATTTTGAAACAATTTTGTCAATTTCAAAATTTTGAATTATGCAACACAGGAAATTGTGGTATATGCGCAGTGCCACTGGAGATGCGCACTTGATTGGTGCATCCTTAGGAGGAATGGCTTATAGATCTAGATTTAGCATAAAGAGGACATTCATCCCTAAAAGTTTCATCTCATTTGGAGCAAAATTGGGTCACCTAAAGGGAAAAAACACTCAAACATTTCCCTCTCTGCCACTTTTTGAACCCACAGGAAGCAGCCTTGGGAGAATTCATTTTTGAAGGGGCAAATTACCTCCAAATCAGGAAATTCAATATGATTCAGAAACTAGACAGACATATCTTTCCAACAAGCTATCTTGGGCCTGATTTTGTGGAGCGTAAGACCTTCAAAAGAAAGCTAGAAGTGGCACTGAGCATACAGTAGATGGCGCTACGCATATAGCTGATTTTGCCAATTTTTGCCGAGAAATTCGAAATTTTTCTAGTTTGACTGCCAGTTGACTTTTTATCTCATCCTTGGTGAATTTATGATTGTAAATGATGTAATGAAATGTAAATATGAATTTAAAATGACTTGAGGGGGTAGATACATCAGTTACAAGTGGTTTGGAAGTGAATGTATCAGTTTCCTTGGTTTTAGAGGCAAGTTGTTCCACTGCCTAATTTCTTGTTCCTAGTTGAGATGTGGTTGAAACAACTGCTGATCTCTTGGATTCTACCCCTGATGGCTAGCTCAGGTGGTTTTCTTGCCTATATTATGTGTTTTCTTAGTCATTTGTCAGGGTTGGACTCTTTTGGAAGTGGTGCACACATTGTATACTTGTATCAGTAGATTGGCAAGGAATAAAACCAGGTTTTGTAGCTATTTTTGTGGGATTCTTGTGATACTGTGGTTTTGTATTGTTTCTTCTTCTGTAATAAGTTATTCTTTTGTGTCATATGTTTCAAAACCTTTTCCATTCTTCTTAACTAAATGAATCAAGAGAAATAGGCAAAATACATTGATAACAGTTCTCTGCCTTGGGAATGCATTTAGTTCTTAATGTTTTCAATAGTTTGAAGAGGATTCATGGTCTCTACATGCCCTCCTTAGCTCCTCAGTAGTCTTAAACCAACCATCTCACTCGATTACTAGTGCATAAAAACTTATCTATCTTGCCCCACAGAACATGTCTGCATCCCTGATTTGATTTCCCGGACCTAAGCCGCCTGCTCCATTTGATCCAGCAACCAAACCTTCAAAATCAAACAAAAACCCTGGAGCTACTATACCTAGCCTAAAATCTATTCCTATTTCAGTCATCTCCACTGAGATTGACAAGGGGAGAGCCCTCTCCTGACCTGGTAGGGCTAGCTACTAGGTTAAGCGTGGTTTGTGGTTATCCTAAGATTACCTCTCTTCAGCCTGAGGTTGATCTAGGCTCTAGCACCACCCATAGGAAGAAAGCTTCTTTTGGCCATATTTGATCCTTCCATATTCATTCCCATATGGGTAACCCTTATTGTTGTTGATGTTCTGCTTTCAAGTAGTATCCTTATTATATAGTAAACATTCATTTAATTATGTATCCCCACATTATGATATATGTTCCCTCTATTATCGTTATTCTTATGGAGTCTACCTCTTTATCATAGGCTACCCATTGGAGAGAGTCTAGTGCATCTAGCTAGTGTTGTCTCCTCTTCCATTTTCTCCATATTGATCCTGCTTCTGCTTCCCATAATTTATTCACCGTCTGATTTGTTGGTCGGTTTGTGTTTATGAATATTTCTGCTAGGTCCTACCTACTGAATATTTTTTCCCTCTGCTTCCAGGAATCTTTCCAGAACCTGGCATTATCCCCTCTCCTGATCTCCCTGAAACTGTGGTTTCTTATAAATTATCTATTTTCTGCTGCTAGGTTACATATAGTCGACCCCTTTGTATTTTCCTGGGTTTTAAGTCTTCGTTCGGTCATCCTAGGCATTCCATATTTTCTTCCCCATATTTGTTTCCATAATTCATTACATCCATGTATCCATATCCACCATAGTTTAGCCCCCATAACGTCGTTTATAGTGTACGGATCTCAAAGACCCAGACCCTTTGATTTTCTTGGCTTCGTTAACCAGTTCCAAGAAAGAAGAGCTCATTTCTTTGTTGTTTATGGCCATTGCCATAGGAATTTCTTAAAGATATTTGTCATATCGTTGCAAACATTTTTGGGCACTACTAGACTTGAGAGACGGCAGAGAGGAATTTAACACCACCTTTAGGACGATGACTCTACTGGCCATGTTGAGTGCCTGAAAGGTCCAGTTTTGGAGGCAACCTTGAATCTTGTCCAAGAGAGCCTTCCAATTTTCCACTTAGAGCAAGTTAAGGCTTAATTGAATCCCAAAGTATTTCGATGGTAGGGTTCCTATTCAAAATTCCGTTAGTCTTGCCATGAAGGATTGAGATTGAGCAGTTGTATCAAAGAAAAATATATCAGACTGAGGCATTCGTGAAATCTTGCAGTATGGGGGGACCTTGCTTTCTTGAGAGTAGCTTGGTAGAACATCATAATTTCATCAAAAATTTTTTGATGAGTTAAAGGAAGATCATTTCCCCACATTCATAGACCTTTCAATTGTCCTCCTTGAACTTTTTCTTTGACATATCTTCCTAGACCTTTAGCTACTAAGATGAAGAGAAGGGGAGATTGGGTCTCCTTGTCTTAGACCTCTTATTGCATTGAAAGCCTGTAATGGTGCTCCATTCATTAGGATAGAGAAAAGAAGGTTTGATATGAAAGAAGAGATCCAATTTATCCATCGGGGGTCAAAGCCAAAGGCTTTCAGGATACTTTGAAGGTAGGTCCAACTTAAACGGTCGTATTCTTTCGACGAGTCTAGCTTGATCATCATTCCTTCGGATTTGAGGTTCTTAAGGGAGTGGAATGCCTCTTGAGCAGTAACTATACCATCCAAAATTTGTCGCCCTTTAATAAAACCAGTTTTCTCTTGGGAGATTAATTATCAGATGATCAGTTTATGACGATTTACCATTATAGTCAAGAGGATTTTGTAAATTACATTGCATAATGCTATAGGTCCAAACCCCTAGGGCTCTTCAGAGTGATTATATTTTGGAATAAGAGCTATAAATGTTGAGTTTAGGGCAGGATGTACCTTTTTGTTTCTTCTGGATTCTTCCACTACTTATAGGATGTCTTTCCCTAGAATTGGCCATGTTGCCTGAAACAATTATGCCCTCAAGCCATCCAAACCTGACACTTTATTCTATTCTAGTACTTTGACTACCTCCTCCACTTCTTCCAAGGTAATAGACATGATTAGTGCTAAGTTCTGGTCCCTGCTTACCAATTGGGGGATATGCCTAGTTATCCTATTTTATGCTTCTGACCTATCAGTGTTTGGTTTTGTCATTATGTTTTGGAAGTGACTCAACAACAAATTTTCCATCTCATCATTTTGCACCAGTTGGTTTCCTTCCTAGTCTAGTAATGATAATATTCGATTGTAGTATCTATGTTGTATCATTGCTTTGTGGAAGAATTTGATGTTCCTTTGTCCCTCTCGGAGCCACTGGACTCTCGATTTTTGTATCCACAAGATCTCTTCTTGCTTCCTCCTTTCCTCAATCCTAGTCAATAGCTTTACTTCTTCCACCACTAGGGGTTCCAAGCGGCCATTTGTTATCATGTTTTCTTGAACTCGTTGCATCTTAACCTGTAGCAGTTCCTCATCTTTCTGAATATTTCCAAATTCTTATTTATTCCATTTATTTACTTTTCCCTTAATTTCTTTCAGGCGTAGCTGGAATGTATGCATTTTGTTCCTCCCTTGTTCTATACTTGATCTCCACCATTCCTCCATTTTTTCTAATAAGGCAGGGTCTCGAAGCTAGAAGGATTTAGACTAGAATGGTCTCTTGTTCTACCCTTGTTTCATGTCTACTTCTAGCCTAATTGGTCAATGGTTAGATCCCATACATGGCAATATTGACACTTCATAGTATACATCCCTACCTATTAAATTTTTTGTTGCCAAGAACCGGTCTAGCCTTCAAGCTATTTGGCAGGTTCCTCCTCTATGGTTGTTCCAGGTATGAGTTCCATTGATGGTAGGAATATCCACTAGATTCAACTCTTCTTGCAAGTCCTTAAATTTCTCAATTTCTGGTTCTTTCCTTCTTATCCCACCCTTTTTTTCTTCCAGTGAAGTTATCAAATTGAAATCCCCTCCTATTAGCCATAGTTTTTCTGCATCCATTTCGCTTACTTTCCTAATCATCTGGATAAAGATTTCCTCCTCTCTAGGAGTGTGAGGCCCATACACTGCTGAAATGATGATCCATTCTTTGGTCCCTATCTTACAAAATCGTCCAATCAAGATTCTCATCATTCCTATCCAATAATGCACCATTACCTCAGAAGGATTCCATAATATACAAATTCCACCTGCACTTCCTTTTGCATCTAATGCTACTACTTCATATCTCTTTCCGTAGTATCTCATCTATTTTTTCTCCTATTACCTTTGTGTTAATAGTGTTGGACACACCAACATGTAAGGGGATCTCTCCGGTAAGAAGTCCTAATTAGACCTTAGACTGTTTGGTGTAAGAGTCCCAACAATGGGTCGTATGGTAATGCCTTGACCGTGATTTCATACACAGGCAAGTAAGATAACTCTATTGGTAGCAAGGGTGTGACAGCTGTAGTAAGACAAGGAATGTGCATGCAAAGTTCTAACACCCTGAGGGTGAGGTGAGTGCACCCCTTGGAAACTTGTGATAGCACTTGGCTTGGAATGGAACACATGAGAAAAGATACATCACAACATGGAAGGCAAGTTAGTGAGCAATACAAAGTGATGGTTAAACCAACAACACATTTCAAAAAGATTCATACATACTTATACATAATAGTCTATGCATGCATGTGTAAGATATCAAATACATATATCATTTAGAGTAAACTAGATAGCATAGAATACAATACAACACATGCATGAAATGTGTTGGATCTTGTTATATTAATAAGTTCCAATCATACAATACATCCATGTCCAACACTAGTTCCAATAGTGGAATGTTATAGCCAAAACCACCTGCTCCTCCAAAGAGATGTACTAGCTCTGCGCAGTGGAGAAGCCAAGGCTCATTACAATATTGTCCAACCTCTCTTCAAGATAGTATTAGCGGAAGCTTGGCTGACTAGAAGCCTTTACAATGAGTTATGAGGTTCTATTTATAGCAAAGGGTGGGGTGACCCTTGACATTCCCCTTTGTGACCGTTCATCTACCCTCATGACCCTTCATCTACTCTTTGACTGTTACATCCAACTATTGACACTTGAACTTCCACTTGACATGACATTACATAACAATACACATGTGCTCATGTGAGACGAAATTCCTTGAGCAAGCCATGAAAGACATCACTCACACTTGATCTGTTATGGTGAGACCAACTCTTTGACATGCTTGTGATGGTGGAGGTGGCGAGTTGATGCCAAGCTTGGTCGTCTGTGATTGTGCACACACACCCCATGGTGACATCTCACTGAAGCAAATTCTTGCCTTCATTGCATTTGGGTGCATTGGTGTGGCTCCTTCATCCAAATCATCTCCTAGCATGCACATTGTCTTCCTGGTGCAACCGAACAATGACACACTAATGCATAGTGTCCATGTTGATCTTTCAGTGTGTGTTGGTGGTCATGCGCATCAACTGTCAACTACATGCTAAGCTCTAGTCAGACTTGCTTCTTATCTTTGCCTTGGTGATTGTGCTGAGTGGGTTGGATTGGATACGTGTGCACAATGACATGCATGCTGCTAAATCCCTTGCATGCGATCAACAACACTGCTCACCATGTCTTCTCCGTGCCAACTACTGGGATAGATATATAACTTGTACGGGCATAGTTTCATCCATAAGTGCATGTTGCGCCCCCTTATGTTCCTGTTACTGCTGCAACTCATTCGCTTGTCTGTGAAACTCACGTTCTTCCTTGAGTTGTTGCTTGAACACATGCAACTCCTTCTTTGTTCCATTCTTTGTCTTCATGTGATCACGGCGTCACCTCATATCCTAACTCCCACAAGTTGCTTTCATCATCAGTGGATCTACTTGAGCTTGCAACTTTATTCTGCATCCGTGTTGTCAAAAACCTTCCTCTTGCATTTTTTGCATCCGGTATGTTGCCTTCAGTTGTTGTTCATGATGCTTCTCGCTGTCATTTTGCTGCCATCATATCTTGATGTCCTTGTCTATGAACAACTTTATGTCTTCATGAGTAGGCAAGCTCATAGACACTTAACCGACTGCATCCCCAAGTGTGCTCTGAATGGTGTCTTTGACTCTGCTCTCCTGGAAAACATTGTAGCTTCGTTGCTGAGAGGTAGATGAACAACTGCGATACCTGGAGACATGGCAAAACTTATGGTAAGCAATCTATCAGTTGAAAACCAAAATGAACTTTAGAAATGACTTGCAACATACTTGTGTCACTGATCATGAAGGTTGCACAATTTCTGTCAGGACGTCGGGAGACTGACTGCCAATATTGCACAAGGCACAGTTTGGGCTGCTAGGAGACTGACATACTGTTGGAGCTGCGTAATGCACAGTCCAACCTGGCTGCTGACTCCTAGAATTGTGCAATGTGCAATCTTAGCTGGCAATGGTTGTAGGCTCAATGATAGCATTGCACAATTTTTTTTGCCAGCACCCACTGTCCCTCAAAATTGCGCAATGCAAGACTGGAGGAAATCCACTAGGAACAAATGCACATTTGCTAAGAGGAAGATAGATCCTTCCCTCTCAGGATTACACAATGTTGTCTTAGTGAGGTAGAGTCCGGGCCAGGGCTTCCTAGACTCACCGATGGGAAACTAAATGCAAATGTGAATGTGAATGCATGGTGATATTGAGTGTAAGCATAAGTGAATGATCATGCATGCAAATTGTGAATGACAGATTCAAAAAACAGAACAACATGCATGTGGGTGAGGTGAGTTGCTGAATCAACGACCGCTCGTGAAAAATAGTTTCATGCATATGATAGCAGTGAGATGTTAATGAAAATTGAAACTGTGCTAGTATAATCTAGTATGTATCAAAATGACAGCAAGTTCTCACTAAAATCAAGTAGACAACATTCATATGTAGCGAAACACAAAAAGTGCCAGAAATCTGACACAAGACATGGAAAGCGGGCTTACCCCAAAACAACTGAGTTGAGTGTGCCGATAGCTCCTAGATGTGATGCGGGATGTCATAGTTGCAAGGTTGATGTGAGGAATGGGATATGAAACTTTTGGTTGATGAGTTCTGATAATATCGAGGTTGTGACACGCATGCCACAAATCTAGGGAAAGCGACACTTGGTGGGGAGGTTTCTGTAATGATCGTTGCATGTAACCTCCAACTGCCAAAAATAGATCCCTAAAATAAGGGATGGATTTGCATGCTACCTTCGGAGAAGCAGCCCATGCATGCAAGCTTCTTTTGCTTGCTCCCGGAGGGAGCCGATCAACTCAGCTGCACATGCAAAAGAAAAGCTCAACTGTTGGGAGAAAATGTGCATTTTTGGCTGGGAGGTGGGTTGGCTGCTCAAAATATTTGCACAATTTCTGGGTAGAGTAGATGACTACTGCCCATATTTATGTAAATTCTAGGCTAAGCACCCAGCTCGGAGGGATTGTACAATTTTCTGGGTGAGGCTTGCTCAGCAGAATTTCACAATTATGGGTCCCAGCAAGCTTCCAGTCAAGATTGTGTAATTTTTGTAGGGAATGTTGGTTTTCCTCTAGATTTGTGTAAATTCTTGAAGGAGCTACTCAGCCTGCTGCTAGACCATGTATGGGAGAACAACCTGTGAGGGGAGTACAACAAGCTCTGATGGAAAGACTGTCTATCTACAAGAAAATCACTGAAGCTTGTGTACTTGACGAAGTAAGACATATTGTTGTGAAAGGTTTGTAGGGAGGCTCCAAAATGAAGCTACATAAACTTTTGGAGGGTGGTTGTAGCCGCTACAACACTTGGAGACACACTCGTAGAAATCCAACTCTCTGAATGGACCTTGTTCGTGAAAATCAATTCTAACACCTTCGAAAGTTTTGTTCAGTTCTTAGCTTGTCTTGGTTTCACACTAGCTTGATTGTAAGATGTAGCATCTACCAAGCCCTTGGTCGATTGACACACATTCCATTCCAGGTCAACACATTTGTTTCGATTGGGGTTGAGGGGTATATTGATGCACAAGCATTATATTCGTTAGAGTCTTAGTTCATCTTTTGTGTTGCTCCGCTGCGAGTAGGCCTGGACAGTGACTCGACGGAGTCACATAGGAATGAAAGCATGGCTCCACTACCAGTGAGATTGGTCAGTACCCCGACGGAGCTACCTGCATCACCTCTCTGCACAGGAAGCCTTTCTCTTATTTCGCTTTATTCATTTTTCATTTTTTTCAAACTTTTTTTCACTTTTTTCATTTTTTTTTATTTTCGTAACTGTGCATAGCACTTATTCATTTCAGAGGCAAAAGAGGGATCCTGATTTATTGAGAGTAGAAGGGGTTGCTCCACCATAGAAGTAGCTTATTATATCTCTGACATGCCTGTTAATTTTCCCCCCCTCACCTTACTCTACTTAACTAAGGTGCCAAGAGTTAACCCAAAACAATCGACTATAGTAGATGATACTAGTTAGTGCGCAAGCGTTGTGTTTTCATGAAGGTTCACTTCAAATAGTATGTATTTTTCCTTCGACGTATCATGGACCAAATGTAACAAGTTCTTCATACAGAGGCAAGATGACAGATAACCAAGTAGTGATAGTTGTACAAGGCCTCTTGTACTTTACCCGGCTTGTTTCAAGAGTCATACATGGTTTCATGTGAAACTAGCCTAGGAACAAAAATGCAAACAAACAACAAAGCAAATCAAAAGCAGAAGCAAAAGTGAAAGCAAAGCGAGTAAGCAAGCAAGCAAGTAGAAAAACAAACCAACAAAGCAAGTAAGCAAACAAGCATGCAAGCAAACAGACTGAAATTAAGCACTACTCGTACTCCTAAGCTAACTGTGCATGGGCCATCTCACGTGAAGTGATACTTCCAATGCAGCCACTGGCCCATTATTTGACCCATGTTGGTGAAGGCATGGTTCGCGAACAAGAAAAATGTACGAACGAGCAAACAAAAAATATATCACAGTGAAGACAAACACACTTCGATTTTAAAAGCGACCACAGAACATAGATGAGTGAGAGTGCATGACATGCACTCTATGGAGCTGCCATGATGTTGTGTTACACTAGATGCAGATGTCGAGTGTATGCATTCTCTTGACTATGACATGAAAGAAAATTTGAGAAAGGTATACCACTTATGTTGTGCATGCATGCTTTCTGTGTAAGATTCCTCCAACTCATGAGCGATGGGATCATGTAGTTCAAGTGGAGGAAGTGAAATCTGGGTGTTTGGTTGATCCTCAATGAAAAGGAGAGAGTGATGAGGAGCCTTGAGTGTTTCAAGGATCTCTTGACTGGAAGTGAAACCAACCTCAGGACAGCAAGGGCCTGACATAACCATAATATCGGGTTGAAGTGCCTCGACAATCTGTAGGGTTTCGACTTTGTTGACAGAGAGATCATTATAGACCAGTGTCTTGGACAGATTAACAACGATTGAATCAACATCATGATCGGATGAGGAAGTTGATAGATCATGACAACCAAGATCAGAAAATTCAGGATGTTTGTCGGCAACCTCATGATTTGATCAATCGGGTAGAGGGGTAGATGGGAAGCAAATGTGTTCACCCTCTATGTTTTCAAGAAAGACAGATGACAGATTGGGCAGATTTTTCGAGGAAGATGTGTCCTCTACACACCGTGATGATAGACTAACATCCGATGCATCTTGTGAATGATCGAAAGTAAAAAAATCTGAAAATGGGTTTCCATAGGGGAAATTAGCAATGGTAGAGTCACAAGGGATGTCAAGATGAAGCGTATGAGTCATGGCTGGAAGCGATTCATCCTTCACCGCGGGTTCTTCTTTAGAATCCAACACACACTCATCATGAATGATGGCGCAGGTTGGTTTCATAACACCAACTTCGTCGAAAACTTTATCCTCGTTCACAACAGGTGAGGAGTCTGCAATGGAAGAACACAAGACAATACAATCTAGAGGATCAACAAAACACGAGGATGGAGGTCAAGGGAACAGATCCATGTGACAACCAACAGGATTGCAAGACAAATCTATGCAGAGATGAAGAGCAGGTGGGGTGGGAGCATGTGATAGTTCAATAGAGGTATGTGCATGATCTCCCACATCACTCCATGGTGGTGGATCTATTTAATGAGGTGAAGGAAGACAATGACTTGTGACAACGACTGTGCCTATTCGTGATTGCATAGTTCCATCAACGGAGTATGAGTAGGATTCAAATGATTTCAAGAATTGCGGTTTTTTAGATATGTAAAGAAGATACTCGAATATCCCATCGAGAAATTCCCAATCAATATCATCTTTGGGGAATCAGTATGCAAGATTACAAAAGCATGTGTGAAACTGTTCAACGGATTCATCGGGTGCTTTTCGTAATTTCAAAAATTCTTTGTTGAGTGCTTCGGATTCAGTAATCAATCTCTACGTCTTCGCGGCTCATAGTATCTATACTTTAAGGCTGAGATGGACAGGATTTGAACCTGCAACTCTTAAACACTTCATTGAGTAGTGCACTAAGCTGATTACCTAGTTTCTCATAGAATCTCTTTATAATACAGTATCTTATCCAACAATAACATATGTGAGATCAAACTATATCCAAGGGACAGGGTCTGACTGATACTTACATGCTTAATGGAAAGGGCGGGACGTCAATAGTCCTTGGGAAGTTGACAGGAAAAGAAGCTAAGCAAGTTGACATATGCTAGTCAAGGGCAGAGGGAAAGTACATCAGTTCTTACTAAGAATCCATCATTTTCCCCTTTGTCCAGGATCTGAAAATTTGGTCATAAATCCACTACCTTATATACAGAATTATATATGGAATCCGGCGCTGGAGAATTAGGAAGCCTTGCGGCTAGAGCTAAGTCATCAAGGTAACGAGATCCTATATCAAGTGTGGACTTAGTGGGAAAACCTGTAGTTTTAGCCTATGATATGTGCTTCTAGTGGTAGGAATGATCTGGGAACCCCCTGTGTTATGAAAAGTGTCATCTTCGTGGATTCCATAGGTCTTTGCTCCCAGTAGATTAAGGATGGTGAATCCATTAAATCAGTCACAAAATCATCAGAGTCTTACTATTGCAAGCGCAATAAAAAGAAAGTTCATAAAGGATGCACAAGTAGGCTCTTAAAGGACCAGGGGGAGAGGAAAAATCATAATGACATCTATAATTAGATCTCTCTATTTGTATACGATATATAGGGTACGATCGATGAAAAGAGAAAAAGTAAGGTGCTTCATGTTGATGAATGGGAGCATGCAGTTGGATATGGCCTCCCAACTGGTCTCTATGCAATCTCTGGTAGGGTGAATCATGGCCCATATCAATATCCCCCCAGAGCTAGTCTCATCGCCACCCCAAGAAATATGGAATCCTGGGGGGAATCTTACCTATGTGGCCTCTCTTTGGCCTTAGTAGAGTGTCCATATCCCTAGTGCACCCAACACTTGGAGCCGATGGAAGCTTCTGAAGAATCCCTCCATGCAACCATGGGCATCAATGGCAACATGGTGCACATGTCAAATGCAGGACTGGAGTCTCAGGTGGACATAGAATCGAAGCCTGGTTTGGGCATGAATTTGAAAGGAAGGACCGCTACGAGTTGACAAGGTCAATCCTTCGACAATGAAGTAATAATAAGAGATTTAGGTTCCTGACCGGTCCAGTGAGGTTCTGATCAACCCCCTTATCTAATCGTTTACCTTTATGGTAAGGTCAATCCTTTAGTAATGCATATATTATATATGTCATTATGCATTCATGAATGAGATATGTCATTACGATTTCTTATCATATGGGATCGTAGCTCTTTTCATTGATCGTACCCTATATATCGTATACAAATAGAGAGATCTAATTATAGATGTCATTATGCTTTTTCCTCTCCCCTTGGTCCTTTAAGAGCCTACTTACGCATCCTTTATGAACTTTATTTTTATTGCGCTTGCAACAGTAAGACTCACGATTTTTTGACTGATTTAACAGATTCACCATCCTTAATCGACCGGGAGCAAAGACCTATGGAAGCCACCAAGATGACAATGCGCAACTCATGTATTCTTCAAAGAATCCATGTCTTTCACATGAGCCTACAACACCAACCGTGTGCCTAACCAAGGCTACGTGGACTCCACCATCATATGCTTTATGTGAAAAGTTATCCGAGAGCTTTTCTGAGATAATGAAATTGTTTCAAGAAGGCATACATTCTAGAAGAGGAACTCGGTAGTTAGTCATGATAGATGTGTAGAGATTCAAAATAGATGTGATGACTTAGCTTGTTATTAGGCCCTCCTTCTAGCACCAAAATGTTGATAGTGTTGGACCTACCAACATGTAAGGGTATCTCCCTAGTAAGAACTCCCAATTACACCTCAGACCATTTAGTGTAGGAGTCCCAGAAATGGGTTGTACGATAATGCCTTGACCACAATTTCGCACAGAGGCAAGTAAGATAACTCTCTTGGTAGCAAGGGTGTGATAGTTGTAGTAAGACAAGGGACCTACATGAGAGGTTCTAACACACTGAGGGTGAGCTGAGTGTGCCCCTTGGAAACCTGTGATAGCACTCAGCTTGGAAGGGAACACACGAGCAAAGATACATCACAACATGGAAGGCAAGTTAGTGAGCAATCCAAAGTGATGGTTAAACCAAAATCACATTTCAAAAAGATTCATACATACTTATACAAAATATTCCATACATGCATGCATAAGAAAGAAAATATATAGCATAAAATACAATACAACATATGCATGAAACATGCTGGTTCTTGTTATATTTAGAAGTGTAAGTTCTGGTCATACAATACATCCATGTTCACCACTAGTTCCAATAGTGGAACATTACAACCACAACCACCTACTCCTAGAAAGAGATGTACTACCTATGTGCAATGGAGAAGCCAAGGCTCATTACAATATTGTTCAAGCTCTCTCTAGATAGTCTTATCAGAAGCTTGGCTGAGCAAAATCATTTACAATGAGTTATGAGGTTTTGTTTATAGCAAAGGGTGGGGTGACCCTTGACATTCCCCTTTGTGACTATTCATCTACCCTTATGACCCTTCTTCTACTTTATGAATGTTACATCTAGCTATTGACACTTTAACTTTCACTTGACACGGCGTTACATAACAATGCACATGTGCTCATGTGAGACGGAACGACTTTAGCAAGCCATGAAAGACATCACTGACAATCGGTCCATTGTGGTGGGACCAAATTTTTGACATGCTTGTGATGGTGAACGTGGTGAGATGATGCCAAGCTTGGTCATCCGTGACGGTGCGCATGCACCCCATGGTGACATCTTGCTGAAGCAAACTCTTGCCTCTGTTGCATCCATGTGCATTGGTGTGGTTCCTCCATTCAACTCATCTGCTAGGATGCACATAGTCTTCTTGGCCCAACCAAATTGGAGACACACTGATGCATAATGTTTGTGCTGATATTCCAGTGTGTGTTGGTGGTCATGTGCATTAAATTTCAACTACATGCTCAACTCCAGGCGCACTTGTTTCTTGTCTTGGCCTTGGTGAGTGTGGTGAGTGGGTTGGATCGCATGCATCACACAATGACATGCATGCTACTGAATCCTTTGCATGCGATCAACAACACTTCACACCATGTCTGCTCTGTGTCAACTACTAGGATAGATATATAATTTTTACGGGCGCAATTTTATCCATCAGTGCATGCTGTGGCCATTGTTGTTCATGTTATTGTTGCAACTCACTCACTTATCTATGCAGCTCATGTTCTTCATTGAGTTGCTACTTTAGCACATGAAAATCCTTCTTTGTTTTGTTGTCTGTCTTCATGTGATCACGCCGTCACCTCATAGCCTGAGACCCCAAAGCTTCTTTCATCATTAGTGGATCTGCTTGAGCTTGCAACTTTGTTCCACATTCGTGTTGCCAACAACCTTCCTCTTGCATTCGTTGCATCCGGTATGCTGCCTTCAGCTACTATTCATGATGTTGCTCGTTGTGATGCTATTGCCATCATATCTTGATGTCCTTTTCTACAAACAACTTGATGTCTTCGCGAGTAGCCAAGCTCATACACACTTGATCGACTGCATCCCCAAGTGTGCTCTGAACGGTGTCTTGGACTTTGCTCTCTTGGAAACCATTGTACCTGTGCTACTGAGAGGTAGATGAAAACCTGTGATACCTAGAGACATGGAAACACTCATGGCAAGCAATCTGTCAGTCGAAAACCAAAATGAACTTGAGAACTGGCTTGCAACATACATGTGTGACTGATCATGAATGTTGCAAAATTTCCACGGGAGGTCGGGACACTGACTGCCAAGACTGCACAAGGCACAGTTTGGCCTGCTAGGAAACTGGATGACTACTGGAACTACACAATGCATAGTCAATCTTGGCTGCTGACTGTTAGAATTGCGCAATGTGCAATCTCAGTTGGCAATGGTTGCAGGCTCAGTGACATCATTGCGCAATTTTCTGAGCCAGTAGTCATTGTCCCTCTAAGTTGCGCAATGCAAGACTGGAGGACATCCACTGGGCATAAATTTTCATTTCTTGAGACGAATACAGAGCCTTCCCTGTCAGGATTGTGCAATGTTGTCTTGGTGAGGCAAAGTCCAGGCCAAGGCTGCCCAGACTCGCCAATGGGAAACAAAATGCAAATGTGAATGTGAATGAATGGTGATACTGAGTGTAAGCATAAGTTAATGATCGTGCATGAAAACGATGAATGATAGATTTAGAAAATGGAACAACATGCATGTGGGTGAGGCGAGTCATCGAATCAATGGCTGCTCATGAAAAATAGTTTCATGCATGCAACGGTAGTGAGATGTTAATGAAAATTGAAACGGTTCTGTTGCAATCTAGTATGTATCAAAATGAGAGCAAGTGCTCACTTAAATAAAGCAGAGAGCATTCATACAAAGAGAAACACAAAAAGTGCCAGAAATGCGACACAGGACATGGAAAGCGGGCTTACCCCAAAACAACTGAGCTAAATGTACTGACAACTCCTAGATGAGATGTGGGATGTCAAACCTAAAAGGTTTATGTGAGGAATGATCTCTGCAGCATCCAATTGATGAGTTTTAATAATATCGAGGTTGTGATACGCATGACACAAATCTAGGGAAAGCGACATTTGGTGGGAAGTTTCTGAAATGATCCTTGCATGTAACCTCCAACTGGAAAAAATAGATCCTTGAAACAAGGGATGCCTTTGCATGCTACCTTGGGAGAAGCAGCCCATGCATGCAAGTCTATTTTTCTCAATCCTAGAGGGAGACGATCAACTCAGTTGCACATGCAAGAGACTTCTCAACTTCTGGGAGAAAATGCACATTTTTGGCTGGGAGCTAGGCTAGCTTCTCAGAAGATTTGCGCAATTTCTGGGCAGATCAGTTGACTGTTGCCCAAATTTTCACAAATTCTGCATTGAACAACCTAGCTGGGAGGGATTGCACAATTTTGTAGGTGAGTCTTGCTCAACATAATTGCGTAATTCTAGGGCCCAGTAGGCTCGATTGCACAATTTTTGGAGGTAAGCTTGGTTGCCCTCTAGATTTGCACAAATTCGTGAAGGAGATGCCCAACCTGCTACTAGACCAAGTCTGGGAGAACAACCTATGATGGGAGTGCAACAAGCTCTAATGGAAAGGTTGTCTATCTGCAAGAAAATCATTGAAGCTTGTGTACTTGATGAAGCAAGACATGCTGCTGTGAAAGGTTGGTAGGGAGGCTCCAAAATGAAGCTAAGGCAAAATTTTGGAGGGTCGTTTTTAGCTGCTACAACACTTTGTTTCCTGCAGGAGAACTTTTTGAGTCTTTTCCCTTTTTAATCAATCTTGTAAGTACCTCTATTTTCCTCAGTTGTTAAGGCCCCTTATGTTCCATGAGATCACTATCATTGGTTAAATTTATTGAGTTGTTGGAATACCGCTAAGAGTAGTACTACCCTTCGCGTGCTTACCGGCATATCTCCCATTATTTGAATTAACTCCTGTTGATTTCTTCTCCCCTTTTCTTCCCTCCTTTACATTGGTTGTGCTATTCCTAGAAAGTTTCTTGTTGCATGTCGAGTTTCTCTGCTAGCTCTGCTTGTATCTATCCTTGGGTACAATGTATTGTTGGAAGGTTTCTTTATACAGTTTCTTTTGATCCTCTAGAATTAATATTTCATCAAGGTGTCTCCACTCATTCAAGAGTCTTTTCATAATTTCTTCTTCTGTGCTTAACTCATCCCTAACTGCATCGAATTCCATTATGGTGAGATCTACTAGTTTCTTCTCTTCTTTTTTCATCAAATATATTTTGGCTTTTCTCTTTGGGGTGGTTGTTGATTTAGCATGACTATTCTCCTTTTCTTTGTCCTGATTCTCCATTGTTTCTATCTCGTTTATTGTTTCTTCTTCTTCTTCTTGCAACACCTCATATCTATTCGTATTTTCCATTTTCTTTTGGTTATGGTTTCTTGGATTTTGTTACACTCTCATAGTCTTCTTCTTATGCATGACCTCTTTGAACCCCTCGTTTTCCTCTTGTGGGGGGTTCTTATGTTTCTCCTTTAGGTCTGGCCGGTCTTCCTAGTTCATCGGGCATGTTTTTTACAAGTGGTCATATTCATGACACCGATGGTAGAGGAACGGGATGTGCTCATAATCCAAGGTCTACTACCATATTTCTTCTTGATATTCCAGCTCTACCAATTCTGGGATGGGCTCTGAAATATTCATATAAACACATATCTAGGCATAGGAGGTGTATCATCCCCTACATGTGGACTCTGTTATTTTTATAAATCTTCCTATTCAATTCCCTATGCCTTCCAGTATTTACAGGTCCCAGAAATCAATTGGAAGGTAAAAGAGTCAGACCCAAACAGGGGCTGCGAGGAATTGTTCCTTATCTGGGTTAAGCATTCCTCCCAATATTTCATAAACATCCCTTTAGTGTGGTGAAAATATGGACCATTTTCAAAGACCCTTTCCTTATGTTACAAGTTTGAGAATATTACCGTGAAAAATCATCTCGCTTCCAGCTTGAGTTCTACATGGTCTTTTAGATGCCATTTCTACTAGATCCACTTTATCAAGTCTTTCTCTGTAGGCCAAACTCTGATGAATTTACATATCATTGCATGGTCCATCATATAACTACGGTATTTATCTAGTTTGTTCATAGGTATTAATAATATGGGTTTCTCTATTGCACATGGAAAACACTGCCCTCTAATTCTTTCCTACCATCAAGCTCAGAGGGCATGCCCATTGTTAAGGTTGGCGATTTCAGGGGAACATAGCTGATTTCTGGTTTGCCCGTTGGATTCGTCGGTTGATACATTTCGATAGGAGGGGATCTCTCCCCCCCACTAAGGCTTGCATGTCTCCTCTATTGATCAACAGTCAATCGTACAAAATGTGCCTTCAAGATTGTTAGGGTTCTGCAGGTCATCAAACATTAGGTGGATTTCATTGATTGTTAAATCTATGTTATTGAATGACTAGTTTAGCCAAATTTTCTCCTATGAAAACACTTTTAAACCAATTTTGATTACAAATTGCATCATCATAAATATTTTTTTGTTCTTAAAATATTGTTGAACTATTGTTTCAAATGTATAATCAAACATGTATAATGATTCTTTATCTTCATTAGCAAATATGTTATCCTATATTGACTTTTTTCACTTCAATCGTCTTTTAATCTGACTTGTTTTGATAACATTTTTGTTTCTTATGTATTATTTGAGTTCATGGAATAAAGAATGCAATATTTTTCTTATATTGGAAGGCTTTGTACTCTACAACAAATAATTTTAATTAACTCCCTTTTTTTCTCCCTTTCCTACTTCCAAGGATTGTTTTAGTGTATTTTCTCCATTCCTTTGGAAACTTTGGCGCTATTTATCGAGATGGCATTATTTTTGGCATTGTTTGTGTTGGAAAAAACATTTAGGTGTTAAATTAGGTTCTAATAGAACTAGAAATAGCAATAGTAATTTTGGATTTAGATCCCCTTTTAACACCTAAATTAGTTCCCTGCTTGGATCCCTTTTTAGAGTCAGATTTAGCGTTGAATGTGCATAAATAGTTAATTAATTGAGGTGATGGGGCTTAAGTGGATAGGGGCTTTAAGGATTATGTGATTTCAGGATTTGGGGTATAGGGATTAAGGGTTAAGGGATTATGGGTTAGGGTTTAAGGGATCAAGGGTAAAGAGCTAAGGGATTTGGTGCTTACAGGTTAGGTAGTTTAATGGTTAATTACTTGGGGATTATGGGTTATGAGACTAATTTCTAAGTTCTTATATCATTAGGGTTTATGGATTAAGGGATTATAGATTAGGGCTTAAGTGTTTAACGATCGATGGATTAGGGTTTAGTGGATTTAGGGCCTTTGCAATAAGGGATTAGGGATTAACTAGGGTTGAGGGAGTAAGGGTACTTTAGGGATTAGGGCTTAAGGTTTTAAATGTTAATGCACACTTAGGGGTTATCAGATATAAGGATTTATTTGAACTCTCTTGAAATGTCATGGATCATCCTCCAACACACCCATCACCAATGTTATCCACCATTATCGCACGGTAAATAGTGAATGGAGACAACATTGAAATTTCATCAAACTATGATTCTCCATGTCGAAATTTGACATCGTTATAATAGACACATGCCTTGATAGTGTGTGCGGGTTTTGAGACTCAAGGATGCTTGATGTCCCCGCATAATATTTGAGATCGTCCATGTTTTCATCAATGTTCATCATGTAGTCTCATTTTCATAATTCGTCATTCCCGTCCATGGAATATTTATCAAAAATATCTTGAAATATCATGGAACATCTTCCGACACACCCATCACCAATGTCATCCATCAACATTGCATGGTGAGAAGTCAATGGGGCTAACATTGAAATTTCTTCAAAATGTTCTTGTATGTGCCAAAATTTGACATGGTTAGAGTAGACACATGCCTTGACAATATGCGAGGTTTTAAAGGCTAAAGGATGCATGAAATCCTCGCATTATCTTTTATATCATCCACATTTGAATCAAATTTCATCATGTAGTCTCATTATCATCATTCCTTATTCCCATCTATAGAGGCTTTGTCGAAAATCTTTTGAAATGTAATGGAATATCTTCCACATGCCCATCACTAATGTCATCCACTGATGCCACACAATGAGCAATGAATGGGGTCAATGTTGAAATTTCTTCAAGTTGTTCCTATATGCATCAAAATATGACATGGTTAGACTAGGAACATGACTTGACATTATGCAAGAGTTTCAAGACTTAGGGATTCCTAACATCCACACACAATATTTGAGATTTTCAACATTTGCATCAATATTCATCATGTAGTCTCATTCTGATAATTATTCATTACCGTCTAGGGAAAATAGGAGTTAGAGAATATGTTTGTATATGGGATTAGGTTATGGATCATATATGTTACTAGTTAATGATTATAATTGTTACAACTGAGAGTTTATTAGTGATAATGGTTATATTTCAAGAGTTAAGGGTGATAGGGTTATTCTTTCTATGATAGAGTGGTTATAGTTACTAGCTATATGAGATAATAGATGTTAAGGGTCAAAATGAGTAGTTTTTAAGGGTTATAGGGCCTTGGTATTATTGCTTTTATATTTTATACAATATAGGTGTGATAAGGATTCAACATCACGAGGTTAGTAATTATAATGGTTACAGATTTAAGATTAGGAATTAGGAGTGGTGACAGTTATACGCAATGCTCATGGGGTGTACATTATTTAAGGCCTTTGTGTTAAGGGATTAGGGATTAATGGTTTATGGATTAAGGCTCCAATGGATAGTGCTTAAGGGTTTAAGGGTTTTTTATCACCTATTAAACCTTTATAAAAAAATTCAAAAATATTATAATTGGGGTCAAAATTCTTGAAGGTTATTGTTGTACAGTGGGTTCATATATATGGTTATTGTTCTTTTTATAAAAAATATTGGGTTCCTAGATTAAATCTCCAAGTCAGAACAATTTTACTCCAACACATACCAAGCATCACATGTTAGATATGAATAGCAACCAACATGAGGAACCCAACATTGGAGTGCATATATATATGCACTACACATCAAGATAGCATCCAGGGGCTAGAATATTTAAATAACATCAAGTATTTTACTCTATTGCATGTGGGATAGCTGAAAGTCCCAAAGGAAAAATTACCATATTCTATTACATGTTCCAAAGGTCAATATTGCAGGAAGTTGGAGATCAATGATGAATATGTGTTGTTGATTTTGTTGGATGGGGAGCCTCGTGATATTCCCGATTCAGAGGTCTTGCTTCAGCCGTGGTTGGATCCCAATCCCTGATAGGGGGGTGTGGAGGAAATTTTCGCCACACTATTACTTACTAGGGGCTTTGTGGAGCCAGTTTCATGTTAGGAGCCCCCCCTGGAGGGTTTTCTGGAGGAACGCCCCTGAAGCTAAAAAAAGAGGAAAAATTTCCTTGTAAAAAATTGAAATTTCATAGTCAATTTGGGTCATTCATTAGGCTGATGATCGGATGGTATAAGTTAGGTTTAATTTAGGTTTTATTTCCCTAGAAGGAAACCCCTCTATTATATTGAGCGAGAAAGAGAGAGGAGACTATGTGGGAGTGAACTAGAAATTACATCAGATCTTCCATAGGTTGTATCTCTTCATTTTACTATATAAGATAAAAGGAAGGATTGGATGTTCCTCTGTGGACATAGCCCGAACTAGGTGAACCACCTATATATGTGTCTATCTTGTTTTATTTGTTTTTGTATTTGTATTTCCTCAATATTTTGTGTATTCCATTGCCCCATTAATTAATTTCTAATAGATTTTGAGCCAACCCAAAGTATAAAACACCATTCAAATTGCACACTCACAAAGAAGCAACATGTTTCCCTTAACAGATTCATTGTGATATTATTTTGTGGTGTTAAAGGTCATTCATTTCTCATCTTTGCACTCAATTCCCACTGTTGATCTAGAAATTAGATCAAATCGATGGATACAACAAGTCGATATATGCTAACATTTTACAAAGCACTTTATTTATAAGTATTTCTTTTTTACCCAGTAAAAACACAGCATTCTACAGTTCCTTACGAGTGAAAAGGGATTTATTACGGGTAGCATTAAAGATTTTTAAAACGTCTAAGTAAGTAAAAATTTAGCTTTCAAGGTTGGTTTCATGTTCTCTCTCATTGTTTTAGCAGTCGAAAGAATGGAATCCTTTAATAAAATCATCTCCATCCATAAAATGTCTGACCCGGAAAAATTAACCTAGTCGACTAAGACTGGGATGTTTATGACCCAATTTTGTCATGTACTAATCAAGAGTAGATCCCTTAATTCCTCTTTTAGAGGGATGACAAAATCAGTAAGGGGTATAAAATTTGGGAGTCACATTTACCATAGTGTATAGTTCCTCAGGTCTTTCATTTTGCCTGAACCATTCATATGCTGCTCTAAAAATTATTTTTCTTTTTCTAGATCAATAACGTCAAATAAAACTTCAAATATCCTCATTTTGTTAACTACAGAATTAGTTCTCAATATGCTAGGGTTATAGTCTTCCAGCCTTATGAATGAAAACATAGTAGAATTAAATGAAGAAACTCTCATTCAAACCTTCAGATCATTAGTGTGACAAGTACAACCTACATTTTTCCAAAGTGTTCTACATTATGAGACTTCTCTACAATATTTCATCTACGCTCTAAATCTGAGTGGTTTGTTAAGCTAGTACATATAATTTTCTCCATGATTAGTGAAATATTAGGTTTCAATCATGATTGGGGCATCATTGAAACTTTCTTATGTTTTCTATTCTCCTTTTCATTGGCAGTAAAGTTCAATTATCCTAAATTTATAATAGAATAAATGCATGAACAATTGAGAAGTTTCAACACGCTTCAAAGCTTCAGATATTAATCTTATATCATCTGCTTAATTTTGGATAAATTCACTGATCAGTTTCAACATGTTTTGGAACTATAAGGAGTTACTTCTTTTGGAGTAAGTTCAGTGATTCACGGAGCATTATGTCATAGAAACCAATTAAAGGGTTTCTTCAATTTTGTTAACAATTTCATATGCAAGGTGTATGTATTGATTCATGAAGAATAATTCCAAGAGTATGGCCAGAGCTGAAGAAATGTCTCCAACTAAGTTCAAAGTCAAGAATGGGAGATTAGTTCTTATATCAGGACTGTACAGTGATAAGGATTTATGGAGAAAAGGTTGAACCCTATAAATTACCTTTACTTTTAACTCCTAGGTTTTATGCTTTGGAGATCTTAAGGAAAATATTAGATTCATATTTTATAAATTTTACAAGAAAGAATTTAGCAATGTCTTTCTAATTTCCAATAACAGTGAGACCTTTTACTATTAAAAAAACAACAACTTCAAACATAATTGAGTAATTTCTCGCTTGTTTCAATTTTGAATATTATGAAGCATGTCACTATGATCCTCATCATATCATTGTAGCCAAAATAAATAATCTAATAAGGGATGAATATAAACATGATGATAGTTAGGAAATGGAAAGGCTAAAAAACAAGGTAGAATGGTCAATTGTTGAAAATGTTGTTCAAAATCAATTCGAAAATGATGAAAATTGCTCCAAGCACTCAAAGGATTTTCAAAGCAAGGACAATCAAGACAGAAATAGTTACCCCTGCCAAGATTGAAAATGGAGCTAAAAGGTCATTTACTGAGGATATGATGTAGATAGATGAAGAGGATGTCACTTAGGAAGAAAGGACAAAGAGTTCAAAAGGTTCCGAGGAAAAAGATTTGATGATTATAACAGGTAATTCAAAGGACAAATATTCTATAGGAGAACCTGTTATTCAGATTCATGAGATGTATTCAACAAAAGTTAAGGTTTTTCAATCAATAGATAGTGGACCTATATCAGTTGAAAATCCTATCACAACATATTATAGTGAAATCAAATGACAAGGTTATTAGGATGGACAATAGAAAGTTGAACAACTTAAAAGCAAATATCCTCCTCATTTACTTATTGTGGTAGATAAGAAAGTCATATATTTAAATATTGCAGTGATAAAGCATGTTCCTAAAGGATGTAAATATCATTAAGAAGTTAAGACCACTTAGATCAAATTGAATATGAATCAATTTAATATTGTTGATAAAATTTATTTTTTCAAACAAGCAAGTTATCTCATTTGTACAAATTTGGTTAATGAGTCCACTACAAAAGAAAATTATAGTCAACTATGTAGAAAGTGGAGAATCAATTGAAGATAGAGAAGGCACAAAATAAAGATTTATTAGTGGGAAAATATGAATTACAAATAAATATCATGGAACTTGATGATGATGATTCAAGTAATGTTGAAGTGTCAAATTTACGAAAAAAAGAAAAGATACAACAATCCATGTCCCAAATAAAATTCTCAAAATGTGACATGATGCTTATCCTCAAACTCCAAAGCTTCTTACAATACTTCAGGAAAAGGAGGACTTAGAAGCAAGATTGCAAGAATCTCAAGGAACCATTGAAGTATTAAGAAATAAAATTGAAGAGTTGAATCAATAAGTTCAACCACTTTAGAAATCGCATTTTGAATATCTCTCGGGAACTAATATTGATATTTCATTATCCAAAGAATTGGGAAACTTGGAAGTTAGAGATATGGAAAGAAAAAAATTAAAAGAGGGGCTAACTAAATTAGAGGAAGATAATGAACAAAAGAAAAGGCCCTTGAGTAAGATATTTCTAAATAGAAATTATTATAGGAAAGATTAAAGTCAATGAATATCATTCTGATTGACTAAATATCTTGTTGGAACCATCTTGCTGTGGAACTTAAAATATTGAAGGATTATTTTGCACAAGTTGAAGATGAAAAAGAATTTGAAAACTCTTGTTTGACTCAGGCTTCCATCTTTTAGAAGGATCTAGGAGACAAACCTATGAAAGACGTAAATATTCTAAGATTTCTTAACACAATGACCAAATCTCAATTGGGTTTTTCAAGAATATAGGATAGGGTTGACCTTGTCCTTCAAGCTAAAAGATATATTGTGAAAGATGGATTAATAAAGGACATGATAGGAAAATAAAATTATATTTTAAGCAGAGTATCAGGTTTTAAAAATATATTCTAGGATATTTTTCTACAAGCTCTACCATGCTTCTGGAATGATCAATGAGTTCTTATCCCAAATGAAGAGTATGAAGTCAAGTTTCAAGAAAAGAGGAATGGCACATGACAATTTAATTGTAATTCTTATAATCTAACGGGTCAAAACATTTTCCACCTTTTAGAAAGAAAAAAATAATCTTCTTAATCAAACAAGAAGAGTGACCAGTTATTTACCATTGATCTCTTATGCTTTTCACACAAAAATGGATAGAGATATGATAACATCATCATTCCCATCAACAACCATATGGTAGAGGATAACTCCATTTAGCGAGAAACGGATTACATTAGAGGAATCTTGTACTTCACTTGATCGTGACTCACAGTCAATCCCGGGATTTCTATAATAGGTTGTAGATAATTTCTTATTTTTTTGCTAATATTATGGCTTTTTCCCAAAGATTATAGAATTGAATAATTTGTAAATTTTGTATAAATTCTCTCATCATGATGAGGAAAAGGTTGGGATTTTTGAGAAATTAAAGGCCACTGTGCGTATGTAAATACTTTATTCTGAAATAAAATAAAGTTTTTCAAGTTCATAAGTACTTGAGCAATTGAAACTAGAGATTCATGTGTTTGTATTTTCCAGTCTGTATTCTTTAGTGATTTTTTTGTTTTAGTAATTTTCTTGATGTGTTATCTTTAGTGTTTGAATGTAAGAAAAGGATTCATAATTCATCTTTGATGCTCTATTTTCATCACAATATCACACTTTTACTATTTTCCTTCTAAAAGAACTGCAGAATTCATCTCAAATGCTATATTTTGATGGGTTTCTTTCTTTATTCGACCACCATACTCAATGATAAATTTGTTTAAGTAAATACCACCTACCTTTCCTCTATAATACCTTTTTCCATACCACCGGCATCTTGGAGACCTCTTGATTAATTTTTTGACCTTTTGACTCCATCCCAAATGGTTTTAGCTTCTCTACCCTACCAAATTTTTACCTGTTGTTCTAGTTGATGACTTGGTCATTCTTTTATTAGGTGAGTTATTGTTAAAGTGACATTGGATAGCATACTCACAGAGAGATCTCTCTATGGATTGGAAAGGCTAGCTCAAGTTCTTAGGCATTAGGGGCTCAAGGGTTTTAAAGAGTAACAACCTAGTTATTATTGGTTAATGAAATTTTCTTGTAATTTTATAATTATTTTCTTATTATGAAGTTTACTTTATAGTATGTGACGTAATTTTAAATATTTTTTTAAAATAAGATTGATTTATATTGTTATATATGTAAATTTAAAAGATATTATTGTGATTGAATATTCATGTTTTGATATGAAATAGGAAACTAAAATTGAGCTTTAATTTACTAATTTTTCATCTAATTCTAGATGATTAAAATATTTTATTTTGTTTAACTATTTTATGTTTAGTTATTAATAAAACATTACAAAAATTATGTTGACCAACATTAAAATGAAAACAATATAAAAATAATGAAGTTAACAAAGTTTCTTATTCAAATCATTGTGAGATACATGCATTAATATTTTATTAAATTTTATTTCTTTGGTAACATATGTTGATACAAAAAGAATGAAAGAAGAATTCCAGTAATCCTAATTTTTTCTTCCAACAATTCGTACCAGATCCTGAATTCTTTAATGATATTGAAATAGGTAACTTGTATTAACACAAATAATATTAAAACATTTGAAGGTTTATATCATAAGAATCATCATGTATTAAACAGGGATTACAAATAATTTTGAAAATTTAGAACTCTTGGTCATTAACATTATTGTCTGCAACAATGTCATCCAATATATCATTGTCAATGTTCAGATGATATTCTAGGTAGTTAATATTATCATCATCCTCATCTTGACCTGCATCATCTTCATCATCATTGAAATGTAACTATAGTCCATCATATTGTTACCGGACGTATTTGGATCATGATTTTCTATACCATACTTATTTTTGTTTTCCATAACCTTATATAACTTTATATTGTTGTATTGTTGTGCCTGAACATAACCATGTTTAGCATCATCATGGATGTCAATTTCTTCAATGTTCTCTAATCCCTCTCTCTCATTTTATTTTCCATATTTGTTTCGCTTAGTACCCACTAATGCATCATCAAATACATGCCTTAATCTTTGATCATAATGTATGACAAATATACATTTCGGGTCTAGAATATCTTCATAGAAAATTACATGCACATGAACGAGTGCATACACATATTAGATGTATGTTATAACACTTTTATTGATTAATAAACACATGTATATATTCATAATAAACAATGTGTTAGTATATTATTGATCACTATCGCTTCTTCTATGAGTTAAAGAAATACTTGTTCACAATGAATTGATAGAACATAAGGCTCTCTATCCTTGTAGGTTTTAACCCCGTACAGAAATTACCTGCATACGAATTCTAAAACACATAAATAAACAATGCGACACATAAAACACATATATTCCCCTGGATCGCAAAATCGGGACTACCAGCTTGATTTTTCATTATGTTCCTTTCAATGTTATAATACATATTTATACATGCAGAAGCATCCAATACCATGGACCGAAAACCATCGCGCTCAAAAACATGTAAGAAAATCATGCATAAAACCATAGGTGGGTCTGCCCAACCTAACATAGGGTCCAAAACCAAAATTTTTCGGGGTGTTGCCCTCCAACCCATAGAGTGGGGTTACCTACACCCCGCAAACCCCTTGTGACCCCCCGGTACACAATCGGCGCAACGAAGGGGGGGCTCCGCCCCCCCTCTAACACCCCGGTTTACTACGTGGGCTATTCGTGGAAATAGTATAACACAACCCAAAATTCTCCCATTTGTTGTTTTCTTTCCACAGGGGGGCACAAGAGAGCTTAGTCATTTATCCAGCCCTGCAACACCCATTGTTTCTCTACACCAAGAGAACTAATCAGAGCTCACAGATTTTGTCAATGCATCTGCAGTATTATTCAAAGTGTCCACCTTTACCAACAACACCTTTTTGTCTTCTATCATATCCCTCACAAAGTGATACTGAACATCAATGTGCTTTGTCTTTGAATGATATGCAGGGTTCTTTGCCATGAAAATTACACTTTGGCTGTGAAAATCTATCCTTATAACTCCCTGTACTAACCCCATACTTGAAAACAATATCTACAACCAAACTGCTTCCTTGCTTGCATGGGTGGCTACCATGTATTTTTCCTCTGCAGTTGATAGTGCCACTACATATTGTTTCTTACTCATCCAACTGACTGCACCTCCAAATAGGTTAAACACATACCCACTTGTAGATCTTCTCTGATCCAGATCTCCAGCCCAGTCTACATCAAAAAAGCCACGAATATTCAATACTCTATCTAATCATGCTCTTCCTTGGTAGCACAAACCATAATCAGTAGTGCCACGGAAATACCTGAAAACTCGCTTCACTGCTGTCGAATGCTCCTTTCCTGGTTATGATATAACCTTGCTCAATACGCCCACTGCATGTGCAATGTCTGGTCTAGTACAGACCATTGCATACATCAGGCTACCGACTGTACTCGCATATGCAACATGAGACATGTCCTCTTCCTCTTCTTGTGTCTTGGGACACTGTTCAGCAGATAAGTTTACACCTACATGAATAGGAACCTTCACCAGTTTACTATCCTGCATATTAAATCTCTGCAATATTGTCTCGACATACTTCCTTTGGTTTAACTAGATCTTCCTCTTTGCCCAATCTCTTTTAATTTCCATGCCCAAAATATATTTTGCAGCACCAAGATCTTTCATGTCGAATTTGGAGGACAATTGGGTCTTCAAATCCTGGATAATTTCTTTGTCATTTCCAACCAGTAACATATCATCTATATACAAGACCAAATAAATAACACAGTCACCAATCAATTTAAAATACACACAATGATCTGCTTTGCTTCTGGTGAAGCCAAGTCCCCATATAAATGTATCAAATTTTTGATACCACATCCTTGGTGACTATTTTAACCCATACAGAGACTTCTTTATTTTGCATACCAGTTCTTTCTTACCCTTCACCGCAAAGCCTTCAGGTTGCTTCATGTAGATTTACTCTTCCAGATCCCCGTGAAGAAACGTTGTCTTCACATCCATCTGTTCTACCTCAAAATCAAAAGCAGCAACAACAAATAAAAGTAATCTAATAGAAGTTACCTTGGCAACACGAGAAAAAATATCACCAAAATCAATTCCCGACACCTAGGAATACCCTTTTTCTACCAATCAAGCTTTGTATTTCTCCACCTTTCCTTCTGCATTTGTCTTCTTCTTGAAAATCCATTTGCTACCAATGGGTTTCCTTCCAGCCGGCAACTCCACCAGATTCGAAGCCTCATTTTTGTGAAAAGATGCCATTTCATCAACCATGGCCTGTTTCCAGAGTTTTCCATCCTCTGAATCTACTACTTCCTTCACAGTTCTGGGATCATCATTAGTAATAGATAAAGCAAAATTTGAATAGAAAGTAGATGGACTATACGTTTCTGGCTGCCTTCTTTCTCGAACTGATCTTCTCACACCCGGAGTTTGTCGCTCTTCATCTTTTGATTCTTCCTCTACCGTAGAGTCTGATTCTTCCTCCTTTAGCTCAAACTCTATCTTCTCAGGTTCCTTTGGTTGGACATGACTTGCATATGGAACACGGGACATGTCCTCTTCCTCTTCTTGTGTCTTGGGACACTGCTCAACAGATAAATTTACACCTACATGAATAGGAACCTTCACCAGTTTACTATCCCGCATATTAAATCTCTGCAATATTGTCTTGACATACTTCCTTTGGTTTAACTAGATCTTCCTCTTTGCCTGATCTCTTTTAATTTCCATGCCCAAAATATATTTTGCAGCACCAAGATCTTTCATGTCGTATTTGGAGGACAATTGGGTCTTCAAATCCTGGATAATTTCTTTGTCATTTCCAACCAGCAACATATCATCTATATACAAGACCAAATAAATAACACGGTCACCAATTAATTTAAAATACACACAATGATCTGCTTTGCTTTTGGTGAAGCGAAGTCCCCGTATAAATGTATCAAAATTTTGATACCACATCCTTGGTGACTATTTTAACCGATACAAAGACTTCTTTAACTTGCATACTATTTCTTTCTTACCCTTCACCGCAAAGACTTCAGGTTGCTTCATGTATATTTCCTCTTCCAGATCCCTGTGAAGAAATGTTGTCTTCACATCCATCTGTTCTACCTCAAAATCAAAAGCATCAACAACAGATAAAAGTAATCTAATAGAAGTTACCTTGGCAACAGGAGAAAAAATATCACCAAAATCAATTCCCAGCAAATGGGAATAACCTTTTTCTACCAATCGAGCTTTGTATATCTCCACCTTTCCTTCTGCATTTGTCTTCTTCTTGAACACCCATTTGCTGCTTATGAGTTTCCTTCCAGCTGGCAACTCCACCAGATCCGAAGCCTCATTTTTGTGCAAAGATGCCATTTCATCAACCATGGCCTCTTTCCAGAGTTTTCCATCCTCTGAATCTACTGCTTCCTTCATAGTTCTGGGATCATCATTAGTAATAGATAAAGCAAAATTTGAATAGAAAGCAGATGGACTATACATTTCTGGCTTCCTTCTTTCTCGAACTGATCTTCTCACACCCAGAGTTTGTGGCTCTTCATCTTCCAATTCCTCCTTTGTTGTAGAGTTTGATTCTTCCTCCTTTAGCTCAAACTATATCTTCTCAGGTTCCTTTGGTTGGACATCATGTTTAATAACATCTTTCACCTCTCTGAACACCACATCTTGGCTGTACACAAACTTCCTTGTTACTAGGTTCCAAAGCTTATAATGCTTTAAACCATCCTTATACCTAATAAAGATGCACTTTTCATATTTACTATCCAACATGGTTCATTTCTCCTTTGGAACATGTACATATGCATCACATCCAAATACCCTCAAATGTGAAAGAGAGGGTTTCTTACCAGTCCATACCTCTTGTGGAGTTTTATCCTCCAACTTTGATGAAGGTGATTTGTTGACCAGGTAACATGCTGTCTCGACTGCCTCTGCCTAGAATTCTTGTCCTAACCCGACACCATTGAGCATGCTTCTTGCCCTTTACGTCAACGTGTTGTTCATTCTTTTTGCAACACCATTTTGTTGAGGTGTATATGGTGTATTCTTGTGTTGTGCTATACCACACTTCTTACAAAATTCTTCAAATTCCTTAGTACAAAAATCTCCACCATTATCTGTCCTCAACACCTTTATCTTCTTCTCTGTCTAGTTTTCCACCAGAGCCTTGAATTCTTTAAACCTATCAAAGACTTCAGATTTCTTCTTAAGGAAATATATCCATGTATTCCTTGGGAAGTCATCTATAAATGATACATAGTACACAGACTTGCCCAGTGATGGAACCTTCACAGGTCCAAACACATGACTATGAACAAGCTCTAATATATGTTTCGCCCTCTTACCACCAGAGGGGAAACTCACCTAATTATTCTTCCCATATACACAATTTTCACAGAAATCAAAATCCAGAGAGCTATTACTCATACCTTCTATCATACCTTTACCATGAAGTATTCGAAGGCCCTTCTCTCCAATATGTCCAAGCCTTTGATGCCACAGCATGGTCTTCTCTCTAGAGACCACTAGATTTTCTGCTCCACTTTCAGGAACCAGAGAACTGTTGCACCCATCAACAACCATGCTACCTTGCAGTTTATATAGAGTTCCAATCCGAACTCCCCACATCAATACTGGTGCTCCCTGAACCATCTTGCATGTATCCTTCTCGAACACTATTTTTACACCTGCATCGTCCAACTTGCTTACAGAAATCAGATTTCTAGCCAATGCAGGAATATGCAGAACACCTGGAAGTGTTCCAACCCTTCCGCCTTGCAACTTCAACTTTACTTTTCCACGACCAATCATTCTAGCCTTCCTATCATCCTCTAAGAAGACATCACCACCATTGTATTTCTCATACTTGGAGAACCACTCTCTATGGGGAGTGAAGTGAAAGGTTGCACCTGAATCAATCAACCATGCCTCATGATCTACATGTGTACTTGAGGAAGCCAAGTACACATCCCCACCTTCATCTGACGTGGTTTTCGCCTCTGCAGAAGGAGCATCATTAGATCCATTTCCTTTATCAAGAGCTTTAGAGTTACAGTCCCTTTTGTAGTGCCATTCCTTTCCGCATTTCTAGCACACCACCTTTACAGGTTTTCCTAGAGATTTAGATCTCCCACTCGATGACTTCTTTTTGTTTATGTTCTGGGACCGTCCTCGTACAGACAAGGCATCACCATTCTAGCTCTCCAAATTTTTCTGTCTCATCTCCTTCATCAGCAAGGATGAGACTATTTCATCAAACTGCAAGGCCATTGCATTGCTACCTATTGCAATAACCAAACTATCCCATGAATCTGGTAGAGAACACAACAAACTGATGAACTTATCTTCATCTGAAATTTTAATATCAACAGATGCTAAATGACTCACCACAGTATTAAATGTGTTCAGATGCTCTGTCACTGAGTCTCCATCTTTCATCCTCAGGTTATATAGCTTTTTCTGCAGGAATAGTTTATTCACGAGAGACTTAGATTGGTACAAAGTCCCTAACTTATCCCACAAAACCTTCACTGTAGCTTCCCTGATACATTCAATAATACTAAATCAGAGACACACAATCGTATTGTGCTCTTTGCCTTCCGATCCAACTTCTTCCATTCTTCATCTAACAATCCCGTTGGTTTAGTACCCGGATCTACTGCAATCCACTGATCTTTATCCACCAAAAGATCCTCCATCTTGAGTTTCCACAACTCAAAACTCTGACCATTAAATTTCTTGATCTCTATCTTGCCACTGCTCGCCATCTTCTTTCACCACCAGAATCGATCTCACAAATCTCCCACTGAATAAGGTCTACCACAGGCTCGAGCGAAACCCTTGAGCAACAAAGCCGTCCCGTTGAAGCCAAAACAACTCTGATGCCAAATGTAGGTTTTAACCCCGTACAGAAATTACCTGCATACGCATTCTAAAACACATAAAATAAACGATGCGAGAGCATAACAGATAAAACATATATACACAGAGATTTTCCCCTAGATCCCAAAACCAGGGCTACCAGCTTGATTTTTCATTATGTTCATTTCAATGTTATAATACATATTTATACATGCCAAAGCGTCCAATACCATGGACCGAAAACCATCACGTCCAAAACCATGGACCGAAAACCATCGCGTCCAAAAACATGTGCGAAAATCATGCACAAAACCATAGGTAGGTCTGGTCAACCTAACATAGGGTCCAAAACCAAAATTTTCCAGGGCATTCCCCTGCACCCCATAGAGTGGGGTTACCTGCACCCCTCAAACCCCCTGTGACCCCTCCGCTACGCAATCGGCGCAACAAAGGGGGGGCTCTGCTCCCCCTCTAACCCCATGGTTAACTACATGGGGTAGTCGTGGAAAGAATATAACACAACCCAACAATCCTCTGGTAGGAACCTTGAGGAATCTATAGAAAACAATCCACTTTGGGTATCATGTCTTTGTGTTTTCTCAAATGATTCATACCATATACACTTAAAAATACAACATTTAAAAGAGTGGTAATCGAACTTTGTTAGCACCTAAATCCGCCTCATGCTGAAAGAAGGAAAAATTCAGGGTAACCACAAACCAAGCTCAGTCTGGTAGCTAGCCCTACCAAAACAGGAGAGGGCTCTCTCCGAGTCACACTCAGTGAATAAGTAAACGAAATTGCCTGAGATGACTTACAATGAACTATTTGTCTTAGGCTAGTAAGTGAAAATGAATATAAGGAGTTATTTTTATGAATGACTTTGTTTCTAGGATATTATGGGACCACTGGACCTCAATTAACAGAGAACTTAACATAAAGGCATAGATTGTTTCGTGAGGCAAGGTAGGCGGAAAGCATAGCAATTTAGTTCTAAGATATGGCGGAATGGAGAGATTGATTAAGAAGGTGAAAAGGGCATAAGAGATGAATCCTTTTAAATAGAAGAATTAACACTATACATGAAGTTTTCCCCTAGGTAGAGCAATAAAATTGAATTCTACCTAATCTCATTCGAAAAACTTCACTAGAAATGAATATGAAATGGACTATGAAACATAATAAGATACATATGAAACATAAGAGAAACACTTGCTACACTCACAATCACATGAATCTCATGAAATAGAGCTGTTGCCTCTCATTTATTATCTATAAAAATATACAATGTAAAGTTTCTTTCCCACAGTCCCCCAGAAGTTACAAGCCAAACAACCCAAATTGCCTTTGCAAATGGTTTGCATACAATATATAGAATGTGCCATGAAGAGATAGAACACCCAAGGGTCACAAAATGAAGGTGGAGAGCCAAACATCAGCTACAGGTGCAGCTCCACAAACATGACAAATGGCTTGGGTGACCCTTTTCCTTCCTTTGCCACTTGTATAACTGACCATATGGAGTGAAAATATTTATAAAACCATCGCGCTCCTCCTCCTGTGCATCGCGCTCTTTTCCAGGTGACTTTTGGAGGCCTTCCTGATGTCCAAATTGAGTGCAGGATAGCTCATTGGAAATATATTTGAGTCTAATTTCCAAACCCACTGTAATTTTTCAACTTGGAGCTCATTTTCTCTATCAAAAATCAAATCGCCTAAGACTGGTCGAACTGTGCCAACTGAGGCTGCCTCAAGGTAGAGTGCTATTGCGGTCACCTTTTGAATGCCTTTCTCAATCTCAAATTAAGCTTGTGATAGCTCATTGGCAAGCTTGTCTTGTCTAATTTCCAACTCCAACTGGAATTTTTCAATTTGGAGCTCATTTACCCTGTCAAACATCAAATCTCCCAAGACTGGTCGAACTGTGCCAAATGAGGCTGCCTAAAGGCAGAGTGCTGTTACAGTCAACTTTTGAATGCCTTCCTCAACTCCAAATTGAGCTCATGATAGCTCATTGGAAATATACTTGTCTCTATTTATCATTTGGATTATCAAGAAAGTCATTTGGCCAACCCAGCTAGGAGAAAGCTGGATTTTCCCGAGGTCACTCCAGAGGTGAATCAATTCTCCCGAGGAAATTGTATTTTTGACATTTCTTCAAAACCATGACACTTGTGTAAAATGTGAAGGATTTTTTGCTTCCTTGGTCTGTTGTGGACAAAAACCTCTCTCAGTTTTCCTGAATTCATCTTTGATTGCTCAGAAACATCATTTGAGTGAAACATATCCCGATGTGTGGGACAAGGGATTTGCTGAGATGAAGCGAAATGAAGGGGATAGGGAGCTTCTAAATTCTTGAGGAAATTTTGGGAAGTATGGAGGGATGTTAGGAAGTAGGGGAAAGTGGAATATCAAAAATTGAGTGAGGGGAAGGGATCCAAAAAGGCAAAACACAGGCCCAACCATAGAAAATTGCCAAGTTGTAGCAAGAAACTAGGGTTTGTGTGAAAATGAGGAATTTGGGGGATCCTAGTGATGGGAAGAGTTTGATAAGGTACATTATGGATAGGGGAAGGTGTATGAACATCAGGATACAAGTTTTTCCCATGATTTGACAATCTAAGAGAAATTAGCTATCAAAACCCTAGGAGAGGGAAATGAACCTTGCCTAGGCACAACTGAAACATGAACAAGGTGTGAAATGACCCAATGGGACTTGACATGATGATGAAAACCCTTTGAATGATGGTAGACTCAGCTGAATGGTGACATGGAACATTATTTGGACAACTTTGACAAGGGTAAAATCACACCCTAGACCTAATGCCTAGTGACCAAATTTTACTTGAAGACTCACTGAAATGATAAAATTTGACCTTGACACATTAAAATCACTTGTGTAAGAGCATGTTTGATCACTGGAGGAAGGCTGAAAATACTGACACTAACAAAATTAATAATTTCTTATATTTTCCCAATATATCATAGATTCCCTTCAATAATATTCTTGTCTTTTGATCTTGATTGAGTGGATTGCTTGAAATCAACCATGCTGCCTCAATCAAAGGATCGTTTCTTTACATCTACATGTTCTACATGATAATTTCAACCATATACCCACATGGTTGGATATTTCTTTGCAAGTGAAAGACCATTTATTTAGGTTAAACCAAATATAATGACGAATATTAAAATATTTAATAGTGTCAAAACTATAAGCAAACAACATTCTATCATATTCCAACTGTACTTCTCTTTCACATCCTCTAGACATGTTGATTTTCTCTTCTTTTTTTTTTTTAATGTTTTAATCTATAGGTGCATCTTCTATTTGATTTTTAATTATCCAGTAACCCATTCTAATGTGTAATCTTTGCCCCATTCCCCTTGCAAATCAATAGGAAATGGAGCATTCCTTGGGTTTGATCTCTTAAATTGTATCATTGCTTCTAACACTTCTTCTCTCTTTTTATCATACAAACCAATCCATTTGTTCATAAAGTCCATTTTTTGTAGAATGAACTTGTCGAGTATAGCACTTTTTTCTACACCTATTACATGTCAGCATGTTTATTTCAAATTGCAAAGGCCATGATGTTAATTTGAAAAATAAATTACAGAGAAAATTAATGGTTCTAATAGAAAAAACCACAATGATCATGAGTTTACTTACTTATTTCTACTTAAACACCATTATATTGTGGGTTTTCTCCATCAATAATATATAATTCCCATTCTTCATTCTAGAAGCATGGCCCATCTTCAAAATCATTACAAAGGAATTCACATAGGAAGAAAAATGCTTTATTTAATACATACCCTTAAGCCATGCGACCCTCTAGATGTGCCTTTTGTGGGACATATATTTTTAGAGTTTTCATATACCTCTCAAAGAAAAACATCCACCTCTTCAATACGACATCCACATATTATTGAATGGTTGTATAAGTAAATGGACTTGTAGGTCAATGAAACTTCTATGGAGATCCTTCTAAATTGTTTATGAAACCAGCTCACAAAAAGATAGAAAAGATATATCAACGCCTTAGAAATCAACCTCTTTGAGGGGACAACCTCCTTTACATTACACAAATGGACAACTCTTGGATGATACAAATGACAATACATCCTTTCTATATATAGGAGTCTAAGGGGTCATAGTATAATCAGAGTTGAAATAACAATGATAATGTAAGGGCACAAAAATAACAATAGTGGGCTTCTATGGCGCAAAATAATAACAATGTGGGGACTACATCGGCACAACAATATAATCATGGGGTTGCACTAATAACAATAAGGGGTTACACTAGTAGTATAGGGACCTAACATGCCCCTCTCCTTCAAAAAGTGTTGTCCTCAACGATTGAGTAGTTCTGGATGCTTCTGTATAAAATCCTCGTCCTCCCATGTAGAATATTTAGCGGCTAAGTTCTTCCACTTGATGAGACACTCTGAAATTGATCAATTTCGTAGCTATCAGGTTCTTGTTTCCATGGCTGCTTCAGGTTCCAATATGGTTTTTCCTCCCTCTTCAAGTTCCAACAATATTGTTTGAACTGGGAGCTTCTCACCTATAACCTTATTTAATCATGAAACATGGAAAACTGGGTGCACTTGGGAAGATGCAGGAAGCTCCAATTTGTATGCCATAGTACGAATATTTTGTAACACCTTGTATGGACCATAATACTTTGGCGATAATTTATCATCCTTCTTAGCTTGCTTGAGGGACACTTTTTTGTATAGTTGTAGTCGTAGAAATATCCAGTCCCCTACATCAAAACTTCTTTCACTGGGATGTTGATCTGCATGTTGTTTCATTCTATTCTGCACCAAAGTTAGGTTATCCTTTAAGAGTTTCAGAACTTGTTGTTAATGCTCGATGTGATCCTCCACTACTTGAACCTTAGAATTTTATTTTAAAGAGGATGTGATGGGCGATGGATGATATCCATAAAGTGCCATAAATGGGGTCATTTTTGCTACAATATAGAAGGAAGTGTTATACCACCATTCACCCAGAGGAACCCACTTGACCCATTCTATCTATTTATCAGATACAAAGAAATGAAGATATCCTTCCAAACATTTTTTCACTATCATAGTTTTCCCATCAGATTCAGGATGATAAGATGAGCTATGAGCTAATTGAGTACCCAAATATTCCACCTCTTGTACTCCAAAGAAACAATTGGAGCTTTTTTCATATAATTGTTTCTCCTCCAATAGTTTGAGCACCTTGTCAACATGTTGAACATGATCCTTCCAAGACTTGATGTAGATTAGTATATTATCAAAAAATACTAACACAAATTTTCTAAGGGTTTGAAAATGGAATTCATCAAACCTTGAAATGTAGAAGGTGCATTGGTAAGGCCAAAAGGCATGACCAAAAATTCATAATGACCCTCATGAGTTCTAAATGTTTTTTTTGGAATGTATTCAATCTTCATTTTGATTTGATGATATCCTGAACGAAGATCCAACTTGGTGAAGTAAATTTCTCCATGTAATTCATCCAATAATTCATCAATGACAGGAATCAGAAATTTATCTTTAATAGCAAGCTTGTTGATCTCCCTATAATCCGGAAACATGTGCCATGATCCATCCTTATTGTGTACCAATACCACTAGATCAGAGAAAGAACTTTGACTAGGTTGAGTTATACCAACCTCTAACATTTTTGCAACCATATGTTCAATTTCACTGTTTTGGGCATATGGATATTTGTAAGGCCTGATCTTTGGGGGAGCACTTCCTGGAATCAAATGAATAGCATGAGCATGATCATGAATGGGTGGGAGGCCTTTAGGAGTCTCAAATAACTTGGAATGACTATCCAGGAATTTTTGGAGATCTAGAGAAACAAATGATTTCGATGTGGGTACCTTTAGTGAACATAATTGTGAAATTTCACCCTGTTGTTCTTTCTTTAGAAGATTTTTCATCCTCTTAGAGATGATTATCTTTCCCGGTTTCCCTACGATACCCCTTAATTCAACCTCCTTTCCTTCCAAAAAAAAATTCAAGAAAAGTTCTTGAAAATTAAAAGCTATCATACCCAAATATTGTGGCAATTGAACTCCTAGTACAACATTCACACCACCCATTGGAATGTAAAGCATTGGACTATTTAAGACATATTCTCCCATGGATAGCTTGATATTATGGCGCTTTCTAGAGCAATTTATGGTTCCTCTATTTGCAACCATTACTTGACACTCTGGTGCTGGATATAGGAAGCAATTCAACCTTGGCTATCTTATAATGAATCAATTATGGGTACTACCCGAATCAATTAACACTCTTACCTCTTTCTTCTTGATATTCCCTTCTATCTTGAGAGTTTGATGAGTGGTAATTCCTATCAATGCATTACAAGATATGGTTAGATTCATTTCTTCTTTCTCTGGGATTGGTTCCTGGTGTATATCCTCTTCTTTTGATGTTTCTTATTCCCTTTCTTGCTCCTCTTCCCCATCTATGTAAATTAATTTCTTCTCAGCACACTTATGACCTTTAGTGTATTTTCTATCACAATTTTAACAAAGCCCTTTTTCTCTTTTTTCTTCCAATTGTTGTGGTCCCAGCCTTTTAGGTGGTGAAAGACTAGGAGAAACAACACTTCCATATTTATAGTTATGAGTTGTAGGCTTCCTTGTTGCCATAATTTTGCTTTCAATTTTTCTTGCCAACATGTATGCCTTTCTCCAATGAATCAAGTTCCCAAAGGCGAACCTCGTGTTGAATGTTATCCATTAAAGTCCCTATGAAGACATCAATCCTCTGCTTCTCTAGAATATCATTTAAACTTATATTCAATTTTTGGAAGTCCTCAATGTGCTCTACCATTGAACCCTTTTGTTTGATATTTATCAATTGGCTAAAGAAGGTGTTTCTCTGTGTTTCCTCATAATGCGCTATCATTTCCTCCGTGAAAATTGACCAGATGAAAAGTGGCTTACGAGAAGAAATCCCTTTATACCATAAAAAATGATTAGGTTCTAAATATAAAGATGCAATACGTACCTTTTGTAATACTTGCACATCATGTAAATCAACATATTTCTCCATCTGTAGTATCCATGTTATGGGATCCTTGCCATCAAACTTCCTCATATCAACCTTTGGAATATGGTGGGTCTTTTCGTCATTAGGAGGCCATCCTTGTAGCATGTTTGTCCAACCTTCCTTCAAACCTTCCATGCCTTTCTTCAAATATTCCATGTATTTCTTCCAATATGCTTCCCTACCATCAATATTAGCTTCCATGGCACATATAAAACTATTATCTTAGCTTCGATCACATTCTTCAAATCCTACATCCAATTTTGCTTACTAGGTGTTTCTATTTTCTTGATTCGATTCATTCTTTTTCTTGCTTTTAGTAGCTTGATCTTGAATTTGTCGTATCTCTGAAATTTTGGATCTCAAAGGTCTAAAATTGCGACCTGCAGTAGCCCTCTGCATCATCTTTCCATTGCCACCAGTCTGATTGAAATTGGAATCTCCAGGGAAGAGTTATGCCCAATCTCCCAAGATGACCTGCTTATATAGTTTTTCAGTAGAGCAAACTTATACGATGTGCCACCTACTACTATTGCGACCATCAGATCTAAAAATAATAAAAATAAAAATGCAGTCTATCCTCTTTCTATATCTTCTTATGAAACTTCAATCTGATGCCCACAGAGAAAGTTATGATGACTTTCCCAAGGTTAGTTGTTTGGAATGTAATTCAGGAGCCTACAAAAACCCTAAATTCCTTGGATTGTATCTCTGAAAATATAGAGAAAAAGGACCTTAAATTCAGACCCAAGATTCACCATGATTTCGGCTCAAATGGGTTTTAATTTCAGAGTCTGATCCTTCGTGGAAAAAATATTATAGTGAAAATTCCACGATAAATTGTTTGAGATGGAATTATGGAGCTTGCAAAAACCCTAACTTCCTCAGATGATGTCTCTGAAAATATATAGAGAGAAGATCTAAAACTCGAACTGAAGGTTCATAACCATTTCATCTCAAATGCTTTCTCTTAGCTTCTGAAACTTCGTAGAAAAAGGTTATATCGAAAATTCCATGATGACCTGTTTGGAGCAGCGAAACCCTAGAATCCAAAGCTCTCATACCAAATGTTATGAAACCAACTCACTAAATGATAGAAAAGATATATCAACACCTTAGAAATCAGCCTCTTGAAGGGGGAAACCCCCTTTAAATTACACAAATGGACAATTCTTGGATGATACAAATGACAAGACTTCCTTTCTATATATAGGAGTCTAAGGGGTCATAATATAATTAGAGCTGACAAAACAATAATAATGTAAGGGAACAACAATAACAATAGCGGGCTTCTATGGGGCACAATAATAACAATGTGGGGACTACATGGACACTACAATATAATCAGGGGGTTGCACTAATAACAATGAGGGGTCGCATTAATAGTATAGGGACCTAACACAAATACACATATAATTTCTGCAATTTCCCTCTTCCGTTTTGGCACTTCACATTCATGAATATCCTAGGATGTCATCCACCTAATATAATAATAGTAAGTTAGTATGAACCTTTAGGAAAATATTAAAATGAAATAAAACATCTCTATGTCTCTCACACATGAACATTCCACACCACATACCTTGCAAATGCAGACCATCAACTTATGGCATTCCTCAAGTCAATAATATGACATGAATCCTCCCTAATTTCGAATGGAATGATATGTTGTTAAACACATTTATCAAAGGTCATTAGTTATTTTTGTGACTCAATATAATTTAATAATATATTTAGTCCCTAATCATTCTTACCAATAAATGTGAAATTATGATTTATAATACCTTCATAAAATTATGAATTTCATGTGTTTTAAATCATGTGATATGTCCATCAACTGTAAAAGTGTTATCTAATGATGACCCATAGCCAATAGGTGTCCTTATTGAACATATGACATTTTTTAGTTAGTTTAGCTCTTTCCTTGTAACAACCCAAAATAAACATGTAATTAATCAAGTAATTTATATTCAACATGCAATTCAACTAATTAACTTCAAGTTTAAAACTATGATTAGAGCACTTATTTGTGATTTCGGTTGAAGTCTGCTATCTGCAACAAGGTTTTGGGGACGACTCTCCACCCAAAGTTAATGTTGTTGATTTATATGAATATCATCAAGGGATAACTGAAGAATGTGATTATCATATAACTAATTGAAAGTCGCAGATTCCTAAACGTGAGAAAGAGAAAATCACGAAAATTTTAGATAAAACGAATTGCAAAAAGAACATGAAGCCCCTGCTTTGCTCAATTGAGAATGTTACAGCGACTTCAAAAACTGACTGAATGTATATTTTCAAGTTATGGCATTACCAGAAATGCAAGGGACAAACAACGGAGGCTTGTAATCGTGGATATCATCCTCATGGGCAGGCGCTATCTTGGATATCACCCTTGGAATCACCAAATCCTGGAGAAATTGAGAGGCAATCAATTTGACCTTTTATTCAAACATGTCTGATGTTAAGAAAATTTTGTCTGTTTTAATCTATTTCAAGGCACAAATATGTAAAATGGCATATTTATCTTATCTCAACTCGTGTTTTCCTCTCTCTTTTTTTTTTCAACAAAAACTCATCATTGAACAAAATAGCCTCACTAAAACAGATGATAAACTAACCATGGATTTTAGCTAAATGATGAAGTGGTGCCCTAGCAGTTGAATCAGGGAGGAAATCACTGGGTCAAAATGGCTTTGGCAAGAGTGAGTTAGATGGCTATCAAAAGAAGAATGCCACTTTTGTGAGCCCAGAAAAAGATAGTTTTTCTTCACCGCTCAAGCGAAAGGATAGATGGCTAAGAGTTTGCCAAGCCCAGTGATGAAATAGCTCAAATGTAAAGCAACTTCTAAAAAATAAATAAATAGTATATGCAAGGTCGGTACCATGTTGCAAAAAAAAAATTATTTCTAAAGATTCAAGGGAAGAGTATAAAAATAGATCAAGAAAACTGCATCTTTGATTTCTCTCCGGAAAGGGCTTGAAATAGCCATTAGCAGCTTCAACGTGCCTACATCTGCCAAAAGCATATATAGAAAGGCCATATACGTACCGTCTACATATGCTAGCTGACCAGAAAGAATTCTTAAAGTGTCTCCGACTCTAAGTCTACATGACATTCAATTCACAGATTTTAATTAAAATACCAAACTAGGCATTTCTCGTTTGTGTCATCTCATGGCTATGACTGCAGAACATTGACTATCTAGAGACGTCCATAAATTTCAATCACAATTGAAAGACTATCAACTTAGGGAAGCAAATATAGAGAAGGTACAAAAATCCCAGGGTAGCTAACACCCCAACTCCCAAGAAGAGGAACTCATTTTCCTGTAAATACCAGGGAATGTTTTAAGGAGCGTCATGTATTCCCAGTTGGTGGGGCACTATTTTAAGATTTGCATGTGGCGCGGTAGAATATGAAAATATTGATCGATTGGGAAAATATAATTTACGAACTCTGTTCATTGCTCACCTTCACTTTCAGGAAAATGTTTCTAACATATGAACAACCACTGGGCAAACATGAAGTAATAATATGGTATAGAAAATTCAGGCCAGCAGAAAATGGGATAGCGCCTTATCCAATGGTGGGTTTTTTTATTTGGAGGCGACAGGACGAGTGGGTCGATTTGGCGAAGGTGAGCAGGGACGCAGAGTGGATGGAATGATTTCAGGAATTTTGTTCGGGCATAATCAACGTATATGCTAGAGATATACATGGAAAGATTGATGCCGGGTTCTTCATGGAGATACCTCAGGGGCAGACATCCAGGCGTGGGCAAGTTATTAAAGGGGCTTCACAAGCAGAGACAAAAGCATTTAAGGAGAATGATATGAAAATAATCTTTTCTTTAATTTCCTTTACATGCAGAAACAGAGCATTTAAGGAAAAAGATAAGAAATTAATCTTTGCATGAATGATAAATGTGTATTTATTTCTCTCAAATTTAGTTTCACTAATTTTTTTCTTAATCATCACAAACAAAATAATTGGAAAAATTAATCTAATATTTTTCTCAAAAGTTTTACTTAAAGGTCACACAGAGTTGAAACTTGCTCTGATACCATATGTAACAACCCAAAATAAACATGTAATTAATCAAGTAATTTATATTCAACATGCAATTCAACTAATTAACTTCAAGTTCAAAACTATGATTAGAACACTTATCTGTGATTTCGGTTGAAGTCTGCTATCTGCAACAAGGTTTTGGGGATGACTCTCCACCCAACCGTAGGCTCAATTGTGCAAGGATTCTGCTACAACTGGCCACCCCCGAGCCCTCAATCAACGTACTACTGCCAGTGCTCCTAAGTCTTAGTATACCATTCTCCCAAGAGAATGAAAGATAGAATCTCGGAATGATAGAATACCTCCCATCCTCCTCACCATCTATTAAATAGAACAAAACATTGGAAGGGGAACCACATGCACACACTCCATGTGTCTGCATGCAACTTTTTTCTTGTTTTATTTCTTTACTTTTCTTTTGATTTTTAGCTTTCTTGTTTTATTTCCTTCTTTTTGATAGTTTTCTTGTTTTATTTCTATTTATTCTTATTTAGAGCTTTAATATGGTTATTACTATTTTTTATTTTTTATTTATTTCTTTTTATATAAACATAAGTTTATTTACGAGGGCCAATCTTCTTCATCTTCAATGTTTCATAAGAGCCTTTAAGAAATACAGAGGCGCATAGATAATGCACAAACGCACCTCAGTTTGTCCAAGACTTTCGTTAACAACCTCAGTTTGTCCATCAATTTCTGGATGATGGGCATAGCTCAATTATAATCTGGTATTTAATTTTATCCATAGTGTTCTCTAGAAATGTCTGACAAACCAATGTTGTGCTTCTAAGCAATCTGTGCAATTTTATAGTTTCTTTGAAAATACAAGACAACTATGCATCATTAATCTTGTTGCAATGGTATGCCATTTTTAGCAAATATGTCAACTATAACAAATATTGAATCATTACCTCATTGAGTTCTTGGCAAGCCCAACAAAAAAATATATGCCAATGTTCTCCCATGGTGCTTTTCGTAGTTGAAAATGGCATGTATAGCGACATATTTTGATAGCTATCTTTTGCACATTAACAAATTGACTTAGTTAACCATTCTCAACTAGTAGTATTGCTCCTCAACTAAAGCCTGAGTCTCATCAATCACCAAAATGTCCAGACTCCTCTTAAACTAACATTAGGCAACTCTTTAATCAGATTTCCGGCGTCATCTTCTTGGAATATACAGTTGATGATTTTAGTATAAAGCAACTCTATTTGATTTACCTGATCCGTGCTTCAACAAAAATGTATAATTATGCATAAATTCAACCCACTTCATATGCCCTTGATTCAACTTACACTGATTGTTTAAATTGAATAAAAAATGGTTCAATTTTCCTGTAGCTTGTGATTTTCTCGGTGAGCAGATCATTTCCAGATTAATGCACGATGGATTTAAAGTTATTACTGAACAACAGATTTAAAGGGCAGAAATTTCTGCGTGCATGTGTGAGATTGACTAATTTTTGCTTCGACTGATTTATTTTTAATTTACTGCTAAAATTCCAACAGTGCTGTTTATTTAGTAAGTTTAATTTTTTATTAATTTAGAGGAAGGAAATTTACTAGAAAATGCCAGTTGCTGGGGTTGAGTAAAATTAACATAAATTTCTTTATGTAATTTTTTTTTTGAGTTTAAAAGAGCCCATCTGGACTCTTTAAGAGATCAGGGAGCATAACTTCATTTAAAAATTGCATAATCCCTTGAGACTATAAAAATTCCATTTTCCAAAAACGAACATAAATCTCTAATGAAATTTTTATGACTAGCTGTCTGCATGTTGCCTGTTAGTAGGAATTTTGGGTGCATGATTTTTCATTGTGGCTACGTACTCTAAGGTTCATTTTCCAATTACAACCTTGCTTGTGTGTTTCTTTTCAAATATACAAGGCTACATCAAATTTGGTATTAGAATGACCTACTATAGAGAACAAATCCAGCTTGAAAAGTGCTTGTTCTTGGAGGAATTTGCAACTCCAACAAGGTAGTTTTGCTGGATAAAATTGTAAAAACAGGGAATTTATTAAAATCAATGTTTTAATGGCAATGTTGAATACAAGAGAATGAATATTGCAGCTTGCGGAGTCAGTTGGAAGGCAGAGGACAAGGAATTAATTTAGTCTCTACGCTACTTTACCTTATGCCTGGTAGATCATATTCTTCAAAATTTACAATGAAGGATTTTAATGAGTAGATTGATTGTTTACTTAGCTAAGACAGATAATTTTATGAAGCATCTAAAGCATGTTTTATTGTTTAAACTTTATGATACATCTAAATCATACACTACGATTTCAGTTTAGTTTAATTAACTGTTATGATGTTGAGTATAATGTTACATGAGGTTTCGTGATTCAAGGTTAATTGCATATATTGGATAAAGTTGTCTAAGGAGAAATGGAAAGGAGAAACTTGCAAATTTTCTAATGATGATAACTAATGATAGCTCAATAAGAAATCAATAAGAAGAGGCAACCTATTTTAGAACATAATGCACATAACTTGGTACTCTAAAGGTATCAATATCTAGGTCTAACCCCAAAGGTTTCCCATTGGTACTCTAAAGGTATCACTATAAGGTCTATCTAAGGATGATGCACATAAAGAAGAAAATATTGGCAATCAACTAATGAAGTTGAATAAGCATGGTAATAATGAAGGTCAGTTTGAAGGAACCTTGAAGGTATGATGACATAGATTAAAGAAGTAAATCGGTAATAAAATTGATCAATTGGAGGAGATAAGTTGTGTACATGACAACATCTGTAATAGTTTTTCCCTCTAATGGGAGAGCCACATTGTAAAGTTTTCCATAGGTGACTAACTATAGGTGATAACAAGATGTATAATCAGGAAATTTTACTATGTTGATGCCTTAGAAGAGGATAAGTGGATTACATTTGGTAGCCATCTTAATGAATTTATTTATAGGGTATTACCTAAGTTGGGGAATAGTAACAACATTTCCAAAGTGTATCAATGCTATGCTTTTAAGAGAGGAGGAAAAGAAACCACAATGACTGGAGGTGAGAAATTAAAGTCAATTTAATAAAATAGAATGAAGTGAAGAAGTTTCCATTTTTGAAGCTAGTAGACATGGAATATTAGGAAATGAAGACTAGGAGAGAAATAAAAATATATCTATGAATATCAGGTAGGAGGAAATGAAGGGATGTTCTATCAAAAAAGAAAGTTCTTTTAAGGGTATTGATGAGTGGACCAAGAAACATGATTGGTAATTATCATAGTGATAATAGTTGAAGTATAGAAGGAATGTTGCTAGAAATTTTATAAGGATACCTTGAGAAGGATTGTGTACATATTGACAAAAGAAGTGAGAGTCAATTAATAGAGGTTGACTGATTTGCACTCATTGTTTCATGAGTAGGATTTCACACAGAGAAACTTATATATATTATAAACTTACATAGAGAAACTTATCAAGTTTTTTCCCATAGTGTTTAAGGAAGTTGTTTCCACAGAACACCACCCATTTAAATTTTTCATGGACAATGATGGTAGTAGTGTTTCCAACTGTTTCAAAATCTAAAATAAAGATATTATTTAATGAGCAAGAATCTCTTGTCCAAATTGAAGAAGGGTGAATTTACCATAAAGCAAATTTTTTTTTTGGTATAAAGCAATCAAATGGTATTGAGATAGGAACTTGACGAGATAAGAAAATATTTTTTTGTGGATGAAAATGATAATTGTTAAGTGATGTATGTATAAGTCAACATGGATCAACAAACCCTCATGCAAGTAAATTAAGCACGATATAAAATTAAATCATGATGACCTAGTGTTTATATGCAATTGCATATAGCGATATTGGAATTGGTAAGCCAAAGGGTAAATGGATGTAAAACCAAGGGATTTTAATTTTGAGATAGATGATTTAAATAATGATTGTATAACTAGTAATATCTTAACAATGAATTTCACCAGAATTTCCTTGGGGAAGGAAGAATATATGATGAGAGATTAAGACTTAAGATGATGAGGCTCATGTGAAATTTAACGATGTACTTAGATGATTATACCTATGGTGTAAATGGTCAACTTCCTAGTTGAAAGAAATGGAAATGATTATTGAAAAAGTAATTGGTATCTTGATGAAAACATAACATTAATAACACTGATGAGATAAAATGGATCCTAGATGGATGTTGAATAATCTTAGTTCATAGTTGAATGTCTATAAAGTAAATGAAATTGATTTTTCTGATGAATCATGATAAGAATGCTTATAGAGTATTATTCTATATTTGATAAGTATTGAGATGTTTCTCATATTAATGATGTTTTATGATATGATGGTATGAGGGTGATCATGCACATGTGGTTCATATTTATATAGTTGTTACAATAGTGATGATGTATCCTTATGATCATGATGATATGCATAGGCATTATGATGTTATGTCAAGGTATATTGACATATTCATTTATTACGTGATGATAGGTATTTGATGTTGAATACTCATGATGGATATGATATGCATAATGTGGCATAGGAATTATGATGCTATAATATGAGGTTTATTGACATGTGGTTCATTTATTATGTGAAGTCATGATATGTATTTGATGCAAATATGTTGATGTGCTAACTTATGAGGGTATTTCATGAGGTGAAGCATGTGATAATTGCATACAAATTTATGACATGCATGATCATGCAATTCGTTATTATTCATAATGTTGCAGTTAACAATGATGAATGTTACATAATGACATGCAAGAATTGGCATGTGGATTATTTTCTAGGATACTATGATGGTATAGCTAATGCATTGGTTGCACGTTGAGGTGTGATGATTGACAGGATTCCACAAATAGGCCAAGAGGGCCGGTTTAATTGATGATCTCGTGTGAGCCCATACGCACGAGGGAGAATAAGTAACACCATATGGGCTGGGGAAAAACTCAATCAACACTACATATGCCAGTGGTTCCTTTGTCTTGTGTACCTCTTGATGGATAGCTCTTGAAGGGCTATGGGACCATCTTGAGGAGGCCAAGTGCCTGATGTTCTAGGCTAGGTGCCTAGTATTGGATTGGGATGCCGAAGTCTGGAAGGGATGTAAAGGACTTCGATGCCTGGGGCTATGCGCCTTAGTAGTTGTGGAGGGAGTGGGCCAGCCTTGGGAGATGCCCGGGGTCATTGAGTACCGGACCGGATGCCTGTCTTGGGGCAGATGAGGTCTGAGTCAGGCGCGAGCCTTGGGGCCAGCCTTGGACTAGGATACAGACTGGGTTAGGCTTATGCCTGGTGCCGAAAGTGGGAAAAAGGACAGAGATTCCTTGAGATTTCCGGGGTGTTGGGGACTTTCAATGCTTGCTGGTTATACTAGTTCAGCAGAGGGTGTTGGCAACATGAAGCAAATAAAATAATAAATAATAAATAATAAAAACTTAACTTCGGGACGAAGTTCCTTAAAGTGGGAGAGTATGTAATATCCCTCCCCTTAATAATAAATAATAAATAATAAATAATAAAAATAATAAATAATAAATAATAATAAATAATACAAAAATAATAATTAATAATAAAAATAATGAATAATAATAAATAAATCACTTAATAATAAATAATAAAAATAATAAATCATAACTGTTAAATAATAAATGATATTAAAAATATATAAAAAGAAATAAATAAAAAATAATAAAAATAAAAAATAGTAATAACCATATTAAAGCTCTAAATAAGAATAAATAGAAATAAAACAAGAAAACTATCAAAAAGAAGGAAATAAAACAAGAAAGCTAAAAATCAAAAGAAAAGTAAAGAAATAAAACAAGAAAAAAGTTGCATGTAGACACATGGAGTGTGTGCATGTGGTTCCCCTTCCAATGTTTTGTTCTATTTAATAGATGGTGAGGAGGATGGAGGTATTCTATCATTCCGAGATTCTATCTTTCATTCTTTGGGAGAATGGTATACTAAGACTTAGGAGCACTGGCAGTAGTACGCTGATTGAGGACTTGGGGGTGGCCAGTTGTAGCAGAATCCTTGCACAATTGAGCCTAAGGTTGGGTGGAGAGTCATCCCCAAAACCTTGTTGCAGATAGCAGACTTCAACCGAAATCACAGATAAGTGCTCTAATCATAGTTTTGAACTTGAAGTTAATTAGTTGAATTGCATGTTGAATATAAATTACTTGATTAATTACATGTTTATTTTGGGTTGTTACATTCCTTTACAAAATCCATGGAGCTTTTGCATATTTTTCATTTTCCCTATTTGGTCACCAATGTTTTGTATCAAATTACATACACAAAAGAGCAATATCTCTCCTCGAAGACAAGGTGTCCTTCTCTTTAACTGCTAGATGTCGAAATATTGAATCTGGGACATTTTTTAAGATGTGCATAGGATATAATAAGTGAGGTATTAATAGATCTATCTAGTATGGGAGCTCATGTAATATGGATTTCCTTTTCATCCCTTCTACCATGTTAATTACAACTTGTTATGGTTCTTCAATAGAATCACCCCCATTAAAAAATTCTTGCCAAGCTTTCAATTTAACATCTTAATACTTCTTAAGTCAATCAGTTGGACCCATAGTCATGGAAAGGCCTCTATTTTCAACTTTTCCATCAAATTTATTCTTATGGTGGTTTCTAAACCTATGATCTGTTGGTAGAAAAACCTTTTTGTTTGGCTAAATAAATTTATGTAGATCTTTAGAATACCACCCCTGAAATTGTTCTGCACATCTTGGACATGAAAATATCCCTTTTTTTGAAGCCTTTCAATTTAATAAGTATAGTTAATAACATCAAAATAATAGTATTAAACTAAGTATGAAAGTTGGGATGACAATAAATTATGAGTGTAAATAAGTAAAAAAATTGTATCTTATTGGAACAAAAGCCAAGTCCTGGAAAATCATGAATAGTCCAACATAGAACACCATGCAACATCAAGGAACTATTTGATGGAGGACGTGGTATTTCATACATTCTTATGCCTTTCCATAATAGTTTCATCTCATCAATAAAATGCACAAGATAAACATCCATGTTTTTAACTTTATCTTTTCCTATAAAAATGAGAGTTAGCATAAGGTGCTCCTTTCTAACACTCATACATGGGGCAGTATCATATACTATCAATATGAATAGCCAAACATTATAATTTGAGCTCATGAAAGATAATGGGCACACTTCATCAATTGAAAGACCAAACCTTATACTACAAGGTTCATCTTTAAATTTTCTTTGTCATTTTTCCTCTGTGTTTCAATGCTTTGGAGTCAGCTAGAATTCACATGAATCCATGTTTACTCCTATTCTTTACATGCCAGTCCATTAATTGTGCAAGTGAATTGCAACAAAACATTCATTAACTCTAGGTATAATTGGCATGCGACATAAAACCTTCTTTGGAACTATAGGACCTTGAACATCATTATTATATATCTTCTTTTTCATACAAGGAATTCTACCTTGTCTTGATATTCATCTCTATATAAATGAAATCATTTTTACATCAATAAACTTTCTTATATTCAATCCCCAATTCAACAAACAAATGACGTGCCTCTCTGAAAGTTGATGGAAACACATTCTCTTTAGGAAATATTTTAGTTTTTAGTGCCCTTCAAGATCGCCAAAGATTAGATCAATTGAATGTTAGCTTATGGTAAACATGTTTGACATGAAAATATATATTATGAATATTCATATACAATATATGGTTTTAAAATCCCCTTAAATAAGTCTAAACAAAGTTGATGAATGTTTACGAATTACATACACCAATTGACAATGCATTGTAAGAAATAGATTTCAACTCACTTCGTTAGGGTGGTGAATCATTTATCTAACCAACCAAATGGTGAATTGATTTCTAGTAATATTATTGTGCATCTAAATTTTGAGGTTCTACTTGCACTCAATTTGAACACGGGTGTCTTTGTTGCTTTCTTGACGTGTCTTTTAGGTTTCTATCATCAAAATTACCTTGGCGATATTTACTCATGCTATCATCATTACTGTCAACCATATTGTCATTATTCCCATAATTGTTTCCATCCCCAAAGAAACCTATAATAATTTCATTCAATCCTTCTTCATGCAGTGGATTTTCACTATCATCGTCATCATCATTAAGGCTAGGTGGCATGTCATCAATGTATGATAATCTCATCAGTTGTTTAAATTTCTCAATTGGTAGAGTTATCTTTAAATATGCTCTTTTAGCCTTGGTATGGTTTAAAGGATGGTTTGGATCATCTTGTCCAAATATTAATAGCCTAGTTGGATCTTGAGTACCAGTAGACATACTCTCATCATCATCTTCTACCTATCAAAATATGAAACCATTATTTAATGTTTGGGAAAAAATACACAAATAATAAATGTATCAATTTCAAAGAAATATAACCAAATATCTCTTAATAAATCCCATCCCATGTAATATAGTCTTGAACAACCTCTTCTTCAATGCAATTGTTTGTTTTTTCTATAAGATCAATTGTTATATCCTCTTCCACCCATTGTGTTCTTCATGATTTAATAGTTTTAGGTCCACACCCGCATATATATGTTTTTTTTTCTTTTTTTAGTTGAACGCTTAAGTTGTGAACTTGCTCCAATCTCCATCTAAAACATCAACAACATGTATTAATTTATTTCAATATTATATAATACATTATAAATTCTAATTATACTATGAAAAAGGATGGATATATAACAAAATTCTTCCTAAGTTAAGTCAAAATTTTATTACTTGATGTCCTACGACATCTGTTTTGTCCTTATTTGATACGACACTATCTATTTCCAAGGCCTCATCTTGCCCCTATAATACATAACATAGTAAATGATGTTTATTACACAAATTATATCATCTCAATCAATATGTTATCCAACACAAAACCTCACTTTATTCATATATTTGACATATTTATATCATGTTTTGGATTTGAAAAAATCAACAACCTAGTTTATATAACTTTATCTCATCTATATTGTAGCATTTGTGAATTCATAAACATCATCCTCCTTTGGTTGATGTTTCTTTGTCTTCTTACCTTTATTGTATCTGCAGATTCTATATTTGATTCTATGGCCACCCACTTTCCTCTTGTTTATTTAGTAGGTCTACGTCATCCACGTTCTTTGTCCATGGCCTCCTCTAGATACTGTAATACACAACAATGCCATTAGTCACATATAATCTATGCACTTCATTTTTTCTCCTTCCAATTGGATAAATGTAAAATTGATTTAATCTCAACTAGTTTTCATTAGACTTTCTAACTAAAATTCTCCTATTTTCAATATATAACCTTTTTTTTAATTTCTACTCCCAATATGGTGACATGAGACAACTCTTATAAATATGAGATGAGGATTATGAAAACTAATGGGCTACTTTTTATTTGTTTAATATTTTCATTTAACTTAATTCAAACCCTTCATACATAATTTTAAACCGCAAAATATCAATTTTTTTTTATATTTAAAAAAAAAAACCCTTTTACTGTATATGATAGAGAATATACTATTTTCAAAATTGATTTTTTAAGACTTCTAAATGAACTCAATATATAATATAATGATTACTATACATTAAATTATGGATGAAATATATTTTTAGTGATGCTATCAACCCTATAAATGAGAAACAAGTGAGTGGTAGGATCAAAAATGTTTGTGTCACATGTATAAGTAATCACTATGCAACACAACCTTTAAAGGTGAAATTGTGTGTATGTGAATCTAACTATTGCATTGTTACATTGTGAGTCATTGGATATTAAAATAAAATGAGAAAGATTGAAACCACACCAAATTCATTAGTGGGCTAAGAATATATGACATAAAACACCCTCCATTGGGTGAAAACACCATTTACAGTGCTTTACATCAACCAACATTTTAACTTATCATATGTGCCTATTCACATTGCATATCCAATATTGGTATTCAAACCTCATAAAAAATAAATATAAGATGGAATCCTCCCACATTGGAAACAACATGGAAGCCTTAGACATCGATATTTCAAAGTGAAAATATGACAATGAGTACAAATTAGACAGAAAGAAAAAAGAAATATTATTGGTGCTAAATTAGGTGCAATTAGCACCCCATTTGGTGCCCCAAAATGACTACATTTTTTAGCCAATAGTCATTTCTAAATACGACACTAATGGCGCCCAATTTAGTATAGGCTATTCAACAAGATTGATTTTTTTAAAAAATAAGTAGGCCAATCTATAATTCACGCAATAGTCAGAAAAAAAAAAGAAAACAAAAAACTTGCCAATCTATAATTCGCACAATGGATAAAACTATTATGTGTATTGACTACTCAACTAAAATAATGTAATAAATTCACCATATTTCCATTCTCATACTCACCAATTGCAAATCAAGGGAGCTTTGATGTTCTACACGGAGTTGGAGCAAACTATGGTTGGATAAGACCACGATTGGAACAATGTGTTGAGGCTATCAAAGAGAATAACTAATCGATTGGATATATGTTGGTGTTGGGAAGAGATATTAAATGACCTCTCCACCCTTGTTTTGGATTTCAATAAAAAGATTAGACTTTTGGGTTTGATTCGGCATCTAGTAGTGAAGAAATCAATTTGTTTATCTCATTCACCCCCTAACAATGACGAAAGTAAAACCCCTATCCATCTATTTTTCACTATTCTTATTTAAAAGAATTAGAGGGAAGGGATAAAAACGTAGGGAGTAAAGAGAACGGAAAAAATGTCAAGCAACAGAGGGAAGTGAGCAAAGCGACCTGATTCTTGCTAGAATGGGGTATTTCATACTTAATTTATAGATTTGTATATGTTTCCTTTGCTTGTTTGAATTTTATTTTTTTTCATTTTATTTGAAAATTATAAAAGAGAAAAATAGGCTTTATTTCTTTATTTTTAAATTAAAAATAAAAATTTTACTGTACATACATAGAGACATGATAGTAAAAAACTGAAGGAGGTAATGGCTTCTATATTGGGGGTAGAAGGAGTGAAAATACTAGAAGGTATGGACTTTCGCATGCTTTCCAAATACATGGAATAACGATCTACTAATCTGACCAAGGCAGCGCTATCAAAGGGAATCCTTTGATTCCCCGTCAACTCCTCGATCGAGCAAAAGATATAGGGAAAAATGAATCACAATACCATCTAAGAATGTGGAAGAGGGAATAGAGACATCCAACGTCCTAACCACTCCTTGGGACCCAATTTTCTTCCACCACCTTAGATGTTATGCATGCTTCATTGGTACATACAAAATCAAGAGAAAGTATGATGTTGTCTCTGGGAATATCAAAATGAAAGATGTCAAGAATGTTTTCAATCGTAATTTGAAGGAATCATTCCTTCAATTCTTCAAAGAGGATCTACTTCTTCCATTTTCAAAGATACCCATGCACATTCAAAGGGAAATCATCCATGACATGGAGACTAAATTTGTGTTAGGTTGGTCAGTAAAGCAAGTAAAAAAATAAATGACTCAAAACTGTAAGAGTGTAGTATACATAGGGGGATAATATAGGGTATAAAGGGAGGTAGCCAAGGGAATAATATGATGCAATAATGTAAGGATGATAAATCAATGGTCCATAGTTAATAAATAAAGTGGTTAACCAACATTATGCAAGGGACCACAAGTAGTTACGGAATAATGTGATAAGCCCATTGTATTGGATGTATGATATTGAGAGTCCCGTGGTATTTACCCATGGTATTTTATGTATGAAGCCTATATAGAGGCCAAATACTCTCCATTGGGACAATTTGAGTAATTTTTTATATATGGAAAGGAATTATCTTGTGGAGTGTTCTCCTTCCTTAAGGAGTGATTGTATGTTGTTAGCTTACCTCAAGGGTTTTTGGAGACATTGATAAAATATATTTTCATTCTAGCAATCTCTTATGTTATGTTTCTGGGCATATTTTGCAAATTTATTATAATTGCAAGTCGGGTCTATTACAAGTGGTAATTGTCATGCATGACTAATCGATGAACATGCATACAACCACACTAATCAACTAGCATCTATCACACATGTAACCATAACAATAATAAAATGACAATAATTCATATAAAAGCGATGCATATAACAATCGTTAACCATCATGCCTACATGACAAACTTATAAACCTATATGAAAATATGCTTTTACCCCAAGATCTAATGCTGCAACTTCGCTCTGATACCACCCTATAACCACCCCTCTCACATTTACCCACTTTGACAATTTCTCCAGGGAAAATATGAGCTGAGTGTCAATATAATATGACTCGATCTCCAAGTTCTAGTTATGGAAGTGGGGCCTACAAAATGGAAGTAAATTGACATCCCTTAGAGACTACAAATCACTCAGGAGCCTACCAACCACCCTAGGTGATAAATCCCTTAGATAGAACTCTTTTTCACAAGGGTTACTCCCTAACTACACCCTTAACACATTGTGTAAGCAGTTATGAGGCTCCAACTACACCCATAAGCCTTCTAACATTCGGTTATGACCCAAATTCCTCAGTTTTGTGCTAGCGGTTGTGATATCTATTCCACTTTTTCAGGCTAGCCTTCAAACCACTTCCCAAAACTGCTTGTAACTTTATACAATCATGAAATTGGTGATAACAGTGCTAAACAATCAAGCTTGAGTAAGATATTGACCTAGACATGCCTAGTGCTAGATAGACATTTCGTTAAACAGATAGAAAACATATAAGCTATAGATCACGAATGCATATATGATGATCAACTTTTGTACTTCATTTAAGAATCACCAAGAAGTCTCTATACCGTCTCTAGCTAGCTGCAACAACATTTGTTAGCCCATGCATTCATGAACCATTCAGTAACTTATCAAATCATGAACAAGAACCATATGTAGAGCACATCATAGAACCATGTATATGACCAGAATAGAAACAACAAAAAATCAACCATAAGTTCACCTAATAAGCATTACTTGTGCTCATAACTCATAATAGAGAAAATAGTTCATATTAACATATCCAAAATCCAACCAAGTTAGGGACTTCCATGTACCACTCGATCATTGATTGGGCTAAACAAATCTCTCTTTCAACCAATCACCCTTGTGTTATATTCCAAGCATGAATGTAGGATCTCATGGTATAAACTAATATATCATAAGGAAACAAGGACTCCAATGTTAAACCACCTCCACCCTCAAGCTATCGTGATCTCACCTAAACTAGTCTTGGGATCACAAAACCAAAACAAGCTTGGATGCCTCATAATTCCTTCACCATACCCAGAGGAATTTTTCAGTCTCCACCCATCTATCGAGGGCTTCCCGAGAAAACCATGTCCAAACCCTTGGGATTTTTCTTGAGACTACCTCAACTGGATCCAAAACCTTCCAACAATTCAAATCTCAACAAAGAATGAATCCCATCCACGAGGGCTTCACTCAATGAACCTCTAGCATATCACGTACACTTGTGGTATATTAAACAATACTCGTAATTTGACTACATAGTGCAATATACCTCTAAAAATCACATTATTTAATCCCCTACCAATACAAACCCAATAGACCTCCCTAATATAAAAAACCCCTACTTTCACTAGATATTATAGGTATCAATTTTCTTTTACCCTATAATATTTTATCTCTTGGCAATATCTATCATCATGCGAGTCAATTTATACCTACCATGAACTCTTTATTACCATTTTTTTTTTTTTTAAATGGCATAACTATTAAAAAAATTTGTCATTGATGTCAAAGATTGTCGAAGAAAAAGAGAATTACCTACCATTATAAAAGCATTTTACCCCTTATATATCCTACAATATATTATGAAATTTTTTCCTCAATATATGTCCGCTAATATGAATGCACGTGGTATGGTATTGCTCCCCAATTAAGGCCTCTGTGATCCCATCACACTATGGCCATCTGGAAATGGCAAGGAAAGGCTAAAACTGCTGCCAATCCAGGAAAAATCCATCTAAAGACAGAAAATTAACAAAATAATAAAATGCATTTGCCATGCATTCACATCCCAACAACAAAATTACACATGCAACTTGTTACTTGCAAGATGTTCCTATCGTAGTAGTTGATATGGCTTTCTCCTTACGCTCCCTCACTTTCCTTTACTTCTCCTTTTCCTTTCTTTGTTAGTCCTTTGTTTTCTTTTCATTGCTTGCTTACTCTCTCACTCCCCTCTCTCTCTCCTCGAAACTGATTTAAGTCAAAACTGACCAAAAGTTGCAAATTGTTTCTTTGATGCCTTTTTATCATTGATGTCTCCTTTTTCTTCATTTTCCCTCTAATTTCCCTTGCACGCATATTTGTGTCTCTTCACCCTCCTTTTCTCTTATTCTCTATTATTTCCATAATTAAATGCCATTTATTTACTCTTTTCCTTTGTCAATGCCTTTCCCAATTTCCATAGTCATTATTGAACTACAAGTGATGCCCTCTAAAATGCTTACCCACCATTCATCCCATGACCTTGGTATTATTTTATTTACATAGCAAATCAACTTGGGGTTGTTAAAACCGATTAATAATATTATAAATATTTCTTAAATATTATAATAATTTGTCTTCCACTCCTCTTTTAGGTACACCAATACATAAACATTCATTTCGTTCATCATCATCAACATCAATATCATCATCAATTAATAAATCACCATTATCATTGTCATCATTCTTGCTATTGTATTTTAAAATTTTATCATCATAATCATCATAATCAAATAATAATAATATAAATATAATTTTAACACTGTACTATTCTATTTGCTACTCTTTATTACATATATTAATATATAAACATTCCAAATATTTGTATTGTAAAATACTATAATTTTAAATTTTATTTTCATCATCATTATGGTCATCGTAATCATCATGATTAATTAATACATCATTGTTATCGTCATCGCTAATCTATTTTATAATTTTATCATCATCATCATTGTTGTCATTCCTATTGTGATCAACACCACCACTTACAAAACCAACATTACGTCGAGAGGGGCTCTATATCCAAGTATGAAGGAGATGTTGACACCTAATGCTAGCTTTAAAATAAAATAAAAAAATAGTTACATTAGAAAATTAAAAAATAGTAATAAAACAAATAACATCATCCATGGATAATACTTGAATTTCTATCTTAATTTTACATGAACTTTCTATAGAGAGATAAAATAATTATAAGTAAAATAAATTAATTTAATTTTTAGTATGATAGAGATATGTAATTTTTAACATTGAGTTGAAAGATGCTATATAAAAATAATATATCGATATTATATAATGTCTAAAACGTTTAGTGTGGGTTATAAATCAAATATTTCAATATGCATGTTGAGTAAAATTATATATATATATATATATACAGAGCGAGAGAGAGAGAGAGAGAGAGAGAGAGAGAGAGAGAGAGATTCCATTAGTAGATTCTTTCTAATTCAAGTTATGAGGGATATTTGGAATTCCTTTTAACATTTAATATGAAGTTGATATGTAACTCTTGGTTGCCATAATTGTCCTATTTCTCACCTAAATCACCCTACCTTAGCCTATGTTTTACAACCTAAATAAGATCTCTATGCAAGTATTTCTAGTTTCCTTAATCATTCTTTGGGTAAATGGATAAGGTATGCTCATTTTAATTAAAAGTCAAAAAGGTTGATGTTTTTCTATGTAACTTGCAATTTGTATTACTTTACGACTATTACAATGTATGTTCACTAATTCGAGATCAAAGTGGCTATGGTACAAGAAGATCAGAGAAGTCCTGAACCCATCCTTATTCCTGCACCAAATATGGAAGACCATTGGTTCGAGAGTCTGACGGGGAGTTGATTCTAGTTGTCAAGGAAGAAAGGTGCACATTCACTTCTTAGGACCTGTTCCTATTTTCCTGCAAATGGCTTGAAACGTTAGAGGGTTCCAAAAGTTAGAGATGAGTTTCCAATAACTCCATCTTTTTTTATATGTTTGATACAATCAAGAGCTGATCTAATTTGTATATATGTCAAGATAGAATAGGATGGTAGGTGGCAATACTATGAACAATTTTGGTGTTTATATTTTCAGAAAGTTTTTATCACCACGACCTCTGAGGCTAGATTTGTCACTATACGTTATGTATCGAGCATAGACTTTTTTGTTTAATAAAAGAAGGCTAATGTCTTATTCATGCATTCATGTATTTTTTTTCTTGTGATGACCAACTTTCCCTTATATATTAATCTCGTCCCTTAATTAGGGAAACGAGTTGGTTGGCTAGGGCCCAACCAACCAAAATCTATCTCCCCCTATATATTATATTGTGTGGTCAATAATGATGTGATAAATATTCCTGTGTGAAGTTTTCTTGTAAGAGGCATTGGATAAGCCCTTGTGTGTTTTCTTTCGAAACAAGTGATAAAGGTTCAGATATGTAACTTTGCATTCTCGTGTTTATTCTTGGGGTTTAATTTTGAGCAGAGATTCCTTTGTTATTGAATAATTTATTTCGTTTATTGTAAACCACAGTAAGGATTTGAAAATGGAAATGATTTTTGGATTTCGAAGTCATCTCTTTAGTTTAGATCTACTCTGTGGTGCACATATGTTCCCTAAATAAGATCTACAGAGAGGTTATTTCAATATTGCCTGGTATTTAATAAGTTTATTCTTTAAATTGTCTTTTTTTCATAACAAGTAAGCAAAAACCGTTGTTCTAGTACCTGTAGCCATTTGGTAGTGTTATTGTGCAGGTGAAGCTATTCTTGGTTGAGGATGTCTTGATTTAATATTTCAATGTATTACCATGGGCCTGTTGAACATAATTTTTCCTTTGGTTATTTGGAAATGATAATTGCAGGAATAGAATACTGTCATATTTAACTAAACTAGATTCATCAGTTGAGTTTTATTTATAAAGTTATATGCACAAAAGCCGATATTTAACATAGTGTTAAAAAACAAGATAGACATATTTGTGAGGTGATTTTATATTCTATGCACAAGAGTTTAATATTTCATTTGATGATTGATGAAGTCTTGAGGTTCATGCATTGAGGGTGTGATGAGTCTGAGAGTTTTGTGTTAATTCAAGAAAGGTTTATTTTCATATTATTTGAGTTTAGACCTGCTACACGATATCCTTCTTTAGTACAGGAATTGGGTGGTTTTCTTCAGTACAGAAATAGAGTGTTATTTCTTTTCATAGTACAAGAACAAGGTGAAGGAAATGTTTTACCTCTCCCATTACAAGAACTGATTACATGAATAGATTTATTTTGAAAAGTTTTTATGTTTCGAAATGTTTGTGCTTGGATGGTTTGAAATGAATCTTGGATTTGTTTGATCTTGAGTTATTTATTTTAGGTCTCTGGTTTTTATTCTTTTTATTGAAAATCCAGTCCCTTGATTGTTGTGGTGTCATTGTGTTAATAGTAAATAAAAGTAATTTCAAGGTGTTCTTTACAGATATGTTTTATTGCACCTAAATGAGTTAGTTTAAGGTTTAAAGATAGCGACTACAAACTTATCCAGAATCCTTGGAATTTCTCTGCTATGCCTCGAAGCTTATGAAGCCCTAGATTGACAATTAAGTGTTGAGTAATTGAAATTAAATTACTATACCCAACATTTTGGTGTGGTTGTTGGGGAGATGTTGAAAAGGATTCTAGTAAAATTATGGTTCTTCTTTTTTTCTACAGTAGAGGTAAGTTTTATTTATTTTCCCAAAGTAAAGTGTACTTCTGTTGCTTGAAGGAATTTGTTTGGAATTAATTTTGTGTTGTAGGCATATATTTTGAACTCGCTGCAACATTTGATTTGATTTGTTCTAGCAAGATTTTTCAAATTTTCCCTAATTATAACTTTCCTCAATTATTTCTTGTTTGATTTCTTTTAAAATGTATGACTAGGGGAGGCAGGGGTCCGAAGCCCAAGAAGGGCAGATGAAACATTGATAAATCAGTTTTTTTTTCTCACGGAGGGAGTTCTGTTGTAGGAAAGAATTCTAAAAAGAGAGAAACCCATCACGTAGGTACCATTCACTGGACTATGAGGAAAGTAGTTCAAGAATCTCAAAACCATCTTAGAGAAGAAGGGCACTATTTGGACTAAAAATATAAACCTGAACCATAGTCAAACTTCATAGTCGGTGGGAAGTGGTCTATTTAAAGGAGAAGAAAGGGAAGATAATGAAGATGTTCATGTTGAAGGGATGGGTGAGAACTAGCCAATGGAGGAGCAATTTACTTTTGGGTTTCTAATTGTTGATCCACATGTAGTGGTTCAAATGAAGAATATACCACCCTCTTTTCTTCCACATTTTCATGGTAAAGTGCACGAAGATCATGATTCTCTCATTTTTTAATTATATATAATGTGTAGGAGTTATGAATACTCTTGAGATGCCATGAAGCTAAAACGTTCCCCTGCAACTCTTAAGGCTTCAACTTTATGTTGGTTCATGGGACTGGGGGAAAATACTATATCTTCTTGGGAGAAAATGAAGGGGGTATTCTTAAATTAATATTAGGAATATTGCAAGGCAATAGAGATGCGGGATGATATTTTTACTATTTCATACAGGGCAGATGAGACCTTGGAGGATTATTTGGAGGGATTCTTATATATCGTTCAAAGGTCGAAACATAAATTTAACCTAAGCACTATTAGAAAATTGTTTCTGCAATGGTTTATAGATGATTCTACAAATGATTTGAATTAGTTAGGACAAGGTGATATTGCTCAAAAAACTTTTGTTAAAATTTGTGACGTTTGCAGAAAGTTCTTACGAAACCAATCTAGATCTGGTAAGGGAATCAGGAAGAACTCTAGAAATAGAATATTTGGATCTACAAATGCTATGATCATTGGTTTGGAAAATAAAGGATAATATGAAAACTGAAATTATGAATATTGTTAGTAAACAAATAGATTCTTTAAAATTTCAATAGAAATTAGTAGAAGAACAAGAAACATTATCCATATTGTCCAAAATGTAGAAAAAAAAAAATTTCTTTTATGTGAGTGTCCTGTAGATGTTAAAAGTGCTAATAGTTGTGTAATATGTGCAGGAAAACATCCTACCGAAGAATTCCCATCCATACCAAGATTAAAAGAAGAATTTGAGGGAGATAATCTGGTACCTGAGTCATTGCATGTTACAGGAGCACCGAAATCATCGCCACAAGTAAGTACATGTATTGATTCTAATACTGCACCATATTTTTCTGGTTATAATGCACCACATTATCCCTATCAAAACACGAATTACCCTCAGTCTTGGCAGCATGGGTATCATTCTCAGTATGGACAGTCTCCTCCTCCTTGGCAACAGGGATGGAGGGGACCACCACATTCTCATTATCCCTATCCCATGCCTACACATTCATATCCCACATCATATGCACCTTATCAAATGGCACAACCTACATTACCAGCGACATTTCCTCATCAAACTCAATTTATGCCACGACAACCATTACCACCATATTTTTTAACACCTCAATTAGCAACACAAACAATGTCTAATCCAAACAACAAAGTTGTGAAAATGATTCATTCTATTGGAATGATTCCTTTCCCTACTTATAATATGATGCCAGTTGGGGTCAATGACCTCCAGTTGAGATTGGGAAGGGTAACAAACTAGGAAAAGGAAAACAACAACAACCTGTAGTGATCATTGAGGAGAAAATTGAGGAGGAAAATCCTAATATTTCAAGCAATGATGCCACTTTTTAGGTTGTTTCCACACACTCAGAATATTTAACCTCTTCCTCAAACCAACCTCCCATTCCAAAGAGGTTGCTTGTGGAGAAAATTGACCCCACTCTTGAGTATAAATTATCTTTTGAGTTGAGGAATCTTTGTATAAACATCCCTCTGCTGCAGGATATAAAAGAGATTCCTATATATACCAATATTATTAAGGAACGATGTCTTAATAAGGTAGGGAGGAAGAGTTTTGAACATCACATTATCCAATTTTTTAGAAGAGCAGTTGAGTTGATGATAGGATGTGCTCAAGTGGAAAAATATATTGATCCTGGAACCCAGTTGTCTCTATTTAGATAGTTGATGTCCTTGTTCCCAATGTGTTATTAGACATTGGAGTGGATATTAATGTTATCACCAGGCATGGAACAACTTCAGTTGAATCGCATTTGTCCTACCCCCACTATGCTTGAACTTGCTAATAGATCTAAAATCAAGTCGGAGGGTGTGTTAGATGATGTAGTTGTATCAATCGATTCATGGGAGTACCCTACATATCTTATTGTGTTATAACCAAAGAATCCTATTGGGGGGCACCCTTTGATCTTGGGTTGACCATGGCTTGCGATGACAAATGCCTATATAGGATGTCACTTAGGTGACACGTATATTTCCCATGGGGATTCTAGGAAAAAAGTCACCTTGTACCGATCTGCCAAATCTATTCCCGATCTTTGAGATACCTTGTGGTTTTTTTATGATAGTAGTGATGTAGAGACTCAATCTCTTTCGATGATTCAACAATATACTAAGTCAACTGAGGAGGGTATGATCCAAGACTTTTTGGATAACTTAGACACTATGTAGAATTTTGAATCACTTTATTAGATATTTAGTCCAACTTTTCAAGAAAATTGTGATCCACAATCCTCACCTTTATCAATACAGAGCTTAGTAGCCACAACAAGTGTTCTTCAGCCTGAAACTACTCTTGTTGATATCTTTCCAGGAAAATCCTTATATATTGGTTCAGACCTAGACAGGTCACAACAAGAGTAACTTGTGATCTTGTTGCGAGATCATCTTGATTCCTTTTCATGGAGTTATGAGGACATGAAAGGCATCGCTCCTGAAACCTATACTAATCATATTTATATTCAGGAGGGTGCCCAACTTGTCCGGTAATCCCAAAGGGGAATGAACCTTTCACTAAGAGATATTGTTAAAGAATATTTGCAAAAACTCTTAGATGTTGGCTTGATCTATCCTACATCTAATATTTAGTGTATATATCTGTTGGTAGTAGTCCCAAAAAAGGATGGGAGATGGCATATTTGTATTGACTATAGAGAATTAAATAAATCCACTCTCAAGGATTACTTTCCCCTTGCCTCTGTTGATCAGGTGCTAGATACCCTTGTAGGTAAATAGTAGTTTTCATTTTTACATGTCTTTAGCGGGTATAACCAAATACAGATCTCATTGGAGGATTAGGACAAGACTACCTTTACCTGTCTATGGGGGAAATTCGGTTATCAAGTGCTTCCTTTGGACTTTGTAGTGCTTCTTCTACCTTTAAAAGGGATGTCTTGGCTATTTTTGCTGACCTCGAGTGTGTATAAGTTTACATGGATGACTTTTAAGTATTTGGTAATTCTTTTCAAGAAGCCCTTCAAAGTTTAAAGAATGTCCTCAATATGTGTCAAGAGGATAATAAATGTAGATTGATGTGAAAAGCAGGGGTGGTCCTTGGCCATCTTATTTATGATAAGGGTATCCAGGTAGATCCAGCTAAAGTAGAAGTTATTACACACCTTCCTGCACCAAAAACAAAAGGGAAGTGAGAGGATTCCTTCGACATGCAGGCTATTACTAAAGATTCATCGAAAAAAATTCTAGGATATCTTCCCCTCTTTTTCAATTATTAGCTAAGGACTGTGATTTCTCTTCGACTGAGGCTTTCCAATGAGCTATTGAGAATTTGAAGGAAAAATTAGTACAGACATGAGCCTTGAAGGGACCTAATTGGTCCCTTCCATTCCATATTTCCTCATATACCTCATATATTACCATTATTACAACTTTAGGAAAGGAATAAAATCATATATCCTATGTTATTTACTTCATTAGTAATAACTTGCCTCTACTAAATTTAACTATACAATAACTGAGAAAGAGTTTCTAGTTGTAATTTTTGCTATTAATAAACTTAGACATTATATTACAGATTATGAAGTGTTTATACATACAGGTCATTCTACCTTAACATATTTGATGAATAAACCTTTAACTAGCAGTAGGATAACTAGGTGGTTGTTTTTTCTACAGGAATTCAATGTTACTATAATAGACAGGCCAGGAAAATCAAATGTAGTATTTGATTACCTTTCTATATTGGATAATCCTAGTCAAGCAATTCTTGTAGATGACTCATTTCCGGATAAAAACCTTTTTGTTGTTTCGACAAACTCCTAGTGGTTTTTCAACATAGTTAATTATCTTGTCATAAAAAAAGACCACCACATCTTTGTGCTCATGAGAGTTGGAATATTATTAAAAAAGTGCTTCATATTCCTTTATCCAAGGAGACCTATTCTACACCGAACCCAACCTTATTATTCATAGTTGTTTTATAGAAGAGGAAGTATTTGATATCTTGAAAGCTACCTATGATGAACCTTGTGGGGGCCACTTTTCCGACAAAACAATAACATACAAAATTCTCTATGTTGGCTACTTTTCCCTTCCTTGTTTAGGGGTGTCAAATAATATGTTAATCATTATGATAGTTGTCAATGAATGGGCCAACCTGGTCAAGCCGATGAGATTCTTTTGTGTCCTCAAGTCATGATTGAGCCCTTTGAAAAATAGGCCATTAACTTTGTGGGACCCATAGCCCCAACATCCTTAAATAAAAGACATATCTTGGTTTGCACAAATTTTATAACAAAATGGGTAGAAGCTAGAGTTGTTCCTTATGCTACTAAAAAAAATGTTGTTGATTTTCTATTTAATGAAATTTTTACTCGATTTGGCGTTCCAAGAGAAATTGTTACTGATAATGGACCTCAGTTTGTTTCTAATATGCTAAAAATAATTATAGATCAATACAGGATTCGACACACTAAATCTACACCATATCATCCATAGGCAAATGAACAAGTAGAATCTACAAGCAAGGTTATTGATTCCATTCTTACCAAAACAATAAATATTCATAAAAAGATTGGGCAAATAGATTACCAAAAGAATTATGGGCTTACAAATCTACCTGGAGGAGCAACACAAGTCATACACCTTATGAGATGATATATGGGAAGCAAGTCCTGTTGCCAATCGAGTTCCAGATTAAAACCTTTACAACTGTAGTCTAGTTGGGTTTGGATCTCTTAGAAGCACAACAACCACATCTTTTGTAGTTGAATGAACTTGATGAAATAAGAAGGGATGTTTTTCAACAAACTATCTTAATGCAGCGACAATGTAGAAGATTGCATGATAGGTTGATCAAGAAAAATCAACTTGAGTTAAGTAACTGGGTAATCCTCTATGATTCCAAGTTTAAAAGTTTTAAGGGGAAACTTTGCACACGTTGGTTGGGGCCATATGAAGTAGTTAAATTTTCGAGAATGGAGGGTTGGAAATTAAGACCATTGATTGATGGGAAGTTATTTTATTGGTGAATGGAATAGACTGAAAATATATTTTCAGTCCCCACTAAAGAGGATTTCTATTGGGTCCCTATAATACTAGTTATTACCCCATTACTATTGTAGTTATACCCCTTATTTATATTGTTGTGCCCCTACTACCCCCATATTGTTATTTATGTGCCCCATAGAATCCCTCTATTGTTATTTTTGTGGCTTTATATTATTATTGTTAGGTCGGCTGGATTATATTGCAACTCCTTAGACTCCTATATATAGAAAGGAGGTTTTGTCATTTGTATCATCGAAGAATTGTTCATTTTTGTAATGTAAAGGAGGTTGCCCCTCGAAGAGGCTGAATTCTAAGGCGTTGATCTATCTTTTCTATCTTTTCTTGAGCTGGTTTCATAACATTTGGTATCAGAGCTTTGGATTCTAGGGTTTCGCTGCTCCAAACAGGTCATCGTGGCATTTTCGCTATAACTTTTTTTCTGTGACATTTCATAAGTCACAAAAAATCCCATTTGAGAAGAAATCGCGCTGAACCTTGGGTCCTAATTTCAGAGCATTTCACGCGATATTTGCGATATATGATCTAAGGAAATTGGTCTTTTTGCAGACTCCTGAATTACATTTAAAACAGGTGACCTGGGGAAAATCGTCATAACTTTCTCTCTGGGGATCGGATTGAAATTTTGTAAGACGGTACAGAAAGAGAACGGACTTTAGTTTCTTGTGTGTGTGTTTCAGATTCAAAGGTTGAAACAGTGACTCGTGGCACGTCGTACAAGTTCGCTCTACTGAACCAGTCTAAAAGCAAGTCACTATGGAGATTTCACATAACTCTTCCTTGGAGAATCCAATTTGACTCAGACTTGTGGCATTGGAAAGAGGACGCAGAAGGCTACTACAGTTAGCAATTTCAGAACTGGATGATCTGAAATTACAGAGATACATTAGATTCAATATCAGGCTTCTACAAAGTGAAAAAGGTGTGTAGTTTTGTTTTTTTTAATTTTTGTGTAAGCTTGGTTTAACGGAATTCAAAGGGCATAGTAAAGCATTATTATCAGTAACTGATGCCCAGAGGAAAGAAAATGCAAACACCTAGTAAGGAACCTGAAATCTCTAGCATGACTCATGAAGAAGAAAGAAATGCTACATGATATATCAAAATTACAAGAACAAGTGCAACAAATGTCACGCTCACAAAAGCTAAGATAAGTGGCGTGGAATCTAAGATAAATGGCGTGGAATCTATGATAAAGGGCATGGAAGCTAATATGGACGATTCGATGGCAGATTTGAAGATAGATTTGAAGACATAAATGGAAGAATTGAAGAAGTTGCTATAAGAAAGGGTCACTAATGGTTAAAAGGTAGTAAAGGAAACTCATGATGAGAACAAAAGAAATGTTAATCATGATTCCATAGATGCTAATGTTGGATTGAAGAATCACCATATTCCAAAAATCGATATGAGGAAGTTTGATGGCAAGGATCCCGCTACATGGATATTACAGATGGAGCAATTCTTCGATCTCAATAATGTGCAAAATGCACAAAAGGTACGTATCGCAACTAAATATTTGGAACCAAATTAGTTTGTATGGTATCAATGGCTCTGCTCTCGTAAACAATTTATCACTTGGGAAATTTTTACGGAAGAATTGATAGCACATTATGAAGATACAAAAAGCAACACTTTTTTTAGCCAATTGATAAGTCTCAAACAAAAGGGTTCAGTAATGGTGCACATTGAGGAGTTCCAAAAATTGAACATAAGGGTAAAAGATATTCCAGAGGAGCATAGGATTGATGTGTTCATAGGGTCTTTAAAGGATAATATCCAACATGATGTTCGCCTTTGGGAACCTGATTCATTAGAGAAGGCATTCAGGTTAGCAAGAAAAATGGAAAGCAAAATTATGGCAACCAGGAAGCATACCACTCACAACTATAAAGACGGAAGTGTTGTTGCCCCTAGTCTTCCACAACCTATAAGGTTGACACCACAACAATTGAAGAAAAAAGAGCAAAAGGGCTTTGTTATCTAGTTGTGATAGCAAATACACTAAAGGTCATAAGTGTGCTGAGAATAAATTATTCTACATAGATTGTGAAGAGGAAGAAGAAAAGGAGCAAGAAAGGTCAAAAGAAGAAGATATACTCCAGGAACAAAGCCTAGATGAAGAACAAATAAATCCGACCATATCTTGTAATGCATTGGTGGGAATTAACACTCCTCAAACCATCAAGATAGAAGGACAAATCAAGAAGAAAAAGGTAATAGTGTTGATTGATTGAGGAAGCACCCACAATTTTATTCATTGTAGGGTAGCAAAAGAATTGAATTGCTTCCTATATCTAGCACCAGAGTGTCAAGTGATGATTGTAAATGGAGGAACAATAAACCGCTCTGGAAAGTGCCATAATATCAAGCTATACATAGGAGAATATGTATTAACTAGCCCAATTCTTTCCATTCCAATGGGAGGTGCTGATGTTGTATTAGGAGTCCAATGGCTACAATCCTTGGTATAATAACTTTTAATTTTCAAGAACTTTTCATCAAATTTTCTACGGAAGGAAAGGAAGTTGAATTAAGGGTATTGCAAGGAAACCAGAAAGATAATCAGCTCTAATGGCATGGT